>CM069297.1:11767500-14167500 GCA_035609425.1 Epinephelus awoara
GTAAAGAGGAAAGATGAACCTCGGTCATATATTTTCTTTATGCAGTCTTTATGTAAAACATCTGTTTTAAACCCAACGGAACGATCTTCTTTTATTACAGAGTTTCCAGAGGACCCGAGTAGAGAGCTTGTGAGACACCAGGAGATGCAGATGGAGTGTCGCTCACCTCAGAAGGAGTGAAGGAGTTTCAACATGTCTGCTTTCTGAGTCCCAAACTGTACCTACTAAGAGTGGCTTTCACAGCGAAACACAGCTAGCTTTTCAGTGCAAAGAAAAGGACTAAGACACACATGGTGCTGGGTCTTTACAGATATTGAAAAAAATTATAATAAATGAGTTTAGAACACTGCCTTGCTTAATTCTTCTGTAAGAAAGGATGCAGAGATCCAAAGAGGCACCACACAGTTTAATGCCAGATGTCTTATCAAAGCATGACAAGATATGTGATATCAGTACAAACAACTGTAAACAAGAAGTAAGAAATCCAAGGCACTTTGAGTTCTGAGTGTATTAAATACACATTAAGTAAGAGTACATTGATTCAGTTTTGTATGTAGAACTGTCTTTTAATTTACTGGATGATTAGAAGAGATGGTTAATCTTTGTACAGTGCCCACATGAAACATGTACAGTAGCTCATACTGGTCCCAGAAAATGAAGTCATTATAAATCACTGTGGTATTGTATTTGTTGTTTGTATTCATCAGTGATGGTGTACACAACATGGTCTAATTATGTCAGTTTAAAATGCAGCAATTCATTAAATAAAGTTAATTTTACTGGTGTATTGTACCCTCTCTTGCCATAGCAACATGTCTTAAATAAGTGGAGGGAGTTATCAAATACACACTAACTTAAAGAAATAGTGTGTGGTAGGATGTGTAGATTGTTATGAATAATGGGTGAATATTTTATTGGAATTTGACATTTTTACTGAATTGACTCAGTCACATATTAAGGCATTTTGAAACCGTCCTGTAAGGAACTGAAGGTCATCAATTTACATTCTAAAGTTTCATTTTGAGGGGAGTCCTCTGAACACAGCACACAAAACAAGGCTAGGTCTTTAATTTTCAGTACAGTCATAGTGAGGTTGTTGGCCTGTTTAAGAATTCCTTGTATGACGTGTATAAATACAATTCAATGCAAGTTGCCAGAAGTAAGATCTATAGTATTTTAAATATATAACAATAAGTGATAAGATGCTAAGAAATTTGAATTTGAACAATAAGTCGGTTACACAGCCAGTTCAGTGTCACCCTGTTCCCATGTCACTGCAGAGATGCAACCAGCTGAGTGTCTAAGTGTAGGTCAGTGAGGTTAGGACTCACAGCAAGTTTCACGCTATATAGTCATTTAAAATTGTCAATACATTTTAGTTAATAAACAGATCAGTCAGGTTCTTGTTTTCATAAAACCATGTTGTACAGGAAACAAACTTTAGTCATGATATCTAATATTTGGTGTCAAATTGTTTTCAGTCATCGACTGTCTGAACTCTGTGATCCCAGAGGACATGTATATCTCCCCTGCCCTTGTGATAAACACGAAAAAACAATTTACAATAAGAAACAGTGTGTGTAGTATATACAGAATATGCAGAATATTATTGTTTTGCCATGGGTGACAGAGCTGTACATTGTGCAGGGTTATATGCACAATTATAGGGACACATGACATCTATTATATTATTTAGAACATTTCTCTACTTTGCAGTCTGCATGTACAAACACTGCTGGTAATTTACACATTTGTGAACACAGACCACACTAGAGTTTAATAAATCAAAAATGCACATCAAAACACTCCTATGTCCTGACTTATATGACCAGTAAGGTCTACCATAAATGTCGACATTTCACACAGACCTATGAGCAAATGTTCAAATGAGGTGCAAAACAGCTGATAATAACAAACGAGTAAGTTAAGGTTAGCATACAACGGCTGTTTATTAGCTACAACAGCTAGCTAGTTTACCTGCAAACAAATTAGCACTGTTAGCATTGGTTATCTTCTGTAGCTAGCAGTTAGCTACACTGCTGGCAGGTCAACAATTTAAACAGTGTTGGGTTGGAGACGTTTAGTAGATAAGATCAACAACAACAAAGTTTGACTTACTTCATGACTGCAGCAGCAGTGCGTGTCAAACACGGTGTGTTTACTTTGAAAATCCCCGCTGGTCATCTCTCTCAGTTGTGAGAAAGTGGCGGAAATATCATTGTATAACAGTTATGAATGATGTAAATTATTTAGGCTATTTGTTGTTAGTTGTATTTATTTCGTTCCACTCTCCTTAAATTGACCGCTGCAGCCAACACGCTTCAAAACAACGCGCAACTTTTACTTTGAAGGCTGTTTCTGGCTCTCGACTTCCTTTTTCAATTTTCATTGTACAAGTTGGATAAAGGAACAAGCTGATGCTTTGACGCGCTGAAGTGCATTACACGTCTTACGACAATGAAATAGGAAATACCCCCAAAAGTGGGATTTTTCATTACACAACGTCAACAGTGTAGATGAATTATACTTCATGCACAGACCATATTAGGTACACTTACAATGATTATTTTGTCAGGGTTCAACAACTACAGCTCCTGCAAGGTTTTGACAGAGCTCCTGGGACTAAGACTCAAGAGGGATGTTGCTGTTGACTTTGATCCCATGTGACCTAGCCATTGGTACACTCTCAAAGCCTCATGGGAGCTGTATTTGTTGAATGTTTAAATGACAAGGTGCTCCAATTTTACAGTCCAGTACACTGGAAGATTCTATAAACTCTTGATGAATAAAAGAAAGACAGTTAATTTGTATAATTATAAATTCATCAACACCAGCACCATACAGTGCAGCTGGTGTATCACAGTCAGGTCAGAGGGACAAAGGGATGGACAGAGGATGTCGACATTTTGGGCGTGGGCTGACAAATCTGCACTGCAGAGAGGAAAGTGCAGTTTGGAGGGATTGCAAGATGTAATGAGGAGAAAGGGAGTGAGAGAAATAGCTGCAGGAAAGAGACACAGTGAAAAAGGAGGGTCGTAAAACAAAACAGTGAAAAGGAGCAGAGGGAGGGAAGAAAGAAAAAATGTGAAACTGTGGGGGAGTGAAAGAAAAATCAAGTATGAGGAGATAGAGACAGGTGATATAAAAGCATTTGAATAAGAAATAAGAAGAGATTAGATGGAAAGAATTGGAGGGAGATAAAGGTGACATATATATATATATATAAAGACTTTATTAAGGAAACAAGCAAGAGGTCCGTAGTGACTAAAAAATACATAAAGACAGACAATAAAAATAAATAAAAAGACTGGCTCCACAGTCTTGAAGAGAACTGAAACGAGCTCTTCTTACCGGGTACAATATGATGTCATTTCCTGAGGCCGACAGCCTGCACATAAATTTGTACACTACGGGGGGAGGTGATGATGAGACAGTGGAGTCTGCTGCCCAGGTTGGAATCGAAGTCGAACAAGCTAATGAGGAGGCAGAGGTGGACGCCTATATCAGAGCAGTCAATTCAACGTTAGCATGAGCTAACACAACAGCAGCGGCAAACACCCGACACCCAGCCATTAAACAGTCTCAATAAAGTAAACCGAACCGCCACTGAAATGGCTCAATGTTGTTGTTTAACCTGTAAGGTAACGTTAGCTGATGGTGTTCACAGTTAGTCCTGTCACTAGCCCCTTTTACACTGCCAGATTTTCCGCGAATTTTGGGCCGTTTTGCCGGCAAGCTGCGAGCGTTTATAAACACAGAGGCAGAATGGCAAGTTGATCCAAGGCGCCAAAGTTTCCACCTCATAGGGTAGTTATATTGGCGGAAACCTTTTAGTTGAAACAGACCAAGGCGGCCTTCCTCAACGAGAGGGATTGTTGAAGACCTGTGGGTGGAGCTGCTGATGACGCCGCACGTGTGGCGATGGATAAACAGGAAACAGCAGGAATTAGCGAGCAGCTAGTAGCAAGAGGGAAACACAAACCTGACAGACACTGTAAAGATGAGCAAGTGGGGAGACAAGGAATTGCTCGCCCTCCTTGCCCTCGCAAGCAAAGAGGCAAAAAGGTGCATTCTGTATAAACAAAGTTAGGTAGGTGGCAATTTGCCGCACTCCCCGATTTTGTTTTTATACTGCTAATGCTGAAAAAAGACTGATTGGGCTTTCTTGCAAATTTGCAAAAAAGGGCAACTGTGTGTGTGTAGGGCGGATGGACTCTTATGTCTCTGGCATGGAGCTCATACTCCCACAGAGATAGAGAGAGACCTGGGCAAGGAGGCACTAAGCAAAGCAATACACTTCAACAATATAATGACAGCATTGAAAATGTTTAGCCTCCCTCCACTTGTTGTTTAACAGGTAATAATTGGATAAAGAAGGTTGGCTATCGGTCTAAATTCACATCCCTAGTTGCATTTTTGCAAACTGTGGATATGAAACATTTGTTCGTTTTGGCCATAATGCCATCCACATAGGAAAAGTACAAAGGTAACATATGAGTGGTTTACACAAACATACAATACCAACATTTACTTACTGTGATGAAAGAAGGGAGGAATCAGAAAGAAAGAGAACCAGGAGAAGAAAGTGAGAAAGAGTTGGATATTTGGACAGCAGGACTGTGGGAAATATAAGGAACAAAACAAAAAGAGAGACAAAAAAGCCGGAGGGAGGGACCATTCAGACAGAAATGGATGGCAGTGAGAGGGAAGGAAGCCAGCGGAGGAGGAGAGAGAAACGACTAACCTAGTATAGTGAGAGAAATACAGGGGAGTGGGTAGAGTGAATGGAGTGAAAGGAGGGAGTTTTTAGTCACAGAGGAGCTCCGTTTTTCATCAATACACTGCTTTAAATTCACCTCCAGTCTCACAGTGCAGGAGAGCAGCCTCTCTACACACAATTACATTCGGTTTCCTCCACTCCAAGCAGCAGCATCACTACCAGTAGTACTTGTGGCTAATCTCATTTCAAGGACGGCTCTTGACCATCACCTGTAGCACCCAATAATGTAAACATTTCCTGAAAATGTAATAATGTGTATATTGCATAACAGTAATAAGGAGTCAAAGACAGAGGTCTTCCACGGTCATGGCCATCGCAGGATTGGTACCTTCAGAGCAGTCATGACACTTTATAGACTGTAATCAGCATCTGAAATACATTTTTTGACTTACAGTACGAGCCAAAGGCACTTTCAGATGTAAAAAATGTATCGGCAAAACATATTTTTTACCTCCCTAAATAATAAATCACCTTTTGTTTAAGTACATTTCACTGAGATAATGAGGTATTATGTTGAATACGAACTCAAAGATGAAGCCAGAGTAAAATTTTAAGCAAACATTATTTTGATATATTGAACAACTCATTACCACAGCCTCGGCATGTGACTAAATTCCCTCTGGAAAGCCATGATGCAGTGTACGTGTCTAGAGCTTTTATTGTGAAAGGTAGGAACAGAAGGAGTGAAGATGTAATGCGCTGCCGCTGTGTGAGGCAATAAAGAGTTTGCTGTCTTGGTTTAGACTGCAAAGCCTCCAGGTTATTATTGTAATTATCTTCATAAATATGAATATACATTTTATTCTGACAGTACCAGCAGACCAGTGGCAGATGCCAATTTTAGCCAATCAGCTGATGTCCTGTATGGTAAAAAAAAAGTGCCGCCAGCTTGGAGCTCTTGAGACAGTCAGTTTCACAGCACCCTTTAGATGTGCGCAAAAACACATATGTAGTGTGTGTGTCTGACAGCGATGGAGCAGTAGAGCAACATGGTGCCAGTATGCAACAGAGACCTTATTTTTTTTTGACTTGAGTATTTTGGGACAAACATTTACTAAGCAGAAATTCTTCCTGCATTTAGCGCTTTGCTGGTGTTGATTTCAAACCCTGATTGTAACATTAAAAAGGTCCAACAGCTTTAAATTTACTAAACTCAATTAACATAATCTGTGTTCTCCATAATCCGTTTTCTAATGTTGTCTGTTTCGTCTGCAGGAAAGGGAGCCTCGAGTGTTTGTGTTACGGTGATGGGCCAAGAATCTATGACCAGGAAACCAAAATTGGAACTAAGTGCATCTGATGGAGGAAGGAGTGATGTGGGTTCTTGAAAAGTTCCAGAAGAAAAGTTTCCATGGTGGAAAACAGGTGAGAGAGACTGAAGAAGAAAAGGAAGAAGCAGCAGCAAATAAATTCAAAGAGATCCTTACAGAATGTGTGTGTGTTTGTGTGGGTTTGTGTGTGTGTTTTGGAGAGGTTACGAGGCTAAGTGGTTATAAAGACAAACATATCGTTCCATCTCTGCTCTTCCTGACCTTATTTGGATGTGTTAAGTGAGAGGAAGCCACAAACACACATATTTCAGCAGGAGAGAATGTGTGTGTGTGTGTGTGTGTGTGTGTGTGTGGACGAGTGGAAATAATGGAGGAAAAGGAAAATGTGTCCTCTTAAACAAACACACACACACACACACACACACACACACACAAAAACACACACACACACACACACACACACACGTGGACGGAGACATTTGAGTCAAGTTTTCTTCAAATCATCATCAATTATATCCTCGTTATGGATCACTGTCACCTCACACACACACACACACACACACACACACACACACACACACACACACACACACACCTCCAACTCCCCTTTGGTCTCTTCTCAGAAAGCCAATTACTATCCACCACCCACCACCCACCCACACACTCCTCCCCTCCACCACTGTATCCAGGCAGAAGCCATTACAGATGCCACACGCAGAAAAGCAACCTTTTGCAGGCACCAGATGATTCTCGTCACACACTGTGAGGCTGCGCCCAGTGTGGCACTAACTACACTCACACTGATGTCAGACCCAATACGCCAGCATGAAGTAAGACAGGAGTTGGTCAAGCTGGGCGAGTCGATGAGCCTGTTCAAATGTTCTCCTACGAGACAATGAAGCGTTCAAACATAATCATACAGTCAAGTGACTCACAGAATCTAACTTTTACAATCAAACTTCAAGTAAATGGGCTCAAATCGACTGCATGTTCCTGAATGTACAACATTTTTTTTGTTGAGATTTTTAGAGATTTACACTGATTTGGTTTGAATGTATCATTTAGGTTAGGGTCTGGGTTAGTATTTTGGTACACCAGTCGAAATATCATGAGTATCAGGATATGAATCTTTCATATCAATTAAAGAATTATACCAGTATTATCGTGAATGATATCTTATAGCACACCCCTAGTAAAAACACTCGGAAATAATATTAACATTCACATTTTAAAAGCCGGAATAAGAGATTATTTTTCTTAAAAAATTACTTAAACCGATTAATTAGTTGGCAGTTTATTGATTGATGATTGCAACTCTATTCCCACCAGAGCAGCACGTCCATTAGCAAGGGTAAATATCTTCTGTTGTAGTGACATCAGCGTCATACAGGGAGGCTACGCAAATTATTTCTTTGAGTAAGAAAATAATTGAACAGTGCTTTTGCAAACCTGAGTCACATGCACGTTTTCTCTCTAGTCTGTTTCTACACTGTGTTCAGACTCAGTGATGATAAAACAGTTGTGGTGATGTTAAAAACCTTTGTCAGTGTGCTTTTTCTGCACATACAGAATCGTTTAGGAATCACAGGATAATTGATAACGGCATCGGTATCATTGAAATATTAGCAATTTCATTCCTTCAAACCCCAGCAATATGTCTTAGTTAAGTTATGAACACTTTCTTCTGTAAATACACAAACAATTAAAATATGAAAGAAAAGCAATTATAAGATTAGACTGTTTTCTAGACATTTATGCCAGCTTTCAAAATGAATGATATTGGAAATGACCCCCCAGGAATTGGAAAATAACCGTCTTTATGGTTTTCTGCACAATATAACTATTTTATTTTCATCATATATTTATATTATGATTTTTCTTTAAGTTATCTTTTCTGTAAAAACACTTATATTTTATGTGGAATATTTTACTTTATGTGTTTCGCGTCATGTCCTGCCACCTCTCTACTGTCTGCTGTTGTGTGGTCTGTAAACAGACAAGTTTATTTCACTAGTTGTTGAGAATTAGTTTTATTGTTGTTTTTTTGTTGTTGTTTTTTTGTTTTTTTTTACATAAACCTGGCTTTAAAATGGTAACACATGCTACTGTCTTAACATAAAAAAAGAATTCTGCCAAGACAGAAACCCAATACCAAGAGCTGTGACTAACATGACAGAAATCTGAGCTAGAAACATTGATTTTATGTCTTTTTCACCCATGGGAAAAATGTAAGATCTTTCTAATGGAGAAATATTGATCATGTTTCAATCATTTTCATCCAGTAACCAAAAGCTGCTGGTGTGCATCGGTCCATGTTGTTCAGTGAAAGTAATGGATTGGATTGTTGAGACACAGCAGTATAAAAGTGATATCATTTTGTCCCCGGAGGTAATAAGGTTACGGGTTCAATTCCCCCGGCTCACCCATTAATAGTCTACAAACAGGGGGACTGGAAGCACAGGGGAAATATGAAAGCCTTGGGCAAACAATGCTTGGATGATTAAAGGAAGATATGTGTTTCAGAGTGTGGGATAAGGCAGGTACAGCGCCACAGAAGCACTGAGCATGAATGCTGTTTGTGTCTAAAGATATATTTCCATCCAGCTGTTTTTAGTGGTTGCACACTCAGAAACCTGAATGAAAACACACAAATTAGGTAAAAGACTTTTAACCTATGGAAACTATGCAGTCCTGATGAATACACTTCCCACTTCATCACTTCACCCCTCCAGAAGTCCCCTTCCCCACAGCTGAAAGTAGCCGTGGCATTAAAGCAACCCTGTGGTCTTCTGCGTAACCCTGATTCATCTTCAAAAGACGTACAAAGCATGTCTGGATCACAGACGACAAGTTCACCTGTTAAAATAGCACAACTGACATCTCAGGTAGGAAGCAGCTCTGACAATCATGGTACTAGTCCGCAAGTTATATCAGTATAACTTGAGTATAACTTGACTGATAAGAGACTGTACTCAAGCTTTATTCTTCCTGCTTTAAGTTTGCTTTAGACTGCAAAAAAAGGAAAAATAATAATATGGGTGGGGGAAAAAAATCAATTCACTTAAGTATCACAATTTTTTTTTTTTTACAACTTTTTAATCGATTTTATAATCTCAGAATCTATTTAATTAAAATGTGGAGGTGTAAAGAAGTTACGGTTTTTATTGTGGTAGTGCATGAGCAACATGGTGTCATACCCATTTTGAGGAAAACAAAACCAAAGCAAAAAAGCAGAAAATGGTCGACAGTCTGAGTATGGACCTTCAGTAGCAGCTATAGCAACTTCAAATCAGCCAGCCTTGTGAAAACTCCCCACCCAATCAGCAAACTTTCTGTTGCTACTGTTACACAGGTTATACCCAGCCCACAGTGATCCCCAGCCAACAGGGTGCTGTTACAGCCACTACTGAAAGTCCATCTCTCGCACTTCTGCATGCTCTCCTCCTGCCAGCAACAGGGGAGTGATGTGGAAGGACCGCAGAGTGTGCTAGCTGGCTAATTTATGTCTGTTCTATGGTCTGATAAACAGAGAGAGGGGGTAAGCTAATCAATGTGCTAAGCACAGCACTACAATGAAGTTAGATTTTACCCATCTTAAATACACACAAAAATCAATTGGTGCTAGTGAATGTTAATATTGTAGCAGCAATCAAAATAATTCAATGTATGTATGGGGAACACTACAGAACCAGCTAAATGTAGCAATTTAAGTTTACTTCAAAGAGTACACATTTTGCCGCCGCACGGTGGTGTGGTGGTTAGCACCGTCGCCTCATAGCAAGAGGGTTGCCGATTCGATCCCGGGTGTGGGAGCCCTTCTGTGTGGAGTTTTCATGTTCTCCCCGTGTCAGCGTGGGTTCTCTACGGGTACTCCGGCTTCCTCCCACAGTCCAAAGACATGCAATTTGGGGACTAGGTTAATTGATTACTCTAAATTGTCCGTAGGTGTGAATGTGAGTGTGAATGGTTGTTTGTCTCTATGTGTCAGCCCTGCGATGGTCTGGCGAACTGTCCAGGGTGTACCCTGCCTCTCGCCCGATGTCAGCTGGGATAGGCTCCAGCCCCCCCGCGACCCTCACGAGGATGAAGCGGTTAGAAGATGAATGAATGAGTATACATTTTCATTCATACTAGTTGTACATATATATTTTGCAAGTAAGTTAAGTTTGAATATAGCCCTTTTTATGGAGCAAGGTTGCAGCAGTATTTTTAGTTGTCACACTGTGGCATGAGGCATTTTACATTGGGTCAGTATGGGTGATCATGTTGCGGTGTGGGGAGTTTTATATTGTGGCAATAGATTGTGTCATAGTGCTGTGGGATGCTCTGCATTATAGCAAGATGGGTAGTGTGTTGTTATTGCAGTAAAGGTCTATTACTACTGGTGATATGTCATCGTATGTCGTAATGATGTGGGGATATCTTGTAATATGAGGATGTCTTTTTGGAGTGTGGAAAGCATCTTGTTACGGACTTTTCGCATTGTTGAGTGAAGCTGATCTGTTCTTTTTTTTCTGGCACAGCAGCAAGACTTTGAAATTTCAACATTTGTGGGTGGCGGCTTCAAATAAACCCACTGGGTTTTCTAACTCTCCATGCAAACAAATATTATTTGTTATCTTTATATTTTTCTTAATTTGTGCAAAAATAGAAGTGTAAATATAAAACATGAAGGTCACAAAGTGCTTGATGATGGTGTGAAACAGCAGAGGCACTTTGTCAACCCGCTGAGTTAACGTTACTGTCATTAGCATCAAGCTAGCAAACAGTAATAAAAAAGTAATAACATTAACAAATAGTGGCAGGGCTTTTACTCACCACAACTGCAGAGGCTCCCAGCTTCATTTGAAACAAACTACATTATAGACGGTCCGTTATTTATTAATCCCTCTGTGTGTTTATATATTTACTTTTTATCCGCTCCCGTTGTCTTTAGTTAACATATCACACCGTCATTTCAAACTCAACACTTGTTTCAAATTAAAAGCCCCTTATAACCTCGGCTGAGAAAATCCCTCCATTTTCTAAATAGGCTTTTATTCAGAAACATAATGTCAGAACTTCCTGTGGAAGATACAGTAGCTTGACAGTTTACATATGGCGCTTTAAATGTTGCTCCTGCCATCTGCTGACGCTTTTAGGTGACTACAACAACATGTCGGCTGGCACATGAACAGACACATTTCTGGCAGTGACTCAAATAATAGTGAAAGTAATAAAAATAGAATAACCCGATGACATCACACACGCCGTGAAAGACGACCAGGGATAATTGGTGAGTACCAGCGTGTAGTGTGTACCAGGCATAATGCAAGTCCTGAGTCTGAAATATGTCTGTCAGCGAGTCCTACTCCACCTATTTAGACTCCACCGTAGACAATGTTATCGCCGTTATTAGAACCAAACGACAGCCGTTGCTGTTTTGGAGCTGAAGGACCAGTGTTCTAAAAGTAACGGAAGTAACTGATGTCTTGATTACTCAAACAGCAAACTAACGCGTTAGGTTACTCGTTACTGCAAAAAGTAACGAAAGGTTTGGTTAGAGTGCTTTGGTTAACGCGTTATACCTAACTCTGATCACAATACTTGTAAAATATTGAGATATCAACAAGTATTGGTCAATAAGTGCATCGCCCTAGCCTTAGAAAAGAGCTTACATTTTCATGGTCCCAAGAAATTACTTTGAGAAAGTAACAGACTTTTGTGTTTTGATTTCTTTCAGTATGAATCACGATGGTCACAGATGGCAGCTGTTGAAGGTTGTTCAGGAGGTGGTGAACAGAGAGGAGGAATATGTTTACACCTCGGCTGTCCGTCAGCTTATTCATGATGATGAATATCATGATAATGTTAGATCTGTTGTTTAAACTGCAGCTTTTATATCATAGGATAGGTTTGGCTTGCTTGCCCCCAAAAAACAGTTACATCTATTCTACTTCTATAATGAAATGGCAATCACAGAGAAGTTTAATTTACCATAACTACACACAGGTGCAAACACAACATAAAAAGACACACAGTACAGACATTTCCACTGATCGAGATGCATTCTAAGAAATGATTCTCAGAGCTACTAAGGCGTAATAAAATGCGAAACAATGAGAGTGATAAAGTATAAATGAGGGATTGAAGGTCATTCAGCCCGCCATAAAACCTATCACTTTGGGCAAATACAGAGAAAGAAGAGTAGAAACGACCTGAGCATTAATCATTGTGATGGTGGGGTAATTATTCTAGTAACTTCTCATCCCAATGGACAGTTTTCCACACCATTTCAGGTGAGTCCTCCAATCAGAACTCTTTTTTTGTCCGATCTGTGCTGATGGTGCCCAATCACTGTCACCATTACATTTCAGAGATGGAGGACAGGAAGGAGGACTGATATGTAAAATGACTGAAGGGCACAGACTCTGTAATCAGGGAAACGAAGCAGACTGAAATAAGATATGAAAAAAATAAAAAAAGAGAAAGGCAGGGAACAGAAAGAGAAGCCCAGAGGGACAAAGAAAGCAGGAGTAAAGAAGAAAAAGAAAGACATTGGCACAACAAGGAGAAAAAAAGTTTGCTAGGTTCTAAAAAAGAAAGCTTTTACATGCTTGATGTGGATTTTTTGTTGCTACATTGCCTGATAAAAAAAGCAGTGCGTAGTGGCATCTAGCACAAAGGATTGCAATCTGCAAACACCATTCTAATTTTCAGGAGATTATACACAAAAGAATAAAATAGTTATTGTATTATATTCCATTTCTGCCAATATATCCCCCTAAATCCTACACACTGGACCTTTAATGCTTTTGGCTCATTGCAGAATATTCCATGCATTTTCTGCACTCCTGAATGCCTATATGTTTATTCCTTTCAACCACCTAGATGCTAATGCACATTGTGCTTATCAACAATAATGCTTATACATTATCAGCCTGATCAAAAGGGACTGATTAAGACAACACCCTATTTGTCCAGATACATTTTAGGTGCTGGCATCTTCACAAAAACATTATGACATTACAAATTTTTGATTTTAGACATTTTTTTCTCCAGTACTTTGTGCTTTACTTATCTGGCACAAGACACAGACAGGTTAGTGCCGCAAACATGAGCGTGGTGTGTGAAGTTCACAGATGTCACTTTGCAGAGTTTCTGGGTGTCAAACTTTAAAACGAAGAAAACAGAAAATATTGAAAAGCAAAGAAAAATGAGAAGAGGCAAAAACAGAAAGAGGACACTAAGAAAGAAAAAGCAACAAAGGGATGTCCCAATCAAGTTTTTTTGCTCATGATCCTAATCTGATAATACTGAGTATCTGCCTCTGCTCTTACAAACACACACACAGAATTGAGAGAGCGGAGAGTTGGAGACAGCTGTACTCTGCATGTCTCCAAATGAAAGCTTTGCAAGTAAAAAACATCAGTGTGACAGCTGTAAAGAAAAGGATTAGAACCTTTAAATAACTCAATATATTCCGATCAATTAAAAAATGCCTCTATCGGTCCTGATACCGATCTTTGAGATCGGACTGGGACATCCCCAAAAACAGGTATGGAAAAAGAAATACTACAAAACATGGAGGTAATAGCCTGTTTGCCAGGTCTCTGTCCTCTCATTATATGCTGTTGTATTACATGAAGCCCTGAGGGAACATACACACACCACACGCACACACATGCGCGCGCACACACACACACACGCTCTATCTGCTTGCTGACTGCTCTGATGGAGTGACTGTTAACAACACACTCCAATGTATGCACTGCACACACACCATCACACTTGCAGACAACACTACGTACACCCCACTGCACTACACTATGCACATGAAACAGCAGTCAGAAAAATTCACAGTCGCTAACACACACAAGCGTAGCGCTGTCGGAGCGCACAACACAACGCCACAACACTTTTTCTCTCCAAGTGAGGAAGTAGAATAATTACAGGTTTGCAAACACTGGTTGAAATTTATATACATTTTTTTTAATTGCTTGAAGATCCAGTCATCACTGAAGTGTATATCATGAGAGAGAGCCAATTAAAAACAAATGGAGCGGTCAAAGTCCTCACACTAACATTTAAGGTGTGTCGACTGATTTACAATGTAAATGTGATTTTTAGCTACAAATCTGTGAGTCAAACAGCAGTAAAGCAAAGGGCAGGTACATTGGAGGTTGGTCTGCAACAATTTTAAAAAGACACAGCAAGCTGCAATAAGTGCTCTGTCTGATCAGGGCAGGCGTCAATAATAAAAGGCAGTGTGGTGTACATAAGGTTGCGAAAAAAGGCTCTGTCTGATCAGGGCCTTATGCTGCATCCAGAATGCCTGCAGGAAATAAAAGTTTGCTTAGCTACCATGTCATGGTCTAGCCTATTAGCTGAGCTTGACCTCTGCCCGCGCTGAAACTTTTCCTCAGAATGAATGTTTTCAATGCAGCTTTATCCGCTCAGCATAAGTGAGTAAATTGAATCATTCAAAACACAAACATCACTTGTGCTCATCCGCCTATGAATGCCAAGCTAATTACAACCTATTACATCAATGGTATCACTGAAAACTACTTAGCTCGATGTTTGACTGACTGCTGCCTAATATTCTCAACAAGATGACAGTATTCATAAAGTCCACTTAACATTTGATTTTGTGGTCAGTAACAGCTGAGTAATGTATGTAAACTTGCCACAGCAGGGGCAGTTGTTAAGAAATGTTCAAACAGAGCCACAACCTAATCATGATGTGTTATAGGTGCACTCCCGTACTTAAACAAGTAGCACTACACTCTGCTTACACACACACACACACACACACACACACACACACACACACACACACACACACATTTATATGTATAACGACACAAAGTCATAGGGAGCCAACACACACACACACACACACACACACACACAGTTACTGGTACACACAGCAGTGCTTGGTTTCCTGGCAGTGGATAACAGCAGTGAGATGTTTAGTATTCAGAGAGAGGGAAGGAAAGCGAGCTGGCTTCAGCAACAAAGCAGCCTCTTCGTGACTCCCTCACTGAGACTCTTGTTAGGTGTGTGTGTGTGTGTGTGTGTGTGTGTGTGTGTGTGTGTGTGCGTGTGGCTGGATCTCTCCCCATGAAACATTTGTTCATGCATAAACCAACTGCTCATTACAACTTTGCGTACAGTAGGGTGTGCTTCCTTGCTTGCGTGTGTGTGTGTGTGTGTGTGTGTGTGAGGGCACCATCTATCCCGATGCTCAGTTTACTTACCCAAAGCAAACTCATGGGGTTGTGGGGGTTCAGCTGCCCTGTAACAGTAAAAGGACCATAATTAGTGGATACCAGTGAACTACAGCACAAACAGAAAAACAGAAAAAGTTTGATAATGTATGTTTTGATTTCAGAAGCACAAACATGAACAAATCACAGTGCAAGTCTTGAATACACTGGGACAGTGAAAATACTTTTATTTCTTACTAAAATTTGACACACTCACAGCAAAGACAATGTTTAGTGAGTTTTGTGTGAATTTAAAATCACACAATACAAGATTCTTCAAAGACTGGAGATCTTGCACAGTCACTAGATTCCCTTTGTCCCCTTTGAGATTATTTCCCATCCTGCTGCTGGTGGAAAATATTACACTGAACTCCCTTTAAGAAATATGACATTAAAAAATCCTTGTGTTTTCCAAAACACAGATAAAACAAGGTAAGATAAAAGGCATCATATGTTGAAAATATTCTTGTCAATCCAGCATCAATATAATCCATACAGATAAACTGTATTTGTGTTCCAACTTTGCATTTTGGATTTTGTTGCCTCAGCTTGCAACCAGTTTCCATTGGTCAGCTCAGATTTCTCACTCGTGCTGCTTGGTCGATCAGTTACACACCGACTCTTGTTCACTCCTTAACTCCACCAGTTTCTCCTCCTTTTCCACAGTCCAAGAAAAACAAGACCTATTCACATTCTTGCACCTCCCCAGTCCCTTCCATGGTTACTGTCTACCCGATTTGCTGCTTCCTGTTTGGTGCTGCAGAGAGGGTAGCTAATCTTCAATTTTAGCATGAACCGACACAAAAAACTTTCCAATAACATTCTGATTTTGTCTGAGCATCAAGACAAGATAAAGACTGCCTCAAAGGGGGTCACCATTTAAATTAATAATTCCAATATGGTATTCCCATGGTCTAGAAAAGTTCAATCAATATTTGAGAAAATGGACAACTCCCTCTCAAAGCCAGAATACAGAAAAGTAAGTGTCAAACCATGGGATGTCAAAGGGTATAAAGTCTGGAGTTGCTCCACAGACAGGGAATGGGAGCCTGATTTTGTGGATACAAAGTGTTTGTTTAATTTTTGATAAATACTCTGCTGTAGTGTTTTTGGTTCTGAAACAGAAAATGTGCGTAACATTCCCCTGGGTGCTCTTAGTGTCGTTTAGAATGCCTTTCATCATTCATTGTCTGTGGAACAGCTCTCGAGTTTATAATCGATGACATAAAAATGTTTTAGCACCCAAGTTTTTGGATTTTAGAGAGAGTTGTTCATGTTTACTTGAACATATGAATAACACGTATGAATTCTGAAAACGGCTTGGACCAAGTTTTATGACCACCTTACACCAAGCGATCGAGATTGTGAGAGTGCACACCAGCTGAGCTAAAACTCTTCTAAAATGAAGTACTGCATTACAGTTTCAGTGTAGGCACAACACACACACATGTACACACACACACACACAAGCATTCCCTCAGAGATCAGTCCACCTCAGTGCAGCGTCCTTCCAATACCAAACCAATTTCTCTTCAGCCTCAATGTCCTGAGACACTCAACCAAAACAAAACTGTCTCAGATCAATAAAGAACCTCTTTGGCTGCAGAGGATTTATTTCTACTGCAGATACAGAAAGTCATTAAGACAATCAGTGGTCAATATTTCTATTGAGAACAAAGAGGACTCAGGATGTTTTTACCTCTTTGTCTTGAGTGCTGTGTGTGCATATATGTGTGTGTGTGTGTGTGTGTGTGTGTGTGTGTGTGTGTGTGTGTGTGTGTGTGTGTGTGTGTGTGTGTGTGTGTGTGTGTGTGTGTGTTTTGGTTACTCCTGTCCACACCAAATTAGACAGTGACAATTCAATGAAATGCTTTGGTCTGAGAGGTTCTATCAGGTTTAATCCTTTTAAATCCTTAAATCCTCCAGTGCTTCACTGATTCCAGCAGCCATAGTTGGGTGTTCCTCACTTCTGTTGGTAAATAAATATAGTTTAAAAGAGAACCCACCAGGGTAAATTAAATGTTAAGCGTGGGAATTTGAATGTCTCGGCGGGCTGCGGGGGCTGATTTGGTGACTGCTTGCCAAGGCTTCAGTACCTGACTCCCAAACCTGTCTCTCTGTGTGACTGTCTCCCTGTCTGTCTTTCTAACTAACTACCTCTGTGTTTGTCTGTCCGCCTGTCTGGCGTTCCTCGAACCGGGACGTGCCCAGGATAGTAATGAGGGCTTCTGTCTTCACAGAAGACCCCATAGATTGGATTATTGATCCATGTGCACGAAAGAAAGAAAAGAAAGTGTATGGACGTATGAGAAAGACACCCACACAAGAAAAAAGAAGGATGATAACAGAAAGAGCAAGGAGGTCAGAAACAAAACACAGAGAGCTGAAGCTGCCAGCTGAGAGTGGAAAAAGAGCTTGATAATGAAAAAGAGAGACAAGTGTTCCCTCAAAGAATATATCAAGCTCCTAAAGACGCATTCAAGTGTGTGCTGGGCTGTTGTGTCTCAGATGTGATCAGAAGGCAGCTTTGTTGGCGGCTGGATGGTGACTGAAGAACATCTTGGCAGAGGGGATAAGATGAGCAGTACGAACATTATTACCCCCAAAGCATCTACACAGCATGCCGAAGACTGTTGTCCTCGCACTTTTAAATCAGGCCTTTATTCAAGGAGTTTGTCAAGCACGGCTCAGACAGATAATAAAGTGGCTAACAGAGTGGCATGTCACAGCTACGTTAGAGTAAAGTTCCTAGTGCAAAAGCCGGGATGGCAGGATGTACAAGAAATTCAAATACATGTACAAACATGTGGACTTTGGGTATAACTACAGGTTGCCTTTGAATATTTTCCATAAATGAGGATGTCTAAAATGAGTCTGCAGTTGAAACATATCCACAATGACCATGTTTTAATTAATTTTTAACCTTGTAGTGAGGACCTGTAGATGTCAATATCAGAGGTTCAGAAAACATCATAAAAGGAGTCATTACAACTTTATTTGGGCTCATCAGGGACGTCTTTTCAATGTGTGACAAAGACGTTAGAAGATGTCTTTTGGATATGTCTTTGCTCAGTGGGTTGTTGAATTACAACCTCTGTGTTTCAACTCAGAGTCACTCGCAGTACGCCCAAGACATTTTTCATATTCACACACTTTAATTTTCATCCTCACTTGCAGTGAAATGCTCACAGTGTAGAGCCAGCTTTCAGTGAAAGGATCACATTTTGATTTGAATTTATAATAGCCTATACTGAGGGAAAAAAGCAGTTGAACTCTGCACTATGAACAAAACACAGCAGACTAGCTGTGTAGCTGTATTGTAAAGTAACAATAAAGCTGTTTTCGGGTTAGCCTGTTAAGTCGAATCTATGGTTGGGCACTCAACACATCTGAAAAGAGTCACTTGACAGAACTGAAGTTTTACAGAAAATAGTGTCATGCGACCTTATTCTTTCATGTCATGCACACAGATAATTTTGTTATGTCACTGACGTCATATTTTGTCATGCAATGATGTGAATGGTAGTGTTACTGTTGTCACCATGGAGATAGGAGTTTTAACTCCACACTGACTCTGACCTGCATTCAGCGTCCCTGTCCACAGAAGGCACCGTCTGTCACCAGTAGCTCCTGTGCAGCTGAGAGGACAGCGGCTGGCCCATTATACATTTATGGGCTGGCCAAACTGCCTTCACCAGGCTGACTGACAGCAGCATCTACTGAACCAGAATATTTTCATGTCAGCGCCTTGAGAGAAAATCAACAGTGTTTTTTTTTTTGTTGTTTTTTTTAACTGATCATTTGATTTGATTTTCCAGCACAGTAAAGAAAGTGAGATGAATCTGCTGCTCACAGACAGACTGGGAGCTGATTAATCAATTAATACGGTTAATACGGTTGTCTGCTGTTACCATGGAGATGACTGATTGAAAGTGAAATTGAAAACATTGCGCTGGTCTTTAATTTCTGGAGAGGGAAACTCTTCAGAAGTGTTGAACATCCAACCATAAATCTGACTTTAGCCAGTTCATCATTCAAAGCCAGATCTGACACTTTGATGATGTAATAAATCTGTCGTCCTGTCCGATGGATTATTACAGATTTGTTTCCCCAACATATCATCAACCATGGTAAGTCATATACTGTAGATATGAAGCTCTTGCAAAACCTCATTCAGGAAGGCTGCACTTTTGTATCCTAAGGCCTGTAATTTATTTCTCATACCATGTGCCATTCACTCCTTGCAGGCATGCTCATTCACAATTCCTTGCTGTTATTGTCTGGGGCTGTCAATGAGATGTCATCTGTTCTATCAGCTAATCACATCTTACTAATAGCACAGCGAAACACATTCATTGTTGGCTTGTCATCTTTTGTTGCTGTCTCTTAAAATATGGTGTTCTCTCTGCCTTTAGTTCGTTCAGTTTGTCACATCCTTATCATCCTATATCATCTGTTAATCTGCATACCTGTAATAGGTATTTAACAATCATCTTTACTTCATTCACCAATCTCTCCTGATTGAAATACACTGGGCAGCAGCCAACATGTGTGCACTTGTCTGACTCTAAAAATCTAGTCTACTCTTCATTCTCATAATTACTGAAGTGAAGATAGCTACAGTATGTGCTTTCCAAACCAGATCACATCTCACTGCCTTGACGATGGACTATGGACGGCTGCCAGCGTCTCAACACTCAATTGTTGTTTCCCCGAGTAAAAAACTGGCATTCAGAGGATCCCAAAGATAGAAGGAAGGACCCACTCCCGCTTCGATCACAAGACATACTGCATCATTCACTGGTTGGGGGAAGCACCAAAGCACAAAAGCAATTAAAAAGGCCCATAATATTATTATACCTTTTTATTTGGGCATTACTTGCACAGGATTAGGACTGACTTAGCGTCAAAAGCACTAGTTCTTTACAGCATTTCAAAAAATGCCTCAGATGGCTCTGAAAGCTCCTCACTGCTTACTACCTAAATGCAACAGAATACATTCTTAAAATGTTTGAGACTTTCATTTGAAAGCTTTTGTGATTCATAACAGGCAGATGGTGGCAGTGACACCTGCAGCTCATCACTGTAGTTATGAATGACATGTATCAAAGATTTTTGGCTTTGCTTTTTCTTTTAGGGTTATTCTTTACCTATCATTAGATAGTACAGAGGTAGATATGACAGAGGGGAGACAGAGAGGATGACATTCAGCAAAGGATCAGCTTATATGAAGTGCAGGCTCTAGAGCTACCAGGTACATCAGTACTACCATGTACAAGTCATGTTAAATCCAAATGTAGGCACCTGAGAGTGCAACTGTGCAGAGCTGCGAAGTCAGTCAAGGAGCTCTGAAGCTGGCACTAGGGCACCAGAGCAGCGTCGGCTGCCACCACGGCTTCAAAGGGACCCAACACTATTGCTGCAGTGCTGATCTGCTGCAATAGTTATGGTGTCCAGTCTATTTTCATTTCTATATTATAATAATACCATTGTATCACTGCAATGTACCCCAAACTACCACCAGAACACCCCATGACTGTGTTTTACTAATTAAAAATACATTCATCCTCATAATTAAATAGACCTGCACTCTACTGAGTGCTTTCCTAGTTTATCATTGTAGCCACTTACCATAGAGAAACTATGGCAAGAGAGAGTGGCAAACGCTATGAAGACCAGAGGCCAGAAGGAAAAAAGACACAGAAGACAGATGATTTTTTTGGAACCTGCCATACATCATCTATGTGAAATTAGAGCCATGAGCAGTACTGTGATGTTGTACCTGTGCACAACACACACACACACACACACACACACACACACACACACACACACACACACACACACACACACACACACACACACACAGCTGCTATCGCACAACCTCGCAGACAGCTGTTTTTTATTGCTAGGTGACAAGACAAAATTAACAACTCATATGCACAAATGTGTGTTTGTACCTGAGATCATGAAAAGAGAGAGGCCAAGAATAAAGAGAGAAAGAGAGTTAGTGCATCTGATATGTTTTGGCTTTGTTTTTCTTTATCTGTCAACCACATTTCATCTCCCTTGTCTCGTTATTATGCTGCCAGCATCTTCAAACACACACACACACACACACAAACACACACACACACACTCTTTCACAGGACAAAATAATATTGCCAGAGTGCAACAGTAAACAAGAGAAGCAGGTATGAGCCAATACCAGGACACAAAACCATCCACGCACGCACACACACACACACACACACACAAACACACACACACACACACACACACACCCCAAAACCTGTTACAGGGCACATTAAATCACTACAACTCAACAATAAACAAGAGAATGTGTGCTTCCCAGACAATAATATAGCAATGTTAATACCTACACACACACACACACACACACACACACACACTTACACACACACACTTACACACACACACATAAATACATAAAGGGAAACTCAATGAAATGAAATATGGATGACACCCTCAGTAATATGAGATGTGGGTCCACAGGCCGGGGCAGGCTGCACGTTAAACTCAAACTTATTTGTATTCTCTACCTCTTCTGCTCTCCAAACCACAAAACAACACCCCTGCTGTTAAATCCAAAACTTAAGGTCTGAAAGTCTTCAACAACTGATGACTGCTGAAAATGTCCTTGACCTCCAGTGTCAGCGGATAACAGCCGTATTTAATCAAGTCCAAAAGACAAAAATGACACAATGCATGAACAGTTATGGACCTTAGACATCAGAGCTGTGAGAAAATATCCATACACTATCGCAGCATAAAATTTTGTGATACTGTCTCAGTTCTCAAAAACGCTACAGGTTTTAAGTTAATAATTTCCATGCAAAGATTCTTAGCTATGGTTTATTTTGTGCCGTGTTCAAACCCCTGATAGCTAGATCTCTCCTCTCAGTGTTACAATCTATCTTCAGCCAGAGTGTATCACTAGCTCCTAAAATTACATTTTTTTAAAAGTCTGATAAATATGACCTTGCTACCTTGATATATCGTATTGCCACAATCGTGCCAATACCCAGCGCTATTAGACATACAGTCCGTGGAAACAACTGCACACTTCTGCTCATCTTTACATAACTTTTACGTTACGCACAACAAATAAACCACTGCAGTCTAATTGAAAGCAGACCAAGACCCACCTGTTTCGGCGGTGTCAATCTGGTTGTTAAATCCGCGCCATCTTAGAGAGCTCATAGTGCCATATTATCACACCAGAACACTGCGCTCTGAGAACGCAGGGTTACTCGTGGTCCCTAAAGTCTCCAAAAGTAGATCAGGAGCCAGAGCCTTCAGCTATCAGGCTCCTCTCCTGTGGAATCATCTTCCTGTTGCGGTCCGGGAGGCAGACACCGTCTCCACATTTAAGACTAGACTTAAGACTTTCCTCTTTGATAAAGCTTATAGTTAGGGCTGGCTCAGGCTTGCCTTGTACCAGCCCCTAGTTAGGCTGACTTAGGCCTAGTCTGCCGGAGGACCCCCTATAATACACCGGGCACCTTCACTCCTTATTGTCACAAATGTATATTATCAGATATTAATATATACTTTCAACATATTGTACCACAGTAACTAGAACTATAATTATAATATTATTACTTTCATTAATGCTGCTGTAAGCTACTGTCATTACCGTCTGTCCTGCATCTCTCTCTGTTTCTGTCTCTTTCTGTCTCATTGTGCCATACAGAGTACTGTTACTTTATTCTGGGGATTTGTTCTGTACAACATCTATTGCATGTCTGTCCGTCCTGGAAGAAGGATCCCTCCTCACTTGCTCCTCCTGAAGTTTCTACCGTTTTTTCCCCATTAAAGGGTTTTTTTGGGGAGTTTTTCCTTATCAGCTGTGAGGGTCCTAAGGACAGAGGGATGTCATATGCTGTAAAGCCCTGTGAGGCAAATTGTGATTTGTGATATTGGGCTTTATAAATAAAATTGATTGATTGATTGATCAGTGCTTTATCAATAGAAAAGAGCCTCAAGAAGAGTTTATGGTTCGTTCGTTTTTTTTAATCAACATGAATGGAAACTTCAGTTCAGCTGCTTTAACTTTACGTACATCTCATTTAGGGCTGAAAAGATTCCTCCAGAAACTCTAACAACTCCATTACTGAAAAACATTGATGCAAATTATCTATACTGCAGCTTTGTTTAATCCAGATAACATATAAGACGCACTGTGTTTCATACTGATGATTATTACTGTTGCACAATGCTCTTACGCTGTAAGGACATGGGACATGAAGAACATACATCAAAATCATACAGCCAAGCTCAAAATAGAAGACATGATTTGATAGAGCTACAAAATGACATAAGAGAGAGAAAAAAACAAGGAGCTATGATGACAGACAAAAGCCCCTTTTACACTGACTCTTCAAGGCGGTAATGCTGCACTCTTTTTCTGCCTAACTGTACTGTCTTAAAGGTATGATCGGCAAATGGGAGCACAGAGTTGTCTCTGTGTAAAAGGAACAGATGCGGGATGAGACTATGGACAGAATGGGCGTGACGTTTTTAAAAAGAGCCCGGAGATTTTAACAAAGTGAGCAGCAGTTGTTGGCTAAGTCAAAGAAGAACAGTGGACGAAAATATCCACAAATTGGGAAAACAATGAGGTCTGGGAGCTCCTTACCCTCCGAGCAGAGGACGAGATCAGCAGAGAAGGGAAATGATTGTTAATGCCATTGCCATTGCTTATAAAGTGCTGGTGATGCCTATATTATGTCATACTAGAGGCTGACGCTGTTGTGTTACATGTTATGTCCGTCACGTCTCTTTTGCTTCTGCAATGCCGGCATGGCGGTGGATGGACACCTGAAGTGGAACGTGGAGAGAGGAAACAGCAGTCTGGCCTGTTAAAGGGAGATTCTGATGTTCTCTCCATCAGACACTCGGAGGTCAAGTCTTCTGCATTTACTCATCAGTTTCCATAAAAAGGACCATTAGGTTGCAATTTGAGGGAGACTGAGCAATAAATGCAGAGACGTTTCTGATGCAACAGGAGACTGAAGATGAAAAGGGTGTAAATTTACCAGTGTGTGCTGATCAGTAGGGGGTGGGCGGGGGCAGGGAGCGGCTCACAGGCCACAGCAGGCGCCAGACAAGAAGTACAGACACAGAACTGGGTGATGGATGGAGAATTTTAAGTGTGTTGAGAGGGTGTTAAAATGTGTGTGTAAATGACAATTCCCAAAATGCATAAAGGCAATAAATTAATTAGATGTGAGACAATGCTCTCATAACAACTTTTAACTTTTCATTCACACTGATGTCTTAATCAAAGCCACTGAGTCTTCTCATATGTGTGAATTTCGTTTCTTGCAGTTATTTTTTGCTCACACAAATCTGCACACATCAAAAAGATGAATGTGTGAGCAAGTGCAGCATATAAAATAGAAATATGATTTTTCAAACACAGAAACATAGTGGTATGGCCTGAACATTGGATTAAAGGAAAAATAACACTTTGGGGTCACAGCAGAACAGTCCCCATGTTACCTATAACAGTAACTAGTAATCAGTAATGGCAATAAGGTGCTTTATAAACATGTCAATGTACAAACACTAAGAAATGCCTTTCTTTATCTTATACTTTGTGGCACTTATATGAAACATGAAGCACCCACATTCTCATTCCTCACAGGTGGCAGACGGAAGAATCTAGAGCAGACAGCGCACTCCTCTGTAAAATTAATTAGCATCAAATAAGTTTGACATTTCCAGGCACAGACTTTATTAGACAGCAAAAGACAAGACATGTGACCACAGGCAGACACTCCACCTAAAATACTTCTAGTTATTTCACAGGTGTGAGCAATTAATGACCTCACCTCTTCTCTTTTTTCTGTCCGGTGACAAGCGTCTTTCTGGAAATGTCAGTCTTATTAAGCGTTAATGAATAATGCATCCTGCTGGTTTACAGACTAGTTCGCCTTTCTGAGTTATAATGCAGGGATTTGCAACCACACGAAATACAGTCCCTTGGAGGCTCACAACTTTTTTACCAATGGCTAATAAAATCTAACATTGTTTGGATAGGGGCAAAGTTAACCCCTAACTATAGCGGGCAATAGTTAGCGATTAAATTTCTTTCAGTCAACTAATTGATTAATTGGCTAATCGTTGCAGCTCTCGACTAGATATTGTCTTAGATTTTGGATATTATAATATCATACAGGTTGTCTTTTCCTGGTTTTAAAGGCTGCTTACCGTAAAGTGATGTAAGTTTGAACTTACCAGACTTCGTCATTATATCCATATTAATGATGATTTTTCATCAAAAATCTCTTTGTTGAAATATTTTGTTCAAGCACCAATAGTCAACCCTACAATAACACGGAGTACATAGATGTACACAGATGCAGAGCTCATTGAAGAGCGGATGAGGAGAGAGGGAGCAGTGTTACTTCGGTAGCACATATTCTAAAATTGCAACAGGCAGAGGGACATGTCCGAATCCAGCTAAAGATAGACACAGACGTTCATTTCTCCTTTCCGTTATGTTGTCGGATAATTATACTAACAATCCAAGCCTACGTGTATGAAAAAAATGCACTTTTAGTGAACATATTTTGACGTTGTTTGATGCTGTCTGAGTGCCCTATTATTTAATGTAGCACGCGTTCACGGGCTGCAGGCAGGTCAGCCATAGCTTCGTACTGGAGAAATATTGAACATCCTATCACTCATTTCGACAAAAGTAGATCCGAGGTAGAAAAAAACATTAGTTCCCCTTTAATACAGGCTGAGTTAGGCTACTTAATGTTTCCAACTGGCCAGCATCAGGTACAGACAGTTGTAGGCTGTTTTTGTTTCATAATCATTATGCAGAAAAATAATTTGTTTGAATTTCTGTCATTAAAAAATATTTCGTTTTCTTTTTGGAAATGGTAAAAAAGAGTAAAAGGGAGAAATTTCCACAGACTCAATGATGCTAACTGGCATGTCATTCAACACAATGTTGCTCACCTTCTTCATTGGGACCGGGAAGGGGTAAAGTTATGGGGAGACAGGGCTGCTGCTTCTGACTCATCTGTTGTTGAGTCTGGTAAAAGGGGCAGGGACAACTGATTTAATATGAATATCTTGTTAAACATTTACCTGCACTGATTAAATGTAGGTTAAAAAGGAGTGAAGTGTAGGCTAACACTAGTCTGTAGCTAGCTTATTTCACTATGGACATCATTTCTACCACTCACAGGCTACCCACCTTTCCTGGAGAACATCTGGGTCACATATCAACACCCTTTCTTTTGCCTTTAGTACTAGGTAGCATGATGATGACTGCAGTGTTCTAGCACAACTGCTGACTGCTACAAGGCACCATCACCATCAGTGCGCTAAGGCAGGACCAAACCATTTCACGCAGATACAGGGGGGTGGTCAGTCAATATGGATGTTTACTTTTTGGTCAATGGGGATATTTAACTTTTACTGCCAAAAACAAGTAAAAACAAAGAGGAACTGGAATTGTCCTAATTTTTCCCCCTATACAGATTGTTGGAACAGTGGAAAGAAAAACCAAGACGGTTTCTGTGATTTTATTTCTGTCAACTTTGAATGAAGTGGACAAAAGCCGTAGTGTTTTGCCGGAATGAAGCCTACATTTCCCATGAGCTCTGGCATATATTGTCGTAAAGACGCTTACTTGGCTTGCGCATGTGTTTGTTTTGGGGATGAATGAAACAACAAGACGGGAAAAATTTGCTCCTATCGGGGATCCCAGCTCACCTCTGCCGCACCCAGCTCCACCTCTCCGGCATAAGCGCCACCACCGCCAGGGTAAACGCAGCTTCTTGGACTGAGTATGGAGCAGTTCCTCGCCTCTTTATTTCTCAGCACTCGCTGGACCCTGTCGACGCCTGGCTGGTACCTGTCATCTGCCCGGGTGAGGTGTTCCAGCCCCGCGGCCCCTGCTCTCCTCATCCCCGCTGGCGCAGGGTGAATCTGTGCAACGTATGGCCTCTGTGTGTGGCTCCCCGGACAGCTAGCGCCATGGACCCGCTGGCTCCTGCCAGGATTGGGCTGGTAAATGCTAGATCGCTGGCGAACAAAATGTTTATCCTGAAGGATTTCCTGACTTCCCAAGGATTGGATTTCTCTGTGTGACTGAGACGTGGCTGACTGTTGGTGAGTCCAGTGCTTTCACAGAACTTTTACCTGATGATTATTGGTATTTTAACTCGGACATCGGGTCAAGGAGGAGGAATAGCGACTATAAATGTAAGCAGCTAGGTAAGATGACGTGTGCCGTCTGAGAGCCATGACCTGGGGCGGACCTGGAGACAGTTTCCTAAAGGTATGGATATACACTACATAGAAACAGCTTATCTTCACAGCGATGGTCTCATTTGCTCAGAATAAGCAGAAACGAGAGAGTTTTGTATATCCAGTTAAAAGTTCCTTGTAGCGGCTTTACCGAAAAGCTCTTCATCTGCAAAATGTTGTCAGACCCTTGTAATAACAAACTGGGCATGTCAGTGAAAAAACAAAATTGACGGTGTGCACATGCCATGTTTACATTACAGCCTGGTTGCTGTTTTAAAAAATGCTGTTGCCATTAATCATTTAGATACAAAAACATGGGAAAGCAGGGTCCCGGTATAAAGTAAAGTAAACTAAACTAAAGTATCCTTAAACTCTGGATTTGAAAGTTGATTTGATGTGCAGAAAGCCACACAGCAACTCTCCAGCATGGCAGAATGCTTTGTTTTTACCCTTGGCATTATAGGATGTTATGTTTTGTGAGCGATCCCATGAAATACCGACTATCTGATGTAATCATCATCAACCATATAAATTTGTTTTGTTCAGTTTAAGTTACTGTCAGCTGACACTCACGGACACTAATGGATCATCTTCACAGTAATCAATCTGTGTGTATACAGGAGCATCAGCCTCATCTTAGCCTCATTACTGAGGAACAAACCACTGGCTGACTGGTCAATTACCAGCACTGCTGAAGAACGTCTCACCCGGTTAAGGGCCAAACTTCAAACCTCAACAGACTGCACCTCTTAGCTCCAGTACATTACTGAGCCAGCGCAGGAGCTGTCATGCATGCAGCAGAGCTCATTTAACAAGGGAGGTGGAGAGAGATGGATTTATTTAAGGAACATACAATGGTAGGGATAATTGAGGATTCTGCTCCCATTGGATATCCGCCCCCTGCATTAGAGGTCAGTCAGAAAATATTCGGTACATTGCTGATGGCGCCCACTCAGCGCTGAGGTCGACAATTACAGAAAGACGGATGAAGGGGAGAGCAGGTTATTTCTTGCACATACTGAGAATTAGCATCTGCTTCAGTGCTAGCACGCTGTTATGTCCTAACTGCCAGCTCTGAGGTGGCGGTGTTTTAGCACCATGGCAGAGCAGTCAATTATCAGCTCACTACCACAGAGTATAAAGAGCTCTACTTTCCCATTTAAAGAGGAGAAAAAAAGGGTGTCTGTCTTGTTTCAGTGGTTTCATGTCCATTTTAAAAACCAGCTGCACATCCATTATGAGCTCAGGCCACTAGAGCATTTCAATTCCCACATCCACAACCACAAGCAAGGCAATTTACAAGATTCAGGGTGAGGTCCGGCCATCAGCTGTATGAGCCTGCTCAGTTTAAGAGCGTTGGTGTGGAGTTGTATTGATTACGGCCCCAGAGAAATCTTCATAAGGTCCAGTGCTTTTTTCTTTCTCTTATGATTTCGTTTCACTTATTTCTCCAAATAGGGATTTTTTTTGCATTGGATGAATGTAATGTCAAACTGCTTTATTCAATGTTTTTACCATTTAAGCCATTTGTTTTGAAGGGAAAGAGACCTTTGTCGATAATTTGGCTCCCAGTAAAAACCTGCTGAACAATGAACACTAAAGGAATTCTAACCAGGAGTTTATGCTTGGCACACAGGAGAAGTTTCAGCTAGTTGCAATCTGCAATCCTCACCGCTAGATGACATATAATCCTACACACTGCTTCATTAAGCATTTCTGTCTGTATCTCTGCTTATTCTCTGATAATAAAGTCATACGGATGGGATAATACCTAAAATATCCAAACAAGGATTTGAATTTTTTATTTGCATTTTTAGCATTTCAGGGACAGATGCCAGCTACAGGTCTGATTTCTACTTTACTACCTCACTAGACCGATGTTTTCCTGGCTGACTGTTGCACCCAGTTTGCACCCAGTTTTCAGCGCATGAGCATTCATTTTGATAAACCCATACCAAATTTGACACAACATATATTAAAACCATTTGTAAGACCTTTCCAGTGGCTGCATTTAAAACATTAGAGGCAGCGGTTCATTTTTCATTGGAAAGAAAGAGAATAGCTTAAGAGACAAGAGAAATTTGGTACGACCATCTGTTTCCTGCCATCATTAGCTGACAACCAACACACACACGCACACACACACACACACACACTCAGGCAGGGTACTAATTGAATTACAGTTGTGCTTGTTTTTCTGCTAGCTGCTCTAGATAAATCCTATCAGCTCAGATGCGGCAGTCATGGATTCTCCCTAATGTCTGGTGTCCCAAAAACACTGAAGATGGGGGGGGGGGTGAGTATAGAGACAGAAACAGCCTCAGTTTGTTCACAGAGGACTGTAGAGTTTAAGGGAGTGGGTTGACACTGATAGTTCAAAATATGGTCTTTTCTTTAGAGACTGGCCATGTTCATTGTGTTTTTTGCTTTTTATTCATATTCCTTCTCTTTCGTAGGATCCTTACAATGAGATAAAATCAGGCTTGTTTTTCTGCTGCGACGCATGTTGAAAGGACTGTATGGACATAATTCTTCCTGTAGTTTTGGGGTGTGACCTTAGCTAACGAATCTGATTACCCAGAGGCAATTAATCCTGTCCTTTTTCAGCCATTTATTCACCAGACACTTAACTCCAAACACCAAATACTGAGTAATGTTCACTTGCCTAGAGTTATAGCTGCGTTATTATGTGCAAGCTGTCAGTATTATCCAGCACGTACAGCACAAAATTATTGCACCCCTGGCTGATATTGCATCATCAGACTTCACTCGGCACAGCAATAATTTAAATTCTCAGTGTTTAGTGTCATTTATGAAATGCAGTGGATGAAAAGAAGCCATTTAAATGAGAAATATATTTTGTTTTATTTGGCTATCTGGTTCATTGTTGGAGTCGTCTAGAGGAGTAGCGAACACAGCAAATGGGGATCCAAAAAAAGAAAGACAAACATTCTGTTAATTGCCACTGTGTATGAAAAATTTAATAGAAATCTGTTAATGTTTTTGGTATGTGCATTTTTAAGATATGACTGATTTTGGTGGAGATAAAGTAAAATGGTGGTGTTTCCATAATAGGCCACCCACATGTCTCATGTTCTGCAGTCTGGGGTCATGAAACTGTTACACTGTACATCCAAAAATACTGTTGAAAAGCAATCAGATGCAGTCACACACCTATTATACTTTAAAGGAGCTGTATGTGACATTCAGAGCATTAATATAGCAGCAAACCATCTGCTGTGTAAAGATATAGAGGGGTAATGGCATCCTGAGCAAAGAATGAAGTCACACTCCTTCTGTGGTAATCTGAGCTTCTCTGTTTGGTTTATTGTGGTAAGGCGATCTGGCCACGCATGTATGTTAGTGCATACCCAGCTGGCGATTACCACTAATATTGGGATGGCATCTTCGCAGTAGCGTAGCACCCTTAATGCACTTCCCCCATTAGCTCTGTCAGCACTGTTGTTGCTGTTTAGCACTGTTGCACCGCTCGCTGCTTGCTGCAAGCTCAGCCAACTTCACATTAAGAACCATAGGGCCTTGACACACCAAACTGAGGGTCAGCTGTTGGTCAATGTTGGGCCATCGACGAGCGTCTGTCGCCCTTGTTTTTGTGATGTGTACTGCACCACAGTGTTTCCTATACATTCATTTATCTGTGGTGGTGCGCCATGAATAAATTATCTCCACCACATATAGACCTGGCTGTTCAACCTGGCTCATAAACACATTATAATGGGACTCACTGTCTGTGAATGTAGCTTGTCGTTACAATTCCGGTGCAATAGGTGGCGGTATGTATCGTAAAGACGCACTTAACGCACCTGGTCCGCCAGAAGAAGAAGAAGAAGCAGGCGTAGCAGAACGGATCCAAAGACCTCTCGGTACAAATATGTGGGCAAACAAGTCCAAAAGTGGTCCGAACAACTCATCATGTATATTAGCCTGTGTCTGTATTAACATGGCTGGAAGCTCAACATGTGCAGAGACATTAACTGACGTGACACTTACGTTCGCAGCCAGTGGAGCCTGGCCGTAAGGTTCTGCTCGTTAGTAATTAACTATGACGTTGGATGTTCACTCCTTCACACAGATGATTACTGAAAAATATTTTCAGAAAACGTGCTAGTTGGCCATTGGCTGTCATTATGTGGTGTGATCAAGTGCAACATTTTGACCGAGACACAAGCAACATGAGCTGTGAGCAGTTACCTGATCTGCTTAACATTCTCTGATAAGCTGCCGGGAATAGCATTAGTCACAACAGTGTTTAAATTTACTGTGCTGTCATATAAGAGGTGAAGGAACAGACAGATTTATCATGTGAAAAGTAAGAACGTCATGCTGATAACAGCCACTTCATCACACAGTCAGCTCCATTTATCACCTTGCTCAGGAACACCCTGCCTCTAATATGCTTACAGAGACAGGACACTTTGCACTGTAGGTGCCTCAACAATATGGTACTACATTACTAATTAGTTCCTCATTTGTCTCTTACTCCATCTCTCTGTTCTTTCCTCCATGTTCCTTCCCTCTCTATCTCCCTCTTTCCACCCTTTAGTCAGTTTCTGTTGAGAAATGCTGACTATGTTAATTCATTTTCATCACTTTCAGTACAGCGAGAACATGTCTGCATTGCCTGTGGCCTGACATGGCATTGATTTTTACAGGAGCTCCATGCATTATAGGTGCACCATGAAAAACAATGGACTGTTTGTGTCACTATTCAAAAACTGGAGAAACTGATAATGGCTGGAGATGCTTTTAATTTTTATTTACCTCATGCAAAAGCAGTTAATTTGCTCTCACAACAAAATAATAAACAAGATCATGTTCTCTCTGCTGTTCTTGTCACAAACACGGAAATGTGCATAATGAGGCTGTAATATTGTAACGGTTAGCCTATTAGAAAGGGACGTAGGTCTAATGATTGAGTGTCTACAGAATGAGAGCAGGAACATGCAGGGCACATATCGACCTTCATTGTGGATAAACATGGATTTTATGATACACAGGCCGTATCTTCTGTAAGGATGCTGTGCACGCCTATTAGCATCATGTATTTTCATTAGCAGAGGGTGGGTAAGCATTGATTTACATAATTAGTTTTGCATTCTCCACACCATGTGTCAACTTTTTAAATCGAACACACGGCACATAGAAGGCTGGCTTACATTAAAATCTTATTATCATGACAGAATGAATGAAGTCAGCTGAGTGGATATAATGATATTTTGGTATTACTGGAATCAGGCAATGCTGCACATGACAACACTGCACATGCGTCGGTGCGTTTATTCATGTGTGCACAGGCATCTATTTTAGCACGAAGCTAATGATCACAAATTAATGTGAAAACTGATTCAGCAGACAAAGAACCAGATGAGCCTGAAACAAAAAGTCTTCTCCAAAGTATCCCCACATCTTTGAGATGGATAAGAAAATGTACTGATAAATGTACTGACACATCAAGTTAGCTAGTTAAGTGATGAAACACAAATAAAGTTCATTTTGCTCACTGTTACAGACCAAATAACTGTCACATCTCAGTGCCAGGTAACTGCCCTGAAGTTACTGTAAAGATTGTAATTCAGTCTATAAAGCTTTTATTCTTTAAGCCACAATTTTATTATTAAGCTGACATGCAACTGCACAGTATCTTATCTGTAAGTATAAAGTGACTATAAATGGCAAACACATTTTCAGTTTCACTAACCAAAAGCTGATGCCTGGTTAAAATGTGGCTGCCAGCCTGCAACCACTTTTAAAAGTTAGCGTTGATTTGAGCTGCATTTAGATGATAACTTTGCCTTTTTTTAAACATCAGCTGCATCAGTCCAAATTTGGGGTATGATGTGACATAAACAACATGGTTTTTATAGTGCTCTCTGGGTCTCTGGGGGATGCTTCAATGCTTCTGATCATTTTACGCAAAACAGTGATGTCAGTGGTGCTCAGAGGCACTACAAGCTATTTTGGCTTGTATTTCTAGGCTGCACCTCTGAGTATCTGGAGGCTTTAGATGCATCCAAAAACAAATGTTACGTCTTTTCTTGCATTGTAAACTAGCTGCATGTCCACCAGTTACAAATTGTGCTGAAGATTTTATGGACAAAGATGGGGGTTTTTTTCAATGTGCTGGTCGATAGTTAAGCAGGGTACAGGTCTATAGACCAAATCATAATGTTTTTATGTTTTGAGATAATGAAAAGCCTCCATAGTGATCCATAAAATGAGTGCCATACCTGCAATCATGTCTAAGACAAAGGCCTTTTTTAAATGACAGGTATATTCTTTTTTAAATGGAGCTTTTATATTTTTGAACATGCTTGACAATGCAAACGTGTGGACTGCACCTAAATTAGGCCGCCTTATCTATATTCCCCCCTGAATTATTGAGAGTCCAGGATTAGATCTACAACCACCTTTAATTATCTCTGCCCCCCTGCAGGCTTTCACCTGTCACCAAGCAGAGATTAAATAGATGAAATAACTGTTTTCAAATTCAACTTCAACTTTATTTTCCCAAAGGAGAAATCAGTCTTTCAGCCAGGCAAAACATAGGACACACAGAGATTTAGACACACAGACTAACGTGCATAAAACGTGATAAAACACATAAAACATGACCTCAACTCTGGGTCAAAATGATCACCTTCACTGACCGACAGCAGCAACTTACTTTTAAATTAATTCATTATTTAAACCTTGGTGCCAAAGCAGATGGCAGTGCTGAGATGAAAAGGCTTGAGACTGAGGGAAAGATAAAAGAATGAAAGGATGTCAAGGATCAGGAGGACAGAAACAATACTGCAGGAACGAAACCTACAAGGTAGCGAGAAAGCGGTAAGAAAACAGGCGAATGTAGCCGAATGAATAAGTGTAAAGGCCTTTGTGAGACACGGTGAGGGACAGATAGGCAGAGGGAGAGATGGGGAGTGGTAAAGGGAACAAATAGCTGTAATAAATCTTTCAGCTTGTAACTGAGACACGAAACACAGGCGCTCTGGGGAAATGGTATGTAACATAAGAGGGAGGGCAAGGAGAGAAAGGGAGATAGGAAAGCGAGAGAGGAAAAATTAATGGAAGTTAGTAAAGACGAGACTGAAAAGGAGATACAACACTATATAGAGGAGACTGTAGAGGAAAAGAATCATTTTAGAAGAAACACTGGGGACTCACCCTTCTTCAGGAGCTCAGGCAGAGAGGAGGGATTGAAAACAATAAAATAATAATGCTAACTGTAGCAGTGTTCTGTGTTTACTCCACTGCTACTACAGTGCTCATCACTACTACTGTAAATACTGCTTTACCTCCACAGTTATTACTCCCTATTACTGCTAATAAAACTACAGCTTTATTCAGAACCACCTATTATACTTGCAGTCCGTACTGGTTTGGCCAGAATGTAGCAGTGTGCAGACAAAGGCAAAATCTGCAGTTTGGAGGAAATATCTTGATGTCATACTGGTTTGAAAAAAATCTCCAGTATGTATCAGACCAGTCAACCTCATCTACGTATCTCATAATGTAAATACTACTATTGTTATATCACTAAAACTTTTAGGCGAGACTACAATTTCCATTCATTTTACTCACAAATAAGTGCTAGAATTTCATGTAAATGAGGCCTATAGACTATAAATTCAAAAAAGAAGTGTAAAGCTTGTGGTAAGCTGGAATAAAGTTGGCTAAGAAGGTGAAACAGAATTTGGTGATAATTAGGATTGGGCGGTATCACTGTATATATCAGGGTATTTAGAAATCCCATTGATATGATTTTTAATACTGTCAAAAATACAAACTCTCCCCTCTCTGTTAAAGTCATTTCATGTGGTGCACATCACATGCGACAAGGGGTCAGTCAGTCTCGGGTCTCTGATGGCAGAATAGGCAGCTGAGCTGACAGACGAGCTGGTGGTGGTGGGCGGGGATAACGTTAATGGACTGCAAACAGCACAACAGCAGAGAGACTGCAGGGGAAAACAGCTTGTTTTCACATCTAATTCACAATTAAGGGTTATTTTGACTAAACCAAGTTGGTGATTACTGTAACACTGGACTAACTAGATGACTAACAAACAAAAGTCTGGCCAACAAGTGGGTTTGACAATGAGTTAACGAGGCAATTAAACTAACGTTAGTCTTAGTAGAGTGAAAGAGAGAGACTTGAATTCAGGGTGTGAGGTTGTATTTTTCTATCAAATAAGAAAAACAAGTGTGTGTGCAGGGATTCGGGGATATGGTAAGGTAAGGTCAGGTAAAATTTTGAAGCCCATAAAAATCCCAAAGTGTTTACAGAATAATGAGAAGCTGACAAACTCTAATCCTTTCTTCACCTGGGACAAACCTTTACAGTATGTGTGTGTATGTGTGTGTGTGTGCATCAGGTCAGGTAGGTTTGTATAGTCCAGGTGGTCTCTCAGCTGGTGCCATGTTCATCAGGATGTTGTACCTCCATGCACCGCTCACCCTCACACTAACGGGTCACAGAACACACACAGACTCACACACATTAAGACAGCAAAATACACCCACACATATCGGAAACACCCACACACACACATACATACACACACACTCATGAAAATTCCTTCCTCAGCAGATTTATCATGCATTTGAACTTCCCTCAACTAATCAGCATTTTCGCCTCAAACCTTTTAAATTTACACAGATTGCTTCTGTGTGAAATTAAAACAGCTGATTATGAATATTTTAGTTTGTTTCAAGAAGGACAACAGCAACAACAAAAACAACCGATGGGAAAAATCATAACAACAGTTTTCTACATATATTCTAAATCAATACTGTTTGTAAACACACCTGACTCTATCTGCTCCTCCTCAGAGCTCAAAGCATTACTAAGCAATAATTACACATCTCATTGGTTAATAAATAATGAATACATCATAGATTAGTCTAAATAAAGGAAGTGATGTATGAATAATACATCTGTTTACTCTCCTTTCCTTCTTGTTTATATTTCCATTCTATCATGTGTGTGTGCAGTTGAAGCCTGTAGGCTACAGTTTCCATAGGAGCCATCTGCAGTCTGGAGGTCCCAATGGCCCTATGGTGTGTGTGTGTGTGTGTGTGTGTGTGTGTGTGTGTGTGTGTGTGTGTGTGTGTGTGTGTGTGTGTGTAGCAGCTGTTTATGGGATATATACAGTAGGTGAATGTTCAGTGGGACCTGAAGGTCATTATTCTTGCAATCAGTCCTGTGCTGCAGTAACAGTTGTGAAAATTGCTTTCAGTGCTGCTGAAGTGCCTTTGAGCAGGAAAAGGTAACGGTGGAAGTAGCCGTGGTTACACAGTAGCTGTCCTCAGGGTGGGAAAAACACATCGAATTGGTTGACAGGCATGGAAAATGGAAAACCATGCATGAGTGCCTGCATCTGTCCAGGAGCTCGAGCAGTTTTGAACAGATGTGAGATTGTTGGAGAGCAGCAGGAGCAGACCCACTAATGTGACTGTTAATATCAGCCACATGTCAGCAGGTTTAATTTTGTCTCATAAAGCCTTTTTGGACCGAAGGAACTTTTTCATATGACCAAGTACCCCCTTTTTTGTTGTGTCCACGGCGAAAGAACCATGAACAGTTGCTGTTTTTTTCGTCACATGATTTGTCTGTAGTGTAATTTCATCATGTTAGTCTGTTCTGTACAAGCGACATCTATTGCACGTCTGTCCATCCTGGGAGAGGAATTCCTCCCCAGTTGCTCTCAGTTGCCCTGCTGTGAGGGTCCAAGGACTGAGGGTGTCGGATGTTGTAAAGCCCTCTGAGGCAAAATGTGATTTGTGATATCGGGCTACATAAATATAAATATATATATAACTGGAGTGAATTGACTTAATTAACTCTCCCACCAAAACAGGAACCAGGAGTGACATACATGTACTGTGAATAGTCCAGATGTTGTTAGTTTACGCTGACTGGTTGAACATAGCCAATGCAGCACTGGTAACCACCATTTTTTTAAAACCTGCTAGCCTTGTAAACAAACAACACAAAACCCAAACAGCAGCTCATATTTAAAAAATGGAGGAAAACACAAAGAAATAAACTGACAGTGAAGTCCAAGCTTTACTGAGCATATATGTCACTGTGGAAACTTTGACTCGTCAAAGCGTAAGTGACATTGCCATATCAACCGCTGGCTGGCTCACAGTACGTCACTTTAATTAAAAAATGAAAATATATCTACAGAAGCAAATTCAGCTTTCTTCGTCTGTGGTCTTTGGGTGTTAGAACTTCAACACTGATACATACTGCAACTGAAAAGTTGCTTTTAGCCTAAATATATTGACAAAAAAACAGGCTAAAAGAGGAAAATAATATGTTCTGTATTTTCCTGTCAAACTGAAGTTATTGTTGTAATCCCATAGCAGAGCAAAAGTTTAGCTCAGTCAGCTGGATACAGTGGTGCCCCATCAGCTCACCAGCTTTTCAGGGTATTACTTTGGGCCCACAGAGTGCTCCTATTAGAGTCACTCTCTGGACGAGCTGTTTGACAGCTGAAGCCATGAATGACATGAAAGTAACATACTGATGTGAGCCTTTGGGATTTACTTGGACCTATAATAATGGTGCAAATTCCACAACAACAAACAAGTACATATTGGGTGTCTGAAATGTTCTGGGTTCTTTTATTACTTTAAACTAATTTCGTGCAATAAAAACACAATTATTGTGTTTGGGCGAATTTGTTTTTTGGCCTGTGGGTTTCATGCACAGCACCAAAATCACTGCACTGCTCAGAGCTTGGCTCCGGCAGCTTAAACCATTTGGGCCATGTTAGAAAGCCAAATCACCAGCATGATAATCTGGCAATGTAACAACTGTTAATGTTTGTGCAATTACCAACTGCACTGGTACAGGCTTCTATTATATGGATTGCAATTAAACTTGATTACATTTATTTTGTGCATGATAATGAAATGCAACTAAATCTCTGCTGAAGTAATTGAACTGTATTTTCAGAGTCTTAATCAGTTGATTGCTGGTGAAGACCTCCAATATGGCCGCCAGAGGGTGAGTAGTATCCTCTACTGGGTTTTATGAATCACTGCCACAAATAAATCTGTTCAAATGTCTCTGCTGTTACCTCAGATAAAGTTAACTGTCTGGCCTCTGACTGGCAGAGCTGAACACAGATACACACATTCATATCACCTGATTCAGCCTACTGTGGCACCAACATGCAGAGAGACAGTGCAGCAACAGGCTGTGCGGCAGCAGTGAGCAACAGAGACCGCATCTATTTTTTAACTCTATTACTGGAATGTACAGCAGGCAGCAGTCTCAGTGGTGCGTTACCTCCTCAGCTTGAGTGGCTTTAGAGACACACTTCTGTATCGCCACAGCAACAGCACTGGGGAGGATGCGGCATGATGCAACACATGTTATCCAACGTTACACAGCATGGGAATCCAGTCAGCTAGCTTAGTGATGCAAGTGGAAGATGCTGCTGACGTGAAGCAGGGTTGGGAGAAGCAAACATGTGGTTAATGTTGTTTTCTCTGGAATAAGCAGAGTGCACTGACTCTGCTTATTATGGAAAGAGGAACAAGGGTGCACACTGGTGTGGAGTTCAAAGGAATGAATTTCAATATAGTAAAACACACACACGCACACATAAGTTCTGTAGTAGTTTTGAAATGGCTGGAGAGATAACAGAGGGGGAAATGTTGCACTGCACCAAGACACTGTGGGAGGGGTGCAGTAAACAGCCACTGTGATAACACCTTCCAAATATGGAGGGTGCATTCACAAAACAAAGGCATGACTTTTTCTTAGTGTTGTGACTTTCATCAGAAACAGTATCGGATCATTTTTGGCCCTAAAAGTGTGTCGGGCCATTTCTGTATCATATTTGACACATTGCACCATTATTACTTGCTCTCTCAAGAGTCAGGGAGGACGTAGGCTGAAAGATCACATATCAGGCTCAACAGCATTCAGAACACTGTTAATCACAGAGACAGTAACAGGCTTCACCTACGCAGCTCCACTCTGCCTGCAAATAATTCTGAGCTTTTGTTTTAATATACCTGAAGTCAAGTTGGGTGCATCAGGATGAGTCAGACATTGTCAGGGAAGTTTCAGTGAGAGGAGAGAGCTAACTTCGCCTTAAAATACTTTCATGCTTTTCTCTGCGTCATAGAGCTCCGTGTCATTTATTGTTCCACATGGAAACCAAACTCAGCTGCATATAGGTAAGATAAAACACTAAGTGGAATAATAAGCTCTCAAACTTGTGGTTGAAACATTAATTAGGCCAAACGACCTACGCACTGCAGCCCACACAGGGCTTCATCAAAGAACGAGAGAGCAATGACTCAGTGTAACAACCCCGAGAAGTGCTGCAGACTCCTGCAGTGTGCACTGTCAGTCCAGAGCCCAAACCGCCTGTAAAGACATGTGCTAAAACCTTCCTTAAGAAAGATTTAGACAGACAAGTTAATACAGACACTGTGATCACTGAGGAAGCTCAACCAGCTGGTTGTTTAGTGGTGGCCCGACACCACAGCCTGTTTGAATTCAATACCCAACTATTAAACTAAATACCCAACTAAAATATGTTCACCTCCCCCTGCTGGTGTATGTATTATAACGTATTATGTGTTCTGTATTTGTCTTCTTTACACATTTGTCTTCTATTTTTCTAATGTAATATTTATTTTATATTTTATTTTTTTTGGTAGAATTATTGCTGTTGCCTTTATTTTTGTTCACTGTGGTTTATCCTGCACCAGCTGGCAGCCAGGAGAGAGGCACGGCTGTGCTTCGGGTATCTTCAGTTCTTTTACTCAACTATTATGTAAAACTGTGTCCTCACTCTAATTCTGTGTTCCAGTTTCATATTACATTCTGCTCTGAGCAGGTTTCAGTCTGTAGTGCATTCATAAAATGACCAAATTAGGTATTAAGTGCAGACTACTATGATCACCAGATTTAGAGTGTGCTGGTGATGGACACTTCAGTCCTACACTGCGTGCACAAAGGACATGAAGGAGAAATTCTCAGCTTCAAACTAACAAAAAATAAAGTCTATTATATTATATCAAACTTTTGTTATGTTCAACTGTTAGTAGCCTTAAAAAGTTTCTGTTTATAGTTACTTCTTGTATGAACAGCACAGAAAGAAAATATCTAATAAGTCCATACTGGACAGGGTAAGGTGGAATTGGGACACAGCTTGTGGTGGCTGATGGGGTGGAGAGCTTCAGTCATGAAAACTGTACTCTGCACTAATGTTTGGATTTATCTTTTCCTGTGGGTGGAGAAGATTACCACTCCCCCAGAAACACTTGGGCTTAATTTTGGCAAATTGGAGTCGCCAGCATCTCAGTAGCTGCGGTTACATGAACAATGTATCTTCAATCTACTTGAAATCATTTAGATTAGAGATCTGTTTACATGGACACTGAATAAAGTGATCCTAGAAGATGTGTGTTTACATTCTCCAAAGCTTCTAATCCGAATATAACTTTTCGATTTGTGCAAAGCGGGTCTGCCTGCTGTGAAGAGTCTAATCTGCCAGAAATATGACAGGAGTTTTTTTTATCCAAACTTTGTGGATACACATTAAGTATAGGAGAAGAAGTGATTCTGCCTGTTGATAAAAGTTAGTAGTATTTAAGATAAGTGTAACCCAGGTTATTTTCTGTACCTACAAATCTTTGATGTCCCTTAAGCACCTCACATGCAGGTAGACGTTAAAATGTACTGATGTTCCCTCAACTTTTCATAGGCAGGTGACTGATACAGGTAGAGATAGACGAACTCCACACTGCAGCCTCTAGCAACACTGTTACATAAGGCCACTGTTTTTAAATCAAGACTTCTCACATAGGAATGTAGCATTAGCAGAGGGCTACATATCGTTTTATATTTATGAACAATTCTCCGTCAAAAGCAGCAGAGGGAGGCACGTAGAAACATCTGTCGCAACATGTGCAGCCACGCAACAGCTACATCACCTGATGTTACCCCCACATGGAGGGAAACATACGTGGAAAGAAACTGTTCATTCCAGCCGGAGAGATACAATTGAATTAAGTGTTTACGTGGTTATTAGGTGGTAATATGTTCCTAAGGCCTGATCGGGCCCGTCTCTTCTGGTTTAGGTGGTTACATTATTCTGACTGGGCTATGATTCTGATTATAAGTGGAATATTAGGGTCCATGTAAATGCACCTGATCACAGGTGATGGGATGCTCATGTGCTGCTGCCGCTGCTGCACCACTGCTGTCATTAAGACCAATGCAATTCCATTGAAAAAGTATTCAACTTTACACCTTCTGAAAGCAACGGCCCCCGTTGACTTTACACTTCTTTCTCTGTTTGGTTGCTTGTTTACCATCTGTTTATGAAAACACACAAGTTCTGCCTGCATAGTTCCTCCTTGGTGCATGTCTACAAACTGAATGATAGTCCTGGCATCATGAGTTGAAAACAGAAACAAATCCAAAGTAATCTTAACTAACCAATATTGTCTGGCTGGTCACATATATTTTATTTTGAAAGACAAGCCATAGGGCATTTAAAATCTGTCCACGGGTGCACAATGGGCCCCTGGGCCAGACTTTGGACATGCCTGGACTAATGAGTACATTTTTGTATGGAAATGTTAACAGTCGTCTTAAAGTGAGTAAGAAGGTGACACACACAGCCCTGAATAATAAAAGAGACAGTGTATAAAATGGTGCACTGGTATATTCGGTGATTATTCCATGTTTATCTGTCCCTGCACAAATGAGCCTACATGCAAATAATAACAAACACTGAGATGAGGAAAAAAATGTGTTTTTTCTGGAACCCTGGGAACACCAACAAACACATCCATGTCCACCCCGTCTCTCTCTTCAACACCTTCAAAAAAATATTCCAATAAACTCACATCCAAAAACAAATGTCCCCTGCCAGACAGATGGCAGCTGCTCTGATGTACGAGTCATGTTCAATTCCAGACGGACACAAACTGCCGACATCCTCGCAACTGCACTGCTTGATAATCAAGAGGCAGAATAATTAACATGGGTCATTTATTGAGCCTTTAAACTCACTGCTGGTAAGTCTTTAATCCCACTGCCTGATAGCTGAGAGCGCGGCACACTGGGTGTCTGTGACAAAGAGTAGTGTGCCTGTATATGTATGTGTGATCTGAGTGTGTGTATGTTCCAGTACATACATACTCTTGGGTGTTGTGTGTGTGTGAACGGTTCGTGTTATAATTCTAACAGGTTACCAGCTGGGTGTCCTGGTTTCTCACAACAGTAACCCAGCAGCTAATGAGACACTCCCAGCAACATCCGCAGGGGCTCACAGCATGGGATCAATCACACGCACACACACGCACACGCGTGCACACACACACACACACACACACACACACACACACACACACACACACACACACACACACACACACACACACACACAGATATATCATTCCTGCAGTCCTTCTTAACACACCTAAACATATACACAAAATCTCCTTTTTCAAAAACACATTGCTCTTACAAACAAAATGTGTCTTTTTCCACACACATCAGCTCCTCCCTTTGTTTTCCTGTAAGCTATGTTTTACTCTGATGACTTGACACTCTTCCATCCTTCCCTTTTTTTCTCATTTTGTTTTGAATCTGTGATCACACGAATTTCCTCCAGCATTCAAATACCTGCTAACTGTGCTCAGTACAAAACACTGTTGTTCAAATGCACTGTGATGACTCATTTGAAATGCATTTAAATGAATATGCATCGTCTCAGAGCATTTAACACGATTAAATTCAGTTTATCCAGCATGCTCTAAGATGAGAAATGACGCCAGTATTGACCAAATTGTAGCAGTCACACTTTTTCTTTTTCCAAAACCTCCACAACAGAACTAGGCCGTGCTGATTTTGGCAAAGCGGCCACATTCAATTATGCAAAAGTTTGAGCAGCGAGGGCAAAAGGAGGATGTTCCACGACAGCAGGGCATGAACCCAACCACTGAACAGTTTTAGATGACATGACCTCAGGGATGTGGATGAGTGGAGGGGTTTAAGGTCTGGGTTTTAAGGTGGAGCCAGATTTTAAACTGCAATTTTACTGCAACACCAGCACAACAGTGATGATCTCTCTTTTTGGTGCCACTGAAAAGCAGCAGAAACGACACAGGAGACCAACTAATACCATTATATATGACGCTATAGATTCTGCAATACAAAATGAAGCCTCAATTTTTAAGAATGTCCTCAACTGGAGAAAACTGAATCTGACAACTAAATGCCACTGAGGAACTACACTGCTCAGCAGAGGAATGATTATACTAATTTATTAGTGTTTCATTGTTGCTTTGTTTGTGCTTATTTTATGAAACATTGCCAGGTACATGTAGTATAAAGGGCACAAAGAGGGATTCAGGCACTCCACTCCTTGCTGTGACTCACTCCACCCCTTAGCTATTCTAAAATCACTGTAAACCACGGCCTCTCTTGGCTTATTGCTTAAATACATCCACGCTCCTACAGTCCACATTTCTTTGCTTTCATCTTCTCTTCCCCTCCCCTACATCCCTCTCCCTTCCTCTCGCCTCCTCTCCTCTGTCCTCAGTGAAGGTCTTACAGATGGTCCGCTGCTGATAAAGCAGAGCGGTGTGAGCCAACCAACTTGGCTGCAGTCAGCGCAAAAGAATAGGCATAAATGGAGTGATTAAAAAAAAAAAAACAACAGAGGCCTTTACTGCAGAGTGAATGACGAGATGTAGGCATGGATGGATGGAGACCACTGCAGAGCTGTGTAATATAAGTGCAGAATAAAGAGTAAGAGAAGTAAAAATCACAGAAATTATCCTTTAGCCGTGAGGTCATAGGTCTGATTCCTGCAGCAGCAAGGAGTCCAGTCACACTCTTATCTCACTTTAACACACTTATGGCTCCACCTGGTTTGGGGTGAAGAGAAACCAGTTAGCCCACTATTTCTTTACCTCTCCCCACTGTCTCTCCCTCCATCACATCTGCCGACAGCTCAGACAGCAGCTGTTAAATCTCTTAATTGATCTCATTTCCTTTATTTCTTTTTCCACTCACTAAATAAAAACCACCCTATCTCACTGGCGCTTTGCCCACACCAAAATTAAGCCATGAATCCTCCTCAGGCTCGGCAGCAGCCCACTGGCTCTGAGGCAAAAGAGAAAAGAGTTGACAGCACAGGTTTTTCTGCTGGAGCCCAGAGAACCAGGTCCAACTGTGCACTTAAACCAAATAATGACCTGAATGACTCGACCAGAATAATGAGTCGGACTGACAATTGAGTGATGAATGAAGACGAAGTGGGGATGAATGTGAAGACTGAGACAGACTTAAGGAGAATAGATTAACCTAGATTGCACAGCAGTCCTGGCAGTAAGTGGAAAGAGAAAATGAGATAGACAGGATTCATCCATCAAATTTCTTAAGAAAATTGTAAATCAAAAAAACTGTTAACAATTTAACCTCAACAGCAGCTCCTGTCTAACAATAGCTGCTAAACGTAGTTTTTATCCAGAATGAGATGTCTAACATGTAGAAAACACAATGCTTCCTTTAAAAAATAAATGGAACGCAAATATTTAACAAATTGTGGCATTTGTGAAGGACAGTTTGCACCTTGAGGCTTTCACTGACATAATAAGAGCAATTAGAAAATCTAGACTGCAGGCTTCTTTCCAGCTTCAGTTCATTACCACAGTTTGCCCAAGGCTTGGTCAAACATGCTGAGCTTTATTTCAAACTCTGCTTTTCATATCTATGTATATTAAGGCCTCTAGACTGGGCTGTGGTTATGCGCTGGTTGAAAGATCAGCAGCAGTGTGTGTGTGCGAAGCTGGCTGTAACAACACTGAAAGGTGAGGCTACTTAAAAATAATGAGTTAGAATAAACTTTTACCTCCAAAGGCGGACAAAAACACTCGCCCCATCATCTGAAATTAAAAAATGTTTCCACTGTAATGTCCTTGAGTTTAGTTTAGTCTAGTTTTATGAAGTTGCTTGTTAAGCCAACTCAATGTGAATAAAAATAACATGCCTATACAGGAAACTTAAATGGCAAATATATTTCATGAGGGCAGCAGGAGTGGTGGTGATATACTAATTATCAGTTCAGGATAAATAACATACTATATATATTATTATTTTAGGTCCTATTAGAGCGTACAGTATCTTAATAGTGTGCAGCAGCTGACCTTTGGACTTACTTGTTCTCCTTCAGCACTGTCTAAATACAGGCGTACAAATATCACTTTTCATTAATGAATAACTTGCGTATAAAGTTCTTATTGTCAACTAATGGGTTCACACTATCAAATGTACATAACTCTCAACTGTAATAAAAATTCATTTAAAAATTAATTGCCATTTAAAACTAATCGATGCAGGCCTGTTTATGGACTAAGTGACTGCTTTAATTGCTGGTGCAAGCTCTGGTGCTCAGTACTTTTCAAGCACATTAAGTATAACTCAACTGATCCAAGTATGCAGCAGTATGTACGGTGTTTATAATGACCCCACCTCTACCAGCTGCAACATAACGCTTTCATATTAATGCATCACTACTTATAATTCTACATTATGAGTACTTTAACTGTTGATATGTTAAGTATATTTTGATGCTAATACTTTGAATCGGGCCCCCAATACTTTGAATGCAGGACTTCTACTTGTCACAGAGTATTTTCACACTGTGGTACAGCTACTTCAACTTAAAGGGATAGTGCACCCAAAAATGAAAATTCAGCCATTATCTACTCACCCATATGCCGAGGGAGGCTCAGGTGAAGTTTTAGAGTCCTCACATCCCTTGCGGAGATCCAAGGGGAGAGTGGGTAGCAACACAACTCCACCTAATGCAGGCTGACGGCGCCCCAGATTAGATTAATGCGTACATAATTACAACTATGTATGCTACCCTGTGCAATAATACCAGCACACACACCTCCGTGTGCGCAAAATAAGTGCAATAGGGCAATGTGCAATTACACCAGCACTTTACAAACTTGTGAATTAGCACTTTGTAACGGGCAATGTGCAATTCTCGTCTTGTATATCTTAACACTTAAGCACTTTAGCACTTGAGCACTTGAGCACTTTTACACTTAAATCCAACTTTCTATGGTCACTTAATTGCTGGTCTGTCATTAGTAACGTGGTTTATTGTTTTTTTTAGTCCTACTGTACTTCCTATTATGATTGTTTTATTGATGTATATGGCCTTGTTGTCCTGTTGTTTGTTGCTGTCTTGTTTTTATGTGTTTAGCATTAATTGCCGCAGGGACGAAAGATGGAAATTAGCCACTGGCTACAATCTTGCATATTTACTCTTGTGTGTTCATCAATATGTACTGTCCCTGTTTTAAAAATAAAGTCAAAAAAAAAAAAAAAACTTCCAAAAACACATAATTGAAACCACAAAATATCTCCATACTGCTCGTCCGTAGTGATCCAAGTTTCCTGAAGCCCCGACATAAAAAGTTGTTTGGAAAAACGTCATTTGAACTCTGTTTTTAGCCTCATTGTAGCCTGTAGCTCTGACTGCCTCTCTGTGGACCACGCAAGTTCAAATGACGTCCTGGTTCTCTCTGTCTAATGAGTACAAGTATCCTTCCGTTAATTCTCTTACATCACCCCACACCACATCATCTCACACCTGTTATCTTGTCTCTTTGCTCCATTTCACAGTGTGGTATTAGTACTTTTGCTGAAACAATGGATCTGCTTCCACCGCTGCACATTTCGGAACATTTAAGGATCTTCTTCATGGAAACGAAGGATATTATTAGTGTAACTCCAGAGGATACTCTACATTGAGCAAAAACACAGACCTGCTATAAAAAGCCGTAGAGGGAGAAATGAGTCAACAGGGGCCATTTAACATGCACAGCAGAGCAGACTACATGGAACTCTTGAGTCCCAAAAGTGAGCTAACATGAAAATTACACACACATGACTGCATATAAAAACACACGCATGAACACATGCTTTTTTTGGTCACACACAGTAATACACACACACACACAATACCCACCACATTGTACCTGACTCATCAGACCCTTTACAACAGCACAGTTATTATCTTAGGCTGAGTATGGTCTCATAGGGAGAGTCAGACTCACACAGAGACAAATGCAGCCATTATTAATTTAATGAGACACCACAACTTTGGCCAGAGGTCGGCTCCATTCGGGTGAAGACTTGTAGGATGAGACATCATTATAATGAATCACACTACTGTTGGGATTCACACCAATGGATTTAAAATCACTAAGCTCTTGTTTGCATCACTTTCTTGGCTTGTAGAGCAAAATGAGCCACACATAAACACAGAAAAGCTTTTAGCTCTGTTAGGAATTAGCAACAAAAAAGTCTACAAACACTACGACCATGAGAAGAGAACAGTGTCACATTTGATCTACCTCTAAGAAAATCTCTGTCCTTAGTGGGATGCCAACAAGGAGTTTGGGAAGCCTGCCGCAGTCTTTTAGGTAGGGTGACCATATTTTGATTTCCAAAAAAGAGGACACTCGGCCCGGCAACGAAATAGCCAACTTCAATGATACTCGCAGTTTACTCAAAGATGCCTTATCATTTTAATATATTTAAAGTTTATATGTACGGATAGAATATTCAGTTATATTACAAAATATTATCTCTTAAAGACAGAAATTCAGATAGGCCCCTATAGATAGGACACACACACACACACATACACACACTAGAGTGTGGCTACCCAATCCGAGCCCAACGGGTCCCGACGGGTAGGGCCGGATTCGGTCAGCTTTTAGTGAAAATGTAGTGTAAAAATAAATAAAATCCTATTGTCTGTCCTGTTTATTGCTTGGGCACTGTTATTTACGTGACAACACCTGAACATAACACACACACACACACATTGGCTGTTTGTTTCTACCTCTCCCCTCGCTGGAAGCCTCAGACCTTTCGCCCCCCACCTCCGCCTTGATTAAAGGCTGAAAATAAAATAAAAGAGGGAGACAGGTTTTTCCTATTTTATCTTATTTTGTTATATTTCTCCCTCTCCCCTTGCTGGAAGCCTCGGACCTCCCACCGCCCGCTCCCATCTCAAACACTGAGGTCTCCCTCTCCGTGGAGCACCCACGGCACACGCCCGGCCTGTTGAATAGCTTGTAACCATAACAACTGTGTGACAGTTAGTCATTAAATAATGTCGGGCTCCGTTCGGTTTCGGACATAACAAAACAGAATGACTGTTGGGTTCAGACAGGTTCAGACAGAAATATGCGGCCCGTGCCGCACTCTAACACACACACACACACACACGCAAGGAAAACCGGACATTATCATCAATTTATAAACACCCCCCGGACGCCCCAGACAGAATGTCAAAAGTGGACATGTCCAGGCAAAAGAGGACGTTTGGTCAGCCTATTTTAGGGCCACTGGTGAGATCATTCATTGGCTGCTCTAAATCTAAAGTTTGGAGAATTACTTACAAATTAAAGTTGATACCTAATTCAGCAAAGAAAAACAAGGGTGGATAACTCCTGGTGCCTGACATGAATGCCAACTAAGCATAAAGCTCATTCCCTTTGCTTTGATTTAATAAACTCAACCATATAAAATGTTAATTTCAACACGTTGTTGTTCTGGATTACTTCAGTCACTGTGGGTGTACGTTCACTGATGGTTCAGCCAAACAGTACTTTTCAGTAACATAAAAAGCACCATGAGATAGCAGCAGCCAGAATTTAAGTACTGTGCAAGTCAATGGATTTTCCACAACACGTTCCTTCTAGTGTTTCACAATAAAAGCCCTATGAGGAAATAAACAAAGGGATTCTGTTCACAGATTGATTTGAAACAGATACAGGAAGTATTGAGTTTGTTTTGAAGCTGGGGTAGGCAGAAATCAGTAGAAGGCAGAATTTGAAAATACACCCTCCCCTCTCTGTCGCGGAGGGTGTTAAATGCTGAACGTGTATCTGCACCAGCAGTCTCATAAACACAAAGATCTACAATGTCTTTTGGCCCTAGGAAACAGTATAATTACACACTGAGTGAAACCAATCCTTTGTTCTGAATCAAGTAAATGATTTGTTGGTGAGTGATGAAAGAAAATAACAAAGCCTCTGGCAACCATGATGGAGGGTCTCTTAGGCAGAAGTAAATTGCAGACTGTGTCTCTAAACGTACAACATTTTTTGTGTTCTTTTCTGAATTTTTCATTCATTCTGCTGCATTTGATCAGTGTTTCACGGTCTTCATGCTACAGGACATTACAGCCTGTAGACAAGAAGTCTGTGTTAGTAGTGACTTAATTTGCCAAAAGGGTTTTGATGTCTTTGCATGTATATGAATTTAATAAAGACACTGTTTCTAATTCACAACTGATTTCCCTGTTAAATATACCATTTAAATCCACATTAAGTGAGTCTCTCATCTTTATAACGAAATAAAATTAAAAAAGCCAGTGTGAATGTAAATAACTGTTAAGAATGTAAAAAAAGAAATAATGTATGGGCCATTAATATGGATGTCAAATGAGGCTCACAATTCACCTCAATTCACCTCATTGGGACTCTTCTCTATTAGCCCATTCAAAAAATAAATTGAAATTTCACTGCATTTCATATACAGATTTACTCTTTACACCAGTGATGGAGTTGCGTGTCATGTATGTTTATATTACATACCTGTATAACACATCTATTTGCTCTATAAAAGCCCCAAAGCTTTGAAAAAAAAAAGGTTAATAACGTGAGGTCAATCCCATTCACACACAATTTCCTGCTCCTGCTGAAGTCCTACAAATCAAAAGCTTTCATCTGCACAACATGATACAAACAGACTTGCATATGCACACACAAAACCATTTGTACATGCTGTATATACACTCTTATGCATGAACATACCACACACACACACTTATGCACACACGAGCTTGTTTGAACCCTTTTTTAAATGATGGATGTAGAAACCTGCACATTGTGGCAGTTTAAAGGTAATAGTGATACTGATGAACAGAAGCAGAGAAGACAGGTAGAGGGCGAGCAGACAGAATTTGAATATGGCTTTTACTGTTTTCAAGTTACATCATAAAAAGCCTTTGTGCTGCAATGTTTTTACACAAAATGGCTCGCTAGATTAAGGTCTGTTTTTATCAAGAGGTAGAAAATCAACCCAAACTAAACCAAAATTCTCAGAATGATACATTTGTATTAAATATTTTATCAAGGCCACCCAAACATTAAGTGTATTGCCTAAGAATGATTCTCAGCTGCTGATAAATACAGGACTGGGCTTGAATATCAGTAAATGTTACTGAGGCAAAATAAATTACTGAAAGGAGCAGTGTGTAGAATTAAGTGGCTTTTAGCGGGGAGGACTGCAGATTGCAACGTGCTGAAACTACTCCCATGTGCCAGGTCTGAACTCCCAGATGAAATTTTGTCAGATTTCATTGTGTAGGACGTTTTTACTGGGAGCTGAATTATCCTTGGAGGTCTCCTCCCCTCTAAATAAAGCAGTTTGACATTAAGAATTGGTGATTTTCCCACACTGTTCGGCTACTACAGTGGCTGATGAGAAAACTCAAAAAAGCAAATTACGCTGTCTAGAGCCTGTGTTTGGTTTGTCCGTACTGTATGGAGCTACATTTGTTTCTTTATTATTCAATCAAACAGAGTAGGTTTTGCAATCAAAAAAAAGATTTGAGAGCAAAAGTATCAATATTGCATTCAAAAAATATTTTATTGCAAGTAAAAAATGATTGATTAAAAATGCAAATCCTAAAGTTTTGTTTGCAAGTCAAAAAGTTTTGAGTAAAAAGTTGAACCTGGTGGGCGGGGCCTAAACTGAAAGCTGTAAGACACGTCTCTATTGGCCACTCTCAATCGGAATGACAGCTTGCAAAGCTTTTTGTTTTTTTTCTTCTTCTCTTGGTTGGCGGATTGCAAACAATTTAAAGGTGCATACCGCCACCTACTGTACAAGAGTGTGCAACATCATGTCATTTAGCCTGTTTCTTATATTCTACTCATCAGCCTAGTACGCCTGCAAAGCGTCGCTGCTTTCATGGTAGTGTATTTGGGGTAGCTAGCACCAAGAGCAGTCTCCTTCGCTGGTCGTTAGGTCGAGCAGCTGGATATGCCATCCGAAGAAAGCAGATAGCACGCTCACAAATAAAGTTAGTGTGACATATAGGGTATTTATGTGTATCTGCCCACTCAATTGTGACATTATTTTATGCATATGATAATATCATATGCATAAAATTATCGATTTTGTATCTTTACAGATACTATACAGATACCCCCCATTCAATTTAAAGCATAACTGATTTGAGTAAAGGCACGAGAGCAAATCTGGGTATATAAACGGTTGGTTTGCACTGCGTTCTTCAGTTGGCAGTTACACCTTGAGTAACGCAACTGAAGACCAGCAAAATGTTTTCATTTATTCTTTCAGGTGGGTAAATGTCATGTAAGCACCTTCAGATTTTATCAGTAGTGTACCCTTAATAGATAATGTGTTTATATAGTTTGAGGGAACTGTAACGTAAGGTAACTGCATACGAGTGGATGCAACCGTCACTAATGCTAGCGTAGTTCCTCAGGGATTAAAGCTGTTATTACTTTAATTTTAACAATCTAACCTGTGACAACACATTAGCTAAGGTTGTAGGGACTGTACCTGTTGGTCGCTGTTGTTGATTTTTTAAATATGTTGAATTATAATTTTATGAATTATTGTTTGTCGGACGTTTGAGCTAAGCTAACTAGCGCTAACGTCAGCTGTCATTTGTTGCCATAGCAACAGTAAACATTTACATATGGGCTACGTGCATAGTGCAGAATGAAGCGTCATTGTAAATATAGTTAAGATACATTGTATTTAACACAGGATGTGGGATTTTAGTAGTTAGTAAACTTTTAGAAAAGAGCTATTTACCGTCGCTCTGACGTCAAACAATGGAGACAGGTAATAAAAAACTGCGGTTATCCTAGCTACACGCAACAGCTGGCACCGGAGTCTTCCAAAAACTTCACCCTGGACTCTGGTTTCAAAGAAACGTGGTTTCGGGGGCCCAGAAGTGTGGTTGCGTGTGGCCAAACAGCCAAATCGAATAAAATAATACACGGTTTCAGAAGTACACAGGTCCATGTGGACTAGGCCTAATAATAGCAAGAATGTTGTATTTGAACTGGTGCATGTAGATTGCTTTTATTTAGCCAGGGCAGAAATATCCGATGGCGTAACAGTCACTACCGTCGATGCCACGGGGCGTAGCAGTAATGCCGACTGTCGAGCGTTTCCAGTGGGAGAGAGGGAATCGTGGGTGTAGCCCGCTCTGTATGTAGCCATGCCAAATCCACCAATAGAAGCTCTTGTCTCATCCATCAGCGTAGGCCCCGCCCATTAAGTGCAGTTGAACTTGCAAGCAAAACTTTAACTAGCAAGGAAAGAGGACTGATCTGCAAGCAAAAGTTTTAAACTTGCAAGCAAAGAGTACTGATTTATAAGCAAAATGATCATAGGTTTTTACTTACAAACTTGATTTTTGATTGCAGTTCAAGAAATATGCTCTCAAAACAGTTTTTTATGATTGCAACAAAAAGACACAAAAATACCTCCATATTACTGAACTACTGCAGAAGCATGGCAGTACAACATGTCGGACTCCATGGACAAAGATCCGCTCCCCATGTAGATATAAACGGCTCATTCTAAGGTAACGAAAACAAGACTATTATTATTTTCAGGTGATTTATACACTAAAGAAAACTTAGTTGTTATATTTTATCACATTTCTGCCAATATATCCCCCTAAACCCTACACACTGTACGTTAAATGAATGAATGATGGGTAATTACTGGGTAGAATATATACTCGCCTAGCACGAATGATTTCATAACAGGAAAAGCAGTGGTATACCCTGCTGGATAATACAAAACAAAGGCAATAATGGGGCGGATAATCATCATCCACGTAAAGAGTGCAGTAGACTGTCATGTAATTCGGTCAAGTGGCTCATTTGTTCTCTTCTCCCTTAAATGACCTCCCTAACCTCCTCTGTTACTCTTAAACTGTTTGGAGCCACCAGCCATTCATCTCACTGCTTCCTTTGTTTTAATGCAGAGCAGCTCCATTACCAGAGCCACTCAGAAATGAGAGGTGGTTTCGCTATGTTGATCCAGTATAAATGCAGCGGTTATTGTGCATATTAATGAGAACATTGTAGGTGAAGTTGAACGTCATGAAACACATTTATGCAAATCTGAACTGAAGTTAATTAAGTGGAAAATTGTCTGCGAGCTGATTTGAGTTTCTGTTTTACACAAAACTACAAGCATTGTGTGGGTGTGTGTGTGTCTGTGTGATGAAGACTGTATATGTATTATCATGTTTAACCTCATTAACTTGTTGCTCCTCTAATTGTGAAAGTGCCCCCATTCACACTTTTGTTGGAGTAAATCCAGGATTATTTGAGGTTTTTATTCCCTTGAAGAGAGAAAAATCATCAACTCAATCATTTTAGCATTCTAGCACTTGGGCTTTCATGAAATCTATTATGGCAAGAATATAAACACAAACTCCCCCAAAGGATGGAAATTCACAGTGTGGGGGTGAATGAATGAATTATTAATGTCAGACAGGCATAAAATAACGAAATATGTATATATACTGTATATTTCAATGTCAAGGGGATTTGCATTAAAATCATTGCACAGATTTTTTTATATGTTTTTTGGCACCCAGTGTTTGTACTACAGTGGCAGGAAATTACTGTATATTGCAGTAATACAGAGGTGAAGGCATACACAGAGTAGCTTCTGGTCATGAGTGAAAGCCCTGGCACAATTCTATTTAGCACTACAGTTTGTAAGCAAGAAAGAAAGAGCAATAGAGTTGCACTGGACGGTCTACTCCTATGAACTCCAAAAATGTTTTGAATGATCTGCAGCTGCTCAGCTACTTACATCCATCCCTACGTCATGTTACTATGGATCCCACTACGGTTAGGATTAGGGAAAAGAGGTCACGGTTCGAGCTACTACTAGTCAATCTTGGGCATTTTCTGAGATTTCAGTGGTAAATTTCGAAGTAAAAACATTAATGCCAGAAAGTCTGGTGATGAAGTATAAAGACCAACATAGTCCATAAGTAAGATGTGGTGGATGAATAGTCACAGGAGACTGGAGTTTGAGTTCCATATAAAGCAACAATGGCTAATTATTTTTTAGGGTGTATACAGCTGCTGAGTTCTTAAAACTTTAGCTGAATAGACACATTTTTGTTAATGTCATATTTCGACGTAGCTTGGACGCCAAGAGAAATACAGGGTTGTTTTTTTTGCATGTTTTAGGTGATGTTATTATTGTTGACCTCATGCTGCAAAGTGATATAAGATGTACTTAAAGATAAAATCCACTGCAGTTGCATTTCACTGTATTTTCTGTCTCTAGAGAGTAGCTGCATGTTCGGCAGATGTTACTGAGCATTTTCATGAACCCAGATGTGTGTTCAAACTGCTGTGGTAGTTAGACATGCTGAAAGGAAAGACTCACACTGATTCTGTTCAGTGTTACCAAGTTATGTGTCATCTTTTGTGTGGTTTTAATCCTGTTTTGGATGATTTGAGTTCATGGCACACAGACATGAGTTCTGTCAGGTTATGACTACACAGATAACTCTTTTGGGAGGACAAATCTAGTGTTGGTTTTGGTCTTTTCATTCCAATGTGAAGGCCTGTGGTTCTACTGGGCAACAACTGAGGATCTTTGTGACAGTGCTGAAAGAGAAAAGAACATTTGCACTCTGCATCTCGCTCCCTTGGTAAATAAAAAAGTAAATAAAGTTAAAAAGTAATGGCTCCAATAAGCTCAGGCAGAGTCCCCACTCCCCCAGCTGTCAGTCTTGTCGGTAAAGCTGAAGCTGTGGTGAGCGGAGCTCAGGTACTCTGGTGACTTTGTCTCATCTCATCTCAGCTCATCTCATCCACATCTTGTTGAAGTTTCTCTCTCGCTCTCTCTTAACTATATACCTGTTGCACACACACACACACATTCCTTCTCTCTGCATGTCACTCTATGTGCGTGCGCTGCTTTTACTCCCTTTCTGTGAATCTGTTTTTGGAGTTTCAGCACTGTCACAACATTGCGTAATGCGACTTTAAACTCACAGTCAGGCAACGTTGCAACAGCCAGTTAAGCACTATTCGGACGGGATTAGTTTTACATGGGCATGTGGGGTAATGTCACTTCACCACAGGACGTCAATAATATTAATGGCCAATTCGCACGGGATAAGAAATATCAGTAAAACTACCACAAGTGGGAGGGGTAAATCCATTCACGCACCGCCGTCCCCTCCTGTCGTCATGTGCGTATGACGTTGCTTCCTGTGCGCACCACACTCGAACACACTTGAATCGTGCAGGCCCACAGTACCTGAGGTTTCACACGGACTTGTCTGTGAAGTGCAAAACTGAGTGCTTCTTCAAGAGCCTCCATGCTTGAAAATCCATGAAAACCACCAGGATATGACGAAATATCTACACACACATATTTACTGCTGGTCTATTCGCACGGGATTAGTATTACCTGAGGTAATTTTCCGGGACTCTTTTACAGAAGGTAAAAGCCGCGGTACTCTTTACTTACATCGTGAAGTAATGATTACTGACATGGCACATTCGGACGGGACTAAAATCTCTGGTAATTATTACTTTACCCCACATACCTATGTAAAACTAATCCCGTCCGAATAGGGCTTTTATGTGGGTTGAAGGTACGGTAAAACCTTAGAGGTTAAACAATATCTCTGCAGATTAGTTCATTCTTTTAGTAAACAAGTCTGAGCCTGTGTCATTCATTTGCAACTTGTTTCAAAGGTCGGCTACCTAAAATTTTCTTAATCTACAACAATAAACAGAAAATATATTTTCACTTCTCTTTTAAACATTGCTAAATATTGTTATATCAACCACCTATTTGCACAGGACTAGTATTAGCTGGGGACCTCTGGTAATTTGTAGTAATTGCAGTGGTCTTCTGTGATCTTATTCCCATGCAAAACTGCCATGTCTGTAATTTGTCAAGAAACAATTTTATTGCAAATATTTTACCAAACACAGAGGTTGTGTGATAATAGCAGTCCCGCTGTGGTCATATTTAGGTTGTCTGTTTTCTCTGCAATTGTTTCTGCCTCCTTCTCAGTCTAAACTTATAGAAGCTGCTGTGGCAATTATAAATGAAAGTTTAAGCACTGCATGAAACACAGACGTGTGTGTGTGTGTGTGTGTGTGTGTGTGTGTGTGTGTGTGTGTGTGTGTGTGTGTGTGTGTGTGTGTGTGGGAGGGGAAATTTCTAAACCACCAAGCCCCCAGATAATACTAGTCCCATGCAAATAAGGCTTTAGATGTGTGCACTTTCCAATTCATCCTCCCATCTATCCATTATCTGTAATTATCCTTGTAGGTTTATTCTACTCAGGGTTGCGGGTGGGCAGGGGCTGATCCCATCTGACATAAGGTGAGAATCAGGGTACATCCTGGCAACCCTGTTTCTTAGAAATTTAATTTGTATGTTACTAAACAGCTTTCTTATTATGCTTTTATGGTAATGTGATTGCTGCCTGGATCATGTTCACAGACAATGTTTCTCAAGAATTTGCGACTTGCCAGATACTTTTCTGATTATGTTAATAGAAAATGAAATTTGCTCAACATTATGTTTCTCTCAAATGTATTTGCTGTTTCGAACTAGCTTTGTATAAATCTAATTACTGGAGGCAGATCCTGGACAGATTGCCAGAAAAGTCTTAACAATGAAGTCTGTGGGTAACCTGGACTCTGTTTCTGGAACAGCACACAGTTACTGACGTTTCCGTTTGTTGTGTATTATTAATCTAATTGATTTAACATTTAAAATGTGCTTGTGTTTGTTTGTTTGTTTGTGTGTGTGTGTGTGTGTGTGTGTGTGTGTGTGTGTGTGAGAGAGAGAGAGAGAGAGAGAAAGAGAGAGGAGCTGCAAGTTTAAATGTGTGCATGCTGAGAGAAAGAGACTCAGAGTGCCATTCAGTGCCAGGCTGCAGTGCTCTAAAACAAAGCCTGTAGAGAAGTCCGTGACAGGCTGAAAGGAAGCGAGGGATGATGGGATGAACGAGTGACAGAGAAAACAAGTGAGAGACTGAGAGGGCCAGAGGGAGCAGACAGAGAAATGAAAGAGAGCGCAACTGCGTAACAAGAGGAGGACACGGAGTCAACGAAACACAGAAATACACAGCAAACAGAGCCTACACACAAGAGAGAGACATAACACACACTCACAAAGGGGAACCACTGGACTGTGTGGCATTTGTGCATGACTGAAGCAGTAACTCTGAGAAGCAGCTGGAGAGACCTCAGAGGGAGAAAAACAGTGAGAGATGGAGAGCAAGAAGAAAGGAGAAAAAGTTTCTCAGCGAGGAAAGAGAAGTTTTCAGCTGTGTTTCAGTATCAGTGTTTGTTGGCACATTCGGGGGTCCTGACACAGAGGCACAGTGTGAATCATCTTATTCTATCTTCTCACCACCACCCAGCTCCCTGTGTTTCTCCTTCAGGCAGCAGTGCTAATTTTGGTCTAAATGTCCTGTACTGTACATGCAATTGCGTTTTTTTAGGGGGGTGGGGGGATCGTAGTTCACATGATGTAGCCATGTGAAATAGGATCTGGAGTTTTCATGGGTGTTTTATTGTGAAAATTGACCGGATACTCTCGTCTCTTCTGCGCCTGACTTCCTGTTTGACTCATTTGGTCTGTGTAAATTGACGTGCCGTCACTCAGCATCCGTCAGAAATAGACCTGGTGCGTGTTTTTAGTGGAGCGGAGCGCTGAGCCACTTTGAGGCTGCGGCTGGTGGAGCAGCTTACAATGACTTGAATGGCCGCTATTAGCGCCAGCACCCGCGCCTCGGCTGGATCGCGCACGCCACGGATCCAGTGGGTTGCCATAAATGGGCCTGTCCCAGAGACATTCAACTACCAGAGGGCTTTTGAAATCTTCTTATCGAAACCGCATAAAATTAAATGCTCTGATTCAGGGAGCAATACTTGCAAATTGTGAGGGAGGGAAGCAGTAATTTGTGTCTGTTTGTGTGAAATTAATTTGAGTCTTACCTTTTGTATTGCATATTTTGTATTGTTTTGTGTATCTGTCACTGTGTGACAGACTGTCCAGTCTGGTGTTTTTGCTCAACATCAACCAGTTTGAATTTTTTTTTTTTTACACGGGCCCAACCCTTCCAGATACTAATAATCAGGTATTGTTAGAGGTGTACTGGTAGGTGTTGCATCTCCAACAAACCTTGTCCAGACAGGAGGCCCCTGAATATCACAAAATCACATGCTGCTGCTGACTTTCATCTTTCTCAGCCTGGAGCTAAAATTAGACCAGCATGTTGAGAGGCTCATGATGCCTGTAAGCAACAACAAGAAAACTCAAAAGGTATATATGAGTATAATGAAAAGTACGACTAGAGTCCAAATAGCATGTTTACAATACTATGAGCACTCTTTATGTACCACTGACACACATATTCACTGTCTTTTGAATAATATATACTCTGTTGCCTTGAGGCTTAAACAGTCCTTTTAATTGTCCTGTGTTACAATCTCCCCCCTGTGACTGAAATGAGTTGAAATATGGAATCAATAAGACATCAGAGCCCTCACCAGCAGTCATGTGGTGAAATATATTTGGAAAAAGCTGCAATTAGTACACTAGTGCATTAGTGCAATTACCTTTGGGGAGAGAAACTGGATTCTGCTTGTGCGAAGAGGAAACGGGGTGACAAAAATATCAGGTATTTGATTTGTTGTGTTTTCTTTCCCCTAGAATATATCACTGTCAATGAAAAGGGACCAATTTTGTTGACTTTTGTTACTGTGCAGTGGTGCATTCAAGTGCTGTGAAGATCTCCATCATTTGTAACATTTTTAAAAACAGAAGATATTCCTTCTCGCAGTATCCATTTTGCCCTCTGGGTTTGTTTAAGAGCACAGCACATGGATGCAGAACAGATAGACAACTGAGGCTCAACTGCTCCACAGCAGCAACAGTTTATTTATTTTTTTATTAAATTCCAAAGTAGATCATGAGTGGGCTTCACACCCAAATCTGAGAGTGACATTTTCAGATCAGGCTTACTGTTGTGTACCAAGAGATTCTCTGTGGATCTTCCCAGGCTGTTTTCATGCACTGTTTATGTGTATACCTAAAAAATAACCACAATTCGTATGTAATCATGAGCCAGTAATCAGGTGGGCTGCAACCATGTGACCAATGCACAGGTGGGAGTAACAGAGCAAGAGGACCATAAGTGTGTAAGGAGGCAGGTTGGGGTGCTAGATGGGTCAGGACTTTACCTCAGGAGTCCAATGTTCAGAACTGAGTGAAACCAATGGGACTTTCAATCATTTTAACCAGTGTTTCTTTTCTTAAATCTAACCAAAATGGCTTTACGCTAAATACATAACTGTACATTAATTCTTGGGCCACTTATTCATCAAACATCATATGAGCTATTGTATAAGGATACATTAATCTTCCAAACAGTGGTCACTCATCAGGTTACGAAGCTCCATCAGTCCAAAAAATGTCCCATTGGAGAAAAAGCCAATTACAGCCCATCATCCCCCCATAAAACAGCAATTGCTCTGAAGTCCTATTTTCTGAAAATACACACTTTCTGCAGATAGTTTCAGTTTCTTAGCAGTGTTTGAGCCATCAATCCTGGGTATTTTTCACCAATCCATTCCTGTTTTTCCAGCAAATTTTGTGCCAGCAAACATAGGTGTTGTAAGGCAAAACATGATCTTTTCCTAAATGTAACCAAGTGGCTTTTGTGCCTAAACATACTTAAACACACATAAACCACAGCACTGGTGACAAATGTAATGTAAACATGGTTTACAGAAATGTACAATGCAAACATTTTTTTCAGGCGACTGGGCTGTCCAACTGTTTTCAAAGAAATGGGACTTCAGCGCAATGGGTGTTCGTTTTGGGGATAATGGGCTGTCAGAGAAACTGACTTTCAGTCCAATGGGACATTTTTTGGAAAAATGCAGCACCAGAACTTTGGGTTGTCAGAACAATGAACAGTCAACGAAGGTCATCCTCCTAGGCTCAAGATAAAATAACATTAAGAGCCTAAAAGTAACACTAAAAAAAGGTAGAACAAACAAAATATATGCATCAGAAAACCAACAAGTCTTCTAACACATACCACCACAAAGTTTCTTTGTTCTTACCCATTATGTTAAGTTTAGGAAAACAGTCAGGGTTTTGGTTTAAATAAATAGGTTTGTTCTGACATGACTTTGTTGAAAGATGTAATTGTTACATTACAAAAGGTCTACACTGACATTTGATTTCACATGGGGCACGAACAGCAGTCTCCTGGGTCAAAGTCCTGTGTTTGTTTGACCCATCCATCCAACCCGACCTCTTCTGTTTGCGGACTTTGTCCCTTTTTATACTACGTCACTTGATTTGCTACGGCCACTAGAGGTCACCGCCTTATGACCTAAATGTAAATATTGGTCATAATGAGCTTTTTAATTGATCTCTTTTGCATTAAGTTTGTGATTAAAAAGTCACAGAACAGATATGAATGATAGTCTTAACCATCAGACCCAGGTTGTACAAAAGGGAATTTTCTTTAATTCCTCTCCTTTCATCCACTTTTCTCTCTGTCTCTCCTCGTCTTCCACTCTGTCTCACCTCTCACTCTCTCTCAGTCCTCTCTGTCTCTTCATATATCCCTCGCTCGCATTCTCTCTCAGTAAGTCTGACTGACAGGGTCCAGCCAAGGGGCACTGGACCACGTTCTGTCTGTCAGCCTGGCCCCATCTGTCTGTCACTTTTGTTCCTGCTTAATGCAAAATGGAAACAAAAATGCTGCCTTCAAATGAATGCCCCCCTCTTGTGATATACACGACCTCGGAAATAGAAATTTTCTTAAAGTTCCAACTTCACAAGTTTTAATGTGTTTGCTGATGTTTTTAGAAATAGCAGAAAGTTCATTTTTCAGTGGATGGTAGGTTAATATATTGTCATTTTAGCTGTATAGAATTTTTCTTCATAACTTTATGTCAGAGGAATATTTTGATATTCCCAACAACCTCATCTTTTCTACTGTCATTATGCCTTTGCTTGCTAAACTGTTTGGCCTTGGTGGATTTTAGACGCCAACAGGTGCCTTTACCTAGCAGTGATGTTGTAATAACTTAAACACTTGAACGCCAAGCACATCATATACATGACTTCCCATGCTGTAACCATGAGCTTAGGAGTTCCATTTCAAGGCAGCATTAACACCACCCATCTGGATACTGCACATAGCTACTAAACATGTAGGCTTTATAAAGTCTCTAATCCCCAAATATTTAACAGAACAGAAATGAAGAGTTACATTAAAGGTCCTGCATGTGATATTTTTGACACAAAAATAGCAGCAAATGACTATTTGCTATAGACAGATATAGTGGAGTAATGGCTTCCTGAGCAGAGAATGAAGTCACACTCCCTGTGTGTTTGCTGTAATCACAGCTTCTCTGTTCTTTGTTTTGACCAGCTTCATGTGCATGTTAGTGTAAGTGAATCCCTCCCTTCACGTCCCACTGACTGGCTAATGGTAGCTGCTCTGCACTCCGCTCATAATAATTACGGCTGATAACGCCGTCTACAACACAAATTTAGAGATTTTATTAAGCAGCAGTTTCACAAACTGGTTCAACTAGGAATCTGAGTTTGTATTTGTCCAGCTTTTATATGAGTAGCTACATGATTCAATGCAACTAAGAAATGTCAGGATTTTCATTTCTTTGGTAGTGACCTTTAGATGGCAGGTGATGGACTGTTTCATTTACTGCCTCCTGCTGCTGCTGGTTTTCACTTCAGGTGCTGAAGAAGTTTGCTCTTTAATATTTTTGTACAGTTGTAGCCTTTATGACCTAGACGACTTACTAGAAGTTTTCCAATTTTCCGTCATTGCTTTTTAACTTTGTTTAAGTGGTTTGTGGCGTAAATCTTTGTTGGGGATGTGACACATCTTACACGATGTTGTTAGCAGGAAAGGTACTTGCTGTGTTTCTAATACTGGCCTATTGTTGAAGGCAAGCATGCACCATGTTACCCTGACCTTCTTCTATGCTCTGCCAGAGTACCAGAGAGATAATGTTCATAAACTGATGGAAATGTGCAAGTAAAAACAGCACAGACAGTTAGGCTCAAAGTATTTTTAAAAAGTGGCAGTTTGTTTAAATGTCTCTGTTATTTAAAGGACCACATTTCACAGCTTAGTTTAGACGTGCATTATGGTGAATTAGAGTCATTTAGATGTTGTAATGGTTATGTGTAATCTTGATCTAAAAAACAAAAGAGGCCGAAAAATGAACCAACGCAGAAGTGCCAGGCTGACTCGTACTCAAAAAAAAGCTAATTTCAACATTCATGACAACTTTACGAGGGGTGAATTTCTATATAACTCACCTGTTTTCTTTCATGGCGACGAGGATTCCGTCTCCCATGATGCTGCATATGCATGATCCTGCATTATGCTCAAAGAGTGAGACTTTGTTATGCTGCAGTAGTGCCGGGGTAGTAGTAAAGCGCCTCTTGCTCCTCTCCTTCGGCTTCTCAGTCACACAGCGCTGGCCTGGCTCTCAACGAAAATGCCAAAGGCAAGGCTATTCCCTGGTAGTGCTATATGTCCCTTGCTGGCGGATGTATTTTCAAGATGGCGAAACGTTATGGAACACCCCCAAACGACTCACCCGCCCAATGTACAAACAAATCCGAAATTCTCCTTTTCTGAGAATAAGTCAGATTATTGGTGGAGGTGATGATACACCAATGATGACTTCCTAACTTCAAAATTACTGTTCTCATTCAGCTGTGCAGAGCACTACTTCATGTTGTACACTGACATTTTCACATTCACATTAGTTCCCCTCATGCTCCTGCCTAATTTTCTTTTATAAACAACAGTATGTCATCGCAGGAAGCAGCGATGGATGAAGTACAAATAAATAGAATCTTACAGCAATAATGTTGAATTCATTTTCACAGCACACTGATGAAGCCTTAAAGTGGTGTAATATTGCAGTCTGTGATATCATCTATCAGCTGAACAAATCAATTTGAACTCAACCACATGAAAATAATCAAACAGCCAATCATTTAAAACAATTCTACCTCCAACATAGCCAGACTGGAGTGACTGTGTCACACTGAGGGATGAAAAAGCTTCAACACAACACAGAGTGACAACAGGAGCCAAGTTACACAGCAGCAATTATTGGTTTTAGCCTATAACGTTTATTTCAGGTTACACACCACAGGTGATTTAATTGTGTGTGACACTGCAGTTTTAGAAGAGACACTCAAAAGATCACCAACACAGCAGGATGGAGGAGTGAAAACAGTTTAAATGTTTATCCATCCAGAAACTGTTAGTCTTTCTCTGCTGTGAACGGCTTCTGACTCAAACTCATTTACACCTGTGAGCTCCATCAGTCCTCTCCTGTCGACCTCGCTGCTAACATTATTGTTTTTAATCTGTATGAGACATCGTAGCTAACGCACTGTGGCTCTTGTTGGCTCTGTCATCAGCAATGAGAGAACATGATAAAACAGGCTGCACTGTTCTTTACTCTTCTTACTGTCACATAATCTCATTAAAAGACCAGCGACAACAAAAAAAAAGCCACACTGCTGCACTGTGAAATGTTCCTTCATCACCATGAACACACATACTGTAGTTTATTTTGACTCAATCCAACATACACCATCCTGCTGCCACAAATACTCACTACAGCATCAAATATGGATTAATCGGCCGCTGAAAATAGTCGGTAGGAACAGTATATCCAATATTGTCGTTTAACATTTCTATATATGAGATTTTGAACATCAATACAGCAGCAAACGGGTATTTTCTATGTGAAGAAATAGCCGAGCGATGGCATACTGAGCAGAGAATGACGTCACGCTACCTCTTTGTGTGTTGTACTCTGAGCTTCTCTGTTTTTCGTTTTGGTAGCCAAGCCAGCTGCATGTGCATGTGAGTTGCTAGTAGTAGAGAGGTGCCTTAAAAGTAACGTCTTCCGGTTGTGCCACACACATTTTCTCTTGCTATATTAATGTAATCATGATGTCATCATGTTAGCGTACGTCTGTGCAGTGGTAAACATTCCTGAGGCATATCAACAGGATTCGTCCACTCTACGGGGAATGGCGGCTGGGAAACCAGTTTAACACAAACTAAGTAGAAATTAAGATCCAGGGGTTATTTTTGAAATGTAAATCTGTGTTTGTATGTTGTGGAGCTAAAATGTGCATGTTCGTCTTCATGTACCTGTTCTCCCTCAGTAAGCTTAGTTTTCACATATCATGCATGTGGTTGTGGTCTGTTAGGAACGCCACAGTACGGGTGCGAGCAGCGGCTCATTTGTACCATTGTAACTGTGTTACCGTTCTAACTAATTTGCGAACACAGCTTGTTTACTTAACTTGTACATACATATATAATATTGTTCACATATAACTTTCATGTATATTTTTGACAATTACACTTGCAAACATAAATGGACTGTGTGGATATCTAAGCTTTGTGACTTGGGGTGTTGCTACATTTTTGACCCTCCAGGGGTCAGTGTGCAATTACACACTAGCTTTCTTAAACTGCATGCAGTCCATGTTCAGCCAGATGCCATCAGTTATGTTCTAAATCATATTAGGGTTGTATAGTATTTCATACAACTCCCATTAATCAAATTCATTTAACTATGTAGGTGTAATCAATGTACTTCCCAAGAAGAAATGATACACATACACCAGCTGCGACATCTGGAAAGTTTCAATAATATCATCAAGTTTTACACATTATCTCATCACATCCTTGGTATAAAAACAACATGAAAACAATAGCTGGACGGAAATATTGTTAATTTGCCGTGAAATCTATCTACTTTATGCCCCCTTTGTTTTAGCCGTTTAATAACCGTACGTCAGGCTGTTACAAATAAGACTCACATGTGCTTCAATTTTAACATCAGACAGCAACCACTATCATTTTAATTCCTTTTAACTTGTTTTCTCTATTAAAACTTTAAGTGATTTTTTTCAAAAAGGCACATGTAGGTTGTTTTCCTGAAAATATTACATATATCGGTAAATAAAATCTGTAAGGAAAATAGTAAATGTCTCTGACTCTCCCCTACTGTTAGCGCCATTTGCACTGCTAAAATTGCTAGCTGCTGCCATTTCGGCACAGCCACCTCCATGTTTGCTTGTGATGTCAGAGGTGAGAGCCATGTGTAGACCCAGCCCACACTCTAAATGTCATATATCCGTCCTTTAAAGACCCCCTCCAATGAAACTCAAGTTTTCAACCTTATGAACATGTCTGTATGGTGCTTTTATATGCTACAAGACATATTGTGAGCAAAATTAGCACTCAGCACCATGGCTGAGCATGTCTGCCTCGGAAATGCATGGATCAATAATAATCTCAAGAACACGGATTCAGACAGCCAGCGTTTGTTACATCACAAACCTAAGGAACCAATCGCGTCAACTAGCACAACTGAGGAAAGGCTAGCTGTAGCTAGAGCTAGAGCTAGAGCTGGTGATTGGGAACAAGGTTTATCAAACATTAGCAGCACATTATTAGCTGAAAGCTCATGTTATCTATTACTGTTTACAGGCAGAGGTTTGTGAGTTTGATAAACAACGTCGAAGTGAGCGGGTACGCTCGAGCTGCAAGCGAGCTGCAGGTGGAGATAGTGCCAGGGACAAATTTGCATATACATAGAAGTGTGCATACTAAATGAGCCGAAGGTGTAGAGTTACATCAAAGTCTTTTTAAGGCACCAAGGGATGTTTTTCATGGAAAACTTCTTTTGATTAACAGAGCAGTTTTTAGTGCTTTAATCAATGCCAGGAGAGGAACCTGAAGTACTACCAAGCTCAAGCAGGTTTTAAGTCTCTGCAAATAGATTTTCAGATTGTGCTAAAGTGAACAGAAACCATGGAAGTCAAAATGAAAAAGTCATGCTATGATCGAAAAATACTTAAGCTGCAGACGTGAAAAATCTCTATAATGGTGCTTTGATAAAGCACAATGCTTCCCTTTGCAAACCCTTCTGTTGCTAATTGTTCTGTCTGTCTGTCTGTCTGTCTGTCTGTGAAATAGAGCTTCTCCAGCTCCTCATCATGCCCTCAGGGCTGCAGGGACACATCACTCCTTAAAAGTCTCCTGATGTAATTACAATGACCGGACTCATCTTCTCTTCTCATAAAGCTATGTCCCTGTAAACCTCATCTCCTCTGTCTGCCTCCCACCACCACAGAGCTGAGCACCCACACTTCAGACACTGATGTAGAACTGCTGTCAAATGTTGGTATTTTCATTTCTTTTCCTTACACGGTCCAGTTACACTCTCTTGATCTTAGCGACTGTGAGACCCATTCAGACTTACCAAACATGCCCATAGGTCAACTAAAGAAGAAATACGGACTCTGTTCCCAATCCATGAAAAGCTGACTTTTTGGAAATGTTTTCCCCTGCAGGGAGAACGTCTAACCTGTGGTAGCTGTATTATTACCTCTGTAGATCACACTGCAAAAATGACATTTGTCATTTTATTTATATATCTATTTGTTTGTCTGATCATTGTATTTTGTGTTCATCCGCGCATAAAAAGTCGATCTACTTGATTACATGGTGCAGAAAGTGACTTTCTAGTTTATTCCAGCTTTAATCTCATAATTTATTCAAATATAGTATTTGTAGATATCATTATTCCTTCCAACTGTACACATTCAATTGCCCAGCAGTATTGATGAATCCCATTTTAGTGGGGGTGGGACTGAGAATGTACAGAGCATGTTCTGGTAAACAGTTTGTGTGGATAATAAACAAGGAATTAATTGGCTGAAATATCTTTAAGACCTAAAACACCTACAACATCTTAAAATGTTAGCACTCACAGTATATACTGCCCTGTTCCAGCGCCCGAGAAGAAGCTTTAATGATGCCAATTTATGTTGAAAATGCTCAGTGGCATCTTGGGATTTTCTTGTGCCTGTGCCAGAGCTGACCACTGGTATAAATCAGAAGGACTGTTGGTTCTGATGTTGTCACAGCTATGACAGCTTTATTAGCTAACTACCGTTACTGACCAGAAAATATCACAAAATGTCACAGCGCAAGAGACAGTAATAACAAGAGGTGTCTCAGAAATGTAGTCCCTCTGAGACGGTGAGAGTGCCGAGCAGCAAAGATGGCATCACAGTAACAGGAGTCCTGCAGCTAACTATTATTGTCATAATCGGTTAGCTATTTACTCAATCATCTCATCCATAAAATCTCCACTGTCTTCTACCGTTTTACGAAACCTGAGGTGGTGTCTTTTCTTGTTCAGCAAATAGAAAAAAACATATTCAGTTTACAACAAAAAGCAGCACATACAGTATATGTATAAAAACCAAAAAAGAGAAAATGCCCAGTGAGCAGCAGTTCTCTGGGTAAAAATGCCTCACTGATGACACAGGTCAGAGGAGAATGGCCAGACTGGTTTGAGCTGACAGAGAGGCACCAGTAACTCAAATAACCAGCCATTACTATCAAGGGATGCAGAGGAGCATCTCTGAACACACATGTGGAACCTTGAAACTAATGGGCTAAAGCAGCAGAAGACCGCACCAAGTTCCACTCCTGTCAGTGAACAACAGGAAAGTGAAGCTAGAATTGGCATGGGTTTACAAAAACTGGACAACAGAAGATTGGAAAAACATGTCTGATCTGACTGTTCTTGATTTTTGCTGAGACATTCAGATGGGAGAGTCAGAATTTGGCATAAACATGAAAACATAGATCATTCTGCTTGAAACAATGGTTTAGGCACAATTTGGAGTATTGTTGCTGACCGTGTCCATCCCTTCATGACCACACTTTGCCCATCTTCTAATGGCTGCTTCCAGTAGGATAGCACACCATACCACAAGCTCAGATTAATCTCAAACTGGTTTCTTCAACATGACGATGAGCTCACTGTCCTCACATGGCCTTCACAGTCACCAGATCTCAATCCAATAGAGCACCTTTGGGACGTGGTGAAATGGGAGATTCGCGTCATGGATTAGCAGCTGACACATCTGCAGAAACTGCCTTATTTATCATGCCAGCAAGGCACCAGGACGATGGGGGCTGTTAAAAGTTGCAAGGGGGTATTTTTTTCCCATAAAGTAAAAGTCATTGATTTAACCATGCAGTCGCCTCAGAATGAATTAGGACCGTATTTGCAACCACAAACCAGTCTAAGTGATGCGTTATGTCTGTCTATTGATCCCCTCCCACTCTGTTTCAGTACCATGGACAGCTCAGCCCTAACACAAAACTATACCAATGCAAAAGTCTAAAATTATTTTGGCAAAGTGATTCTCCAACAATGTTTCTCTGCTAAACCAGCTGAATTCGTACAAAAGATAGCGACATCGATCGTCAGTAAAAGGTTGCATTTAATCTGCAGAGAAAGGTCTGACCTGTCCCCAGGCAATGCAAGTGAACAGAGACGATGATCACTGATTGGAGTGTCGTTCGACTAATCACCCTGGAGACTTTGGATTACACCAGCGTTTTTATTCATCCAGAAGTTTTGACTACCAAAACAGCAAAGGTGAGACAATTTGTAGTTACAAATGTACAATAGGAAGTTTGTTCGCAGCTGCTTCAGCGTTTTACGCTGCAAGTCCACATCACAATGCTGGAATCTGTGTTTTCTCTAGATACATTTGAGGTGCTGTATATGTGAATAGCGTGAAATTAAAAATACTGGGGACACTGTATTGCTAGCGTGATGCACCGTATTCTGACGGAGAATGCTTTTTGCCTGTACGTTTAGTAAGTTGGGTTGTGCTTGTTTGCTGTTTAAGGTAGAAATTGTTACCCTAGCTAGTCGAGCTTCTTCAGGTCAAATGATATGCAACATGACAGTGTTGAATAGCCTCGCATTTGCTCACGAGGGAGTGGATCCATCCCTGCGGGCAGGGGCTCCCTTAAGACCCCTCGTAGCGCCGGGCCTGTATCATGTCAATAAAGAGTAAAATCTCTGAGGAGTGTTTCCAGCACTGTGTTGAATCTATACCATGAAGAATTAGGAAAGTTCTGATGCCAAAAAGGAACCTGGTACTAACAAGGTGCACCTGATAAAGTGACTGGTGAGTGTGTGTATATACACTATGCATATATATGGGTTTTTTCGCTTGACAAATGTGTGATAAATGACATCACCACTTTTCACCTGCTCTCCAGAGAACTGATCTGTGTGCCAATAGTTCATTGAAAGTTGAGTCAGCTGTGGATGTGAATGTGTTGCTAAAAGAGGACACTGCAGCGCGCCGTGGCTGAACAACAAAGTGTTATCAGAGAGAGCAGCCAGACGATGGTGCAGGCAGGCGGCCAGATAAGAGAGGCAAACCCCTAACACAATACTACCAGCAGAACAAAACACTCACTCATGCTGACACACAGAGGGAGCACCCTGCAGCACGGCATGTGTCAGTGTCGGATAGCATTTGATGTGCCAGTGTGGGTGTTGTTTTTTAATTTATTCACCGCATTTCTTGGTTTGGGGGAAGATTGTTGGTTATTAAGTATTTATAGTTTTGTGTGTGATCTATATGTGTGACTGTGACCATGGATGTGTGTAAGGTGAGCCCCCATGCTAAATAATAGCAGCAGTAGCCAGAGCTGTGTGTCAGTTATCCTGCGGTAACAATGAGCAATGGCCCCTGATGGTCACAACGACTGACCCCAGCTGTGACCCCGCCACCATCTGAAAAAAACAACACAGTCGCCCGCCACAGGGAGACACAGACGAAGAGACACATAAAAGAGAGTCAGTGAGATCAGTCAGCAGGGTCATTTTCTCATGGCTCATTTAGGACTTGGGGATAATTCCTCATTAATTATTTACAGCACAAAAAGCAAGAGACTGCACTCACCATATAAATAAAGAATTATTGTGTTAGAAATGTCTTTTCTTTCCTCAGGTCACATTTATGGATTAGTTTTCTAGAGCAGACTGGAGTTAAACTGTCATGAGATAGCAGAGGTTGCATGTGAGTTAAACATGCCCTGTGGAGATTTTCATGGTAAACAAACACAGTTTTTGTTTACAACTTTTCTCACCAAAACAAGCCCTGCAATTTTACAGTGCCTTATGAACATCTTTATTGCATTCTGGACTTCATAAAATCTGAGCAAAATCTCTCTCTGTTTTTAAATCTGCATTTTTTTTAAATATCATTTTAGGTCTCATTCTTTTTTAATTGAGGCATTTCCATCCTTTACAGCCCATTACTGCCACCAGCTGTTAGAGATGCTTTTAACTGTGCATTTATGTGTGTATCACGGGTACTCCACTTCTCCTGTGCTCCTTTAAAGAAGAATTTTACTGCTGGAAAGATGGTCTTTTCATAAAACTGGGCTGTCTATGCAGGAGAAAGATGCAAATGCTTTTGAAATTGGTACTACATGACCAGAGAAAACAGAGGAAAAGCTGTGGCATTTACTTTTGCTCAAGATGTATAAAACATACAACTACCAGAATGCACTTCACTGCACTGGACCGAGAAATACCCCTGCCGGTGGGTGATGTAATGCAACTCGGCTGTTTTTTCACTGGAAATAATATGGCGGCCAGCTGGTAACAAACAATCTGAAATTATAATTAAACGGTAACCTGAAATAGGTTTGTGAAAACATTTGAGGAAAGAACTAGGCGGCATAGAATCGTGTTTCTTATTTTATCAGCACTGCTACTTGACTAATGGCCCTATATGACGACTAGAAAAATTCTTATTCGTGGGCAGCCTTACATATTTTGGCCACGTAAAAAGAGACGCCTAAAAAAAAAAAAATCAGTATTAGTTGAAGCACACACTATATTTGGGACATTTCACTGCTTTACCTCACACACTAACTGATGGAGGCAGTGGCAGAACAGCAACTCGCCTGTTATGCTAAGTGAAATGATTGTTTTTGTCATTGCAGTCTGGTGGTTTTGAGATAATGACTTCAGTTCCCTGTCGGAGAGGGTTGTCTGATTGCAAGGTAAAGCAATGAAAAAAACTTGAATACAGCATAAACTTTAACTGATATTGACCTTTCTAACTGAAAGCTTTTGTAATCAAACCATGTGATTCTGTCTATAGGAGTGAAATGCAACTACCAAAGAAGCTAAACTAACTGCAGCCACATCTGACCACCACCAACAGTGAGCTCAGAGTTGCATAATGAGAGCCAGAGGCTTCTGCAAGATGCGTCCACGTCTGACATGCAGTGTTTCATAACATAATGTTTGCTGTAGAAGCTCGGCAGTGAACTCTTGGGACGTTACTTTGTTTGTAGTATAAATCTTTCATATGAAAAGTTTGAACAGTGACCGATAAATTCTACAGCATCACAGGCCTGCAGGTTAGTGAAGTCGTTTTCAGACCAGAGGCGACATAATTTCCTCACATCTATCTTTACTAACATTAGAGAAGCTTTCAATGTACGTTGAGAAGTCTCCTCTGATCGCATTAAAGAGACAGTAAACACAACAACATCAAAGATCCCAGCTAACAAGTTAAAAATCCCAAGAATGTGATGTGCTTCTGCTATAAGATTGCAGAGATCAGATGAGGTCAGTGTGTACGGCAGGATACATGTTTACATCTTATATAACCTACTTAGCGCCTTGATTACAAAGAGCTGCACGCCCATATGGCCACACACTGAATGCACGCGCACGCACGCACGCACGCACACACACACACACACACACACACAAACACACAAACACACACACACGCACACACACAGGTTTAAAATGATACTGACATGACCCGGTGAAGCGGCAAACAACAAACACATACATTCAGCACAGACAAAAGCTTTAAGCGTGTTTGATGGAAACTTTCAGATGAGTGCTGTAAGCTTCTTACACATGACACAGCTTAGACAGGCAGCCCCACAAACAAACCAGACACTAAAAGCCAGCACGACTTCTGAACCAGCATGATAATGACATGAAACCAGGCATTTATTTTAATGCTTCCTGCAACTTTTGAAGTGATGCATTGACAAAGACATGGAAATAAACACATTTATCTTGACCACTAGTAGCTTAAAGCAAAACACTTCTTTACTGCTTCAATAGTACAGAAGATAGGAAAACACAGACGTTGCTATCTGTCAGACCAACAATTCCTCCTAATACATCACTGATCCTCCAGAACGACATTTACATTTCAAAGCTAAATCTGTTAAATGATCTTACACAGCCATGGCTCAGGCTGGTTGGGTTTAAGCACAAAAATAGGTTTGGGGAAATAACATGGTTTGGTTTTGTTAAAATAACTGCTTTCATATGATTAGGGGACAGTCGTCAACATGGTGACAGTAATAACCACTTGATAGTAGCCATGGTTACAAGAAACTAATATTGACAGTCGGTAGGTAACAGGAAATGAAGCCAAGCCTCCTGTGTCAAAGTCAGGTGTTGTGCTGACCCATTCATCATTCCGACCTCCTCCCCCTGCAGACATATAATAACATAACACTACTTCCTCCTCTGCTCCATACAAACAGGAGTCATAGTTCTTATGGCTGCTAGAGGGCGCTGTTGTTGGAATGTAAATGTATGTTGTTTTGAGGATTTAACTTGTTTTTCTTGGGGGGTCAGTCAGAAAGAAATACAACACAAAGACTCATGTTCCACAGATACTTCAAAAACAATCAATTTTGACTGTTATCACTCTATTAAATAGCCGTTAGTACTCCGTAGTAGGTTAGAAGGCTCCTGCTGCAACGACTATTATGTTCAGCAAAACCTTACATTTCTTTATGTTTGAATTAAACTGTACTGTGTTATGTTAAGTTACAAAATATGGTTAGGAAAATGTTTTTGCTAAAAAATATCCATGTTTGGTGCCCCAAAAAGCTGCTGCAGTAACAACAACGACTCTAAAAAACACCCATGTTTGGGGGCAGAAATGCCACTTGAAACACAATGATGACATCATCATCAAATCATTGTTTATTCAGGGAAAATTGACTGAACATTAAGTTCTTTTACTGCAATGCCCTGAATTCACATTCACTGACATGTTTGAGGTATAAAAAAAAAAACACGGCTTTAAACACTGCAACGCCTTGCTGGAAACACAGTGATGATGTGCTAAAAAAACATCCACAATTGGTGGTAGAAACGCCTCTTAAAATGTTGCAATGTTTTGCCACTGAACAACCAGTGTTGTTGTTCGTTGGTCTCAAACAGTGCTCTGCAGTGGTCTGCAGCTTGGCAGCCATCTCGCCTTGATGTCACGCCATCCACCATCGCTTCCGCCTCCAGATGACAAAGTCAGCTCATCTACATGTTGCTGCATAGAAACAAAAATGGCCGTTGAACAGCTGATAATAGCATTCTTAACACGCTAGGTTGCCAGCTATCCCAGAGAGCAGAACCTTTTCCATCCAATATACCTGGAAAACCATTTACGAGAAATATTTCCTTGATTGAAATGTCTCTGATGTCAGGACCAGGGTAATTCCTGTGACTCCAGATGGTCTGCATAGAGAAAATAATGTGATAAAACAGCTCCGCTGAGGGCTGGAGACTGTCACAGAGACATTATCATGGCTCAGTGCAGTTTCCCCTGCTGTGAGGCTGTATACATATCATAAAAACACGGTGAGGCTGCATCATGTACCACTCGGCCTGATGGGAAAAAAAGGTTTAGTTTGTTCTGTTTGGTTAATCATAGATATTCTCTGGATTCTAGTTTGTTTAGGAGCAAAGTTTGTGCTCGGCATCAGACCCTCTTGTTAAAGGGTCTGAAACGTCAATTTGCTGCATCCTGCAGGAGCAGATACGGTGACTTTTCAATTAATTAAAAGTAATGCTGCTGCTGAGGCAGAATGAAGAAAGCGTCAGGCTGCTGTGGAATATAATACAATGTAACACAAACTACACACACACACACATACACACACACACACATTTATAGGCACACGAGTGCAGTGTCTGTTAAAAACATGCCTGTTCAGAACAGACTGACTGCTTGGCCTGCTGTATTGTGGCATGCAGCTTTTTGGAGAACCGCTCATCCAAACAACTTCACACAACCAGAAAGCTATAGATTTATAATGACGTTTAGATTTAATAAATATAAAATGATGTTGCAATTCTAATGCATTGTTCCCTGTAATATGTAAAAATAAGAAAAATCATGCAACTCAAAGGTATACAACTTACTGTGTTCTGGTGCTTCTCCTTCAGAGGAAAACATTATAGGTCTACCATTACGCCTGCATTTACCTGACAGTGACACGATTTACTGTTAATAATTAATAGTTTAACTTCATAAAAAAAAGTTTTGAGTAGGTACTATTTTCTTTACCATTGCCAATATAAACATATGCAGTTAGAGAGGTGTTTGACATAACCACTGCGATCATAAAGTAGAGCATGGATTTAAATAGTGGAGGTATGGTGCCACAGGTAACAATATTGGTGTTATAGGTTAGTATGGCAAATTTACACAATGGACATAGGTGAGGACAAGCTGACTCTGTTTTCACCACAGCGGTTATAGAGTAGCACATGGATTTAAATAGCAGGTACTGGCCAGCTATCTTGCTCAAGTCATAGCAACTTTTCAGTTTTGTGACGTTCTGCTCAGAGTGATCTCAGTCAGCGGCTCCTCTGGTTACAGCACAGCTTCTCTCTTCTGTTTCGCCGTGTACACACAGACAGGAGAGAGTTACTATGGTTAGCTTGCAGCTCTCAAGACTGCTTGTCCAAACAACTTCACACTTAACACAGAACTTCCTTGCGTCCAGAAACAAAAGTGTTCATTTTTAACGTTATTTCACTGATGTTTGAAAATTTTGAGTTTGCAACAACAAAACACCTCCGGTCTTTCTTTATTCAACTGCTGTGAAAATGTCCTTCACTCTCAGCAGAGCCCTGAGGCCCCCCCCCCCCCCCCCCCCCCCCCCGCTTCTGCCCAGAGTCACAGAGCAAAGGACACACACACACACACACACACGTACATATGTACAGAGATTTCTTGCTTTTAGTTAGATGATACACCCAATCATGCTCACATTCAGACATCAGAAGTGGTTTAAAGAGGTCAGTGACAAGATTTGATGTGGTCACAGAGTGTGGTTGTGATGAGTCACAGTGTGGAGGTGTGTGGGGGAGTTAAAAAGCAATAACCAATCACAGCATGTGTGTGTCCAGTTACTTTTGATTCAGACAGACAGGGAGAAGATTTGATGAGACTGTGGCTGAGAACGACCGCAATCTAATTACACTGACTGCTGCCGAGCAGGAGGAAGACGAGGCAGAGAACATTTGAGTGTGTAAGAGCTGATTGTCAGGTTTAGTCAGTCCCCCCTACCAGAATTTAAGATCCTGCAAATGGAAGAATTAACACCTGCAAATTCAATGCTGGTGAAACATATGCGGCCTTCAATTTTTTTTCTAATCCCAGGAATTTTTCCCACAATAACTAGTCAAACCAGAAGTACTAATTCTACCAATTATACTGTTTTCTGCTGAAAAGGATCCATTTCAGAACCACTCAAGATTCAAGATTCAAGATAGCCTTTATTGTCATTGTACAGTCATCTATACAACGAAATTGGGAGTGCCACAACTGAAGGTGCATTGCATCAACAGTGGGAGGAACATTTTTAAATAGAAACTTTACAACACATAATCTACTTAAAACTAACCATTTGATCGTTGTAGTTTGCTGGTGGTGTACATGAACGTTCGAGTACATAGAGTACATGTACAGTAGTGGTCTTCACTGCCCAGACCCAAGGACCTGACAAGGCCTATTTATACTTTCTTGATGCACAGAAAATAGATTTTTTTTTATGTCAAACACCGTAAATGTCACTGCTCAGAGACTTCCATGCCAATGCATCTGGCTGCTGGCTACACTGTAGGAAGTCATCGCTAACAAACTGAGCTTCATAATTCGAGGTAAATTTCGGAGATAAGTGTTAAAATGGTCTTAGTTACGTTAGCTGACTGCACACATCATGATATTGTCAAGTTATTGTTTACCGTGTTAATGTTAAACTGTCTGTAACATTTACCACTTCTGAGAAAACATTTTAACATTGTGTTTTTAATTTGATCCTGCAAATCTAAGGTTACGTAACCTAACTCAGTGAACTGCAAAATGCTGCATGTCAGTAATTACTCACTAACAAATTTTCATGTAGGTTACAATTCATTAACCATAATGGATCAATAACAGTTCTAGTTTTTCCAGTTGTATGTCACTGTAACTGTCAGTACCTAGCATCTCAACATTGGCGACAGATAAAACATTAATATTTGTATGCACTATCTAAGCTGCTTAGAACAGTTGTAAACTGATTGCCAGCAGGCATTACAGCAGCTCACATCACAATGACAACATTAACAACAAAATCATTGCAAAAATGGGTCAGGTATTTTTAAAAATTCGGGTCCAATCAGACCTCGAACAAATTCTTGTTTCCATTAGAGTACGGGTCGCCATTTTGGACCTGTGATGACCTCAAGATTACAGGAAGTACAAGACAACCATAAAGGCTCAGTTCAGGGGGATACTTCCTACCTTGCCTTCTCTATGAATGAGTGAAAGAGAAATGTCCACAAACAGATGTTTACTGAGAACCTAAGAGAGTCCAAAAATAACACAAAAAGTACTGCTTTTAGATGAGCCGCTGCAAGCTTAGTCTTTCAAGCTGCATTACTCACAAAAAACTCCATAAGATCCAAGAGGTACTGTCTGATGAATGATTATACACAAACACACATTCAATCACAATGAGCAAGTAACAAAGGAAGAAGGGGGCGGTTTTTATCTCACAATGGCTGATTGATTTTTCTTCAAAACAGTTCTAATTATGTTCTTTCTTGTACCTACACAGTGCCATTGTTTGTTGTTTTTCCTGTTGTTGTAGGTCTTAATGTGTTTTGTGTGACACTGATGATGCAAGATGTTTAATCTTCTGTTGTGTTCATCCTCTGGATGAAAGTCCGAGCTCTAGTCCCAGGATGTGGATGAAACACTGGGCGGACTGACAGAAAGAGATTGAGTGAAAAGTAAAAGAGACCTCCCTACCACCCCCTCTCCACACGCACGCACGCGCGCACACACACACACGCTTCAATCTCGTTCAACAGATTGCTGTGCTCAGTTTTTACACATGGGAAACACAGCACCCACTGAGATGACCATCATACCCCCACACTACACGCTACACTACACCCAACATACACACACACACACACACACACACACACGCATGCCCAAACAGACAAGATACACCCCACTGGTCCACCCACACACAGTCACTGGTTTGAGTCCAGGAGCTGTGCCACCAGCTGTCCCCCTATTGGCTGCTGTCCTGCTGTAGGTGAGTAAGTATATGTGTGGTGTGTGTGTGTGTGTGTGTGTGTGCGTGTGTGTGTGTGTGTTTCTGATCAAATGATACAATAGCGGTGAGCATCATTCACAGCAATAAACAATAAAAGGTGTCACAGTCAAAAGACATTCACATTTTTGTCCAATTCAAAAAAAAAAAAAATCTCTCCAAAATCTCTGTCAGAGCCAACAATGTCAACATTTCACAGCAGAAAAAACGTCATCAAAAAGGTCCACAGAAATGTCTAAAACTACATGAGCAGTGTATGATCCAAACACTGCTGTTTCTATCCTTACGTGACCTGTCAAGCTCGTGAGCAAGTCCATGCCTTGGTTTGTTCACTTTAGAGCATCCTCCTTCATCTGCTTACTTGTTGGCCAGCCTGATGCTGCACTTTCCATAAACAGAATAAAGTTTGATATAAAATCTGACACACAAAGAATGAAATCGGTTTTTCCATATTTTTAGTCTTTATCAGTCGCTCTGGCTCTAAGCTCTGGTGCAGCTCAAATGGAAAATATTCCACCTCCGACAGAAGCCAGGTACTGGTAATGGTGTTGTAAAGCAGTATTACAACAGACACTTTTATATTTGGTTTGACAGTGTGCAGTTTTAAGTTTCTGGTTCTGAGTGCCACAAAGGACACAGAAATGTCTCAGTGGCAAAATCATTACGGGGAAATGTGTATGACACCTCAAGTGCAAAAAAGATATTGCCTGGTGAGCCACAACTCTGGAGATTTCTCTCTCAGGGTGAGAAATCAAGTTTAAGCAGTGAGTGTCCAGACATCATTTTAAACTGATGCAGAGGTGGAAGAACTATGATTCTCTACTGTAATAAAAATAGTACTAACAACAGGCTGTTCTCATGTATTATATGTGCATATACTTACAAAAAGGTAATGCACCACCACAAATAAGTCAGTAGTATAAAAAAACAAACAAAAACTGAACTTTAAATTATTTTAACTGCAACGCTTCCTTTTCGAGCTCTGATCAGGCCTGACCCTACATGAACCTGCACAGTTTCTGTCCAAGCCTGACCCACAGCAGCAGATTTGGGCCTGAGCCTGATTAATAACCTGAATTTGTACTACAAAAAATATATCATACTTTTTACATTATATTTTTTAAATATTCTAACATTTATTACAAGCAACGGGCCGACACGTGTCCTCGCACCAGCCCCATCTATCTTTTCAATAGTGTCCTCCTGTACACGACAGGTCTGGCAGAGCGGGATGCACCCATGGTGCATCTGGTGCGCATGGTGGCCCATGGCGATGCCGTGTGCAGATGATGATCGCCACTCTTTGTTGCATGTTGCACACATCCAGTGGTCTAGTGCTAGTTAATGAGAGGTGTACTACTAGGCTAATGTGTAGGTTACCAGGGAGAAAGTGGGTTTACTCTCCTATATATTCCAATGGCTTTTTGGCTGACAGGTGGGTATACTGTTAACAGCCAGAAAAGGAGGTGGGCATACCTTGTGTCCACTGCACCACTGTACACACCTCTCCAACTACTGGAAAAGCAGAAGCCAACCAAGTCATCCTGCCCCGCAGCTTGAGAGAGTCTAGAGCGTAGAGGTCACGTTGGTGGATACTGCAGTGCGTCTGGCTGTATCTGAAGTGTGTGTCCCGTCACAGACCTGATTGCCTTTTATTAACCGTTACCACAATCTTTACCTCACCTTATAAAGTTTATAAGTTGCCTGTCCCTGACCATACAATAAGTCTCAGGTATTGCCATAACTAGGTACATATTGTGCAGAAAGTGAGAACAGTAAAAATGTTGGCACTGGATGTAAAAAACAACTTTGTCTTAATCATGTTGTAGAATATAAATGTTTTTGTCTGGCAGCAGGGTTTAAACATGTTCATCCTCATTTTGGTAGAGCACAAAACAACAATACAATGATCACAAACATACCATTGCTTGATGACTGGCTCTGAACTATTTATAGCAACCACGCAAAAAACATCTCAAGATGTCTCAAAACATCCGCAGAAACTTTTCAAATTCACTCTGACCAATTAAAATATTTCTGCATTGTTGATCCATGTGTTCAGTGATCTACAACAACAACAACAATTATCAAACAAACAATATCATTCCACCAATAAAAGGTCAAATTCTCAAAAGTAGAGTTTTTAGCAACATGGTAGAGAAATTAAAGTAGTATTCCTTTGATATACTGCGATGATGCACTGTATATTACATACTGTTTTCTAACTCAGTCAGTTCATGCGTGAACATAAGATGTGGACAAGACGTAGCCTTAAATCTGACACACTCACACTGACTTTCCAACATGCAAATAGACCACCTCAACATCCCCAGCAGTGATCCAAAATGACATGCAGATCTCTGCATGTTAACTGTTGCAGAATGAACAGCAGCCCAGCCTTACATTAGAGAGGAGACTGAGGTCATATGGTGCCATATGACATCACTAACCACTAATAACTCTCTCTCCTTCACTTGATCCCTGAGGAGACAGAGGAGATGCATGAGTGGACACATTTACGGCCTGTCAGTCACAAGCAGAGGTAAAGTGGAGGTGGAGGGTTAGGAACAGAGTGGCTTCAGGGTGGATGGCGTGTGAAGGAAGACAGGGAAACAACGAAGGACAGAGGAGGAGGTAAAGTAAAGGATGACTAAGCAGATATTAAATCTGTCAGTCAGACAGGAAAGGAGATGAGTGGGAAGATCTGGGATTAAAAAATTTGATTTTTCTTCTCGGAATTAACCATTTTTTATTACGGTTTATAAGGAAAGATAATTTCAATTTAAAAGAAAAATGACTGTAATGTCACTGTGCCTGTGGGTATGCTGATGCACTGTATAATGTTCTTGTTACGGATATTTGTGTGGTGAGGTGAAAAAGGACTTTCTCACAGTTCTCACTTAACAGTCAGGACTGAGGTTGAATAAATTTTACGCTCACCATTACCAACAAGATGGTCTCCCTTTCTTTTCCTTTTTGTTCTCAATGTGTTTCTTTTCTATGTGTCTCACACACATTACATCTGTTTTAATCACTGGTGGCTCCTCGCATGTTGTAACACAGTTTTCTTTATGTTGACGAACCTGACAAGAAATTAGGAGCACTTGGTTTGATGCAAAGTTCTGTTAAGTTAATCGGACAGAGTAGTTGCATCTAAGTAGGAGACACAGTTTTCTAAAACTTTATCTACAACGAAATGTTTCTCAGTTTTTAGTCATGCTGTTTGGCTCAAGGGTGATTCCACCATTTCGGTCCAGATTCAATATCTCCACAACTATCAGATCGATTTCAACAGAATTTCCTACAGACATTCACAGTCTCCAAACAATGAATCATTCCTACTGTGGTGATCAGTCGCCAGAAGAAAAATGTTGGCATGTTGGTACATTTCAGCAAACCACAGATATGTTACATTTGTAGGCAGATGGCTGCCAAGCTGCAGACCAGTGTGTACGACCAACAAATCACAAAATAAGTAATTTTTAGCGAGACATATTTCCAATGGCGACTTTGCCACCAAAACAGCATTTACCATGGAGACATCAAAAACCGCGGCATTTCCAGCTGTGCCACAAAAGCTGGTATTTTACACCAAAACTTGATCTTTTGCTAACCATAACCAAGTGTTTTTTGTGGCTATATCATAACCACACACTAACCAGTGTTATTGAAACATGAGAAAATGTAAAGTTTCAGCAGTGCCACCAAAACCATTTTTTCACAGAGACATCTACTTTGAGTGGTGTCTGTGCCACCAAAACTGGTCTTTTTTTTAGCGATGCATCGGCAGCATTTCCAGCTGTGACTGCCACCAAAACTAGTTGTTTTTAGTGAGACATTTACGACTTTTCCAACAATTTTGCCCCCAAAACTGTTAAGGGGAAACATTGGCAGCATTTCCTGTGGTGTCTGTTCAACCAAAGCTGGTATTTTAAGCCAAAACATTATCTTTTCCTAACCATAACCAAGTGTTTTTTGAAACTTAACGTAACCACACACTAACCAGTGTTGTGCAGACGAAAAGAAATGGTAAGTTTCAACATACTGACAACATAATAATGTGCAAATGTTACGTAGGCTATTTGTGCTTAACAGAAATGTGCAGTGCCAACATTTCTTCTAGGGGGTTGGATGACCCCCCCCCATGACATCATAAGGTTGACATGGATGGATTACCATAACATCCGGCACATTCATGTTCCTCTCAGGATGAATTGGAATTACTTTGTCGATCATCCGACTTTTCATCTAGCACCATCATCAAGTCAAAAATTTAATTTGTCCAACACTTTGATGCCTGCAGAGCTAATGACATTCCCAGCAGCCTCAGCCATACATTGTGCTAATCTTCTAATGCTAGCATGCTACAATGCTTAAATGGAGAACACACAAAACATTAAGGCTGCTTATCACTTCTCATTTCAGATTTTATTATTAAGACAAAAAGTCTAATCTCTACGGCTACGGGATTGGATTTTACACCTCTGGCTCAGAGCAAAAAGAACAAGAGCAGTTATAAAGGATAGGGTTGTTGAGTGGGTACCTTTTATCACCACTAAGAGGCACAGAGTCCCAAAATCACCACTCTCCAAACCTACAGTCCACTCAGAGCTAATCCAGCCTACAACTGCCTACACAAGAGCACTACAGTGTCCTCCACACTGCACCAACACTTCTGATTGCACCCTCAGGTGACAACTGACGGGCGGAGGAGTCTAGTGTGGGAACAGAGTTTGAGGGGAAAGAAATTAAGTGGTGGGAAAGAAAAAAAGAGCAGTTAGAGAAACAAGAAATGGAGGAAGGAAGGAAAGCATCTGAAGAACAGAGTGGGATGAGAGGAGTGGGATTAGTGAGGAAGAAATATGTAAAAAGAAGTACAGAATAGGAAAGGGAGGAGATGTGAACGAAAAGGAAAAAGAGGTGACAATAGAAGAAAATAAAATATGATAGGAGAAGGAGGGAGAGTAGATAAATGAAACATGGAGGACTGAGATGAAACCACCGTAATGATTGGAGGAGGAGAAAAAGAGTGATGGATGAATGGAAAAAGACAGATGAGTGGAAAAGAGCATGAGAGAAGGAGGTACAGGAAGACGGGAGGACGGATAAAAGTGGAGAAGCACTAGAGGATGGATTGAAGAAAAACGGACGACAAGTAACTTGTTAGAAGAGAAAGTCATTATGTGGATAGAACAATAGTGTGAGGATGCGAAAGGAACAATGGGCAATAGAAAGAGAAGAGGATGAGAAGGAGGTTAAAATTACTCAAAGGATAAGGAAGCCATTGGGGTTTTTTTGGAAGAAATGAAGACAGTCAAAAGGACGAAAGGGAAGTAAGTGGATGAGAGATGAACGATAGACAAAGACAGGATAGACTAAGATGGGAGGATGAGAGAGCCACGGGGTGAATGAATTAAAAAAAAACTGAAGTGTACAGTGAGGATGGAGGGATGATAAAAGAAAAGAGATGGGAGCAACGGTAATAAAATGCCCTGCAGTTGATTGTGGTGTTAGCCGTGAACTCTTCTCCAGTAGCCTCAGTCCCTCTGGAGTCCTAGAGGCCTCTAAGCCTTTAATAGGCAAGCACAGAGAACATATTCACACCAACACACAGGTTAACACATGGACACACAATACATGCTAAAAGTCCACAATCCCTAAAGCTCACATAAAATAAAAACAGGTGGACTGATGCACAAACACTCAGGCAACAGCAAAAGTGGCACGAGGAGGAAGTCACAGAGGGACATTTGTGACGGAAAGATCCGGTTCCTATGAATGGAACTGCTGCAATCAGTGGAGAAGAGAGCCAGGAGGGATTGGTGATTTGAAAGCTGTTTAGACGTCCAGTTTACATGTTATTGTTGCTTGAACAGCATTTAGAAAAATGTTAGATCTTGAAGTTCAACCCTGAAATTTAATGCTGCAAACATCGCAGTTTAAATAAATGTATCTAACATACATGTCTGCATCATCTCCTTATCTTTTCATAGCCAGATCTCATTACACATATTCAATTACTACATTACTGCACAACCTGTTTATTCTTTTCATCACTCCTGTACACCAGTCTACCACAGTATTATGTTTTACGTTCTATTTTATTTTAATGTCTGCACTACTTTATGTCTTGGATTATCACTCTACTTGTGCATTTTTCTTCACACACAGTTTGTAGTAGCATTGTTGGAAGGAGCCTGAGGACAAGGATTTCATTGCTATCTGAGGCATCACTAATTGTTCATGCTTATGAAAAATGAAGGACATGAACTTTAGATACTGGGAGGGTTTTACAAACATAAAATCTTAATGATGTAAAAATTCATAATACAAAGTGGAACGGAAAGTGCTTTTCAGGCAGCAGGGGGTCTTTTTGTTGCAGAACCTTTGGTGACCATTGGGACAAACTAGCAGCAAAGCTGATTGGCTACACTGTGGCCACCTGTCTTAATACACCCACAATATAACACTTTATGACTTCCACCCTCTTCTCATGGGGGACTTCCCATTGTTCCGACGGCCCAATATCCTGAAGCCCCGTTAGTTTGAAAAATGTTCCATTTGACCAAATGCCCATTTCTCTGACAGCCTGTTATCCTCAAAGCAAACAGCCATTGCTCCAATGTCCCATTCTCTGAAAATTCACACTCCCTGCAGTTCGACAAACCTAGTTGCCAGAAAACAATGTTTGCATCGTATGTGTCTGTAAACCATAGATACGTTACATTTGTCAACAATGCTAAGGCGAGTTTGTGGTTAGGTTAAGGCAAGTTTTTGCTTAAAACACCCACATCAAAGCACCTGGGTACAGTCACTGAAACGCTGCTTTGAAATGTTACAAAGGGTCAGTAAATGCACCCGCGATATGTGGCTTTACAAACACTTAGGATCAGTGGCTCCAACACTGCTGCGATACACCACGCAGGGTCAGTAGAAACACCTGGGTTTGACGGCTTTAATGTGCTGAGAAATGCTGTGAAGGGTCAGTCAAAACACCAAGGGTTGGTGACTTCAAGCCGCTTAGAGACACTGTGAAGGTTCAGTCAAAACACCCAGGATCAGTGGCTCAAATGCTGCTGGGAAACTCAAAGTACTTGCAGGGAGCATTTATTTTTGAAGAAACAGAACTTCAGAGCAATGAGTGTTTGTTTTTGGGATTTTTGGGCTGTTGAAGAGATGGACTTTTGGTCCAGTAAAGATTTGTGACCAAGATAATTGGCTATCTAAGACAAATGGAATGCATCCAAACCACTCAACTACCAGGACGCCCTCAGAGAAAGAAACTTTAAAAAATCACTTGGATACATTCAGTGTCAAACTGGTGGAAGCTGTATCTCTGGACATAATAAAGCAAGCTGTAGTCACGCATATGACACTAAAATCCTCATTCATATTCATAAACTGTGACAGAGGAGAGAGACCTGACAAGAGAGCGCGGATAAGTGAGGTTACACATAAGTGGAGGAAAGTGTGCGCGAGAGGGGAATACATTTATTCAATGCAAATTAAAGAAATTAGAGAAAAAGAAGGAGGGACAGCCAGAGGGAGAGAGGACGGCTGAGGTTTAAAGGTGAGAGAAAGAAAGGAAGGAGTTATAAAGAGGTGGAGAGACATGGTTCAACGCCAGGAGTGAGAGGATCTAATATCAATGGAAACGTGCCACAGTTACGCTACTGGTTATGTAACCTTGTTGCACTGGAAATTAAATAGAGACAGAAACACCAACACATGAGCTCACAGCGCAGCTCAGCTCAGTTCAACACATAATAATACATTTATGGTGGTGTAAAAACTGACAAGAAAATAATGTATAGCCTCCTTGAGTTGTGTGTGTGTTTCAGTGTCTCCATAACACACACTACACATCTCATAACAAGACCGTGTGATTTTGCAGCCTCTCAGCAGCAGTTATTCTCTACCAAGCACACACACACACATCCATAGTTAGTTTATCAATGATACACAGATGAAGCACTCAGCACCCTGTCTGTTGCACTCTACAGTACGTGTTTGCATTATCACTTATCGTTTAACTGCTTATGACTTTGTGATTTAAAGACATATACTGTAGTACACCCCTCTTTGGGCTCTTAATGCTCCCGGCAAGATTTTTGTATCTTATGATAATAAGGAGAGTGTATCAGTGCAAACACACTTTGACAGAGGCCAAGTGAACACAAAAAATGTGGGCCATATGACCAAACACTAAACAAAGCATGATTTCAAGAATCAATTTGTAGGTTCATCATTACAAGAGACTCCTTTCACAGCGTCACATTGTTTTCAAGTTGTCATTTCTCACATTGCTAGTATAAGAATATTAGTTATATCAACCTTAGACTGGACTTCTGTCAAACTTGGCTTAATTGGTTAAAATCATTTAGGTCTCGGGTTCTGGGTTCAATGTGCCTGATGGGAACAACGATTTTTGAATCTGGTTCAGTATTTAGCGAGAACACTACAGCCACAGCAGTGAAACAGGCAGCAATGTAATCCTTTGTGGCAGTAGCGCACAGTCAATACTGTATGTTCATTAAGGGTCTAGACACATCAACATACATCAAAGAACTAGACTATCATTAGGGGTGGGAATCTCTCGGCACCTCACGATTCGATTCCAATTCTGAGGGCAACGATTTCGATTATACAATGAGCCAAGAAGAAAATTTACACTACATAGCCTATTGAAAAACATTATTGTAATAAAGCTGGGATTACATGTCCAGTGCATACAAACTGTATTACTCACTGTGGTTGAGATGACTAACGTTACACTCCACCAGTCTCCTCCGGTCCATCCTCTTCAAATCTCAACGGGACTCTCCTGTCCCTCGTCGACCTCCTCGACATTTCTCCTCCAGTATAAAAACTATAACTGACTATAACTATCTATGAACTATAAAAACACGAACTATTGCAAAAAAGATGAATGGTGGCAAAACTACGAACTATGGTGAAAACACGACGAAAACACGGCAAGAAACACTCAAAAACACGGCATAAAAAAATCAAAAGCTCTAAAAAAAAACCACAAATACTATTATATACAACACTGAATATTATTTACAAATAAAACACCACCCAAACTCCACTAAAACTCACCCAAACTCCGCTACAATCACTCCGACTCCCTCCTCGTCAGCTGTCACTCTCCGCCTGCTGTGCTCACTTCCCTCCCCTCCTTCACAGGTAATGACGTCACTACCGTAATGCACCGTATATCACTGGAAAGCTCCGCTTCTCAGCTTTCAGAATCCGTTGGAATTACGTCGATAGCGTGAATGGTCGAGCAGTTGCGGTAGATTGAAAAGGAAATATAAAAATAAAATTAAAATCGATTATGAGTTTTCCACATCGATGATCGCATCATTCAAAACAGAATCTCGATGCATCTAAAAATCTTTTTTTTTCCCACACCACTAACATCACCTGTGTTTTAGCCAAAAAGTTGTATGAACACACTGCAAACACTAGAGCTGAGGAAATAACTGCCAGAAGGTGGCAGTAGTCTGTATTAATTAGAGGGCCCACAGGATGGATTCAAGACACTAGTTAGCCAGTTAGCACATTAACAACATGCTGAAACAACAAAGGATATTTACTGTGTGCCAGTGAACAATAACAAACACCATCACGAAATGTTTCCGCTAAAGAGCTCAGTGGCTAAAGAAAATAAATCTTACCTAATATTACAACTTTGTTTTGGTCACACTCCCCCTTGTCTTAAGCTGTTTGTTTACTTTCCTCACGTCTGTTTCTCTTCATGTGCGCTGAATTAAACTGCCAGTCAGAGTGATTTCATTCATTGATGGGCTCTGCCATCTCCAATACTAATTCAACATGCTTAATTAGCTGAAAAAGGCGACAAGGGCCAAAGAGGGCCGACGGTGCAGGATACACCACAAGGACTAGGGCGATAGACCCATATTGACAGCCCAAAATTGACTGAGGGCTGACCATCAGTTTGGTGTGTCAGTGCACCAATCTGATTTCTTTTTTTTTTTTCAGAGCAGTGTGGACACAGAAATAGGTTTCCTTCCAATCAAATCTGGGCCAACTTCATTTGTGGTCCTAAATCCGTTATATATCTGATCACTGGCCATGCGGCCACTTTGAGAACGGCCATATCTGAATGGAAAAGTCTCGTTCTGAAGTCTCACAAGTTGAGTTGTTGCAGGAAGACATGAACATACAGACCAGATCGAGCAATGTGTAAAGTCGGGTTGGAAAGTACCAGAGTTTTCCTTTAAGGGGTTGAGAGCAGACTTGAAACCAGGTGTCTGAAGAAATAACTATATATGAAGAACTCCATATCTGCATGTCTGTCCGTCTGTCCATCCGTCTGTCTGTCTTATTTGATGTCATTTTTCTGTCTTTTTGTTGTTGTGATCCTTCTTATATCTCTCTTCTCAAAGGCTCTGTTTATCTGATCTCTAGCCTTTGTTTTCTGCCTGTCTCTCCTGGATCTTACTGAGCATCAACGCTCCAGAGACTCTGCCTGTCTGTCTGTCTGTCTATTTACCTGTCTGTCCTGAAGTTAATCTCTCTGGTATTTCACTCTGCACATAAACTAGAGTTGTAGGGAATGGGAATGATCAACCTGTTAGGTGATTTATTTGTTGGCTTGTTTGCCGCTTGCAAGTATCTCACAAAGCACTGATTCAATTTCAGCCATAACAGCACTACCACCTTTTCAATTTCACATTCAAATCTCTAAAGTGATGGAGCTTTGACCTGTCTGCCCATCTATCTGTCTGTCCTGCCAAGAAAATCAATCCCCGTCTCCATTTCTAGGAGCCACCTGACACACTCAGACAACCACAATCTTACCCTGCACCAATCAGCCACATCATTTGTGTAATTAAAGTGTGAAAAGAGGCTGTGGATGAGAGGCTGAGATACGGAAACAACCCTGAATGTTTCCCAAGTGAGCAATCACGGAGAGGACGGAGGAGGAGTTAGGAGACACGAGGAGGATGGATAATGAGATGCTGAGATGAAAGAAAGATGCTTACTTTGATATAAAAGATAAATGCTTGTTTCTCTGGTTTATTGCCATTTGTGAGTTCTTTATGTTGTTTGGTCTTTTGTGCAAATATAAATTCTAAATTGTTTATACCTCCATGGAAGTTGTGTGATTAATCCTGCGTGCTTGCTAGTAACCAGGATATTTTTAAAAATGTGTTGGTGCAGATGCAAGTTCTATTTTTAAAGGATTTCTCTCTCAAAAGCAAAGAGTAGAGATCAGTAGAGTAGTTTTTCAGGGCCTTCCAAAATACATATTATAAGTACAATAACTCAAGATTAGGGCTGACATCTTCTGGGAAGTTGGTTGATTGCTTGGCTGATATGCTCTTGTCTAACCAAACTCTCATTGGTCAGACACTCGGTGGGGTTACTTTTATAAGGTCGTGGGTTCAACAAAGCTTTTTTTCTCAGCTAATAACACCAGAAGTCGTTTAGTCCTTGAACATCTATGTGACGTTTGGTCTTTGTGGTACTTGTCTCACCCCCCCTCCACTGCGATTGGACAGCGACAGTAGAAAGTGACAGTAATGAGTGCAGCATTTTTACCAAAGTTGATCATTTTTAATCCAAATTTTTTTTTTAAAAAAAGAAAAGAATCACAGAAGACATTCAGTCTTGAATTTATCAATCTGGATTTGTTTGACAAAGTCTTCAAAAAGACACAGCAGTTCAATGCATTACAAAGCTTCTGAAAGGGATACAGTTGCACCGATGCTCTCATTGGACCGATGTTAGCACGATGGTTACAGTCCCCAGAAAATGAAAACATTTTTTTTTTAATTTTTAATGCTGAGTCCCTGTGTTAATTGAGCATTTAACTCTGGTTATATGCCAAACCTATGCAAAAAAATCTGTATCAGACTATTTTTACATCAAAATCTCTGTCTTTTCTCTTTCTGTAAAACAGTTTCAAATATTTGATGATTCTTCCCGCACTAAGGGGCATTCACAAATGTTCATTCAATCATATGAGACTGGTTGACTAGCCAGCCACATCAGTCATATAGAACCACATTTTCTTTGTCTGTAGGTTGCAGAAGATAACAGAGCAATATGGTGAGAGGTACTGTAGAGATGTTTTTTTGGATACCAGGAGGCAAACCTCTGTTTTCATTTCAAAAACGAAAAACGTCCCCATGATCTAACAGTGAGGGTGGGTTTTATGCAGCTAATAGTCCAATCAGCAGTGGACTGCTGTAGCTCCATATTGCGCCAAACTCTAAGCCTGCCCACTCTTTGGCGGTACAATCGAATGCAAAGGATTTGATATAAATCCATCTTGTAACTGTACACTACTCAAATATTCCCTGTCACTGGAGGATACGCCACAGTACAGAAACTAAAGTCCCTCTAACTTGGGGTTCACAGGATCATTAACTTTAGCTCCTAGGCAAAACAATGTAAGCCTCTTGCATGCAGCGTTCCAGAGATATGTCATGTTAGTAACGTTATACTGTCTATAACATTGTCAAGCCCAGAGTTAACTTCTGTGGTGTCGAGTATATCAGATCTTTCTCATCAGTCCTGTTCAATGCTTTGTGGTGAGACAGACTCATGCACACAGCTCAGCAGGAAAAGCTCCACCTCAGTGATACAGTATGCAGTTCATTCTCAGATGTTACATTAGTCATCATTTATTGTGCACTTGCTCCATCGGACAACCATTGAGCATGGCACCTGCCCGAACACAGAGTTTATTTGACTAAGTGTTAATGTCGAGCCCTGTGACAGTAATAAAAAGGCACTCAGTCCACTTTTAGTTTATCTAGAAATAATGTAAGGAGTTTGGGTTAAGATAAGACATTATGAGGCTGCAGCTAAGGAACAGATTCATCTTTATGTCAATAAAATATCAGAAAACAGTGAAAAAAGACAATCACGATAGAGCCCAAGGTGACTTCTTCAAATGTCTTAATATGCCTGAGCCACAGTCCAAAACCCAATGATATTCAATTTACTGTGATGTAAAACCAAGAAATGCAGCAAATTCTCACTTAGTTGCTGATATATTTTCTGTTCATTTACTGATCAACCAGCTGGCTAATTGCTGCAGTTCTAAGACGCTGACTGTCAGTAAGAAGCTCTTTATGACTATCCATCCTGGGATGCTGAGACATTTGAAATGCTCTAACAACATCACACCTCAGACTCTTTAACACATGAAAGTCATTGTTCAAACGGCCACATTAGGTCTCCTTTGGTGCAACACATTCTTGGCCAATGTGTCTGGATTGAGCAGCCCATAAATCGTTTCGTCAGTCAAAATTGTGCTGATGTTAATTTTTTCCTTTTACTTCCTTTTCCATTGATGCATTTTGATGCATGTGTCACTTTTTCATGCTAACTTTACATTTCCTTTTCCTGCTTATTCCAAACACACTGAATGCATCACATCATCACATCGGGAGACGGATGGGAAAGCTTTCATTATGTGGCTTTCTGCTAATTCATAAACGTAGAAAAATCTCACTGTATCAAAATGTTGCAGATTATCACTCTCACAGCCGAGATAGAAAGTATAATGTTATGTAACAGCCCAACGCAGCCAGCAGTAAAGGGATGTAGTTGGGTCGGAGCTTTTCCCAAGTGTGATTTCTAAATGAACGAGTGTGAGGTAAGGCGGTGATGAAAGAGCAACAAAACACCCAGCGGGTAAATAAAGGTTAAAAGATGCAGAAAACAGGGGACATATGTCTCTCTGTGTGTAAGTGGCTCGTAATAAGAGAATCTGCTAAATGCCTTATAGCAAAATGGAATACAACACAGAAAGGAGGAAAAAAATGTAGAGTATGTAAGGATGGGAGCAGATGCCGAGGGAGCAGGAAGGAGAGGAGATGCAGAGAGGGGAGGGGGAGGGAAGAGAAGATGGGAGGAAGCAAGAGGGAAAGAGAGAGAGAGAGAGGTTGGAGATAATGGAGGAGAGGAAGAGGAGATGCAGAGAGGAGACAGATAGGTCAATGAATAATCCATCAGCCAATATAGAAGGTAAAGAAAGCACTTGGATTCTGGACAGAAGAAGCTAAATATGTTGGTTAAGTTGTGCAAATGGCTATATGAGCAAATACACAACATCAAAGCACAGAAAGACAGAAGTTTCATCATCCTTGTGTTCACACTGCTGTCCAAGTAAACACAATCTATTCTGATTTTCGCTGAACATGAGTAATTATTCCTAAAACATTTGCTCAAGGATCTCTGCTACATTTTTTGTCCTGCTGCTGCTGCATCTGTATCCCACAGCCTTTTACCTCCAATGATGGATTGTGTGTGTGTGTGTGTGTGTGTGTGTGTGTGTGTGTGTGTGTGTGTGTGTGTGTGTGTGTGCGTGCGTGCGTGTGTGTGTGTGTGTGTGTGGCAGAGAGATAGATGGAGGATGGGCTGGGTGTGAGGCTGGTGCAGGTAAAACGAGGGAAGCCCCTGAAAAACTGCAGAGGAGACAGTGAGAAAGGAAAAGCCCAGGGAAGCCCCGCTGCAGCCTCTGTGCACAGGAGGAGGATCCCCGTTTCACTTCTGCCTCTGCAGCCCGCATGCTGCAGCCCGGCTCATATAACTCATATATAGCTCATATCCCCTCATTAAAACTACTGCCAGACTTCAGACTAAACGCATCAACTATTTCACATACATCATCATGTGCATCCCTCTCTTTGCCCTGTGGATCTGCCTGAAGCTTACGGAGCTGAAATCATTAAAAACATAAATGGTCAAAATAAAAACACACAATCTGATGTAGGCTAAATTCAAACACCATAAGGCGCAATATATTCCATGCATGTCCTGAAGTAACCATTTCGTGCCATATTTATTATTTCCTTTATATATTGTGCACAATTATTCCTCTGTATCGCCCTATCAGGTTGGGACGCACAGTTACGCAACATTAATGAACGATGCCTGCACCCCTCCAAGCGTTTCAAAGCAGAAGTGGCTCAGCCAGTTAAGATGCCAAATTATAACATTGAGTCTGTGGATAACTAGGGAGGCGGAGGTGATCCTGACGCAATGAATTGCACGTTAAGGCGACATTAGGGTGGAGAAACATCACACAACCCACCCAAGGATCACTCTGCTGCGTCAAGATGAACAGAAACAGACACAAGGAAAGCGGAAAATGAGCTTGGGATCTTTCAAAATAAAATAGGGCGCAACTCTTTTCTTCATTCTATCATGTATAGTATGCAATCTAGCAGCAGCCTAGTGTGTTTTCTGATTGTAATAAATAATCAGTTATGCATTTTGCTTTTTGGCAGGTCTGAGATTGGATGACGCGAAACAACCATCCAATATAAGAGCGCAAACATTTGACCAAAGCCAGCCTATAAAAGCAGATAAAGCTGTGCATTTTGTAGTTTTAACTCACAATGTCTATTAAAGGCATGATTTTATTTTGAAAGTTCAACCAGAAGTCGTATGTTTCTTTGTGCTGACTTGACGCTGGGCTCCGCTGCCAAGAGGCGCAGTGTCATCAGAGATTTACTACAACCTCGCGTTGTCTCACCAACCAAGCAACAACAGCTCAGAAAGAGCTTTTGTTACTGTTTTATTTATTTAAAACAAAACAAAACAGAATCATAAAAATTCAGATATCAGTGATGAAGTGTTTCTCCGCAGTAATAAGGGCAGTTCCAGCACAGATGTCAAGAGTTGGTGTTGTTGATCTCTGCGCTTGAACACAACACCAACACACTCCCAGCGGGCTCCCTCTGGGGCAACGCCGGGCAATAGCGCTCATTAAACTGGGAGGCACTCTGGATGAAAGCGCCGGGCAGGAGGCTTCATGCAGTCTCTGTGCATCTCACTAAAAAAAATCCCCGCAACATCCTTAGCATTTCACTCACGCTCCTACAAAACTTCAGGGGAATATAGGACACAGGGATGCTTCAGGGGATGGACGAGGAAACGCGACCCTGATTATGTCGAGCATGGCTTGTAAATATATCAAAAATATTGCAAAGATCAGAGCAATTGCCTGTCAAAGCAGATATTCGCATGGCACGTCTTTATGGAGAGACATTCACTGGCTCTGACGCCTAGTTATCTTTCCATTTACAGGCTTTAAAGCACCAACAACACTCCCAGGGAAACATGCTCTGTCAGTAGTCGAGTTTTTGGCACCACAAGGCAGCTCCACATGGTCGTACACGGCCACAGTCAGCAGCCAGTGATGCCCGCATGGGGCTGTGCAAGCGCACAACAAACACGCACAAAACGCACACACTGTCCACAAACAGAGCAGAAGTGTAAAGGGAAATTGTTCTTACCTTGTGTTCTAGTGCCAGCCACTCGAAGCAGTAAGCATAGTATCTGATGTTAGTATGAAAGAGTGGGAGAGAAAACTGTCCTCGGTACTGCGCCCCGAGCCCGCTGCTCGACTCTCTCTCTCTCTCTCTCTCTCTCTCTCTCTCTCTCTCGCCTCGACACACTCAACAAACTACACACACACACACACACAAGCTCTCGAGCTCACCCTCCCCACGGTCCCTCATCACACACATCACACACAGCGCGCAGCCGGGCGGGGTGCAGAGGAGCGCGGTTTGTCCTCGGGGGCGCGGATGGATGGTGAGAGGGGATATGCGCCCGGGAGAGAAGAGGAGAGGAGAGGAGAGGAGAGGAGAGAAGAGGAGAGGAGAGGAGAGTTGAAGGACATAAGTCAAGGGTAGAAATGGAATGGAAAAAGGAAAAGAGAGGAAAGGAAACGAGCAGAGAGGAAGGGATAAGAGAGGACAGGAGGGATAAAATTATAGGAGAAATGGATTAGAGAGGGAGAGAAGACAATGATGCAGAAGAGGAGGCAATATGACTTGAAGAGTAAAAAGTAGAGGAGAAAGACTGAAATGGAAAGGAAAGACAAAAGGAGAGTGGAGGAGAGGGAAGGGACAAAATTAGGGATGACATTAAAGGAGAGATGCATGGGTTGGACAGGAGAGGAAAGAGAAAAAAGGAGGAGGGAGATGAAGAAGAGGAGGCAAGAGGGAAAAGAGAGGAAAGGAGAGGAGATGAGTGGTGAATTTAAAGAACAGATTAAAAATGGAATGTAATAGAAACAAGGAGAAATGAGAGATATGAGGCACAGGGATGACGTCAAGGAGACATACAGGACATGGAGTGGAGTGAAAAAGAGAAAGGAAATAAAGGAGAATATAAAGCAATAGAGAGGAGAAAAAACAAAGAGCAAATTGAAAATTGATTAACCATGACTGCAGCAGGATGCTCTGCAGCCGGCATGACTCACAGCCTTCTCCTCCTTTTCTAATATTAGACATCACATTATACATTATCATACCTGACACGCTAATATCTAAATTTGGATATTAGCAGGCTCCACAGTTTGACATTTTCTCAGTTAACCTAATAACTGAAGTGTGGAGGGGTGTTTGCAGGAGAGAGGAGGGCTGGAGGGGAGAGCAGAGAAAGAGGCATTTATCAAAGTATCGAGCAGAGCCAATTACTTAGCCAGTGTGCCACATTTCAGGCTCTGACTGCCGAGGCCTGCTGACCAAGCAGCAGGAAATACATTCAGTCAATCAGTCTGTCTCTATATAGACACACTGTACTAAATCTACCTCTTAGAGTTCATCCAGTATAATGTACACCTCCTTTCCTCCTCTATCTTCCTCAGCCACCACACTCTACTAGTTTTGTTCACTTCTTCCTCATTTAAATTTAATATCAGCCTTTTTGGTCATTTTTTGTGATCTTGTTTTAGAGTAGGTTCAGAATCGGCTTTTATTTGCCGGTTATGTTGCATTCAGTGTTGCCTCTTGTTTATCATTTTTACTACCTTCATGTACAGTTCCACAGGCTTACACTAAGTGTGTTCACAGTGTGCTTTGTTTCTATTTCTTTGTGTGGCAAGTTTATAAAACCTGGTAGCATCTGACACAATATACCTGAGACACAGGGGCGTAAATATAGACAGTTCAGGTAGTGCAGTTGCACTGTGGCCTGTGAGGTGGGGGACCCATAAAGAAAGTGGCCCCTCGTACAATGTGTTGGGTGAAAATATGCCTGTGTTCAAAGACGAACTCTCATTGAATTAAAAACGGCCATTTGCTATATGTGCTCTTGACAAAGGCAAATCTTTCTCTGTCATGTTTATTTATTTACTAATTGTTTTGTTAAATAGTCAGTAGCATCTTGTCATGTTCCACTTAAGTATTTTATTTTTCTCCCTCATGTTTCATGTCTTGTCTTCCTGTTTTATTTTGTGATAACTCACCGTTGTCTCTGTTCCAGGTTCCTGTCTGCCTTGCCCCCTCCCCGTCTGTGTGCACCTGATCCCTGATTGTGTCTCCCGCACCTGTGTCTAATCACTCCCCATCAGCCCTGCATATATTCCCCCTCGTGTCTTGTCTCGTTGCCAGTTCGTTGATGTTCACAGCTCACGTTCCAGCATTTTTCCTCAGTCTCAGTCATAGCCTTTGTGTGTTTGAACCTTGCCTGTTTTTTGGATCTTGCCTTTTTGCCTCACGTCGTGGATACCTCTGCCTGGTTTGTGTACCGACCCCTGCCTGGAATAAACCTTGTTTTGCTGCTTGTACCGGTCTGAGTCGTGCATTTGAGTCCTGCCTTTCTGTGCAACGTTCATGACAGAACGAACTGGCCAGTATGGACTCAGCTGACTCGGACCCGGTTCGCCAAGCCCTTCGTGCACAGGGACACAAGCTGGCTCAACAGCAAGAGCAGCTCACATCCCTGTGCGCAGATCTGAGAGAACTGGCGGTTCACCAGGACTCAATGATGACATCGTTGGGATCACAGATTAATGATTTACTCGTGCACCTGCCTAGAGCAACGCCTGCAGCGGCGCTGTCTAACCTGGCCGCTCTTCCGGGGTTACCCACGGATTCACAGACACCGGCCAATGCCGCTTCGCCCTGCCTGCAGCTCTCCCGTCCGGAGCGATTCTCCTGGGAATCAGGTGACATGAGACCTTTTCTGACTCAAAAGTGTGAACTGCATTTGGAATTGCAAGCTTCGGCTTTCCCCACAGACCGGACCAAGGTGGCTTTCATCATCTCCCACCTCACGGGGCGTGGGCCACCGCTGAGTGGAGCCGCAGGTTGACAGCCTGCTCCACCCTCGCCAGTTTCACTCGAACCCTCGAGCAGGTCTAGCACACCTCGCCGGGCAGGGAAGATGCCAGGTCTTTACTTAAGTTGAGGCAAGGTAAATGCAAGGTTTCTGGTTATGCTATTGACTTCCGCACCCTCGCCGCAGAAAGCAAGTGGAACCCCACGGCTTTGACTGATGCTTTTTTTCAAGGACTCTCTGATTCTGTGAAAGACCAGCTGATCTCCATAGATCAACCGAGGATTTGGATTCACTCATCGCCATGACCATCAAGATTGACAAGAGACTCACCGAGTGGGACCAGGAGCGGGGACGTCTTCGGGCCCGTTCATCGCCGCATCGTGGGTGGAGGAGGACTCCCAGGATTGACCGGACCACATCCACCCACCGGCAGCCGGCTTGGTTCCTGTAAACCACCCTACGGAGGAACCCATGCAGCTGGGTCGGACCCACCTCCCCGTGGAGGAGCGTCTCCGACGACAACGGGACGGAAGGTGCTGCTACTGCGGACAGCTGGGACATTTAGTGAGTGCTTGTCATGTCAAGGGAGTCAGTGCACAGACTAAAAAGTGACTCATGGTGAGTAGAAGCTTCGTTATTGGTAATCCTGCCCAATTTCAGCCTCAGGTCAAAATAATCTCTGACTCTAATTCACTTCTGGTCTCCATGTTCATTGACTCTGGTGCTGACGCTAACTTGACTGGGGCTGAGAAAGTTCGCTTTCCAACGCCCCCTTGAGGTTAAAGCCGTAGATGGCACCCCTTTGGGCAAGATAACTCACCATGCACAGTTTGTTAAGATGATTTTCCCAGACTCTCATACTGAGATGCTAAGTTTCCATGTTTTTGACTCCATGGCTCATCAGGTGATTTTAGGGCACCCCTGGCTTAAGACTCACAACCCTGACTTTGACTGGGGCAGTGGGAGGATTACCTCCTGGGGACCCAAATGTGCAGATTCCTGTCTTCCCAAATCCAGCAATTCAGCTGCTGTCTCTGGCCCCATGAACCCTGACCTAGTTAATGTGCCGCCATGTTACCATGACTTAGCTGAGGTTTTTTAGTAAGGCTAAAGCCACGTCCCTGCCGCCTCATCGTACTTATGATTGTGCCATTGATTTGTTACCAGGTAGCACCCCACCCAGGGGTAGGCTGTTCTCTCTCTCCGCTCCAGAACGCAAAGCCATGGAGGACTACGTGAGAGATTCCCTCGCCGCAGGAATCATCCGTCCCTCCTCATCTCCTGCTGGTGCAGGGTTTTTTTTTGTGGAGAAGAAGGATAAGACTCTCAGACCCTGCATAGACTATCGCGGCATCAATGACATTACTATTAAGAACAGGTACCCTCTCCCCCTCATCTCTACAGCCTTCGAGTTGTTGGAGGGTGCCACGGTTTTCACAAAACTTGACCTCCGTAATGCGTACCATTTAGTTCGAATTAGAGAGGGGGATGAATGGAAAACGGCCTTTAACACTCCCACAGGCCATTTTAAATATCTTGTCATGCCTTTTGGTCTCACTAATGCTCCTGCAGTGTTTCAGAACCTGGTCAATGATGTACTCCGCGATATGCTTAATGTGTTTGTTTTTTGTTTACTTAGACGACATCCTGATCTTTTCCCCCGATGAAGAGACCCACACTCACCATGTCCGCTCAGTGCTTCAGCGGTTGCTTCAGAACCAGCTGTTCGTTAAAGCGGAGAAATGCGAGTTTCACAAACCCTCTGTCTCGTTCCTTGGGTTTGTGTTTGCTGAGGGGGAGATTAGGATGGACCCCGAGAAGGTTTCCGCAGTTGCGGAGTGGGCCACTCCCAGTTCACGCAAAGAGGTTCAAAGGTTTTTGGGTTTTGCCAACTTTTATAGAAAGTTAATTCGTAACTATAGCCTCACCTCTGCATAACCTTACTTCCCCTCACAGACCATTTGTCTGGACCCCCGAATGTGAAGCTGCATTTCAGGGCCTCAAGAAGGGCTTCACCTCCGCCCCTGTTCTCATCCTCCCGGACCCCAGCCAGCAGCTCGTGGTAGAGGTAGACGCTTCTGACGTCGGAGTCGGAGTGGTCCTCTCACAAGTCAGTTCCAAGGACGTTAAGCTACGCCCCTGTGCATATTTGTCCAAAAAACTGTCTTCATCAGAGCGGAATTATGATATTGGGGATCGCGAGCTGCTGGCTGTCAAGGTGGCCCTGGAGGAATGGAGGCACTGGTTGGAGGGAGCTTCCCAGCCATTTCAGGTCTGGACTGATCACAAAAACCTTGAATATTTAAAAACTGCTAAGAGGCTTAATACGAGGCAGGCTAGATGGGCTATCTTTTTTAGCCGCTTTAACTTCACACTCTCCTACCGACCCGGTTCCAAGAATGTTAAACCCGATTTTCTGTCTTGAATTTTTTCTCATGACCATGTTGACCCTGAACCCAAGACCATTTTACCTGAAACCTGTTTTGTTGCAGTGCTTTATTGGGAGGTGGAGGGTAAAGTTAAGGCGGTGGCCGAAGCTGTCACCGTTCCCCCGGAGTGTCCTGATGGCAAGCTTTTTGTGGTTCAGGCCCTCAGGGGGGAGGTGATTCATTGGGCTCACACTAATAAGACTGTCTGTCACCCTGGTAACAATAAGACATTATTTGTGGTGCAACAACGTTTTTGGTGGCCCAAAATGATGTTACTGATTATGTCAATGCTTGCTCTGTGTGTGCCAGTAATACGGTTTCTCACCAGAAGCCCTCAGGAAAACTCAGGCCCTTGCCCATTCCTCAACGCCCCTGGTCCCACATCTCCATGGACTTTGTCACGGGGCTACCCCCCTCTAACGGTAACACTGTGGTTCTGACGGTGGTTGACAGGCTTTCTAAGATGGTACATTTTATTGCCCTTCCCAAACTTCCCTCAGCCAAGGAAACGGCTGAGGTCATGATGTTTAATGTTTTCCGGATTCATGGTTTCCCCAAGGTCATTGTCTCTGACCGCGGCCCGCAGTTTCTCGCGGTTCTGGAAGGAGTTCTGCAGCCTGCTTGGTGCCGCCGTCAGCCTTTCTTCCGGTTTCCATCCGCAGACCAATGGGCAGTCCGAGCGCCTCAACCAGGAATTGGAAACCGGTCTTCGTATCACCGTGTCCCAGAACCCTGATACCTGGTCACAGAAACTGGTTTGGGTCGAGTTTGCTCACAACACTCTCCTGTCTGCCTCCACTGGTTTTTCCCCATTCCATATTGTTCATGGTCACCAACCCTCTTTTCCCCACCATAGACTCGGAGTCCTCGGTGCCCTCCGCATTGGCCTTGGTGAGACGCTGTAGGAGAACCTGGGAGCGAGCCGGCCAGAACCTCCGGCAATCCAACATCTACAAGGCAGGCGCGGACCGTAAGAGGATACCCGCTCCACGCTACAGAAACGGCCAGAGGGTGTGGTTATCCACCAAGAACCTGCCACTTCGGGTGCAGTCCAAGAAGCTTGCTCCCAGGTTTGTCGGTCCGTTCCCCATCGCCAAGGTCATGAACTCTGTCACAGTCCAGCTGAAACTCCCAAGGTCAATGCGGGTCCACCGCACGTTTCATGTCAGCCACATCAAGCCTGTCAGAACTAGTCCGCTCGTCCCTCCTACCAGGCCCCCTCCACCCGCCCGGTTCATTGATGGTGACCCAGTCCGGAAGCTCCTGTCTGCTCGCCGTCGGGGCCAGGGGGTCCAGTACCTCGTCGACTGGGAGGGCTATGGACCTGAGGAGCGCTCCTGGATCCCGTCGAGATTTGTCATGGACCCCTCCCTCATTCGGGACTTCCATGCCGCCCACCCTGACGCACCTGGGCCTTCAGGGGCCAGCCCTTGAGGGCGGGGTACTGTCATGTTCCACTATTTGTTAAGTATTTTATTTTTCTCCCTCATGTTCCATGTTTTGTCTTCCTGTTTTATTTTGTGATCACTCACCGTTGTCTCTGTTCCAGGTTCCTGTCTGCCCTGCCTCCTCTCCATCTGTGTGCACCTGATCCCTGATTGTGTCTCCCGCACCTGTGTCTAATCACTCCCCATCAGCCCTGCATATATTCCCCCTCGTATCTTGTCTCGTTGCCAGTTCGTTGATGTTCACAGCTCACGTTCCAGCATTTTTCCTCAGTCTCAGTCATAGCCTTTGTGTGTTTGAACCTGGCTTGTTTTTTGGATCTTGCCTTTTTGCCTCACGTCGTGGACACCTCTGCCTGGTTTGTCTGCTTTCTCGTGTACTGACCCCTGCCTGGAATAAACCTTGTTTTGCTGCTTGTACCGGTCTGAGTCGTGCATTTGAGTCCTGCCTTTCTGTGCACAATCATGACACATCTATAGCAAACTTATATGCTTATTGTATACTTATAAATAAACTATTCTATAAATCAATTGTTAAAATAATTAAATTAAATTGTTAATTTATTTTCTTCTATTTTTATTATATACAGATATGCAATTATGATAGCTGAGGAATGTGTATGCTGATTTTAATTAATGTCAAGTCTCTGATCATGTGACGCTACGTGTGCACTGGGGCTCATCATAATAGCGTGCACTGGGGCCCATCATGACTACCTCACACCACTGCTGAGACAACATCTGTTTCTAATGAAAGGTGCATTGAAAGTGGAAACAGAACCTTTTTTTACTGTATGTTATCAGTATGAAGTAAATGTTGATTGCATGGTGTAATGGCTATAGCAGTGGTTCTTAACCATTTTCTTTAAAGGGGAAGTTCCGTTTTTTACAACCTGGACCGTATTTCTGGCATTAAATACAATTGTTTACTCACCCAGATAAGTTTGGTGTCATTTGGAGTCATTCGGAAGATATTTAGATCCGCGAGAGCCGCGTACATCCATATAGTGGAAAAGATCGGGGCACCGACAATGAGGCTCTAAATAACACATTATCTGCTGGTGGCAGAATTCTCACTGGAAAAGCAACAATATCTCTGTAAACAAACAGATGTTTTCCGTGACTCTATTCCTGGTGTAAAACAGCCATAGATCGCAGAAAACAACTGGTTTCGTTGTTTGTTGGTCTTGAACAGTGGTCTGCAGCTTGGCAGGCATCATGCCGAGATGGCATTACCTAACGTACCTGAGAAACCTAACATACCTGACTGATGTCATGCTAAAACCTTACTATTTAAAACTGTACCGAAAGTGTAACTTAACTTTGCTCTCTTCAAAGCCAGACTCCAGCACTAAGGTTTTTTCAGTGAAAATGTGTGTGTTTGTGAAGTACTGAGCATACGACTGGATAAATGAGTCTTGGATTATACTGCACGAGTTGTGTGAGAGTTTGTAAACAAATGTTTTGACTTAGTTACCTTTTTTGGGAGGGGCATGCAAGAAATACAAAGTTTTCTTCACAAATTCAAGGCACACAGCATTACTAATTAATTTACAAACGGTCATTTTGAGTGTGAAGTATTCCTTTAAGTTACATAAAAAATTACTTACTTTAACCAAAACCACCGTCTGTCTTCTAAACCTAACAAAGTAGGCGCTGTATGTAAGAATGTGGCCAAAACGGTTACTGCACCCAAATTCAAAATACTGCTGCAACTCGTGTCCGCCCCCCCCCCCCCCCCCCCTTCCCTACAGATTCGAGGTTGATGGACAGCGGCACGCTGGAGACTTATTTCTTTGCCCACGGGCAGCTGCCATGGCAGGGCCGCGTTGCCGCGTCTTTGATCTTCGGTTTTCCAGCGGACCGTTCAAGCAAGTCCGGCTTCTCTGCTGCTAACGCTGCTGCCGGGATACAGCTGAGGAGGAGCCGGCTGCTAATGCTATGTACCGGGACACTGCTAACGCTGCTGCCGGATACAGCTGAGGAGGAGCCAGCTGCTAATGCTATGTACCGGGACGCTGCTAACGCTGCTGCCGGATACAGCTGAGGAGGAGCCGGCTGCTAATGCTATGTACCGGGACGCTACTAATGCTGCTTGCTGTGCTGCTATAGCTCAGTCATAACTGTAACTGATGCTGAGACTCTACTGACTATGTGACTGGTAGACGTCAGTGGGTGATTTGACAAAAATCATGACAAATGTTTTTTAAAATGTGAATATTCTGGCTGTACTATTGTTGTCAGTGAGATCAGTGTGTTATATGAACATTATTCCTTAGTCTCTGTGACATATTAGGATGATTTTACAACTATTTGCTTTAGATTTCTTACATATAGCTCCTTTAACCACATGTTTAAAATAGCAACCTTTGGATCACTGGTACTTGCCAAAGGTCGGTTTGCAAATGACCTGTTCTGTCGTTTAGGTAAGAGGTATAAAGACACCACTTTGTCCTCTACACAACATTAATTAACAGAGAGAGGAGACAAGTCTGGTAGTAAAACTTGTCTTGCAGCTTCTAGTTAATACCATCAAATACAGAAAGAGAGAACAGATTGGCTAGATGACCCCAGAATGACCTCTGTAGTGCACTATAAATCTCACCGTCAAGGTGCCTGCACACACACACCGACACAGACACACACACACACACATGTATATAGAAGCTCTGGGGTCTTTACAACCACGAGTCACTGGCCTTTGGCTTTTGGGTCAGGTAATTAGTGTGGATCTTCAAATAGGACCCACTTTATACACAGTAGGTGCACGAAATGCACACAGACACACACATACACACATGGCAGTGAGTTAAATTATGCATACGCATACAGTCAGAGCGGGGTTTGCCTGCAGCAGTGACTCCTGCTTCTATGCAGATAAACGATATGATGTACCACATGCGTCTCAGCATGTGAGCACTGGACGATGATGCTATTGTAGCGATTATGTAAATGAACGCAGACAGCAGTGGGAGATTTATCTATAAATAACATGTTTATCATTAAATCATATAAAACCAGAGGAGGACAGAGGCACAGACACAGAGAGACATCATGTATGAACAATCTTCTCTTATTTCAACATCAGATGCAGCATGGTGACAGGTTACTGATGTTTCTGAGCTTTATAATGGCTTATTGAATGTTAGTAGTTAAATCTAATTTCTGTCTGCCAATTCCAATGGACAAATCTTAATGCAGAAATCAGAAATCAGAAATAGGTAAAATATGTAAAATAACGATGAATGGTCCTTACAGACCTTTTTTCAATAAAAAACATAATTGAAAATATCCTTAATTTCTGAATCTCCAAATAACAGTATGTTGAAAACCTCCTGAGATGAATATTCTGTGGACGTAATCAATTAAGAGGCATTATACGCTGGCTGTATCAATAGTAAATCAAATCAGAACAGTTTTTTCCCCTATTTTGACACTATTTCCCCTCCTCGTTTTCCAGTGACTCTCAGGTCCACTGTACATTCCAGTGAATGGATATTTTTGAGAAAATCCTGAGTAAAATCTATAAATCCATCATATGATTTTTTGACACAAATAAGTAATATAACACCTCAAGTTTACTTTAAACACTTTGAATATAAATTATGTACTTTAACAATATGATTTATAGACTGAAATGTGCCTGGACCCTGCTCTCAGGTCCACCACACTTGTTTAAAAAAGAGGACGTGGCTCCACTTTAGATGATGTGGAACACTGTTGTTGGTTTATAGACATCCCATGTGCACTTGGTTGGAGTCAGATGACAGTAATCATAGACCTAGACATCCTTGAAAAGTTATGTCCTTTCGAATGGATGGGGGTCTAAGTGGGTTAAGCCTAATCTAGCATTTTTCACAAACACAAAAAATAGGGTGGGAGGGGTGGGCATAAAAGAGCATGAGACAGATTCAGACCTTATCCACACAAAAGTGTATTTTTGGAAATTTCCTCTTTTCTTCTCAAAAAAATTCCCACCCTCACAATCACTGCTGTAAAAAAAAATCTCTGTCCAAATGAAAATGCAAAAGCACAATTAAAGCACTGTCAAGAGCAGTGGTTCCCAACTTGGGGTCCAGGGATCCCTAGGGGCCCTTGATGGAGTTCCAGGGGGTCCCCAGAGAGGTGGAGAGAAGTTCATTTTCTCAATTTAATTCACTACAAAAGTGAGCCTATGTGAGAAAGAGTAATAAGATTGTGATCAAAGGTCTAACTTCCTCCACAGTTATCACCTCAACTGTAGCTGACAACTGTAGAATTCTTGTCTTAGCCATAGCTAATAACCAAAATGTTTTCAGATAGAGGTCTGTGATCTAATGTGTACTAATTTAGGGGATTTGACGCTAAAAAGTTTGAGGACCCCTGGTCAAGAGCATGTCAAACCAAAGAACTGTTGTTAAGATCTTTTGTCAGTGAACTTGAAATATAGTTTGTGTGTAGATGTAATGCAAAATGCATAAGAAAGTTTTCAAAAACACTCATGTACATGTGGACTATGCCTTTAACTCAAATTCAATATGTCCTATCTGACTCTTGTGATAAAGAAAAACTAGAAGTACTGCCTCACAGTTGTATGCCTCTGTGAGCTAGTTGAGTTGCAGTTACACTTTACATCCATGTCTGTGGAAATCGATGCCACACTTCAATTCAGTACCTGTCCAAATATCTCCCCTTCTGCTCCCGAGATATGATGTTGAATAATGGCCAGAAAAGTGTTTTTTTATGAAAAGTGTTTACATTATGATGTCACTGTGAAGTTGACCTTGTGGACATAAGTTGTTCTCATGTCATCATTATATTCTAGGAGATATTTGTGTAAAAATTTGTCATAATTAGTGTATGAATTCTTGAGTTAAGGCCAAAAACATGTTTTCTGAGGTCACAGTGACCTTGACCTTCTACCACCAAATTCTGATCAGTTCATTCTTAACTCCAAGTGGATATTTGTGCCAAACTTTAGAAAAAAAAACCTCAAGGCATTCCTGAGATGTCATGCTCATGAGCATAAGACTGATGCAAGGTCACAGTCACCTTGACCTTTGACTACCAAAATCTAATCAGTTCATTGTTGAGTCCCAGTGAACGTTTGTGCCAAATTCGAAAACATTCCCCCTTGGTGCTCTCAAGATATCACGTTCACAAGAATGTTACAGATGAGTTCATAGTGACCTTGAACTTTGACCTATTGCCATTAAAATCTAATCAGTTCATCCTTGAGTCCAAGTGGACATTTGTGCCCAATTTGGAAAAATTCCCTCAAGGTGTTCTTGAGATATCATGTTCATGAGAATGGGACAGATGGACAGACAGAAGGACAACTCCACAATGCCTCCGGCAATGGCTATCAGCAGCGCAGAGGCATAAGAAAACATGACCACTTTGATCTCTGAACCAGACAGAAGTTGGGATTAAATTTGCATTTCTCAAACAGAGACCCTCTGGTATCCTCAACTTCACAGACTAACAAACATTTACAAACAAGCACTGACTCACATGGTGTTGAATATCTCTTATTCTGTCATACGGTATATCCTTGATTTTCAGATGCACATGAGGAAACCAGCTTGTGTACATCTAAATTTACTTCTTCTTTTTGTATACATTTACTTCTTCTTTTTGTATAGAAAACATAGATGTCTTATTCCTGCTAATTAGACACCTGCTCAGGTCGAAGTTTAAAGTCACCAAACATTGTGAACCAATAAGAATGATAAAGATGTAGCATTTCCTACATTTCAACAAAACTAAAAAGGAGGTCAGAAGCACAGTCTGTAGTCCGCACAGTCCGCAGATGAAGTCTATTTGTGCAGAATAAGTTGGAACACCTGTGTGGGTGGCCATGCGTGTGAAGGAATTTTGCTGGTTGCCTTGCTGCTTTCTTTTGCAGCAGCTCATATTTCTGTTGACACTTATTCTGTGTTTCTGTACTTTGCATTTTACTATGGATTCACAGTGCACTACAGTATCCTACAGAGTCTTTTTCCACGACTTAACGACTGTTAATGCCAAAGAAATTCAGTACAAGCAACTTAAATTCAGCCACAGCCAGACTGAGCACCGGGGGTTTGAAAGTTTCCAGACCACAACAGACCATATGACCCACTTATTTTAGTGAACACCTTTTTTTTACTGAAAAACAGTTAAACAATCTTAAAAGTTAAACTGTCCAACCTTTAAAATAGCAAACAATGTCATGTCCTTCAATATGAAATATACAGATGCTTTAATAAGATCTTCTGAATTTTCGAGGTCAGTGCATATGCAGCTCTGCGGGTGCTGCTGGACACAGTATTCACAGTTACTACAATAATATAAATTAATCATGATCAAGTTATGGTGTTTTTTTTCCCCAGTGCATGATAAAATTGTATATTTTTACATCCTCGCACAAAACCCATCCCCTCAAGCCACCACTACCATACACACACTGTCAGTACAGTGACAAGGACACAAAGAGACAGAGAGAACACTCACACACAAACACACACCTACGAAAAATCCAAAAATAACACACTTCAGCACACAATGAGAAGACCTGACACCCTCATACAGAGACAGGCATGCAGACACATTTACACATACCGCAAGCTTGCTTGCTCACACACACACACACACGCACGCACGCACGCACGCACGCACGCACGCACACACACACACACACACACACACACACACACTTGGTGGTTTCAGGGAGCAGAGTAAAGCAGGTTAGGTGTGATTGTACCTGAGGTGGAGTAGAATAAATATTGACTTGACTTGGTCACCTGCTTCCATTCAGCTGGAAACGAAACAGAAAAGATCAGAAGTGACCTGGGAGAAACCACAACATCAGGTCCAATCTATCACTGACTTCCTCAACAATGAGCCTGTGTCAGTTCATCTGGAGCCTGGACTGCTGGCTGCTGTGCATCACCTAAAGTTCTTACTCTTTATTTCATGTTATTTAAAAACACACTCTTTCCTCTTCATTGAATCAGTGATGAATTGAAGAGGGAGACAGTAGCAGCAGCAAAGACACAGAAATCTGGTGTCTGTGCCTGTAGCAGGCCTGTAAAAAGCCCATCCAATTATTTCATTCATATAAAAAAAATCAGGCATCAGCTGTAATAAATCTCAGTGAATTCTTTAATTTTGTTGAGGTTGTTCTTGTTTTTTTGTTGTTGTTTTTTTCATCTGATTAACAAATTTAGATAAAGGCTTTAATTTATGCATTATTTAGTGGGACCTGAGCTCACAGCCTGGCATACTGCAGCTCGATTGGCATTTGCCAGAGAACACCAGAAGTGGTTTGTCCACCACTGATGCCTCGTTCTCTTCACAGATGAGAGCAGGTTCACACTGAGCACATGTGACAGGCGTTAAAGAGTCTGGAGACATCATGGTGGACGCTATGCTACCTGTAACATCATCCAGCATGACTGTTTTGGTGGTGGGTCAGTGATGGTCTGGGCAGGCATATCCTTGGAGGGTCAGTCAGACCTCCATGTCACAGCCAATGGTACCCTGACTGCTGTTAGGTACCAGGATGAAATCCTCAGAGCGACTGTCAGACCTTACCCTGGTGCAGTGGGCCCTGGGTTCCTCCTGGTGCAGGACAATACCTGGCCTCATGAGGCCAGAGTGTGTAGGCAGCTCCTGGATGACGAAGGCATTGATGCCATTGAGTGGCCCTCTCGTTCCCCTGACCTATATCCAATTGAGCACCTATCAAACGTTATGTACCGGTGCATCCGATGACGCCATGTACTAAGACAGACTGTCCAGGAGCTCACTAATGCCCTGATCCAGGACTGAGAGGAGATCCCCCAGGACACCATATGCCGACTTATCAGGAGCATGCCCAGACGTTGTGAGTGCATACAGGCAAGCAGGGGCCATACACACTACTGAGTCACATGATGAGTTGCTGATCAGCGTATGATTTACATTTTTTTACTTTGATTTTTGGTGTGATTTTGAATCCAGCCCTCAATGGGCTGATGATTTTGGTTTCCATTACATAATTTCTGTTACATAATTTTGTTCTCAACAAATTATAGTGTAGATCCATAAAGATTTTCAACTTGAACAATTAATTAATCAAGATCTGATATGTGATTTAAGTGTTCCCTTAATTTTTTGAGCAGTGTTCATGTTCCTACTGTGTGTCTATGACGTCTTCCTCAAATGTGCGGACAGCATGCTTGCAGCCTATGGTGAGTGTGTCAATACATTTTGAGTGCCACTTGGATATCTATTGGATGCTCATGGACATGAAAAACTGCAGAAATATACATCACACAGATCTTTCCAAATGCAAGTTAGAAATTGCCGGGAGAGCTTGTGTTGTTGCCCTGTTGAGCACTACTGTAATGACACAATGTTTTGATGAGTAAAATGTTCTTATACCTGTTGACAAGATGACCACAACCACAGTTAATTCTTTAACAGGTACCATGTGGAGGTTTTGACCTCTGGTAGTGCTTTAAAGCAAACTCCACAGAGCACTTTCAACATGTTATGGACTTGGAGGGAAGTTATAGACTCACGCAGCAGCATGTCAGATCAAACTGGATGAAAAGGATTAAAGCAGAAACTGTAAAGCTGATTGTTAAGAATAAAGTTGTGGAGTAAAATAGAATGATCAGATGTGCCTTCAACAGACATCTTTGACCTTTGACCTGGACCCCTGCCGCTGACCTCGTCTCTGTTTGTCCAAATCTGTTCCTTTGTGAATTGGTGCTGGCTTTTAAACAACTCTGTACAGTATATATGTGTGTGTGTGTGTGTGTGTGTGAGGAGCCATAAGCACATACAGCAAGCAGCAGCAATGATCCACTGTCTGACACCAGCACACGGTAGACGGAAACAGAGCACATGCTGCAGCAGGCGAACACGCCGTCCACAGTCATTTTGACTTGACCAATGGACTTCACAACAGGTAACGTGCTTTACGTTCTAAAACTAGCCACCGGCGATATGACGAGCTGAGCTGCAGCTGACACCATCAGCCGGTTTGAGTAAAGGTCAAAAGGCCAGTTCACACCACTGCAACATTGCTCTGCAACGTTCTAAAACAGTTTCGTCGCAAATCTTTGGTCTGAAATGGGCTTTAGGAGTGTTCCCGTGGACTCTGAGTGTAGAACTTCAGTTTGGTGTTTGTCCAATTTGTCAAAGTCTTGATTCACAAGAGGACCCCCACACTTCACTACCAAAGTGTGGCCTTCCCTGGTTGCAGGGTCTGGATTTTGGCCAGTAGCTCCTCCTCAGTAATTTGATAGTTTAAAGAGTTCTGACTGTGTTTAACAGCTAATTTAAGAATTTGTAATTTGTTGAGGAAATTGGGCCAAATTTAGTGTTATGGTACTATATAGATTTTTAAAGTGATTTTTTCCATATTTCACCGTTGTGAATCTATGAGTCTGTCAAATTTGAGTTTATATCAAGCTGGTGCTGCGCATGTTGCTCCCTTTTAGTTCTGAGTGTTCTTCTGCTTAATTTCAGTGTTTCCCAATATTGGAGGTGAAGCTCAAGATCCTCACGTTGTCTGTGTTTTTGATTCGATAAGTTTCTCAGAGTTTTCCTCAAATGTTTGCAGTCTGAATCAAACCAATTCACCTTTTTTTAATTGTGACGCTGAGCCTTTTTTAGTTTGGATAAATCTGCCACATTGTCAAACATGTAGTTAATATCCTGTATAGCTGATTCAGACTGTTGTCACTGAGGTGATTCGATGTGGGAAGAAAATGGTCTAATAGAGGCTGCATTGTCTGATGTCTGATTACTTTCTGGTAGTCATCTTTGCTATCGTTCGTCCATCTATAAGGTTGCTTTGCAGTTCAGTTCACTGGGTTCTGCTGTGTGAGGGTGTGTTACAGTCTTCCCAATGTAGAGTGTAATTTTACTATGATTGGATAAGGATGTTTGGGGGCTGACTGTGAATGCCCTCAGACATAAGGGGTCTAGGATTGAAATTCTATAATATACTGTGCTATTGCCAAAACAAGAGCCGTGTGTCTGTCTGTCTATCCAGAGCTGCTGCTGGACATTTGAGTGCCCCAAGTGTAATTGTTTTGTTGTTCACACAAAACAGGAGAAAAGTCATACTGTAAAACTCTGCACATTTGTTCCACCACAGAGGAAGAATAGAACAGCAGTTTCAGGAGGCTCTACAAAGACCCACACGTCTGGATTATCTGTAAAAAGACATTATACTTCTCATTTCAAGGATACATTTGCATGTTATTGTGTATTATGTATGAAGCAAACGTAGCTCTTTCCCAGCCACCCTCTTTTGTAAAGGAAACAGATGAACAGATGTTAAGAATCTTTGAGTTTAATTCATATTTAGTTAATACTGAAAATACATCAAAATGCATGACAATAATAAAATACAGCCTTAAAATGCAAATATTATTATTATTATTATATTATTACTATTAAACTGTAAAATATTCTGCTTCTGTATCTCTGTCACAAGTGTTTACTTGACTACTGAGTTGTGTTCGATAACAACATTCACAAATATTCAAAATCACTACATCAGGAGATACATGGTTTTCACTGATGAAAACCTGTAAAAATTACAATGTTTACACCAAACATATTCATCAGTACTGTCAGTCTTAATAAGTGATTTCAGTCCTTCTAATGTATGCTTTGGTAACCATTTAGAAAATTGTAGTCTCATTATAGGAAAATGTTAAGTGTTAAAGAGAAGTATAATTATGGATATGCTTGCCAGGTGTTAGTACGCCGGCCACAATGGTTTTAAAGCCAAAGTCCACTATTTGCTGAATTTCTCTGACTTGATTTTGTTTGACAATTTCATTCTTAATATATATTTTTGGAGATTTTTAGTCAGTTCAATTTCCTCTGAGATGTTTCTGGCTGGTATACCCATGATCTCTCTCTAGACTTCCTTGTTTCCACTGTGCATTTTACCAGCCAGCCTTACTACACTATGAGAGTGTCCAGTGAACAGTCTCACCACTGTTTGTGTAGCAATCAGGAAGAGAAAATTACAACTACTTTCCAAAGACAAGGAGGTATGAATGAATGAACAGGATTGTTGGGAAAAAGGGTTAATCTGTCCCTTTTACTCATTTTTTTATTCCTTTTTTTTTTAAAGATATTTTTCAAATATTTGAGTAATTCATCTATGGTGCTACAGCCCAGTTGAAGGGACGGTGAATGGCTTGACACCCAGGGGAGATGCCTGCAAAGCTGCAGACCACTGGTCAGAAATACTTTACTGATCTCTGGGCAGAAATCGTGAGACCAACAAAAAACAAAAACTGGTTGTGATTTACTGAGTCATCACTTTTTTTCAGCGGCTTTTTAGCCATTGAACGTGGCGACCTGTTGCTGTTTTTCCAGCAGGCATAATTCCATGAAATGCAGTTGTTTTTTTCCAGAGACATCACTAAAAAACAACTGCTTTTCTTGCCAGGATAGTGCTATGAAAAGTTGTTGTTTTTAAAATTGCATGGTACTCTTCCAGTGGGGATCATGCCAACATTCTTCTGCAGTTGAGCTGGGTATTAGTAATCATTGCAAAACGTGGTGAAAAAAGGTCATTGATCGATATATTATGTTGTCAGAAATTAGCAAAGCTATTTTCTTCTCTGAGTTCTTTGGCACATGGACAGCTGGATGCTGCTGCTGAGTGTTACAAAACAATTTGTTCAATATGTTCAGTTACAGAAACATGTTGAACAAAGTTTCTCCAGCAACAGATGGCGGTCGCTCTCCCACAGCAGCAGGAGGTTCCACTCTTACAGAGTATTAGAATTTTTTTTGCCACAGTGTAACTACAGGATGTGTAATCTGCAGCCAGACACCCTCATCCCGAGCTTCACTCCGACCACTGAAAACCTCTATGTGGTGCTTTGCATCTAAATTAAATGAGCCTCGAGATGCTGTGAGGCCATTTACTATCTCATCTCAGCCCCTGTGTATCTGACGAACACACGAAAACATACACAGCACTCTGGGAAAACAAATGAAAGTGTAATAAGGGGCCTCGCCAGCGAGTGTCTTGTGAGTGGGTGGGACACAGCCGGCTGGAGATCTGTCTAATAAACAGACAACTGAGAGACGGATGGAGAAGGCCGGATAAACTGACACAGAATGGGGAATAGAGGTAACACAAACAACTGGACAGTAATAAAGAAAGATGAATGTAAAACAAAACAGACACCAATCTTGTTATGGGATCACCTTTCCTTACTCAGACCACACCCATCTTCAAACTCGACCTTCATTGTGATCTAAACCACAGTCATCTTGAACGGTTGCAAAACCCGGACACAGACAGACAGACAGACAGACAGACAGACATATAAAGACATGACAAAATAGGCTACAAGGCTTCTGTCATAATTCCCACTAAAACTGGTGTCACCTGGACCACATTGTGCCATAATGGCACACAAGACTCACAAGGTGAATACAATAACAGCCACGACGACGTTGTCACAGCTGGTAAAACCCCCCCAAGAAATTACATTAAAATATATATATATATGTTAAAAGACAGAGGATTCAGACAGATAAAGAGTCATATAGCTGAGATATAGAGAAAGAGCAGAGGAGGAAGAGATAAAGTTTTAAAAGGAGAAATCATTACTAACTGGCTGCATGGAGGAGAGCTGACAGATAAAGCTCGCTGTGGAGGGTTTGTCCTTCACTGCTACATCAGCACGAAATCTGTCTCCCCCTCCCACGCCCCCCACCATCACAGCCAAGCTACAGGCATGCTGGGTGATCTCGGAGTGATCTGCACCAAAGGCTTTTAAATCCTGTCTGCTTGACTGGAGGCTCACAGCTCAAAGAAAGACGCACAAGAGAGAGAAAGATAGAAATCAGACATGGAGACTTTAAGAAGATAAATGAAGAGTAAAGATGCTACATGCAGCATCGCTATCATCCAAATATTCTAACTAACATTTTGAGACATTAGCACAAGCTGTAACTATTGGAATGATGACTGAGGGCTACTAAAAGCCTGCACAAAACAAGAGGGCGGCAGCATCCCTAGAAACACATGGAGTTTCAGTTTCTCAACATGGCAGATAGTGGAGCAATGAAAGACTGGTGGAGAAATGGCTTATTTGATATGTTTGGAGACAGGGAACACAAAGTAATAGGGTAAATGAGAAATGTGATGGAACACCAACTATTGCTGGCATGAGATGTGCTCCATTGCTTGAACTAATCATTACTGCACATTAAAAGCTTCATTGTCACTCTCTGCAGTGACAAGAGGAAATTTAACAAAATGTTACAATGACAACAAAAGATGGCAGAACATCCATGAGTCATGCTTGTGACATCTTTTAATCACCTCATGTAATGATGGTAGCCATTATTACACAAGCTTTAATGAAGCCACACAGCTACTTCTGTTTAGTGAAACAACATTCAGCCTTGTCTTTTGGCTCTCTTTCTGTTAACTGAATACAGTGCATGCCTCTTTGCCTCTTCTTTTCTTTTTCTTTTACCATTTTCTAAACTCTTTTCCTGTGCCGGGTCATGTGGGGGCTGGAGCCTATTCAAGCCCACATTAGGCAAGTGGTGGAGTGCAACTCTGGACAGCCTGCCAGTCTATCACAGGTCACAGTCGCACTTAGATTCACACCTACAAGTCTCCAATTCATCTCACCTCAGTAATCCAGAGAACCACACAGACATGAGCAGAACATTGACAATCCAGCCAGCAGATTCAAACCTCTGCAGGCCCTCTTTACTGCAACAGTACAAACAAATCTTATTTAAATCTTGCTAGAGTTGAAAAGTTAATCCACCTCTTGCAGCACTACGAATTTGGTGCTAATTGGAGCTATGAGACTGCAAATCAAAACAGCAAGAACACACACAATATATGAACAAGTATTAAACATTCAGCATTGTCAGTGATTCACAACCAACGGCAGCCTCCAAGGCTGAAAAATGAAGCCAGTGCGGAAGTGCCAAAAATTGCAATTAATCAAAACATGACTTGACGCTGGCTCTAAAACCAAATCATCAACCCCCATGTAAAAAATGCCCGACTTCACCGCAGATTTTATTAAGGCTTTAAGTTATGTGTAGTTAAGGGCCTTGTAGCTTTGATTGACAGGTGGGTGCCATCACTAGCCACAACATATCTGCCAGGCGCCATCTTGGCTGGTCACTTTACTTGACATTTCATCTGTGTTTATGGTGTTAGAGAGTTTTTCATATAAATATCAGCAATTAATTGTGCTAAAAGACCCTCCAGAACCTTCCATCTTTCTCAGCTAGTTAGCTCATTAACAAGCTAATTAGCCAGCTTATGAATTGGCCTTGTATATCCCAGCTGTGCTAAAGATGCTAACAGGAGTGTATGCTAGCCACAGCCAGCATGCATCAAAGAATTTAGGGTGACAATACAGTACTTTTATAGGAAATGTGTCTCTGTGAGGTTAGAAAATGAAAGTCCACCATGTTGCTCCACTTTAAAGGGTCATAAGCTGAAAAGGGCTGGTAACCATGCATTAATGTAGATGACATAAAATCACTATTAACTAATTTCACCTTTTCAGCTTTAACTTGACAATGACATATCTATGTACAAACTCCTGCATATGTTACCTTTAAATGAGCTTTGCACTACATACTATGAATTTACGTCCAGATTTTCTATGTGGTTTCTAGCTTTTACTGCGTTACAATCTGACACATCTTCCATCAAATTGTTCAACTTCAGGTCAGGGTCGAGTAAAAAAATATGTGTGAAAATGTTGGTTTTGGCAATTTATCACAGAAAAATGGTGTATTGATTTTGATGTTTAGTCGTGGATGGGTTTCCAAAAAAGCTGCTATGACTCAAGCTCGGCTCAGTTCAGGTAGAGACAGTAAATGCTGGGTGCACAGGAGAGAAGGTGAAAAGTCATAAGAAGTTAAGACAGGTGAGAGGAAAATATTGTGTAAGCTGAGAAGGAGATGGGCAGAAGGTGAGGCAGAAAAATGGATAGCTTGAGATGATGATGAGGCAGAGGGAGGATAAAATAAGAGAGCGTAGGAAAAAGGCAGTGTGTCCGTATCTGCGCGACAAAATGGAATCATGAGTCTATCTTTAAAGCTGTACTGGCACCTATAGCTGACGACCTCATTACTACTGAAAGACATGAGGAGCTGAGAGAGCCAGCACAGACACTGTGAACAACACAGAATACAACTTTTTAACAGTAATGACAACAGTGGAGAGCTGCCTTGTCAATGTGTGTGTGTGCGCCTGCATGAATTCATACTGTCACATGAATTTGTAAAGCTTGTGTGATGCACAAATGGCTAAAAATGGAAATTGAAGAAAAAAGAATAAAGAGCAGGACTTATGAAGACAGTGTTGCTGTCGTCAGCTTCTGCTGCCAGGCTCCAGGGTAAGATGAAGGATGTGGAAAAGGATGTTATCAGCAAACAAACTGCACGCACGTCTAACTCCAGCACCTCGAGATAGATCGTTACACACGAAGGGGACAGTTAGAGGGTTCATACAGTGAAGTCCAGACAAGGATCAGTCACCATAAATTCTGCCAAAGAAAGCACGAGCAAGCATTACATATGAGCTATGGACTTCATCCTCGTCATATTCCCTGGGCCAGTTTGGGACAACAGGATGTAGAGGACTAACTTTAGTAGCGATGAGTGCACAGGTGTTGTATGTAACTTTCAGAAAAACCTTGTGATTAATGACACCTCTCTGTGTGGCCATAACTGAACAGCACTCAGCATGCTGTTGCTCGCTCTCTGGAGATGTGAGCGAGCACCTGGGCATTGGACAAAACAGTGACAAACAAAGGACTGACCATGTTTGACCATCATCATGTTGATTCAAAGCTAAAAACAGTGTTGCCAATTAAAGTAGCTAGCACTGGCTCCAACAGTCACGAGATGACAGATCTGCTCATTTGCATGCTGATGATGTCATTGTGCATTAATGAAGCATTCAAACTTTGCTGAATTAGATTCAATAGAGAAATCCTGATTAAAACATTTAAATAGCATTACAGCTATGACACTTGTACTATAGTACACCACTTACAAAGGCTTCCTAATCCAAAGAGTGAGAGCATAATCGTAACCATAGAAACCAGGCGGTGCTGCTTCTCTTCCTGTCTGTCCCACACCTACTGCATGGAGGAGACAGGGAGAGAGACCCCACACTGATGGTGGACGAGCTGTGTACTCTGTTTACTCTGAGCAGCATGCATAATCTGTTTCTTTTTTCCCCTGATGGTCTCAGTAGGTAGCTAGCTACATTTTATCGCTAGTCACTTTTTTTTTTCATAATAATAATGGCACCTAGAGGGTCTGAAAAGTCTCTATATCTAGCAGGAAAGTCACCAAGTTGGCAACACTGGCTTAACTTCATATAGCCTACATGTGAGGTGTGCACATGTCGTAGCTAAATATGTCTATGGAAAACTTACAGACTTACACTGTGAAAGATACATCCAGAAATCAGGGGAAATGATATTTTTGAGCGACACAACCCAGTGAAATGACTTTGGATTTGATCCATTCTGTCAGATAACATTTGAAAAGTCTAGAGGTGCTGCACAATTGAATCATTTTATCCATTCAAGTTGGAGGATCATTAAACAGTAACTAGCTGCTTCAGCCAGTGGAGGAGGAGGAAACGATCATGTTTTCTCTTAAAATACCCATTTTGGGAGGCACAATCAATGTAAATGACACAGATGTCTTGCTAAAAACATACCAGTTATAATTACCCAGCTGCTGCCAGAAAAAAACACCAGTGTCTTGCTACAAAACAACTGGTTTTTGGTCTTGAACAGTGGTCTGTTGCTTAGCAGCCGTCTTGCCGAGGTATCAAGCCATCCACCATCCCCTCTACCTCCCAAAGACAAAGTCAGCTCATATATTAAGTTATGTTAGAAATGTTGATGTGATACATATGAAACAGACAAAAGTGATGTATCCATGGTTTGTAATGTACAGTGCCAACAAATGAAGGTAATCCGTTCTATGAAAGCTGATTAGCTCCTGAATAAAGGTACCATTTCTACTGTGGGACGTGTCTACTTCCTTTTTGTTTTTAGTCTTGTACGTTTGCTGATTACCCGCTCTTCACCCCCTTCGGTCCTGGTCCTAAGCGCTCTCTTTGACTTTACTGTAAATTAATACTAATCTGTTTGAGAAGCAACTTCACTGAGACATGAGCAAAGGCACTACTACTTCATGGCTCCAAATATGAAATGGATTTAGTCTAGTAGAAACTTTAATGGCTTCGGTGTTTAGTTACATCAGTACATCGCTGGATTAATTAAGTGAAGCTCCTCCATGACAGATGAAGATACAAATTATGCCTCTGGCTCCGACCATCTGTGCTGAGGTCCTGTAGAGTTTACATCTCTTCTCCCTGTACAGCGCTGTGAGGCAGAGCTCTGCGTCACTCAGACTTTAGTGTTAATAATATACTGTAGATGCAGGTAGTGATATCAGGCCAGAACCAGGTGGAAACAGGAAATTGAGGCGAGGGCATAATGTGCCTGAACTTTACGTTGGATCGTCTGGAGGTGTTTAACATGTTTCTTAATTGGAGCTGAGGAGTAAATCAAATGGAGTCATCCTTCCATGTTCAAAGTGGAAATGTAGCCGGGAATGTCAGTGTGAGTGATTTGGTGGAAAGTAACTAAGTACATTTACTCAAGTACTTCACTTAAAGCCACAATGTGTAGGAATTTCTCTCATCTAATGTTGCATTCAAATGAATAGCACACTCTAGCACCTGACTTTTTCAAACACGTATTGCAACAACGGTAGCCGCTGTGGACCAAAAAGCTATGATAACACTGATGAACCCATGTCATCCGATACTACATGGAGTATTCATTCAGGCTGCTACACAGACACACGCGACGCGAGTTGACAAACCCCCTCCTCGCCATGCTGGCTGTGTTTACACCGTAGGACTGTTGGGGCAGATGTAAATCGAAACAAACCAATCACGTCTTGTCTTTTGACAACTGACAAGTGGCTCAGCCTCACACACCTCATCCTCTCCTCGCATCACTGTCCAGGCCATCACTGGCCTGTGAATGCATTGGCCTGGCCTGCCTGTTGGGAAAAAAATGACAGGCAGGCCAGCAGGCCAATCACAGCATCCCTTTTAAAACCTTTTGTCCTTCAGCAGCTCTCCACCTGGGAAAGGCTACCCCGATGTTGACCCTCATTTTTTGAATTCGCTGGTCACGTTTTTGATTCCTTTGCGCTTTCCTGGCGACGAGGATTCCGTCTCCCGTGATGCTGCATAATACATGATCCTGCATTATGCTCAAAGAGTGGGACTTTGTTATGCAGCAGTAGTGCCGGGGTAGTAGTGAAGCGACTCTTGCTCCTCTCCTTCGGCTTCTCAGTCACGCAGTGCTGGCCTGGCTTTTCAAGATGGTGGAATGTTATGGGACCCCCCAGACGACTTACCCGCCCAATGTACAAACAAATCCGAAATTCTCCTTTTTGAGAATAAGTCAGATTATTGGTGGAGGTAATAGTACACCAATGATGACATTTTTATGAACGCAGACAAAATTTTTTGCCAATAAACAACTGAAAACACTGCAAAATGTCCCTTTAAGGTGAATTTTAAGGTACTTGTATTTTTCCTGAGTATTTCCATTACACTTCCTCTCCACTCAGACTGTTCTCATGCACTGTTTGAATTTATACCTACAAAAAGTAATGCACCACAATTTGAATATATCCCACATAATCATCATCAATAGCTCACATAACTGGGAAGGCTGTGATCATGTGATCAATGCGCTGATGGGAGTAAACATGAAATTAAGAGGCAGGATGGGTCAAACCATCCAGGAACAATAAAGTCTTATTAAATCCTACTCTATAAAAATAAGCATATTTTCTATGTTATTAATTTATTTATTTATTTAACATTGTTTTTATTGAACATTTCGAGTTTTATACAAACAATACAATCATAAGTAAACTAAAGGGAAATTAAAATAGGAGTAATGAAGTTAATTTAGTTATACATGGTATGTTACAAATTCTGTTGCATGGTACATACAATATGACAGATTATTTTGACATACATTACTGATGTGTACTAGATGACATTCCATTTAACCTCTGTTACAACATGCAGTCTACAGTTCATGTGTTGTGTGTTTTCTGAAATTTAAAAAACAACACCTCAAATAGTGTTTTTCTGAAATGTCGTTGTGTTTTTGGAAATGTTGTAGTGTTTTGACCCTGAAGGCCACCGTAACTTTAACCTGAAACATTGTATTTCTGCACTGTGGTATTGCTGCTTTTAGTTAAATACAAAGTCTAAGTATTTCTTTAATGACAGAATTGTATAAGTTGTGTCTCCTGACCTCAGTAACATGATATAAATCTGTATATTTGAGTAGAAATACTGAACTGGGTTATTGTTATTATTACTATTAAAAGTTTCTAATTGTGAGAACAAAGAGGCCATAGAGCAAGACAAGCAGAGATATATTTTAATTATGGAACCAACTCTGACCCTCCAGTGCAACCTCCTTTTTTTCAGACCATTACCAATCACTGATGTGTGTAACAACACAGCTATAACCTATAACAAGGCTCTACTCCACATCAGTGCCATGATACTTCCTAAGGGAACCATTTTAAGGGTCAAAGAACACAGTAGTATGTTAAAGTAATAGAGCTAGCTATCCAAATATGACCACATTTTTACTCAGGATGGATTTCTTGCACTTCCTGCCCTCCCAGGCCCTCTGCACATTGATTTTCTTTTCCTGCAGACTGTGATATCACCACTGCATTTTCTCAGCAATGAGGGGCTGCCAATATATAACTGCAGCTGCTAACGAAGCCAAAGGCTTTGACCGCAAACGCACTATTATTTACAGCAGGGTTGCAGAGAAGCACACTGCAGTGGAGCTGCAATGACACTGTGTAAATTTCAACATTTTCACTGGTTTAAGGACTATAATGCTGTTTGAAGGTAAAGTAGAAACAGTGAATAAAACATTTACATAGAGACAAACTGTGCTCACCAAAGGAACATATTTGATACACTGCATTGCAATTGTGACTTTTTGTGGTTATGGGTTTAAGCCATAATTACCGCAAATATGACATCCGTATCTTGTTGTTATGAGATACTTTTTCATAATTATGAGATGTTAATGGCCGGCACACACTAGCTTTGACAAAACACCCATGACTTGTGCTTTTTGTGGAAGACTACAAATCATCATAATCAAGATCAAGTAGAGCAGATGTGATCACATTGCTCCCTGAATTGGCACATCCCAGCCACAGGTGTAGTTTTTGAGGCTCACTGAACCTCCTGGTGGCAGGAGCCAAAGGTGCATGTTTAAATATCTATATTTAATATAGAACTAATAATTTATTGTAATGCCTTGCAGGGATAAAGGGGTGTGGACAGTCATTTTCCTTTTAAACATACAAAATGAACAATGAAAAGGTAACAATTACATTGTTGGGACAGTTTTATCTTAAACACAGATGTTTATTTCACTGACCTGCACACCAGAGGAATCAGAGAGGGCTGGACGGCTGGCAACACAGTTTTTAACACGGGAAAACTAATAAATAATCACAAAAGACATTAAGTGTTGCATTTATCATTATATTATTATATAATAATTATTACATTATTTATCATTGTTTGATTTTTTTACAACAATTTTTAAACCATAGTTCAAGGCTGCATGATAAAGCTTCAGAAAGGGCTCCAATCCCACCAGAGCCTTCTCTGGAATGGCTGCTAATTACAGCTTCTGGGGGAAAAAACAAAAACAAAAACACAATGTCTTGCATGCAGCGTTCTTGGGATATTTAATGTTTGTAACATGATGTTGCATACGCTGCTCTAAACTTGATGACATAAACGTTTTAAATGGGTACAAAATAAGGAAAAAAAACACATTGTGTTTGGGTTTTTTTAAGTGTGTGTGTTTGCGCTTCTTGTTAGTGGTCTCAAAACAGATCATGGCTCTGTAGGTTTTTATAGGAGAGGAATGCGATTGCCATCTCCTCATTTATATTCAAACGCTCTCAGTGAGGTCATGACCTTTCCTTCTTTTATAGTTTCTTTGGTAGCTGACAGGAAGTAAACAGGAACCAAGGCTGAGTCCCAGTAATAGAATAGTGATGAAATGGCCCATGTGACATCATCAACCCTAGAATTAACATAGTCTCCAGTATGTTAGATTTTTTTCATCAGTTCAGTTTAACGCTTTGTGGGGAGACGCACTTGCACCTACAACTCAGCTGGAAAATCTCTGCTTCAGCAATACAGTACACTGTTCAGATAACATTTTATTAAAGTCAGACCACTACCTTAGGTGTTCCACACTTGCCTGAACACAGAGTTTACTTGCCCTGGGTAAGTCTTATTGTCAAGCCCTGATATTTATAGCTGAGATCTGTGTCTGGTTTACTGTCGGGTTTTATGGTGCAAATTTGGTTTCTGTGGTAATTTTGATCACTCACTGATCATATTAGTCAGGACATGAAAATGCACCTGCTGGTACCCAGGTTATTCATTTTTGTGTAAATGAAACCTTTGTTGTACACATTACATTTCCTCTTGTTGTTTTTGTGAACCCTGAACCTTTAAGTTACAGCTGCGCCTATGATTCCAGCTATGTGTGGATTTATGAGACATGGGAGTCACAGTTACTAAAATATATCTTTTGTTGTTGTTTTTTTGTTTTGTTTTTCTTGAGTCCAACTAGGTGATTTGCTTAATTTTGTTGTGGTATTGAAGCTGACACTGGTCTGTGCCTGTGTGTGCGTGTGCGTGTCCGTGTGTGTGTGTTCTCCATAATAGCAATTGTATGTGCTGCTGCTTCAGTCAGCATGTTTTTTATTATAAAGGTTACACTGTCTCCATCTCGTCACTGTGACTCTGTGGCCAAAAGATCCAGCGAGGGGAAAATGGCAGTTATGGATTTCACTCGAAGAATTATGGGTTAATCCCAGCATGCAAATGTCCTGTGGAACTACTACCATGTGCAAGTGTGTGTGTGTATATATGTGTGTGTTCCTGTTCTGAAATCCTCTGCAGATTGATGCCTGTGTGTGACCCCCAGGCCATTTCTTTTTTGTTGTTGTCATGGGCTCAGTAGAGCACTTTGTTCTCGGTCCGTCACCTTGGGACACACACACACACACACACACACACACACACACACACACACACACACACACACACACACACACACACACACACACACACACACACACACACACCTCTCAGCAACACCCATCCACAGTAACCATTACAAACCTATACATTCACACGCTCCTGCTCATCTATAATTCATATCAATATAACATCATTTACACAGTCCAAGTCAACCCTCCTGCCTCTTATATCCCAGGGCTCTAACTCTGCTCACCTCCATCCAGTGAGTAGCTTGCATTATCATAAAATCTATACCAGTGTTTTTGTGAAATCTATCAGTGTGTTGTGTTTCCCGCCTGTTCTGCTGAGGCTGGTGTTACCAGCATGTGTCTGGGGAGTGATACAGTGTGTTAGACACTATACACCAAAGGGTTCCCTCAACCTTCTCTCTCTGCTGCCTTGGAGCCACAGCACCATCTGCTGGTCACAGATATATCGGCTCTCTAACAGCCCTGTATTGTGGTGGAGAGACCAGGGTGGGCCCAGCTAATGATGGATTTAAATGTAGAGTTGAAAGATGAAGATGATGTCAGTTTATGGGGAGTCATGGGGTCCTTAGGCAACCTGGAGGTCAGGACACCTCCAAGGAGTCACAAGACAAATGTGAGAACAAGAAAAAAGGAAAAGCATATTTCTGGTATGCAAAATCATCCTGTCTGTCACTTTGCTTTTTTTGTGAAATACTGGATAATTCAGCTTTTTCAGTCCCCATTATACTTAAGTATATCATACTAAGAAAACAGAGAAACACAACTGAACTGCTCACAAGTCACAGTCATAATATGTTATGGTGGCAGGTCACAAATCGACATTGCTTCATTACATTTTAAGAGATCATAATGTAGAAAGGTTGGGAACCACTACACTAAGGCTCACCTCATAACCACACTGTGTCTGGTTTGAATCTGAGCGGCACAACCTATATCATAAAGTCAGAAGGCAAACAAAAAATATATTATATATAAATATACAAATCAGTGTTTCTCCGACAGTGTTTGGCTCATCGCAAACAATTCAGATGTTCAACAGGTTTTTTAATGGGAGAGGAGTTGTCCGCAGTGGTCTCTTCCTCTCCAAAAACAAATAGACCATGTGATTTAAACTAGTAAAAATACAGAATAAAGCAGGTTCAGCAATGGGTATGTTACTCAGAGGGAACATGGTACTGTTTGTTTATATATTACATCTCTCTCTCTCTCTCTCTCTCTCTCTGAAAACTAGTAACTGAAAACTTTTAATTTTGTGCACAATAAAGAGCAGACAGAATCTAAACAGTGATCACATTGTTTAAGTTGTATTGTGCTAAATCTGTTTTCGTTAGCCAGAAGTGCAAAGTTGTGCTAAAACAGAGAAGAAAGGGCAAAACATTCCCACTTACTAAGCCTAGAATGGCCCTATTTGCCAGGCTGACACTCTGCTATCAAGTGACAAATGAAATCATTAAAAGAAAAACACAAACGTCAATAAATGAGCATTCTGTCCACAGAAAATAGGACCAGCCAGCGTTTCATCTCTTTAGTTCCCATTTAAACATCACACACTGGCCTGGTTGAGTGTTCTTTATAGTTTAATGACCACATGCGATGTCACTGATTTAGAGAATTCAGGGAGCTTGGTCCTCATCACACAGAGGTTTGTTTGATGAGGAACTCTCAAACATTCTGTTATTTTGTCCTTTTGTTAGTTTTTCTTGATGCTCTCCTTTGACTTCTGCAGGCTGGCCCTCAGGGACAGATACGCAGATGGTCATTACTGTGACATCTTTATGGATGTCCTCAGGGTTTCATTGTAGCTTTGTGACAGAGGACCATGTTGTTAGAGCCCCTTAATAGTACAAATCCCCTGCAGCCTGGGAGGTCACACTGTCATATCAGCCCTTCAGGCTCAGTCTTGACATTACACTGTCTAAAAATACTGGGCCTAGCCACTGTGACATCACCATTTGGTCGTAAACTCCAATTTTGAAGTCTCAAGTTTGGCATTTTGACAGTCGCCATCTCGGATTTTTAAAGCCAGAAGCAGTGGTGGGTAGAGTACTGAAAATTTACTCATGTAAAAGTACAATTACTCCCTCCCTCATGAAAACTTCAGCATGCTTGCAGAGGTTAGAAGAGGACTTTTTTCCAGCCAGCAATTCATCATGTAACTACTGTCTTTTTTAGATTTTGGTATAAAAAGTGTGACCAACTGTAGCCTAGGATTTGCTGTAGAGATGCTCCTTGTGTGCTCTCCCCTTCTACATTCATGCCTGCTGTTAGAGCAATTACAAATGTAGTGAGGTGAAAAGTAGATAACTGGCTGAAAGATATACTCAAGTAAAGAGCAGAAGTACAGTCTAAAAAATTAAAAGAACTCCTTTATTAAAAAGACTGCTTTTTTTTTTACTCGTGTGCAGAACACGTTACTACACACCACTGGCCAGAAATGACCATATTTGGATAAATTTGAATGGGTGAGAAAAAAATTCACCCCACCATACAGTTGTCATGAAAGAGGAAAATCGTTATAGAGACCAATACTGTTTTTGTACCACTCCGTAAACATGTTCACTGCTGCTGTGAACACGTTTCCTTGTAGGACACTTGGAGGTCTGTAGGGATTGACTCGCTGTTAGAAATAGCCTCAAGAGGCCGTTAAAGGAACTGCAGTTTTTGGCAGTCTTCCTGCGTTGGCTTCATTTTGCAGCCCTGGAGGCTGTTGCTTGGTCTGGACATCCCAGAGTGCCACCATTAGGAAGCCACAATGTCTTGTTAATGTCCTGTCAAGTTACATTTAATCACAATGATTTACCTGGACAGGAACTAATGCACCCTGGGAAATACTTGGCTGTTATGAGACCTGCCGTTCCTCTAATGCTTCCTGTTTATCTGCTGATTTGTTTAATGTGAGGTGACAATGAGGGTAGCTGTTGCTGTGGTAACCAGCGCCCTTACCGTGAGACCAAACAAATCACGACTTCATTTATGTTCACTGATGATTACTGACAAATAATGTTTAAAATATCACTGCTGGGATTGAAAAAGAGATGACAACATCATTTTATTGAAATCAAATTTACAATCAACAGGGCATCAAAAACTGAAAATGACTTGGTTGTTCATCAGAGTTGTGTTTCAAGTCAAGTTCAATCAATCAGCAAACAGTTTATTGTCTCAGAAAGTGCTGCACACTGATATACTGTCTAAAATATAATGTATAAAAAACATGAATTAACCTTGTGTAACAAAATATGTTACATCAATATACTGGCAATATGTATATAAAATATAAGGAAGCACAGTATGTACAAAGCAGAAGGGGAGGATGGGAGAGAAGAAGAAGGGTTAGGATGAAGGAGGTGGGGAGGGAACAAAGAAAAGGGCATGCCAAAAAAATTCATGCACCCTACCACCTCACAATTATTTATCATTAACAAAAAGTTGGGACGTGACTAATTCAAAAGGATCCATGTTGAATTTTAGTGCAGTAAAGGTCAACATGATAGCATCGGCAAACTGTTGTTGTTTATGTTCCCGACATAAATGACATTCATTCAACTTTATCTCACTTCATATTTTGCACTGCATTTTTGCATCCCTGCCCCACCTGCAGCGGCTCTGTGCCCCTCCAGGAGGGAACGCCCCGCAGTTTGAGAGATACTGGATTAAGGGGAGGAGGTGAGGATGTTTGGAAGGGGAAAGTCACAAAGAGTGAGAGAACAAGATTAAAGAAATGGATTTATTTCCACACCTCCCCCTTGGAGATTCTCGTAGGAATTAATGGACTCCTGAATGACTTGCACACGCACACAAAGCTATAGCAGACACAGTATGTCGACACTAACACCACCAGAGGAAGCTAAAGTCATTCCATGGTTATTTCTAAATGTTACAGTTGTTTTCTGCCTGTTTTGTGGAACTACAGCAGCCTGAGGATGGTAGGAATAAAACTGATAAGAGAGTAATTATGTATCCTGAAGGACCGAGGGGCTGGCCTCAGTGAGGACAACAGATAATAGTCATGGTTTCTCTTTTAAGCAGTAGCAGTTAAAAAGGATGTGAGCGATAATATTTCCATGATTTTACGGCTATATAAACAGAACCTTGTAAGGTGACAGTGGATTGGTAGGGGAGGCTGGCCTTTGGCATCTGTTGATTTTGTCCTGTTGCTGCCTGTGGCAAAGAAGAGACAGAAAATCAATAGTAAGAAAATAAATGCATAAAAACCGGCAAGGAGGAAAAACATGAACTAGATAACATCCCGTCTGCTGTGGCTCAGGAGATGTGTTTGGTGTTGGGAGCTTCTCTAAGGAGGTCACTGCTATCTCTGCCAGACACATGTTAGTATAATGCCACACCTTCCCCTCCCCCTCTACTTGTCCTTTTCCTCAATCTCAGTATTATCATCTGCTCCTGACTGCTCTTCTTATCTGTCTCCCCCTTTTCCTGTCTGTCTGCCAGCCTCCAATCTCTGCTGCTTCACCAAACTGAGTGGATGTGATGTAAAAATGATGAACAAATTGTTGCATTTTGATTATCCCTGATGCTGCTGAAGTCTGAGAATATGAAATGTGAATGGTTCAGTTTGTTGAAGGGTCCATTGTTGAATTCCAAGGAACAGTGTGTAAGATTTAGGGGCATTTAGTGGCATCTAGTGGTGATGATTGCAGATTGCAGCCAGCTGAAACTTCTCATGGTTAGAATTCCTTCAGCATTCACTGATCAGGAGTTGTTGGTTTTGGTTTTTTTTACCAGAGGCTGGATCATTTGCCGAGGTCTCTCTTTTCAAAAAACAAATTGACCAGGTGATTGAACCCAGTAAAAACAATGACTAAAGCAGTTTCTTTGATGCAGTTCAGCATGTCAGAGATGGGCCACTAACCCAGAACCTGCTAATGTGTGCTCACCTTTCTTCTTAGAAAACTTAAGATCCAGACCTTCAGGAGGTTTTTTTACTGTGAGATGAATTATCCACAAATGTCTCTTCTACTCCAGAAACAGGACCCAAGGATTTAAACCGGTTAAAACACACACAAAAAATTAGTGTTTTTCCAACGCTGCTCATTGTGTGGGGGCTGCGAAATGCAAAAATGCCAATAGCCCTGTCTTGAGCCAGTGTTTTGTCCATTCTGGGCTACTGTTAAAACACGGTGGACTTCATAGACGATGACCTACTCCCTACGTAAATGTAAACGGCTCAGCCCAAGATAATGAATACATGGCAATTCTTATTTTCAGGTGATTATACACTGAAGAAAACATACTTATTATACTATATTCAATTTTTGCCTATATTTTCCCCTAAATCCTACACACTGGCCCTTTACATCCAAAAGAATAAAAAATGTATTATGTTTCAATCAGGTTTTTGTGGAGACTAAAAACTTCAATGTCAGTGCGATCTGTATAGTAAGGCACTGTAAATTCTCTGTATAAGCCAGATATTTTGATTTGTATATGTCAACAGCAATGCTATAAATATTCATGTAGAATAGACTCTTTGTCTGAGGCAGGTTGAATAGTGAGCTAGTGATCCACATACCCTCATAACACCCTGACTCCCCTGTTCCTGCAACTCATAGAGCCACACACACACACTTACACGCAGACACACACACTCCTCCAGCTGTCACGGCCGTCTGCGGGTGCCTGATTAGTGAACTGGTGTCACGGCCGAGTTGTGACTGATGGCTCACTGACAAGCGGGCCATTTAACCGCTGCCCACGTTTGTTTTGATTTCATAAAGGTACATAAACACTCAGACAGTGGTGGGTGTAATTTGTCTGGCGGCTGGCCCGAAATGCTTGGCTCTCCTGGGATCAACAACCAGGAGAGGAGAAAAAGACGCTTTTATCTCAGCCAGTGGACCAATGAGGAGCCATGGCAGCACTGTGACGTAGAGAGGGATAGCTGTGTGTGTGTGTGTGTGTGTGTGTGTGTGTGTGTGTGTGTGTGTGTGTGTGTGTGTGTGTGTGTGTAAACTACATCCTTCATTGTAACGCTATATGTAAGACACAAAATATAGAAAGGAATAATAGGTCCCCTTTCATTATCTGAATACTGCTTCTACCACTGTTAACAGCGATACAGCAGAAATAAATTGGACAAGGAAAAATATTCCCCTCGAACAAACTCTAACTAGGGACAAGGCTATAAGTGAGCTATTAGTTACGTGATTGTTGAAGTGATTTATGACTATGTCTCTACGGACAAACTGAATACAACTTAAAAAATGTCATAGAATGTTCTTACAGTAATATTGCATTTTCACATGATGTGGCCTGAAATAAAAATGATGTCAACTGCAAGTTGGCTCTGCGCACCAGCTGGTGGGGATTTGGGTCCCTGTCGTTATGCCAGCTGGTTCACCTGCTCTGAATTAGGTTAATAGGTTGATTGGCTCAGAACAGGTGGAATATGCACAGTGTGCATGCCTTTTTGAATCTGCAAACTGGCTGATGGTGACCAGTCTGCCACCTTTTATTGTATTGTTTCCCTGCTTCAGTTTAAACTTAGATTAAGGAATGATTTTTGCCTGCCATGTTGACACAATTGCTTAAGTTAAGATGTGCAGCTATGACTTTGCAGCTATGACTGTTGAGATCATTTTAAGTTATCAGAGACACACATCTAGCTCTGACCCACCTCAGAGGCCCAGACAGACCCTCAGCTCCTCCAGCGTCAGGCCTCGGTCTTTGTCCCTGTCACAGTACTGAGCAAACTTCTTGGCGCACCGTCGTGGCCTCAGCCTCTGTCTCAGGAACTGACGAAGAGGTCGCGCTTCACGTTCGCTAAGCACCCCACTGGAGTCCACGTCCAGCTGTCTGAAGTGCCACCGCAGAACCGCCTCTGATCTGGCGGACTCTACAGCCTCCAGAGCCGAAACGTCCAGAGTGGAGGAGGAAGGGGTGGCGGAGGTTGGACTGTTGAAAGACCGATAGGGAGAGGTGGGAGGAGGTGTATTTGAGAGCCTGGCAGAAAGAGACGAGACAAAGCCAAAAAGGTGAGAGGATTATGGGACACTGTAATGGGTGAATAAACACGCATGTTGACAGGTGTTTTACCATCAGCATATTATTCATATCAGGAACCTGAATATACAGAAAAAATATAAATTCATACAGGAGAAAAAGAGTGACACCAAAAACTAGGCTGCAATATTCTAGAGCTCCCCCTGAATTTCTTAAATGACGCTTTCTGGGGAGCTCATGTCTCCTTCAGGGGAGCTGAGCCCCAGTATCTCCCCTGCATTTTGAACCCTGCCTATGGTCAGATTTACTGAAAACCAATCACTTGTATTCATGCTATCCCTACAGAACTCAATAAATATCAAATTTCCCTGAGATGTGGCAGCCTGCTGAAACACAGTCTCCAGGTGGCTCCTGGGTTCCTTATCAGAATTACACTGAGCAAAAACCACAGCTTCAATTTTCTGTATCAAACCAAAACACAAACAAACCCTGGAATTCATTTACCAGCCAACACAAAGCTATCAGGAAGAAAAATACTGATTGATATGAAGCCTGGGCATCGTGTAAGTGTGTGTGAGTTTGCAGCCGTGCTGTCTGACATAATTAGTTAGTGCCATAAAATGGAAATGTTGGGAGGTGGCTGAGAGAGCGAAATAGAGGATCGGGTGAAATATGGGATGCAGAGTGGTGAAAACTGCCTTCTGAGAAGAAGGGTGAAAAAAGATGGCGTTATGACGGTGAAAAGCAGGAATGTCTGTAAATAAATGGAAAGAGAAACAGATGGCGGGGATGAGGTAAGTACTGAAAGACTGAAGTGTTGAAGATGGAGACAGATGGAGTTGGTCTGTTCAGTTACTCCAACAGTTCCCATCACTTAATCAGGTACTTGATCAGCTCTGTGTTGTTCACTGAAGTGTGAAATTGGTTTTCATTTGGCATTGGCAGCAGCATCTCAGCACTGCAACAGACAAGAGGCAAGCTAAGCATCCACTGAGGTCCACCAGTAAGTAGGGATGCACGATATATATCGAGCCGATACATTATCGGCTGATAATGGGACATTTTTATAATTATGCATTATTCCAGTGATTCAAATTATATCTCAAATAGCGCCGATAATACGAAGCCTGACTGCTTTGATTGAGCTAACAAGGGCAGCATCTACACACCCTGGGTGGCGGTACACGTACCTTTAAACTTGGTTTGTGAGCCACCAATAAACACAGAGAAGAAGAGCAACAAAACTGCAGCACGATGTCTAGAGCAAAACATGTCTCAGTGTGGACGTCTTTCAGTTCCAGGGGAAGAAAACAGGATTGCGCCGAGGGTGTGATCTCGACCTCGACTATGCTGAAGGACCGCCTCCAGAGTGTTAGCACAAGCTAATTAGCAGCAGCAGCTGACATCCAACACCAAGCTTTAAAAGAGCGTTAGTAGCCCTGTAGCTGTACCTTCCATAGGGACTTGGGTTGGGAACCGGAGTGTCGCCTGTTCAAGTCCCCGTCCAGACCAAATATGGAGTGTGGACTGGTAGCTGGAGAGGTGCCAGTTCACCTCCTGGGCATTGCCGAGATGTCCTTGAGCAAGGCACCTAACTCCCCAACCACTCAGGGCGCCTGACCAAGGCAGCTCCCTCACTCTGACATCTCTTAGTGCATCTATAGGTCCTGTTTATGCATGTGGCCCTAGCCATATTGGTGCCCTCGGCAGGATTGAGTGACCCCCCCCCCCCCAAACCACATTACCCCACCTGTACTGGGGACACAAACAACAGGGACCACAATGGTTTCAAGACAAAAAGTGCTGCTGGGGTAGGTGTAAATCATAAAATGTCACAGAACTCATTAATAGTAGTAAAACAGCATTTTTTATTGAGCCTAATTGCTAATAGGCTATTAGCCAATTTGCAACCCAGTAATCCAGTGTAGACCTAATTCATTGATATATTTCAATATCAATCGAGCTTACTACAATGTGCTACGATGCCAAGTGGCGCTAACATCTCTGGTGCAAGCCAGTGCAGATTATTCATTTCTTCAAGTATTTCTTTCTTTCTTGCTTGCTTTCTCTCTTTCTATCTTTTTTTCTGTATTTGTTCATTTGTTACCTCTGGGAAAAAATAGGATGGGTGCCCACTGGCGAATTTGTATTATTATTATTTTTTATTTTATTTTCATTTTTTTCCCAGCGCCCACCAGACAATGTGGCCACGTTTCTCTCTCTGACTGTGTGTGAGATGAATTAAAAGCATGTCGCTTTTCTACTTAGTAGTTGTAGGCTAGTTTATAGTGGGACAGTGAGTTGGCACCTGGGTGTGTTTATAAAAATGCAGCATGACAATATAAAACATTTCACACAACAGATGTAACCCAGACCTGCCGCTGTGCATTCAACCTGTTCATATGAGTCAGCTGTCACTGTGTGTCTCTGTTAGTAGAGACTCCAATCTGCAGTGTAGTTCATACACTTTACTGATACACTACACCTACCGTAGATAACAAATAGTCTTACTGGTAGGGACTCAGACTTCCAGCATGCTCTGCTTCCAGCTGCAGAGCACGAACCAGACTTTGCAGGAACTGCTTCTTACGAGCTCCGGGACACCCTGCAGGAGCAGAAAAGACTGTAAGATGTTGGAGTCTGCCTTTGGCCAGTTCATATGACAACAGCTCACACTGCTGAACATACTGACTTCCCTCCACGTGTGCTGCTCTGATTCAATCACCTCCCTCAGCGGCAGGACAAACAACAAAATATTTTATGAATTATAAATGAAGTAAAGAGAGTAAGGCATGTTTATTCTTGTAAACTGCTACAGGTGATTTTCTGTGCTGACAAGAGAACATTGCTGAAACATGTAGCAGAAACTCATATTTACCAGGCAGAGGTTTTTCCCTGTACCTCCTGTCTGTTGGCGTCTCTTCTGCCCCACTGCACTCTGGGATGCGATTCCTGCATAGAAACAAAGAGCAACCTAACTGTCAAATAACCAACTTGGCACTTAAAGTATGTGTATGAAGTAGAAAGGCCAGGAATTACAAAATTGTCAGCTGACTGCTGACTCTGCAGGAAAATATCAAATGTTAAATGTCTTCTTCATTTTCGGAAAACTTTTGAGACATAAAAGCATAACATTAGGAGTACAGTTACAGTTCACTTGTGAGTGTGTGAGTGTGTGTGTGTGTGTGTGTGTGACCTTTGAATATCTCGAAAACGGTTCATCTGATCTACTTCACACTTGGTGGGTGTGTTGCTGAAGACCAAAGGACATACATTATTGAATTTGGTGTGATTCGGACACTCGACACATTCACTTACTTTGAATAAATAAAGCGGGGGCGGGGCCTTTGAACGGGGAGTTGAGCTGAGTTACATTTTTATCTACATAAGCAAGGTACATTCAACATCAGCTGAAGACTGTGTCGAGTCTAAAGTTGTTTGGATGGGTGGCGTACACACAGCTAGAGAGGAGAGGGAGGGCAAGACCCACAAAAGGTCTGAAAAGTCTATAAGTCTGGCCAGAAAGTTGCCAAGTGTGTGCTATACCTGTTATTTAAGAGTTTAGTGGTTATGCCAAAGAAAGCGACTAATCAGCCGCTTTGGAAATAAATACCTCCACTGAGTGTTTTTCACCCTGATTCTGACCGTGAGTAGCTCTGGCTTGAGTGTGTTTTTCAGGGGTGGATTCAGTGATTGTGAGGCACTGGGCAAACAAAGTCTTACTTTACTTTCCACCCTTTCTCTAACTGGGAATGTTGGTCCTGGCAGTGAAGTGACACAGAGACATAATCAGCACAATGGACTTAAATTTACATAATATCTGTTTAACATGGAGCTTTCAATGCTGAATAGTTTAATGAATAATAATGCATCATATTTTAATTGTTTTATTTTGTGAGTAAACTCTGAATCTGCAACATAAACATAACACGTCATGTAGGCCTACAATGTTTTCCTCTGAAGTTGAGATAACAGTACACATTAAGTTGCATATTCATTAAGTGCTTTATGGGCCTTTTGTATGTTATTTCGGGGCTCAATGAGTTAGACTAGCAATATTATTTAATATTTTTCGTATCTTAACTTCATAATAAATCTGTAGCTGTTTGGGAATCCAGGTGTGTTGCTCAGGGAACCAAAGAAACGCAGTGTCGAGTGTGAGTTTGTTTGTACGAGCAGTTCTCGAGAAAGCTGCAAGCAGCACTACGACAGGCCAAGCAATCAGCCTGCTCCATAGAGGCATGTTTTGAACAGGCACTGCACTAGTTTAGATAAATGTGGCGGCAAAAATGTTGTGTTTATCTGCCAAGAGGTAAAACTAAATGGATTATTTAATTTGAAGAAAATTCTTTCCCAGGTAAAATGACTTTCTAATTACTAACAGCCAGAGATAATGTATACACATTGCTTGTCAGTAGGAAAAAACATTATTAGGCCTCAGGGAGTTTTTCTCACACCAGTGAACCAAAGACAAACCATCACATGAAAACCTCCAACACTGAGCATCAACAGCGCTGATAAAAGCCCTCGAGAACAAAACCATCCAACCGCAATTTATTCTGATTTGTTCCGTGTGTTGCCTTTAAGGGAAAGCTACCTGGGGAATAGAGGCAGTAATTGGTATAAAATTGGATGATTAAGATGAAATGCTTCTGTGCATCAGTGCTCAATTGTATCTGTGTGCCTGTATAAACCAGTCATGTCCCATCAGGAGAGAGGAGAGGAAGGAAAGGGAGGGAAGCTATAGAAGAAGAAAGGACAAAGAAAAGAAAGAAAGAAATATTGATGAGATCTACAACAGTAAGAAACTAACTGACTACCTTGCAGAGGTGCCTGGTAGCGGCCTGCCGCTGTCCACTCTGACACACCAACAGTAACCTGTAGCAGCGTGACACTGCGCGGGGCTGTAGCGGCCGTCTGCAGTGCATTCTGGTATGAAACGCTCCTCCTGCCAGGCTGAACTCATCTGAGAGAGCAGCAACGCTCGCTCACGCTCACACGTCTGAGGACTGTCTTTACAAACACAAATACACAAGATATTACTCCAGTGTGCTTGTGAAGAACTTCACTGACACTTCACTTCATTTAAAATCTCCACTCGACATCTAATTCTGTTTTTGGTCCCTGAAGTAATCATTAAAAGGAAATTAAATTAAATTTTGTGTAACAGTGAAGAAAACCTGGTGGAACTGCTTCTCAAGGGACGACATGTACTAGTGTTCTGAGAAATAATTTTCTAGTCATATTATACTTGCAGACCCTCACACTTGCTTACTAAGCAGCAGGCACATTGAGTCTTACCGGTTGGTCGTTTGACTGAGCGGTTTCCTTTGGGGTCAGAGTTCATCAGGATGGTCACCCAGAATGGAGGAGCCGTCAGCTCTGGACAAGAGAATCTTACTGTCACAGAATGTTTGAAGGCATTTATGCTTGTGGAGATGTTGCACAGAGGAGAGCAAAGGAGAGGTGAGCGTTTGTAAGGTGACGTAAGACAGCACCCGTCCATCTGTGATGTTTTACATCAAACAGAGACAAAAAAATGGTGGTAGAGACACCAGCTTTTGCACCCATATATTTGGATATCTTTATCAAGTGTTATTCATCAAAGTGACCATAATGGACATGAGTCTTTAAGGGTGAAGCGTGTAGAATTTAGTGGCATCTAGTGGCGAGGACTGGAGATTGCAACCAGCTGAAACTTCTCCCATGTGCCAAGCATAAACTCACAGATTCCTTCAGTTCAGTGTTAACTGTCCAGGAGGTTTTTAGAGGGAGCTGAATTATTCGCTGAAGTCTCTTCCTCTCCAAAACAAACAGACCAAGTAATTAAACCCATTTAAAACACTGAATATAGCATTTTCTAACTACAGCATTCTCGGAACCCATCGGCGATATTCGGCATCTGACTTCTGGCAGAGAGAGGGTGTGGAGTGGGTTTTACACACATCACACCCATCAAATGAGCCCCTCTCCTCGCCCTTGCATGTGCCGCGCGAAGGCGTATTGAGAGTTTACTCAATTCGCCATGGCAGAAGAGAGCAGCAGCGTCAGACGGCCAAACTTCTCCCAGGAGGAAACTGATGTTTTGGTCCAGGAGGTCCAAGCTCGCAGTGTCCGAATATACGGAACTGCAAGCAGACCTCCACGGGCTGATGATGCAAAGGTAGCCTGGGAGGAGGTCACCACAATTGTAAATCAATGTTGCGTGTCTCTCTCAAATCAGGCTGGGTTTTCATTACGTGCCAATCCCCTTTGATCTGACATCAGATGTGACGGGACAGTCGATATAGAGATACATTTATGTGCTGATTGCAGATAGTTGCATTGAATAGTGGTGTTTGTGGCTATTTATTGCATCGTTAATGTGCCTGACATTCTGGAAACCTGCCTGAGAGGTTTTGGTGACGTGTGCGCACTGTCCACCAGTCAGCCAAACTTCGGTTTACACCGGCTGAGCTCCACCTGCGCTGACAGTAGACGTGGTTTCAGTTGGTGAGCTTTTAGCGCCCCTTCGGCGAAGCCTTTTGGCACGAAACTGTCACTGCGCCAAGCTGGATCTGTCGACACCTCCCCCTGCTGCGCCGCCACACCCATCTCAGCGCACCTTGGTCTACCAAACTACCAAACTGAGCGCGCCTCGGGTTGCACTGCTCGAAACTAGCTCTGCGTGGGGTTCGCCACCATAGTCATAGACTACAAATCCTAGACCTAGACGTCCTAGAAAAGTTATGTCCTTTGGAATGGACGGGGGATCTGAACGGGTTAAGTGTCTGGAATAGCCTGGATGTAATCAGTGCACAGGTAAATACATGGTCTTATGTTCAGCGCTGTTATGGTGATTTTTCTGCACTAAATAATGATGATGTATGTCATGGTAACTGTTTATGCCTATTTTGGGAGCGTCACCTGCAGGTTTTCTGGGGTCGAGTGTCGGCCCAGGTTCACCAACTTCATCTGGAAGAGAAGAAAAGAGTGTGAAGGGAACAAGCATGAGAGAGGAAAGCATGTGAAGAATCAGAGAACGGAGAGAGTCTTGGCATGTGGAGCGGTGTGTAAATGTTCCAGTTCCTGCAGGTGTCTCTTGCAGAGAACCAACCGCTGTCATGCCAGGAAACGCCAGAAAAAAGTGAAAAACATACAGAGCTAACTTTCAGTGAATGTACAGCACAAATATGCATTCAAGGCGATATCTAGACTGTGAAGAATACATAAGCTGTCTGCAGAGAGCGAAGCTGCCTTTGTGAATTTGATGTAAAACACCTTTCTCACCTTTGATTGAAGCTGAATCTGCATCAGTGGTCTGAGCCAACTTGGTAATGTGATCTGTTTGGGATTATAAATTGAAGCAGAACGTCTCACATCTCAAAACACGCACTATTTCATGTAGATTTAATGTAAATAACAGAACTGTGGCCTGAAATATTTGTCCAAGATCTTCCTAAACATCCTCTTTAGATATATAATAGGTCAAAGTCGCTAATTTTAATATAAAAAAGAAAACACAAACACGCACACAACCATCAAAACACCAAATGGGGACATGTTTTGGAAGAACGGTGTTTATCCCGCTAGTAAAGTCCCACAGACACTTAGAGATTCTATGACAAAGGTAAAACAGAATAAAGTACATCTGACCAGTACAGTTGGGGATCAGGTGGAGGACTGAGGTACCGCTGACAGGTTTGCCATCAGGCATGGAGCACCAGCAGTATCCGGTCTGGTTGTGGCACTGCACGGGCAGGAAGTGACCGTCTGGACTGCACTCTGGCACAAAGATGGCAGCTGCGGCACTAATATGGCCACCACTGTTGTGGACGCTGGCTTCCAGGGCTTGAGCCCGAGCCCGCTGGCATTTGGACTGACTCGGGTCTAAACCAGAACAGAAATCAAGACATTAGTGCCCACATTAGCTCAGTGGTGGAGAGAAATTAAGTGCATTTAGTCCAGTACTGCACTTTACTTTTACTTGTATTTCCATTTTCTGCTACAATAAACTTGTGCTTCACTACAATCCAGAGGCAAATATTATACTTTTTACTCTGTTAGATTTATTTAGTAACATAAGGTACATTGCAGAATCAGACTGATGATACAGAATATAATCAGATCAATAAATTGTGATGGGATATTATAGATTAGAATGAAACACTGAGTGATGGGAAAAAATGAATGAACAAATCCTTTTGAACGACTCTTTTTAGTGTCCGGTATATAGTGAGTCAGCTTGTTGAGCAGAGTGCTCATAAATCCCCAACTGCCCTCTCTTTGTTATGTTAAAGTTCACACTGTCTGCTACAGCGAGTGAACAAGAAGTGATTCAATTGGACTCCAGTTGAGACTCCGCCAGCCAAGGATAATGGTGCATTCATCTGCTCCTTGGAGAGTTGTTCTTCTGCCATCAGTGTGTTCATGAGTCTTAAGTTGTAATGTATGAATGAATGAATGAAAATTTTTATTTTGGTCAGGTCATTTAACAAAAATACACAGTTTAACAGAAAATATCAGTATAACTAGAAAATAACCAAACCGAAAAGGCATAGGCTGAAGCTAACGCATTTTCGCCTACCCTTCTTACATGATCAGCTTATTCAGATTAAATCATTCAAAACATTAAACAGAAAATAACAGCATATTACACAAAAATCCCAAATATAATTCCAGAATAATATCAGTAACATCAACTACATTTCTCATTTTTTTCAAATACCTTACTTTTAAACAAGCGTTTGAATTCATAAATTGACTGGCACATCTTCAATTCGTCGTCAAGAGCATTCCATAAATTTGCACACCTTACAGAAATACATTGATCTTTTATCTTAGTCCTGGATTTTATTTTCTCAATCATATGTTTCCCTCGGAGCTCATATCTACATTCCCTTTTTTAAACAGACTCACTATTTTACATGGTGGTAATGTAGGAACAACATGGAAGCTACAAGGAATATGTGTTGTGTTTTACTGCAACACGTTGATGAAGAGGAGCAGAGGCAAGAGATCAGGTGAGGCACAAACTATAATGGGGGACTCAATTTTCAGATTATTCAGACACCACACAAATGCAGCACAAGACTGCAGAGGTGACTTGGATGTCTGCAGCCTTCCCCTAGAAGAACAACAGATCGTTGGACATTTATGGAACACTGCATTGAGCTTCAGTAGTCTAACTACAGTCAAGTGGGATGCTGTATCAACGCACTGAAATTAAGTTTATTGGTGTAAACTTATGCATGATGACCCTATGATGATGACTCATAATGCATTGAAGAGAAGTTTTGTGGGGCGGGCAGCATTAATTGTGCTACAACAGACTGTCATGGAGAAAGTGACACCGTATTTTGCCGAAAGTATTTAAACCTGAAAGGTTCGATATATTTACATATTTCAACTTGATGGAACCGATTCTGTGAAAAGAATTCAACCCATCACTAAAAAATTTTATTGATTGACTTCACAAGCTACCTAGGGAAGCAGTTAAAATGAGCTCTAAATTTACCAGCTGCAACAATGAAGGGATGAACACATGAATGCATCAATAGTTACAGTATCCTTCTATATATTGTGTCTATTTTTGCATATGTTATATTTTATTATCAACAGGTGCTGATGATGTAGCTGTGAGGGTGTGTACCTGAGCAGTGTGATCGTGGAGCGAGGCGGAGCTGTGTGTTGATGCACTGGGCCCTCTGGAAGGCACACAGAGATTTATACAACCTGCCGTTGCTACCACACACTGCTCTGTGGCGCCCCCTCTGGCAGTCCAGGACACAACCGCGAGGCCACATGTTCTCTGTGATCAGGAAAGGCTGTGAACACAAACATATGTTTTGGAATAACTCTATAAAAACCTAGCAACATATAGTATAAATACAACATATACAGTTAATGTTTGTCACTATCTCACACAGTTTTCTGCTTTTACTTTGTGCTGCCACACTTTTTTCACTCTTCTTGTTTCCTTCACCCACCACAACAAACTTTTGGAGTCTCCTGACAGCTGTGTGCACTAATGAAACTGTCCAAAACACTGCAGGTGCAAAGAGGAGATACAGTGAAAGGCAGTTTATAGCCCCTGCATGGCTGTCTGTCTGTGAGGGATAAATTGTCCACCAGTGTGTCAGGCTTTCAATGTCACGCCTGGAAAAACCTGGAAGAGAACAGCGATGGAAGCAGCATTAAAGAGGGTGAGACAGCGAGTGACAGGGGAGAGAGGGTTAGTCACAACACATCTGAAACGTGCAAACATTTCAGGCTGGCTGAGCACAGGCATAGAGTGTGCGAATACATTTATGTGCCTTTCCTTCACCTTCCATTTCACCTGCGAGAGCTCCAATTTAGAAAGCTAGTGGGTGAATAAACTTCACGACTTGAGGAGAGCATCTTCCCGGCAGAGAGAGACGCTCTGTCTGCATCTCTGCTGTCAGGAGCTGTGAGAGGAGGAAGGGGGAGGAGGGCGATTGGCTTTGAGCCTGACAGGAAGACTTCCACACGGGAGGAGGGACGTTTCATCAAGTAAAAATAGAAGCTTTGGCACAAAATGTAAAACGAGTCACTGACAACAAAATATTTTTGGATTAAAACCTCTAACCAGTGAATGGAAACAGGTTTCCTTCCCAAAAGGTTTATGTAGCCAGATTGCAGATTTTTATACTGTATGCAACTATTTCCTCTTTTATGGGCTGACAAATTTAATACGATTCAGTATTGCTTCTAAAATAATGTTCTAACACTGGCATAAGTGAGGAAAACCTTAAAATATGTGTTTCCTTCTGTGAAGTGTCAGTGTGTGTGTGTGTGTGTATTTAAATGGGTGTGTGCTGCTGGTTTACCAGTTACAGTTCTTGTAGATGATTGGCTTGTCTTGGATGACAGCCCACTGCATATGAAGCCAAGGTAGCGTGTTCATCCTCTACCTGGCCACACCTGTAACCTCACCCTGACCGCATGTAGCCTTTACTGATGGCTTTTGTCCTGCTGGAGGTAATAAGGGTGGGCTTTTATTTTGTTAACCTTGTTTTGGTTAGTGAGGGTAGTTATTGTACTTTACTTTTTTTAAATTGATTTCTTGAGCTTGTATTGACTGGCTTCCAAGTCTGATTTGGTTTTTGTTTTAGTTTGCTGGCCTTTGCCCACCCTGGAGGTAGACCAAGCTTCATGTACGTTCCTCTAGACCTGTAAATAAACTCAACTTTTGTCATGTTAAGCGATCTGTCTCTGTGGCTCATATGGGAAGATGGGGCTCATTCATGCTGTGTCTCGGCCACCCCTGGACAGGGCAGAACAGGAGAGGAGAGGAGAGCGTGATGATCTAAATTACTCCCACATGCTCCTCTGACAACACTCTCAGCTCAGGATCACACAAAACTGAACACGTCTCCAAAATATACATGAGATTCGTCACACACACACACTGTATGCACCTTCTCACTCTTCATCAGTACCTCTTTGTCCGTCAGTTTCTCACACTCACACACACTCTCCATGCTCTGAGACACATGAACACATTTGCCACGGTGTGTCTAACAGTGTTGACATAATTTAGAGGTGAATGAGACCTCTGTGCCTTAATGTGCAGACATTCACTCCTGGATCGACTGCAGATCAAATACTAAATATAGCCCAGTTTAATGTAACTAGTCTCAGGAAATTGATCAATTATTTGATCTTGCTGACAGAGTCACATCAGTATCTTGGATTTCGGACCTCGGATTGTCCGAACAAGGACATGTTCTTAGTCTTGTCTGGATTGTGAGAGCAGACCTTGACCAAACAGGGCTAGAAAGTCTGCTGCCTATCTTTGTGGGGTGGCTTGGCTGCACCCGGTCGTGTTGATACGGGTAACAACTATGAACTCTGTACTTCCTGCAGACACTGTTGTCGACCTAGTACACATTACACCAAGCAAGCGAGATGGGACCAAAGAAGGCTATCACAACTTTGAAAGAATTCGAGAACCTACAAATATTACTGAACTGTCTGTCAGGAGAGATCGCACATCTCAAAGCAACAAAAACTCTCATTAAGTCTGCCCTTAATGAGACTAAGGGCAGACTGGACGAGATAGCAAGATAGCAATTAGCTTACTCACCATCTTTAAAGTGGTTATGTCCCCAGTCTGATCTCAAGTACACAGCTGATATTTACGTGGTTTGTTAACATGATGTTACAGAAGTGCATATTTAATTTTTAATGTGGACAGAGAGCTCTGATGTTAGGCAATGCGACATGTTAGTCAGACACCTATTTTCTGTTGTGGGACACCAGTGCCACTATGTTCAACTTGAACTCAGCTGCTGAGTCAAGTACGACACCTAGTTGTAAAATTCAGTATACCAATCTGGTCGGGTGTTTGGCTTAATGTCAAACCAGTCAAGCTCAACTCTAAAAGTTAGTAATTTTTTTGAAAGTTAGAAACTAAAATTCTGGCCATATCTTACATGTTGTAAAAGCAGGAAATAGCATTCACACTTTTTAACCTCATTGTGGAATGATTAAAAGTGTAAAACAAACCTGTCACAAACTTTGAAAATCTGACAGTGAAAATGTCAAAGTATGTCTTTTAGGAGAGAAGATGTGAAATAAAAGAGGTGATGAAGAGAGGTGAGGAGGAAGAGGGAAATTGAAACAGTGCATGAACAGTATAGCTTTGGTCAAGTCTAAAAAAAAATGCAGCCAGTCCAAGAAAAGCACCAAATTACTCCTCCCTGAACCACAGCTGCAGCCCCGACTCAACAGCTGACACAGTCAAGACTTTAGCTACTGGTTGAAAATGTGAGCTTCCTCATCAAGGCATCAATGTAAACATGAAGACCTCTCCCATGACCCCAGGCTGCAGAAAAGTTAAATCACAAATGAAGTGAAATCAACAGGTTTTTTTTCCCACTGGGTTTGAGCATTAATGTAAACAGTAACATAGAAAGTGAAAAAAAAGAAGAGGAAAGAAGGTATGAGGGACGGAAAATTCAGGGAGAAAAGGAGCTGAGAATAAAGACAGGAGGGAAGAATGTAGGTGGTGAAATAAAGGAACGGAGGAAGGAAAATGGAAGGAAAGGAATGAAGGTCTGGGTGGAATGAGTGAAAAGGAGGAGTAGAGGGAGGTCAGAGGAAAAAGAGGAATGGGGGGATGAAGGGAGGAGGAGTGAAGGGGGGCAGGAGCCTTGGTGCAAAGTGTTGGACTGACTGGATTTCCTGTCTCTCAGGTAGAACTACAGCAGCAACAATATAGTCAGTGTTAAAACAATTACCACCAGTGTTTTTGGGCCCATAAAACTTCAGCCAGGAGTGTGTGTGTCTATGTATGTGTGTGTGTGTGTCTGTGTGAGTGAGTGAGTGAGTGAGTGAAAGTGAGAGTGAAAGAGAGATGGAAGGAGTGTTTCCACAGCCCAGTTGTCAGGAGAAAATGTTGGCATTGTAAATTTCTGCAAACCATGGATATGTTACTTTTTTATGTTTCATATGTAACGTGAACATTTCTAAATGTACATAGTTCTGATTACATGTATAAGAGCTGACATCATCACCAGGGGGAGGAGGGGATGGTGGGCAGCATGATGGCTGCAAACAACAAAATGGGTTGTTTTTAGCAAGACATCTCAGCACAAAAAAGATCACTTTATGCCAAAACATGATTTTTTTCCTCACATAAAAAAGTTGCTTTTGTGCTTAAAAATAACCACGCATTTACCACAGCACTGTCGATGTGTAAACAAATGTCAAGTTTGAAAATATCAGCTACATAATAAGACACAAATGTTACAGATCTGTGGTTTGCAGAAACATACAATAACACTGGGTTGCATTTTCAACTATTTTTAGGCACATTTTCAATTTGAGCAATAATTTAAAAAAACACCTGGAAATACTGCAAACAAAGTTTAAATGCTTAGGGGAGGTGGAAAAGTCAGTGAATCAATAAAAGGTAAATGCAGCTTAAGTGCATGGGCACCAAAAGTGGGAGCTGCAGCACCACCTGTTGACCACAAAGCAAAGTACAAGTCTCACCTGATCATTTCACACTGATTCCCCCATTCCACAATTGTAGCTTTTATACAGAACAGCGAGGCAGAATAACAGTGTGACATTCCCACCTTAAACACGCAGTGTAAAAGGGGCTAGAAACGGAGAGAGAGAGATAGGAAGTGAGTGAGCAGCAGAGAAAGTGAGAACAAGCCACCCCTGTCTCCCCTCGCCGAATACATTCCTGCTTTAGGAAAACATTAAAACTCATCTCGAGAGCTTTACGAAACATGGTGTTTGTCCTGGAAAAGGCTCGCTGATGCTGCTGAAAGGCCTGTTGACACCCGGCGGCGGGATTTAGCGTCTGAACAAACTGCCTACGAAGGAGTGAATCGCTCACTTGTGAACGCAGCTCTCTCTCTGCCATCAATCTCTACAGCGCATGTTAAACCGATCATTAGCACACATGGAGGGATGACGATGACATGTTTAACATCTTGGAGGTGTATATGTACAAATATCACCTTCACACACCCTTCATCATTGATGACAGGATGAAGAAAGACATACAAACATACATTTGCTTTCCTGATGAAGAATATACAGCGTGTCTGTGCTGCTCACTGTAAATGCTCCTTAAAAGGAGCTGAGCAGGAGTTCTGTATGTTTAAGCCCGAATGTCAATTACAAAAATGTAAATGAAAACAGAATTTGTATCTGTATGAGTTGAATACAGTACATAAGTAAAATGTTGTGAAAACTTGTGTTTCACAAAGGATAAGTAGGAGTTCCGAACACTGTCAATCTTTATTGACATATAGCACAAAGACAACAAACGCAAAAACTCAGTGGGAAAATACAGTAACGCACAAATGACAATAACTAACATAAGCCTGAACAGCATAGACACAATAATAAAAAAAAAGACATTTGTTGGGAAAAGTTGGGACAGAGGCAACAAAAGACTGGGGAAGTTGTGGGATGCTCAAAAACACAACTATTTTGACCATTCCACAGGTTAACATGTTAATTATTAACAGATTAAAGTATCATTATTGGGTATAAAGGGGCATCCTCTGATGGTTCAGGTGTTCACAAGTAGGGATGGTGAGCAAACAGTCCATACCTTATTCAGAGTCTGAAGGTAAGGGACAAGGTTAAAAACTTACCTAAAACGGCCTTTGACCCCTCAGACGGCACTGCATTAAAAACCAATATGATTGTACGAGGGATATTACAACATGGACTCGAGGACAGTTTGGATAACCACTGTCAGTTTGTCGCTGTGTCTCTAAATGCAAGACCCAACCATGCAAAGTAAAAGCCAAACATCAACAACATGCACAAAAGCTGCCGACTTCTGTGGGCCCAAGCTCATCTGAGATGGACTGACAGAAAGTGGAAAAGTGTGCTGTGGTTTGACGAGTCTACATTTCAAATTGTTTTTGGAAATCATGGACACCATGTCCTCTGGAATCAAGAGGAAAAGGACCATCAAGATTGTGACCAGTGCAAAGCTTAAAGCCAGCACCTGTGATGGTATGGAGGTGTTAGTGCCCAAGGCATAACTTGTTCATCTGTGAAGGCTCCATTAATGCTGAACGGTACATAAAGGTTTCGAGCAACTCTGAACAAGGAAGGGACAGAAACTGTGGGCCTACAAGGTGTGGACACCCAGCGGAAATGAAATGAACTGACAAAAGTTATCTCTGCTGCCCTGTTGCATTTTTCCAGTTTTTCAAATATCTTAGTATTACGATATTTATTTCTGGCGTTATAGCTTTATTTTGTTAGGTTGGAAATGTGTGCATTTCCCAAATGAGATCGACCACAAACATTATCCCTGCACGATCTAATCCGTAGCATTTCATTGACTCACTGTCATTTTGTTTTCAGAGACCGTTTCTCCGACCTCTTAGTGTTTCCACCATTTTATCCTCTGCTTAAGAAACTCTTAAGCCTATTAGAAGTCCTCCTCCCTGCTCCTAACAGTTTTTCAACTTAGGAGTTCTTTAAAGGTCTAAGATGCTTTGCGAATAACTTTTGTCTTTACAAGGACCTAGTCTTAACTCGAAGGAGAAATTCTAAGAAAACGTCACAATTCTAAGAATTTTCTTATAATTTCGTCACTAGGAGCAACTCTTAGCGCTAGGAGGCTTTGTGAATACGGCCCCTGGACATTAAGTTATCAGAGAAAAAAGTGAGCACACATTAGCAGGTCCTTGGCAAGTGGGTCGTCTGCGACGAGATGAACGGCACTGGAGAAACATTGATTTGTAACATGAAACTGCTTTATCAGTTTAAATCACCTGGTCCGTTTGTTTTGAAGAAGAAGAGACCTCTGCAGACAGTTTAGCTCCCAGTAAAAACCTCCTGAACACTTAAGGAATTCTAACCGGGAGAATTTTTAGATGGTTGCAATCTGCCTGCAGTCCTCACTGCTAGCTGCCACTAACTCCCACAAAATCTCACGCAGAACGTTCAAGAAATTTTTCATGCCTTTATTAGCAGCCCATTTGCCAGAATAAATGTTGGCACATTTGTATGTTTCATACGTAGCAGATAGAAACTTTACATCTCACTTTTCAACTTCATGTTGTGACAACACTGTGGTTAACGTATGGTTAGGTTTAGGCACAGAAACCACTTGTTTATGCTTAGAAAAACATCATGTTTGGTGGTTTTGTCCCACAGACATAGCTGGAATGTCCTGACAGCGCGTTTAAAAAAACCCCAAAACGCTTCTGTTGTTTATTGATCTCAAACAGTGGTCTGTTGCTTTGTTGTTTGGCAGCTGTCTCACCTGGGTCTCACTCTGTCACGTTACTACATGTAATCTGAACTGGGTACAGTAGCAATCTTTAACCTTTGGGGACCCCAGGCAAAGAAGACCATCAAGGCCCTGTCCTAACTAATGGTATCCAGCTTTCCTGCAGTATGCGGAAGAGGCCCCCCTTCCGTGGTTTTGGGGAAAGTGGCGGAGCACTGTACAGTGCCTTTACGGGAGGTTTAAGGGGGTTTAAAGCAGTCTTGGGGTCTTGGGTCTTGTTCACGAGCATCAGCAGTGATGGGTGTGTTGCACCAGACTGTTGTGATGAGGAGAAATGAGTTTCATACATAGGGAGGCCGGACTCAGCCTCACAGATAGCGTGAGGAGCTCAGATATCCGGAGGGAGATTTGAATAGAGCCGCTGCTCCTTCGCATCAAAAGGGGCCAGGTGAGGTAGTTCAGGCATGTGATCAGGATGCCTCCTGGGCGCCTCTTGTTAGAGGTTTTGCCAGACATGTCCAACTGGTAAGAAGCAGACCCAGAACAAGCTGGAGGGATTATTTATCTCATCTGGCCTCAGGATCCCAGAGGAGGAGCTGGAAAGCGTTGCTGGAGAGAGGGACGTCTAGAGTACCTTGCTCAGTCTGTTTCCCCTGTGACCCAGCACCAGATAAGCAGATGGAGATGGATGAATGGATAGTTTTTGTAATGGATCTACAGTACATTTTTATTAGCCTGTGTTACCACTCTCATATTCTATTTACAGTTCATGATGCTTCTCTGATAGCTTCTAACTTTAGAGACCGTATATATTTCAGCATATTTTTACATGTACTCACAGTGTAGCTGTGATATTTGTTTAGCATGCTGTTAAAATGTATTATAGGATTACTGGGGCTCTTTTTTCATAAGTGTTCTCACTTTCTCTCTCTCACACACACACCTGTGTGTTTCCCCTGAGTAGCAGGTTAAATATTTGCTTGGCAGTAATGTGTGTGTGTTTATGGTTTGGTCTTGCTGGCAGATGATACCCTGGCATCCTCCAGGGAGTGTGAAAACACACACACACACACACACACACACACACACACACACACACACACACACACACACACACACTTACACACTTTGTAAATCGAGCATGAGGATTAATCTCTTCAGGCTGAAATTCAATATTCTAATTCTAAATATTCTAAAGTGTTGTCAGATCTGTTCAGTTTAATAAAACTAACTCCAAGTCAGTTGATAAAAGTTGGCAATTTGGATTCACTGTGGTGTAGCAGCCAGTGGTCCCCGAGTAGAAAAGCAATAACCTAGATTAAAAAATCAACAATACACTCACTTTTTTCATGTTACAAGATGATGGATTGTTTTTGCTATCCAGACTGTGTAAAACTGAGAGGTGTGGGCTGGTGCCATTTCCCTCCTTCAGGGATGGAGCTTGGTGTAAAGAGGCCGACTTTGGTTTGAACTGCATTCCTGTTGAAAACTCTCTTCTTTTTTAGATACTCGGCTTGTTTTTTAACTTTATACAATTTCAAGCTTTAGATAAAAGACTCACACCTTTAACAGTCCCTAACTTTTTAGAAGAAACAACATATTTTACAAAGTGTTCATTGAAAAACTAAAAATATAACACAGATATTCTCTGTAAAAGCTGAATACGTCAAAGTAAGCTGAATCTTACAGCAGCCTGTCAGTGGCAAATAAGTCTAAATAAAAGCTATATAAATAATGTCAGAGCAAAAAGCTAAGGGACTGTGTGATGATAGGATTTGTAAGGATTTGCATTTTGCTTAAAAAAAAAATAGCTATTTGTTTTGGCGATAACTCTTACTACTGTGCTGCTTGCTCGTTGCGTTGGCTCCATATTTGGTGTGAGTATAAAAATATATATGTTTAGGCCTATTTATGGTGGAGGCAGGGTCATGCACTTTCCCCAGTCACTCTGGGAGTGCTCTGATAAGTAAAGAACAGTCTTACAGTGGCCTACATCAGTGGTAAATAAATCTAATTAACAATTAAAGAAATGAATAATGTCAGAGCTAAAAGCTAATAGTTAAAAAAACAATATCAAAAAGTTGGATCTACCCATCATTTTTTAAAAACTATTTCATATATGTATGTATAAATTACAGGCCTGTAACCTTTACAGAAGGAGCCACTTCTATGCTATATTGTGTTTAATGTATCTTTGATAAATGCATGCTTGGAAAATGGATTTACATTTGTCAGCTTGACAAACTGATGGAACCTCAGAATGTAGATGAGCCGAGTCTGTGTAGTGGGTGTCAGTGTGGATACTACACCAGCTAGATTGATTGAGTGTAGTCCTGAAGCAGAGCAGATCTCAGAGCAGTTTGCAGACATGACCTCAGCTAAAGTTGGACAGGGTTAGTAAACAGATGTCAGGTCTTACCGCTGTTCGGTCGGTCTGAACCGACTCCGAGAGCAGGAAGACGAGCAGCGCGCGGCAGGTGAAGGTGAGCGCGAGCATCATTCCTGCCACAGAGGTCCAGAGGAGGAGCGGCCGCGCGCCCTGAGCTCCCTGTTGTTGTTCCCAAGTTTCAAAGCGCCGCAGTGCGCGCGGAGCGGCCACAGCCAGTATGTAGAGAGTGATGATGATGAGGATGAAGAGGAGAAGAAAGGGTTTAAACAAAAACCAGGTCACGTCACGACTTCGGCGTCACCTCTTCGGGTATCAGCGAGCTGCTCATGTTGTTGTTAGTGGTCTCGAGCTGCTCCAAGGTTGCACACCAGCGCGCGTAAAAGCAGGTCGGTGATGCGTGCGCAGATCAGACCTTCTCCTCTCCAAAAGGTACTGCCCATTTCCGTTCCTCGTGCCTAAAGCCAGTACATACAATCCCTGCCGTGACAGCAGCAGGTTTACTGCTCACAGTGGTCCCCTCCACTCATTGTTTCTCAGTTTTATTTATATTTGCTCAGATGAAGCTTGTGCTCACTGCACGCTCTGAAACACAGGCTCAGGCTTCCTGACAGCGCGTGCACCTTTTGGGTACAGTAAAAGTAAAAACACTTCTGGAAAGTCCAAACTGAACCAAAGGCTGAAGGCTGAGGCCTAAATGTAAAATGAATTATGTTACTGTAATGACTGAGGACACGTAAGGAAATATATGAAACAGGCATTTGTTATTGTATGATTGCGTACAAAGTGTTGGGCATTAGAAAATATACTAGACTAAGACTACATTACTATAAGCCCATTTAAGATATTTGATATTGTCTCCTGTTTTTACATTTGGAAAGGATATGCAAAATGAATCCAAACTTCTCACAGGATTATTGTGTTTTGTTCAGCAGCCTTTAGGGTCTGTTCTTAATGTATCAGAGGCTGGGGGTAGCGGGGGTACACTTCACAGATTATGGGTGCATGACAACACAAATCCAACATTTAACAGACCTACACGTGACACACTCACGCACACAAATCACAGCGCTAACACAGCCATCATTAGCAACACGTGCATAACAATTTTCCCACATAAAATGTACCAGACAGTGGCAGCACCGCCCGCCAGAAAAATATCAGTAAGCATGGCAGACATTATTAGATTTTAAAAAACGTGTCCTTTGATGTTTGAGTTAAAAGCTTAAATTGAAATCCTGGAGTTGGAAAAAAACATTGGTTTTTCACTATTATTGTGCTTTATGAAGCACAAAATGTAATGTTTTTACAGGATCTAGAGCAAACAGTGTATTTATAAAAGGTTTTTTTTTAAGAATTTATACAGAAATTTGAAATGAGACGTAGAATAAAGTGACAGACAAGAAAAAAGACATGAGGACGAGCATCAGTATTTTGTAAGGAAACTTTTATGTGTGCTTTGTGAAACTCACTTATCATTAGAGACAGAAGGCGTTGCAGTTTCCAGTACAGCAGATAAGGTTTGATATTAAAGAGTACAAAAAGAGGAAAATCACAATTCCAGAGTTCATTTCTCTCCAACCTCGCAGGGAAAAAAAGAGAAAGGAAAAAAAAGAAACAAGCTTTTGGTCCAAGTCTTTTCTTCTCAGTTTCTTCCCTGTCTGTCCCTCCCTCCGTCTCCCCCTCCTCTCCCCCGTAACAGCCAACAAACACTGGAGAAATCTGTAATCCTCTGTTTAATTTCGACAGGGGACCTGATTGATGCCCACGACTTTCCCCAGATATTCAACACATTATGATTGCATAGTTTTTTATTACATAACAATTTCCTTTTTTTTTTTAATAGTTTTTATTTGCACATAATGGAATGTTTACATACAGACCCCCTCCCCGATCTTTCCCATCCCTCTTTCCTTGCAGTAAATTTTCTTTCCCTTTTCTTCAGAGACGAATGAGGGAATGGGCGAGCGAAGGGGGAGGACGCGGGAGAGTGAGGTAGGGAGAGAGTAAGACAGAGAGAGAGGGACAGGGCTGTAGCCACCAATAAGCATGTTATGTTATTTCCACCACTTTTCCAAAAGTCACAGGGGGAGCTCTAAAAATCCAGAAAGTGCGAGAGACCTTCATTCAGCCAATCAGATGCATCTATGACATGACGTGTATATATTTCTGTGTGTATATAAAACTGGACTAACTTTGACTACTACAATCCTGCCTTTCATATAAATGTATAGTATTTGTATTTAAATAAGCACCTGTAGCCCACCCCAGGAGGAGAATAGTTTCACAGAAGCAAATATTTGTGGATATTATGGTGTTGCCTGTCGTGGGATTTATACAGGAGAAGGTCTTTAGGTACACAAGCCTCAACTTCATGGCTACCAACCATATTTTCCTTTGAGAAAAGAAAAAACCCTGAAGAAAAGACTTCTGGGAGCTCAAACATATCCACTGGTGAAACTGCTCTCTCTGTGTTGCTATCATTGGCTTTTATTTTTCCGTGTTTTATCTTTTTATTTATTCATTTTTTTTAAATAAATGTCACTCTATGTTGCCCTACTGGAAAGCCTGCGACCGATTATTCTCAACAAGTGGGACTGTGTGTCATTCTTTGCACTGAAAAAAATAAGTATGTACAGCGCTGAGCCCCGCCTTTCCCCCCCAGCACCGGCCACCATCCCCACCCGACGCCCCCTACCACCACCCACCTGCTCCAGAAAATAAACAAAAAGAAATAAACAAAGACAGGAGGAGGAAAAGAGCTGAGGTTAGACAGGTCACCTTATCCAGCAACATGGGAATTATGGGTAAATATGTCATTTTATCTCTGGTTGGTCAACACCCCTCCCTCCCTCCCTCCCTCCCTCCCCCCGCAGCATATATCTCTCTAGGATCTAATACACAAACCTCGCCAGTCGCCACTTCAAACCCCCCCCCGGCCTTACGCCCTGAACCCCCTGGCAAGAAGAAAGAAATTATAATAAAATAAACAAAAATTAGCATAAGTATCAGATTAGCTTGTGCCCTCCCTCCCCCAATCCCTCCCCAGTTTGACCCCACAAAGGCAGAGAGGGTGAAGCTAAGGACCCGCACTACAGAGCAACTGTCCCCCAGCTGCCCCTGGATATGCCTGCTCATATAAACCTTTATGACAAATTGATCCAGTTACGACATGAACGCAGCTGTAAAACATTCGACAGAGGCCAAACCTAACTATGGTTCAATCAACATGCTCAGAGTCTTAAAACTTTCGACGATTTTGAAACCGGCACACGCAGGGGCACCTCACAACCACCACTCAAATTCTTCCAAACGCTCGATTCCTGGCATCTTCCCTACGCACAGAGTAACTTTCTACCTCCCTCCCCTCTTCCTCCTCTCCCTCCCTCCTTCCCTCCCTTGTTTGTCCAGCCCTCCTCTTCCTCTTGCCTCCTCTACAGGTCGCTCTCTCCGTACAGAGCGGTGGAGAAAGACATGTAGTCGAGAGCTCCGGGGACGGCGTCTGGCCCCGTGTAGGGTGCCATGCGGGCAATACAGTACTCCGCCTGGTCAGGGGGGAGCTCCCTCCTCAGCTCGTCGGCCGTGATGTAATTCTGATGGACACAGAGAGGGAGGTACAGTGAGTGAAATGTACACTGTGGCTCACCTGCAAAAAGCTGGTGCACAAAGGTACACCTGCCAAGAACAGCTGATATGCATTTAACATATTAAATGCTGTATCAAATGTGTAATGCAACATAACTCTTACAGTATAGATCATGTTGGTCACTCAAGTTGGCAACTCACACCAAAATAATCTAGATTAATAAACAGCACTGCAGCTAAGAGTAAACATACTGTATGCATTTTTGATTTTGGGGTGAACTGCCCGTTTAAATATGAATCGAATTACACAACAAACAGAATTATTTCATCTTTACAGTAAAAAATGAGAAAACTAAGACGTAATACAAAATAATACATAATTATAGAACACACACATCACTGTTTGTATGCACACACACACACACACACACACACACACACACACTCACCTTATCAGCGGCCAGGATCTTGAAGGAGGCGATGACCTGGTCTGCGGTATCCGTGTCGGTTGTTTCCCTGGACATGAAGTCAATGAAGGCCTGGAAGGTGACGGCGCCGCTGCCGTTGGGGTCCACTATGCCCATGATGCGATTGAACTCAGTGTCGCCCTGGCAACCGAGAGGCAACAGGTTAACCCGGGGGAGAAAACACTTTGTTCTCAGACGCTGACACACAGACTGAATGTGACGTACAGCAGTATAAGTGTGTAAAACATCAGGACCACCATGAATTAGACTGAGGTGGTTAGCAGATGTTAAAGTTGCGATTGTGGTCCCAATATTTTATATATCACACTCTGACACATGCATATACATACATAACACGATCACTGGTTAATATCAATGGGAAACACACACAGATGAGGGCACAGAGGACAATTATGTATAATTTGAATGGTCAATATGAAAGAAGACATTTTGATTCAGTCAGCAGTCTATCACAAACTAGGGCAGAAGTGCAACAAGTACCAAAGCGACACAGATGTGACAAAATAAGACAAGCAGCTAGAGGATCAGGGAGAGAGAGAGAGAGAGAGAGAGAGCAGAGTGTCTGCAGGTGTCAACTCAGATTTAAGACATTACACTTACTTAAACCTAAAGATACTTAAACTTAAACTAACAGTGCATCTAAAAAACATGAATAGGACTGGGTATGGTGTCAAGATTTTTGATATTTAACTTAAAGAACATTAAAAACTATGCTGCTCTTCAACCAAAAAACTGATGTGATGTGATCCCAGCCCTAATCATGAATTGGTCAGTTTCTCACTGGACAATAAGCATGAAGGGACAAAAACATATTTAACTGCATTCAGAACATGGTGTCAAAACTCTGCCTCATGCAAGGTCATCTGGGGCTTTGAATTTAACAAACTAAATGGAATCAGGATATTGTTGGACCTGCAGACACCCTGAGAGAGTCATGCCAGCAGCAGTACCAGGCTGTTTCCTGTTGAAATGAGTAGAGCCCGGAAATCATCTGAGACCATCTGTCCTGACCGCTTCTGTGGGCCGCCACAGCACAGCAAAGGCCGGGGAGGAGGAGAGAGGAGGACGGAGGGGGAGTTGACAGGGCGGGGAACCAGGGAGAGACAAGTGGCAGGGACAAGGAGGAGGAATGAGAGGATGAAAAGGAAAGCAGAGGAAAGGAGTGAAGAACAGAAACAGAGATATAAAAATGTAGAGACAGTGAGTAATGTTTAGAGGGAACGAAAAAAGATAAAAAGCACAAACAGTTACCAACGAAAGTAAAACCTGATAGACAGACGGATAGACAGACAGACAGACGAGCGGCGGGGTCTGCTCAGAGTGTGAGAGGGAGTCTGGTCGAGCTGAAGCAGTACAAAGCAACAGAGACCCCCGGTGGACAAACAGGGACGCAGCAGCTCTCTGCCCTCCATGCTGACGGACTGACACCTGTCTGAACCCAGAGCTTATCAAGAGCCTCGGAGCAGGAGTGCCAGCTGATCACTGACCAGTTCTTACAACAAATGGCCTCAGAGTAACATTCATCATATTAATATAGAAACAATCCCTAATTTAAATACAGCAGAAAATGGTGATTATTTTAGAGAGTAATGGCAGCTGTGCATGTAAACATATTGAGATATAATCAATGTTCTTGTGTTTTTATTTTGGTAAAATGGAGATTTCTTTTTAATAATTTTATTTAATCTGAAAATTTGTAACCCAATTTTATCTATAATAAAAAGGATATTTTTATGTAATGTAATTAATGTGCATATAAATGAATTAATTCAACATATACTGATTACACTTCCTCAAAACACCTTCATGAACATGTTTTTCTTAAACGGCAAAAACTAGATCTAGATATTAACACTAAAATCACAAGAAATGTTTGTTAAAACAGGGGTCATAGAACCTTTGTCATCCAGATTAGTGCTAAATAATTTGTAAAATATTAAACTGATAGAAAATAAATCAACAATGTTAGTAACTGATTCATCATTGAAAGTAACTATGTGTTAAAAAAAGGTCTTGACATTTAGCACCCCACAGTGATGAAATAGACATTGTTGCAGTGCTTAAAGACATTTTATCCATAATTAATTTAAGAGATTAATTAATACACCTGAAAATAATCAATAGCTTTAGCACTAACTCGGATATGAATGTGACTGGCAGTGATCTCCGCTTGGCTCTCCTGCTCACAGGCCTGACAAACACCAACTCTTTCCCTCCGTCCCGTCCTGGAGCTCCTACCTGCTTGTCGTTCTCCACATCGTAGCCCAGACTGATCAAACAGGCCTTGAACTCCTCGGCCTGCAGGGCCCCGCTGTGGTCCTGAGATCGGCCAAACACCCAATGACAGAGCGCCAAACGTCATGAGGATGAACCAATCGCAACACAGGGATGGTGGTGGATGGTGACCATGCGATCCACAGCATGCAAGAAGGAGATGAGGACATGGAGGATGGAGGGACAGACAGTCAGACAGACAGACAGACATTCATGGATGTTTAGACAATGTCAACACACACAGGCAGCCATGACGGACCCATGACGACTCACAATCTGTCACTTTTCCAGCACATCTTGTGTTATTTATGAAAATTCATTTGTATTCACAGAAACATTAAAGTAAAAGTAAACATAAAGAGTAACATTAAATATTCACTATGCAAACACTAAAAGACTTTCTGATTACAAATACAGCAGGATAATATAAATGTTATTTAGCTCCACATGCACATTTCTGAAAATAGAAAATTTTAGTCACCAACTATCTCAGCACACGCAAAAAGAAGTCAGCATGTCCATTGTTTTAAGAGGTTAATATTATAACAAAGCCTTTCCTCATGCGCAGTGATTCTGAGATATTCAAAGGTTCTACTGTCGTGCTGTAAAAGAACACAAGATGTGTTGTGTGCCAGGAAACACTGATGTGATGTGATGGTGAGTGAGCAAAGGAATGGGTGGCGGAGTCCTGCAGTGTCAGACAGTAACATGAGTCAACTACACACACATAGAGGTGTGAGATGGTGAATGATGTTGGTGTCATTCTCATCCTTATGAGTTTCAACAACGTCCACAGCACACAGAAGTTTAGTGACACACTGTGCTTTTTACACCCAAATAAAGAGTATCTTCAGTATTTCTCAACCTGAGCCCTATTTTCCTGTCATCTTTATTTTCTGGATCTGTGACAGGAGGCGCTTCAGCTTACATATAAGCCAGTCACCAACAGCACCTGTATGCAGTGATATACTATCTTCTCTGCTCTGCTAACACCTGAACACAACTTCTTCTCAACATGTGCTCGCCTGTGTAAAACATCTGGATGAATACTCACATGCCTGGATCCTCTCTCACCCCCTTGTAAGGTCTACACATTCATTCAGTCATGTTAAAGTCAGTCAGTCAAGTCAGCCACTTTAACACTGTGACAGAATGAGTACAAAAAGCACCAAACAAGAGTAAGAAATAAGCTGTGGCCCCTGGGCTTGGGCCCCTGACCTTGTCAAAGTGGTTGAAGGAGGCGCGGTACTCATAAAGCTGCTCTTGGCTGATGCCCTTGGCGTCACGCGTCAGGATCTGGTTTTCAACCTCGTTGATGGTTCTGGCGATGGTGGTGAGCAGCTGCTCCCAACCCACACGGAGGTGCTGCAGAGAGAGGGGAAGGAAAAAGACATAAGATGAGAGGTGTGAGAGAAAACATGATATACACCATCTTTCAGTATTGTGCTCTTTTCACTTGATATGGGGCAGTGGAACAGAGGTTGTTTTATAAAATCACACTGCTTTTACCAAGAGTATAAAGAGCAAGACTGAGATGATTGAACAGATTCATTCATGAAGGTTTTAGGTGTGTGTGTGTGTGTGTGTGTGTGTGTGTGTGTGTGTGTGTGTGTGTCTGTGTGTGTGTGTGTGTGTGCGTGTGTGTGTTACCTCCATTGTGTAGGGAGTGTATTGGTTGTCAAAGATGAGGGCCTCCTGGATGAGCTGATGGTATCCCTCCAGTGTGTTAATCTCAGGCATGTAAGACATGATGGTCTCCTGGTACTCCTTCAGGTTGGTGAGCTGGTCCTCCAGAGTGCCGTTCATTTCAATGGATATCCTGCCAATTTCCTGAAATCACACAATGTGCACTAACCTGTTAATCCTATAAATGTACAGTTAGTAGATTTCTGAACCAATATTGACCTTCGCTATCAGATGTGGCACAGTGTGAAATCTTTAGAGAACACTCAGAAGTAAACTTTGACACAGCAGAGTCCATCCAGCACCGAAGGACATGGTTATAAACAGATCTATCTCTTTCTGTAGTTAGCATGCGTGATAAGACGTCACTCTGGGACTTTAGAGAAGATGGATGCATTTTCTGATTTTAAAAAAGTGCTCACAGGCGCATTTGTGGCTGGGACATGGTACTACAACTCAAATGGTAAAACACTGCTAATAATAAAAAAAAAGTGCTCCAAGGCTGCTTGACTGTGATCTGAATCTTTAGTGAAGATTTTCAATTCGCAGCTCCTGTACTGTACTGCTCAGTGCTCTTGGTCTACTTGTGTTGTCATTTGTAGTTGTAAGTGAAGCAGTGTGTGTGCAGCATGCCAAATCCAAAAACTAATGATTATGAATAAACATAGTGAGTAAATAAATTAGAAACCCCGCCCAAACAAGTTAACCTGTCGAAAAACTGTGAAACTGACTTCTAAACTGTTATGTCGGTTATGAGCATCCACTGAACCCTGTCGACTCTTTGCTCTATGAGCTCACTGTTGTACAATGTTGGCCGGAAAACTGTGACAAACTACACACAGCTGTGTGAGGATGAACTGCTTCAACACAATGGTGAGCACTTGGACCGACTGCATGGGCTAATCCATTACCTCCATTTTGGCCTGTATATAGGCGCCGACCGCGTTGGCCTGAGTAGCGAACTTGGCTCTCAGAGAGTCGTTGGAATTCTGCTTGTTGAGCTCATCCTGCAGGGCCTTATCACGCTGCGGCACCATGGCCATCGCCTGCAAACACATACACACACACACACACATTAGAAACTCTCAGAGCTTTAACAGAAAGCACCTGTAGGTGCATCTTCACAGAGAGAACAGCAGAACATCTGTCAATCTTCGGGCGTCCAGAGACTGACTCAGATTGTGAACAGTACAACTGTTTTATGCTGCTGTTTTATAGCAACAAAGAAGAATCGATATCTGTGGAAACAGCTGTTTTATCCAGGTGTGAAACTACTTTAAAGATCATCAATAAATAACACGAGTCGCCAATACCCAATCCAGTATTTTTGACAGTATCAGATACTTGTATCAGTATCAGCACAATTCTATCAAAAACCATTAGTAACAACCAGACAAAAAAGAATTAAGAGGCATAAGAATTAACAGGAAGTAGAGGCTGCAGCCTACCTTCTCCCATTTGTTGTCGATGCTCTCAGGTGTGATAGTGGTGTAGGGGTTTGCTCCACTCAGCCTGATGCCGTTGCTTTGGGCGATCTTCTGCACCTCGGTCTGGATTGCCTGGATGGCCTCACGCTCTTTGTTGGCCTCTGCCAGGGTGGACTTGAACTGCTCATGGGCTGTGATGAGACCCTGAGGGAGGAAACAAACACATCTGGTTTCAGCAGACAGACAGCGACTAGAACAAAAATCAATCAAATGCCAGATGTGGTTTAAACCTCTTTACTAACTAAATGTTAACACTTGTTCCCAGTACTGTTTCATTCAAATAACTATGTAAATCCTCAAAATTTAGCCTGTCTCTTGTGTTGCATCTCTCTGGTCCACACTCCCACACTGTGCAGTTTTCAGGTACCTGGATCTCCTCGATATTGTGGACAATGAACATGTCCTGCAGGTCCTCCATCGCTCCCTCCATCCAGTTGTTGAAGGGCGCCGCTCTCTTGGCGTACTCCAGGTAAAGCTCGTCTATTGACTCCAGCTGCTTCTCTGTCCTCTGTTGGTGAGACAACAGAAGAGGAAGAATTTAGATGTGTGGATATCAATTATCAACACAGCTGTAAATACTTTAGTAGCCCTAAGGACTGAGTATCTGTACTTGATACAATGACAGAGTTTTGATACACTACTCTGAGAAATATGACAATGTTTTTCACCGACTCCTTCTTTATATTTGACAAAACTAAATGACTGGACAAATTTATATTATATTTAAAATATTTTGTCAACCCCAGCTTCTGTACAAGAATTTTGGCAAAGTAAAATGGTTTCATACGGTGATATAAATCACGACCTGTCTGATCTAACAGATGAAGCTCTGTTGCACCAGGCTTTTGTGAAATCACACACTGATTCGTACCTCCAGTGACTCTTTGCGGCTCTGGGTGAGGGCTCCCAGGACGTCCCACTGATCACAGATCTTCTGACAGCGAGCGTTGACACTGGCTGAGTCGTAGTAGTCCAGCTCGCTGGAAACACAGAGTTTATGGCATTAGCAGATATTTCATTTACACACAGATACATTATTCAGTTGGTTTTTCCTCTTAATATTATTTTTCTTTACACAGCAGTTTATCACTCCACACTTCTTCTTCTCTCCTTACTTGAGTTCCTGTGCGATGGCGGCAATCTGCTCCACTCTGTCCTGATGGGCTGCCAGGTCACTCTCAAAGGCCTCGTGTTTCCGTAGCAACGCCTTCACTTCTGACAGGGTGGAGGTCTCATAGTCTTTCTGGGTCAGCATGGCCTCCTTACCTGCATGCACATACATTTCATTTATGAGTTTATCCTACAGTACAAGTCTCTGAAAATGCTGCAATACACTCAGAAACACTGTCAAATTTGTGCATCATTTCCTCTACGTACGAGTAAGACTGACAGGTTAAATAAAGACAGGGTTCCTACACATTTGGAATTTCAAAATTTCATACTTTTCCATACCCTAATTTGCAGACTTCTCTGCGTTTTTTCTTTCTTTCAGAGAATATGCGACATCTGAGTAAATATATCAGTGTATCATATTTCACATCATATTTAATTATTCTTAATAGGTGATTGTGGCCAAGTACCATAATGGCATGCAAATAAAAACTCAGGTAAGTTCAATGTCTGGGCTGAGGCAAAAAGGTTGGGTGCAAGCGATGCAGTAACGAGACGTCAGTGTTTTTTCCTTTCATGTGGCTCAGAATCGCCTTCTCCCCCATGTTGGAGATGTCAAACGATCTCACACAAAGCTTGCATCTAGCTCTGTGTGTGAATTGGGAATCCTTGGCCAACCAGTATTTATACATGGTATTGTCAAGCCATCCATCCAAAAATCTACCCATTGTGAACCACGTGAAACTCATCTTCTTGTCGAAGGTGCAGTGTTGGAGTGAAACTTGATACCTGGGGGGCTGGAGGAGGGTCATGGGGAAGCAGACTGGACATACCACTTGTCAATCAGGTAAAAGGGGCGGTATGTTTTCTAAAACGTTTGCTCTCACACAAACTGTGCTTGGCCCGGTGATCCAAAGTGATCCTAGAGAGGCGACTCAACACAGCATAGTTTGTACATCCAGTGTGAATGTGTGCGATAAACCCTTTACTCACCATCTGTCCAGGATTCATGGATGGCAGCCTTCTGGTGGAACTTCTCGGCCAAATGTTCCAGTCTCTCCAGACGTCTGATCTCACTGAGAATCCACTCCTCGTAGCCTTTTTCTGCTCCTTCCAGAGCATGCCACGCTCCATTGATATCCTGAGACCAAACAGCAGGAGTTACTGATATAAATCCCTCACTGCAAAGTACAGCACAGCACCTATTTCTGTGCCTGTGTAGTTCACATATAGCAGAATAACCATCAACCATTCCAAACTGTACAGGAAAGTATGAATGAAATGGTGTGAAACTCGACAGAGTATTCTGCTTATTTGGAGGAACTGAACTTGAAGTCGATTTTTGTTCTCTATATGATGGTAAAAAACAACTTTCTGAGTCAATGTCATGTTGTTAAAATGTACCAAAGAATGGTTCCTACGGCGTTATGCAATTTAGATTTAAGACGTTTTTTAATGAATTTCAAATTGGATTTTTAAACAGAAATGAGCTGCATAAATGACGACTGTATACATACAGACACCATGCGTCCTTCTGATGGCATGAAGGCGGGTCTGTTGCTGAGTCTCAGTTTAGTCTGCAGAGTGTTGAAGCTGATCTCCAGCTGGCATTTCTCCTGGACCTGAAAAGGGAAGTTAAGTCGGCCCACAGCGTTAGTGAACACATTCAGCAGAGGAAACAAAAAACTCTTAAAATGACAGAATGGAGTGGATATAAAAACAATGAATGCACCGTCAGGACATCCATACTCAGCTGGCTCAGGGCAGGGTAGTTAACGCCAGTGAGGCTAAATTTTAGCACTGCAGACGTTATTCTATACCTTGGGTGGTTTGTGGACACAGCGGTAGTCTCTGAAGTCCTCCTGTTTCGCCTGCATGTCATTCACGGTCTTTTCCTGGGTTCGGTTCTCCAGCCAGGGGATGGTTCGACGGATCCACTCCAGCAGCTGGAAGCAGAGAGGAAGATGGGGAGGAAAAACAATCAGGCTGTCATCCATTGGAAACAAGACACTTGCTCAATGGTAAAGGTTCTCCTGAAGTGAAGAGGTCGAATCAGCCCAGGTGCAAACATACTAAGAGTTTTGTACTCACCTCGCTGGCCAGTTTTTCGTAGTCCTCCATCATCTGCTCGTTCTCCTGGTTGACAGCCAGCACTTTGCAGATACGATTTGCAGCTGTCTCAGCCTATCAGGAAGCAAAGTGATGAGCAGCGCTCACAGTGATTGGATAAAATACTGTGACATTGAATCCACTCGCTGTGCTCAAAGCTTGGTGAGAACATTCACTGTAGTTACATATTTCTAACAGGATGCTGCTCTGCTCTTAAAGGAATACTTCAACCCCCCCAAATACCACAGTGAATCATTGATCCATAAACAGAAAATAACATAACTATGTCAAAACATCTGTTTACAAACTCTCACACAACTTGTGCAGTATAATGCAAGTCTCATTCTTCCAGTCATATGCTCATTACTTACCAAGCACAAACATTTTTGCTAAAACCTTAGTACATAAAACTGGAAGTGAAACTCCAACATCTATTCCCTCTTAAAACACCAGACTCCATTGACAACAGTAACAGTAATTTTACTTCAGTGAGCACAGGAGCTGCTGGTCTACTGCTGCCTTCATCTGTATCTTATAGTGTGACTGTTTTTTTAAGAGTCAGTTCAGATTTACCAAAGTCATACTATAACACACACTTAGTAACTGATAGAGGTAGTGGTAGACCAGCAACTCCCGTGTTCAGCGAGGTAAAATTACTGTTTTTGTTAATGGAGTCTGGCTGGTTTCACTTTCATTTCAGGTCCCTGTCAGAAGTAGCTGTCTGTCTACTGAGCATACGACAGGATAAATAAGACCTGGACAAATCTGCATGAATTGAGAGTTTGTAAACTGATGTTTTGCTAAAGTTTTGCTGATGATGACTCCCTATGACTCCAATTCAACAAGATTTTTTTCCATTTTTGGATTTTTCTTTCACTGTGAAGGCATTAAAGAAAAATGTTTTCTTCATGAATTCAACACAGGGTGGGTGTTCGATATATGAATGATGCTTTGGGGGGTGAAGTATTCCCCTACCTCACTACAGCAAAAAGAAAATAAGTGCCTATTGCTCTTTATAACTACCTCAACCTGAGCTTATATTACCACTGTTATAAGAGTTTTTCCATTCCAAATTTGTGCGAGCAAACTTCACACACAGGCAGTGAATACTAATTAATCTAAACAAGGTCAGGCACAAAGACAAATCAATCAATAAAAGTCAAATGAAGGTTACATTTGACTAATAAAAACATGCTCCAGCTGTTGATGGTTAGTTGAATGTGCCAAAAATCAATCTGTGTTTTAAAGCTCCATGCTTCTCCTGTCACAACTCAGGAGTCAGTCCATACATCTAGTTACAGATTCATGTAGTGCTGGAGTCCACATCAGTAGGTCTGCCTAGGATATTACACTACTGTACCACTGGAATAATAGACAAAAAAACAGTACACAGACTTCAACATATTGATTAAAGCTTATGTATTCTGTACAACAAACATTTTATGTGTTCGATCATATATGGATAAGATGCTTTTGAGTTTAAATATTCACGTTTAAAGGACCAGTGTGTAGGATTTATTGGCATCTAGTGGTGAGGATGGTAGATTGCAACCAGCGAAAACTGTGGTGAACTTTGAGTTAGGATTCCGTCAGTGTTCATCGGTCAGGAAGTCTTAACTGGGAGCAGAGCGCAGAGGTCTCTTCCTCTCCAAAACAAACAAACACAAAAAGGCATTGTGAATACTAGTACCAAAATTGACTTACCACCACCAGTTCAAATTTGTATGGTACCCAACCCTACTGGCATAAAAACAGAATGACCTTATCTTGAGCCAGTGTTTGGTTTGTCCATTCTGGGCTACTGTAGACACATGGCGGTGCAACATAGTCAGCCTTGTTGTGAACAAGGAACTGCCTCCTATGTAGATGTAAACGGCTCATTCTTGAGTAACGATTCTTATTTTTAGGTGATTATACACTAAAGAAAAGGTTATTTTACTTGTATGGATACTGCCAGAATATCCCCCGAAATCCTACACACTGGACCTTTAATGTTTAAACTAATGTATTTCACATATACTGCATATACATACTATGACACAATACAACAAACATTTAGAGTTGAAAAGTGTTAATAGTAGTTGAAGAGAAACTGGAGTGACATCAACCAGTGTTTCCCACAGTAACAAACCAAAACAGGTCTGACTTTCCCAAAACCACATCAGTACGGTGATCTTTCATATTTTATTGTTTTCCACACGGGAAATACAAACTGCTGTAAGTACACGTAGCCTGCAATTTATATATATCTTTATTTAGGGTGTCTTCAGTTATTCAGCTGGGACGTTCATAATTGTAAATAATACACACACAACAAATCAATTGCAGACAATCACAGTACTGACATGAGTTTGGGAATTTAAATCCAGACCATAAAGTAATCCATTTTGGGGAAACACAGTTGATGTCCAAAGAAACTGAAACAGGAGCATCAGAAAGCGTTTGTTGTTGTTGTCATCAGAGTTCCCATCATGGTCCTAGTCCTGTTATTTCCTGACTTTGCTTTACTGAGTGTCCATAACTCTGTAAGAGAGCATCCATGACCACAAGTCTGACTGTGTAAACACTCTGACCTCCTCTACATACATATATGTAAAGAAAAAATAGAAAGCAGCTCTATCTAATACATGTTGGGGAAACCTATCAGTATATTCCTGTTATTTATATTACCCAGGAAACTGATCCCTGTATTTTCACTGTCTTGAATAAATAAACTCATCTCATCAGTGATGGAAACCCTGCTGGGTTTTTGTTGTTGTTTTGCACCAAGGTGTGAGTCTGTGAGTCTGAAGCGTGAGAAGCTCACCTTCTGTGCACCAGAGAAGGCGTGATAGAAGCAGGATACATAGGTCATTATGGCCTTCTCATCTGGCCTCAGCGTACCCACGATGTCTACGCATCACCCAGCACCCAGCAGGACAGAGAGAGGTTGATGAAGAAAAGTAAACAGAGAGAGAGAAAGAGTAAAGCCAAAGCTACATGATCCCTGCGAGGTTTGAGAGCAACGGCTGGGAGGAGACAGTGGCTTCCTCTTTAGGTCCACAGCTTCAAGTTCCTCCCACACTGATGACAGGAAGAGGGGTGTCAGGGGGACGAGGACAGTTGGAGGACAAGTGTCCTCTTGAAGAGCGTTGAGAGACACTGGAGCCACAAGTTCAAGGTTGGGACACAAACACACACATCGACTGCTGAGTCAAGCTCATTAAATTGCTTTATTTTAAGTGTGAAGACGGTTGTTCTGTCAGTTTGGTTCATTTAAGTAAGTACAGTAAAATGCTGGCAAAAGCAGTGAGTCTGAAGATTTAAGAGTTTGTTTGTTATCTTCTGCAGTTTGCTACAAACACAAACTTTCCCTGTTGTTACTGACTTCATGTAATTAATTCAAGAACTACAGGGAGAATAAGCCACACACACACACACACACACACACACACACACACACACACACACACACACACACACACACACACACACACACACACACACACACACACACACACACACACACACACACACACACACACACACGCGCACACGCACACACAGACCTCTCCTGAGACTGCAGAGAGGCACACAAACAAGTTCTGAATGAGCCAGAAAATTAATTAGAGGAAGAGCAAAACAAGAGACGCATCAACTGGCTTCCTGTCAGAAGCCTACAGGGAGAAGAGGAGAGGAGAGGAGAGGAGAGGAGAGGAGAGGAGAGGAGAGGAGAAACAAGAGGTGGAGCAAAGAAATGAGATGGGAGGGTAGAAATAAAAGGAGTGGACAGGAGAGTTGTCGGAGGCGGTGTCTAAAAAGGCCGTCTGACAGCAAGGTAAAGTAGTGAAATTATTGTGACTACAGCATACACTTAGACTGATATTGATTTTTTTAGGTGGTTAAACCTAACCATCTGAGGTAGTGTTTGCATAACACCGTTTGTTTTTATGTACGTGACGTGGGCTTTTTCTACCCAGAAGTTACTGTAAACAAACACTGTGATTCGGTCTATACATGATGTCTTTGATTTGCTGTGGCTGCTTGTGGAAGCAAACAGGATCTGGATCTGAAGTCTGATTTGATCTTAAGCCAACAGACATTTGTATCAACAAGAAAAACCTGAACCCCTGAACCTCTGATCACTGCTGCTCACAGGACGACACTGCATTCACCTGAACTGTATAGAAATTCTGTAAAAGTCTGGAGAACAAGCTCAGCTGCAGTTTTCTGCAACCTACACACTCATTTCAATAAGAACACATCACAACAGAGCGGACAGACTATTTACCAGCACAGGCACATTCACACTGTCTGTGTCTGTGTGTGTTTGTGTCCCAATAAATCCAGTGTCCTCGTAAATGGTTTGGCAGCGCTGTGGAGAAAGTGACGCCATGCTGGACAGGAAGCAGCACCTTGTTAGTAACGGAGGGGGGGTTAAAGGTTGAGGTCAGGGGTCAGAGGGTACCTTCTGTGCTCCAGAGAAGGCATGGTAGAAACTGGACACATAAGTCATAATGGCTTTCTCATCTGGACGAGCAGTGTTCACAATGTCTACAAGGTGTGGGGGGGGAAGACTGTGGTTATGAAGACATACACATATACTGACAAGACATGTGATTATAGACAGAACACACATGAACATGCACTCATATATTATAAACACACACACACTTAACAAGCTGCTGTAGCTGTTAACAGCCAGACAGGACAATCAAGACTCAATTCATATGCAAACAGAAGGAGTGCAAATACAAGTACTAACAGTACTGTACATATGAGAGTCAGACCATAAACATCTTTACTAAAAACACTTGTTTGTTTGTGGGGCTGTATCAATTATGATTTTTTTCACATTCACAGCCTCCATTGAGGTTTTAAAATGAAGAAAAATGTGGGCCCGAGAGAAAATCTGCACCAAACTTAAAATAACTGGTAAAACTGGAATTATCTGATTAAATATGGGATAAATAAAATAAAAATAAAAACTGTTTAGATTTTGAATGTTAATATAATGAATAAAGCTTTGTAGCCTACAATAATTCAGTACAGCCCTATTTGTGTGTGTATAATTCTATGACTCTTATTTTAGTTTCTGTGATATTTTAGAATAACGAGTTAAGTTCAGCAAGGAAACACCTTCAACATTTGGTTTGTTTTTATGCTGAAGAAAATTAACATAAACATCAGCCCTCAGTGCTCATAATGGTCTTCCCCTCATACATACAGACAAAGACACACTCAGACAGTTGCATCTCATTTACAATCAAAGCATTAGAGGAGCAGAGGAGGAACAATGACATGGAGTCTTCATCTATCCTAGAGATGACAGCTTCTCATATAAACAGGTACAACAGTGCATTTGGAGATCAGAGGCCACATTTACACACACAACAACACTGTGACTGTGAAGGAAGTGGCACGATAATTCAATTCAGTCAGGGCAGGCTACACAGTACTCCAGGCTAATTCAATTGGCACATAACATCCAGAAGCAACCTCCAAGTGGAGAGTAAATAAATCTGATATACTGGTATGAATAAATATGTCATCCACATGTAATATCTGGAAGTAGAACTTTTTCCACTTCATCTACATCTCTTAAGTTACATGTGTGAAGTACCGATCAGGTCAGATGTATGGGTCGGTATAGTGACACCACCAGTCATGTCTTTCACAAATCAATATTTTCTCATGTGACACCATTATGACCACACTGAGTTGCTTATCACAGCATCTGGGCTGCTGTCGAATGGTCAAAAAATATATCATATATCTTTTCCTAAATACTGTTTGACCTCTATGGAAAACATTTGTGTGTGTTTGTGGGGGACAATGAGGGAAGAGAAAGAGAGTGTTATTAGTTACCATTGCTGCCACTTGATATGGTTCTGTGCTTTGGTAGCGGCTGATAGCTCTGATTCTATTCTGTGTGCGCATTTTGTGATGTGCTGGAGTCAAATATGTGACCAATTTCTTTTGGTTACTTTAAAAGGTTAATGATAAACATTCATTTGCATTTGTTTTAAATTTTGTCATTACCAAATGCTAAAATAAAGGGTTTTAAATAGGGTGCTAAAAATGTCTGAACAATCTACACTGCCTAGTTTTAAAATCCTGACCGACTGAATTTGTAACTGATTAGCCCTGCTGAACTCTAATATTACTGCGATTGTGTTCCTGGTCAAAGTACAGCTACAGTCACACACACAGCAGGTGCTCCGGTTCCGAGGATTTAGGTCAGTCTGATTCAGTTTTGCGTCATCTGATCAGCCTTTTAACTATTTAGAATTAACCATCGGTGGCAAATTGATCGGATGTTGTTCAATTCATTATCCTTGCTGGTCACCGACTCTGGCTGCTTGAGGTTGAGAAAGCGACTTAATTACTATTGGGCAGATTACTTTTTAACTCTGGTGTGTAAAACAATCAAGCGCTGCATGACAGCAATTTTAGCACATAACAAATATAAATGAGAATACTAATACAGGGGTTGTAAAATCACTAAATAACTCGAGCAGCTTAATTAGACTGCTGCCCACTTACAATACAGTCACCTTGTTGTGTGCATGTAAACACAGTCTGCATACAGTAGAGAGGATACCAGAACATCGACAGGACAATTCGATAATAACACAGTATCATTCAGGCCTACCTTCTGCGTCCAACATCTTAGGGATATCCAGGTGCTTCTCAGCCACCTCAAAGGCGTTGTTCAGGTTTGTCACCGGGTCATCCTGCACAACCAATCACGGCGTCAAAAGACGACAAACTCACTAAGGTCATGTGTTTTATTATCAGCCATTTTTAAAAAAAATTGAAACCTAACTATTAGTTTGCTTCCATATATACAAAGGCTGTATAACATCTGGGGTTGGACTAGGTTTAATGTTTGCGTCCAGCAGTAATGTTTATGTGTGTGTGAATGTGTGAACCTTTCTGAGGCTGTCATAATCGATGAGATCAGGTCTATGTCTGTGGATCAGAGCGTTGAAGGCGAGACCGTCCTTCCAGCTGTTAGAGAGAACAGATGAGTCAGGTGTGAGGCAGAGGGATAACAGTGTGAGATTGACTTCAGGACAAGATAGTCTTAACTCAGGTTCACTTTCTAGACCTTGTCTAAACTGGATTGGATTTGTTTTAGCTAGGACTGAAGACTTTTTTTTTGATCTCCAAGTCACTGAAAATAACAAGTTTTTGCGTAAGTCGTGTATACAATGCATTTTGACAGCTTCTGATCCTTCCCTTCATAATCTTTTATTGATTTCTCATTTTCAAATACTCTATGCATCATATTTTTCTGTCAGAACCATTTCAGTGGCTCCTGACTACTTCTGAGAAGTAAAACATGTTCCAGTTTCTCCAACAGGGGGCGACCTCTCTACATAATTACAGCAGCTCATAGGAGAACACTGAGCTTTCATTCACCTTTTAACAGTGTTGGATGATGAAGACATCTCTACCTCTCAATAGGTATATACAAATTCCTCATGCATCACTAGGCGTGGTCATGCTGCTCCCAGACAACTGAGATGTGTTACAGAGTTGTATTGTGTTTGTGTGTTTAATAGATCGCAATAACATGTTCATTTCTTTTCATCTTCAATATTGGCCAGATCTGACAAAGTTCCTTGCAGACTTTTCATTTTTTAATTCATCTATTTATCCTTTATAAATCAGGGTTTCACTGGAGACCTTTACTATCCCTAAAAGCTCTTCGAAAAATTCTTGAGCCTCAAGATAGAGAAATGAATTTTGATGGAAATGCCGAATTTCTCTTACTTTCTAGGGTCTTTAAGAGTGTGAGTGTGTGGTACCTAATGTGGAAGTTCTGCACGTTGACATTCTTGTAGGGAGCGGTCTTCCTCTGGCACCACAGCAGAAGACCCTCCTTTGCAGAGGTCTCTGTAATGAGGAGAAAGGAGGAAAGAGAGTAGCAGTAGCAGGAGTTAGAGGACTGTTTTGGAAAAGACTTCATTACAGTGAATTATCTTGTTTTATTCTATTAATGGTGCTCAATCAGAGAGGAAAATACTGCACAGCATGTTTATGAGTGTGCTAAATATAAACTGCTTCAGTCCTCATCAGCGGACTTAACGTATCAGGATGTTTTTGTTTACTGCGTGTGCCGAAACAAACATCAGAAACCTATCAGTCACTAATATGGCGAATAAAAAATATGAGTCAGTACTCCTCACAGTGGCCCACACCCACCAGAGTTAGTCAACACAGACGGTTTTAATTAGCCACCAGAGTCATTACAGCTCTGAGTGAGGGACACTGATTCTCCAGGCAACATTTATTCAGCAGAATAATTGCAAAAATAAAACGGCACACCTGCCTTTATGACTGTTTATAATGAAGTGATTAGTAAATTAATTCATTGGTTTATCAGCAGGAAATGGCAGAGGGTGAGAATGTTGCTGTTTAATATCAATCTAAGTTCAGTGTTCTTGACTGTTGACCTTGTGATGGCCATTATCTGAAATTTTACAGACTGCCATTAACTGTCAACTGATCAGTTAATTGAAATACAAACTGGCAAATTACTGGATAATGAAAATAAAAGTTTGAAAAAGTTTTAACAATGCAGCAATTTTTTCATAGTAGAACAAGGTGATAATATGCCCTCAACCCTTTGAGATGCACCACCTCTCACACTTGTGATCCCAAATCCCACACATTACATTTGGTGCAAGTGTCATCTGCATATAATTAACCAAAAATAAGTAAGTAAAAGTAAGACTGTCAGGGAAAAAAACACTATGTCAAAGAACTGAGTCTGTATATAAAGTAAAAATGGATCATAAACAAGAGCAATATTTCAAGTAAGAAACCAAAGAAGTCATGAAATGAAATAATAATCTAAGATAATCAAATTCTTCTTGATCCTCCTTATGGTACTTTACACTTAAAAACATGCCTCCCAGTTTCTTTAAAGGTGTAGTATGTAGAATTAAGTGGCAGCTAGCGGTGAGGTTGCAAACTGCAACTAACTGGATATCCCTTCACTCGGAGGCGGTGCCATACGCCGTACATCACACAGAGTGTCGTGTGCCTGATGTGCATTCTCATTGGCTCGCACTGTTTCGTTCCTCACCCTTTGGATAAGTTAGCAAACTGGAACCCAAAAAAGGTGATTATTAACCTAATCTTTGCCTTCACCACTGGACTACACCTAGAGGAGACCTCATGCCTAACTGTACCTTCAAACAGAGGTGATTTTTTAAATTTTATTTTTTGTGATCATTAATTTACGCAGATGCACTTACACTTAAGCTCCTTGTGCTGCTGATGCAGCTGCAACTGTAAACAGACTTCACTGCAAATTTGTAAATGTCTTTTACCTGACTGCTGATACATTTTTAGTTTACAATCATAATGTTACACTGTAAAATATGTACATCTAAATAGTGCTAAAATATATTGACATTAGAATGGACTTAGCTACGTCAACAAACCTATTCAGACTGGTGATATCAATGTGGTATCTTGCATCAACAGATGCCCAAACAGCTGAGACCATACAAATTATAGGAAAACATGATTCCGTATGCCTTCACACCTGACATGCATCAATCAATTGATCTTATATTGTACGCATGGACATGCGCTCAGAGCATGGGCTGAGACAGGCACAGAGCTCGGTGAAGCGTGCACTGCTGCATCCTGCTAAACCTCGCCCATCTGTGTGAAATACCAATTTTTTAGGGAGTCCCCCCATAAAGATATAAAGAAGTCATCCTAATCCTGATTAAACACTAATGAAAACAAAACTGTCAATAGGATATTCCATATCTGCCAACAGATCACCCCAAATCCCACACACAGCTCCTTTTCCTAGCACTGAGTAGCTTTACATCACCATCAGTCATCATGTAGGCCAGACCTGTTTCATCTTGACTGTATTCCATCACTACTCACCCCCCTCTCTGTGTGTACGAATGTCTCTAGCCTTGTTACTTCCACTCTAGTTCCCACGGTGCACCCTCAGCTTGCACATCTGCATGCGCGTGTAAACACCAAAGATTCCTGCAGGCCTCAGTCGGCTAATTAATCTGGCCGGGAGTCGAACTGACGGAGCGCCTTTGAGCAAGGCACTTGCAAAATAACAAACAAAAATAGTACCTTCTACAGAGATGTCCTGGATGGCAAAGCGGAGGATGATGGTCCAGATCATTCCCAGGGTCATCTTGGCATTTCCGTCCACAATTTCTGCGCACGCACACACACACACACACACACAAAACTCATCTCAATCAATCCCCACATTTCTTTTATAAGCCTGTAAATCTTGTCTGTTGCTGCTGTTTTTACAACCTTACATCTGCTCTTACATTTAATAATTTCAACACACCCAAACACAACTGTACTGAATGTCCCACAGCTTCCAATTTTCCGTCTAAATGAGATGCTTAAACAGTTATAATTCCAATCTCAGGAGATATAAAATACAGTTTATTATTTAATCTGTTGTACAAGAGACACATATGCAGTAAAGTCAATATGTTGTGTAGGATATTGTCAAATGACGTGAAAAAATGAATGTGCCAGTGTAAATATTTACAGTCTGGAACTCTGTAATATCACATATCTCAGTGTTCCCACAATGATCTACAGATATTTGTCAGGTTAATGAACACACACAGCACAGAACAGAACAACGAGTCACATGCATTGATATGTTAGTGAGAAGGTATGTAGTGCGGCTCACATTCCACTCATAGCCCAAACACATACAATCCTCTCATACTTTCACCTGCTCCAGTTGATCTGTCACACTTAACTGTCAGCTGTCACCTGAGAATTTGTCCCACATCACTTTCGTTCTAACATTCTTCATGGTTAATTTGACATTCATGTTTGGCTCTAAGGTTTCTGTTCTGCTTAAAAGGGTAATGTCAGTATTTAAACTTGGATCCTAATTGCACACTTTTTAGGGTCTAAGCAAATAATGGGACCAAATTTTTGAAATTGCAACAGAGGCAAAACAGGTTGCAAAGTTACCACTTGAAGCAATTGTGCACTGTCAATTTCCATCCACCTAAAGGTGTTTGTTTTTGCTAATGGACTCGGAATATTGCTGTAAGTGTCTGACAACATTATGGAGGAATCCCTGCAGAGATTGGCCTTTTTGCTCAAGAGTAAGAGACTTTCTGTTTAACAAGAAACAGCCTCGAAATCACCATCTCCGAACCCACCAGACTCTGTGTAAATAAACGGTCATTTTAACATGTATATAAGACGAGCCTATTTTCACATCTAACTTGGTGAATTAAGGTTTACTTTAACCAAACTGTAGCTGGCATTTGCTGGAACAGTGGAAAGATGAACCAAGATGGTTTTTGTAAGTTTTATTTTGTTTCTGTTGACTTTGAATGAAGTGTGTTACAATGTGAATCGTGTGATGTTGTTTTTTTAAATTTTTTAAATTACTTTTTATTTAAAAGCAGTCTGGTGGATTTGGCAAAAGGCAATTTGGGGGTTGTTTCTGGTTAACCAAAACTATCTTACTCTTTAACACAAAGGTCTATCGCTGCAGGAATTATTTCCATCATGTTGCCAGACATTTATAATAATAATCACCGTTTCTAAATTTAAAAATAAAAGCTAAATTCTTTCCGTTCTGTGAGTTACATCAACTCTGTACTTCAACACGTTACAGAAAGGTTTAAGACTGAAGTCCTTGAAGAACAAATGGAGGCCTGAGAACTAGAATGTGTGGGTTTTAATAATCTCTGTAGGACGTTCTCTCTCATCTCATCACTTCCATCCCTCAATTTTTTTCTTTTCCATTTTCTGTGTCGGCATTTTTCTCTCTGTTGATTTCCAGTAGATGACCTTTAGTGGGCTGCTTTTATAGAAGGCCAGAAAGTGTGTGTGTGTGCGCAGTATTCTGGGCAACTGTGAGTTCAGTGGTCATCAGTATCTGAAGTGTCATGTGGCAGGAATGTCACATTTTCCCTAATAGAGCAGGATAAAGGTCAAGGTCCTCAAGCTGACACGCGCACGCGCACACACACACACACACACACACACACACACACACACACACACACACACACACACACACACACACACACACACACACACACACACACACACACACACACACACACACACACGCACACAAGGCGGTGATATATCCGCCCTGCACCTCTGATCTCAGTCCTCATCGGGTGTGCATTTTACACTCACCATCAAGTATGACATTTTTTGGTCTTGAGGTCAGAAGTTTTAAGAGGGACTATGACGGTTGAATGAGATGTTTCCACAGCGAGATCTGATGACTCATGAGGAAGAGTCTGAACTTTATTCATTAGGTTTTAGAACATCAGATGGATGTGTTTGGTGTAATATGCATCTATTTGGGGGTCCTTATTATATTTGTATATGCGAGCATGAATGCATGCTTACCCTCTGCTCCAATGGAGACCAGTTTGACTCCTTTGCTGGCGATGAAGTCCAGGGCTTTGTTAACGTTGTTGATCTTGTGGACCCTCATCTTGCCTCGCTCAGGTTTGGGTAACCGTTCGCCTGCAGACACACACACACACACACACACACACACACACACACACACACACACACACACACACACAAAACACATAATGTGAGGGAGTTAGCTCCCGTGGTGACGAGAGTGGAGCATGTTTCCACAAGCTCAGCAGAACAACACTCAGTCAGGACAGTTAAAGTTACAGCAGGGACGTTGGTGTCGCTCACAGCAGAAAAACCTGAAGTGACTGAGAAAAAGGAAGCTGAAACTCATCTAGGGGACGGCAGCAGATCAAATGATTGTCTGCTATATGAACAGGAGCAATTTCCCCACTCCAATCTTAAATGAAACACAAGACCAAATCTATAGCAGGGTGTTCCCAATGATTCTTTAAATGTGATCCATACTGAGGTTGGAAACTGTGAGCGACCACACCCTGGGATCGACAGAGATGTTGTGTATCTTCAACATCTGAAAACATTTTTCACTCTGATCGACAGCTCAGGGACAGCTTTGAAACTCAGGCCGCTGCTCAGTGACACACAAGTGTGTGTTTGAGTGTGTGGTGGGCTGGACGGCTTTCCCTGTGGCTTCTGTGTGAAACATCAGATGTCATTACAGACATTTTAGTTTAATTAAAAACTTTCCCACTGAGCCTCATTTTTCCGGTGCTGTGAAGTTGTACAGATGTAGGGTTGGGCTGGTGTAAAATCTTCAAACCCGTTTAATATAAGGCCGAATGCTAGACCAGATCGGTTGACCTAATTTTACCATTAGGTGTTGCACTTGACTCAGCAGCCACTCATGAGTAGAACGTAAAGACACTGTGTCCTCACAGCAAATGAGCCTCCAACTATCACATCACATCGTCTAACATCAGAGCTCTTTGTCCACACTGAACCCATTAAATACGCACTTCTGTCATGTAAACAAGCTATGTAAATATCAGCTGTGCATTCAAGGTCAGTCTAGAGACTTAAAAGATCAATGAGTACTTGCTATCTTCCTCTGTTTGAACTATTAAATTAGCAAACACGCATTTTATGTCAGAATATTTACTGAAATTGTCATTCAACGTAACCGTCAGCAAGTAGCCTCCCTTGTTATTAGCGATGGTCATTTACCAGAAACTTTGAGCTCAACTGCCACTTTATGCTGGTATTTGTAGTGAAATAAAAAGGTGTCGTATAGATGATTTCTCATCTCAACTTTATGAATCAGCTGTTCAATCATCCACTGTGGCGCTTTCAAAGCGAGGAACGGGAATAAATACAAATGGGGAATGCGAAAAAGTTAAGCTCTAAACGATGCGCCTCGTCACTCACAGCCAGTCAGGACAACTCTTTTGTTGGCCTCAAATCCAAATGGTGCCATATTGGTGCAATTTTAGTTTTTCTTGAGAGACTAACACCCCAAAAACACACATGAACATTCTAGTAAACAAACACAGTGTGCACTGCTCTTGCCCCTCCCACCTCTGCTGAAATGTGAACTCCATGTTGCTGTGTTCGGTTCAAAGCCTGTCAGACACTAGTGGCGTTGGTCCAATTGTAGACATAATATTATGTTAATAATGGTGTCATATTGCTTAACACTCATGCATTACAAGTTTGATTTAGCACTGCCATGTCATCAGGTTGCTGATGTACGTTTTCAAAATGACTGAACATGTCATAACAACAAATGCAGGTCCAGCGTGTTTTCATAAAATCAAACCGGTATAAGCTCTTACAATGAACCGCGCAAAAACCGGAAATCAACCCAACTCTGCCCAGATGAGTTACCTGAGATGACCTCCAGCAGCAGCATGAGCTTGAGCCCATCCCTGAAGTCCTCCTCGATGTTTTCGATCTGCGTGCCAGACTTCCGCAGGTGGGAGTTACACCATGCCGTGAACGTCTACACAGAGAGAGCACAGAAACAGGAGACAAATGGTGATTATTCAGTCTGTGTCGTTTTATTTTTCCAGCTTTTATGACAATAAACCAACTTAGCATGGAGAATAAATGAAAACGAAATTCAATTAACAGGAAGGGCAGTGAGGGAGTTGCTTTGATAAGACAGGAAGTAGCAGAAGGGGAGGAGTCAGACGTTAGAATACAAAACCTATAACCTGAAACGAGAACTGCTTGTGATCTCCAAGAACAATTTAAACTACATGTCACAAAATGGCAGATCAAATGATGAATAAAACAATGCACACTTTCGGTAACATAAACACCCACTGTGTAAGAAAGCTGCACTGCTTTTCAACTCTAATAAAAATAAGGAGAGAGAAACTAAAATGTTTTCCAATCAGTTTTTGCCTCCTTGTCCTCCCTCTCATTCCTGTTACACAAACTCTGAACTCATAACTGGTGACAGAAGTGGGCTCAGTCCCGTTGTGAAATACAAAAAGAAAATGCACTCCTGTAACGTCCAAAGCTACCGAAGTGCATCCCACATGTTAAAGAAACACCCAACAGTCCAGTAAACCTCATAAATGCATCCCCTTTACTATCTGAAACCCAGACAGCAATCAAACTAAACATCTGTGATAACTTGTAATTAAATATCAGGATGGTGTACCAAATCACAAACACAGACATCTGGCGAAAGACACACAACCAGCACGAATCACACACATCAATAGCTGGTTGGAATCCGTGCTTTTGTGCTTCTGGTTAGCCAACATTCTTCAGAAATGTGTTTTCAATCATTTTATTGTGAAGGAGTTCATGGCACTGAGGTAGGCACGGGACTGTGGAGAGCTTAGTCACGGCACTCTCCAACAATCTCAGTTACGGCTCATCATCGATCAATGTGCCAAAACTCTTTTGACTTGTTACATAATTTGGGGGAGGAGCCCTAAAAATTGCTCTAAAACGTAACCAAAATAAATCTTGGTGAAAAAATGGTGTATCCTGCACAACATAACCAATACTCCACTATGAGAGAGTGTTCATCTGTATGAAAATTATTTGACTTCTTGCAGCCTTCAATGATCATAGTGACCCTAATGTTGGTGTCAATCAACATCAATGCATTACAGTTGAAAGAGCATTGCTTAAAGAGGGAATGACAGGAAGAGTTGAAAGGAGGAAGGAGAAGGAAAAGTGATTCAGGAAGCAGGAACTCAAAGCTTGAAAAGAAGACAAAGATAAAACTGACTTGTTACAAGACAGACAGTAGCAGAAAAATGTTAGTACTATTATTATCATATAAATATTTTATTCTGCTAAGATTATTAAATTATAAAGAAAGATTTAGCAGTTCCAGCTTATTAAATAAGAATCTGCTAAGACTTTCTGCGGTACGGCTGAAACCCAGGACTAGGGTTGTCAAAAGTATCGATACTGATACTCAAACGCTGTATCCGGATACAATACTAATTTACAAAAGTATCGATACTAACAGTGCACGCCACCTCAGCACCTGTCGGGTGCGCGCAACGGGCCCGACGGACATGCGCTGTGCAGGCAGCGTCTGGCAGGCACAGAGCCCTCGCTGCAACCCGGCTTGTTGTCGTCGCTGTGCATGCATGCACACATTTCTGTTGCTGTAATATGGCCAGCGCGGCTGCAGGAGGATCAGAGCAGCCAGTTTTGGTCAAAAATGATCAAGGAAGAAGCGCTCTTTGGAAATATTTAGTGAAGTGAACACAGCACGCTGCAGATGGCAGGTACAGCCCCTCCCTTCACTAGCAGCTGAGCAGGTGGTGTCGCCAGCATCAAACTAAAATATAACTTCTAACGTTAATGTGGGAGCTAAGCAGAAAACTTTATCAGCCATGCCCGTCTGTAACATTAATAGACAATGTTAGTTTAACAGGACAACACAATTATGTGTGTCTGAAAAGTTATGTTAACTGCAAAGTCACAGATTGAAGCTGAAAAAACGTTTGGTTTCTCCCGTAACCCCTGGTTTTCTGATCACACAGTGAGGTAGAAACAGGAGCATCCTGAGCCTAACCTACCAACTCTATTTGATCAGCAACAAAAATACCAATTCACCAGAAGCACAGAAAATAATCAGGGCTGTAGATAGAAACATTTGTATAGACAGATCTGGTTTCTGGTTGTTATTTATTTTTTGTTGTTATCATTTAAAAAATGACATACCTCTTAATTTTTGCTGCTGTATCAAAAATGGTATAGAGTATTGAATATTTTCCTGGGTATCGATATCGAGTTTGAAATTTTTTTCTTCAACCCTACCCAGGACCAATCCAAACCAGTTCGTATGTGACCGGAACCTTCTGAACCGAACCACAACTGAGCGGCCACCTCCATGGCTGAAAAATTTAGCCAATGTGGAAGTTCCAAAAGTGCAGTTCATCGAATCACCACTTGAGGTTGGCTCAAAAAGCAACTGAATCCCCCCAGACCCCCCACTTTAAATCGCCCAAATTTACAGCAAAGCTTGTGAAACCCTAAAGCTACAAGTGACATCATCTAGTGTGCCACAAACCAGCCATGAAGTCAAGAAGATCCACCACATGAACTGGGAGGTCCTTGCTGAGTTGGTATGGAATGACACAGGTGGGACAATTTCTGACATGTCATCGACTATACAACTTATTAAAAATACAGGAAATTAACTGCTTTTAACAATAATTGTTACTGAAGTTCTTTTGAAGTATTGGAGTCAGATCTCTTCAGACTCACATCAGACAAATCCTCTCCTCAGTATTTGACATTAACTGAATACAGAAATATCTCAGACAACTTAGAAGAAACATCACTGTTAAGACTGAGTAAGTATCAGTCAACTTGATCCCTACACCTCTTTTTCTGCCTCTCTCCTGTGCTGTGTGTTCAAAAACATTATGACAGGGTGCTGCTCGCTGCCCTGCCCCTCTCCCCACCGTCCCACTGTGGCCGCCGGCACAAAGCTCCCATTGAGCCTCATGGATAATAGCACCCTTCAGCCCCCTGTGCTCTCCCTCAGCCCACTCTCTCTCTCTCTGTGACCCTCCCCCAGAACTGATACCACGTCCAACACACACACACACATATAAACTGGACCAGGACATACACTGGATAGGGAGGAACAAACACACACGTACACACACACACACACACACACACACACACACACACACACACACACACACACAGTTAATAACAATGCAGCAGGAAGTCACACTGCAGTGACAGGAAGTTAAACCCAGAGCAGACAATAAGAGTAAAGTAGCATCCATCACTGTCTCAACACTGATCTCTTCACATGGTCAGCTGCAACAAAAGCCTTGTGTTTTCCACGATCACAGGCCATCAACAATACATTTATTTCTTAAATAGCTTTTTATCAATCTAGAGAAAATGCATGATTTGTTTAAAAACGCTTTATAGAAATTATACTGTGGATTTCAGGGTGATGTATTCAGAGATTTCAGAGTAAAAATCATCATCTAAGCCTGTGTAGCAAAGTGAGTAACACTGACGAGCAAAATTCACAGAGAATGGATTGCGGCAACTCCATGAACTGCACATCACTTGCAACACTTGATGCAATCAGTTTGTACCAAGACCACAGTAGCAGAAAAACGTCAGAGAGACAAAGACAGCTACAGGTCCTGACAAACGAGCTGCAGAGGCATGCCATGATCACAACAATGTCTGGGTGTGACACCCCTTGTAAATGCGCTTCAGTCACCACCAACTCTCTGGGGATGCTAATAATTTCAATGTAACTGCATGTCGCCATTAGTGCTCGTCTTTGTGACCTGGATTGTTATGTTGCATTGAGGCTCATTTGCATAGAATGGGGCTGATTCTGCACCATATTGCCTAATTTAGATATGCACAAATAGAATAGAAGCACTGCGAAACTATTTGCTTGGAAGCAAAGGGGTGCTTTGACGATTACAGTTTCTTTTTATATTAGTGCAGATATGTCACACAGTCCTTTTGTGAATTTGCCCCTGAGGGTTTCTGCATGTTGGGAAGCTTTGGATTCAAAAAGCAGGTTTATGATCGTGAACTGTTAAAGAGAGCAGCTTCACTAAAACTGCAAATGCCGGCTCTGTTCCAACAGGAGCGCTGCCACTGAGAGTGGTGACAGGGAGAGTAAAATACAAATGGCAACAGGTTGAGACCTGCAGAGAGCTCAGGAACTTCTCTGTACAGACTACAGATTATACAGCTTCCATCCCCTCCCTTCAAGGCCAGAGGTCAGACCCTGTTAGGCTCTCTGTGTCTTGCTCAAGGACACTTCAGCCTGGCTTTTGTCCAGCTTAAAGTAGCTCTTTACGCTGCTCAGTGAGGGCTCTCCATCAGGTTGTTCTGGGTCTGTGACAACCAGGAAGAAAAAAACTTTTGTGTTCAGTTGGCTTTTTGTATTGTGGGGAAATGTAGCATGCCTTTGGCTACCTCATGTCACTCAGGGACAACAAGGTGTGGCACACTTGCTCAGACACTGAACCATGCTGAGAGGACACAAGGAGGCAGCTTTAACAAGATTATTTGTCCTCATACAACATATCAAATCTGTCTTTAAACATGGTGACGCTTGACTACGCTTTACTGCTTAGTTAACCACAAACTTATCAGGTGCTATCTCCGGCAAGCTAGTTCACATGAAATGCCAACTGACCTTATTTTACTTGTACAAACACGTTGGCAGCTTGTTGATGAAAGTCTGATGAACTTGACACACAAGCATTATGTTAACTGCTTCAACTCTTAGTTTAAGCCCGACCTCGACTGGCTAGTTTCAATATTAGTTAGCAGGTCTATATCTTAATAGCTTTAAGTTTAACCATCTTCTCTCAAAAGACGTTCAGTTTTATTATTTACCTTTTCTTAATAACACTGTATACTGAATATTAAGATAGAGACCACGGAAATATAAACAGACTTTATTTGTTTGTGCACCAGAAATAACAGAAAAACTCCCAATAGGCAAGAATCCACTTTACTCACAGTTTGCAATTAATCCCATTAAGGGTTTCCCAGTATTAAAGTTAAAAGTTTGTCCAATATTTAAGCTTTATGAGCTGCAGATGTGTAAAATCGCCAGAAGCTGCTTTAAAATACATCAATGTGATCACATGCTGAGGTTAGACGGTGACCTCAAACAGTGAGATCAGAGTAGGGTCCTGGTTGATGCATGCAGCAGGAATAACACACAGGATGTTCTTACCAGAGTTATGCAATAGATACAAGAGGATAAGAGCGTGATGCCTCAAATGTAAACCTTCTTAACACTCAGATCCAGCTTTACTTAGCCTTCAGCTTGTTATCTGTGTCCTCAGCTCAGGTCAGAAATCCTTTCATCTCATCTGATCTGTGTAGCCAACACAGAGCGGCCACATGGGCAGGTTTAACAGGCTTCGCTGGCACTCATCCTGCTTGATCGCTCTCTCCAGGAGTTTGGGTCAGCTCACTTTTAATTCGATCAAAGTCGATAACCTCGAGAATTAAAACTGGTAACTCACCTGGTGGAGCGCATTCCATTAAGGCTCAGTCCTTATCATAGCAGCCTGTGATCATTTCCGGCTTTTTGCTTCATGTTGTCCTCTCTCTCTCTACACCACAGTTTCTTTTTCTACTCAGTTTTCACTATCAAATAAAAGGCAAAATTATCTTTAAAAAAAGCTAACAGTGCTCTGATTGATCAGCCACCAATCGTTATTGCCTGATATTCATTCTAAATAGTTTGATAAGATCAAAGATGCAAAACTTTAGTCAACGTCAGTCATCAAAGTAGCATCATGGTGCCAATGTGTTGCCTCAAAAAAAGGACACAGGGTTTGTGATGAGGCTTCAGAAGTCTTTGTTGTCTGTGTCCTGGACAAACTAAGTCTGGAAGTGGTAAAGTTGTCCAACATGTCTCCTTTATGGCAGATATACAACTGTCTCTTCACTGCTTTACTGCTGCACAAGTGTGGATAATAGAGGACGCTTATAGGGGTCTACTGGGGTCAGATGTTTGATCTCTGTGTCCTAAGACACACACACCTATACCAGTCATCAATGTGACCTCCCAAAAGTCTTTCACCTCTGATCTCTAACTGAGCCCACAGGGTCAAAGGTCAAGGTTCAGATAGATATCATTGGTTTCAAAGACAGGAACCCAGCAGTAGTTTTAAACTCTAAAATGCAAAAAATGCACACGCTTGAATGCACACACTCACACAAACATAAAAACATGTATGTGCGACAACAGTGAAAACACACACATATACACCTCAATACATGAGGTTGTATAGACTGGGAGCAGAAAAGGGTGAAAAGATGGACAGCATCAGTCTCTCGAGCACACACACCACTCCTTGAACAGGAATGTGCTGAAGTGACATCTACCTACACACACACCCTATCATATCTTTGTATTGCTCACCTAAACTCTATTTCAAGCAACATACACATCATTGTGCCCACACCCAATGTCTCAATGCATGTGCAATTTTTTAAAATAGAGGCAGTCAACTGTAGGTATACCTGAATGCACTCACACACACACACACACACAGGCAAGTCAGGGTGTGCCCTGCTACACCTGGGAGGAATGAGCCAGGTTGAACACAATGTTATTGCTTAAGTGCCTGAAATTCTCTACATGACATCAGCAGTTTGTGTGTGTGTGTGTTCTGGATTACAACCCCTTTTTTTCTTGCTAACACTGATGAGCTCACTCTTAAAGCAACTCTACACACTGACAGTCTGTTGTTTCTGTGGCAGCTCGTCATTTCTACATCAACTGACTCTCTCACTCTCATTGTGCGCGCCCGCACACACACACACACACACACACACACACACACACACACACACACACTTTTTAAACAAGCTTTTTTACTTGCGTCACTGTTGAACAAAGAACCATTATTTCATAACTTGACCTTGCAATACTTCTTCATATGCTCTTCAATAGTTTTCTAATCTTATTTTAGTTTTATAAACCTCTTATTATTTATTTATTTTACTTTCTCTGTTAATCTGTAGTTATTGCTGTACTTCTGCTGCTGAAACAAACCCAGGTTTATCCTGTCTTGAAAATATCGTAGAGAAAAAAAATAAGAAATTTCAAACTGATCCGGCCGGGAGCAGAGCTTTGCCTCACTGCTCCACCAGTACCCCCTGATAACGGCCCCCGGGGCAGCAGTGTCTGTCTGTCTGCAGCGCCCTTTTCTACACTGTAGCATAACAAAATCGTCATTAAATGATGCATGAAGCTAATGTGTAAGATGAGCAGCGGGAGTGTGCAGAGGGGGTGCATTCATACTCAGGATGAGTATGAATCAATCAAACTAAATGCGTTTCCAATATGGAAATGCATTTAGTCCGTAGTATTTTTTTTTGGTAACAAACCATGAGCTGACAGCAGTGTTACACAGTTCTTATCACAAACAGTCAGAAAGGTCTCACACCTTCAACACATCTTATCAAGGTCTTAATCTCTATGAGTCATGTATTCTCAGCACAGCCACGGTCCACCCACCCACGCACACACACACACACACACACACACACACACACATCTATATACAGGCTGCAAAAACACACACACACCACTTCACATGGTCCGGATGTGTAATTTCTGAAGTAGATCCTCCATACTGCCTCTACTGCGAATCTTTTATATCAAGCATGAATTAACTTAATCATGCAAGCCTTGTCAGACCGTAGTAAAAAGAGAAAATGCAAAAGAGGAAAGGCCAAAGTAACCATGAACTCAATAAATGGCTCCATCTATTAGGCACTTTTGGCACCAAAATACTGATACCTTTACAGAGCACTTATTAAAACAAAAAATAGTGACATAAAATCATTAAGAACAAACTGATTGACAAAGTCCTGACAAATTGTCATGATAGAATTAGGTACCTGTGAGATATGATACACAGTATACCTCTGGGGACAATCAAGTCACTGAAATCACTGCTGCTCCACTGACATAGAAGAGCACCCAACAACGTCAGATTGGTTGTACTGAACCACTTCAGTATGAATGTGAAGCCTACACACCATCAAAGAATGAAAAAGCAAATGTAAAATGGCAGCAGATGGTGAGTTGCTGCACCAGAGAGCAGATCTGTACTGCTAGTTAAAGGAGTTATATGGGGACCTGCTGGCAGGAGGTACAACCTCAAGGAACTTGGACAGAGCCATACTAGACTGAACTGGCTGTACCAGACTGAGCTGGGCCAAAACCATGCTGGCCTGGCCCTGTGAATAAAGCTCAACAACTAGTCTGGTCTGGCCTGACACAAGGCCTCCTATTCTTAGAGGCACGGCAATTAAAAAAGGGCTGTGGCTTGCGACACAGCAGCACTGCTAACTATTGTCACACACTGTGTTGCTTTAAACGCTCTAGAAGACAGGTTGGTCTTTGTGCATGAACATACAGGAGCCAATAAAAACTGTTTAAATGCATTTTCTCCTGTCAACACATACAGACATATACATACATAGTATCTGCATGTCCGCACAGAGCAGCACGCCATGATATTTACCCACTAGGCCAACTTAACTGTGACTGTGCGTCTAAAATTATACTTGTATGTGAAGACTTGTGCCATCTCTTGGTACCAAAAGCACAAGTCATCCCACTTCCCAAAGTGGACAAGGTACAAAACCTGATCAGCTCTTATGGTTGAAACCCATCCATTCATGCTTAATAATGTTTGTAGTTTGATGATGCATACAAATTTGACCAATTTTAGCAGTGTTTCCTCTAGGATTTTTTTCAGCAGTGGGGGGCAACAGACATCAGCCCCCCGCTGCTGAAAAAACAGTATATAGTATAGTATAGTATAGTATAGTATAGTATATTTCATACTACAAACTTGTGAGTATTTTTTTTTCAAAAACAACTTATTGCTCAAAGATAATGCTTAGTTTTTTAAACTTATCAGGTCCTACTAATCCCTAATAGCCAGGAGAAATAAATAATGCAAACAAACGTTGGGTCTCAGGAGGTTACAGATGGGTCTTGGACTCAAATGTACTGTTACACAAACATATCTTTTGCTACTGTCAAAACTAAGTTCAGCTCCACATTGAAAATTCTTCATTTCTGAGTCACAACTGTGCTCTATTAAGTCAAGCGAACCACAAGACAAACACCATCTTCAAACACTGAGATTCCTCAAACTCCATTTCAGAAATAAACATTATGACAACTCCTTTTTACAACCATGCTGAGCTGGAACATAAATCTAGACCCACAATTAAAATATACACACACACACACACGCACACACACAAAGGAAGAAAAATAGCTGCACTCGAGATTCCACTGCACTCTGCCTCAATGCAGCTTCATTCATACAACAGTGGTGTAACTGGATATGCAGTCTGCTACTGTAGAGCTGCTGCTGCTCCAGTCTAGAGTCACAGTGCAGGAATACGACACCGTCCTACAGGGCTCATGGTGGGACCTGGGAGGGCCCATGATGTACCCGTATATGTGTGTGACAACTGAGCTACTGAGAGTGAAGAACCAGCCTCGAGCTAAACAAGTGAACAGCTGTTTAAATGTTTTCAAGAAAGTGCTGATGTCCACACACACAATTGGCAGCATCTCTAGCTGTGAAATGATGAATGATAAAGATTAACTGGAACACAGTGCCACAGCCAAGGGTAGTGGATCTACAGAGAAAAGAAAAGCTGGCCAAGATGCTCATGTCCGGAATACTAGTGGTCACCGGAGTACTGCTACTCACGAATAAAGGCAGTGAAGAAGAAAACGAGTGGATCAGGAAGAGGAGGTGAAAGACGAAGCAAAGCTCTGCTGCAGAGCTTGTTCTGGTCTCATTATCCTCTCAAGTCTGGACAGGTGATCATTAACATGTGTGCACAAACACACAACACACACACAATGTCACGTACACACACACAGTCTGAGGGAGCCTCCCTCTAACTTCATGTGCTGACAGGTTGTCAGTAAACTATAATGTGGGGACAATCGTTCACCAGAGCACAAACACACACACCTCCCAGAGGGAGCTGACAAACACGTAATTGCTGTGTGCTTCTTGGCTGGCCTAATGCCCTTCAGATATACCATTATGTGAGTCAACAGATTATCGCAGTCTGTTTTCAGCAAGCTTCATAGAGATTGTGTCCAGCCAGACACATGGCTCTCTAGAGAAGCCACGATATAGCAGCTAACAGAAACAAAGGGAATGGAGGATTAAGGATAGGAGGGCAGGAGGGTAACAGAGGGAAATGCGGGGGGGGGGCAATCAAGAGAAGGGAATGGAAAAGTGATGACTATGGGGAAGAGAGAGAAGAGAGATGACAAATGTGACAAATATCATTAAATGGTAACCTCTGTATTTCAAGGTGCTTGTGCTTGCCATTGACAGGCTCAGATTACTATTTTAAGTGTCTGACAACATCATGGAAAGGATCCCTACAGAGGTCGACCTTTTTGTTACAGAACAGGATCCTTTTTGTTTAACCACAAACAGCCTTGAAATCGCCATCACCAAAGCTACCAGACTGACTGCCTTTAAATAAAACAGGAATTTTAGTGTGTATAGAGGAAGCATAGTTTCACATCTAATTGGGTGAATGAAGGGTTTCTGTCAACAAAACCAGAGCTGGTGAAAGATGAACCATGATGGCTTTTGTTAGTTTCATTTTGTTTCTGTTGTCTTTGAACGAAGTGTGTTTTAACATTAATAAAATTACTGCTTGGCTGGTTTGGCGATGGTGATTTCAGGGTTGTTTCTGGTTAGACTAAGTGGATCTTCTTCTGTAACAAAAAATCTATCTCAGTAGGGATCCTTTCTATAAGTTGTCTCTGTTGAGACTTAAAATAACAATCTGAGCCTGTCAGTGGCAAAAACAAGAACCTGTAGGGGGACGTAAATTGACAGTACAAAATTGCCATGAGCGATTAAATTGCAGTCTGTTTCACCGCCTCTGTCTTCAGAAGTCTCACTCAATACTGGACCAGTTTCAATGGCTGTTGCTCAAATTAGTCAGTTTGAGACAAAAACATGGAATTATAGGGTCCAAGTTGAAAAATACCAAAGTTAGTTTCAAAGTATAAAGTATGAATCTTGCAGTTTAAATCAACTTCAAACTTCAGTGTTGTTACAACAATGCAAAAATGCAAAAGCTGGCTTTGAATGGCACTATTACATAAAAAGTAAAGTTTTTAAGTGATACATCACTTCTCCAAGTAACTTCCCAAATACTGGAGGAGGGTAAATGAGGGATCACAGATGTGTGAACGTGGGATAAAAGAGCAATTTGTTAAGATGAAAGATGGAAGCTGAGGAGGAGGTGGATGTTTAGAGACGAGCACAACGTTAAATGATGCATGCTAAATGAAACTCGGGAAAAATAAATAAAATATGTTGTTTTGCAGTTCCCTCCTCTCCTGGAAATACAGAACATGGAACTAACAACCTCTAGATGACATAAGTGACTCTCTGACCAGGAGCTCACTGCTGCCAGAGGAGGAAGAGGAGACAAGGAGAGGAAGAGTCACTGAGACACGTGTGGGCTCTGTGTGTTGGTGTGTGTGTGTGTGTGTGTGTGTGTGTGTGTGGGGGGGGGGGGGGGGGGGGGGGGACATGCTGGGAAACTAGTAATCTTAATCTCTAACATGGACAATGCTGAGTGTTTGTGTGCAATATGATCTCACATTGAAAGGGAAAAATTACTATTCTTCCACAGAAAAAAAATTTTTTTTTTAAAACTAATTAATTTTTCATTTCACCAGTAGATGAACATTCTTCCTCATGACTGATGACTTGTCTGTTGACCTGCCACAGCAGACAATCCTAACAACCACAGTCTAAACTTATCAGCAGCTGCCTGCTGGCTTTTAGTGATTTGCTACAGTTTTATGAGAGGAGACTTAACTGGTGGAGAGACGAGAGGAAACTGGGGAGGGAGGAGTGGGAGGAGAAGGGGTAATGTGTCAAGTGATGTGGTTATTTGTTCATTTATTTATGCCTCTTCCTGTCTTTGTTGCTCAAAGAGTCCGGCCAGGGGTCGGATTGCACTGCCCCTGTGTGTGAGAGAGAGTGTGTGTCCTATTTTAGGATCAGCAAGGACCTCTGACAAAAGAGCAGGACAGTATATTAATCCACACTAGCTATGTGATACAAATACATTAACATGAAAATAATAATGAAAAGTTTCAGTAATTTTCATGTTCTAATTGAATTAAAGAGTTTTTCTGCGTTTCAGATTCATGACTCAAAACGTTGTTTTTTATGAACATGACAATTTTTTTCCCATCATGCTGTGTTCCCACAATGAGTGACCACACGACAGCATGATCAGCTACACAGTCACAGAGCTGTCGCTGAAGTATGGCTCAAGCACTCATTAATGGAGTTACATTGTCACAGGCTTGTGTGTAACTGCTACTTGCTTGTCTTTTTTTTTATCAGTGTCTGAGTCCCATTTTAACGTCACATTTCTTGGCCCCGTTGCATCCCTGTGTGCACTGCAATACACATAAAGCTAAGATAGGGTCAGTTTACTAAGCTAAATAACACAGTACCACAGCTAGAAGCAAAAACATGTGATTGGTTGACGCTCACTGAATAAGTTGAGGCCAGCTCAATTTTTCATTCTCGTTTGTAGCGCATTAGGCACATCCACAGCGACAACTGACAGCCATCAGTTTGTAGCTTCACGCACCGTCTTTATTGCAAATAACTTATAGACTGTTGCTGTGTTGCTTGTAGTGTGAACACAGCCGCTCAGTCGCGATTAGCACTGCTTCAACATGGCAGCCACATTCCGGTCTCCCCTCAAGTAGCCCTGGTGAGTAAACAGCTTCATTTTGAGCAGCAAAACCTCGTGAGCATTGTTAACTACTGGTGTGTTAGCACCACTAGCTGTGCTGACACTGCTAACGATGCCAACAGTAATAACATAGTTAACAATGCTAAACAGGGTTTGTGGCTTACAACTAAGCTGCTTATTCACTGTAGCGACATGGGAGGAGATCAAAGGGTGGGCACAATGTTTCCACAGCATTGCTGTTGGGTAGGGACGGCAGTACTGGCAGTAAACGCTGAATGAGCGGCGTCGCTACCTTCCACCAGACCTGGATGGTGCGCAGTGCAGTAAACTGTAGAGCAGTTAAGTTAATCTGTAAACAAACATGCCTAACTGGTCAAAATATTCTTGGTGAGTAACTGATTAATGGTTAACAATTGGACTATAACAAGAGATTAGGATTAAATAACAAAATTAGAAGTGGGGAAATGTATGTCTAATTTCACTGGGTCTTTAACTGCAGACTAACATTCAGCCCATTGTCAAACTCTCATACTATCTAACATGTTTGTTTTGTTTATACTCACTGGAAAGAGAAAAATGGTGGAAATCGAAACAAGCAGGGTTTTTACATGCAGTGACTCTAACATACCACTCCCATATGACAGCTGTTGTACCTGCACGTTACAACATTATATGAGGCCATGTCGTCCTGCTGTGTGTCAATAAAAACTGCTGGGAACTTTGGGGCATGTTGCTCCAGTGTTGCATAACTGTGTGTTGACACTGCCCACCACAAAAGCCCCATGTTCATTTCTTAATCCACAGCGTTTACATTTGAGGCTTTTGGCAGACACATTTACCCATTACTGAGCACATAGAAAAGCTTGGTGTCTCACAATAACACAAGACTTTTTGATAATCTGTGAATGAATTGTTTTTCTGAAAGTATTCTTCTAAGGTTTCCCCTTTTTTTAATCTGCATGCTGAGTTTTTGGAGGGCATTCTTCCTCGTCAAATCTTTTAGACAGTAGGTTCCAGGTATGTGATGGCCCTAAAATTAATTGTAATTTGTCTTTTGGGTGAACTGAACATATGAACTCTTCATTACACCAATTCACCACATGTACTCTTCTCACAGACAAGACACTGGGCGCAAGAAATCACCCAGAGCTTAAAAATATGAATCCTCCTAAAGTATGAGTGATCACTCCAGCTCTTAAAGGCCACATTTACAAAATTGCTCTTCCTTAAAAGGTAATCTGTGTAACGTGCTGTGAAGCAATAAGCTAGAGGAGTCGGCGAGGGCGAATACCACCCAGAGCGTTAAGCGTAGATGGCATCAATGTTAAATGTGAAAAGTCTTCAAGACAAAATACTACAACCTAACCTCTGGAAAATATCAATGCTGTCGACCATCCAGATCATTTCACTGTCCAAGACTTCTTCCACATTCAACACACACGAGAGAAGGAGCAGAGGGAAAAGTTTAAGAGAGAGAATCAGGTTGTTTGTTCTGATAAATCACTTTGTGCCTTTAATGCTTTAGTGACAGCTCTATACAGGAGGAGGCTGAGACGGTAAGACACAAGAGACGTAATGAGACACTGGGACTCTTCCTGGGATTAGGTGAAGGGAAGAGAGGCAATGAGAAAAAAACGGGGGACACACTGAGGTGTGTTTTAAGACTTTGATCTTGTATCCAGAACAGGGTCTGCTCCTCACAGAGGGGAGGGGGAAGTGGAAGAAGGCAAGAGAAGACAGGAGAAGAGACCTAGCAAACATTGGATGGTAACGACAGGAAATATAAAAGGTTTTGAACTTAATACACACAAAAGGACGATTATTTTGACTACACACAAAAGGACGATTATTTTGACTATACAGAGAAACAAAACAGTAGCACTGGCCCCGAAAGCTTAAGATTCGGATCATCAGTCAGAGACCCCTTCGTCAACTGAGATACTTCAAGTTGAGCAGTCTTTTATGTGGTCAGACAGGGTGCAGTGTAATTGTGCAGTGTGGGGACATTCCAGTCCTCACATTTAGGCCCTGTCTACATGTCTACAGATGCTTTTGTAAATGGATATTTCCTGCTATGTTTTAGCCTCTCATCCATTTGCAAACAAAGTTTTAGGTCACTAAAACAGATTTTTAAAAGGTGGAGATTTTTCAAAACTACGGTTACCGTTTTTGTGTGGACGTACAAAAAGTAAGCAAACAGTTTGTTTATATTTTGTTATCACGGTTTGGTCTAATGACTACTTTACACTTAAATTTAGTGTTGCTACAGCATGTCATGGATGAACAGAGGCATCTGCTGCTGCCAATCTTTTCCTCCACCTCAATATTTGCAGTTTAAAGTCAGCCACAAATGACTATCTTGGATCACAACTGGTCGAACCGGCAGATGGTGGGACACTTTCCAAAGTGGGGATGTTTTTGATGAGGAATGGAAGGAAAAAATCTGCATGTCCAGAGCATCACTTCTATGTTTGAGTAAGCCCCTTCATCCTTAAACTGAACGGGAGTTAATGGTGATAAGAGCTCTAATAGGTGCTTTGAAAAAAGGAAAGTTAGCTTGTACATTTTCATTTTTGCATTCTAGTGTGGACAGAGAGATTTTGTAAAACGAGGGCATGTGGACAGAATGGAGGGGGAAAAAGTCTATCTTTAAAAATATTTCCATGTAGACAGGTCACTCTAACCGCCCTGCTGAACTTCATTCAAACTCCCAAACTCTAGGAAAAAATGAACAAATGGTCAAATATTTGTATTGAACAGCCAAATCTTACTCAACTGATTCTGTGTCGGGTAAAGCCATACAAAACAGATTTATATGCAAACGTCTTGGATTATTACTTTCCAGATGTGAAAGAGTTTCCCCATCTGGATAATTTATTTACTGTTGCAAAGTTGCCACAAACAAATCAAACAGTCTCAACTCTCTGGCACTCAATGTGTTGTTTTCTGTGGAAGACTCCACCCACTTCAGTTGGCAAAACAAACCACAAACATTTCTTTTTTGTGCCAACTCTGCCTAGCTGGGACAAGAAGACAGGAAAAGGTCAGGGCTGAGGAGAGAAAGAAGGAATGGAAGAGATTCTGTGGATAAACGAATGTCAACCCAGCTAAACATGACAGAGATGTCAGGAATGCAACTATGTTCTTCCTCCCGCTGACTCCCTCTCTAGTACATATCACTCTCTCCTCCTCTCACCTACTTCATCTCCTTCCTCTTCCCACCCGCATCTTCAGCCTCCCTCTCTCATACTTCCCTCATATGATTGTGCTTGTGTAGTCCAGAAACGGATAAACCACCTAGGAGCAGGACACGTATCCTTCCTCACAAAATCTGTGAGTTGTGGAAACACTGTCCCTCTCAGACACTTGACTAAAGGACATTAAAGTGGGTCCTTTGCGTAGATCACATACACAGATCAGCTCTTAATGGGCAGTCAAGAGCTTGTGACATATTTTGCTCCGTGATTTTACAGCATTGACTACAAGGGAAACTTCTTACTATTAGTAACATGGTTCCACACAAACACACAGTTTGCCAAAGTTAGAAGGGTGCTGTTTCTGTGTTCTCACTAGTTTGGAGTGAGCAGAACTAATTGATATAATTCTCTATAATTAAGGGCCTGCTTGCTTAAATGTTAATTTTTTACCAAATAATAACTAAGAATGTTTCTCTTTGCCAAACTCAGCTTGTAGTTTTTTAAAGCTAGGGCAAGCAATAATCGGAAAAAAGAAAAAAAATGGTAGGGCTGTCCCGAATACCATGCAGGGTTTTTCCGGACCTAATTGTATTGCGGAGTTTTGCACAGCGGCGACCGGATCTTTGCTCTCAAACCACAAAAAATGTGATGGCACAACAGTCTCCTTCAATACATCATTCTATACTTTCGTTTCATTTTCACATTGGCTAGTCATCCTGTTTAATTTGTCTTCTGATTAAATCAGAACCATTGAAACAAGTTGTAGGAAGCCTCTGCAAGTAATTGGTTTCTGGCAGACACTCTGTGCTGCAATAAAATGGTTAATCAGCAGTGCCGTGCACTGTAGAGCCGATGTGCTGCTGGTTCTGCCGGCCGGAAGAATATAATGTCTATAGCCTTATTGTTGTGTGTACAGCATTTATAGACTGAGCTGAGTAGTGATGCGCGGGTTGACCCGTAACCCACGGGACCCACAAATGGACCTGTGGGTCGGGCAGCAGTGATCGTCTCTTAAATCGGGTCTGTAAATGATATTTTGACATTAATATTATAATCTATAATCTATTACTGTCATGGCATCCGAAGGTACTGATGCGTTGAGCAGGTGACAGTCTGCAGTCGTTTTCAAAACACATTTGTGTCACACACACTCCAAAAGAAACTTGTTGAAACTTTAAACAATAATTTATTGTACAAAACGGGGGAAACAAACATTGACAAAAGTGGTTCCATAATTCATATTAAATTCTAAAGACAACGAAAAAACAGCTACAAGTTAGAGGGAATAGTGATAAAGTGGTAAAACTTGGCATTGATCTACAGCCTCAGACGGATGCGCTCAAGTGTGCCATGCGCACAAGCTCAGTAAGCTATACTATATTTTCACATTTTTAACAATGCAATTTAAATGTTTTATGTTTATTTTGATTTTTATTGATAACCTACATTTACCAACAACAAAAAGACTACATTTAGCACCAAAAAAAATATGTTAAGAAAAAAAAAAAGTAAATAAAAAAAATATATATATATATATATCGAATACCAAATTTTCATAACAAATACCTACCCATAGAAAAGAATATTCGAATATCTGAATATTTGGGTACAGCCCTAAAAAATGGCAGTATTTGAAAAACACCCACCCTGCAGCTTACCCTCTGTCTTAAGCTCCTCCCATCAGCCAACCACAAGCATATGCACACACTATACAGTACTATACAGTAACCGCTTCTGAAGATATCCTAAACTAAACATGCCTCCTAGCTTTAACTCGTTGGTGGGCACTCAACAGGTACTTCCTTATATGTTAAGTAGCCATCTGGCAATATTTTTTTAGCAGATATTAGAGATTTAAGGAGACCATTCTCTTTTTTTGGATGGGAGAGACATCTTCCTCCTGCGCCTGTCCTCCTCACCTAAGAGTTAAACATCAGAGTGTGATGCCACACAGACTTTGAGACAAAGTTTAACTGCAGCTATAAGGAAACAGATGGACAGATCAGCTCAAAGTAGCAGTGAGAGAAGAGAAACGACATGAAGAGGGAGTCAGCATTACTGGGCATTACTTTCAGTTTGTGTGTGTCTGTTTCTCTCATATCACACCATCACTTCTTTTTCTCCTCAGCCAATCAGCAGCCAACTAATCCACTTCCTGTCTTCAGAGGCACAACACAGGAAACGGCGGGGGCGGGAGGATGTCCATGTTCATTCCCCAGGAATGCAGTGAGTGAATCCAACTGTACAAGACGTAAAACATTAACCCCCGAGGAAACTTGTAAAATTAGCCATCTGAAGATTTATAGCCTTTGTGTTCAGTGACGCGTCACAGTGACAATGGACTCTGCAAGGAGAGTGCACAGGAAGTTTGTAAAGGGCTACCGCACTGTGATGATTCAAATAATTGAGGTGACTCATGTAGAAAGCTGAGTGAGGTCAGTGGAAGGAAGGTGCCGTTAACTGTGGGAAGGCTGCAGAGGTGAGAGGTGACTGGTTCAACAGACATTATCTGGTTCAGCACAGAGGGATGATTATAATCGCAGGATTTCACACCTGCAATTTGGGGTTTTTTTGTGTGCCAGAGCCACAGTGTTAAGGTTAACTTTAATATATTCATTTGACCTTTGTTCACAAGCCTGCATGAATGTAATGATCCAGTCATGACAGTGAAGTTTTTTTTACAGATATAAACAGCACGGAACATTTTAGGGATGAAACTCTCCATGATTCTTAATATTCAGTCATGAGTTGCTATTTTTTTTAAAAAAACTGATTAAATCTTCTGGTCCATATAGTCAAAAAAATGTTTCAGTGGCTTGTTTTTTTCCCACCACCAGGATTCATTTAGGTGCCATTTACGCCTGCTATTAACATGCCTACTGTGTGATTAGATCACAAGAGGACATCCCTAACTACAGGTATGAATGCACCAAATGCATCCTCAATGTATCTTGAGATCCAATTGCTCAGACCACATTCTGAGGTGGTCTGGGATGTATTCGGCCATAGTCTTTCAGCAGTGTGTACACTACTGTCTCCTGGGCCACACTGAAGGACCATGTACCCAGCTGACGTCCTGGACTCTAGTATATGAACTACACAAGAGGCACACTGTCTGATTTTCATTTGGGCGGAGGAGTCAGTGCAGCAAAAACTGGATGATTCATGTCACAACAAGGACAATTAAAGGAGACAGAGGAGAATGGTTTCAGTCAGTCATGGTATCGGTACCAACAAAAAATTAAACACCTCATGAACTGAAACCCAGTGTGACAACAGTGACATTGTTTGGTATGAACCTAGTTTGAGAGATGAACTTGAACAATATGACCCCAGCCCTATATGAATGTGTTTTTTCTTAAGCTACCTTTTACATCAGCAGCTGAGGCTGCCTGCCCATGTGCCAACTATGTGCAGTAACTTCATATATACAACATTAAATATTAGTAGCATATAAAATAAAACTATGTATGTGTGTTTTGGTTTACAGGTTAAGTCTGCTTTTCTCAATGACACAGAGGAGTAGGTTGAGAAACTTAGTCATCCAGCTTTCCTTCCGTAACCACCTCCATCTGTGGTTAACTGACATTTCTTGGAGTTGGAGTGGATAATTATCTTAACCCTAATGACTGCCGCTGCAGTTCAAATGGAAGAGGGTATAAAGTCACATTTTACAGCATCTATGTGCTGAAGGTATTATCACCTGCAAAACTAAAAACAACCCACGTCAGTGTAAAATGATGCTTCACTGTTCACACTGAAGTTGAATCAAAACGTAAATGAAACAAAGTTATTATATAATAATTATAATACAGGGACACCTTCTCTGCTAAGAGGCCAAATAACGAGGAGGATGGATGATTCACTTTATTCTGAGAGATATAAAACTGTCTCATCAATGTGGAATGTTGCCAGTAAAATAATCAAACTTGTTAAAAAAAAGGGCCTAAGTCACTATCACAGACCTAAATAAATACATGGCAGACGACTCCTCTTATTGAACACAATCCTTACTTTCAGAAGCCACACCTCAGCCACACGGAAGGCAGAATAACTCTGCATTTAAGATTACAGGGACAGGTTGTAATGCCTGAAACCATTTTACAACCAAGGTTCTCACTGAATGACTCAACCAGGCCGTCATTTCACAACCGACATGCAAGTTTGGAACGTTTCCACTTCTCTTGAAAAAATAATGACACACACCACCACGCATGACTTGAACTTATACAGACGTTTCAGCACTTCAACTGCTTTTACTGAACCATATTTGATACTTCACAGATGTGATACATTCTCTTAATTCTTTGAAATGCAAGAAAAACTGAGCCTAAAGAGCAAGCCAGGGTCATGGATAACACCTGGAAACTGCCATACAACTCCACACAATGGATCAGGACCACATGTACAGGGGACACAGAGAGATAGGCTGACAGAAAAACTGATAAGGAACAAAAAGTCTAAACAACAGGTTCACGTCCCCATCATATCCCCTCTTACACATCATTCCTGCATTTGTTCAAGTTTATATAAGACAAATATAGACTCACAGGAGTGTACAAGTTGTTATGCTTGTACCCTTGTACTCCTTAGGACTCGATGTTTTGATGGTCATTATATATTTAATGAATTTGTTTCTAGACTAGTGTCATAAACATAATCTTTATGTTGTGACGACCTTGAGAGCCTTACAAATATTCTGATGCCAAGGTCTTGCACGCTGACTTCACACTGCTCAAGCCTTGACTTGGCTGCAAATCAAGTTAAGTTATCTCAAGTCAACAGAGAGAACTGTGACTGTTTAACGCAGAAATCTCCTTTGACCTTGATAGAGTTAACTTCTGCCTTGTTGGGTCATTTATTTTTCATGTTTCCACCTGTCCTGCAGGAGTTGGTCTGGGCAGCCAGAACCACCAGTAGCCAGAGCGGTGTTCCCCTTCTTTCCTCAGCCTGACCTCCCATTACAAAACCAGAGCTCTCCAATCACTGAATGAGCTGAGGTCATTATTATTATTACTACACACCCACCTCTGTGTATGTGTGTGTGTTTTTACATGGTCCCAATCAGGAGTTTGGCAGGCCTGATAGCAGTTGGCAGGGCGAAGCGTCAGCTGTTTGTTTCGGCCTTTTATTAAAACCGCTGGCTGAATCTTTCCAGAGCTCCGCGACAGTTCTGCGGTTCTGTTGTTGATCAGTTCAGGCAGGAGGAAACGGCATCACTCCACCAAACCTGGGTTTGTTAGAAAGCGCTCTGTTGTCTTGCTGCCAAACTGACTCTGATGCCAGCTCTGCTGCTGGGATTTTCAGCATTTATGGGTTTTCCAGCGTAAGACAAACATGTAAACATATTTCTGTGAGAACAGAATATGGAAATGAACCAGACTGATGCTGAGAAAAACAGAACTAACCAAAATACATGTGAGCGATTTGCATTCAAGTGCAATGCATGAGTGGCATTTAAAGACATTTGAGATGGATTATAACAGCTGGTAAAACTGGTAAACATGAAATGAAACTCCACAAACAGAGAGCTCTGGGAAACATCTAGTATGGGGCGTTGATCTGGTGCCTTTGTTTTTACAAATAGCATCTATCTGTGTACCACAGTGGTCATATTTAATGTTTAAATACTTAATCTAAGTTGACAAACACTTAACTATTTACAGTTATGTGTTGAGATTCTGCAAATCCACAAAAAAGTCTCGATAAGACCATCAGCAAAATACTTCAACATTAAACTATCATGAGACTTAATTTAGAGTGAATACCAAGGTTTGACAGAGTTGATATGTTATTTCCTGTTATTGCCTAAGAATCATGTATTTCTGGAAACATCAGAACTCACTGACATGTGAACGCAATTTACTCTGTGTGTGTGTGTGTGTGTGTGTGTGTGTGTGTGTGTGTGTGTGTGTGTGTGTGTGTGTGTGAGTGAGCACATGCGAGAGAAAGTGAGTAACCGTTAATTTTAGGCGTTTCTGTGCGTTTGTACATTTAAGTTTGTTGAGTAAAAAAATGACTAAAACACAGTTCTCCCTTTATTATGATGACGATGATGATGTTGGAGGATGATGTGATGGCTGATGCAACAGCATTTACTACTCATCAGGACCATTAACACAAAACAAGACTGGCTCGTCACACTAACACACTTCACTCTCATTCATCAAGATGTCATCCGTATTACCCAAGGTCTGAAATATGCAATAAATCAACTATCTGACCAACCCTGCAAACCACCAACTTTACGCATTATAGCTGCACAATTATCAGGACTGAGACAAGAACAGAGCACCACGGCACCCTCCAAGGTGCGTGCGTGTGTGTGTGTGTGTGTGTGTGTGTTCGAAAGAGAGAGAGTGACAGAGAGAGGGAAAGAGAAGGTGGAAGGTGGACTATAGTTGCATGCAGTGTTCTGGAAGTTATTAATAACTTGCTCGGAACGCTGCTTTGTCACTCTCTGACAATCCCGCTGGAAGGCAGGATACTTATCTGCTGCCAGTGAATTTAAAAAAATGAAACAAAAAACAGAATGCCGTTAATAGCAACAAATGCCGCAAATACACGTGTGGGCGGACGGACTGACAAACAGTCTGGGCTTTTAATCACGATGTCGGGCTCAGCTGTTGATGACTGACAGCTATCGGCCTGACCCGAATTGCCAACATGCAACTACCATGCAACTAACTTTTGTTTAAAAAAATGTGTTATAAATCTGTAAATTCTCTCGCGCTGAAACACTGGATCAGTGAACCTGTGTTCTACAGTGGGCCTACTCCGGAGAAAATACTGTGTTTGGTCAGGAAAAGACCCACAAACTTTGTATCTGGGCCCCTTTACTTGATATATCACTACTGCTAGACACAACTTGGGTTTATTATTTCTGGAAAAGGCAACCAATGATGGTTACAGAGCTCACAGAGTCTATTTGTAACCGTGACTAATAAAAACCATCTAAAACCAGCTGAAACCTGTTAGAGGAAGTTGTTGGTCAGAAAAGAGAAGCACTTGTTCATGCACAAGTGTGTGAGAACTGAACTTCTCATTCTGAATTCATCTAGAGCGGTATTTTGCAGGGCAATGAAACCCTTTTTTTTTTTTACAAAAATATAATCTAATAAATGTACGAGACATTCAAATAATGGTGAAACCCATCTATTGCTCCTTTAACAGGCACACAGAGACACTTTTCTGGCTCCAGCATGTGAACGTGTCTGCCTTTGTTTGAGTAAACGCCACTATAGATAGAATGAGTAAGTGCTAAACTGAGAGTTACTCAGTGCTAGGTTATTTTAATCATTACAGGAAAAAAAACAGACACCAGAGACATGAGCCAAAAACGTGCTTAGCTGGCAGCATCACTTCATCTCCCTCTCTGTCAGCTACAATGACACACAGCTGATAATAAGTTATAAAACCAAGACCTCTGCACTGACATATAGCAAAATGGGAGGAAATGGAGGAGAAAAGAGAGGAAAGGAGAAGGAAAAACACTGCCTGGTTTGTCAGTGTGTGTGAACAAATATAGCAGGTTTGCTTGTTCTATGAGTGTAATCTGTGTGTGTGCATGTGTGGTATGAGAGGCATGACATTTCAACAACTATAAATCCTCATTCTTGGCATTCCCGCTAAAACAGGACTTTGTGCTGCCCGTGTTGCTGCTGATCTCATACAAACCCTATGACGATAACCAAAATGTAAGCACACACCTTAGAGAGGAAGAGGGACAATAAACAGACTAAGAGACGGGACAAAAATATTTCCTACAACAACAAAGGCAAATATTAAATGAGTGAATCATATGGCGCTTCAGAGACGAATAAAATGAAGGAGGGAAAACAGAGGGCTGTGTGTGAGTGAGTGAGAGAGAGAGAGAAAATGTGGCCAAACAGGAGTTTCAGGCCGGCCCAGTTGCCCGGCAGCAGACAGCATTGTCACGGTAACAGGCTCTTCCTGCCCCTCCTCCTTCTCTCCACCCGCCTCGCGCGCTTTTACCTTATAAGGCAACACATTTAACTGCCTGTCACAGCGACAATGGTGATGTAAGAGGGCAGCAAGGTGCACCCCCCGCTGACACACACACATACACACCAAGAATGGACATGCATGGAAAGTTTTGAATTACATGAACCTACAGAAACACACACACACACACACACACACACACACACACACACACACACACACACACACACACACACACACACACACTTTCAGGGTGACACTGCAGATCCTTTAAAGTTACCTGAGTGTCTCCATGTTCATTTTGTGTGTGTGTGTGTGTGTGTGTGCTCTATAGTGCAGGAATGTGAAACACGACCCCCCTGTGCTTCCTCTGAAGCAGCAGAAACAGGAGTGATACAACAGATAAGAGGGACAGACGAGGAGAAAGATGGACATACAGACACACAGGAAGTGACAGGGCAGGTTACGTATGGTAAGGGGGTAAAATAAGAGCGTGAAAGACAGAGAAAGTGACAAAGATAAGAGAGGCTGCTTTGCAACAACACCTCCCAACTTCCTGACAATGTACAGGAGACTCGGGTCAAATACTGTGTCAACAAGTATGTGTGTCTAAGGGAGTGTATGCATGCCCTTAGGTGGCCTTGACTCCCACTTGGTGAATTTTAATACCCTGCTGTGTGTGCGTTTCTGCAGTTTTTAGGAAATCTTTTTTTGCTGCATGGGGCTGAATTTAAAACTGATGATGAAGAGACAAGGCTGGATGCTGATCTGGAAATTCATTTTGAGGAGACATGATTTCCTGGTTCGGTTGATTCTCCACAGACTTTCAAGATTTATCAGGAGATTGTCAGGCTGGTGGAATGCAAGTGGGTTATTTAAGTAGACAGGATGCAGCTTCTACTACAAAGGGGCGAAGTCCCTCCCCTTCCTGTGTCCCCCCTTGGGACCTTATTTGGGAAAAAATATGTACGGTAGTCAAAGCTGATCCTGTTGGAATTGCACCACATATTACACATTTAATGTCAATTTAAAGTTATCACATCAACTTTTTGGTGTGGAGTCTTTCTATTTATCTAACTCTCTTCACTTGAAAAATTGTCTTTAAGTTACAAACATAATGTGTGTAATTTATGGCCTGTTCCAAACAGGACTTAAATTATTTGTCTCTCACTGTTGACTGCCATACAATTTTCTTTGTTTTTTAACCAAATCTGGTCCCGTGGTGGTCCATCAGAAGAGAAGGGCTTCTCCCCTGTATTAACCCAAGCCATATGAACATGGACATGCAGATGAAACAAATAAATCAAAGCATTGGGCATCCAGAAAAACATAACAGACATTGGAGGGTAAAATTAGATCTTAAAGTGCTTCATATGAGATAAGATCTTAAATCAGGATTATGTCAACTGTTTCCAGACTTTTTCAGGACTTCCTGGTGCTGCGAGTCATTAGCAGAGGAGCAAGGAGCTGAGAAGGTCCAGGCCTGGTACAAGGAGCGGCACATTGTTTGTTCCTCTGAGTTTCCGCTTGTTGATGACCCATACAAAACACACACACACAAACACAAAAACACACGTCTAGCCAAAAACACCCCCTCTCAGTCCAGCTCTGTCACACATTCCAGAGCTCACCCTGCCCTTTATGGCTTCATGACTCACTGGCCCTACGCCTGTCTGACACATTCACACAGTCAAGCACATGCCAAGGCAAATCGGCATGCAAATGGACATTAATCAGTCGCTGAGAGTGTCACATCAGACAGGGAAGTTATGAGTGGTGGTCAGGGATTACCAGGCAGGCTTTTTATAGCACAACTGTGCTGCAAAAGAAGGAAACTGGTGAATTTGTGTTGTTGCACGCTTATTGTTGAGTCTATAAAATGTCAAACCGTCAGTTTTCCAGAGCCCAAGATGATATCTCAAGAGTGCACAAAAGAAACTGTAGCACTCTGAAAAAGGGAGATGCACTTTCTTCTCATGGGGAACAACTGAAAAAAGACTCTGGCACTCAGGAAAAAATGCTTCATGGACACAGGCCCTGCCTCTGTTCTAGCTAAAGAACAGTGCTTGAGTAAATTTACTTAATTACATTCCACCACTGCTTAAGAGTAGGATTTACTTATCCTTTTAGTACCAACACAGACGCACAACCAGTAAAACCAAAAACATGGTGATGATGGTGAATCCAGGCACTGAACCTAAACACACATTTATACATCAACACACTCCTCACACACTGACCTAAAACCTTAAGTTGGTTTAATGCAGTGATCCCCGTGCCCCAGATAGACTCATGCAGAGCTCTTAACTCACACTCACGCGCACACAAACACACGCGGCACCCCTCTGAGCCCCTCCGGGTGCAGGGCTCGGTCATGGCTGCTACCACTGTGTACAGGTCGGGTCTGTGGGGGGATCACAGCTCCAGTTTATTGCAATCCCTTTAAAATGACTTTAATATCATAGTGACCCCCCTCCCTCCTCTGCTGTACATGGAGCAGTCCAGGATGTGTAGACAGTGAATCAGTGACCGTCTGATCCTCTCAACCACTTTCTGTCCATCTGTGTCCAAACAATGAACGACTTGACAAATAGAATTAGCCGCAGTTAAGAAAACCAGCCGCACCAAGTATAAAACCCATTTCCTCAACAGTAGATATAATCTATAACATATGACATATGGATAAAATCTTCTATCACAGCAGTAGAGCTAGACATGGTCTGTTTTTTCTAGGTCTGGGTAGAAAAAGGATTAAATGCAGGTTTTGTTTGACCTCAAAGATATTGACTAGCTACTAATACCCAGCCCTACTTGCACCAGGCAAGGCATTGGGATATTTTAAAAGAAATACCTTAAAATCAATGTATAACAACTATGAATATGATGATAAAACCAACAAAACACTTTAACAGCTCAGAAGATCTTTTCATTTTAACACAGTCCAACAGGATAAATGCTAGAAAATACTGAATGCATGAATCCTATGTCAAATTTTGATTTGTTGTATGATTTAATAGTCTTAAGTAAGTATGGTTATGTGTACACGAGGTGTTGTAACACAAGCGGTGGCAGATATTGAAATACTAAACTTCCTTTTGCACATTCACACCTCAGTTGACTCAAAGCTCAGTCGTCTTCAGCTCGCTTCCTCCAATTTACAGACGTTCTCTTTCAAGAACTGAGCGACTTCTGTGGAATCAACACAAGTCTCTCAGCTTTCAGTAAGGTTCAGATGAGTATTTGACAATCTACATTTCTGAACTCAAATGTTCAGCTGCAGCACACCTCTGGTTGGCAGCTGCATTCAGTTCTGTTACAGCTGCTGAGCAGATATAAATATTATCATCAATATGATATAACTTTCATTGCAGAAATTCATATACAGAGTTTGGTCATGCAGAATACCACAGCAGCCATATTAGTACCAAAATGCTGCTTCAGGGCTGTTGCTAAGCAACCCAAGACTACAGCATCTTATTTTTAGAAGGTTTAAAATGCATCTCAGCACCTGGTGTCCCTACTATGAACCAGTCAAACTCTTGAGCTGCTAAATCTCCCCACTACTGCAAAAATCACTTTTATTCTCCAACCAGTCATCCATCAGAGTATCACTGCCTACCGTTACTTCGCTGTCTTTCTCTCAATCCTCCTCCTGCTCTAAAATAGATTCCTCTCACTCCTGCCTAGATATAATGTGACAAACTACAATATTTCTTTCAACCAAAGCAGACTTTTATTACAACAAAGCACAGCTGGAAATCAGCGCTGCTGCAGTTGTCAGTATATGCATGAAGGCAAAAAATAACCCATCAATCCCAGGAAGGTGTTAAGAGAGAGCGTTCGCACAGAAACTATCTCATACTGCGGTGACGAGCTAAGCAGGAAACACTGCAGCGACATTCTCACGCTGCAGAGACAAGCCATCATGTTTCCACAGCAGTGGTGTCAAAACCAGAGCGCTGAGCTCATACACACATGCCAAAGACAAAACTGTGTTGCTCTGTAGCAAGTGCAGGGTACCAGGGTCTGTGTTGACTCCACATGCACTCCCTACAGCGCTGTGAGTCAGAAGAGAGCCAACAGAGGAGTCTTTGTTAACTGAGGGAACGGTAGCTAAATAATCCCCTGCAGGCTAGCTTTGATTGGATCAGACAGGATAGTAGGCTCGTGGCCGATGGCAGTGAGGGCAGAGGACTTCCCTGACCCACATTAAGACTCGTAGCAGAGTAGAAACCTGCACGACTTCCCGCTACACAAATGTCAACTCTGAATTTTAAATACAATAACAGCTTAAGAGACTTAAAGAATGGAAAATGATCTACAGAAGATAGTTCACACACTAGATTGGCAAGTCAGTTACAAACACTTCCTCGACCAGGTGTGGTGTGTGATTCACAGGGATATATGGGCTGAAATGGAATATAATATGATATGTTTGTTTGGTTTAGTATATACTAAAGCGCATTAATCACAACAGGCACATTATTCCTTGTGTTGCACTTTCATTGAGTATACAGTAGGGCTGTCTGCAGGCATTCTCTACTTTCTTGGCTAGCCATCTGGTCCATTAAGGGAGGGTGACACACACAAACGCATAGTGATCTGTCTGTCTCCCTGGCCTGACTCAGAGGGGCTTGCCCGACTGTTTGTATGTGCAGTGACTTTATATTTGAAACTGGGTCGGGGGTAGAAAACCGCAGAAACCACAGAGTCTTCCTTCCTCTTTCTTCCACTACTACGACTCCCGGGGGGATGCTGCAGTCACTCCTCGACACAGTCTCCTGAGTCTCACTCATCCTCTTTTCTTCTTCTCTGAGGTGAGATTTATTCGTTACCGCTGAGCCATTTATCAAAATAAACAGATCATTTCTCCATTCTGGGAGATGAATGTCGGAGGAACTCACACAACTGCCCATGGTACAGACTCTCCCATCAGTATGGTCTCCACACACACACAATACCATTTCACCATGAAAGCCAATATTATCATCTCCTGAGAAGATTTTCAATTCTCCATGCTGTCACCAGTAAAGTCTGAAGTAAAGTCACAACAACAGAGACAGACGAGGAAAGAGGAAAAGAATCCTCCTGCTTTCCATTTTCATTTCAAACCCTGAGGCCAACAGCGGCAGCACTGTGTTTGGATCGTCTTTCTTTTCAGCTGCATAAACAGGCAGTGAACCTGCAGTAAGTGCTTATCATCCATCTGTCTCAAGCTCTCTGTTCGCCTGCATGGGAGTCTAAATGTAGACTTACAGTCGCAGGCTGCGTAATCCTAAAAAAAAATTTAGCTCCCAGTTTTCTGCAGAATAATCAAGGATCATCCAACAATATCTTCAAATTTGCTAATACAATATTTAAAGGGACACTTCCAAGTATTGGAAATATTGGCCGTAGAGATGTCTCTCTCCAATATAATGGAACTAGCCATTAACCATTCATTCATCTTCTAACCGCTTCATCCTCTTGAGGGTCGCAGGCGGGCTGGAGCCTATCCCAGCTGACATCGGGCGAGAGGCAGGGTACACCCTGGACAGTTCGCCAGACCATCGCAGGGCTGACACATAGAGACAAACAACCATTCACACTCACATTCACACCTACGGACAATTTAGAGTAGTCAATTAACCTAGTTCCTAGTCTTTGGACTGTGGGAGGAAGCCGGAGTACCCGGAGAGAACCCACGCTGACACGGGGAGAACAAGCAAACTCCACACAGGATCCCACACCCGGAATCGAACCGGCAACCCTCTTGCTGTGAGGCGACGGTGCTTACCACCACACCACCGTGCCACCCCTTGTGGCCAACCAATAAAATAAAATAAAATAAAATATTCAGAAAAAAAGAGGAAAAACTCAACAGTAATGTCTCTTTTCAGTTAATCAAGATTATCCACAGACTTTGTTGTGAGCAGTGAACAGCGCCGCTGTTGGCTGTGAGCGGCCAGTTGCTAACAGCCTCATCCCTCTCCGCCGCTGTTAGCCGTTAGCTGCTGTTAGCGCTGGCCTGTGATTGTATTACCTTTCTCCTTCAGCAGCTCTCTCCACCTGGGAAAGGCAACCCCAATGCTGACCCTTGTTTTTTTAATTCGCCAGTCACGCTGCCTTTTTGATTCCCTTTTGCACTTTCTTGGCGACAAGGATTCCGTCTCCCGTGATGCTGCATAATACATGATCCTGCATTATGCTCAAAGAGTGGTTTCATCAGTGTCATCGTAGCTTTTTGGTACACAGCGGCTACAGTTGTTGCAATACGTGTTTGAAACAGTGAGGCGCTAGAGTGCGCCATCTGTTTGAATGCAATATATGATTTCAACGTTAGATGGGAGAAATTCCTACACACTGTGGCTTTAAGGTCTTAAAATATTTGTATGAGCTCAAACACCAGAGTTCTTCAGTTCTTTGTGTTGTAAACCTCTGAAAGCAGGAAAAACTAGACGCTATTGTCCATCTCATGTGCCTCTCTGTAAAAGCTCTAGGCTTTTAGTCTCTAAGGGACGTCCTCTGACCTATGAAAGAAAAAAAAACTGATTGAAGTTATGAAGAAGTCCCAGCTCATCCTGGAGATGCCTGACCAGAAATATATCCCACAACACAGATAGAAGCCCCAGAGCTGAATGTTAAATCACACAGAAAAACAATTGCAACACCAATGGCCAGATACATAACGGCCAAGTCCTTAAAAATAGCAGCACACACTACAGCTATCCTCTTTTGTCTGAACCTGTTGCCTTAACGACTGATAGAGAAATGCAAGGGAAGGAATAAATGTGGAGAGTCAGAGAGGGAGAGGGAGAGTGTTGCGTGGGATTATCTGGTGAGCAGAGCGTCCTCGCTATAAACGAGAGCAGAGGAACCTGAAGGCCAAGCACAATCAGTAAATATTTAATGCTGCTGTGATGTGCCCTGAAACCAGCACAGGCTCCATTCATACAACACTGAAGTGTTTCTGCTTCAGGTGCAAAATCCCTGAAGAAAACAATCCCAATTTTTAACTTCAAACGAGCTTAAAATTGATTTTTATCCATTTACAAATTCACATTTTGAAGATCAACAAATGATTATCAGGATTTTTAATGTGCCATTTCAAATTAGAGATGTTACTCTGGCGTCCTGTAGCATCCATTAAGTGATGCATTTTATGTTTCTTGTAGCTTTGATAGCATTAGCAGTGGTAATTTATAGAAAATGTAAACATTACTGCACTTAGTCTAAATGTTTCCAGTTAATCCACTATGGTAACTTTCATGAAAAGCAGTTCCAGTTTTAATAACTGTATGCACACAATGCATTGCATCTGCTGTATTCTTATGTGTCCCAGTAGGCCTCTACTCTTCACCTCCTCGCCCCTTCGCCCAGTGCCCCAGTTTGAAAGATGTTAAATAATACAACAGGAGCTCGCTGAGGAAATCAGAGACAGCCGCAGAGGAAACAAACACACACACACACACACACATTTTGAATCATGGCCTGTTTGCCTCCTCTTCACCTGCGCTGCATTTTAAAAACCACTGTGATAGATGGGAGCATTTGTCTCAACACCACAACAAACACTTAGCGGTGCCTACAGATCCCAGCAGCCTCACCAGGTGATTCCCCATCAGCTCACTTTTATTGCTGCATGGTCAAATTTCCACAAGTTTTAAGAAACACAGTTGTAAATCAACATGTGACAGTTAGGACTCTGTCCTGATCAAAAATATGTTCTGTTTCGAGCTATAATAAATTCTTCAGATAAAAGAATATTTCACCTACAAAATGACAATTTGGATATCAATTACTCACCGTGTGTTACATTGAATCTGTGAAGAAAACTTTGTTGTTCTTGCATGCCTACACAGTGAACGGAGAATCCAAAAAAGGGGGAGCATTCCTCATGAATTAAAGTAAACTGAGACAGCATTTAAGAACAGCAAAACTACATCGAAATAGCTGTTTACAAACTCTCACACAACTCATGCAGTATAATAACACATGCATTTTCTCTACAATATAACAATAAATAACTTCTGGCTATGTATGAACTGCACTTGAGCAAATGCACATATGTGCCACGACATGCCACTCAGCCATGCATCAGACTGTTTGTACTGACATGTTTAAATCTTATTGTTTTAGTGAATATGCATGTATTTTGGAAGTACTGAGCATACAACTGAATAATTGAACTTTAAATTATACAGTACAAGTTAGAGTTGTACGAGAGTTTGTAAACAGATGCTTTGATACAATTTTGCTGTTGTTAAATGTCATGCTCAATGATTTCAACTGTTAAAGAATGCTTGTCCTTTTTGGATTCTCCGTTCACTGTGGAGGCATGCGAGAAAAACAGTTTTCTGGGTGAAGTATTCCCATTTTTTATGTTAAAAAAAAGGACTGAAACCATTCATCGAATATCAAAGTAGTTGGCGATAAAATTTCTTTCAATGCACTAATCGATTTATCTACCTATCGTTGCAGCTCTTTGTCCCACATCACTAATTTTCCTCATGTCATGCAGGCCTACAAGGACAACTTCCCACAGCGTGACAAGGGTCCAGTCAAGAAGAACAGAAGATAATCTGTTTAATGCTGGTCTAATTGTTTCAGAGGTCTCGAGCTGCAGCTATGCGGACTGTGAGGTAGACGAGCGTGGCATACAGCAGCTACAGTGCTAAAGCCCTGATCCAGCCAAACATCCCCTCCAGATGTCTGCTGTGTGTGTGAGAGAGTGTGTGAGTGTGTGTTAGTGAGCATATGCCAGATGTAGCATGAGGCCTCACCATCACAGCTCACTCTTTGTTACCAGACTAGCACAGCCTGTTTGTTGTGCTCCCTCTCTCCTTTTTTTCTGTCTCCCTCTTACTCTCATACACCCTCCCCACCCTCCCCAGAGGGAGAATAACCTGTCTAGGTGCGGCCATGTATGCAGATATCGATTGAGCTTTATTCTACAGAACAACAATATTATTTGAAGACCATGGATCCTGACCTGCGCTGAGGACACAGCCACAGAAATACATCAGCTCTGCATTATTTAGATCTCTGCTAATTAACTCTTTAAATCTTTTAATCAGTCTGAAATTGTAATTGTAAACACATCTGAACCTCTGTGGGGAGCCACAGAGGTGTTACTTTCTCTGTTGACATTACATTTATTTGCTGTGATTAAACAGGTCATAAAAGAGGGGAAATACTTTGCCTTTGCAAGCCATGTAAAACAACATGTGTTTAATTATCTCCCAGTAATTTCCAATGGGGTGCTGTAGCCTCTATTGGTTTTGTTATCAATCAATCAATTGTATTTATAAAGCCCAATATCACAAAACACAATTTGCCTCACAGGGCTTTACAGCATATGACATCCCTCTGTCCTTTGGACCCTCACAGCGGATAAGGAAAAACTCCCCCAAAAAATGGCACTAATTAAAAAAGGAAAAAGTGTCTTTAATCATAATATGATCTTGATACACCTCATCACATTTGTTCACCCTGCACCCTTAATTCCCTATAAACTAGAGCAAAATAAAGCAGCTGTGTCTCCATGCGTCACTCCCCACCTTTCTATTCATCTCAGATATGTGTCAAATCTGGACGTAATCCAGTCATGTGAGCTGGGATGTAATCTCCTGGTGAGTAGCAGTGGTGGTGTGGGTGGGGTGGTCTGTCCCACTCTGACAGATGTTGCTGCACGGCGACGACAGCCTCCAGAGGACTACCACCTCAGACCATGTGAACAATACATACTCATTACATACACACAGGCTACAGATGTCAGCATCACAAGGTTTGTTCCACACTGAAATATAGATGAAATATAGTATGATTTAGGGGGATATTTGGGCAGAAATTGAATATAATTCTATGTGTATGTTTTTTTAGTGTATAATCACCTGAAAATAAGAGTTGTGTTTTTGTTAACCTCTAATGAGCCATTTCGATCTACACATGTAGCAGGTCTTCATTCACAGTCTGCCATGTTGCATGACCATGTTTCTACAGTAGCCCAGAATGGACAAAACCAACACTGACTCTAGATAGGGCCTTTCTCATTTTCAGATCAGCTACCGTACTTAACACCTGCTCTTAAAAGACAACAAAAACACAAACATAAACTAGATTTAAAAAAGTATCATCCAACACTGAAACAGTAGAGGCAAAGATATCCTGAAAGCCTTTCAGTCCCTGGTATTGTTCAAGCTCCAAAATCATTGGACCCTACATTTCCCATAATGCAACTAATATCATCTTTTTGTTTCCTCCAGAGCCACAGAACAACTGTTTTCAGACTGAGTCACACTCCTTGTGACTGGTAAACTGACCCTAATGTATAAAATCAGTAAAGCTCCCTTTTAATGTTTGTTTTAAGAGATTTACTTTATGTCTGTGTTGTGATTAAAAAAAAAACATTTCCTCTTTACTATCTGGCAATGGAAGATCTGTTGAATTAAATGTGGGTTGAAAGAAAAGAGCTCTCACTTTGGTCAAGAGTGACACCTAAACAGCACGCATTAACTCTCCCACCAACACTCACATACACCAAAAAAAGGACACTGAAAAAAAAATGTGCTAAAGACACAGACAATGCATATCTATCTATAGCATCTAGTGGATGAAACAACACTGCATTAGCCGCCTTTAACTGTTGCAAGCAGTTTGAAATAGCAACAGTGAGAACATGGGTTTTGCTTCTGGTTCTTTTTTCCTGATCAAATTTTTATTGAATCTGAACTCTCTCGCTCTCTCTCAGGTGCAGGATGACAGCAGAGCTCTGAAGTGGTGTTTCCAAAAATACATAGCCCTGCAGAGTGCTGCGGTTCAGAATAGAGAAGCTGCAGCCTCACAGATACATCTATGAACGTTATCTACACTCTGCAGCCTCGTAGAGAGGTAACACCGTCACACAGTGAGGATGCACATTCTGCAATAGAAATGCATTTTTTTTTTTAAAGTCTGAATATGGCGACGAAAACAATTAAATACTATTGAGATTAGCTGGCAAAGGACTGTACAGGACTGCCTTTCTCTGAAAATAACCTGCAGTCGTCTGATTTGGAAACTGAAGCAGTAAATGTACTGTGAAGTTCTTTGTTTGAGCATTATAAGTGCGGCCAAATTACACACCTACAATCAGTGGGGGTGTGAGGTGAGGTTACTGTAATCCTTCCATTTAAACTCTACTGATGGCTGTTTAAGAGGAAGTTGCTAAAAGCAAAGCTGAAGTGCAGCTTTTTACATATTCTATTGTTTTCAACATGTTCCTCAGTTGATTTCCCTTTGTGTTAAGTGGAACTTAGATGTCAAATAATAACTTTAAAAAACATCTTTATACAAACTCAAACACACACCAGTGCATGCAAACATGCAGCTGTGCAGTAGGTGAGGTCATGAGAGGAGCCTGTGTTTGTTTAACTGCACGGTGTTTACTAGCAGCCTCAGGCAGACAAACCCACAGCTATGTAACTCTGAAAACTAGCGGGGGAAACCTCACATTCAAACTGCAGTCAACCCCCTCGCCCCTCCCCAAGACCCAGAACATAATGGTGCCCCCACCCTTCAACCCCAGCTAAACACACATCCTTTTCTTCTGCTGCTTTCCTACAAACAACACAGCCTGCATGAGAACACACACATTGACACAGTTTCTCTGCTGAAACATACAAATGTCATCAGCTCTAAACTTTTGACATGCGTCTGCTCCAGTGCCAATCCTGCATCACTAACAGAGCTACACCAATTCCTATTTTCTCTCTACGAACTATAACTGACAGCATATACAAACATACTTGGAATTTTCTTCAAAGCTGCTGGAAACATAACTTGAATTAATAAAACTACATATATAATATCAAAGAAGAGCATTCATATCTGCAGCATTAAAATCATCCAATGAAAACATTTTGTTGCCACAGAATTAACCGCCATATCCATCAAATAACAAGTACCAAAACAAAAATGCTGCAGTGTTTCACATCTGATCAGCTGTAGCTGGCAGACATTTTGCATTTTGCTTGATAAATGACTTAAATGATTAACTGATGACCATTATGTTATCATTTGACGTATCAGCTAATGGTTTCAGCACCTCTGTCTTCAGTACTCAGCGTGAAATGTCATGCAGATCAAAAATACAGGGGTCGGAAATACTGGCTAAACTGCTACCAACTATTTTTTCTACACATTGGCAAATGGATTGCAAAAAAGTGAGTATATTGCTTTCAATCTGTTAGATGAGGATACACTTGGAGGACATGAGAAGAGGGGGAGTCTGAGCCTCCAGCTAAAACCATCAACATACTGGCAGCCAACCAAGAGGAAATTCTTAGTCCCCATTGTTGCCAATTTCAATTCATCAGTGGGAAATGCCATTTACTAATCCTCATAACTATGCACAATAGCCAAGAGGTAAGCTTGTGAACATGGCCATGATTAGTGAGAGAGCTAAGGTTATGTCAGCCGTACACTGAGCCCATTGCGTATATGACATTTGGATGCACCAAAGCCCTCCTCTCTGCCCCAAATGGCAACGCCTTCCTCACACACAAAGAGTGGGAGAGAAACAGACCGTAAAGAAATCTCTTTGAAAGAGAAACACATTAGGCTCCACCACCTCAACACACAGCCCTACAGCAGACCAATGTCAATACCAGCCCTGGGCTACACGGAGCACTACCATCTCTCAACTGATCGGACAATGTGTTTAAGTTTGCTGCCTGTTGTGCTGGACTACTCTGCTGTGCACTTTGAACTAGAAACAAAGCAAATGGTTCCAAAGTACAATCAATCACAGGGTGGTGGTGTCTGAAAACATTCCTGAAAACAAATATTTGGAGCAACGATTGGCGCCATGACTTCCGCCACATCGCTGGAAACTCTTACTTCCCCCCCGCGAGCACCCGCTGCCCCAGAGGAGGATTCTCCCTCTTGTCTCCACCGCACAGACCACATCTGCAATCCTGCAAAACCCCAACTCTTTTTTTCCCCCTGTCGGGCAAAAAAACAGGACACCCCGCCCCCACTTTAGTAAAAAGCCCCCTCCCACTGGCCTAGCAGGCTATAATGGGCCACCAAAGGAATGTTTCCCCCTGCATGCTCTCTCACCGCCGCCAATGGCAGAACAGAGAGAAAGACAGAGGGGGAAACAGAGAGGGGTTACATTCTTCTCTGCTCTGTCCTCTCGCTGGCTGTCTGCTTGACTGACTGCTTCGTTGTTTAGGTCCACAAGCTGATTCTGGATCTCGGTCAGCTGAGGCGGAGGGCTTTCCCACAGCTGACCTGGAATCAGCTGGCAGTGAGGAATTGACCAAAGGCTGTACTTCCGTGATCTTACATCACATCAGTTTGAGTAATTAAAAAAAAAAGTCACAATTAACTGATTCCAGCTTCTTTACGTGAATATTTTGTGGGTCCTTTACTTCTCTACGACAGATAACTGAATATCTTTGGGTTGTGAACAAAACAAGACATTTGAAAACATCATCTTAGGCTTTGGAAAACGTTAATCAACATTTTTCACCAACAATTGTTCGATTAATCGTGAAATAACTGATTAACTGAAAAGAAAACTAATCATTAGTTGCAGCCCTAGTCGGAAGAAGAGGTTATATGAAGCAGTGTCACCCTTTTAATCTTATTCTTGTCAAGCTGAAAGTGTTTCTGAAAACACAACTGAATCATAACAAATGGGTGTTTTTTTTTCCATTATCATCTAAAGAGCTGATTATCTTTTACATTTACTTGGTTGTTTACTCTATAAAAATATAAAAGAAACTTTATTGTCAAAAAGCATCAAAACAATATATTTCCTGGTGTCTGAGCTTCATATGTATTACACAATGCATACATATCAGTGTGTTACAAGGATTAAACTGACTAACAATTCACCTGAGGCGAGAAAAAACAGAAATCATCATATATACAGATAAACAATCAAGGTGCAGACCTCACTGATATCTGCTCCACAGCCCTAAATGATAACAGCTTTGATTCCTCTTGTAACTGCCACACCCTAGTCAGGTTGGTCCTGCTACTCCGAATCAACCAATCACATGCACACAACATACAGACAACCAATTAAAGCGTCTGCTCCTTTAATTCTCTACAAACAGAGCTTTGTCTATTGTTGTTTAGTGAGCAGGCTATTTAGTCCACCATTTTCAGCTCCCTTCATTCTTTTAAATGTTGTTTTGGAACAAAAAGGCAGACAGGGAGAAAAAAAAAGTGGCCTGGCAGCTTATCATGCAGCTAGATCTTAGCCAGAGTAAAGACGACGGCAGGACGCATTGTTTGGTCCTGACAAAATGTCACTCACAGCTCGTCCCGAGCCAACCCGGGCCATCTGAACCGGCTCCGCCTGCCTGCCAACCAGTCACACAGAAAGCATGTGAAAGTGGGCGGAAAAAGAACAAACTAACATTGTGTCCAGCTGCCCACCTTGGCAGTAATGGAAAATAAATCTGTGTGTGTGTGTGTGTGTGTGTGTGTGTGTGTGTGTGTGTGTGTGTGTGTGTGTGTTGTGTTGCAAGTCTGGGCACTGGTGGGGTGTGTCAGGGGAGGCTGGCTACAAATGCTGCTGACTCTGATGTTGGAGGACACACATATACTGGCGAAGCTGGAATAATTAGAAAAAAGGATTTTATGTGTGAAAGAAACAAATGTGCCTAATTTAGCACCAGGATGCATTGCTCCACAAAGCGTCTGACAAGTCGTGTAAAAGAACAGAAAGGTATATTGAATGATCTGGTCTGCTACTCCCCATCTCTCCATCAGTCACAGCTGTTAACTGTGAAGTCCACCTCACAGTTCAGCTCCAAATCACGTCTGTGCACACAGACAGGCAGACAGAATAGGAAAATGAAGACAGATAAGCATCAGTCATTGACCACAACTGATCTGCCACTGTGACACAGCTGATTTATGAGAGCTATACACTCCTGACACAAGCTGAGAGACGGAATAAAAACATTAAAACTCTGACGTGAATCCAGGAGTAAATTTCTCTTTGTTTTGACAGCATGTGTTTTTTTACTAAACCTGCTCTGATTTGCATGCTTACCTCGGATCATTCACTCAGTTGCATGAATGACATTTTAAACATCTATAGTTTTAATATTCTTGGTGAATCAATTGAACACGACTGCAACAGTGGGAAACGTGCTAATTAATTCTGATTTCAAAAGTACACCACCTTAACAAATAAGAACAATCAATCAGCAGTGATCCCGACTGCTCCAGGCCTTTTGGCTTGTGTACTTTGCTGCTTTCCTTGTTAGCTCATCCACCCACATCGCTGTACTTTCGCCCTGCCTTACGACATGAGAAATATGTGCAGCCTAACTGTCGCTGAGAAGCTGGATTTGCATGCATCGCCTGCCACACTGTCGAAGGTTACAATAAAACCTCCGGTGGCGTCACTGCATACTTTGACATGTTTCAGCATGTGATGGATCCAAGAACTGTGAGAAAGACTTAATAACATGTTTGTCAGGCGAGGAGCTTCGCCTGTAACAAACTGCAGTTCACTGGACTCAGCTGGGCTCAGTCCAGGTACTCTGGGGTGTTGAGAAATGTTGCTCAATGTACTGAATGGACAACTGGAAACACACTGCAAGGACAAACCTCTGCTTCTGCCAAGGAAACAAAGACTCACACTGTACAACTCTGAAATATCCACATCACAAGAGACTCCCAAAAAAGGGATCCTTTGCACAGTGAATCTGTGATCTGCAGGGCAGGGAAACATTAAGCTATATTCAAAGAGTGCAAATTAAGGAGTAGTGTGTAGGATGTCATCTATTGGCAGAGAAGGTATATTATGTTCATAACTTGGTTTTATTAGTTTATAATCACCTGAAAATAAGAACTGATCTATCAGTGATTTTGAATGAGCTATTAAAATCTACAAAAGGGGGCGGGTCCTCGTCTACAAAGGACAAATGACCATTTTTGCTTCAGCCACTGTGGTTCTCCTATACATTTTGGCAGACAGGAGAAGTGTCAGTTTTGCAAACTAAACACTAGATGCCACTTAATCCTCCACACTGGACCTTTAGGTTAAAGCCTAACTGCTGCCAAATGTATCCTTTTAAGCAACATCTGAACAGATCGTCTGACAATGATAAAGCCTCTGGTTGCGAGGGCTAAAAAAAAAAAAAAAAAAAAAAAGGCTAAATCGTCTTCAGACAATGGCCAATAGGTTCTAATACTGCATTTCGGCCAACATGTTCCACCTGTTTTACTCTCCACACAAATGTTTTACCTGTAGGTGACTAAAGCCTGCTCAAACATGATTGGTCACAACAACTAGTCCTACAGATGGAAACCAGGATGTTTCTGATACCAAAATTTTGTACTTTTCATTGCAGCTCATTCATACATTCACAGATCAATCTGTTTTATTTGCTTTAAAGCATCAAGATTTTCAACTTTTTACTGATTGAGCATAAGAGAGATGAGGTATAGCATCTAGCATTTTTTACACAAGCAGATGAAGTCCTAGTCTTAGTGGTGCTCTCGATGTGCGAACTACTAGTACACCTCCAGTGTTCTGGTTTCAATTGTGAGCTGTGTCCTGTTGTCACATGTCATCTGGTTGTTTCCTGACCTAGGCTTTCCGGTCTCTGTTGCTCTACCATTGACACCAAATAAAGGCAAGAATACCAAAAAGTCCTAAGCAGTGCCGTCTTGTTCCCCTCTTGTATTACTCAACATGGTAAATATGAAGAATCAGCATGATGGAAAAGTCTGCATCCCAACAAATCACTCCTGGTTTTGACCTTACAGACTTGCTTCTCGCACACTACAAGGACAAATCCATTCCCACACTCATTAGATCCACTTCTCTCTTGATATTCCTGCGGGAGGCATTTGCTCACTTTGCGCAATAAATGGCACAGTGAGCGTGAATACACCACAGGAATTTGCCCTTGGTTCCCCCGCCTCAACGGGGCCAGCACAGCTCAAGCTTGGCATGGGGACATGTCCCCGGCCTGAGCTGTTCCCAATCAACCAACACCCATCAGCCTCCACTGATGAGTGCAGATTCAGGAATGGACCTCAGCCCAGGTTTGCACAACAAGCCTCACTCTGTTAATGATTGGCAGGTTAGATTTTCCTTTTGAAGAAACTTTGACCCGTGTGATCTCTACACAAACATGCAGAGAGTCCTCACAGTCATCTACCCACCCACCGTGAGTTAACAGTGAAGGACTGGACCCGCCAGGTTTGATAGTAATCAACTGCAGGAATGTCTGATGTTGACGGCTAAAATGCTGAGTAGCCTAATAAAAATGCACGATTCAATGCTCGGCATGCTGTCACACCACTAGAAACTATGCCAGTCATCTGGCTAGTAACTGAATAAGATAGGGTGCGTAGCCTGGTTAGCACTACACACATACATAGACACACACACCCACTCAATCGTTCCACACTGTTAAGCAATGGTTCTTCAAATTATCCTTCATTATACTGCCTCTCCACTCCCTTATGAGAAAGGTTTAGTGTTGTATTATGTGTCACTTCATCATCAGGATCACATATGCATCATCCAATTTCCATTTTGCAATATATCAGGACTTGAACGGGTCTGTTTTTTGATATATGGCCATTCAGCATAGCGAGGGGAATGCTGCATAAAAAAACAAGGTCACGTTAGTCTGGTGAATGTCAGTGGACGGCTTTTATTGCCATCCAAGGGGGAAAGTTGCCAAAGTATTGCAAGCAACATTAGCATCAATTGTAGCTCAGTGGTATGTATTAAAAAAACATGTCAAAGAGGAGTAAGAAGAGAGTTGATGAAGATGAGGGAGGGAGAGTAGAGTAGGTGCTGCTTGTTTTAGACAAACACCATGCTGTGTAAATGTTGATTAGTCAGAAGGATGAAGAGAACCGTCACTCCGATGATTGGTTCAGTAAAAGTCCAAAGAATAGCAAAACGCAGAGCCCAATATACCATATGGTACCAGGCGGTTTAATGCTACTTGGTGTCTGAGCATTTATGCAGAATATTACTGGAGCTAAAATCTGCAGCACAGCAAGTGGGCGTTTAGTTCTGTGCAGTAAAATGAGTGTGGCTGCAGAAACTTGTACGTCCCAGGGCTGTGGGAAGAATATGAGACTAGCAATAAGAAATTGGCACAACAGATGCAACAATGGTCTGCGTGCACAACGGGTGTGCTCAACGTAGCATTGCTTCTGACAGCTGTCTTTAGCTTTAAACCGCTGGGTTTTCTCCTTACCCGACCTGTCAGACAAGCATCTCCTGATTTACAAATTAATGAGGGACACTGTGTTAGATAGCTGAGTCATTATATCTGCTTTAATCTACACTGGGCATCGGTGTAACCCTCAATATTTAGAATGTGCATTGTAGATTTGTGCCCTTCTACTTTTGGATTTATAACTGTTTTAAAATCTTCAATGTAAATCCTCAACTACTCTTTAAAAAAGTACTGTCATCAGTAGGCCACATGTTAAAGAAATGACCTGCCAGTTCAATCTTGCAAACAAAAACTCCTTTCAGTTTCCTTAAATGATGAAATTTCGGACATGATAATCCACAGCTTCATCTCTATATCGGCCTTGAGCAGCACCGTATCGGTCAGCTCTTCCAGCAGTGAGCAGCAGCTGAAACTCGCCTCGCCTCAGTCAGTCTTATCGGCCTCCAAGCAGCCAGCCATGCAGGCAGACAAGTGGGACAGGACGCCTTGATAAAACCCTTCAGAAATCACTGTTTGACTTTCTATTGTAACACTCAAATGTCTGCACAATCACAGCTCTGATTCTTTCAACAACGTGGCGCCCTGTTTCCCCTCAGAAAGGGGCGAAAGTGCAGGGGTGAAAAAAGAAAAGATCACATTTTGAGTGTGAGTGAAATCAACCAACTCACGTTAATGTTAGACAGGCTCTGCACACATTGACAGAGGGGAATTAGGAGAAGAAATCAGCGTGTACTCAGAGGGAAATGACACGACATTGAGGAGACGAGCTAAGAGGAGAGGCTAAGAGGAGAGCCAGGCTAGAAGGAGAAAATGGTTGATATAAAGTGGGGCATGGAGGACTGGAGGGTTTATAGAGCAAAACCGAGGCCCGTGCTCGGTTCTCTGACCTCCACTCCCCATCCCATCCCTCCCCTGCCATTTTCTTTCTGCCCGCCGCCGCCGCCTCCTCTCAGCCCGGCTCGACTCGGCCGAGCTGGGCCCGACTCTTCGGTTCCCTTACCTTCCTCTGCTGTTTCTCCCAGGCCGGGTCCAGCAGCAGGTCCCGGTCCCAGTCATTCTCTTGCTCCATGTAGGTCTGAGCCCCTCCGGCCGAGGGTTGATTATTGGCAGCGTGATAATCTACCATGTCAGCAAAAGAAACCTGAGTGCGCCACAGAGACAGTCAGGAGGGAAAAAAATAAAAAAACAAAAATGGAAGAAAAGCAACGACGGCCCAAATCAGAGAGGTGGGACGGGGAGGGATACACAACCCAGGAAAGTGTCCTTCTCTCGCAGCTTTCAGTCGTGAGTGTGTTTTTTAATGGGATGAATATCCAGCGTGTGCAGGCAGAAAATCCCCGCTGCTGCTGTGAGAAGAAAAGCTTTCCCTCTGAACTGAGAGGCTGCTGGGAGGAACCGGCCGCTCCTACAGGCTGCAGCGGCACCGACAAGCCGCACGCGCTGCCGAGCGACACTTCCGGTGCCACCTTTTAAAGTAAATTCATGTGCCTCGTGTACCTGTTACAACTTTATTTACAGGGCCAAGTATTTTATTAGTCACATAATCAATATCTCTCTAAACTGTGCAGTGAAATGCTTAGTTGTCTCCTCTATTACTGTGCTTTAATTACAAATAGCCTATCAAATACACTACAGCAATACAATATACAGGCCTATGATATACAAGTCAGAGAAAACATACAGCAGAGAAAGTGCAAAAAGTTATGTGCTAAATTAATTATTATGTAATAATTATATATAGGCTATAAATCTAAAATTTCATCCAACAAAATTGTTATATTTTCTGCTATTCACTGTTTTTTATTTGGTTTTTAAACTTTATTAATAAGTTTCTCAGTAACTACACACTCAAACATTTAAGCACACACACCCCACCCTCCCCCGAAATGTATGTACATTACTCTTCACCTTTTTAATATACAAACATAACATTGAAAACCAAACATATTATTTAATCAAATATTTAATAGTTCTTCATATCCATTCCTCACATTGATAGTAATGCATTAAACTTTTATTATCAATTTGTTAAAGAAGTGCGAAAGTCAGTCTGGGAGCTCTTGTGCAGTTTTGTTGCTCTGTAAATCCTCCCTGGACTTTATGAGCTTTAATTTTGAAGGGCACCTCGCCTACATTGCGGTGTCAGTCCGTGCATCTGTGTGAATTGACACACCTGTCTCCAGTAGCTTCAGTCATGAATATTCATACGATATTTGAACATGAGCTTCTGATAAATGACACATTATAAATCTGAAATGTTAAAACTGAAAACTTAAAATAATAAAACGCACAAAGTTTGCAGTGCTGCAGTAAGATTTCAGTACTGATTTAAGAGTCGATTCTGTAGCCATCCTGATATCTGCCTTAAAGGACCACACTGTACCAGCGAGTATTTCTAAATCCCTTAAACTTTACATCACATCTAACCATTTTGCAAACCATGCTGCTGTGTTTTGCAAATTTAGATTTATTTTCCATTTGGTGCTGTGCAATAAGAAAATGGATTGAACTGCATTAAAGTTACATTGTCTTCATGTGGTAATTTGCTGGAGGATCTCTCAAATCATCCTGGAAAGACCACACTGAATCTTTCTGCATAAAATCAAAATAAAATGTGTTTGCTATGTTGCCTAAGGTCTTTTGAGGTGAGTAGAAAAAATCTTGTCTTGCTTTTTACCTCTGTGATTAAGAGTGTTCTAAAGTATTGTAATACCACAGGGTACACGTGTTTGTCTGCCACCTTAAAGTCAAAACTGCTCCACCGAATAAAAATCTGCTCAAAGATTTCAGGTCAGCCCCTGGAGAAACTGCCATAATAACATATTAAGGCTGATCAACAACACTGAATGTGTCCCCAGTCATGTCCTGAACAGTGAATACAGTGAATAAGTGATGGCTAAGATAAGATACAGGGCCCAGTGTTTTAATAATGTTAGACTGAAACTTTATTTTGTGCACCAGTCTGTACTAAAACTATTCTAGATCTTAATACCAGAACAAATGCACATCTTGTCTTACATGTTTGTCTTTGTTGATGTTGCAAATGGAGCTGCTGTGAGGCAAGAAACATTTCAGAGTTGATCTCACAATAAAGTTTCATCACAACTTGTGGTTCAGAGGGGTTGTGACCTCTCTGAGCATCACCAGATGATGTGGGGCCGGGAGGTGCTCTTTCATTTAGATTTATTGTCCTTACTATTTTCAACATTCTAACTGTAAAATATCACATGGCATCTAGTTTCTCATGTGCCTCTGATAATGAAGAGAAAAGGAAAATCAATCTTTAGCAGTTGATTCACATCCAGCCTGTGAACCATCAAGAGAACCACTGACCCAGAGGAATGACACCCATAAAACAAAGAAGCCTGAGCTGCGGTGTCATCCATTACGTTGAGGCTCAGGCTGGTTTGGAGGGTGACGGTCCCGCCTGCAGGAGCCACCTACAGAAGTAGGTCATGCTCAAGCTGTCCTGGACGATTAGCGTCTCCGTGCTTGTAGCAGCATATAGACTGTAACAACACCAACAAAGAGTACAGAAGCATTTAAGTTCTTTGGCACCATGCTTCAGCTGTCATGTTGTCCTGTGATGTGTGCAGCTCTGCTGCAAACGGCTCTGTGATTGGTCAGTCTGAGTCTGGGCTCAGTAGCAGGAAGAAGCTAATTATGATCAGGGCTCTTTTCATTTGTATTTTTCTGAGAGGGACTAAACAAAATAGAGTTGAGTCTAAAATGCAACACGTTCTCACCATGGATGTATTAAGGGACCTGGACACAGCATTGGAAGCAGGACCCTGTTCATCCCTGTGAAAGTTGCTCAGTGGCACATGATGCCAAAAGAGTTCTACTTCTCGGGTGTAAAATATCCCAGATCTTCCGCTTCACCGTGCCCATAGAGCCAATGCACTTGAGAGCTCCACCAGCAGAGTGGCTAACTTACGTCAGGTAAGTGCCTAACTTTTGGTTTAGCCCTTCGGTAACTTCAATGTGGAGAAAAAGATTTAATCATGCGGCCCCTGAAGACTTTCAAAATGTTATCGGACCAAATGGATCAAGTCCTAATTGTGAAAAGAGTCATTTCATGGGGGTTGTGAGGCTCAAAAAATATGTCCACTGATTTACAGTGGACTCTCTTTCCCAATGTAAGTCAATGGAAAAAAGTATTTTTGGACCCCATGGCATCAAGTGATGGACGCAGGAGTTGTAGTTACACAGTGTGGCCACTATGTCAAATTGCCTTTTATGTCAGGCACGCTTCCTGGGGGTCTGATTCTCACCAGCCCATTGTCATTCCCAGGTTTTCAAACATCAGTGTCACACTCCTTGGCATCTCATAGCAACTGCAGCTGTGGCACACTGCTGAAACACTTTGCATCATGTGGTTAATGCTGTGGAACAGTCACAGTAAGGTTCAGGCAACAAAACCACTTCATTAGGTTTAGAAAAATGTTTTGGCTTAAATCAAGTACATTTGTAACGTAATATAATGTCACATAACTACATAACATGATTGATGTCAGTGACTGTACATTAACTGCATAATGTTATGTTAAAACAACACTGACTTTGTTTAACACAGGACACACACTGTGACCACTGGATCAAAGTCCAGTTTTGTTTGACCGACGCAGTGTCAAAACTGCTGTTTCTTGAAATGCCACTTGAGGCTGCCTCCAAGAACCAGTGGTCATTCCCTATAGGCCTCCATGTTAAATGCCCAACTTTACAACAGAAATAAAGCTCGAAGTTTTAAAGTGGCAGTCTACAAACCAGTGGGTGATGTCACAGCAGCTACGTTAATTATTTTACAGCAACAAACACATTTTTCTAATTTAATCATACAAAGAGTGGCAACAGTATCTACCATTAAAATAAAACAAATGTATGTTTATTTCTTTAAAAAGTGTTCTTAAAAAGAGAGGATCCACCCAAATTAAAAACAGTATATAAATATATTTTCACTTGCTTCTATAATAAATATAGTTTTGGTTTTATTTGAAAATCTGTGAGTTTTTGGAAATGATTTTCTTTCAAACGACTCTTGACTGAAGAAGTAGACCCTCTGTAAACACTGCACAGTGAATTCTGTTGATTTTCTAGTAAAGTATGATATAATAAAGTATAATATTTGATTTTCAGTTTCAAAGCTGTGAAACTGAATTCCAGTCTCCAGTGGTCTGAGGTGGTGGTCGATATTTCAGAGACAGATATCTGAAACAAAAACTATGTGCATGGAGAGATACCAGTGGATGTGAGTGAGATGGTTTTTTTCTTTGCTTTTTTTCGTTCAGGCTGTGCAGATTTGACTCTTTGTGAAAGTAGTTCTCATTTGTTTTTGTTATTGCTGGGAACTGACCCTTTGGGTTATATTTGTTTAATGCTTTCCTAAAAAACAGCCACTGGTTGCAGTTCATAATATTTTGAATATACAGCGACGATGGCTTTTTTATCCCAGGTAAGTAAGTTCCTGTGGGATCAAACAAAAGAGGGAGAGAGCGAGAGAAAGAGAAATGAAAAGTGTTAGAGAGAAAAAGTGTAGTAAACGTATACACATTTTAACAAAGCACACAGAGTAGAGAGAGACAGAGACAGGAAGAGAGACAAGAAAGAGAGAGTTTGGGTGTGGCTGATATATGACTGTCACATGCCATCCTAAAAGTCAATTTGAACCAACACAACAGCAATGCAACAGGATATTGGACTCACACACACACACACACACACACACACACACACACACACACACACAGACACACACACACACACGGCCTCTGGTATGTGTAACGCTGTTCTCACTTTAAAGAATGATGCTGGAGGACGGATATTTACACATACCAGACATCAGAAAAGAACAGAGGGTCATTTCTCAAAATATCCCCTGTGGTTGGGGTCATTACAGAGATGGACTAAAGCTACAGAGAGGTTCTCTGTGACCAGACTAGTAGAGGAATAATCGGTGTGCATTTTCAACCACGGCATTAAACTAAACAGACAGAAAAACCAAGGAAACATAAACATTTAGAAGAACATAAAATGTTTGTGACATCAATTTAAAGAGAAACAACTTAATGTCTGACTGAAATCCTGCAAAACAGAAACGTTACATTAAAGGTCCCATATTATTCTCATTTTCAGGTTCGTACTTGTATCTGGGGTTTCTAGAAGAACACGTTTACGTGCTTAATGTTATGCATTGTGTATATTTCTCTGTGGATTAAAGGTTTTGATACTTTCACAGTATTAATATGGCACCTATACCTGTTTTATAATAAAAAAAGATACGGACATATGACTTTTTAGAATATGTGCCCTTTAAAACCTATTTCCATTTCCTGGAATAGAAACTCAAATTTTAATTGGCCTTAAATTGAACAAATAAGGGCCAGCTTTGTGTGCTGGGCTAAAGCACAATAAAATGACGAACTACTTTACTGTGTATAAGATAGTATTATAAGACATGAGGCTGTGCTAACAGCTCAAAATATTTGAGTTTACTCCATATCTTAATGCTGAACTTGCTCTCACAGCCTCCTCAGTGTGGCGGAAAGAAAAGCTGGAGCACTGAATATTTAAGTTTGGCTGGTTTGGTGGGCTGAAGACAACCCAGCCAAACTTCACCCAATCTGGAAATCCATCGGTTAAAACAACAAACAAAAAAAACCAAACTTTTTTTTCCTTCCTTTTACTTCTACAATGTAAATTGCAGAATCTGTCTTGAAACGTCACCTGACTCCTGCAATGATTAAAAGAGAAAAAGAGAATTGCAAAATCATCAAAGCTTATGGGCTATATGTTTTCACACAATTTGTTCATAAGGATTTTGTTATTTTGCAGTGAAAATGAGCAAACCAATGTCCACTGCTCACTTAGTAAATCTGAAGAGAATGATGTCACTCGCCTCTCAAGTGAATTGACAGACAACAAATGTTTTTGAAGAGATACTGTGAAACTTTAATGATGCCAGTGTGGACACACAGCATTATCATCTGTCGGTGTGTCTGTCATAACCAAGAAATCTAAAAAAACAAACTAAAAAACAAAAATTACAACAAATGGGAAGAATTCAAACAGTGTAATAATGTAAATGGAAATTTTAGCATGTCAACAAAATAATGAATGTAACAAAGCATATATAACAGCATCATAAAGGTTTTAAAATAAGGGCAGCAGAAAAATAACACCACATTATTATTATTACTACGTGAAATGCACATTGTACCTTGCATGTTAATGTCTTGTTTAGATGGATTTTGCAGATGTCATGACCAATTAAAAAAAACAGCTAGCGATACTGTATAAGCGTCAAGTCTGAGTCTCTCAGCGTCGATGAGGTCATCCATGGATACTAGTGCAGATACATTTATCCATCACGTCTGTGCAGTCAGAAAAGGTCTACATTAACTAGCCTGGATATATAGTTCAATTTAAAATAAATACATGAATCTACTTCTTTCAAATGGCAAATAGAAGGTTTCAAATAGCATTTTCTTCTGTGTCACTGTGACTTTACCTTTTAAGTGCTATCCAACAAATTGTCAGTAATGATTACACTAGTTTTAATACTAGTAAAAGCAGTTTGTCTGAGCCCCTCATGAAACGCTTACATTTTACCTAATACACAAAATTGTGTACAAAATATTTTATTATTTAAAATTAGCTCTATGAAATTTATAAAATATTTCAGTGATGTGATTTGAAGTGGACAGTAAAAAGATGACCTGGAGCCAGCTGTACCAGCTCTTGTTCACTTACAGGAGATTTAGGTAGTACCTGGATATTATTCATTATATATTCATACACACACACACACACACACACACATATATATCTATATCTATATCTATATCTATCTATATATATATATATATATATATATATATATATATACATATATATATATATATGTTCATTAAATCATTTAGGTGACCTTTGTTAAAGTGTCAGTAACATAGCAACAAATCTTGCTCCATGACTGAAGAGAGTTGTTTACTGTTTGACTTATTAATCTAGTTTGGTTTACTAAAGCCACTTTGAAAAAGTAATTTTAACTACTTGGTAAAAAATGACCAAATTGACAATGTACATGTGATACCAAATTGAAACAAAATATGGGGCCTAATACAAAAAAGTCACATGCCACAAAATACCTCTTAGTTGAGTTTTTTTGCAACAAGTGCCTGCTTGTTCACAGGTCGTATATAAACCAAAAAATGAATGAATAAAATACCCCAATACCCCCACTATTCATGGGGAAGTGCAAGGAATGTCAGCAGATGTTCTGCACGATCCCATAAAGTACATCTTTCTTTTTTTCAACTCCATGTCCCTTTCAAAGCTCCATGAAAAATGTTTATAGTGTCAGTACACTTAAAATGGCTAAAAAATCATTTAACCACTTAAATCACTATGCTATCATTCTATCAGTTTAATTACCACTCCACAACACTGATGATGACAACATACAAGAGGAAATAAGAATATAAGTCTTACTTTGCTAAATATTTCTATAATTGAACTGTACAGTAGCTACATCTACTTTAATACATGTGGGAAAAACAAACAAATTACAGTCATGCAAAAACAGGAATGAACACAAAAAGACTTAACGAAGCAAATCCTGAAGAATCCATCAGAGTGGACCAGGTCAGCTGTACATGGTCATGTGGAGCCACTGGAACCAATCAGAGAACAGAAAACATTTAGTTGAAACTCACCGTTAAATGTACTGTATGTAACCTGAAACATGTATTAGTAATTTCTTACTGCCAGTGGGTGAACAGGTTGTAATGAAACTGAAAACTGAAAACTGGCCACCTTTCTCAGTTGCCTGTGACAGCCTACGGACTGACTTCTATGTAAAGGACTTGAGTAAGGACAGATTTTCCAGAAAAAATCGAAGTATGTGACGTGCTGCACTTACACGGATTAGACCCCGCTGTGGACCCAGGGGCTGGGGTTTAGCACTGGCTGAATTCAATACATACAGGGCTAACTGTTAGCCTCGCATGGCTAACAGTTTCACCAGGAAGGCAGTGGCTCCACTGATGGTCCTTCAGCGCAGCATCTAAGCAGTGTAATGGCAGCTAAAGGGGAACAGACCTCGGCACAATCGTGTTGTCTTTCTCTAAAACTGTGAAAAATGTCCACACTGGCAACAACATGTTTGGCTCTCCTGTTAGCATGCTGCGCAAGCTCCTCTTCTTCTTCTCTGTGTTTATTGTCACAGTGCATATAAGCAATTTGGCTTTTTGTTATCACCTCTATATATCAACTATAATTTTATTTTCTGTATAATAAATAATAATTAAACTTTCCCATTATTACCTGATACTCTGTCAGCCTGATATATATTGTGCATCCAGGGTTAACAGAGAAAGATAGAACCTGCTAAATGTAGATATGTCACTTAGTTTATAAAAATAAATTAAATAGCAAATGTATCACACCTGCTACCTTTATTTCTTTCAATTTATATTCAAAATATGTAAAGCAGAAAAAGAGATTCATACCCGTTTGTAGTCGAGAGTTATTCGTCCCATACCCGCCATGTCGTATGCTTGAAATACTTCTGCAAAACAGGATAAAGACAATGAACAATTGAGAAATATTTGAACTGTGATGGCAAATATTTCATCCATCCTGTAGAACCAGGGGGGTAGAGTCTACTTAAGATGTCTTACATTTGTTTTAATTGTCTAAACTGATTGGCTGGCTGGCTCTGATGTAAGCCAAAACAAACGTGTGAGGTTTTTAAAATTGAAACCTGAGAGTTAGTTTTGGCACCAGATTTTAACTCCAGCTCCTCTTTCATGAATATTGTCATAATATGCTACCCCCCCTGTGAATGTCCCTTCCTTACGGATCATGCTCTCCAGTTTCATCAGCAGGTACAGGAAGCCGGGGTAACTGATGGTCATGTCCAGCTCTGTGTATCTCAGTCCGACCAGCTGCATTACCAACTCATCCACTATGATACCTTGAGCAGAGACACACAAGACCAACAAACCCAGGTTAGCGTAAATCACTTCTTGAACTAATAATTTAATACCTCACTACATTTAAGAGTAAATATAAAAGGTTACTTCCACAAGTGTGACTGAACAAAGTTAAAAGGCAGAGAAGAGGTAAAAAGAGGTGGTTTGGCTCCCCCTGTTGGTCATATAAGTTTTCCTGACAGACGTGGACCCTGAACTTTAAATGGCTGTGTGTGTGTGTGTGTGTGTGTGTGTGTGTGTGTGTGTGTGTGTGTGTGTGTGTGTGTGTGTGTGTGTGTGTGTGTGTGTGTGTGTGTGTGTGTTGGACATGAACTGAGAGGTATTTCCAGTGTGAATGAACTATCTATTTATTGATGTGTCCTCAGTCCTACCTGCTGCGTTCAGAGCGGGGGCGACCTCTTTATACTCGAGGTGGTTTGTTTTGTTCTTGTCATACACCAGGAAGATATCCTGAGGAGAGATTGAACACAACTTACTGAATGCATGAAACACTGCATGTACTGACATAATGTCTGTGACAACAACTTATTCTTCCTTTACTAAATACATAAACTCAATTATGGACCAATTTCTGCAGCAACCTGACCTGTCCCGATGAACACAAGTCTTATGATGAAATAAAAACAAAGTATGCTATAAAATTTTAATTATATCTGTGATGCAAATTTAGCTCAATTACTTGTTATAACTATTTTAACCAGTATAATGAATCTAACTTATCCCTGCAACCCCCCTGAAATCTACACCTATTATGTCGCCAGTTTTATTCTTGTCACTGGTGTGTTGAATTTTACCGTCCACCTCCTGATCTTCTCCCACAGACTCTGGAACTCATCCCAATTCAGCCGAGCGTTGCCGGTATTCTGAAGGAAACACTGAGGTCAAGGAAATGAAGCGCACAAACATCAACAATCCAAATAACATGATACACTTGGTTATTAGTTTATTAGATACACCTAGCCAAAACAAATGCACTCTATGATGATCTATTTGTGCTGGAACTGTTTAAAAGAAGTGTTGATTCAGCTTTATTTTAGAGGCTGCAGTTTGTGTGTTGATTTGTGCTGCACTTCACAGAGAGGTGTTTCTGTTTTGTCGTCCTCCCTTACTCACATATAAAAGGGCTGGACAAAATAATAGTAACACCTGTTGGCTCTCTTTTGCAGAGTCACAGTAGTAACCAACATTTTTATCAGGTACGCACAGTGGTGGAAAGTACATTTACTCAAGTACTGCAGTTATGTCTATGTTTTAAAAATATTGATACCATGGCAGAGTTTTGATGGAGGTAGAGTTTTGAAGACTATAGGAGAGTAACAGTAACATGATACTTTCTTTTCAATCGATACTTTCTTTTCAATCTGTGGTGAGGACTATAGATTGCAACCATCTGAAACTTGTCCCAGTAAGAATTCCTTCATGGTTCGTCATTCAGGAGGGTTTTACCTGGAGCTAAACTATCCACATAGGTGGACTGAACAATTTGACATTAGAAAATCAGTGTTTTCCTGACACTGCTTGTCACAGAAGGGCTGTGAACCACAGTGGCTGATGCAAAAACCTGAATGGCCCCATTTAGAGCCAGTGTTTGGTTTGTCTGCTGTGGCCTACTGCAGAAACATGGTGTTGCAACATGGTGGACTTTGTGGTTGAGGACTCGCTGTCAATCAAAATCAAACACTCCAATTAAACAAAAATTAAGTTTCCATTAAATGTCATTGTTGAGTCAACATTTGAACCCATCAACTGTGCTTCCCATCATATTCTGGGTCTTGTAGTTGGTGTAGAGAAAATGCAGCTGCATTGATCTTGTGAGGTTATTACTGTCCACAGCAGGTGGAGCACGATGAAACCAAGTCCGACAGAAATTTGACTAACTAGCTAACTAACTAACTAGATTCTGTGCAAACACAACTATTTTTGTTCAAGACTGCTAGCTATTGTATGAATTTCTGACTACTTCAATTATTTTAAAACTTCTTTCGCCTGAACAGGGACTTGAACCCTGGACCCTCAGATTAAAAGTCTGATGCTCTACCGACTGAGCTATCCAGGCTCTGACAGAGCAAAAAATCGTAAGAAACAAGAATTACAATGTACCAATCACGTCCAGTCTTTAAGTATCACTATTTTTACACCATTTTCAGCTCCAGCTTTAACAGGATACTGATCTTATTATTAGTCTTCACCTGTCCTCTCATTCACTCTCATGGTTCACTGATCTGTCTGCTTATACTGAAACTTGAATGTTTTTTTAATCTACTGAGTGTGCCTGTTCAGACACGATAGGTAGATACCAGAGAGACAGATATAGTAAACTGACATGATATTGCTTTGTAAGGATACATCCATGAGGACCACCAGGCTCTTGCAGTGCTCCAGAGCCAAGTACTTCTCACTGCCGGCCAACACTGGGCAAAACAAATACAATCATTAGTGGCCATTTTAACATGCATACATTGCATACACAAGAAGAGTGAGAAACGTTATTCAAGCATGAGGATGAGATTGTTTTTCTAGGTTTGAATACTGTTGTTATCATGGCTGTGGTGGGGTCGGCATCTCCACTCCAATCAGTGTCATGAATTTCGATTTTGTTATGTTAATGACCCTCACATGGCCTGTTTCAGTAGAGGTGGGTGTGGGTCCCTGGGACAGACAATGAACCAAAAAATCTGCAGTACATTCCCCTCCCAGTTTGTCCCATTGTCTCCACTGGGCCACGAGCACCACCTTCACAGCACAATGTTGTACTAAATTCTTCACCCTCTTGATGCCCTCCCTGTTAAAAAGTATCTGAGAACAACATGACTTGATGAGAAGAAATCTAGTTGTTTCTTTTATTTTGATTTCCTCTAGATGGAGACAGAGAAAGCAGAAACTATTGAGGTCAACTGGCTGACTGACTAATGGTGTGGTGATGTATGAAAGTCACACAATAACAAACTAACTAAACCATCTACCAGCAACTCCTGCGTACTGTGAGGTAAAATTACCCCTTGTGTCAATGCAGTCTGGTGGCTTTGAAGAGAGCAATAAAACAGCTTCAGTTCCCTGTCTGACATGGCTGTCTGACTGCAAGGCAAAGCAGTAAAATAATCTAAATATAGTGAACACTTAAACTGATGCTGATTTGTTTTAAGTGGTCATTTTTAAAATTTAAAGGTTAAATATGTTTTACTACTGCTACCATCCACAGCCACCAGACTCAGAGTTTTATTTATTCTGTTTTATATTTCTCATATTTTATTCATTCACCTTAACATGTGTACTATTTAATGTTTTATGTCTGTAATTCTCTTCTATACTTGCATGTTTCTGTCTTTTTGCATCTTGCAGTTGCATTGTTGGAGGAAGCCTGAAAACAACTACTGCCACGGCTGCTCAGCTGTAATTGTTGTGCATATTCAAATATGACGTATACTTGAAACTTGAAGGAGAAGCAGTTTTAAAGGTCCAAATTTATTCTGAGCTCAGCAGGTAAACTAGTGGACCTGATTGCAACAAACCACCCAGCTTTGGTTTTATATACATTTTGGAGCACTTAGATGTTTGTGGTATAACTTGATCCCAGATAAACACCCACCAAACATGTAACCACTGGAGGCATTATTTTGTTTTGCTGTTCCTGTGAGAATCCTTCAAGGATGACGGTTAACTTGTTCCCACTATCATTAAAGGAATTATAAAAAAAATTCAGTGGGAGGAAACAAGACTGAACCAGTCTATTGATCTGCCCACTAAAGCAGGAAGAGAGACGGCACTAACCTCCTCCCTGTAAGGCCTCAGTCAGCAGATTGTGGAGGTGCACTGGTTTGCAATGGTTTTTCTGGTGACACAAAGCAGGAAACAGTCACAACACAAGATATCAGTATCAGTGCCACACACAGAGACTCTCCTCTTCATACATTAGTCTACCATGAAAGTTATCACTCTTCATGACTCAGTCTGTCTGAAATATGCAGGTTGTGCAACAAACTGTCAACCACTTGTTGCTCCACTAACAGCAGTGAGCAGTGTGGTGACATGACTGCAATGGAAGGGGGGAGGGAGAGTGCAACATCTAGTGGCTAATGCTATCAATAGCACTTTTAATTACTGTGATAGTCTGAAGAGTGTGGGAACAAATGTGTATTCCAGTGTTGAAAACATCCATGTGGCACCTTTAAAGTAGGCTTCAGTTCAAACCTGCTTGTGCAGCAGCTCTGTGTAAGTAAGTCTTACCTTGTTGCAGTGCTTCTTGAACAGTTGTCTGACGGCTGCAAGTGAAGGAAGAGCAGCCCGGTGAGGGTATGTAAGCTGCAGGAAGAAAATACAGAGACTCAATTCCAAACTTCCACAAACAGATGCCTAATATAAAATACTTTATCCATATATTGAGCATTGCAGTTTCTTTTAACATGCATCTTGCAAGAAAAACAGTTGTGTCACAGAGAGATGAACTAGATTAATCCTCTGGGTGTTTTACATTTATCCACCCATTAACAAAGCCCAGTGCATGCTGGAGCCTGTCACCAGGGCTTTTAACAGCTCAGCAGTCTATCACAGGGCTAACACCCACAGACAGAAAAGCCTTCACACTAATTTACATTAAAGTCACACATTAATCTAGTCTTTGCACTGTGTGAGGAACCTGGAGCTGCCAAGCAAACCCAAGGAGAGCGAGGTGTGTCTCCAATCCACATAATGAATACACTATTACTATCAAGTAGGGAGTAGCAGTAGTGCTCATCTGTTTCCCAAGAGCATTTCTGGAGCCTCACTAAGGCCTAAAATACCTCTTTAGTCAGGACACACATTCATTTTGTTTAACAGAGTTTAATTTCTCAGTTTTTCTCTCTGAAATCACAGATTTGATTCTTTCCGCATACCGACTTTTTTGCTTTCTTGATACATTATAAATGCCAATTTCAGAGAACCAAGCATGCGAGAAACACTAAAAGAGGTTTTAAACATCAGTATGTTTTAAAAATATGACGTCCTCACAGTTTTGAAGACAATGCCAGACTTTTTTTGTTCTTACTGTTAATTAGTGTAAATAGAGCCTGGATAGCTCAGTCGGTAGAGCATCAGACTTTTAATCTGAGGGTCCAGGGTTCAAGTCCCTGTTCAGGCGAGCCTAGTTTTAAATAACCTGAAGTGGACAGCTGTGACAGGATAATCAATTCAACACAATCACTGCATGCTGAGTAAAAGTGTGTCCACACTGTGATCCTGATTTGAAGTTAGGTATAGTTAAATAAATTAGCAACCTCCTTTCCTTAAGTGGTCTGTGGATGTAAACCAGTGTCCCACAATGCAATGCAAACATGAGACAGGAGCCACTAACCCTGCATTCATGTGGTTTTAGAATAGTCAGAAAAATAACTTCCTGAGTGTTAAAAATGATGCGAACACCCCTTCAAGTCAGAACAACAACTCTGAAATTCAGTGAAAATCCATGAGTTGCAGAGTTACACTGTATATACAGAAACATGGTGTACAAAAGTAAATGTTCGATTGGTGGTTATAAACTTGATATGAATTTACATATTTGGCTTATGTGTAATTTGAAGTAACTGTAAAGAGACCTTTATTAGTTAAAAAAGATATTAATTAGCATTAGTCAAGTAAAGCATATTTTCTTTGTTTTAGAGGGTGTACAGGTGCAGCAACAAGTCTGAGAAAAGCCAATACCTCACTTTAATCACCTGCTGAATGTTTGTACTGTTTTGGATTCAAATTCCAAAATTAAAACCTTCCACCTGACTTATTAATCAAAGTTAAAAGAAGCTCAGTGTCTTAAAAAATATTGATACCCTGGTAAAGTTTTGACAGAGGCAGAGGTTTGAAGACTGTAGGGGAGTAATTGTCTACTGTGGTTGTGGTTGTTTGATCTTACTGTGATACAGTATAAGAAGAGCCTGGATAGCTCAGTCGGTAGAGCATCAGACTTTTAATCTGAGGGTCCAGGGTTCAAGTCCCTGTTCAGGCGAGAAGCCTTTTAAGTGGATGGAAGCAGACAGCAAGACAGGAAAATCAATCAGTAGCTAATAGTCCTGAACATTGAGGACCACACAGGATCAAACACTATTGATTTCTGCACAATGCATACTAGCTAGTCAGATTTGTGTCCGAACTGGTCCCAACTCACTCCACCTATCATGGCCACAAGCTTAATGTAGCAGCAATTTCTCTCCAGACCCGGCGGGGGGGGGGGGGGGGCTTACAGTGTTAGCAGAATACTTGTTGCTGATGGTGATGTTTAGTAGTCACAGAGACTGAATACATTCATACGTCTTAAACTTTACAGTCTATTGTGTATTAACATTGGACTGTTTTAATGTAGTAACACCAAGACTTGTGGTAAGTAAGATGTGAGGATTCTTAAAATGACATTGTACAGATGTGAAGCCCTGACTATATCTGACTGATCTTTAACGAAAGTTGTCGTCTTGTGTTTCTTTCCTCTGTGTTTGACTATATATGTTATAAATTCATTTGTGTATGTGATGGTGATAGGTCTGCTGAGCTGATTTACATACTGATATGATGCTGATTTACATGAGAATTCCTGTAAAGTGGAGGCTGAACTATGAACACAACTTGCAGATCTCCTGTGAGGCATTTCATTAGCCCACCCTGGTAAAATTAAAACAACTGGAGACTGTAAACAAACTGATATATGTGTCTGATAACATTTCATCAAAGAGGAATCAGATTAAACAGTGTTTCAGTGACTTCCTGTACAGCCTGAAGGTTGCAGGAAACTGTCCAACTTGACCGGCTCTCACTGCCCCCTGCTGCTGCCGCCTGATCTCGTCCACTTTTGCAGCAAGGTGTAGTTTTTAAGATTTTTTTGTTGTTTTATTTTCCAATTTCTTGTAACTGCTGTGAAGGGTCCGTCTTCTCAGCTTATTGCATCAGCAATCTCATCCTTTCAGCCACTATCCAAAGCTCATGACCATAGGTGAGGGTCAGAACCTAAGCGGGCTGGTAATTCAAGAGCTTTGACTTCTAACCCACCTTTTTCTGTGCCTCAACAGTAAGTTTGACATGTAGAAGTGTTTGAGGTACGTAACTAAACCATATTATAGCTGATGAATGGTTTTCCTGTCATTGACCACCACTTCAAGTGTCTTAAAACTAGTCTCGCCTGAACAGGGACTTGAACCCTGGACCCTCAGATTAAAAGTCTGATGCTCTACCGACTGAGCTATCCAGGCTCTGAGAATAATTTTTATGCTCCTACAGTCATGTGTGAATTAATAAAAAGTTATGAAACCATCAACAGAACATTTACTTTGATATGCCATGTTTCTGCATATATAACTCAGCAACTCATGTACTAATATTTTTGCCAGCGTGTTTCCATGAATATTCTCAGTCAGGAACTCAATTTTTGATTATTGTAACTATGCAGGGTTAGTGGCTCCTCTATTTCAAGTTTGCATTGCATTGTGGGACAAAAGTTTACATCCACAGACCACTTCAATATGAGTTGCTAACATATTTGACTATTTTACCAGCGTGAGCACTTTATATAAATTGAACCCTGACTGAATGGGACTCTCTCACATCATAACTTGTCTGACTTGTAGGTTCAGCATTGATGGATCTAGTTTTAGCCCGCCTGCTTATTCCATAGCTGATTTAACTCGTACCTCTTTTCCTGAAGAGATGTCATGTGGCGATGGTTTGCTGGCTGGCCTGGAAAAAAACATGAAAACATATTAGAATCATCATGTTCATAATCATAAGTCCTCACAGTTTTATCATCATGGTGTAAATGACCACGAATCACACTGTTCCTCTATGACACTGATGAGTGTACTAAAAAATTGGATAAAACTGGAGGTGTTGAATTTGCTCGGTCCAGCACAGGCTATGTGCACTTAATACTGTCAAGTTAGACAGTTTTGTATTTTGATTTTACTCTGAACACAGCATGCCATCATAAACTTATCTCATCTGCAGATTGGAGGTCATCGTTTTGCCTCTTTACCTTTCTGCACTTGAAACACACAGTTTGATGGTGCTTGGTTGGTAATTTTTACTTTATAAACTCTGCAACACATTGATGCTCGACTCACATGGCAGTGTTACCCTGCTCTGTCAGCACCCGCAGGAGAAATGCTCCCTGCTGATTGGCCTTGCAGGTTGAAGGGATGATGATGTAGTGGCCTGGTGGAAGGGAGCCGCGAAGGACGACCTCCCGACGTGAGGAGTATTGGGAGGTGCAGAGGACCGGTTGGAGCACACTCAAGTCCTCAGGTGACAGGTATGTTGTATTAGGATTGGCCTGGAGAGACAACACACACACTTTTAATACAACAAACTACTGAGCCACAAAATCAAACTTAACTTCCTGCAACTATATTTGTTTCCCAACTGCTGCTCTAAAATATAGTGGAGTATAAATTACAAAGTTCTTAGCTACCATCCACTACTGTCTCTGAGATAGTTGGATCTTGTTTGGTTTTAGTCTGCATCAGTAGATGAGTATTTTGATCATTTATTAATAAATAACTGCCATCTTGTGTCTTACTGTGTGTGTGTGTGTGTGTGTGTGTGTGTGTGTGTGTGTGTACCGGGTATATATCCAGGGCTATAGACAGGTCAACGCCCCTGAGTCTCTGGTGTTTCTGCAACAGAGCCAAAATAAAGGAGCAGGCCCTCTGAGACTCGTCTGCGTCACTGTCCACCTCTGACAGGGTGAAGTAGAACTGAGGGTTCTGCCAGAACAAACCTGGAACCAAACACACACTCTCTATCAGTACTACATCTTACTGCGTTTTACTTTAGCCTGTAACCCTAAACCGAAGTGTGTACATAAGCAAAAACCATTTCCCTCTTCGTCTCTCACCATGATGGCACAAATACTTCAGTGTTCATTGTTCAGGAGTTTTTTTTCTAGCTAATGTGTGATCATCTTTTTTCGCTAATAACTTTAGTCCAGATGTTTAGGGGTTTTTTTTTTAATGCAAATGCCTCTTCCTCTCAGAAACAAACAGATCCTGTGATTTAAACTGGTAAAATCACTGAATAATGCAGTTTCACATTTAAAAAAAAGGTGTTCCTCTGATGCTGCTCATTGCAGAGGGGCTGCTAAAATGTGAATGGTCCTATAGAGCCAGTGTTTGGTTTTTCCATTCTGGGCTACTGTAGAAACACGGCGGTGCAACAGTTCAGCTCCATGAAGGAGTACTTGCCACCTATGTAGATATAGACGGCTCATTCTAAGGTAAGGAAAACACAACAGTTGTTATTTTCAGGTGATTATAAACTAAAGAAAACATACTTATCATATTCTGTTTCTGCCCCCTAAACCCTACACACTGGACCTTTGCAGAATGAACCTCCTGGAACATCTTTTCTATGTTGAAACTGACCTGACAGCATTCTCTATTGACAGCCTTTTACGCAGCTGCTGGGACTGCCAACAAAAACACATTTCTTTTTGGAACACCTACTGAGTGTTGCAAAGATGAAATACACTGCACTCTGGCACCACTTTGGTACTGTTGTTAAAGACAGGCAGAAATAAACTTGTCTCAACTTGATGTGTTGATAGCTAATCCAGATGCCGATCGGATCACTGACACTGTACAAACAGACCTCAGCAGGCAACATGACTCCAGTATTCTTATGTTAACCCAGCAAACATTAGTTGGACAGTGACATCATGTATTTGGCCAGAAACAGTCCCTGCCCTTACACACATCATGTGCATAAAGTACAGTCCCTTATTCAAATATCAAAACATCTCTACTTAAGGTTCTCCCTTCAGTAAATAATGATCACTGTTTGAGAGTTAATGGTCCAAACACAAGTTACCATACACAGAACAAAAAAACAACAGACATGTTTGATCATGTATCATCATGTATCTTACGCCCTGAGGGAGGACCCCCTGCTGAGATGCGCGGCACCCAGTTCCCATGATGCATTGTGCAGCACCACGGCAGCACGCTGGACCCCCGATCCCTGAGACCGTCAGTCAGGTGACACACCTCCATCAACTCAAAGTGCTGTCGGAAGTCTGACACCGACATCCTGATGGAGAGAGAAACTGCTGAGTTCACTTACAGGCCAGTCTGATTGAAAAACAGAGGCCCAGAGAGCTCAACACACCGCAAATAGAGAAACACAAATACACAAACATGCTGCAAGTTTTATTTTATTCCTCATGTAGTGCTTTGATATGCTCGTCCCATATTACAGGTTCTGAGACATTATAGCCAGCTAATGTAATGTTAGCCTGTTTCACAGTTACATGTGTGTATTTTGTCTGATTATTTGAATCGGCAGGCTAATGATAAGATAAAGGCTGATGCCAGGTTAGGTTCAGCAGTGTGCATCAATTTTTAGTGTCCCCTGGGAAACGTTTTGATTGTGTTTTTACTTGTTTGCAGCAGTGTGCTCTCAGGGCTGCCGTAAAAATATCTGGTTTGATTACTCCAAGCTTGTTGCACACCCTCCTCAATAAAATTAGATCAAGTTCCATTCTGCAAGACCAGTTTTAGTTTTTGAAACTGTTCACATGGTCATTTAAATTGTTGGAAAAAAATGTCTCATCAACTCCTATGTTTACTGAAGGCGGACATTAGGAATCAGAGTCAGAGTCAGCAGTGATGTACGTCACAGAGGGACATTCAGACGCACAAACTCACCAGAACTCTCCGTCCTCCCGTCTGACTACACCCAGTCTTTTTTGCTCCTCGATGCTCACTGTGTTCCACTCTGGACTGCACACAGAGAGACACACAGACACATAAACAGAGAAAGGAGACTTTTATATTTTTGCCCCTTAAAAAGTGTAAAATATGTTTTTCCAAATGTTATCACTGATTCAGGAAAACAACATAGTCTTGATTACCTTATTTAATAGTGCTTTTAATACACTAATTAATGATTTCTCTGTATATATATACATATATATATATATGACTGTTTCACTGTAATGTTGTGCACATGGTGACATAGTAACTTTAACACAAGAGAGACTGAGAGACGAAGACACATGCAAATGCACGAATAATTTAAATTTGTAAATTCTATTTATCTTCCAAGTTGACTTCTTTTATATTTTCATTCATCAGTTATAAAATAAATTGAAAACCTGTGTGTACTGACCCTTTCAAGTCACTCCAGGGCCCCTCCCACTCAGTGTCGCCCCAGGGATTTAGGATTCGGATCAGTTCCTGGATGCCGTTTGCCGTCGTCACCTGGCAGAGGAGAAAAACAGACAGAAAGAAAAGGTTAGAGCAGTAGGAAGGACAGGCTATGGTGAATGTCTTCAAATCCTCCATTTAAATCTAGGCCCTTACAATAAAATATATTTTAATATTCTGAGAGCCAAGATGAATCCATCCTCCGTGTTAAAAGTGAACAAATCATCTACTGACTAAATCTTACAAGTTGCAATTGTTATTACTGATTCAAGTATTACGGTTTACTGCAGGTCTGCGTGTAGTTTGTACAGTAGTGCTATCGTACCCCATTAGGAGTCATTGATCGACTGCTGGTGGTACAATCAATGTCAAACACTGTACTGTCTTTTTACGTAATTACCTTCAAGTGTATTAAATAGTGGAAAACTAGGATATAATATAATATATTATAATATTTTTATGTAGGCTTTATCACTATTGTGTCAATACTTTGTTATAAAAATGCCATAAAAATGTCATAGTAGAATATCTCATAAAAATGTCATAATATGTTGTAAAAATGTCACAGTATATCTTATAAAATATATCATAATGTAATATGTTGTAAAATGTCATAGTATAAGATCTCCTATAAAGTCATAAAAATATGTCATAGTGTAATATCTCATACAAATGTCATAAAAATGCCAAGAAATGTTAAAGTAAAATATCCTAGTAAAGTAGTAGCAGTAGGAGTAGTAGTAGTAGTAGTAGTAGTAGAATATCATAAAAATGTCTTGTAAAAAATGTCATAAAAATGTCTCGTAAAATATCTCACAAAAATGTCATCATGTAACATCTCATAAAAAAGTCACAAAAATTTTATAGTCTAACATCTCTTGAAAGTCTCATAAATATTTCATAAAAACGTCGCACTAAAATATTTCATTTAAAAATATTTTTAAAAAAATGTCATAGTAAAAATATCTGATATAAAGTCTCATAAATATGTCATAGTAAAATATTTTGTAAAAATATCATAGTATAATATTTCATAAAAATGTCATGGTATAATATGTCGCAAAAATGTCATCATGTAATATCTAATGAAAAAAGTCACAAAAATGTTATAATTTAATATCTCTTTAAAAAAAATTCTCATCAAAATGCCGTAGTAAAATATTTCACAAAAAATCTCATAAAATAGTCATAGTAAAATATCTCATTAAAATGGCATAGTATAAATCTTATGTAAAAAGTCACAAAGTGTTGTGGTATAATATCTCATAAAAAAATCATAAAAAAATATCATAGTAAACATCAAATAAAAATGTCATATAAAAAGTCCAAGTATGTCATAATAAGTCATAGTGTGTGCACTTTTCCTGTGCAGCCCTTAATCATAAGCTGGCTCCCTAAAATGTCACTCAGTCATCAAACATTCGAAACATCTGATCCAGGATTTAATTTCAAAAGCTCTAAAATGGTCAGTTTAGCTGTAATGTGTCTACAAATTTCTCACAGACTCCCCTGTATGGTTAAGTCACAGAAATGTGTAAAATTTGTAACCTGTCAATAGGCATTTCTATTTACCTTCTCTATTGCAGTCAGAGAGTAGGCATGTTTGTACATGATCCCCAGTTCATTCTTTTTTTCCAAAGAACCCTGGAGGAAAAAAAACATCCACCCACAGTCAGGACAGAAGGAAAAGGTATAATAACACTCATGTGACTCATCTTATACAAGTAAACCTTCAATAGGAACATGTTCTATGACATGCTCTGCGATTTAAACTAGACCTAACAAGTCCGTTCCCCCACATGTCACGCCACCGCGATCCTCCTCACTGTACCTGGCAGTTGGCACAGTTGATGAGTGCTCCTTTAGCCAGCTGCTGTCTGAGGAAGGACGGTAGGTTTCTCTTTGTGCCAACGCCATAAACCTCAGTCACCCCACCCGTCATATCAACCATGGCTTCATGAGGATAGCCCATGTCCAGAGCTCTGTAGCCACCTTTCACCCTATGGAGAAAAGACACGAGGAGGATTAACACATCAGACAGACAGATTCCAGAAAGATAAATAGCTGAACGAACAAGGTCTTGTAAGAGAAATTTAATTTCCTTAAAAAAAAAAAAAAAAAAAAAAAACATGACGGGTAAATAAATTAACAAATAAAAGATTTTCAGTTTTAGAAATCAGAAAATCTATTTCAGTATTTAGGATGTTCTCTCCAGTATGTTTGTGTGGTGCCATACATTTTAACCCACAAACATGGAGGCAGACTGACTGAGGGAGATCTGTGAAAGTTTTCAATTCAGCTGGAGCGGCAAAACGACTGCACAGTGTGTACAAAAGGTTCCACAGACTCGACATGTTTCCATGTTTCTTATTCTGGTTAAGGATATTTCTGGTGCTAACTGTAACTGGATGAAGCAACAATAATTATTTAAAAAAAAGCTACAGACTTTTTGCAAAGGTGCAAAACTTGAACATGAAATGTCGGCAACAGCCAGACTACATCTCTGCCCTACCAGCTGTAATGTTCAGTGCACTCAGTGTGACAGTATTGAGCCAAACAGTCAGCATCCTGATAAATTTGCTTCCTTAAGTTTATTCTGAGGGTGATGTCGCCCTCATTGCACACATGCATGCATGCTCATGCACCCACGGACATTATGCTCATTTTCAGGTTCATACTTGTGTCTAAGGTTTCTGCTGGAACATGTTTACATGTTTTAATGGTCAAAAAAAAAAATCCTCTCACTGTCGATGCCAACACATTCTCATTCCCATCTCACCAAGTACTGATGCTTGGTCAGTGGCCTGTCACATCAAAATATGATGCTCTACGCACCTTCCTGTGTGTGTTCTGGATGTTCAGGGACCGTGTGAATTCCTACTTGTTAAATGGATACAGTCTTTTTCAAACTTAAATTTAGAATTTAGGTTGAACACTTTGTTTTTTAGGTTTACTTCCTTTTAGAAAAAAAATTCAAATAAGTATGTTTGTCACTGACATGATGTTACAAGATGTGACATACATTGCATAATGTCGCATAGCATTCTAAGCATACTAGCACACTACTTAGTTATTAAAATAACATGACTGACTTTTAGTTCCACAGAGGAAACAAACAGCCATACTTGGGTGAAAATGTGGGGTTTGTTTGACCCATTCACCTCCACACTTTCTAGCTCTTTTTACTACCATACTTGGCTGAAACATCAGAAAAGGCCACTGCATCTCATACAGTTGCTAAAGGGTGCCTCTGTGCGTTGGCGTCTGATGCCAAGGTCACTGACTAAGCATCTGTATTTGACACGTTAGGAAAGTGACCAGGTTGTCTGTGCTGGAACACCTGTTTTCACCCTCTGTCTGAGATGGTTCTATTTAACGCTTCTTAAAGCCCCCCTTCAGAAAAGGCCCAGTCTGCTCTGATTGGTCAGTGTTTCCAGGTCTTCCATATCTCTGTGTCTTTGCACTGTCATTGCAGCTGGAGATGAACTTTTATGGAGAATAGCTACAATTTCTACTGCTGAAAATTACCAATAAAAGCTTCCAAACACACCCAGACATGCTCCAGCAGGAATATGATCAGAAATCAGGTAGAAATTCACAACATCAGCAACAAGTTTACATGTTTCTAACAAGAAAAAAATCCTCTTATAAGCCAGGGCCTGATAGTGGTGCAAGGCCAAAGTCAAAGGGTCCACACAAAAACGTTAGAAGCACTTTTGATGAGTTGCTGATTGTATAAAGTGTCCCAGTTCATGGGATGTGATTACCCTCACATTACCTCAGCAGTTAGATCTAAGTGAGATAATGATTTTCACTGATGTGCACACTGATGCAGGGACTCACTTGGCGTAGGCCTTCTCCAGCAGGGAGCTCCAGAACTCATGTCTTTCTGGGGAGCTGAGGTAGATCAGTTTGTTGTTCCGAGTTGGCAACAAGTCATCTATCCTCACCTCCTCCCACTGACCATACTGCCAGAACTGCAGGGAGAGAGAGAGAGAGAGAGAGAGAGAGAGAGAGAGAGAGAGAGAGAGAGAGAGAGAGAGGGTGGTGTCATTTTGTTACAATGCCAGTGACCTGCTTTCATCAACTTTTACAATGGCCATAAAAAGTCAGCATGATAGTTTCAAACATTTTCCAAAATCTGCAATCATGCAGAAACTGTTATCTAGATGAAAATTCCATTGTTGTCAACACAAAGACAGACAGAGACAAGAAAGATTTGAAGTTCCTTTGTGTCATTGTCATTGTTTTTGAATATTTTAAATCCCAGACTGAGAATTCCACCTTGTAAAACAAAGACGTCTGCTCTGCGCAGAAAACATGTAAAGCAGCTTTCAGGTATTTACCCTGAACACGAAGCAGCCGTTGTATCCTTCCTGGAAGCCCTGTCCAAGAGGCATGACCTTCTCGAGCAGAAAGCGATGCAGGGAGAGGGACGCAATGGCAGAAAGCAACCAGCAGTCATCTGAGAAGGATTGAGAAGTAAGTTAGGTGATGATTTAAATTCTGCATTTCAACACAATGTCATGAACTGTTTATAAGGTGCCATGCCATTGTTCCAAAGGCCCAACATTCTTAAGCCCCCTTAGACCAAACTTTTAATTTAATGGACCAAAAGCCCATTTCTCCAACAGCCCATTATCCCAAAAACAAACAGCCATTGCTCTGGAGTACCGTTTCTCTTAAAGTTCACACTCCATGTAGTTACTTCCAGTGTACATTCACCACAGCCTTGTTGAGACATGCAAAGTTTCAATCTTTCCTGGGCCTTCAAGAATCTGGGTCATTGTAACAATGGGCAGTCCCTGTTTAGAAGCCCTATTTCTCCCTCATATGCAGTCATCTTTTGCCCAAATTTGACAAACTGGATGCATCCTCTTCAGTCCTCATTCTCTCATAATCCATTGTTCGCTGGCCACTTGATTCATGATATGCATTCAGAAAGTGTCAAATGACTGCATAGGGTTTACCAGGTATATGTAACGCAAGCCAAAATTAAAATCAGCTTTATAGGCCAACTATGTGAGCACATACAGTACAAGGAATTTGACTTAAATAAAAGGTGGGGAATAGAGAGGACTACCGTGTCCACAATAATGTGCAAAATACCAGTCTACATTATAGAAATGTTTTAAGTTGGGACCATAGCTCTACAAAGGGAGCTGACCAGTCATCTTTGATGCCAATTTGCCCCTAAGGCTAACGAAGGCACTGCGACACAAATATCAAATACCATATTTTAATAATATTATCTACAGTTGGGGCAGTTAAGTACACTGCTTCCTGCCGACTCATCCCCCTCACAGACTGTATTTGTGTCAGCAGCAGCTGTAATTCTTCATCAGCTGCAGGCGCATCAGGTTTTATTCATGCACCTGCAGATCTGTCACAGACGGTTTCACCTCTGTGGAGCTGCATTATGTTGTTTTGCAGGCCACATCAAAGTGCTGATTGTCAGACTCTTCAATAACTAACAAACGCTGCTACTTGACACACAAACTAATATAATCCACTCAGTAACAGTGTATGTATTGTGATTCTTTTGATTTAAAGCTGGGGTAGGCAGTTTAATTTTGGCTTCATTGGAGCAAACATCCCATAATAAAGTCTGAGCAAACTAGAGTTCTGCACCATCTCTTATCTCTTGGCTGAGCAGATGAGCTGCAGGCAAATCTACAGTTAAACAAGATTAAATAAACCAGTATCTGGGAAACACTGGGTCACAGTTTAAAGCACGTGTAAACGTCCATGGTCGTCTGGTGGGAGGGGCTTAGGATAGAGAGAAGAGAGCTGAAGAAGGACGGTGTATTTTGAAATTCTACCGTTTATGGGGGTGTAATGATCCATCGATCCAAATCGATAAATCGATTCAGTGATCAATGATCCAATCTCATCGATGCAAAATGAAAACATTGATCAATATCATCATCTTTGGGATGCGCTCTTATTTTGAAAATCTGTGTCACCGTCAAACAGCTGCAGGCAGACGGCAAGCAGCCGACAGAAAGACGATGAGGACAACATTATTTACTCTGGAATAAATTACCAGTGTGGAAATATTTTGGATTTTGGAGAAATACAGGTCAACAGGTGTATGGTGTTTGTGAACAATTACGTTATCAGATAAAACACAACATAACGTTAGCTGTCTAGACGACATCTCACTCAGTTAACTTTAACATCAGCTTCTCTGTTTCATCAACAGTCTGAAAAAACCTGCATGCAGGCTGAAACTCAAATGTGCTGTTCTGTCGAGAGATGCAACGGTGAGTAAGAAAAATAATAACGTTACGTGCTGCTAGGCCTTGACAGTTATTGAGCTGAATTTGACACTTGTTAAACAATGTTGTTATTAATCCATGTTTTATGGCTATTGGGAAAAGTTTTCCTTCAGGACTTTAAGCCAGATAATACAGTTTAAAAGAAATGATCATACTTCTGGTTCAAATGAAAAGATTTCTTCCAGATAGGTCATTCTGGCAGAAAGTCCTGAAGGTTAACCTTTACCATGTGCTGTGTAATGTGTCAATGGATTCAGTTTAAATTAAACTTTACTGCACTTGAGCCGTTACAGTTGATTTATGTGTGTTTTTTATCTTTTATGGCCAAAAGCAGAAAAGAATGAGGTTGCAGCGTCTTCTGTAACAGACTGTGTTAAATGGGCAGATAATATTGTCTCATCTCGATCACAGGCCCCCTAGTCTGAGTGGGCGGAAGTTCGCTGCATAGATCAGCCTCTCATTGGGTGGAACAAGCCACCCACTAAAGTCCCGCCCTACCACCTCCGGTTGTGTGGCAGTTTTCAACCGTTTTCAACACGTTCTTTACTAACTTTTGTGGTGTTTGATCTTGCAGGGATGTAGCCATTTTTTTTGCCATGGTTTGTGTCCTGTAGGTGATATTTTTGTGGGCTTGTTACACCAAAACCTGTTTCCCCCCTGCAATATTTTTGCAAGCGCACCGTTGCTGTGGCACCGCCCAAAACGAATGTGATTGGTTGAAAGAAATACAAGCAGCCGGGGCCCCCTAAATTGCATTGAATTGAAAACGTACCGTGGCAGACTTTGTAATATCGGAAAATATCGCATTGTTGTTCAAAGAATCAATGTAATATTGTATTGTGATGAAACCAGTGATTTACACCCCTCACCATTTATTTATTTTCTATTTGCTTTTCCCAGATTTTTGCCTGCCACACCTTTAAAGTTGCTTAAAATGTGCTAATATGGTTTTGTGTTTCTCCTGTAAACATAAAACTAAACAGAAACAACCTAAAGTATGTGAAACGTAACAGGAACCATGACTCTCTCTCCATGAAGCAGACTGACCAGGTGAGTCCGCGTGAAAGCTCTGATCACAAGAGTACTGCAGGGTGAACTCACATGCCTTCAGTTTGCCTGGGTACATTTACCCAAAGGTAAGTAAATGTACCCACCTTTGTAATGTGCACTTCAAAGGTCAAAGGTTAATGCTCCCTATTCAGCTGTTTTGTGGGGAAAAGTGTAGCTTGTGCTTTGTGGACTCATCACGTCTGAACACTATTGTATTGTACAGCAGCTTTCTACTTACTGAGGTTTCCCTGGCGGACATCCAGATGAGAAGCTCCATCAACTATGAACTGAGGTGATGTGCAGAGCTCCTGGGAACAGCAGGGAGTTTGATGATTAGTTGGACAAAAGAAGAAGGCAGAGGAGTCAGAGAAAAAAGACAGAAAGCAGTGAAGTAGACAGTCAAATAAGAACCAACAGGATTTAGGGCGCTACGCCCATGTGAGTGGCAGCTAATTATTACAGTTCAGCTATCAAGCAAAGTGGCATAAACTTGGCACAATACCTGTTCTTTGAAGGAGTACTTCAACAGTCTTACATATATAGTCACACAACAGGATTGATATTGGCTTTATATCTTTGCTGTGTTGCCAGGTGTATGATAATTACCATTTTAATCAGGCAGTTCTAATGCTCGGTTCGTACGTGAAAAGTAATGCACCATGATTTGTATATAATCCACGTAATCAGGAAGGTTGGAATCACATGACCAATGCACTCACGGGAGTACAGTAGCAAGCAGTATAAAGACCCCAAGTCTGTGTAAGGACACAGGTTGGGGTGGTGGATTGTTCAAACAACACAGGACTTTCCCCAGGACAGTGGTTTTCAACCTTTTTTGTGTCAAGGACTCCTTAACTGTTGAAACATTAGGTCACACCATTTTCAAGACACAGATGAAGCCAAACTAACATGTGCAGAATTCACATACACTTGTGTGCAAGGCTACTATACAAGTTGCCAGAGTGGGAGCAATTGGGGTTCAGTGTCTTGCCCGTTGATACTTTGACTGTGGACAGGAGGAATCAGGGATTAAACCAATGATCTTCCGTTAAATGGATGACCTGGTCAAACAAGTGAAGCACTCTGTAACACAGTATTGGAAAGGGCTGTAAAGCCAGACCGTTGTGGTGAAGAGGGAGCTGAACCAGAAGGCAGAGCTCCTGACTCATCAGTCCATCTATGTTCTGACTCCTACCTATAGTGGTCATGAGCTTTGGGTAGTGACCAAAACAAATGAGACTGAGGATACAAGTGCCTAAATTGAGTTTCCTCCATAGGGAAGCTGGGCTCAACCTTAGAGACAGAGTGAGGAGCGCAGACATCTGGAGGGAGCTTGGAGTAGAGCTGTTGCCCATTTGGAGCCGCTGAGGAGAGGGGTGTCTGAAACACCTTGCTCAGCCTTCTGCAGATGAATATGGATGGCTGGATGTATGCATAATAGATATTTCACGTGCTTTGATGCATAATTACTCAGAAACTGACTGACAACACTTTGTCTAGCCAACTGAAACAGAAATGTGACAGAAATAATGAGATAATATTTCATTATGGACTCAGCAGACTGTACAGTATGTAAATATGAGGGAGAGTCCACAGTACCAGTCAAACAGGATTGGTATATCCTGGTCATTAACTGTTCAAGTGTCAAACCACCGGCCTGAGAGCCAAACAAATGTGTGACATCAGGTTTTATTTGCTCTGGCTGATACTACTGGCCTTTGCGATTTGGTCTGGTGATGCCAGGCTATGACAATAAACTGATAAACTTAGGACTGACAACCTTCTGACAAACATATACCAAAACATAAAAGGGGAAGTCTTTAACTGAATGTCCATTTTAGTGTGTCTTGAAAGTTCACTTGATGTTAGACAAGCAGACAGAGTAACAAGTGCTCTCTCCTCCTTGTTTAACCTCACCGTGTGTTGATGAAATGATGATGACACTTTTATACAGCCTGACAACATTTTTTCTTTTTGAGCCAACAAAGTCTAAGGTTTTCTCAGGTGCCTTGATTCTCTTTACATACTAAACTTTATGACGTTTCATCTGTTTGATTTTGTCATTTTCATTCTTGTTGAGGAATCATGTTCACCCCCAAATCAAAATTACATATATTTCCGTCATAGCTGTAGTGCCATTTATATAATCTAGATTGTTTTGGTGTGAGTTGCCGAGTGTTGGAGATCTCAGCTGTAAAGATGTCTGCTTTCTCTTGAACATAATGAAACTGGATGACACTCGGCTTGTGATGCTCAAAGCAACAAATATGTATTTTGGAGTGAACTGTCACTTTAAGAGACAAACAGGATGCAACAACGCCACCTTAATCACACAGGTGATTTTTACCTTCATACTATCTCCTGCTACCTGTTTATACCTGCTCATGTTGAAGTTGACAGATATATTTATTTAATCCTGTCTATATTACAGTTCATTCATTATCACTACTGTACACCTGTCAACCACACTATTCTATTTTATATTTCATCCTATTTTCAACTTATGCACTATCTAATGTCTTTATGTATGTCTGCCAGCTACAGATGAGAGAGACCAGGAAGTTCTGCACATATTATTAACTTGTATGTCGATATTCAGTTTATTCAGTAGCACCTGAAAGCAAAGTTTAACCCATAAATTGATATGGGTTGATATTTACTTTTCTGTAATCTTCTGTATTCTTCTCAGAGCAAAGAGGAAGAAGAGAGACGATGGAGAGGAGAACAGTCACACAAGGACAAACAAAATAGGATTTAGCGCGTCAGAACAGCATCATGCAAAAGGGAGTGTCAGCTCCTTATTTAATCAGAGCATGTGACATAAACTTGGCACAGTATCTGTTCTTTCTTCAACAGTCTTACTCAGAGTCACAGGAAGATTTGCATTATTTTGTGCAGTATTGCAAAGTGTATGATAATTATCATTTTTGTAGATGTCCAACTAATAATTCTTAACATATTTATGATCATCTCAAGTTAGTAGAAGCAATCCAACAGCAACATAAACTACAGCCTCTCTGGAAAACATGATAACTTTCGTGAAGGATAGATGCAGGGCCGCTGTGTAAGACTGCGTCAGCTACAAAAATAAACTTGCACCTGAGAGTATTACATAGCACCTGGAGGCCAAGTTTAAAGGTTCTGTTTGTAACTTTGAGAAAATCCTTGTTATTAGTGACACGTTCAAATAGCAGCATCTGGGCTACCCAGGGCAGGATAAGAAATCAAGCCTGAATGTTTTGACCATTTTCTATTTGAATTTTGAATTTCAGTGTCCATTGACATTCAGATATTTATGTCTCTTATTTGCTTACAAAACAAACAGCAAGTATAATTATAGCTGCTGTGCAGCAATGGTCGGGGCTGGGCCATTTTAGGCAAAATTAGGCAATTCTGAGCAACACACACACACTAAAACAAACAAACAACATAGAAGTTACACCGAACAAGAAAGTAAGAATAACATTAACTGCTAGCAATTATGAACAAACTGGCCTGATCTAGCTTAAAGCTAAACATTATCTATGGTGACAAAGATGAAAACACATTTTAAAATGTAAAAGTAGCCATTGGACAGACTCTGCATATTGACTGATAGCTAAGCCAAATAAACAGAGAAAAGAGACAAGGGATAACAGGGAAATGTGTTGATAAAGAGTATTTGTCTCTCCGCAAAACTGCCTGGATCAGAATTATTTTAATCTTAGTAGTCTCTAATCCACATAGCTTGATGCCTGAACTTAGGACTTTCACATTAGAATGTCCGTTCTGCCTTAGCTGAGGCTTGTACACACAACTTCTGAGACTGAGGTCCGTCTTCTATCTCACTGAGCTAATTGGCAAGTGGCACTTCATGTGTGGCTTCACAAATTGACTAAGCCAAGCATCAGGGTGCCAGACAGTAGCCATCCATGCCATGGAAAAGTAAATTTCACAGTGAAAGTTCCAAAGCTGTAGCACATATGGCTGATTTGTTATGAATTTTCAAAGGTTTGAAATCTAGAGGCTTGCTGTAGCGCCACCATCAGGACTATTGTCTTGTGTTTCCAGGTGAGGACATCTGGCATGGGACTGGACCTTTATGAAAAGTTTGGCTAGATTTCTCATATGGAAATGTTGCACAAGCTGAAGCTGGAACTCACAATCTTTAACACCAAGAACCATCCTCTATCTCACTGAGCTAACTGGCAAACAGAAACATCACATGTAGCTTCACAAATTCACTAAGCCAGTCACCTGTGTGCAAGACAGCAGCTGTTAGTGTGTAAAGGCAGATTTCAAACTGCTGTCAAAAATTCAGTTATTAAGACGAAAATATACAAATTGCATCTAGACAGTATGGAGATGTTGGTAATTTGTTTTTAACAATGATTTATTGGCTCCATAAGTGAAAAACTGATGTTTAAAAATTTTAAAATTCAAAATGCTGTAAAAAAATTCAGTTTTTGAGATAAATTTCTGATATTTTCCAAACATCATCTACCATGACTCCAAAATTTTGTCATTTTTTTAATGAACATTGAAAATGTATTTAGCAAGAATTTGCAAGTATATGTTTACAGTACCGTTTACAGTCAAACATTTTGATGCACTGTAGGCTCAATTTTCGATAAATCAAAAATCTGTGTGGATCGTTTGTGTAGGACAGTCTGAAGATGCTCTGTAGCAAGTTTGGTGCCAATTGAGCAAAAATTGTGGGAGGAGATAGGTTTAATAGGTTTTATAGTTTTTGAAAAAAAAAACAACAGAGTGATGGACTTCATCACTTGCAACAGGTTTTATGTAAAAAAGTTTCTTCAGTATCGGGGCTACATTTTGGTTAAAGTTGCAAATCTGTAGCACATACGGTTGATTTGTTGTGAATTTTCAAAATGTTGAACTTTAGAGGCTTGCTGTAGCGCCACCATCAGGACTATAGGCCTGTTTTTGCAGCTGAGGCAATCTGGCAATATTGTGAAACAGGTACAATAGGATACCGGTATTAGACCATCTTTCTATTGATTAATATATCGCCCAAGATATGATCATAATTGGTTTGAACAATTCTTCCCCCATAAGGAACAATGTGTTTACCTAGACATACCTCTTTCTAACCCACAGTACTGACACCTTTGACTGACCTGTGAAGTCTTGTGAAAACAAATTCATTATTGAACTCATTCTTGACCAGGTACAACATACATGCTAATGCACTGACATATCTTTCAGCTGCCCAGGACGAAATGCATCTCATTTGTGTGTATGTGTGCTTTATGTTTCATAGTTTTATGGAAATATAAATTGAGGAAATTGTTTTTGGGAAAAGTAAAAGAAGACAGAGGTAAATCCAGTAAATTCATACACACATATATAAGTGCCATAACAAATTTAAATTGGCTGAATAATTCTGGAGTGGCACAGTGGTTAGCACTGTTGCCTCAGAACAAAAGGGTTCCTGGTTCAAACGCAGGAGAGAGCCCTTCTGTGCGGAGCTTACATGTTCTCCCCATGTCAGTGTAGGTTTTCTCCAGGTTCTCCAACTTCGTCCCACAGTCCAAACACACACAGGTCAATTGGTGATTCTAAACTGACTGTAGGTGTGAATGGTTGTCTGTCTCTATGTGTTAGCCCTGTGATAGTCTGGCGACCTGTCCAGGGTGTTTAAATGCAGCTGTCAAAGTACAGTAGAATTGCAAAGTAGTATTAAATGAAAATATTGAAGTAAAGAAACAAGTGCTGCAAAATTGCGCTGAGGTGCAGAGCTTGTGCTAAGTCAATTCACCATGGTCCAACATAAAAAAGTAAGATGAACTCATTCTTGACCAGGTACAACATACATGCTAATGCACTGACATATGTTTCAGCTGATGTATGCCCAGGCACTAATTATAATATGTATTCAAATATGCTCAAAATATTCCCTCCAGTATATTGATTAAAAATATATAAATATTTTTTTTCTATCCAGCAACAGGCAACAACACACCACCACCCAAAGTAATCATTAGCAAATGTAATCATAATTATAAATAAGCATGACAAATTGTCATTATTTTCACTCTTGGTGTTAGTATTACAGTGTAGCTACTGCAGTACTGTGTGTGGTTTGTCCAAGTTATGTTGCCGTACTTCAACAGAAGCCGCTGCTTGACTACTGTGTGAACAGTCAATGTCAAACACTATACAAACACTGATCTCCCTCTCTATTGTGTTACTTTCAACATGGGTGGATTACTATAAAAGGGCCTACTGGGTTCAGGCCCAGGGGCCCGAAGTGTCAGGGGGCCCCCTGGCCTTTATTTGCAAAATGTCACTCAATATAACACATACAGACCAGAAAGAGAATCAACATGATCACAACAGAACAACCACAAAGGCACAAAAAGGACTACAAAGCAACACAAAAACACTAATAAAGTCACACAGGTACCTCTGAGACCCAAACAACCACAAAAAAGATGCATAACCGCAACAAAGACATGCAAAGGCATCACAAAGTCTGTCTTGCTCCTATGAGATGTTGGGGTCCTTTGCATATCTGTGCCCAAGGGCTCATTATCGCTTCATCTGCCCATGACGGTCAAATGCAGTAAAAAGTGAAAAACTAGAGTGTAATATGAGTGTTATAGCTGTCTATAGTTATAGTTTTTGTAAAAGGTTAGTATGTCATGATAATAAACTAATTACAAAGTCATAGTTTGCATCTTTCCTGTGCAGCACTCAGTAATATGCTGGCTCCCCTAATTTGCCATCCAGTCATCAAAACTTTTAGATTCCCTGATTTAATTGTTCAGCCGTTTAGTTTCTAAAAATGTCCCCTCAGGTTTATTCATCCCAGACCTCCTGGAAAACTGGGTCACACAGGGTGATAACTGAAAACGACCCGCCCCGCTGCATGCAAAAAACACTGGAAATGTAGCTCATATTTTATTACCTTTAATTAAATGTTTTTAAGTTTGTATGCACCACAGCAGAGGAGGTTTAAAAGGCTTCACCCTTTCTTTACCTTTGGTCGTTTCCACTCCACCCCGGACTTCATCTCCAGCTCTCCCCGGGGGAAGTGATAGTCCACGAACAGTCCGTCCACGCCGACAGAGTTGACGTGCCCGTCCTCCACGGGCATGTCCCTGGTCATGAGGTCATTGAGCCAGCGGCGGGACTGAGAGCCGAGCAGCTCGTCGGAGCTGACCGAGTCCGCATCTTCGAAGGAGCCGTCAGAGGACAAACTCATGGACTTAAACATGTTGGAGATGTGTTGCGTTGTCTCTTCAGCTATCTGAACTGAGCTTCCGACTTCTGCCTCTCGCTTAAATTGTCAACAAACACAAAGTAACCACGCCCTGTGGGAGCTGTAGGCAGGTAGATGCTCACCTGGGCGGAAGGTGTGGGTGGTTGTTGCTGCTGAGTTCACTGCGGCACGGCTTTTTCAGTCTCTGTCAGCCAGGTGCTCCCACGTTTCTCCCCTCCAGTTTACAGATTCAACAAACACAAAGCCACCCAAAAATAAATCAAAAGGTTCCGATATCTTTTTATGTAAAGTTCTTCCAGATATTAGAGGCACTTAAACAAGCTTTCCATTCCCAAAGACACACACCAGGGTCACACATCAATAACTGTGATCCAATACTATAATATTTATTATTCTGGAATGGGCCATTATGTGTAATAAGTCCTCAAAGATTAGAGCTTTAAGAATATTTAGATGCTGATACTATTGCACTGTTAATTATTAAGCTTATTATAACAGGGTATTTCCACACTGTGGTATTAGTACTTTTACTTAAGTACTAGATCTGAGTACTTTTCCACCTTTTATCAGAGGTTACCAAACCATTTTTGTGTTATAGACTTTAACATGAAATGTTTTTATTTCAAGGAATACTGGCTCATTTCTGAGAACAGCCTCACATGATGATTACGCAGCAGCTCCACACATGGCTGCCCTGATTCATGCTGGGTTTTTATCTTGCCTAATAACAGTGTATAGCCAACACCCCAATACCATCAAATACATACAAGGAAGTAAAATAATTTCTGGGAAGAGCTGCCAAATATTTCCTCTTTTAACAAGTGTGTAGGATTTAGGGGGGTATGTCGGCAGCAATGGAATATAATCAGTATGTTTTATTTAGTTTATAATTACCAAACAATGAGAATTGTGTTTTTGTTACCTTAAAATGAGACGTAAACATCTACATAAGGAGCCAGGCTTTGTCCACATAGTCCGCCATGATGCACTGCCATGTTTCTACAGTAGCCCAGAGCAGACAAACAAAAAAACTGTCTATAGACAGGGCCATTCCCATTTTTGCAGCAGCCCCTTCACAGTTTTTTTTTTTTTTAATGTGAAACTACTTTATTCAGTGTTTTTACTCATTTAAATCATTGGGTCTGTTTGTTTTGGAGAGGAAGAGACCTCAGCAGATAATTGGCTCCTGCTAAAAACCTCCTGAACAATGAATACTGTAGGAATTATAACTAAGAGAAGTTTCAGCTGGTTGCAATCTACAGTTCTCACCACTGAAACCCCCTAAATCTTACACACCAAACCTTTAAATAATGAAGCAAGACAAAGGATGTTTTCAAGACGGTTACAGAGAGCAAACACAGACAACTGATGTTACTGATAAATTATTTTTATTGAGAAAAGAGTGATTATGAAAACAAATGACCTAGTTCAATCTGTCATGCTTAATGTGGGTATATGTGTGTGTATGTGTGTGTTTGCATCACTGAGATGTGGCCATGATGCTGGATACACCTGTAAAAAGAAAGAAATAGGGGGAGATGTGTAGAAAGAGATAAAAAAAAGAGGAGAAAGAATATTAAACTTCAACTTCCAGTAAATCTACAACACGAAAACAAACATTTCACTCAGTGTGAAATATAGATACAATATCATTATGAAAATAAATGTATTTTTAATGACTAAAACACAGCCAGATATCTTTGATCCATGTCTTTCATACATGGACTTTGAACAGCATTAACTTTGTCTGCAGGCTACAGCACAATGAACGCAACTTTAAAAAAAAAAGAAAGAAATCATTTACAAGTAGCTTACTTAGTTACTTATTGTAGAAGCACAAATACTGAGGAAAAACTACCAAATTTATAAAATCTGCCAGTCTACAAAATCATGCAGGCAAAATGCTGTTTCTGACACACTGCTAGTGTGGTATGATGCCATGCAGAGGACGAAACAAAACCAGGAAGCAGATGCGGCCAGTGGAATTGTCCCTCCTGACTCTCTTACAGTCACTATGGTGGTGAAGATAACAAAAACAGGGCTTTTTTCCATCTCGTATCACGCCTTACTTTAGCGAATCATAACATATTGCGCATGGAATTTATCTGCAAATGCTCTGGTTCAAAATGAGGCCTGCAACATACAGCAAGGCTTGTTGCTTCTAGCTGAGCCGATTCCGGAAAACTTGCAGACCGGATCGACTGATTAAAGGGATAGTGCACCCAAAAACACGTGAGCGTGGAGCACAGAGAAGCAGTCAAAGCTACAGGCTACAGTGAGGCTAAAAACAGAGTTAATATGACGTTTTTCTAAACAACTTTTTATGTTGGGGCTGCAGCGCACTTGGATCACTACGGATTAGCAGTATGGAGATACTTTGTGGATTCAATTTTTTGTTCTTGGACGTTAGTCTGGGGCGCCGTCTGCCATTAAGTGTGCTAGCCGTGCTAGTCTCATAAGGCTGAACGGTCCAGTAGTTTGCCAGATTAGCTGCCGACAGACAGATACACACACACACACACACACACGACTAATCACCTGACAAAGATAATGACATGAAACAAAGAAAGGGGGCAAATCATCATATTTGAACTTCTACATTCAGATGAGACTGTTCTCATCAACTGATGGGAAAGCTTGCAACTTGCAGCACTAATAATAAGACACAGTGAGTCAGAAACCCATAAACACACATGACAAGTGCAACCCGTCGTGTTACATTGGTGATAAAGTGCAGTATTATGTGGTACAAATATTAGAACTAGTTCACCTAAAGAACCTGGAAAAGTCCATGTGATACATGTATTAGTTTTTGTCTCCTAATTTAATTCAGTTTCTAGCATATAATACTCAGTTATTTGTCAGTCTGAGCGGCAGCACTCACTCTCAAAGTCAATCTTCTCCACGATGTTCTTGGGCTTGACGCTCTCCTCCTGGTTGAAGATGAAGATTTGTCCTTCCTCGTTCTCTGTCCAGCCGTACTTATTCATCCACACCTTCACCTGCGTGTCTGGACAGACACACGGAGAGAGAGGGGTTAATGCTGGAAGGTTTGGTCATGTTTGTCCCTGCATCATTTTATTGTCTAGAGATTGTTTTAACTGGCACACTATCTAACATTTGGTGCATTGTTCACTGTGGCAGGTCTGTGACTTTCTGCACGTCTTACCCAGTGGGTCTCCCAACATCTCAGCCAGTAGCCGGTGCTCGATGGTCTGGTAGGTAATGCCCACAACATGGCAGATGACTGAGGAGGAGGATCAATTAAACAACAGACACTGCTGATCATGTTTAAACAAGTTTAACGTGCATCTTTTCAGTTTGGGTGTGCTTGTTTCCCACAGACTGTTCATATTTATTGTAAGATTATTATGTCCACTGAGATGAGTCAGAACATCACACTCACACTTGCGAACAGAGTCCTCGAAACCAGTAATCCCGTCGATGAGCTCTCGGTTCTCCTCAAGACTTGTCTGCCAGGAAGAAGAGGAAAAGGACATGATTTAATGACACTGAGGGAACAAACTCTTTCACAAGTTTGGAAAAGAGGAAGAAAACAAAAAGGTCTTAGAACAGGAGGGGCAGAGATGTTGTAAGAAAGGTGTATAATTATGGATGAGTCAACAATATTAAGCCCCATCCATTTATGTTCCTTTGTTTATCCCGGTGCCATTTGCCATTGCCATTTTGCATCATGCTCATATAACCATTACCGCTGATGTCAGGAAGGCATCAGCGCCCACCCTTGTGTTTTCCAGCTGGTTAACACTGTTGGCTCTCTCAGCACTGTTGCTATCGTTTATGACTGTTTATAAAATTTGACTGTGCTGTTTTGTTGTGAGATGCAGGGACTTAAACCAGTGGTGAGTAGGGCAAGTATAAGTAATATGTAGTTTGTTAAACTCTGAGGAGAGGAAGAGTCTGCTAGGTGCCAGGCTAATTTGTGCAATGTAAACATGCTTAAGCTAATAATGGGTGACTGGCAGAAACCAATTGTTTTGACTATGAACCTCGACAGTTATCACTGAGCCACATTTTACACTTTTGTTTAATGACAATGGTGTTGCTGTTAATCCATGTTTCATGTAGGGCTGTACCCAAATATTCGGATATTCGTTTCTATGGGTAGGCATTCGTTATGAAAATTTGGTATTCGATATTCGTTTTTTTATTTCCTATTTTTTAATTTTTTGTTTATTATTATTTATTTTTTTTGGTGCTAAATGTAGTCTTTTTGTTGTTGGTAAATGTAGGTTATCAATAAAAATCAAAACTTTTAAATTGTATTGTTAAAAATGTGAAAATATAGTATCGCCTACCAACAGAGCTTGTGCGCACGGCAAGCTCGAGTGCATCCGTCTGAGGCTGTAGATCAATGCCAAGTTTTACCACTTTATCACTATTCCCTCTAACTTGTAACTGTTTTTTCGTTATCTTTTGAATTTAATATGAATTATGGAACCGCTTTTGTCAACGTTTGTTTCCCCCGTTTTGTACAATAAATTATTGTTTAAAGTTTCTTTTGGAGTGCCTGACACAAGTGTGTTTTGAAAACGACCGCAGACTGTCACCTGCTCAACGCATCAGTACCTTCGGATGCCATGACAGTAATAGATTATAGATTAATAGATTATAATAATAATGTCAAAATATCATTTACAGACCGATTTAACAGACGATCACTGCTGCCTGACCCGCAGGTCCATTTGCAGGTCCCGCGGGTTACAGGTCGACCTGCGCATCACTACTCAGCTCAGTCTGTAACACAACAGTAAGGCTATAGACATTATATTCTATTCAGGCCGGCAGAACCAGCAGTGCATCGGCTCTACAGTGCACGGCACTGCTGATTAACCATTTTATTGCAGCACAGAGTGTCTGCCAGAAACCAATTACTTGCAGAGGCTTCCTACAACTTGTTTCAACGGTTCTGATTTAATCAGAAGACAAATTAAACAGGATGACTAGCCAATGTGAAAATCAAAAGAAAGCATAGAATAATGCACTGAAGGAGACTGTTGTGCTCTTTTCAGGAGCTTGCTTTCATGTTTTATAGAAAAGATTACAATTTGGGTTAAAAAGAATCAATTTCTACCAGACAGGTCTTTCTGGCAGAAAGGTTAACTCATCCCATGTGCGTTTTTATGTAAGTTAGTGAAGTCAGTTTAAAGGAAACGTCACTGCACCTAGGCGGTTACAATTACTTACATTATTTATGTGGCGTTTTTATCATTTGTGGCCAAAGCAAAAAAGTGGCAGCTTCTTGTGTTACATGGACACATAATATTGTCTCATATCAATCGCAGGCCCCTGAACTGCATGTAATTGAAATCGTATGGTGTAGTGCTGCATGATTAATCTAATCGCGATGTCAGGCTGTGCAATTACATAACCGCATAAAAGGCTGCGATTTGCGATTTAATGTAAATAAATGTTAACATGTGTGCCTGTGAACGTGACTACCTCTCCTGTAGCGCGTGGAATCTTCTGACATTATGCCCACAAGCTATCCTGGTGTGTGCAGCGCGTATGGTCAGGTGACCACCCGGCGTGCAGCAGTGACCAACACAAACGCTGAAGAAGAGCATGAGCACGACCACGAACAGGCTGAGTTGGTGGCAAAAAAAACGTAACGTCTATTATATGGCGATACTTTGGATTCAGGTATGGTGAAGTTTAACAGAAAGACGTGCTGTGTAAAACTTTAAAAGTTAAAGTCGCCACATCCCGCGGCAACACGACCAATCTATATAAGCACTAGAGACAGCACAGAGAAAAGTAGGAAGAATGCATGCGAGAGAAAGCCGAGCCGTGTAACGTTAAAGACAAAGAGACAACTGAATGGCTTGCTGGAATTTGTCATTTACGTGACAACGCCTGAACACAACACAGGCTCGCTCCGCTGTAGGTACAGTGCCGTGCTGCGCTGCTGTGTGAGCAATGTGTTTGACTGTGCTCTGTCTGTTGATGGTTATTTACACACTGTCCATAACAATAACTATGTCAGGTTAGGTCAGGGCCCCCCTAATATAATGTAGGGAAAACACTGAATCAAGCAAAAAGACTCATGATACCTTTTTTTTTATTATTATTATATTGTAATCGCAATCGCAATCTTGTCCATTGAAATCGCAATCACACATTTTGATGAAATCGTGCAGCACTACTCTCCATGGTGCCATTTTGTCTGTGTGTGTGTGTGTGTGTGTGTGTGCATGGGCATACCCAGAAGCTCTGGAAGTGGCATGTCTCCAGCAGGTTCCCCAGGTAGAGGATCTGTCTGATGGGCCGCTCCTCTTGCTGCGACACTGTAGTCAAGGAAATGCCCCCCAACCCCAAGACAGAGTTTGCCTGTTCCCCTCCTTACCAAACAGAGACCAAACTCATTGTAAAACACACTTCATAAAAACTCAAGAGTTAGATTTAAAAATGTTCAGGTTCTACTGCTGTTTTTTTGCCCCTGTCTCTTTCTCTACAGTTGTTGGCCACCTTTAGTCCTGTAACGTTAACGTTATCCCCACCCACACCACCCTAGACATGTATAGGGTGCATTTTTACTGCAGCAACACACAGCCTCTTGTCTGTTTACAGTCAGTTCTGTGCGTTGTTATGGATATACTGTACACAAACCAACTCGCCAACAGTTTGCAAGGCCAGATGAAGATGCATGCTCAAAAGAAACGGCCACATTCTGGTGTGACAGAGAAACACACCTACGGTTAAACTTAATGAAAGACATGGATATCAACAGGTTTTGGGATATGAGCAGATATCACAACGCCAAATTTTCAAGAAGTTGTTCAGAGGAATGAAAGAGGGAGGCTGTGTTTGCCATGACTGGAGAACTCCGGGAAAAAAATAAAAAATAAAATTCTGATGTGAAGACGCAAAATGGCACAAGCAGCTATACCCTTTCAACTTTTCCTTATTTTAACAGGATGAACAACATGTGAAGGCACACTAATCAGAGTATGCACGGCTGCATGTAAACAGTAATATTTGTGTAATAATTATTTTCATAAGCCAAGTAAACAGCTTAGTAGGCATATTGTGGGGGTTTTTTCAGAATAAGAGCAAAAAACAGAATATTTTGTGCATGTAAACATCATCCTTCTGACTGTAAACTTCGCACATATTAGCAAATGGGAGCTAATGGTACAACAATCAAATGACAGTGGATGGATGAAACAGCACCAAAAGGATACGTGTGTCTGGTCGATCATACACTTACAGAGAGTGAAGTCGGTGTGTGGCAGGTTGGTCAGAGCCTTCAGCAGAATCTGTGATGTCACCTGAGTCTGGAAGTAGGCTGGGTTAAATTGGTACCTGCAGAGGTAGAGATTTTATTTAACATGTAACATTTGTATCATGACTGTTAAATGTTAGGGTAACTTGGCTTTAATCCTTGCTACAGTGAACAAGAATCACTGAAAAACTACAGAACAAGTTTGATAATACAGCTAAATAAAAACAACTGTTATTTTGAATGCCACTAAAAGATACTTACTGATGGCAAAACAACAAAGATATTCACTCACTGAAAAGGTGTAGAAAACTGATTATTCCCCACAGCCAACAGGATTCCCCCACCATGCACGCTACTTTGACCTCATTCACAAACAGGGCATACACACAAATCTGTGTTTTAACTGTGCATATGAACATTTTAGTAGAAATCTGGGATTCATCAATATTTTCTTTCTTGATTTTGCTCCAACTGTGCGAGCAAATCTAGAGCTGCCTCAGAACATATGTACGCACATATGATGGCGGTATGGCTGTCTCAGAAAATGTAAACACCTTTTCACTAAATGCATAGCATATCGAAACCGGAATTATTAAAAAAAAGGCTTTAATGGACACAGTTTAAAACTCTTAATTGACTAAGGCATTTGGTCAAATATACTAAATAATTATAATTATAAAAGATATTGCAGACTGTACATTCAGGTGAGTGCGCATCAGAGACCGACATGTTTGAATAGAGTGACAAACAGCTTACCAACTGTTTCTGACTGCCATTACACTCCCGGGCTCACTGACGTCCAACATTGGTGTGTCAGAGCCTTAATATTTGCATAGAAACAACTCCGTTGCTTTCTTCCTGATACACCTCTAGGCAATATGTATTTCCTTGTATAGAGAAATGTGGGCGTGTGGCAGTATGCTGGTTGGTCATAGCGGGCATGCGCCTGTCATTTCGAATGACTGATTCACCAACACAAGCACTGTGGTAAGAACAACATTGGCCGTTGTGTATGTGTCATGAATCCGATGGTGAGTTTGTGTACACACACTTCTTTTATGCACATAGTAACAATGTTTCTACGCACATACTAGCGAACAAGGCTCAGTGTTTTCAAGAGAGACTCCAGATCATTCACAAAGTGACAGGCTGATTAAACAAACTTTCCTGTGTCAGCTGAAATTATCTGAATGTATTTAAATGGTGGCTGGTGGAACCTACAGCTTCAGGACAGCCAGGTTGGCCTCCAGGTCGTAGGCGTTTTCTTTAGCTTGTGTCTCCACGTAGCGCTCCAACGTTGCAAGGTTTTCTGGGTTGTACCTGTGAGGAGAGTCAAGAGCATCACCTATGAATCAAGTATGGGTCGATCAGTGTTTCTGTGTAGTGGATACAGATATGCTGCACTGCAGGTCAGATATTTTCAGCACCTTATAATTCAGCATGTTTGGTTAAATGTTCTGCAAGGCAGTGATTGTGACATGTATAACCATGCAAGTGATTTGATGCTGAAATGTCTCTGTCGGACATGTTTTCTGCACTTGTCTTTTCTCTTTTGTGCTCATATTTGTGCCCATGCTGTTCCACCAAAGGCATTAATATTGTTTCAAGACTCATTAGTTAGAAATACTAACAAAACTTTTTATCAATGCATTATTAAATTCAGGCTCATTGGAAAAATCAACCAGGTTAGCAAGCCTCTGTACTGTATGTGAACATCAGGTGCTGTCTTGTCTTGGAGGAGAATAATCAGAGCAGATAACATTTGTCACATCAGTGTTCAGATGGGTGGTGTGTGTGTCAGGTGACATCCACATGAATGACAGGACCCAAGTTTCCCAGCGCAACATTACATTGTACCAACATGATCAATGTCACTGACTTTTCACTTCACCTGTCAGAGGGTTTAGTGTTTTGGCTGATCAGTGTACACATGCACATAATCATCCAGTCCATGCTTATTCATTCAGTAATTGTATAGTTAACAACTTACAAAGGCCTTGAATTGTATAAAGGTGTCTTATTTTAATTTTATTAGGTCAGTAGTAGTATTTTAAAGGTGACCAGATTTCTAAAATGAAACCAAAGATAATACCAGTTTGGCAGTCAACATACTGTATCCAATATTATAATCTATTAAATTAAAAAATAAAATGGACAATTCCAGTGTTTTAACCACTTAGTTGCTCATGTCTGAATCAATATCATATTGAGGACTGGCTCTTGCAACATTCAGAGTATAATTGCATAATACAGCACAAACATTATGTATATTTGTGTTCATTATATATTATTATATTTTGAAATAGTATACTATGTTATTATTCTATAATTTTTATTTCAATACAGTATTTACTACTCACTATTTTAATCACTGTTTTTATTATAATGGTTTAGAATATTAAATGTATACTATGTATGCCATTTATTAAATTAATCTAATAGAGTAGGGTTGGCATAATTGATTCAACCTTTTCAAATTGATCTTCGATTGAATGATTCAATATGGCTTCATGAAATCCGAGATACGTTTTGCCGCTTGTGTACATGGTCCTGCCTGTGTTTTGCCTTCATGTGTCCAGCCTTGTTGTCCTTGCTCTGAGCTGTTATGACTTTTAATGTGTAAGTTCATTGAGAGCCATGCAAACATCATTTTATGTGTTCACATATTGGGCCATTAAAACTGATTCTGCTTCTGAACTCAGCAAAAGTTAGCTTCAAACATTAGCCAACAGGCTAAGCTACAGTTAGCTTGTTCGTCGGGACGTTACTTAATTGAGAGGATCATTCATACCTATCAATTCCTCGCAGGAGCTTCCCCACGTTCGCCCTCATCTGCTCGAAAGACGCCGACATTTGGTCCAGACTTTGACAGCAAACTTTAGGGCGAAAAACCGAATTAAATCCGCACGTGGGCCGCGAAGTAGAAAAGCAACCGGGGCGGAGGGAGAAAAGGGTCGGACCGGAAACAGCGACGCACAAACGGAACGTTTTCTTCTTCGGTTTTACTTCAACAAACTTCAACCACCAACACCAACATTATGCATAGCGCCGCCTACTGACCGGAGTGTGTAACATCATGACTTTAAAAAACAGCAGGGCCTCACCATAGACCATAGACTTAAAAAAGATTACTTGGATTTTTTTCTTCCCAAAAGCTGCAATTTTGACTTTTTAAAACAATACCTAGTAAATACTGTGCATCCTGGTTTAAGGAGGAGGACTGCATATCTGCATATCATCACTTATTACTCTTTAATAAGTGATATTAGGACAAGATTCTCAAAGTCTTAATCCCTCCTAAACATAGAGAAATACACTTTAAAATTGTCAATGATATGCATCCATCAAATTAAATTATCGGAGCAGGATTTAAATTAAAGGTGAGCAACTGTCACATATTAATACCAATGTAGAAACCACAGAACACCTTATAGAAAATCTGTGCACAACTGGCTGCTCTCCAAATCCATAGATATTGACTACTGAAGCTTTAAAAACATTCAGAGTAATTTCGAAGGACAAATCCATTGAATTTCTGATCAACAATATCATCATTGTAACAAGGCTCTTTCAACATACACGTCGCTTTGCCAGATGGGAGGGAGGATTTATTTGTTTGAAAAGGAGAATTGAACTGTACAGATGTTAGTCGCTCTATGTGGGGGAAAAATTAAATATATAGAGTAAAAAAAGAAAAGAAGAATAACTAATTAGCTAACTAACTAAATTAATTAATCTTTCAAAAGATATAATATTCTATAGCCTATATTAAATCTGTTTTGGAGGACCACTTTAAGGGCATCTTTTTTTTTATCCCCCAAACAACACAGTACAAAACAATTGGCTATTGCGAAAAATAAAATACAATAAACTAAGAAAATACAAGCAGAAATAAAACTGTAATTTGTAATAAATAAATAAATAAAATTAAAAAAAAATCATAAATTCATTTTATATATATACATATATAATGAATTTATAAAAAAAAATTAAAATATTATTAAAATAAACATGCAAATTAAGAGAGCTATAATGTCCCTAATGTTGCATTATTAAACATAATCTTGTTGTTACTTTTTAGTTACTTTACTCTGACGAAAAACACCGGGAGCGGAACTTTTGTTTTCACGTCGTTGTTTTACGGCGGACACTTATCGGAAACGGACTCTGATAACATAATCGGCGCAGTTAGCAAATTCGTCTTGTTGACAGCTGCGTCGGACACAGAACTCTGTCGTATTAAACATAAAAATGTCTATATTTACGCCGACAAATCAAATCCGTCTGACTAACGTGGCGGTGGTGAGGATAAAGAAAGGAGGGAAGCGCTTTGAAATCGCCTGTTACAAGAATAAAGTTATGAACTGGAGAGCAGGAGCGTGAGTAACGTTCACTGTCAACACCCGCAAAGTTTCGGTGTTTGGCTAGAGAGTTAACCGAGTATCTTATTTATTGTTTCTTAAAGTCAGCTGACATTTGCTGTTTTCACTCTATAACTGTCAGATTAAAGCTGCTCGGTGCCTCACTGTCCGTCTGTGACTGTCTAACATGGTGTTGTCTTTCAGAGAGAAAGACCTGGATGAGGTGTTGCAGACAAACTCAGTCTTCGTCAATGTGTCCAAAGGCCAGGTGGCTAAGAGGGATGACTTGACCAAAGCTTTTGGGACAGATGACCAGACAGAAATCTGTAAACAGGTAGGAAATCTTTCCCTGCCCACCTCTTATTCACACTGCGTCATCATCATTCACCTTCACTTCCCGTCCTTTCATTAATCTCTCTGGGACAGATCTTGGCCAAAGGAGAGCTCCAGGTGTCAGACAAGGAGAGGCAGTCTCAGCTGGAGACCATGTTCAGGGACATTGCAACTATTGTGGCGGAGAAGTGTGTCAACCCTGAGACCAAGAGGCCGTATACAGTCAATCTGATTGAGCGGGCGATGAAGGACATCCACTACTCTGTCAAAGCCAACAAGAGCACCAAACAGCAGGTGAGGAGAGAGACGAATCACTATGTTCGCTTTCTCATGATTATAGACAAAACAAAGCTTCTTCTCAGATTTAGAATATATTTGAACTGCCATCACACAAAGAATTTATTTGATCATTTAATAATAATAATAATAATAATTATAATAATAATTATAATAATAATGAACTTCATGTATAGAGAACTTATATCACAAGAGATGTTAGTCAAAGTGCTTCACAATAAAGATGCAACACAATAGCAAGAATGACGAGATTAGACAATAATTAAAAGCCAAACTAAATAAATAGGTGTTCAACTGTCGTTTAAAAATGTTCACCGTGTCTGCGTCTCTTATAGCGATGGCTATTATAGCTTTCAAAAAAGTAGGTGTGGAAATGTACTTTTTCTTCTCTTTATCCTGGACCGATGATCCTTTTGTTAAACAAGCTCGTCTGTGCTGTTGTCCCCAGGCTCTGGAAGTGATTCGGCAGCTGAAGGAGTCCATGGAGATCCAGAGAGCCCACATGAGGCTGCGTTTGCTGCTGCCAGCCAAGGAGGCCAAGAGGCTGAAGGAGAAGCTGAAGCCGCTCCTGCAGGTTGTGGAGAGTGAAGACTTTGATGAGGAGCTGGAGATGGTAGGGAGAAAAAAAAAGATTGAAAAGTTGTGTTTTTTGCCGGTGCACACTTTGACTCTCTCTGCCTTCTGTGAAAATATCCATTCTGTGTTTGCCAATGTCTTAATTTCTCTCCCGTGCCGCCTCCTTCTTCCTCCTCCTCAGGTGTGTCTGGTGGATCCCGGCTGCTTCAGGGAGATCGATGAGCTGATCCGCTGTGAGACTAAAGGGAAAGGCACTCTGGAGGTTCTCAGTCTGAAGGATGTGGAGGAGGGAGACGAGAAATTCTAGTAACTCATTGAGTCAGGACTCTGCACCTTATCCACACTAACATGCTCCGGTGTGGCACACAAACTGTAAACTCATTTATGAGATTACATTTTTGAAGAGATTCCTTCTAATTTCAGTCATTCCTGTTCCTGAGTCTCTCTGTGTTTAAAGGAGTTGTTTAACTGAAAAAAAGTTTTGCCAGACGTATATGCTGGGTGGAATGACTTTTCGAAAATTAATTGGAGCATTTATACCCACACCTGCAAGTGGGAAACAGTCCTGGCCTGCACTCACTTATTTATTTAGGTTTTTATTTTTTAGCACCTCTGTACATTAACCCAACTTTTCTGCCTTCCATCAGACTGTGTGCACATGGGAGAAATGTGCAAATGTCTCCCAGCTGCACTTTGTGTGCCATGTAGTCCAGCTCAGCATCCGCATTTAGTGGATAATTACTTTAACCCAATAACTTATATTTTGTTATAATTAATGACCTTGCTCTGTTGCAAATAAATATTAAACAAAATATTTTAATTTTTTGTGTATACACGGTGACTTTCCTGATACACACACACAGTTGATATGGAAACAAATCAGTTTTGTGGAACTTTTGCAGAAATATGTTGCAGCTGTAAGAACAGAAAAGCATCACCTCCATATCAGTGATATATAAAACATTTCCATCAGTTGTACCCCTGAAAATGAAAATGAAGAGGAGCAGCAAAGAGCACATTATGGAAGTATTCACAGTGCATTCAGAAAGTATTCAGATCCCTTCACTTTTTTCCACATTTTTAAGTTGCAGCCTTATTTTAAAATCAGGTTAATTCATTGTGTCTCTCATCACTCTACACTCAAAGTGAAGACAGGATTTTAGAAATATTTGAAAATTTATTGAAAAGGAAAAACTGGGTATAACGTGCTAAAGCCTGCTGCATCATACAAAGAAGACTTGAGGCTGTAATTTCTGCCAAAGATGCTTTCATTAAGTACTGAGTAAAGGTTCTGAATAATTCTGTCCATGTGATAGTTCAGTTTTTCCTTTTTAAAAGAAAATACAGAAATTTCTAAGGTTCTCTTTTTGCTTTTTCATTATCAGAAACTGATTGTAGATTAATGAGGGGAAAATGAATTTAAATGAGTTTTTACCATCAGGCTGCAACATAACAAAATGTGACAAAAGTGAAGGGGTCTAAGACTTTCTGAATGCATTGTAGATATTATCTCAAATATTGTACCATGATTTATATCCAGTTTTTCTTTTTTTTTTCTTTTTTTTTTTTTTACATTTTCTTTTGTTTTTACAGAAGCATGTAGTGAACTGGGGCAGTATATCAAACAACAAGTTTTTAAAGGATTTTTATTTGTAAAATTGTGGTCAAAACACAAAATAAGGTCCTTGGGGGTATAACTGCAGAAATATGTTACAATCACATCACTAAAAGAAATGTTTTGATACTCAGTTATTTTAGGATTTTGACTAAACTTTTTTCCTCACATTTTAAAAGAGATCAAGACATAGAATCGTCTGTAAATCAGAAAGTCCTCAATGTTAAAACAGAAATCATGTTTCCAGTCATATCGTGTAACCAAATCACCTCAAGTGCTCTGCGACAGAGCAAGTTAAACCCAACCTAATGCCCAATTTAAAGGTCCAGTGTGTAGGATTAGGATGATATATTGGCAGAAATGGATTATCATATTCATAACTATATTTTCATTAGTGTGTAATCACTCATATAATAAAACTAAAACTGATACTGCAATCAATAAAAACTACATTAAATCTAACAGTTTTAAACAGTAACAACTTAAGTGAAATAAACAAACCCACTCTGGGAACCAGCTGAAACTAAACTGAATTTAAAACAAAATAAAATTAATTAAACTTACATTTTTGGCTTTAAATGAACCCCTTGCATTTTTGTCTTTGACACCTTAGTTCTACATGCTTGGCAACGATGAGAAAATTCAGTCCTGCAGCCTCAACGCCAGCAGTGAACCTTTACAGGTTTAGTGTGTAGGATTTATAGGGATATATTGAATATAATAAAATGTTTTCTTTAGTGTATAACCACCTGAAAATAGAAAGCACTGTGTTTTAGTTACCTTAGAATGAGCTGATTGTGTCTACAGAGGGAGTGGGTCCCATCTACGGAGTCTGCCATGTTGCACCACCATATTTCTACAGATGCCCAGAATGGACAAACCAAACACTGACTCCAGATAGAGCTATTCATATTTCACCAGTTTTAATCACCTGGTCCGTTTGTTTTGGTGAGGAAGAGACCTCTGTGGATAATTCACCGCTAAATACCACTAAATCCCCCTAAATCTTACACACTGGACCTTAAACTTAAATAACTCATGTAAACAAATATTTCATTTGTAATGAAATTTATTCCACAGTGTCCTTTTGTGCAGAAGAGTTCATCTCACATATAAACATTTTTGCCTCTGTCAAAAAAAAAAACAAATATGAAAAGGCATTACTCTAATGTAGGGCAATGTACCTGTGCAGTACAGGATTAAGTTTTAACATCAATGTTAACACTTTCATGTTTAAGGCATTACAGTGAATTTAAAGCAGAACTAAAAGAGGGCTGTGATGTCATAATGCTAGTCCCAATAATTGCCTCGAGTCAAGCAAACAGACACAACTACAATTTTACAGTGGTATTCAAATGTAGAAATTAGGACTGCATGTAAAATGATGCTAAACTGTATAAACTGTGTGTTAACTTTAATAGAAATGGATGCAAAACAAGATGCAAATTCAAAGTCCTACCCACATCCCGGCTAATAAAACTAAGACATGACACATGGCTGTGCTTCTACTACAGTGCATCGTTACTCAACGTGTGCAGCTAGAGTTCTTCCTCTGCTGTTAAATCTGTCCACAGCCTATTCACATGTTGATTTTCCAGTTTAATCACTCAGTTAGATATTACATCACAGTCCCCTCAGATGGGCTCTGATCTGCGTTCATACTGGCTGCTTGTGAATGCAGCCCTGTTGATCCGGCTCAGTGGGTGGTTAGCCTCCTCCTCCAGGTTTGGATACCTGCTCTGCTCAGGTGGCTGCACCTGCCCCTCAGTGGTGGGGCACCTGGTGGTAAGAAACACCCCTCCGATCACCATCATAGCAAAGGAGATCCATCCGAGGTATAGTGCAGGTCCCCAGTCTCTCCTCAGCAGTGTAGCACCCTCCAGTGGCTGACTGGTGTGATGGCATGTCCAGGCTGTGGGAACCAGCAGCAGGATTCCAGACAAAACAAAGAGAGCACCAGAAAACACTTTGATCTGGCCACGCTTGGGGAACCACACTAACCCCGCCGCTCCAATCACCACAGCAAAAGCCCCGGCTCCTATGGCCGCCATGATGAGGGCTCTCCACGTCCGAAAACTTCCAGACAGAGACATGAGAGACTGGTAGAAGGAGCAGTGCAGGCTGCCATCTTGGGCCAAGTCCCAGTGATCCCATTGCAACCACACCCCATCCCAGTAGGCTGGCAGAGTAGCGGTGGTGTTGTCCACGGTGCCGCTCACCGTCCACAGAGCCAGGCAGCGAGTCAGAATGGCACAAAGCCACCCGGTGAGGGCCAGACCAAGGGCAGCGAGCTCCAGCTGCTGCTCCATGACCACGGCCTGCCTGCTCCTCCTCTTTACTGTAGGCCCGACTGCCTAACCAGAAACAGCTGGCGGCGGGATGGGGTGTGTGTGTTTTTTTAAACGTGTGTGTGCATGTGTGAGGGAGAGACCTTCTGTGTAGGTGTGTGTGTGTGTGTGTGTCTGTCTGGTTTGCATGTCAGTTCAGAAAGGGGAAACCAGTTCTTTGGTATTCATGAAAAGAAGGCACGGCCTCGCTGCAGCTGGGTGGAGGAGGGAAATCCCTCTGTTTTCTCTGCCATGGTTTCAAAACAATCCTTTTCTCCCAGTTTCTGCGCAGAGGCAAAGACAAAGCTTCCACTGTGCTCTGATTATTCAGCCACTGTGTCGTGCTTCTCAGACAGAATTTGATTTAAAGAGCACAAGTTCTCAGTGATCTGTGTTCTGACAGTAGCAGTGGAGCTACCGGGAGGAGAGCAATGACACCTCATTTAACCTCATTCGAAAGCAATACTTTGCACTGCGGAATACTGATTCAACTGGAACGTGTTTACTCCACTGTGTTTATTTTGAATTCTAAGATGTAACTCACAAGCACAGAAGCTCTGTTTATTTAACTCAAAATGGTTGTCTAAACATGATCAGTGTAACTTTCTAGGGGTTAAAAATGCACGCAGATTCATCTACAAGGGCACAAATCACTTCTCTTGCTTTCTCTTTGAATTCTTCATCAGACCAAGGAAAACCACATTAATTTGGACAGATTGCATGCAAAAGATGTCCCATAGCTGTTTCAGACATACAGTGAAACACACTGATCAGCCACAACATTAAAACCACTGACAGGAGAGGTCAATAACACTGATAATCTCGTAACAATGTAATGTGCTGATGGGAAACCTTGGGTCCTGGCATTCATGTGGATGCCCCTTGACACGCTACACCCAAACACTGTTGCAGACCAAGTATGTCCCCTGTCCACAATGTCCACAATGAGGGGGCCTTTAACAGTGTTGTGGTTGGTGGAGCGTTTCAAGTGGCATCCACTTGAATGTCAAGATCTAGGGTTTCCCAGCAGAACATTACATTGCAATGAGAAGATTAAAGATATGCACTTCACCTGTCAGTGGTTTAATTGTTGTGGCTGATCCGTATATATATCCCCATATATAGAGATCTAGAAATTAAACTGCATGTTTCATGTCATCCAAAGACTGACTCTGTATATGTCTTGTATTGACACATCTGTGGAGGGAATTAAAGTATTGATAATGGTCACACAAAGTGTCTCAAAGAGAGCCCTCAGTATTTTTCAAACTGTATGCTATTTTCCCTTGTCACTCATGGCGTTTGTGCACAGACAATTTACATCCAATAAAAGTGCTTGTTTTTGCCACCTACAGGCCCGAATTGTTGAAATGAGTGTCTGACAACATTATGAAAAGTGTAGAAACTTGTCTTTGGGGTAGTTGGGTTCTTTGCAAACCTCTGCAGTGGCAGTGATTTAATGGCTTAATGTTAAATGAATAATAATCAATAAACAAAGGTACTCTAACAAATCTGAAAAAATTCACAGAACTCATTCCCCATTAAACACATAAAGAGCAATAACTAAAAGCAATATCCTCAACATACTCAAATAATGCATCAGGTGCACAGTCGGCAAGGGGAGCATGGAAAGCACTGCATGCAAATCAAGGGACATAATGTGCGGGCCTTTGATCCAGGCCTCTTATCAGTTCAGGTGTGGCCTGATAGGTTGAGGTTGAGTCCCGCCCATCAGGACCGGACAGGATTTTCAACACAAAGGACCATTTTGTTTAACCCACCCGACTCCATTTAAACAAACAGTAATTCTATCATCATAAAACACACTTTATTCGAAGCTGACAGAAATCAAATACAACTTTCAAAAATTGTCCTGGTGCATCTCTCAACTGTTCCAACAATCGCCAACTCTGGTTTGAGTAAAAATAAACCCTTGATTCACCCAGTTAGATGTGAAAATATGCCGGCTCTATACATGCTAAAATTTGTGCTTTTTTAAATGGAGTCTGGTGGGTTTGCCGATGCTGATTTCTAGGCTTTTACAGGTTACATTAAAAGGATCTTACTCTTTAACAGAAAAGGTCTCTGTGGGGATCCTTTCTATAATGTTGTCAGAATAATAATCTGAGCCTGTCAGTGGCAAAAACAAGCACCTATAGTAGATGTAAATTGATGGTGCTCAATTGCGCTGACATTGCAGTCTATTTCATGGCTGCGGGCTGCAGCCCTATCGCTTAATAAGAGACCAATTTCAAATATTGTTGTGCCTATTAGTCACTTAGACACAAAACATGGGAAATGAAGGTCCAGGTTGGAAAATACCGAAGGTACTCTTTAAGGAGAGAAAATTGACAACATATTAGAATAAACTGCAACATCAGAGTCCCGTCACATATTTAAACATGCTATGTTTTCAATATCTTTATATAGTCTGTAAATATCTGTATGTTGCCAACTGCATTATGTCACACAGTTCAGTACATTTATATTTATGTTAAGCCCTCCTCACTTCACACATAGTTCTTGATGGCGTAGCTGCTGTGTGTGGGTGTCCTGGCCAGTGTGTACCCAGTGGAGGGGAACCTGGCCCTCTGTGGTGGGCAGCTTGTGCACAGAATGGCTCCTCCAAGGAACAGCAGACCAGATGTCACAAAGCCAATATATATGGCTGCTCCGAGCTCCCTCTTCAGCACCTCGGGGACGCGTGGGTTGTGAAAGTCATGGATGATGGAGTTGGCTGTCCAGGAAACAGCAACTATGGTGGTGAGGGCTGCCAAACAGAAGATGGCCCCAGAGCTCAGCACCACCCGAGCCTTGATCCTCGGGTGGCTCAGGCAGTTGGTGCAGCGTGCTCCCAGGAGGAAGATGAGGAATCCCAAACATCCTAGAAACAGACTGATGCAGATGAGACCACGGGCTGCCTGGAGGTCTGGGGACAGGTCCAGCAGGGCATCATAGAGCTTACACTGCAGCTGACCTGTGTACTCACTGACACAGGTCATCCACAGACCCTCCCAAAACACCTGCATGACCACCAGGTGGGTGCCGATGAATGCTGTCACCTTCCACATGGGCAGAGCGCAGATCAGGATGGTCCCAGCGACGCCTATCATGGACAGGCTGATGCCCAGCTCCTGCACAGCCATGAGACAGTGTGCAGTTTCCTGCTGGGAAACACAGAGCGGGGAGAGCGACAAAAACATGTAGTTATTATTCAGAATGGACGCATGTAATCTCCCTTTATCACATGTTATGTTGTACAGTATTTTGCTTTGTGATATGTTTCTTTCATTACTATAAAACCTAAATGTGTTCCTCTGGATCAGATAAACATAATGTTCATGTATGGCTTTTTATTTCATCCTGCAACAAGGAATTATTTAAACTAAATAAATACAGAAAAGAAAAGCTAAGATAGATAGACATGAGATACAAAGTGTCACCATGCAGATAAACTGTGTTCACTGTTATCAGATGTAACCGCAGAGATGCTTTTCTCATAAAGCTGATGATGTCTTCACTGAAACTGATGTCATCTGACAAAAATGTAGGGATTTTCTAGCCATGGACGCAAATGGCCACCAGGGAGCAGTGTGTCACAAAAGACACAATGACAAGGAATTGGGGTCATTGCTGATCACTGGCAGCAACAAATTCCAGTAAAGTGTCCGGGTTGCATCTTGAAATTCAGTTTTTGAATTTGAGAAAAATAGATTTATAGAAAGCGTCGCCTTCTGTTACAGGATAAATGCTGGCCTGAAATTTGAATATTTTAAATAGTTGGGTGTGATCAGCTATTTTTTCCCTTAAACTGAATGTTTATGTGGTGTTGCAGAATTACCCTCATCTGTTTTCTGTTTTATCACACTTTTAGATTTTTTTTTTTTTTTTACAGATCTCATACATATTTTAGATCTGTCATTAACTTCATGACCAAAGCTAAAGATTGAGTACTGTCTACCACCAGGAAAAACACCTTTTACTGACAGCTTTATCAGTTAAAGTTGTGTTTGAAAGGCTACTTTTGAAATGTAATAAGTTACAGATTGAAAGTTACCCTGTTATATATCTAAGAGGTGATGTAACTTTAAATTACTCCATCAAAGTAATGTAAATTATAACATTTGATTACTTTTTGATTAAAAAATAAAAGAATGATTTTATTTTTACATCAAAACTTTTTTTTAACCAAAAATCTATTTGGCTGTAACCCATTAGTGTCTAATCTTTTGCGTCATATTTTTTTGGTAAATGAGCTGTTCAAGGCTGAATCGAACGACTGTGAATGTTATGTGAGTAATGTGAAAGTAAACTGCTGAGAGAGCAGGGACACTTAGTGGGGAAATTTTGAACATTTGAAGCCTTTTAGACATTTCCTGTGGGTCATGTGACCCTCCCTTCTGTCTGATCAGCAGCCTGATACAGTAACGTGAGAACAGCCCCATCAGGTTGGTACGACTGTGAACTTAAAACAGCAACACTTCAAGTCAAAAACATCTTTCAAAATCAGTTTAAAACCTAAACATTTAAAAGCCCCAGGAGATAAACTTTTGTGACACATTTGCGTTATCTTTAATTACTGTAATCTAGTTTCTCCCCAAGTATTTACGACAGCGATGAATGAAACGTATTAAAGCAGGTCATGCTTTCATGAAGTGATCAGCCAACAGCATTACAAGTCTCTGAGTCACAATCTTTGTTCCCTGTGCAGTGATCTTTGGTAAGTCCCTGACAAACAGGTTTTGTAGGTCCTTTGTGCATTTTTTAAATATACATAAACACGAGACGTGACAGAAGCAAATTGTACAACAGAAGGTCATTTATTGTGAAAAAAAAACCAATGACAAATATCAAAGGACAAAATGGTGTAAAGTGCAATTACAAAGAGATTTCTTAACCACTTTTCCAAACATGTATAACACAGTTTCTATAATTTAATAAACTATCACCAAGTTCATCACCAAGAGTAACATCAATATTCAAACAGAGAGCATCTTTATACAACAGTGTGTTGCTCTTATAGGACAAAGTGCATATTTCCTTCATTGTGGGTTTCTGTGTGTATGTCCTTTTTCTTGATGTTTCACAGCAGCTGATTAAAGTCCAAGCTTCCTTCACTTCTCGGAGACAAAAACATCCACCAGACTTCTCTTTGTCCCTTTAGAACTCTCAGATATATGTCTTTGTCGGGGTATTAGACCGATATGAGTCATCTTTGCCGTATCCTCCAGGCTGGTTTAGGAGGTACTTCACAGAGGGGGCCTCGTCCTCTTTGTGGGGACAGTTGGCACACAGAAGCGCTCCTCCCAAGACCAACAGCGCCCCGGCCCCCCAGCCAATGTAAAGAGTGGCCCCGAGCTCTCTTTTCTGGGCGTCCACTAATACAGGGTTGTAGAAGTCTCTTATGATGATGCTGGCAGTCCATGAAATGGGGATGATGCAGAGGATTCCACTAATGATCAGCAACACACCTGCTGCCACAGAAGCCCTGGCCTTGGCCCTCTCCTCTGGTATGAAGTTGGTGCACTTTCCACCGGCGAAAGCTACGAGGATCCCAGCAAGGCCTACGATGATGGAAACCACCACCAGAGCACGGGCCCCCTGCAGGTCAGTGCTCAGAGCCAGCATGGAGTCGTACACCTTACACTGCATCTGTCCCGTACTCTGGACCATGCAGCTCATCCAGATGCCCTCCCACATGACTTGGGATGTCACTATGTTGTTGCCAATGAAGGCACTGACCCGCCACATGGGTGTGCCGCAGACAATGAGCACCCCGATCCAGCCAAAAAGGGCCAGGACGCATCCTGCCATCTGCATCCCCATGGAAGCCATCGTCGTCTCTCTCTGAGTGTCTCTGAGAGAAAATTAGCAGCTGATCAGGTGTTTATGTTCATCTGAAGCAGAGTGAAGAATGGGAGGCGTGAGAGACTATTAAGGACACATTTGAGGCCCTGCCAAAGAATACCAGCCGTGCAGGATTCTTTGTGTGAAGGAACAATAAAGGTTGGGGTTTCGCTCATTCTTCTTGGATGGAGATGAGGATCGTATTACACAAGGTTTTGTTGGTACTCTCAACAAAGAAAAGGATGTATGTGACAGAAAATGCACCAACTTGAAAATGTCGGCAGTTTGATTGCAGAGTGGAGAGCACGAGGAGTGAGAGAGACAGCATTTGCAGTATCAGTGACACAAGGGCCACGAGTCTGCAAACAGTGAGAGTTAAATAAATCCAACCTGCCATTCACAACACAATGTCAAGGCAAACAGAGATTTGTCTCCACATGTATACATACCTGCATCTATGTGTGTACACTGAAAATAAATCCCTGCTGGTTGTGAATGAAACAAACTTTGAGAGGCAATGCTTCATTATTGGGGACCAAATTGAAAGAACAGTACCTACAGACCTACCCACAGAAATCAGCTCAATGTTGAGATTGTTTAATTAAAATCAAGATTTTTTTTTATCACCTCCTGACATATAGTGCTTTATGAGACTCTAGGAGAGTTGTCACCAGGTAGAAACTATTGTCCTCGGCTCACTGTTGTGGCCACAGCAGCAAAATGTTACACCATAAACTTTTGGCTTTGCTCATGTGGGTCTTTATTAGCTGCTGCAGTACTGCAAGGCCACCTGTCTGTTTGACATATTTCAAAACACCTCTAAAAATGTGATGAAGACGTGTTTGAGATTTTGATTTAGTTTTAATATAGTTTTATTGTCTACTTAAAGGAACAGTGTGTAAGATTTAGGGGGATTTAGTGGCATCTAGTGGTGAGGATTGCCAGTTGCAACCAGCTGAATCTTCTCCTGGTTAGAATTCTTTCAGCATTCATTGTTCAGGAGCTGCATAATCTGCAGAGGTCTCTTCTCCAAAAGAAAGCCTTGCTGCCCAGACACCTCCCTCTCTCCCCCAGCCCCTCCCCTGGGAGGGAGTCTGGTGGTCTCCTATGGGTTCAGCATTAGAGACGTGCAACACTTTGTAAATGTCATTCAGTTCATTATAAAATATCCCAATTAAAATCATTAGCAAATTACGCAGATATGTTCCACGTTATTTTGTTTAATTTCAACAACACAGAGAACAGCTTGAACAAGCTGCATGTGAGCTAACGATCAGGGATTTCACTCTCAGCAGTACGTGACTGTGCATGCGCCTCTACTTCCGAAACACAGCGGTTGGGGTGTGTTTGATTTATTGTACTGGGACGTTTGATTTTTCCACAACTGGACCACGGACGTCAAAAAATGCTGTTTGCACTGGAACAGGACAAACAATAAATGAAACCAATGAATCCCACACATTCTTATGGTTGGCTCAAACACTGTCAGCGTGATTTAAATAGGAAATATTTAAATAGTTTATTGAGTTTATTGCGGATGTTGATCAATGTTTTATACAACGAAAAATAGGCAAAGAGGAAAAGAGAAAAAGAAAAAAATGGCATGCATGGTTTTAAGTGTTCATTAAGGTTTCATACATGCCAGCACCCTAAACATTAAAACAAATATTTCACTATACATGTTGTGAAGTGTTTCTAATTTCTCTCTACTTCATACAGGTTCAGTAAAATATTGAAATGTTTTTATTTGTTTGTTTGGTTTTTGACTTTCCTGCACATTGTGCATCTTTGCAAATAATTTCCACCTTGCCATGTCTATGTCTGTGCATGTGCTGGTTCAGTCATAGAGTAGTATAATGAGCCTCTCTATTGTTTCCATTACCTCCTGTGGTATGTCAATTGGGGCAGAAGACAGTTTCAATAGGGCAAGTGTAAGCTCTGGAAACACAGCCCATAGTCTCTTTCTCTTTAAAACAAACAAGCCCTCATTGCTGAGGACCTGCTAATGACATTAGCTGATGCAAACATGTGAATGGCCCTATCTGGAGCCAGTGTTTGGTTTGTCCATTCCAAGCTACTGTAGAAACACTGCAATGCAACATGGTGGACACTGTGAACAAGAACCTGATCACTATATAGATATAAACAGCTCATTCAAAGGTGACAAAAACACAATGAATCTTATTTCCAGGTGATTATACACTAAAGAAAACATCCTTTTTATATTATATTCCTTTTCTGCCAATATATCCCTCTAAATCCTGTACCTTTAATAAACAAGTGGGATTCTTTTAGTTTTAGTTTCTGATTTTGTGCCACATGGTATGATTTTTTCATATAAATATATCCTTCAGTGCTTACAGCAAGATTTTAAAAGGCTAAAAATAAAGTGTATCAGGTGTAACATATTGAGACATTTTAGAAACATTGAAAGTAGGAAAATAATTTTCACTTTCAATGATTCATTTACTGAAACCCACTTTTCAATCAAGCTTTGCCAGACCATGATGGATTTGTTCCATTGTCTTCTCTGACATCAGTGAGTCTGGCACACAATCATTAACCCATAACAGGTTCAGGTAGATTCTCTCTGTGTAATGACAGAGGACGACTCAGGAATGTGAAACCAGGTAAAATGTAACAACACAACAGGGTGTGTTCACATCAGTGAAACACCCTGTCATGCTGTGTTGACATTATGTTTGTGGTTAGATGTCTGTGGAATATCAGAGAGGTCATTTCCTGAATGTCATACAGTGACTTGTATTTGTAGACAAGGACATAGATTTTGTTTTGACACTGGGTTGGAGGGGTCTTCCCCCAGGAGCATCAGGCACTTAATTTCCTGCATTCTGGTGACTTTTTATTCAGCAATTTATGTTTGTCTTTACTTTTGTCAAAATAAAAGTCCTCTGCTACTATCATGTTTCAATGTGGGGGACAAAGGCACATGTTCTAAATATTAAGGCAAATGTGTCCCCTGAAAATTCTACTGAAACATACCTGCAAACCGTATCACTGCACAGAAGGAAGCGTGCGTCTACTCATGGAAAACGGGCTCGTGCTTGTTACAGTGCATGATGTAAACATTAATGGTGCCTTCAATGGCTGAGCTGTAACTCTGAGGTGAGCTAGCAGTAGATACATGCTTCCCTCTGAGTAGTGATATGGTTGGCAGGTGTAGTTTGGTAGAAGGAAAATAGTTTCTAAACGGCTCAAAACAAGGTCTGTAGATTATCTTGAGTATCTAGGTCATGATTTCTGGAAGGAGACATTGCTTTTGAGGTTTTCAAGTGCATTTTTTTGGTGCTTTGATCGTGACAATCTGAGTGCTATCTAGTTTCGACCTGGACCTTGTTTTCCCATGTAGAGATGTCTGCCTCGTATCTCCAACACAAATGTATTTTTGATTATTAGGTGAACTATCCCCTTAAGAGACTTTGAGGAGGTCAGCACATTTTGGGAGAATAATGGAGGACCCATACCTCTTTTTACACAAATGCAGATATTTTTTTTTGTAATTATTTAAGGTTATCTTTAGAGATTTGTTTTTATTCTTCAGTGTCAAAAATTCCATATTAAATTCACTGTGATTCACCAAATCTGGCTTCTTTGTGATATTTTACATTTTTGTTATAGTAACAATGACTTTATCCTCTTCATAAGTATGTGTATCCAAAGCTTGATATATCTTATACTTCTGTGATATTGTAGTTTGTTCCTTTTGGAAAAGTCTTAGAGCTCCATTGTTGTCCAACAGCCACTGAAAACACACCAGTGAGCCACAACGCTGTACTGGGTGACATGTTCCTTATTTACCATGAACACAGGCTCTGTAAATTACTTTGGATCAGTGTAAGAAATCCCTGCAACACCACCGTAACACCACTCTAACAACAACCATCATTTCTGGGTAGACAACTGGCAACTGATTTGAATTGCGGAGCTATGTCAAATTTGCAAACTTGTTTATTTCTGTTGTTATGTTGTGGTAATAATAATAATAATAATAATAATAATAAAAATAGAGAGCAACAACAGTAATCATAAAGATAAAAAAACAAAATAAAACTTTACATACTGTGTGGCTTTGGACAGAGGCCACAGCGAAACATATTTTAGCCACCTGAAGACTCACCCAATAAAACATGTATATATTAGAGAAAGTATACGCTATATTTGAAATCTATTTTCTCTGCTTTACCTTACACGCTAACTGATCAAAGCAGGGAGACCAGGGGGTGACTGCACATTGTGCCTTTTTGCAAATACCTTCTGCCTTGCCATGTCTATGTCTGTGCATGTGCTGGTTCGGTCATAGAGTAGTATAATGAACCTCTCTATTATGGCCATTACCTCCTGTGGTATGTCATCTGGGGCAGAAGAGTTTCAACAGGGTATGTGTAAGCTCTGGAAACACAGTCCATACAGCCCATGCAGTCTTTTTCCCAAGGCACGATTAAACAGGAATTGTGCACATTTGCAGGAAAGCCCAATCAGTCTTCTTTCAGCAATAGTAGTATAAAAGCAAAATCGGGGAGTGCAGCAAAATGCCGCCTGCCTACTTTTATTTATAGAATGTGCCTTTTTTGAGGCAATGGGGGGCGTGAGCAAGTAACAAAACTTGTAGCTCAGCATGTGACACATCAAACAGCAATGTACCCGAGGGAAGCTGCGGCTGGTCAGTCCTTTGGCGATTCTCTCATAAGTTGGCCTGTCCTTCACCGTCCCCGTCATCTGACGGCCTCTTTGTTTGCGAGGGCAAGGAGGGCGTGCAATTCCTTGTCTCCCCTGTTGCTCATCTTTACAGTGTCTGTCAGGCTTGCGTTTTCCTCTTACTACTAGCTGTTTGTTGTGGAAGGCCGCCTCTGTCTTTTTAAACCAAAAAAAGGTTCCACCAATATGTCTACCCTACAAGGTGGAAAGTTGGGCGCCTCGGATCAACTTGCCAATCCGGCTCTGTGTGTCTAAACGCTCGCAGCTTGCCGGCAAAACGGCCCAACATTCGCAGAAAATATTGAACTGATACTGTTTTTTGGTGGGGTTGGTTTAAAACCGAGCAGCAGGTGCTCAATGCAGTTTAATTTTATGTATGTGGTACAAGGTTTTTTCCCCCTGAAAGTTACTGTAAGCAAACACTGTGATTTGTTCTATACACTGGCCTGCTGCTTTAAGCAATCACTAGAGCACCAAATGGATAAAAATTGCACTGCTGACGATAGTGCCCCAATGAACACACAATTTATTCATGTTTTTATAATGTTTGCTAAAAGCTACAGTGCCCAGCAAGGACATTATTTCTTTTAAAGATCAAAATACACTGGACATTTAAAGATGAACAATAGAAACCAATGTGATTGGGCCTCAGTCCAGGAGACAGAGGAGGAAAGTAAGAAAATATTGAGAGACAGTGTTGCTTTTAGCCTTTTTTAAATGGTATTTGTTGACAATTAAAAAAATACAGAACACTTCAGTGTTATATATTAAAATTAGCAGTCAATCCTCAAACCTCATTGTAATCATTGATTTTCACTGCTATCGATCACGTATTTAATCTTTAATCTTTTCTTTAACCAAGTCGAAGCAAGTACGTTTGAACTCAGATTGTTTAAATGCTGGTGGTGTGTGGGCACGGCTCTTACATGTTGTTGAAACTAGCACACTGTAGCCAGTTCTGTGAAAAAGACTAGACTGGCACTCAACTCTGTGAAACTGGTTCAACTAGTTTGTCTGCATGAAGATTTCAAACATACTGCTGAATGCTTTTGAATACATGTTGTAGTTACTCTCTCCTGCTTCATTATACATTCTAGTTTCTGACCCATTTAAATTTAAAACAATGACAGTTTTATTTCCCGTAAACAGTAAAAAATAAATGCAATCAGTCGGACACGTGCACGTCAGTTACCTTTCTGTCAGCCAGCAGGAGAAGCTGGGTCATCACTGCATTAGTCAACCTTGTAGATAAGATCAAGGTGAAAGATTTGCTTTCAGGCTGGCATGACCAACATTTGAAATATGTCATGCTCGCATCTCTGCTCTTAAGCTGATTTGAGTTTGCAAATATTAAATCCACTGTCCTTACATTGAACCTGTCTGACAAACATTTCCAACAGACAATATTTAGTTTTATGTCTCTGACTCTCCACTCACTCATAATGTTGCTGATCTGTATTATTTTATTGTGCTCATTCTTTGCTTTGGACTGCCATCTTGAAACCAGATTTGTTAATGTAAACAGCAAAAAAAGACAAAAGAACAAGCTTAAAAAAAAATAGGCACACAAAAGAACATCATTTCAGTAAATATTTTATTACAAATCAATGAATTCAGTAAACAAAAACAGTCTTTTGATATAACATTTGAACAAAGATGTTTGTAAAAATATTTTTTACAGTAAATTCACAACATATCAAGGGTACTGTACAAGTGTCCTTCCATCATAGCTCCTGTCAATCATGAGCATCCTTCTAGCACAGCTTAGATTTACACTTAGAGGAAAATAGCTTTATAGTATAGCTCGCATTCAGTCCAGTCATCTTGCTGATGGGAGATTTTCTTGCCAGTACAACAGTTTTACACCACATCTTTTGTGTTGTGTTTCTCTTTGCTCAAGAAACACTCTCTCTTGCCTCCACCCAAGAAATCTGAATTCCTCAGAAAACCAGTTCTCACTGTGTTTCACTCAAAGAAAATGAGACAACTTGTGGTGCTGTCAGAAAGTCACAATGAAGGAGGGTTACTCAAGAAACGTAAATAATTAGAAGTCTTTCTCAGAAGAATTGACCTCTCAGACGTATGCTCGGCTGGACACTGCAGACCTGGCACCAGCGTACTTGACTGGATATTCTGGGCTCTCTTTGGGTGGACAGGAGCTGCAGAGGAGGGCACCACCCAGGATGAGAAGCGCAGCTGTGCCCCAGCCGATGTAGAGTGCAGCTCCCAGCTCTCTCCTCTGGGCGTTGGTCATGATGGGGTTGTAGAAATCCCTGATAATGGTGTTGGCAGACCAGCAGACGGGGATGAGGACAAGAACACCGGCACAAATGAAGACGATTCCAGCAGCAATGGCCACCTTAGCTTTGGCACGTGGCTCCTCCACAAAGTTGGTGCACTTGCCTCCAGCGATGCCCAAGATGACCCCAAAGGCCGCAACGATGATGGCGATGACCACAAGAGCTCTGGCAGCTTGGAGGTCCTGGGGTAGAGCCAGCAGAGAATCATAAATCTTGCACTGCATCTGGCCCGTACTCTGCATCACGCAGTTCATCCACAAGCCTTCCCAAATGACTTGCGCTGTCACAATGTTGGCTCCAATGAAGGCCGTGACCTTCCACATAGGCAGGGCACACACAATGATGGTCCCCAGGAAGCCAATGATGGCCAGGGCGAAGCCCAGCATCTGTCGTCCCATTGACACCATGATGAGGTCTTGTTCGAGTCACTTGAACAGAAGCAGAGGAATAATAGTTTTCAGGAAGCAGGTCAGCTCAGCTCACGATGTAAAGTTGAATAAAGTCTGTGGCTCACTTCCTTTGGTTATAAGGATGTCTCTCTGGAAGGTGGAGTCAGAATGTCCTTCCCTCTGACCTGAAACCAGTGAGCTCAGTGACTTACCCACCCAACCAGATTCTTCACATTATCTGTATGCGGACAGGGAGCAGTTTCGATGAGATGAACATCAGCCTCAATGTAAAAGAGGCTTGTAAAGAGGCACCACATTCCTAATTGAAACAATGGTCTGCCAGTGGCCAACCTTTGATTGGGCCGTTACTGGATGATCAGGTCCAGTCACTGGTTTCAGGTTTAAAAATAACCACACCAACATGGGTGGAGGTATCACCGGATGTCAAATGCTAACGAAAGAAGCCTCCATTTATGGTTTTACCCATTACGTCTGTTTAATCAGCACCGTGTATTATTTTATTGTATCATCCTGGGAAGAGATTGCGTTTGTTTCAGAATGACTCACGTTGATCAGTGTCGCAGTTGATTGAATCACATTTTGCTTTTATTTTCACAAGGTTTATCTCTTTGTGTTCCTCAGAGGTTTACAGTGAAATACTAAAGTGATAATACGATTGTTTAAGAAAATACTTTGTTTTAATTCTTATAGATATAAGGAAAAAAATTATATTGGCTTTTTTCTGCCTCTCACTCACCCAGACACACACAAGGGCTCTGACCTTGTAAGATGCCAGATACTATTTCATCATATTGCGTAAAATAGAAACAGTACGTTGTGATAATGACTCCACAAACACATACTTGAATATGTTTAACAAACATTTTATTGAAAATTGAGTAATTTCAAAAATAAAGTTGCATTCACAAAAAACAAACAAATCATCACTATATACAAAATGTGCTCTGTATGACAAAAAAATAAATATTTGTATCGACAGTGACTTCCTTATGAAAAACAACTCTCAGTGCACACAGCCATGTTGACACAAAATTCCTCTAATATCAAGACTTCATAAAGATTTCTACTTCACAGCCCAAAAATCAAAAGTGGAAACATGTTACTAATGACAATCAAAATGTTTTAGTGATTGATGAAGTGGATTCATCTTAAATCCTAACAGTGTATTGGAATACATACCATTCTCTAGAAATACAATCTGTATTTTGGTGCAATTTTTCTATTTAATCATATAACAAGTTCCTGAAGCTGAAAGTCTCAGGCAGAAATCTCAGTCTGTGTCCTCTTTCAGTCCTTTCAGTTTTTAGAGGTATTGCCTGGGAGAGTATGTGGTCGGTGCTGCATATGGTTTGGCAGGTATGTATGATCCGGTGCCTGTGTACGGTCGGCTGGATGGGGGAGCATACACAGGGCCGTATGTTGCCGGGTTTGGCACTGGGCCTGCATAAGGGTACATAGGCGCTGGTGGGTAGCCTGGGTATCCATACATGGGTTTTTGAGGAGGGCAGGATGTGGTGAGGACGATCCCACCGATCAGAAGAATTGCAGCAGAGGCCCAGCCGATGTAGATGGAGGCTCCGATTTCCCTTTTCTGTGTGTCAGTGATCAGGGGGCTCGTGAAGTCTGTGATGGTGATGGCTGCAGACCAGCAGACAGGGATGAGGATCAGGATGGCGGCAATGATGAGGAGGCAGCCCCCTATGATCACCACCTTGGCCTTTGATGAATCTTTTTTCAGGCAGCCAGTGCACTTGGCTCCGATGAAGGTGATGATGAAGCCGATGAAGCCGAAGACAAGGGAGATGATGACCAGTGCTCGGGCGGCTTGCAGATCCGGGGTCAGCCTCATAACAGACTCATTCAGCTTGCATTGCATCTGCCCGGTGCTCTGCATCACACAGTTCATCCACAGGCCATCCCACACGATCTGGCCCGTCACGATATTGGCACCGATGTAGGAGGTCACTCTCCACATGGGGATCCCGCAGGTCACCGCCACCCCAACAAGACCTATGAAGCTTATGATCTGACCTGCCACTTCCTTGCCAATCCTCCCCATGGTGAAGAGGCTTTGTCTGCGGCAGGAGAAAGGAGCGTTTCAGCGTTCAGGTCTGGTCTTCTTTTAGAGTGACACAGCTCTCTCGCTTGTTGTTTGTCAGAGAATGTGCAGGAGGAAGGCTGTCTCGTCGTCAGGTGAGTTCTTCTGGCCAAACAAGATTCCTCTTCCCAGGGCCAGAGGAGTGGCACCCATTTCTAAACAATGCCTTGGTTTTGTTCTCAGAAATCACGCTTTCATATGCAGATTTCCCTGCAGTAAGGATGCGGTTATTGGATGGAGTTACAGCCACTTCAAAGGCCCTGAAACCAGCTCAAGACCATGACCGATAGCAAATGATTAAATTATGTCCAGTCATTTTCACAAACAGGCTCTTTGCTGTGTTAATTTAAAATCGGAGTAGTAGTTGGGCGTCTTAAGACAACGTCAAATCCCCCACACACATGACTGATAAGCAAACAAAACAAAAAGCCAATGAAATGATCTCTTCTCACTATTAAGTTCATGTTATTTAAAGTCAGCAGAGACTTTTACACCTGTTTGCCTCCACACTGAGAGAAAACTGACTAAAATAGCACAATTGAATTGAATTGTTTGTAGGTTTCATGTTCACACCAATGTATCTCTGCACTAAAATACGGGGGGCATGCTCAATGTGCGATGTGAAACCACAGGCTTTGATGTACACTCTTTCTTGTTTGGTATGTGTGTCAGAGGTGTTACCCAATCAGCAGCGACGTGTATAAAAACAAAATTCTAGTCAATCTTTTCTTATTGTATGTACATGTTTTGTACTGTTCCTTTAAGTGACCCCATGAAGAGGAAATGACATCATTTAATAGTTCTATGAAGACAAATTCAAATGCTCGTACGTTTTGCTTTTCATTTAGAACATTTTTGGTATGTTTTTATGACAAAACCTTCTCTGTCAAGCAAAACATATCCACCCCAAAAAACACGGAGTTAGAAAAAAGACGCTAAAATCATGATGCTCAGACCAAAAATACTTAAGACACAGAATAAGCTGGTCTTTCTTGTTGAAAAGGCTCAACAGTTGCTTGTATCCCTGATGCTGAATGTATGCTGCGTGGTGGTCTGGCAGGTGATGAAAGGGATGAATAGCAAGCTCACTTTAACATGGACTGTGCAAACCAAGGTGTGACCCAGTCAAGACAGATACTCAGCCCTGAGCTGAGGGGGAGAGATCCGTTCTAAGTATCTTGATGGAGTGATGATAATACACAGGAAACAAGTCATATCAGCACTTTGAATTTGAAAAAAAACACCCCTGCTACCTCCTAAGTTCCCTGAAACCTCTGTTGGGTAAACAAACTGTTGACACTTAATCTTTCACACACTGTTTCCAGTAATGTGATACTTCTTAAACAAACATTTCCAGTGCGATCCAGTGAAGATGCAAATTCATCTATCCAGTTTCCCATCACGGCTGTAACCTCCTTGCGTATGATGGAAAATTCATGTCCACTGCATTGGTGTATAATCATGTCCTCAGCTTACCTTGTGATGTGGATTTTATTACCTCTTCTCCAGTCTCTTAAACACTATTTGAGTTTCTCAGAAGTAAGTAAACAGTAATCATCCAGTGAGAAAAGAGTTTATTTACAGTAACAGAATATCACAAGGTTCAGAAATATAAATGTAGCATTTGCAGGCTGGGTAAAAATAAAAAGGAGAGCAGATAGAAATGCAGAGATTTTCCTGAACTCACGGTGTTTACATATTGCCGACACTCCATTTGTTATTCAGACAGACGTAATCAATGCAAAACTTACTTTAGCAGAAATTATACATGAAGGCAGCTGCATTCCTGCCTTTATTTTCAGAGATGTTAGAATCTGAATGACAATAAAGATAATTACACTGTGAGAGCCTCACGACAATCCAAATATTTACAGAGACTAATAATAAACATGATTCAAATCCTAGTTTCTTATCAACCAGCCACAATACAACATAGATTCAGATTTTTAAAGGGCACTTACATTTTTACATTGTAGTTTGAGACATGTACATAGGTTCCTTTTTGGTGTTTTCTAAACAGCTAACATTTTGACACCTCATGGCAAGAAAAGCACAGCTATAACATTGATGATGTCTTTGCTCCATCTCATTGTGACATTGAGCTAGCGTGCACAATTACAGGGCCCCAGTGGCACAATTAAATGGGATCTGTATCAGACACTTAAAATTAATGCTTTTTAGGACCTTTTCAAGATAATCTTTACTAACACAGTCATTATTTATGCAAAACATCCACTGGCGGAAAGGTCACTTTGACACATTCTCTAATTGCAAAATCGACCTTAAAAAGGATTGTGGCAAGCTGTGATTCCATGCTATATTTACATTGCCAGTGAATATACGAAGCAAACTATTATTTCTCTCTGTTGGGATTCTTGTGACCTCAACAGTCCATGTGGCAAGCACTAACCATCTTATACGTATTGTCTTGACGTGGAGGCTGACTTCACAGGTGTGAATCTGGGTACGTAGTGGGGGTGTTCATGTTTGGGTGGGCAGTTCCAACACAGTAGCCCCCCTCCCATGAGCAGCAGTGCAGCAGCCGTCCAGCCGATATACAGTGCCGCTCCTAACTCATATCTCTGGGCTGCGACCATAAGTGGGTTATAGAAGTTGGTGATGATGGTGTTGGCAGACCAGGACACTGGAATGAGACAGAGCAACCCTGAGATGATGAACAAAACTCCAGCAAGGATGCAAGCCTTCGACTTGGATCGCTCGTCCTCGATGCAGTTTGTGCATTTACCCCCAGCGATTGACACCACCACCCCAAAGATTCCAGTGAGGATGGAGATGATGATCATGGCGCGAGCGGCCTGCAGGTCCTGGGGCAGAGCCAGCATGGAGTCATACACCTTGCACTGCATCTGGCCTGTACTCTGCACCACACAGTTCATCCACATGCCCTGCCAGATGGTCTGAGCTGTGATGATGTTTGCTCCGATGAAGGCAGTGACCTTCCACATGGGCAAGGCGCACACCACGATGACCAAGAACCAGCCAATCAAAGCCATGGATATACCAATGAGCTGAATCCCCTGGGAAACCATTTCAGCGGCGTTGTTCCTCACACATTAAGATCCAAAAAGAAAGACAAGTGGAATAATGTGAGCTTGTATTTATAGGTTTGTGTGTGAGAAGAAGGGGCGCAGACATGAGGGTATGTGATACCACAGTCCTCAGCTCCTATTGGCTGGGAGGAGTTTACACACAAACAGAGACCCAGTGACCTTTAGTAGTGCTGACCTGCCTGAATCCAATGCCTCAAGGTCAGATACACACAAAAGAAAACTTTTTTCCTTTCCATCAACCTTAATTCTTCTAAACTCACATATTTATAAACCTTTAATAAAAAAATGACATTTCAGTAGCCAACCCTGTTTTTCTTTGAAAATGTTTCATAACTTTATTAACCCTGTGCAGGTATATATCCAATTTGTTCAAGAGAAAAACTGGGCAAACTACTGTGTTATGGATTAAAGTTTCACCTCTGAACAAGAATAAACAGGATGTGCTGTTATCAGGCACGTGCAGATAAATTCCAGGTGGCCTGCCCTTTTGCCCTCTGACTAGATAAGTGCCATTTTTTGCATGACATTTTTTTTTGTGTTTATTTTAACAATTTTATATTTAAGCTTTTACATTTGGTCAAAGAGCCCAACAACTGCATTTGAGTCGAGCCCCTCCCCCTCCCTCCTCAACTTGTCACAGTCACCAGTCAGCGCAACGCAAATCGGGCGCCCTGCGGAGCATCATCCACATCTCCCTGCCCTGCCCTTATGGACAACCAGGTAACGACACTGTTCGCCCTAAGCATCGGCATTGTTTGTCACTGTTTTTATGTTAAACCACAATTAAAAGAATTCAATACTGTCAGCCTAATTTAGGCAATAACCCACCATTACGATTAACAACAAGTAAACTAGTCTGGCATAAAACCCACACTGTCTCCCTCCAGCTCTCTGCCAGATTCCGCTTCACCAGCTGTCCAATGCGAGCTGAGGCAGACGCCGAATTGCTGTCCCATTTCCACGCGTCCTTATAAACCAAAACTCACTTTTAGATAATACTTACGTCCCTCACACCACGACTCTGATAGTTAATTTAAACAAATCTCACATGCGGTTTGGTGCTGCACCAGCATGCCGTGCGCAAAGAGCGCAGAGAAGAGGAGGAGCGCGCAGCCGCTGCACGCGTCTGTCTGCGATTCTTTAAGGATAATTGAAGCTTTATTAGAAGATAATTATAAGTATTAGTGCGGGACTGTTTTGAAAAGAACGAGGTGTAGAACAATTGTTACAACTGAACATAAGGTTGGTTGGTTTATTAGTTTGTTTTTTCAAACAACAGCGCCGTTCAACTTTGTGTAAAGAATCGCTGATTTTAAATGGTTAGACCTATTTTATAGACCATTAAGGTGTACACAATGTGTCATTGTTTAATTTGTTGATGCCTGTTAAGAATAAATGATACAAATGAAGAGCTGTTAGGTGCATATAGTGTAGATATTAAGACCCCTCATATATAAGCTTGACAGACATTTTCCCAGCTTCCCCACGCTTTTCCCACATCAGCACCTGCCCTGCAGTAAGTCTGGTTATGCTGTTTACAGCAAGGGGCAGTGTTGGACAGATAATGACTCAGACAATGGGGAAATGTTTCCTGTATTATAAAAAAAAAACAACAACATAAAATAAAAATCAACATGCATGTCATACTTCATTGGGATAGTACAAAAAGCCTTTACATTTTAAACAACTTGTATAATCTATAAGTCAAATAGTATCATTTAGAGTTTATTTTGTTTTTATTATAAAGTAGTTTTTCATATCTCTCAGTTAAGACCACCTTTTATTTAATACTTCTTTTGTCAACTTACACTCCAGAAACATAAAACTTAATTTTTCAGGGTATGAATTAATTTTACACTATATTAAATATTTATTTGGGATACTTAATAATACAGAATTTTGTTTTACTTTTGTAAAATATTTATTCTTGGTTTTAGCTATGAATCAGCTCAGATCTGTGGGTTGTGTGTAGCAGAGTTCTGCTTCATGCCTTCTTTCTGAAGCCTCCATTTTGAGAGGGAGCTGATCTAATGAAACATCAGAGAGCATTAAAGAACACACAAAACATGATCATTCAATGTTGATAAAAAATATTTATTTACATTTTCAGACAGTCACATATAAAACACATTTTTAAATGAAATGATATGAAAAAGGGCACAAATGGATGAAACCAAAGAAAAATGAATCAGCAAATTAACTTTTAAAATGTTGCTCCGATATGTATATATTTTTTCACTCGCATCAAGCATTGTGTCACTCAGTCCATCTTGTCTGGGTGTGGCCCACGTCTCCTCGTCTTGGCACAGATGAAACAAATCTTGAAGTGCTTTAACTGAACATGAAATTTTCAGCATAAAGTGTGAGCACAATAAAATCATTGTGAAATTCAAATCATACTCATTGTGTCAACACAAATCAGTGTCATGGACCACAGAGCATTTGACTCAAGTCTCTTTTCAGTCCCTTGGCCTTGTCATTTGGCTTCCCTCTCCTCAGACGTAGTCCTTGGGCGCAGTTGAACGGGGAGCTGTGTACTTTGCAGAGTAGTTATCCTTGGGAGGGCAGTTGGCACAGAGGAGTGCACCACCCAGGATGAGGAGGCCTGCAGCTCCCCAGCCGATGAAGAGTGCAGCTCCAATCTCCCTTTTCTGAGAGCCCATCGTCAGCGGGTTGTAGAAGTTATTAATGATGGTGTTTGCGGTCCAGCACACAGGGATGAGGCACAAAATACCAGAAAGGATGAAGATCACACCAGATGCCACGCCGATTTTAGCTTTGGAGCCCTCGTCTTCCACGCAGTTGGTGCATTTGCCTCCTGCAATCGCGAGGAGGATGCCGATGATTCCAAGCAGGATGGAGATGATGATGAGGGCGCGTGCAGCCTGGAGGTCCCGGGAAAGGGCCAGCATTGAGTCATAAACCTTGCACTGCATCTGACCTGTGCTCTGGACCACACAGCTCATCCATATGCCCTCCCAGGTGGTTTGAGCGGTGACAATGTTCTGTCCGACGAAGGCTGTCACTTTCCACTGGGGAAGGGCGCAGACAACGATGGTCCCAATCCATCCAATAATGCACAAGGCAGTGCCCACCATCTGAAAGCCGGCTGACACCATGTTTCCTCAGAAAGCTTCTTGCACAAAAAAAGTCCAAAAGTGTGTGTCTCTGGAAGTCAGTGGAGTCTTACTTGAGAGATCCCCAAGAGTAAATGTTTGAGTAAGGATGAAGTGGGTCTTTTATACACTTAACTCGGGAGGGGCTTGACAGGCACACATTGTCACACAGAGCTGTGACGTGATGACTACCCCCACCCCCACCCCCAGCCGTGGGCATGTGTCATCATGTCAGTTTTTGTCTCAGTCGGGTAATCATTGCAGGTGGAAAAGCCACGCTGTGACTCACAGGTATTGAGATCAGTTAAGCAGAACAAAATACCATCAGCCACACCTTCAAAATTATGGTATTGGCCATTAGGAAACTGTTTTGATCCTGTTTTTTGTTTTACAACTTTTTATGTATTGTGGTAACACAGTACATAAAAAGTTGCCTTTGTGAAGTGAGAGCCATGTGTGTACAAAATATTCACTGTTAGTGGAAACTGTGAAGAACAGCTCTGTTTAAAGACAGTTATTTTGTATTTTTAGAGGGAGAGACATGCAGCAAAGGGCCACAGGCTGGACTTGAACCTGCCGCTGCGGCAATAGCCTTGTACATGGGGCGCCTGCTCTACCACTAAGCCACTGGCGCCCCAGTACACTGAATTTTGAAGATTTTGAAGTGGGGCTGTATAAGGTTCTTATACTATACTTATACTTAGAAAGCAATCAATACAATCCCAGTTTGGAGAAGTAGATGGGAATACTTCCACTGAAGCTCAGCAATGCACTGCTGTGCATGGGGTTAGCAGCAAAATGTATTGTAGCCACTTAAAAAAAGCCTACCTCCAAAAAAATCAGTATCAGTTTAGGTGAACACTATATGGAGAATATTTTCATAACTTTACCTTACAGTTAGACCGCCCTTTCCTTTGGCTCTACATTTTCTCAGCCAGAGAATTTCCATATTCCTCTGCAAAAGCCCAGCTGTGTTGTGAACTTTATTACAGCAAAGGTCAGAGAATGCTGTTGGGCGATCACACTAGGAAAAAAAACTTCACTTTACTAAAGATCTCAAAGATGGTGCCTGCTTATGGTTTTCTGGGCTGTTCAAACAAAGACATGAAAACAGCTGAGGCTAGTTACACTGAATGTAGACATCAGCACTCCAACTGCAGTGAATGTTTCTCTTAAGATGATTATGTAAAACCACCGCCCAATAAGCAAGAGAGGCACTTACTGAAGAGCACTGCTGTTCCCTACCATCAGATAAAATTACTCTACAAATAAATGAAACGACTTACCAAACAACCAGTAAAGTGGGAAGTGCTGGCGACCTCTGATTCACAAAGATCCTGAAGTTCTGCCATGTTGGCGGTACCTCTCTGGGACAGTGAGCATGTGTTTACAGTTCACAGTTAGCTTGTGTGCATCCTGGGTCTCCAGTTTCCACAGAAGTTTCCTATCTCTGTTTTTGGCCTGCTCAGTGTCCCTCTGCAAAGGTTGCTGTCGAAATTGTTCAGTTTTTTAATTTCCTTGTAATTGTTGTCGCTTCCATAAACTCCTGCCGGTCTTACGTGATCTGTGGTGTAACAGTGTGTGGCACAGCTGAAGAACATGGAAGTTATACAGCTGGAAAAATGTAGAAGCTGAAGGAAAGGGCTATCTGACAGCAAAGTAAAGCGGTGAAAATATTGTCAGTATAGCGTCCACTTACACTGAGGTTGAGTTTTTTAAGTAGGTGCTTTTTAAAGTGGCTAAAATACACATTGCTGCTGACCCCCCTAAGGAGCTATGTAACATCTGGTTGTAAATTACGTCGTCCAGGAAGGCAACAGGTTACACCATTTTAACTTTGAATGGCAATGCCATCTACAGTTACTGTTGTCAGCATTCTCCACCGACCTGTCCTGATTTTACCTGCTCTCATTCACTAACATGATAACAGGTTGGCTTCTTGATTCCATGTGAATGCAGCATTAGTACATCATACAGCCTCATTTTAAAAAATTCAAACTATCCCTTTAAATTCTCTGTACAAAGTGTTTAATTCTAAGACTAACATATAGAGAAGTTAGGTAAAGAATAGTATGTTTATGCACATGCATGCATATTCTGACATACATGCATTTTCACTTGTGCAATTTCCGGCCTGTATGATAGGGTTACTGTGGACAAAAGTTGTGTGTTCCGCCTCAGATTGAATGGGAAATAACGTCACTTAACGACACTTTGCTGTGTCTCTTGTTTTAATCACAATTTAAATATTATGAGCTTCTGAACAGCCTGCAAGGTGTTACATCTAGGAAGCATTATTTTGGTGAACTCAGAAATTCAAAGTACACATCTTTAAACAAAGCTGTTGTATTAGGCCTATTTAAAAGTGGCTAAAATATGTTTTGCTGCTAACCCGAATCCACAGCAAGCTGCAGCTGAGTTTCTGTGGCATCACTCCTGCCTGCTTCTCCAAACTGAAGGCGTGCTGACTGTTTTGTGATACGCTGACTATGGATAAGTATCTCATACAGCCCCACCTCAATAAATCAGAACTATTCCTTAATAAAGAGATACACTGAGATACTGATACTGATGCTGATACTCCTCACTGAGATAAAAAAATGACTTATTTATTTGAACTCAACCTCTTGGCCTCTGCTGCAATTTATCATTGTTGATGTCAAAAACAGAAACACAGCATATTGTTTCATTCTTGATCTTGTCTTTGATAAATAAATAACTTTGATAACTGGTTGGATAAATGCTCAGATCGTTCTGGTTTTAATCAGTCCCAGTAACCTTCTGATCCTGCACTGATTACACTGATTTAAACAGGCCTGCTTGCACAGTTTGTTGGCACAGCTTAAGGACACGCCCATAAAAATATTTTTATGAGATGAAAACAAAAACATTTCTTTTTTTATGACAATGCCATGAAAAACAGAAACCAAGAAATAATTGTTTTTTTATGAACCCTATTTGTCCAGTTACTAAAAGGCACTTTATATACATGACCAGAAAAAATGTACAGATAAGTGAAAAAAAAAGAGATTAAAGCTGACCTTACAGTGATACAAGTCGTGTTGCAGCCGTTGTTCTGTAGATTGTCTTGGAATAATAATGTGCACTCTGCAGTCCGGGGTCGATCCCACTTGATTTATCGACAGTTTTCCACAGCAGTGAGAAGATGTCAGGAGGAAGATGTCGGGGAAATGGCAAACACTATGCCAAGTGATTCCTGTTGACACGCTGTTGCAAAAAGAGGGAATAGTGAGAGGGGGCAAAGAGAGGTAGAGAGGGAATCAGATTGTTTCAGAAATGAATAGAGCCAGTGTTTAAGGGCCAAAACTGCCGTTAGGACTATAATGCCTCTTTTTTATCCAAGGTAGGATCATTAAAGCTACTTGGGCCTGGCTATGGAGATTGGGTTCCACACACAAGGAGACAGGGAGGAATTTCCACAATTAAGAATCTGAGGAGAGATGGTTTCAGGGTGAGATTAGTCCTGATGTGCAGGGAGGCCACAATCACACAGTGTTTTAGAAAAAATCACATATTGTAAATAAGGTTGTCATATGCAGCAATGTCAGTGTCCTTACAAAGCACTGAATCGGCTGAATAATTTTGTATGTGTCAAATCAAATCTTTTCAAATCAGACTGATAAACACAGTCATGTTAATGTGACTGGTTGTGTGAAAACTGTAACTTTGATGATTACAATGATGTTAATAATGTAACGAGTTGTGCCAAATGAAGAGCTCAAGTTTCCCTAATCGATGCAACTTTGCAAAAGGGCACAGTACAAACTTTGCAGCAACAGGTGAAAGACTCGACTCCAGCAGTCGTGAGAAAGTGCCAGAGGGAGCCGCGGTGACAAGTGTCAGCAGGTAGATTAAGACAAGCCCTGACTTCTCAGTAACGGCTGGCTTTGGCTCTCACTCAGGTGTCTAACCCTTCAGTTAAACTGGCAGCGTCATTATGCATATCAGTGCAAAGTTTAAAAAGCAACATGAGTCTACAGGATAGACAAGGGTTTTTATGTTTTGGATTTAAAGTTTATTTAGTTTTTTTTCGTAGTTCAATTGCAACAAAGTTAATCAACATACATTGAATCTATGTGTATATACATGTGGAAACACTTCAACCATTTTGAATGTTCAAAGTACTGGCAAGGACTTCAGATTCATTTACTGTATAAAGTTGGAAGGTCTGCCCGTAAGGACACAAGGATGGACATCTATAACTGGACATTAACTTGTACAGTACTTCGTTGTTTGGATTTTATAATCTGTTATCTTGTAGTTGAAACAGGCATCTTTGATATTTGTGTGTTTCTCTGTGTTTGTGAGAGTGACAGAGAACAGAGGAACCTGTTTAGTGTTTAGATTTTTTTGGTGTTAACTGTTCTGCTTATCCTACTGGCATAAGACGGCAATACTGCTGACTTTATCCATATTCAAATCACTGACAGTGAGCATGTCATTTTTGTTTTGTTGATTTAACAGAATAAAATCTTGTTCATTAATAAAATGAGACCTGCTGCATTGCTCTCCTTGGCTGAGAGATAATGTACAGAGTACTGAGATAATGTTGATGTTTTTGGCATGACTGTGAGCATGACAAAGCCTCTTGTTTCAAGGTGGTAATCTAGTAGTAAAGGTCATAACACCGGGTTGGGTGTGGTGATCCTGATGTGGATGTTTTCAGAATATTCTGCCTGCTCTGTTCAGCTATAGCTGCAGCAGTAGTAATGGGCGGATCGATTCTTTTCACAGTATTGGTTCCTTTGAGTCGATACATGTATATATATTAAACCTTTCAAGTTTTGATACTTACGTATGGTGTCAGTTTCTCCGGGACACTCCGTTATAGTATGCACATCCTAAAGCTAGTCCAGCCAGTGCTCTAGGCAATAAAATACAACACATACAATACTTTACATACCTGGCCTGTCCTCATTATTTTATTAAGTACTGTTGCTGCAATATGTTAGGACAAATTACGGATTCATGAGCACTTGGATGTTAGACAGACACCAAAAAGAGTTGTTCAAAGCAGTGCTGGCCTATGGCGTAGGCAGTGCTGAGGGTGCCGTCATCCATAGCGGGCACCACAAATGGGGGAAGGAAATAGAATCAAAACTTTTATCTTTTACTATTTTTTATCAATACTGTTACTATTGCTATTTTTAAACAGTACATATGGCCACAACAACATAACTATATGGCAAAGCCTACTAAATAACAGAGAGGCCTTTTCTCTGGGTTCCTTCTTCCTCAGCTCGTTATGCTTAACTTGCTCTCTGGGGGAGATGGCCGAGTTATCCGACATCACCTAAACCCCGAAATATGCTTTATCTTTATTGTGTTAAAACAACACACTCTCCATTGCCCACTCAACTGCCACTACACTACTAAGGAGTGTACATGTGGAGAGTAGGAAAATGAAATCGGCCGGAGGAGAGCTATCGTTACATCTAAGCAGCCGATGGCCGCAATGAACAGCTCCTGGAGGTTGCAGTGATTTACATTGTGAAGCATTCAAGCTCTATTGAGAAAGAAATGGTTTTGGTTGCAGGTAAATAAGGTTCTCATGATCTTGTAAAACATAGTTTTTTAGAAAGAAAGTTGAGTAAATACAGCTGTTTGAAGGAGAAATTTGTTGATGTTTCCAAAGCAATATAAAACAGATATTAGAGAGGTAATTATGATTTGAAGTATATAGTAAATGTTTTTTCAATGTGAAAGAAGGTTATGCTAAAGGTTGTTTCATAAATGTGCATTATTGAATTTGTGCTCATTTAAAGGTAGTGAAGGACTGAATTCATTATTTTTTTATAGTGTAGATTTCTGTGTTTCCCCGGCACAAAGGAGGAATAGATAACAACAAAAAACAAAAGACACAACAGTATTAAAACATAGGTGTCAGCTTTTGGCCAAATTGTTATTTTAAACATTGATATCGGTATCAGCCCAGGGTACCAAATGTGCTAGGGCTGCCAATGGTTCACAGAGATTCATTCGTCCATTTCCGCCCCTAACTTATGATCAAGCTCTGTTCTGCTTATCATTTTTAATTTATCATATTATATGATGTATATATATATATATATATATATATATATATATATATATATACATATATATATTCGTCCATTTCCGCCCTTAACTGTGGACAGCAGGAGCACCTGTCGCTGGCAAGCCACACAGTCAGTCCTTACATGTATATATATATATATATGTATATATATATATATATGTACACTACTCATATCATATGAAAAAAAAAATCACAAATTCACTGTTGAGCAGCCACAAAAGATGTTATTACATCATATAATATGATAAATTAAAAATGATAAGCAGAACAGAGCTTAATCATAAGTTACGATATGAGTATTTTGAGGTGATAGTTTGTGCTAGAATGTGGTATTTTAAGTGGTCTAGTATTTTAAGTGTATTGTTTGCTATTAAACTGCCGACATTCTAGGTCCAGACATGAGACGTGATGCCTCCGTCACTCTATGAAAATATTATATTTTGTGATGTAATGAAAATTGTCCTTAGTTACATTGTTGGGGTAAAAAAAAAAAAAAAAAAAAAAGTAGGTGGTTTCATGTGGGAAATATGCACGCACCTGTGTGGGTGGACCATGTCTGTATTTGGCATGTGATGTCATCACAGCAAGCCCTGAGGCCATTGTGCAGGTAGAGTCACAGTTTCAGTGGGTAATTTAAGCGTGGTAAGTATGTTTTGAGCTTCGGTGAGTCACGCATGTTCGGACATGACACATGATCACATGATGCAAACTGCAACCTGAAGTCTACAGGAGACTGTTGAAGTAATGAAAGAGATTTTGTTGACAGTGTCTAGTACAGATTGTTATGAAGGGTGTAAAATATCTTCACACATCAAACAATATCTTTACACCTTTTGGTCTGTGTTCATTCCTCTTCTCAGGACACAGTGGCTGTTGGTGACAAAGGGCTCATTCTGCTGATATACCATCCAATGTTTGTCTAAATGAGAGTATCGGGTAAATGTGAGAAAATCAGGTGGTATAAATGTAATATGGGCAAATATTAACCACACACAATAGCTTTAGTCCAAGTCAGGATGTAAGGCATTTCTGTTGTGAAATAGGGAGTGACTGAGGGTTTGTATTTTGGCCTGGAGAAACTTTTGGTTCCTCATTTACTGTCAGCGACAGGGATTAGGGCCTTCTTTGGATTTGAACAAAATACAAAAACAACATTTACTTCCTTATTTTTTAAAATCATTTTGTAACTTCCTAATACATGTCGTATTCATAATCTATCACTGCACGTCACTCTTTGGGATTTTTGTACTTTTTTGTTACATTAACACACACACACACACACACACACACACACACACACACACACACACACACACACACACACACACACACACACACACACACACACACACAGAGTGGAAAAAAACAAACAAAATCTAAAGAATTGAAGGTTTGAATTCAATGTAGACAAAACTGGCCACAAACAATATTCTAATAGTATAGTTGTTATTAATGCTAGCTTACTGTGAATAAACAACAACCTTCGACACACACCCCCGACTCGAAACCGGTCAGACTCGTTCATGTTCCCATGACAGGTGAATGCCCCGCAAGGAAGGTGCTCTGCAAGTGGCTACATGAATATTTCCAAGTTATGTCTAATCACATAGCTGCACCTGCAAAAGAAACGGTGAACTCCCTGAACAATGGCCACTTTTGGAATGGATAAAAACAGCACAGAATGGCCTGTAAGTCAGAGATGAATATCTGTGGAGATCTATACCACACAGATCTGCTTATCCAGCAAACACCATATATGTGCATAAGATAATAGCATGTGGTTTATTTAAATTTCCAATTTGTTTCATAAATGTCAGTCCTGTGGGATTTGATTTAAATCAAATGCCTCTGCTTCACATAGAAAGTTGCAGTAATGGCAAAATAAATAATAACATGCTGTTTCTGGATTTTAGTACGAAAAAACATAGGCACCCTCCCGATACATTTTACAGTAGGTAAATCGACTTTATCTCCTCATAAAAAACATGAAACCTGATATGCAAATCAAGACACCTGAAACCTAATGATAAGATTTGCAAACCACGTTTTGAAGCCTCAGTGTTACATACAGGTGTAATATTCTATGTGTTTTTGTTAAAAATCTGTATTTTGTTCTAGTGACATGTGCGCTGACAGATTTCAGACGAAAAGAGGATTGCAAAATTCAAGACAGGACCAACTGAAGTGTGAATCAGACTCTTTGCGTCAGATTGGGTAAGATATAACGTTGGCATGATGTTACTGTGTGTTTTTGAAACTTAAGTAATCGATTGTCCACAGCAACACCCAAAACTCTTGCCTCAGCTGAACATGTGTTGTCAAATCTCAGTTCTAAGGGCCCTGACACACCAGGCTGATGGTTAGTTATTGGTCAATGTCAGGCTGTTGATTGGCGTCAATTGACGCCATAGTTTTTGCAGTGTGTCCCGCACAATTGGCACTAGTCAGCCCCTGTTGGCCCTCGTTGGCTGTTTTTTGGACCCCATGGAGCCCACTTGTAATAAAAAATCACTCTGATTGTCAGTTCAGAGAAACAATAGTGAGGAAAGTAAATAAACAACTTAAGTCAAGAGGGTGTGACATCATAACAAATGTATTATATTAGCTAAAATTATTTTTTTAGCCATCGAGACCTTTAGCAGAGAGGGTTTGTAACTGTTTGTGTTATTGAATTCATCCTTTCGGTCTTGCAGTTCCCCCCTTTGAATAATGAATACAGACGACCGCTGCCTGCTGGTATGGGGAGTTATATCCTCTCATGTAGGCACAGGACGTATGTGCTAGTTAGCTGTCGGCTGAAGTCTTTGTGGTGTGTTTAAGTGCAACTTTTAGTTGGTACACAGGTGACATGAGGTGATACAACAGTCTGCATTTCAGTCTGCTTATTCTTTGATGATGGTTGGGTGTGTCTGGGCCCTCAGTTATATCCTGCATACTATTACAGTGTCACTACACACCACTTGCTATGCACATGCTTTATTAGTATGTTTCATAATGATGCATTTTATATTTTAATACTGTGAGAATGGAGAGGTTTTGTTACAGTTATGATATTGTGTTGATTGTTTTACATGTTTTAACACGTACAGCAGGGCATTTGCATTACTATGTATTTAGATACATTGTGGAAAACTTGTTAGCAGGGTGTTGGCCAGCCAGGTGAGAAAATGCATGCTCAGTTAGCTGCTATATAAAACATAAAGGTTAAAAAAACAGAGCATGCCTGATGAGACTCTGCCTAATCCTCCACCAAATGCTTTACATGAGGCGTTAGCAAATCACGTCTGCTGTCATGAGTCAAGCTGTATCTGGTTTTATCGGACTTTATCTGGTAATCCACAGAGTTGCACTGTGTTGTGAGCACTGGCTGTCAGTGGCTGCAAATCACAAAAATGTTTTCTTCTTGAAATTCAGAACTCCCTGATACTGACCGCTCCTTGTACAGAGACAGCTGCCAACTGCAATTCAGAACCAAAGAAAATGAAGTTTGATTGATATTTTGGTGTCTTGTGTGTTGTTGGACACTTAGAAAATAGCTGAGGGCGAAATACAATTTTAAAAGGCATCAGTCTTGTGTGGAATTCTTTGGTAAATTACCTGTTAAATCATCCTTTTAACCAACAATGCTTTTATAACATAATGCTACTCTCTCTCTAAAGAGCACTTTTCTAAAACCAAGTTACAAAGTGCTCCATGCTGTGCAACAAATTAAAATCAACAAATTATAAAATCATTAGATAAAAACAGATAAAGATTTAAACCAATTAAAATAAAAAACTCAAGTAAAGTCAGGTTGAGCTCCCAGATAAAGTGTTTTATTGTTACTGTAACTAGGCAGACTTAATCTTTATGAAGGGTGTTTTCTACAAAACCAGACAAACACAACATGGGGAGAATGAGTAGTGGCTCCCCCTGCCTGTAAAAACGTACACCAACATTAAAAAGCTCATAAACAGTTACAGTCTCTTGTGTTAGTCTCACAGGTCCATCCTGGGGTGCACCTTAGCATCTTTTTATAATAATAGTCATGATTTCTAAAATGTAATAGTTTTTCTCTAAACTTTTTTTTTTCTTTTAATTTTCTATAACTGATGTGATTGTTATTAAAGGAAACCTTTTGGTTTTGACTTTTATTCTGCAGTGGATGTTATGATGCCAAACCCACTATCTTTGGTGCCTGGTGCATTGAGGTCATTTCACAATCAGTTTTTTTCAGTGTGTATTGTCTGTGACGTCACCAAGTTGCCATTTTGACGGTATAGATACAGCAAGCTGCATTTAACAGTATGGTAAACAAAATGACTGTGTAAGTTATAAACAACCCATCAAATCAGCAAACTAGAGGAGCAGAAGCAAATGTAGAGAAAACCACAACAAGAAAAACTCAGCAAGAATGTCAGGGACCGTTATTTAGTGAATCATTATCTAGTAACAACACTGATCCATACAACCTGACAGTGAAAAGTTGTGTGCTGTGTCTGCATTGTTGACTCTAACCTTGTAAATATTTTACATTTAAGTGCATATACCTGTGAACAGTTCAGATATTTAAAAAAATCCCTTGAAGCCCACAGACATTTCACCAGTGGGTGGGTGCAGGATTTGTTCACATTTTGACCTAAGCTGAAAACGTGTTAAGAAGAGATGGTTCCTGCGATTAGATTGTCTGGCCAGTATTTTGTCTTGTCGTTAGTCACCATGGCATGATGAACAGAGATTTCCCTGTGTTTTTTGTTAATATTTTTTACTTTTCCTTTGTGGTTGCAATGTTGTTAAGTCATGAAGTAAAAGTTGTTGACAATATCAAACTGTGATGAAGAAATCACCATGTCCAAAAAGGAGTTGGAAGAAATATCTAATCATACCATCTTTTTCATTACAGATAATTACTAATGTTATTTACCACTATATGCTTTAACATAAAAGGAAACATTAAGAAAATGCTTCATACCTACAATGTACTTTGGTTATAATGAGTCACTCAAGCTTTAAGAGCAGACATTTTAGAAAATCCACATTTAATTAAAACCGTTAAAGTTGATGGAAGAAATAAGGAGACATGTTTTTTAAAGGGAAAAAGTTTATTATTCTTCCTGATGTACAATAATGCCAGTAAAATGGTCGAGGTGCCAACATTCCTGTCAGGTGTGCGTCTATGTTTGTGTGGGAAGATGGAAGGGTGTGTATGTGTGCATGTGTGTCTGTGGAGGGGGTTAACCACAAGATAACAGAGATACTCATCCTGACCACTGACCCCAGGTGACCTCTGTTAATTAGAGGAAAGCCTGTAATGACACTGAGCTCATCTGTCAGCTAACCTCAACGGCCCTGTTGTCTATCAAACAAGATAGTCTGGATGGTTCCACCTGTTGAAGTATTCTTTGATTCATTTCGTGTTCAGCGTGAGAAAAGGATGATGTTGACTCATACAAAGACAGAACAGCTGCAATACAGTGTTTTGTGAAGTTAAAAAAAATTAGCCAATATTTATTTCTGGGCTTTTTGCACCTCATTTTGCCTTTCTTGTTTAGATTTCCAGGTGAGCATTTCCAGCTTCAAACACAGTAACAGCAAGGGACTGTTCATTGTTAATGAGAGGGGAGGGGTGGTACAAAACAGGGGAGGCACTTTAAAAAGTTTTTTAGGAACTGGGGAGAGTTGTGTTTTTTGATTTGGCTTAGGGGAAGGACTTTCAAGCTTAAATTGTCATATTTCGTATTTATCTTAAGTAGCCTCAGAACCCTTAAACCTGCAAGTGTTTTCTTTTAAAAAATGATTTTGTGTGTGTGTGTGTGTGTGTGTGTGTGTGTGTGTGTGTGTGTGTGTGTGTGTGTGTAGGCACATTCAATTTAGTTAATTTTGTGTACTGCTGCCATGCGCCCATATTCTGCTAAAGTGTACACACAGCTTGTGTGATGATGTCATTTTTAAGGAGGATTTTCATTTTGTTTAAGAAATCAGCTGTTTCTTTTGGTGATAACTTTCACTCCCACGCTGTTTACTCATTGTCTGCGTACCTACACGTAGGGTGAATATTAAAGAATAAAAGGCTATTTATGGTGGAGGGTGGAGGTTATATTCATTTTCCACCAGTCACTCAGGAAGTTTAAAGGAAAAAATATTTGTAATTGGAGAGTGGAGAGTCAAGATAAAAACAAAAAACAAAAATCGAAGTCACTCCCTGTTTCTGATAAGTTAAGTACAGTCCCTAATTAAAACTAAATGTTAGATGATAGTGTTCTACAGTTTTTGTTTGATTGACTTCCTCAGGAAGTAATGTTTTGGCCTACAGCTAAATGTACTCTCTGTCCTTTGAGGTTCCCAAAAATGTATCATATACAAAGGAGGTATTCACTAAACGGATTAGTTACACGATGACCTACCATTAAGTCCTGAGTATGTATTTATGGTTTGACATTTGCAATGGTATGTCTCATAGAGAGTCAAAAGAGTATGATCTGCTTACAGCATGTTAGGTCATAGACTAAGAGGCTAATAATCTCAGTGCATTTTGTTTACTTAGATATGGAGCCTGTGTGCCCACTGACAATGAGGCTTGTTAACTCAGACCCAGTTGGGTTTTTTTTTTTCTCTCAGGAGGGATTATGAAACTGACCAGCAATAACAAGGCCTGTCATTGTTGCTGTTTTTTCTTGCCTAGAGATCTAATTCAGATGGTGATTCAGCAATTTTTTACAAGGTTGCTGCATGTCACAACAGACACATGATCTCATATTGAAAAGACTAAAAAAGAACACTGGAAAGCATCTTTTTAATATGTTATAATCAGAACTGTTGTAATGGTTGGTGGTGGTATTTCTACCGTAAATGTGGTTTGGGTTCAGGACAACACTATCCCGAGAATCAGTTTGTATTTAATATGTTTACTGGTGTCTAAGACTCTGCAGGTACTTGATAAATATGTTTCAGAAGGATAATTGATGGTTCCCATGTGACACTGATTTCAGTTGAGAATATGAAAATATCCGCATTTGCAGGTGTAGTTTGAGGGTAAACACGATGCCACCTTAAGCTGACTCCACCTTCAGTTGTCTAAGCTGTATAAAGAAGGTAGAATCTGTTTCTCCCTCTCTCTTTCTCTCTCACTAAAACTCTTATACAGGACGTTGAGCCAACGGGATCCGATATCGCCTTCATCTCAGGAGGGTTGAGCTTGTGGACACAGAGGGCCTTCTATCCCACAGAGCCCTGGAAGAGAGTCTTGTTCAGCTCCGTCTTCATCCCCAGCTCCAACTATGTACTCTGCAGGCTTGGAGATCCTCGGGATGATCCTGGCCGTGGCCGGCTGGCTGGGGGTGATGGTGTCCTGCGGCCTGCCCATGTGGCGGGTGGCTGCGTACATCGGTCAGAACATTGTCATCTCCCAGGTGATCTGGGAAGGCTTGTGGATGAACTGTTCAGTACAGAGCACCGGTCAGATGCACTGCAGGGTGCACGACTCCATGCTGGGGCTGCCAGTGGACTTGCAAGCAGCTCGTGCCTTGGTCATTGTCTCTATGGTGCTGTGCATCGTGGGAATTGGTCTGTCAGTGGCTGGTGCCAAGTGCACCAACTGTAGCCAGGATGTGAGCAGTAAACCGCGTCTTGTGGTGTCTGCTGGAGTAACCTTCGTGGTAGCTGGACTGCTGCTGCTGGTGGCTGTGTCCTGGACAGCACACGCCATCGTAATGGGCTTCTACGACCCGCTGCTGGAGGAGACGGGGAAGAGGGAGTTTGGTAATGCTCTGTACTTTGGCTGGGCTTCCTCCTGCCTCCTCATCCTAGGGGGAGCCCTGCTCTGTTGCTCCTGCCCACCCACAGCAGCTACAGCACCGAGTGGTGGTAGCTCCATGGCTCCCCGGGTGGACTACTCAGCTGTCAAGGTTATGTCAGTCAATGGGTACCCCAGAAGAGACTATGTATGAACATGTGACATGTGGGTGCAGATGAAGATATGATGACTAGTGTTAGAACATTTGTGCAGAGCAGATGGATATTTGTTGGCCTGGGTGTTAATGCAGCATCATGGACTTGGACATTAACTAAAAATCAATGATGCATGTTTTATGATGTGTATTTGTTAGGACCATATTTCTGTAGTGGAGGTCATTTTAGGTTACTTTTAATATATTATTTCAAATAACACATTTTATTAGAAACATTAAGATAATGTCTGATCTTAAATAAATATATACAGTGTCTTTGCAGATTATTTCTGATGAAAGGTTATGAAATAAAAGAACAAAAGTTTTACAAGAATTTACTCATTTTTTTACTCAAGCCTTCTTGATGATGGAGATAAAGTTTCTAACTCTGTAGTTTCATGCCACAGAGTCAGAAATTGATGCTTAAATTAAGTGTAACATAACAACTATGCCTGCGTAAGTTATTTGGTATGCAGAGACAGGAGCAGATGCCAGCTGCAGAGCTCAGCAGAGTCTGACCAGTAAGAGCTGTAATGGTGCACACTAAAATTAAGTATTTAATTTCAATGTAAATGGAGGAAAGAAACAATGGGTGGCTTGTTACAGAGGAGCACCTTATGCTTCCCTTCCATTGTAGCCTGTCTTCCATTTGCAAGAGTGAAACTGAGTCAGAGATAAAAGTCTCTCTCTGCAAAGGGACGCAATCTGCACTGTAACTGAGTCCAAGCTGAGCCACAAAGACCCCATTGATCACCTGGTTTCCAACTGTTTATTCCCCAGGTGGGATTCACTGTGATAAAAGTGCATCTAAATGCTCACAGAGTCACTTGAAAACCTCAAACATCTAAAACAAGAGCAGGCACTGTTGGAAAAATAATGTTGTAGAGAGTTGGTAACACCTCAAAAATGTGTCTGCTGCATTTAGGGCCACCAGAAATCATGTCATGTGATTGAAACTAAAAGCATTAAAGGTGATGTTTTTTGAAGCCTGTGCTACTCATTAAGCCTTGCTTTAATGTCATACTGTACATAAACATTTCTGCATTTCAGTCTGTCTTTGCTAAATCTCATTCAGGTACTTTCAAACTTTTTTTGTTTAGAACATAGTCTTACCACAGTGTATAAAATATATAGTACAAATGTGCACGGCAACTCAGTACTCCTGGTTTACAAGCAATACACAAGCAATACAAGAAACAAAGATACGGGTCCAAAACATTTCTTGCTTTCTTAACCTGCTTTGGCTTGAGCAATGACTTAATGATCTAAAAGGATACAACTCCCTTTGAGTGACCACAGACCCTGCTGGCAGGATTGTGTTACTGAGTCCAGCTGTGCAGTCATGTGTTTTTGGGAAAGTGCAACAACCAAATCAGAGGTGAAGACAAACAGCAATCTACCGTAAGAGCACCAGCTCCCACTTTACAACAACAACCATGATAAATTAAGGCTGACATTTACTGAACATGTAGGGTGTGTATAAATATGAGCACATCATCAGTGACTAAATGAAATGTTGCAGAGGGTTTGGGTTTTGGGTTTGGTAGTGTTACAGGTTCATGTTTCCTTCATGGCCTCAAGTCAGAAACTTCTGACATAATGGTTCAAAAGTTTATGCACAATCATCAAATACTGTGTTTAAAGTAGGGCTTGGTATCGTTTAAAAATAGTGATACCAGTACCTGTACTCTTAAAATATACTGTTACCAATGGTGTATTTCGTACGCTACCAAAAAGCTGGTGAATGTTTTGGTGACATCTTGGCACACTGAACTGCCAACTCCATTAAAACACACTGCGCCTGACTTTACCACACCACCAACAGTATAGGGCTGTAGCTGCTGTTGTTGCTTGTTGTGGGAGTGTGAGCTCTGCACCAGAGACAGTTGTAAGAGTCCACCTGACTGCACACACAATGACAGGGCTAACTGTTAGCATCACATGGCTGACGTTAACTAAAAGTCATGAACGGGTTCATCAACAGAGTCTGCGGGAGTTTTTTGGGACGGTTTAATAGCTCGATGTTGGATGTTAGCTGCAGCTGTCTATGTTAGCTCATGCTAACTGGGTAAACGCTAACTGACCATAGCTTCAGAGACAGCAGCAACAGAGCGCTAATCGGGAAGGGAATCAGGACGGTTCAGGATCAGACACCTAGTACAAAAGGTATGAAATGCAGGTATCATTTGACAGGAGATATTTTGATACCATTTGGTACTGGATTATTTCGGTTGATACCTTAAAGGTATTGAGCACCCTTACCCAGCCCTAGTTTAAAGACAAATTAAAGCTTTTGACTACAGTTACCAGATCACGTTGGAAAAATAGTCTCTCTCTCCTCTTTGTGCAAATTGAAAACAACTCGAATTGACAAAGGTGCTGTGCAGATTCAGTGTGTACCTACTGAAGGCTCCTGGTAGTAAAACTGTAGGTCAGAGTGTGTATTTAGAGAGGTCTTTTTCTGTGGCACGTGCAAAAGTTAAATTGAGGTTGAAACCACTGATTCACTGTGACCTTCAGACCAAGGACACTGATAAGACCCTTGTGCACAGGGACAATTGTTTTAGCTTCCAACACACTTCATCTTTGTAGTACTGGACCTTGGAGCATCTTAAGAAGCCTGTCTATGTCCTGAGAGAAATAAGTGTTATTCATATATTATTTTCTTCAGAATCTTGTGTGCACTCCCCATGCAGATAATGGACGTGTAAAGGTGTTTTTTCTTATTTGCATTGCATGTGCTCTGGCATGTGGTCACAGTTGTTAACTTCCCATGTTAGCCTAGGCAGCTGGGAAAAGCTGTTTTTAGCATCACATAGGTTACGTCAGTATTTCTAACCCAGTATTTATTCATTCTCCAAAGCCAGGTGCTGGTTTTATCCTCCTTATGGCAAGATGTTGATAACACTCATACACTGGAAATCTCTCCCACACAACCACAGCTAAAAAAAATATTTCAGTTCCTATTTTCAAGCATTGAAACATGTTGGTTACAGTAAATAGAAACTTGCACATCTTCCATGGAAGTTGAGATGAGGATACGCTCCAGGAATCAGTGCACTCCCACAGATTTCCAGAGAACTATCCCAACCTGTTTACATTAAACCCTTTTTTACCATTTCCAACAGACTTCTCCTTTCCTCTTTGTCACCTTTAATCGTATAAATAAAGGTCCAGTGTGTAGGATTTAGAGGGATATATTGGCAGAAATAAAATATAATAAGTTCGTTTTCATCAATGTATAATCACCTGAAAATGAGAAACGTGTTTTTGTTACCTTGGAATGAGCCATTTATTTCTACATAGCCATGTCTATACTGTAGCTCAGAAAGGATAAACCAAACACTGGCTCTAGATAGGGCCATTCATGTCTTTGCACCACAGTTAGTCCCTCCATGATGAGCATCAGAAAAACACTGATTTTTTTACTTGAAACTGCTTTATTCAGTGTTTTTACCTGATTAAATCAACAGGTTTGTTTGGAGAGGAATAAACCTCAGTGGATAATTAAGCTTCTGATCGAAACCTCCTGAAAAAAACGAATACTGAAGGAATCTTAACCAAGAGTTTGTGCTTGGCAAATGGTTGCAATCTGCAATCCTCGCCGCCAGATGCCACTAAATCCTACACACTGCTCCTTTAAAGCAAAATATGATTCAGAGCCCCTTTGTACAACTTGTGGTCTTAATGACACAAGCCATAACATGATGCTTCATCTTTGTCAGTATTCAATTCAGAATTCCAAACAACTGACTCATCTGTCAGAGAGGAGAGAGGAGTACACGGAGAGGCCTGCAGGAGTTGATATTGTGCCTTCCACTTTCAATCATTCATCCACTGCTCTTTATCATGTCTGTTATCCTTTAACTACTCCAGACCTACGATACAGAGCCTCTGTTTACTCTCCCCTCACCCAAACAGGTGGGAGAGCTACCGGGGCAGAGGAAGTTGAATGATTAAGCTGAGGCCGTTGACATGCCAAGGCTGGGTTTTCGGACAGTCAAATAAGGTGGGACAGAGGACAGTTTGAACTCCTCTCTGGCCAATGACCAAGTGACTCCACCTTCTTGAGAAATCTACTGCTTATATGAACAATTTCTTCTCCAGAGAATAGTCACTCGATCTACTTCTGTGTGCTAAGATAGAGAAGACCCTCCGTGCATCTTGACTCACACAGAGTTCAGACATGCCTTCAGTGGGACTGGAGATTCTTGGGGTGACTCTGGCTGTCCTGGGATGGATCTCAGCCATTGTATCCTGTGCCTTGCCCATGTGGCGAGTGTCAGCTTTCATTGGGGTGAACATCGTCACAGCGCAGACCACCTGGGAAGGCATCTGGATGAACTGCGTGGTCCAAAGCACAGGTCAGATGCAGTGTAAAATCCATGACTCCATGTTGGCGCTGAGTGCAGATCTTCAAGCCGCCCGCGCCCTCACTATCATCTCCATCGTGTTGGGCATCATGGGACTCCTGGTGGCCATAATGGGGGCAAAATGCACAAACTGTTTGGCTGAAGAGTCAGCTAAGGCTCGGGTGATGATAGGCGCTGGGGTGTCCTTCATCCTGGCATCTCTGACCCAGCTGATCCCTGTGTCGTGGTCTGCCCATACTATCATCATGGAGTTCTACAATCCAATGACACCCGAGGCACAGAAGAGGGAGATAGGTGCAGCTCTGTACCTGGGCTGGGCTGCAGCTTCATTTCTGCTCATTGGAGGGGGCATCCTCTGCTCCAGTTGCCCCCCACAACCTGAGAAAAGGTACGGGCCTCCATCAAAGATGGTGTACTCCCAAACTAGGTCGCTTGCCCCGAGTGGTTACGATAGGAGAGACTATGTCTGAGCTCACACCTGCTCTTTTCTCACGACTTCGCCATCATGGAAAAGACTGCTCAGAGAAAACTAGAGGGGACAGTTGATAACTTATACACATCTGTCTTCATGTTGACATGGAGAAAACCTAGATATTCATTCCTCTATATAATGTATACCTGTTTAAACAGAGCCTCTATCAAACTTGTTTTCCTTTCTTAAATGTTTTGTGTAAAAATTGGAGGCTGTTGGAAGCACTGAGGCTAACAGCTATATATGTTAGTGATGTGGTGTGCCCTGTATTTTACATTTTATGAAAATAATTGCATTATTTGTGAAACAAAAATTTAAAGAATAAGTGAATCAGCTATTGTTTGTTGTTGTTTTTTGTTTTATGGTACTAACTATGGTCATGTTTTAAAAAGAACTTAAAGTGTTGCTGAAGAAAGTTCAAGGAATCCTGCTATAAAGTTACATAATGCAGATTTTTGTTATAAATACATTTTGTAAATCAGTTTATTAGAAATGTTTTGATGTCTGTCATGTTACTTTTTTAAATTAAAGGCCTTATGTTTTTTAACTCAAGTTGGGGTTTTTTCATCATTTAAACATTCGACACTCATTTTTTAGGCAGTCTGTTTCATTATTACTAGTGAGGCTGAGAGGCTGAACCATGCAAATGTTTGGAGCACCCTAAAAATGTTGGAAAAGGGACCCCCAATGGCCACTCATATTGGCAGATTTTGGCTACTTACTGCATACCATTAGTTAGGGCAGTTAGCTTGCTACCTGTAACTGTCATACATATGTTAGATGTAACCGTTAGCACAATGAAATTAGCATATTTTTCTAGTCACTAACGAGGAGGTAAAACAACATCAGGGGGTGTTTTGGGGGCCTTGACAGGCTTCTTTGCCTGGGCCCTCCCTCTCAGAGTCCAGGATCGCCACTGCTGATAGGCTTAAACATTTGGTATGTAAAAGCTTGAGGATAATATTAAAATACACCCATGAATAACTCTTTTTCAGGTGTATTTTTTGTCACGTTTTTTTTTAGCAAAAACATGTTTTTCATGCCCTAAATTCTGTTGTGGCCTCGTATTATTCTTTTTTATTATTCTTTTTTATTTGAAAGGGACAGTGCAAGTTAATGAATATCACCATACGAGTAATACAATGACATAAACATGCCAGATTGTTGCCATTGGCTAATTTCCATCTGTGGTGGTCTGAGCCTGACCACCTACAGACCACCAACACATGACCAAAAACCTGCTCCATTACACAGTGCACATGTGTCCACTGCATATATTTCAGCAGGCCTTCAGGTTATTGTAGGTCATACATTAGCTAACAAAACTCCTACCCACAGGAAAACTGGAGTGGCACATTTAAAATAGATGTAGTGAAATGTTTGATCTTTATATCAACAGGTGTAAAGAAAATGTCTGATTCCATACAGCCTCCATACTCAGCCATTAGTCTGACGACTGGGAGTCTCTATCGCAGCTTCTACCCACCTGGCTGTCTCCCACATGTCTGTTGGCTCTATGATAACAAGAACCGCTACTTTGTCAGCGTCCCTACACTCGACAGTCTGAACTGCCCTCCCAAACAATGGACCTGTTTCATGTCACGGGGGGGGGACTGGGGTGGGGGCTGTCAACACTGAGGGGGAGGGGGCATTTCTAGGGAGACAGTCCCAGCCCTGAAGAATTTCAAGGGCATTCTGCAGACAGACGGAGTCATTAAGTCCCATCAGACATAACACTGCTGTCAGGTGAAAGCCTCGTTACTCCAACTTTAAGTGTGAAAGTGATCCCTAAACCCAAGGAGCTTGTACCTCTGTAAACTTTAAGAAGATTCCCCCATCCTTGGTGCTATGACACTTTTAAAAAAAAATCTTTGTATGATTAAAAAAAATAAACTGAAAGCAAGAATTCCTTCCTTTTTTTTACACCCTGAAGCACTGGCATTTTGGAGATGCAAGGTTTTCATTATACAGTTACAATAGAAAGGTTAAGAGGGTGTTACTGAGGATCTGTTCCTTAGTAACAGGCATTCTTCATTTATTAGCCATTTTTTTAACAAAGCAACATCATCAGATCTTCAGAGAAGCCCGGGCTAATTATAATAAAGTGATCTACGACCTAGCCTACTTAAAACTGAAAGAGTTTTTCAGTGATGACTGAATAAAGCAGCTTACCGATCAGTCATAAATGTATGTACAGATACACAGATTCTGAAAAGGTAAGAGCCCTCACACAACAAGCCGACAGTCGTTCGTCGGTCAATATGGAGCTGTGCGCATCTGTCGAACTAATTTTTGCAGTGTGTCCCACACCGTTGGCACTCGTCAGCTCAGTTTTTTTTTGGCCGAGTCAGTGTGTTGAATCGGCATCAGTGACAGCAGAACCTGTCAGCTATAGAAATCACTGTGACTATAGAAATCACTGTGACAAACAGAAGTGAGGTAAGCAAACAACTTGAGTCAAGAGGACGAGAGATCAGAACAAGCAGGTGATATTAGATCAGATTATTTTTGTTGGCACTTTTTTTGCCAGTGCGCAGCAATGATCATTTGTTTTCTCAACATCAGGGTGTGTTTGTGATGCGTAAAGTGGTGTCCTGAAACAGCTGCCTGAATCCATCCTGTCCATCTTGATTTCCAGTTCCCCCCTCCGACAAATATCAATGACAGATACAGACTACTGCCACCTGCTGGCATGGAGATTATTTCCTCTACTGCAGGTGTAGAAAATAGTCGGCCTTTGTGTTTGCTGTGTGTTCAAGTGCAACTTTTTGACCAAGTCACAGGCAACGTGAAGTGACAGAACAGCCACTGATTCCTTTAGATGTTGGTTTAGTGTGTCTGGGATTTTGGATTCCATTTACAACCCGTTTCATTTATGTGTTAAAGAAAAGAGTTTGTTTGACAAAAAACATTAATCAGTCAACGTTTTCTTGCATGTCATTGCACTTTACAGAAGCAGTGTTTAAAATTTGGAGGGATTTTGGGTCACCTAGTGGTGAGGATTGCAGATTGCAACCAGCTGAAACTTCTGTCATGTGCCAAGCATAAACTTCAGGTTAGAATTCCTTCAGTGGTCATTGTTCGGGAAGTTTTTGCCAGGAGTTGAATTATCAGCAGAGGTCTCTTCCTCTCAAAAACAGACTGAGATATTTAAACCGGTAAACACACTGTATGAAGCTGTAACACAATAAAAGAAAAAAAGATCATTGTTTTGCAGATGCTGCTGCCCTACATACCTTGGTTTGTCCATTCTGGTCTACTGTAGATAGATGGCAGTGCAACATGGCACCCTCAAGACACAATGATTAGTATTTCAAGTGATTATACATGAAAGAAAACATACTTATTATATTTCTTTTTCGCCAAAATATTGCCCATAATCCTACACACTGGTCCTTAATATATTTATTTTAAATCATACAATGAGCCTTAATCCACTCTCACAACAGTTTTTTTTTGTTGTAACAAACACATGCAGTACTTGCATGCCCTTTCAGCTGTAAAAGGCCCCTTTGTGGCCAGGCCAATTGTGAAGCTGGCCGTGTAAGCTGAGAGCAGAGTGTGTCCAGGTCCTTCCTCCTCTTTTGGTGATGTCAGCTCCTTCAAAGACTCCTCCCCTCCACCTGATCTGCCTTATAAAGGATACTGGTGAAGTAAAGGCATCAGATCATCACACACTCGCAGATGCAAGGCCTGAAATTAATGTAATTACTAGTTGGGTCTCTGGTTGACTCTTCCTCTCCTCACATTTTTTTACTGTGATCTCCTCTCAGGTGTGACACACATTCAGCAACAGAAGAGGAAGATATTTCAGGATGTCTATAGGGCTGGAGTTGATAGGTATCTCCCTGTGTATTCTAGGATGGATTATTGCCATCGTGGCGTGCGCTCTCCCCATGTGGAGGGTGACGGCCTTCATCGGCAGCAACATTGTGACGGCTCAGATCATCTGGGAGGGCCTGTGGATGACTTGCGTGGTCCAGAGCACAGGCCAGATGCAGTGCAAGGTCTATGACTCTATGCTCGCCCTCTCTCAAGACCTCCAAGCAGCCCGCGCCCTCACCGTCATCTCCATCCTGTTAGCCATCCTGGCAGTGCTCATTGCCATCGCAGGGGCCAAGTGCACCAACTGCATTGATGACGAGGCATCCAAGGCCAAGGTGATGATCATCTCTGGTGTCTTCTTCATTGTTTCCGGGGTCATGCAGCTCATTCCTGTCTCCTGGTCGGCCAACACCATAATCAGGGACTTCTACAACCCTCTACTTACTGACGCTCAGCGGAGGGAGCTGGGGGCTGCGCTGTACATCGGCTGGGCGGCTGCTGCCCTCCTGGTTCTTGGGGGCGCACTGCTCTGCTGCTCCTGTCCACCGCGTGAGACCAGATACAACCCCTCTCGAATGGCTTACTCTGCCCCACGGTCAGCAGGGGGCCCGGGGTTAGAAAGAAAAGACTATGTATGAATGAAGGTCAAAGAGAAAAAGACATTAATCTGCTCTTCACCAAACTGAGGGTGTACTGAGGAAAAGAGCTCATGGGAACAAAGAGACTCCGCAATGAAGGATGTTTGATTTTGCCTTGAATGTTAAGTATCTCTGACCAAGGCTCGTAGGCCTTTATCAAAAAAAAGCATGCAAAGGACTCGGAGTGGAAATCTACTTTAAATCATGTTTCAAAACAAAAATCAAATTATGTTCTTAGTGCTCTGTCTTTTTAACAGCTAAATGTTATCGTCACAACCAGTATACAATCATATTTTTTTGTACAGTCCTGACTTCTTAATGTTTACCACAGAATATTTTTTTTATATAAACTGCCATGACTGCTTCATGCGACACCGTCACAATAAGGCACTGCTGTGTAAAGAAACTGAAGAATTGGATGTGTTTGAAGGTGCGACAGGGTTATCACTGGGATTATGTGTATTGTAAATACTGTAGTAAGAGTATCATTAATCACCTGTAACTGTCAAGACAGATGATAACTGTATTCAAGGCAACGTTTAGTGCAGTGTGGTAAGGGTGGGGATGGCAGAGGACACTGGGTGTTTTACAGTGTCCACAAAGGGAGCACAAAAGCACCTGTGTTCATCTATAACAGGAATTATCTTTGTGTGTTATGTACAACTGCAGTTCATGTATCTAACAAGTTTTTTTAATAAACATCACTGTTTTTTAAGATACTGCATATCTTGTGTTTTTAAAACATGAATTACCTTTTAATTCACTTATTCTTAAGGGGAGACACCACAGGTGGAAATACAGTTTTAATGCACCTGTATGATCTGAGATTTTGGGCTATTTTGCTTCCATAAGATGTCGTCTTTCAGCCTAATGGAAAGAAAATGTCCACAATACACACTGAGGCTAAGATTTGTTTTCTAGAAATTTTGGCAAAATGAGCATATTTAATTAGATACTGATCATTTGCATATTTAAACATAAAATGTCAGAGAACTTGTAATACAAAAAATAACTGTCTTTACATATTGAATCAACTGGGGAAGTTTCATGGTGATATCTATAAGTTAAAAAGTCTACCCTATTCACCCATTGTGTCTTATTTTTTTATTTTTGGTTCTATCCAATGTTTCTGTTCCGGAAATGTAAGCAAATCATTGTATATTTAATTAGATAATTTCCTCATTTGCATAATCAAACTCAAAATTTCACAGAACTTCTGACACAAAAAATAATTGTCTTAATGTAAGAGATCAACTGAGAAAGTTTCATGGTGATGTGTATTAGTTGAAATTTGTACCCTGTTCACCTGTTGTGTCTCCCCTGACATTCATGTTCTGTTTAAAGTCTTGTAACGGCTTATTCACTCCTGCATGAGTCAGTAAACCGCTAACAAAAATGACGGAGTGCGTTCCATCCAGGTGCCTTTGTAAGAGCAGCCTGACACTCAATCCTGAGGGCTACGTTACCAGCAACTGGCAACTTAACCACACGCGCTCTGAACAATTAGCCACGGGATCAGTTAACGGGCTGAGGTGAGAAGTGTGAGCACAGAGGAGTGGAGTCATTCCAGTCTGGTTACATGAGTTACCTGTTTTCTTACCTTTCAGACTTTAACGTTATCACTGGTTGCTTGGCTGTGGTTGCATACTTCTCTCCACCACCCTGCCACATACTTTAAATATTATTAATTAGCCTATGGGGAGCCACCCTGCATCACCAGACTTCGACTGTTTTCCACTGAACAAGATGTACTGGTAAAATTAGAAGTGCCTTACAAAAGCATTCAGTATTTTTTTACCTAGATTGTTAAAGCTTGAAGACTACAGGCAGGCACTGAGAGTTGTCTAACTTACCTTCAATCTTCCAATGTCCTGTTTTACATGCTGTGTCTGTGATCTTTATGTAATGATGACATGCACCCAAGCAGAGGACAATTATCTACACTCAACTACATTTAAAAGACCAAGCAGTCATGATTTCCATGATAGACACGAGTCAAGCCTTTCAAGAGTCTAGTCTCAAAAACACATGCTGTCACACCTGACAAAAGGAGCAACCTGAAAAATTAATGATATCCTATGGTAAATATAGGCGAGTTCTCTTGGTGCTATATCACATTTCCAACTGTTGTCTCTCACTGCCATATCAGTGTCACCTCTAACAAAAGGACAAGGAACAGCCTGACATGTGGTCATGATGACAGTGACTACACATCAGAGCTCAATTCTAATGATTATTCAAGACTGCATTTGAAGTTGTTTTTTTTAATAAATGCTACTTTTTAGAGAAAACAGTAATGAGTCAGGGGCTTGGTGAGGGGTCAGACAGAACAGCGTATAACCTAGAGTCTGTATGTGACCTTTGAGGCATTTACGTGCCTCAATACACTACTGCCAAGATTTTCAGGAAGAGAATTTAAAGACAATATGAAACATAAAGGAATATCTATTGGTTTTTAGATTTTGCAAAACAAGTTAAGTTGTAATTTGTGTTCAGGTGAGGTCAGACTATATAAAGAATGCCCTGACAAATTGTTGTGGAAAAAGCTATAGTAAAATTGTAATATTCTGTGGATTTATTGCTGGTCATTTAGGATTAGGTGTGTTGTGATATACTGGTATTGATTATAACCATTATATTTAAATAATGAAATACTGCTATAATCTTAATAATACACATGATATCATATAAGTAGTCTAGTGCTTCTTAAAACATTTCTGTTCTTGCTTTGTCTCCCTCTCTACACTTTACATTGGGTGTAATTTATTTCTAAAAAAATAGAAAATGCACACAATAAAAGTTAAAGATAAATTTTACTGATAGCATAATTATTATTGATTTCAAATATTCTGTAGCCTAAATTTCGCAATAATATCGTTGTTGTGAAATCTTTTGGCCGCAATAGTCAAATAGTGAAAATCTGGTATCATGCCAGCCCTGTTAAGGATACAAATATTTTCTTGCTGAGTAAAACAATCTTCATTTCACTTATCCTGAAATACAAGTTTATTCAATTTATATTTGAAAATCAAACAAATTACATCACTATTCCACATTTTAAAATATCTATAGTTGTTGCTCCAGCCTCCCTGTGACCCTGTACCAGGATAAGTGTTTATGCATGATGAATGAATGAATGAAGGACCAAACTGGCCTCTAAATGATGAAAAACAATTTCTTAGTCACAGGCCCTGTCTGTCTGCACCTATACAGTTTTTTTGAGAATGGATATCTTCCTCTGTGTTTTGGCCTCTAATTCAAATGCAAATAGAGTTTTTAGTCATTAAGCCAAAGCTTGCTTTAAACCCCTCTGAAAGTGCAGATTTTTTTTTTTTATTTTCTTTACTGTTTATCTGTGTGGACATGAATATCAGAGGGAAACGATGACGTAACCTCCATTCCATTGTTGCTTTGTACAATCAGCGCGTGCCAGGAAAATCAACAGTGGCAAACAACCAGTTTGCTATCTTGTTAGCACTGTTTGGTCTGATGACTACTTTAAACTTAAACTTAGTATTGCTGCATCACTGCATGAACGAACAAAGGCATCTGCTGCACCCAGTTTTTTTGCTCCGCGTCTGCTTTTAAAGTTCGTCAGAAATGGCAGTTTTGAATCAGACGCGGTTAAACCAGTACATGATGAGACACTTTCCAAAGTGGGATTGTTGTCAATGAGGAGTAGAAGGAAAACTTGCAGTACTAGAGCATCACTTGTGTGTTTGAGTGAGCTCCTTTGTCCTTAAACTGAATGTAAGTCAGTGGTAATGTAATGCCTAGTAGGTGTAATATTCATCTGTACCCTTGACCACCTGTGTGACGAGGGAAGACCGCTGAAGACAGCTAACGCCGGCAAGCATTTGCACTCTAGTATGGACAGAGATACTTTGTAAAACAAAGGTCATGTGGTCAGAACTATTTTTTAAAACAAAAGGGGAAAATATCAGTTTTCAAAAATATCAGAATATGTGTAGACGGGGCCTAAATCTCCTTCTATTGCGTGACTGCATAACAAATAATCTGCTACACAGACCTGTGAAGGACATGACTTAAAACGAACCAAATAGCAAAAAGAAAAAAACCCCACAAACTATAGAGCAAATATGTGGAGCAATTTCCACAGAGGTGTGACAGAGCATCATGATGATTACCAGTGAGCGGTTTCCTGTGTGCTGTTCCAGTGGCTTGTCAAAGACCCTCAGGCATGTTTGGTCATTGTTAAGCTAATCATTGATTCAGGCACAAGTGTACTTCACAGACACCCAGAAATACACAAGGTTCCCGTTCAACAAATCGCGGCACATCAAATGAAACACTTCATATTTGTAAAAAGTGTGAGTGTGACTCAGAGAGATTTTCATGCTTTGACAAAAAATGACAACCAGCAAAACCACAAAGCTAACTGCGGCCTCATGAACTGAAGGCTCCTGAGGCTATGATGTAACTGAATCTTATCAAATACCTAAACCTGGCTGACTGTAAAAAAAAAAAAAGAAGAAAAGCAAAGAAAAAAGGCAGTCTGTGAGTCTCTGTGGTCACGCTCTGCTGGCTTTGGCCAAACTCTGGTCACATGACCGATACTGGGGAATGTGAAGGGCAGAGAGGTTGCCTGGCACCTGAAGTCAGAGAGAAAGCGACCCCCTCCTCCTCCCCGAAAATAACACAGGCTCACTGTGTCCGCTCAGTGGGAACGGAAACTCACTGAGGTTTCTTACCTGCGACGGCAAGTTATCTGAATCCAAATCTAAACAACAATAGACCCACAAAGGAACTGATTCAACAAGAATGCTTCTCTCGGTATCAAACAGAACTATAATAAGTTCTCCTGTTTGAAACTTTCTTCGCAGGAACCATGTTCTACCAAACCTAAGAATATTTTTATTTCGAGCCACAGTCCTCGGTGTAAAACTCTGTAAGTCAAAGCATATTTACTGTTATCCACATACACACCCAAATTACAAGTATTTCCCTTATCAAGACTTTTTTTTCCAAAAAAAACACTGACATTCCCTGTCATTCACACATCCTCCTACTTCCCCCTATAAAAGTCCAATTCTTTCCTAACATTTTGCTATCATTAGCTGTTGTGCAATGCTGCAGGCTGGTGCCTTGAACCATAGTATGGGTGAAGTTTGTTTCTGGAAGTCACTCTCTGTCAACTATATATTGAAAACATACAACTGATTATTGATGATATATAACAGCCACAACGCCAAAGGGCTAATCTTTATTGATGTCCTGCTCACGGCACTATAACAGGGCAATACAATATCTATAACTCTCTGCCACTGTGAATTTGTGAACAACGGTTACAGTGTACGTGTCTGTTGTGAATGTGTGCATACTGGCCTGACCTGACATTAGATTTCAGCAGTTGGAGGTAACATTGCCAAGATATTCTGCAACATGACAGCCAAAGTAAAGAAGAAGGAAACCAGTAAACACGGAGGTAAAAAAACTCAAGATAAGTTAAAAAACAAAACAAAACAGCATTGCAAATGTTTTATGAGGATGGAAATGCACTGGAATGTTTGTTAGACCATTCGTTTGTTCTCACAGGGCACCTTAAATAAAATAAAGTAAATTTAAATGTATCCCACATCCTATTTAGGGAATATCCTTAAAGGTACAACAGACAGGATAATCAGATTATCAGTGTTTGTATTTGTTCTACTAACTGGTGTTTTTCTTTGACATATTTTAAGAAAAAAATATATAGATAAAAATAAGATATAACAATGTGTATAATTTCAAAATGTGCAACCATCATGTAAACTCTGCCCATATAGGCTACAAATGAGCCACACTGGGATCCCAAAATCCAGTGCTTTTGATCAGTGTGAACGCTGTATACCATACCAGGGCTGGAATCGATGAACTGTGCCCAAGTCAGCTTGAAAAGGTGGTCTGGAGTACGGTCCATGTGTACTAGGGTATGGTATGCATCAGGTGAGGAAAACCAACTGTACCAACAGACAGAAGTGGATTGTCAGTTAACGCAAGACAACGTTGGAGCGTAGAGTTGCGAGGCATTTCTCAGCACCGCCAGTCTCCGTCTCGTGAAATCTGCACACATTCTCATTCCAAACTCATCACATATTGACGTTTGGTCATGGACTTTCCATGCCTTGGTGCGTTGGTTGTTGACACGTTGGTTGTTGACGTTCTGGGATGCCGTGTCAAGTTCTGCCTGTTACATGAATTATCTTCTTTCAAAATACACTTCCATTTTCACAGGAAATTTAACGTTTACATACAGTCTCTTTCAAAATAAAGCACCACGGCAGTACAACACTGCAAAATTTGTTTTCCTTCCTGGGTTTAGACAACAGAAACAAATGGTTAGGTTTAAGTAACAAAAGGAACTGGTTGGGTTTAGGAAAAAAAGAAGAGAGAGGGTTTGGTTTTATAATCTTATGGTACCTGAACACTGCTCTTTCGGATGAAGGTCAGTGTCTATTGGACCAATCCACCAGCCCTCCCAGCTGCCCTAGTGGGCTTTCGCCGCCATTAGTTTCGTCCTTGTCCCACCGCATCCCCCTAAACTACAGCAGCAACTGGCTGTGTATCATGCCAACATTAAAGGAAGCCTTTTTTCATTGTTTTTTGTTGCCACAAGTCCGGATTTCACTGACTTTGGAGTGAGACTGGGCTAGTGCAATAGGTGTTGATCTCATCCTCTGAACTGCAAGGCACTGATTGGGAAAGGAAGGCAAGTGGATCATTTTCATTCATTGTGTTTTCAGACTGAACAGTTCTGGGGATCTCTGACAGGAACTGCCCTCTAGGAAGCTCCCCCAAGAACTACATACTATATTCAAGGGAAGTGACATGTAAGCTAGCTGGCACTTTGTATAGCAACATCACTTCTACTTTGACACGTCAAAATTTTACTGTACAGTATCTGGACTGAACTTCACTGTCAGTCCATTTGTCTGTGTTTTCTTCCATTTTTTTGTTGCGAGCTGTTGTTTGTGTTTGTTTTGTGTTGTAATTTCACGGCTAACATATTTTAAAAACTTTCCATTGCCGGTGCTGCACTGGCTGTGTTCAACCTATCAATGTACACTTATAACATCCAATCACCACACACCTACGTCACTCACGGTTCCTCTTGTCCCTCAAAATGGCATTTTAAGAACTTAGAGTTCTTAGAACTATGAAAAAGTTCCTTCGATCCGTAAATGCCTAGCAGGGTTGTAAATTAACTTCTAGTCCACGTGCCACTGTGGCTGGTGGATTCTAAAATCTACCAGCTACTCAGTAGATTACCATTGTTTTTTGGCTGGTGAGTAGAGCAAATCTAGCTGCCACTGGCATATTCTACAAGCATTGGCTAGTAGCTGGGGCTATTTTCCAACCCTGATGCTTACTGTCTCCAAAATATAAAAATAACACACATAATGCAAAAGTCAGCTCCACTGTATGGGCTTGGGACCTTGGGATTTTCTTCTACACTGTGGTGATAACCTAAACAAATGATGATGACGCAACTGTATTCGGGTGTAGAACATTATTGATGTGAAAGCTTAGTTAAAAGCTGAATGTTATCACCACATCATGAGGAAGTTAAGGGAGGATGGTGGGCAGAAAGGTAGCTACAAAGTGTTCACCACAAGATCACTTGGGTCAGAATGTACTGGCAAAATCCTTTTATGTGTGTGTTTGTGAGTTCTGGTGGAACATCTAACTATTAGCTCATTGCTGAGGCACATATGAGCAAATGTACCTGCTGATAAAAGTTCCCAGTCGGATAAAAGAACATATCCCTCCCTTACATTCCAGCAGAGCAGAGATAAGAAACACTCACTCTCATCACTTTTCAGTTTTGTAGTAATATTAAATCAGGTTAAAGCCAGTTTAGGGTGACAGCAGCCAAATGAGCGAGGAGGTTAGGAGAACACAGAGTCTAAGGTCATTGGTTCAAGAAGCACCACACAGTAGAGTGCATAACATTCTCCACAGCTACCATCCAAGAAGAGTAGAGCCAGACGCTGAAAAACGAAACAGATGCTAAGCTGTAATACCACAAGTCAAACAAGGTGCAAACTTCAGACACTTTTTCAGATGGTCATTTAAAAAAGGAAATGTCTTATTAAACATGAGTTTCTTTTTCATACAAACATTCTGCCAAATTTCTAACAGTATTGCAACAAAAGAGGAGAGTGGACTAAAATCAATCTGTACTGCAATTTAAGAGTGTTTTGCCCAAAGGAAATATCAAAGAAAATATTCTGCTGCCCTCAAGTGGCCAAACTAAAAACCTACAATGAGATTCTTCATTTACAGCAGCATTATTTTAAGAGTACTACAGTAGCTGTTACAGGTTGATACTATACATGCTGTTATCAACTGATATGACTGAATAACTTTTTTTCTGAGAAAGATTTGACAAATAAACTAATAATCTTACCAAAAAAATGTTATTTGTTTGACCTTGAACAGATAAAATCTCTTCTTCCTAACCACACTTCTATGGTGCGAGAGTTTGTATTTGTGAAATTGGAATTTTCGTATGAAAATCATCTACCCGTTTGGAAGTTCATTTTCTAACCAATCGGTGTTTGGCTCGTTGCAGATGGGTCGCTAGCTCAGCACCTGCTAATGTGTGCTTTTTCCTTTGTTAACTTAAAATTTTAATGTTAAGGCAAAGCAAACATGCAAATGGTCCTATCTGAAGCCAGTGATGGTTTGACCATTCTGGGCTACTGTAGAAACATGGCGATGCAGCAAGGCACACTCCATGGATGAGGACCTGGGGGGTATTCCATCAAGCAGGCTAAAGGCAAATCCAGGCTTAAATGGCCAAGTCTGGCTAATGTGAGCCATAATGTGGTTATGCCAGCCAATCCTGGTCTGTAGCAGGATTAAGGTGAGGATTAGCTCCATCTATGATCAAAAAATGTTCAATAGACAAGAACAGACACCTAAGAGACAGTTCTGCCAGTGCTTTTACACACTCACAACTGTCATGTAATGATAAAGTAAAATGTAGATCATAAAATATATAACATAATTAATCAAAAAACATTAACTATTAAAAAACAAATTAAAATGTAATAAAAATAAGATAATTTAAAAAACACTTACAACAGTAAAGCCACAATCAAAACTATAATAAAATGAAACTGAGGCATTCAAAAAAAGATTGTAGCCTACATGAATATGTGATTGCCCTCCCATCCCCAGTCTGTTTCCAATTGGCTAGCAAATTCACAGCCAATTAAGGTCAACTGACAACTACCAGAGAAGGAGAGGGACACACCCAGAGAGACACAGAGACAGAGCAAGAGAGAGTAAATTAGGAAATAATGGCATGCCCCTTCATCGAGGATCCTGTTGATGAGGAGGCCCACATTGTTCAGAGGGCCTTCCAACCACCACCAGCCCCAAGGGTCTTCCAGGACAAGACCAACCCATTGAGACTCCTATCTGTGGGAGAGGTACCGGTTCAGCAGGCAGAGCATAGTGTATCTATGCAGTTTGCTGGAACCACACATGAAAAAGGTCACACGCCGCAGCCAGTCTCTGACCACTGTGCAGTCAGTCTGTATTGCACTGAGGTTCTTTGCTAGCGGTACAATCCTGTACAGTGTTGGTGATGCTGAGAGGCTAAGTAAGGCAACTGTTTGCAGAGAGGTAAAAAGGGTGTATTTTCTATTCATTTTGATTATTTCTAGCATCACCATACATCATGCATAGGGCTTGATTTGTTCACATTAACATATGGTTATCTTTTATATTTATGAATTAACCATGACACAAAGCAACCATATTAAAATGGGACACACACCACTGTGGTTTGTCTGTTCCTCATCCTATAGCACATTCCATACATTTAAGGGGATTTTCCTTATTTTGATATATTAAGGGATAGAGCTTACAGATGACTCCCAAATGATGAGAAATAATAATTAGTTTTTATTTATTGTATTATAATAAAATCATTGATTCACTATCACCTGCATTCACTTAATAGTTTTCCTCATCTCCACTGAACTGATGGATTTGCTAAATGGAATTTTCTACAATCAATAGATAAATGTAATGTTATTATTTCCTATGAACTGATCATTTTGGAAATGTCATAATCTACAATCAATGATGTGATAAATGCGATGATTGACATAAAACAGTTTGATTAAATGCATCATCTGAAATGTACATAGGAATCAGTAGATACATGTGATAAATAGTCTATCAGTAATATTAATTTACACATTTGGTGAATTTCATTAGGCATACTTTAATTGTTAGATTTAATAGGTGATCTTATCTACATATTTTTTGTTCCTTTGATGCAGGATTTGTATAACATGATATTATGCTGAAATGCTTAATTTTTGTCGGCAATATTCTGCCACGCCACCTGCCTTGCTTTATTAATTGCTGCAGTATTGCCTTTTTCTTAATTATGTCCTTATAGTCCTCATACACTTCCATAAGGAGTGTTTGCTCCGCCGCAGAAAAAGCCTCCGCTCGCTCCTTTCCTTTGCTCTTTGACATTTTGCAACATTTTCGGCACTCGACTAGTGTGGGCTTTTTATTTTCCCTGGGTGCATGCATGAGTTGAGGCTTAACAGGTGAGACTTGAATGAGCGCCAGTTGGAGCCAGCTGATTTCACTTGATGGAACGGGCTGGAGCTAGATTGGGAGTTGGCGTTTAGTCAAACTTCAAGATTACACCATAGTCTGGATATTCTTGGTTACGTTGATGGAATACCCCCCTGGGGCCTGTTTCACAAAACCAGGATAAGGGATTCAGCCGGGATATCTTGGTTATCCTGGATCAACTTATCCTTGATCCAGTTTCACAAAAGCAGGATAGAGGGAAGTGGGATATGTTTTGACATAAATTACCATGGAGATTTATTCTGTGGAGCTAGCCTGCTCCAGACCAGGCTAAGTTCCAGGATCTATTTAATCTCATCCCTTATCTCAGTCAGCAGTCACCACAAATGGAAACCAATAGTTATTCCACTGCCCACTGCACGTTGTTATCACATTCAACCAGACCCACTGTCATTATTTAAACATTTGTGATCATTAATTGCAATCATTTTAGATAAATGATTTTAGATTATTTTGCAATCATTAGATAATTTACAGTTTTCCATAGACTATATATAAAATACACATCCCATATAAATATAAATATACATCAAAGAGTAACGTGATGTTCCTTTATTGAATAAGGATAAATCAAAGCAAGTAAACCATCAGCTCCTTTCAAAACTGAAGTCACACAGTGACTCTACAAGACAGAAAGCACAGAATCAAAGTATATTATACAACACAAGAATAAATACACATTCAAAGGTCTGTATATGATACACCCTGCATGTCTGCACACTGAAAAAATAAATGCAGGACAAATCCATACGCAACAAATGAACAGACAAATGAATGGATACAGTAGCCTCCCTGCAAGCTTGTATACACACAGTATGCAGCACAAACATCATAAGAGGCCAAATCAATTTAAACTGAATAAAAAAAAAACACAAAGTCCTCTGCCAATGCAGGACATATTTAACTTAAATGTAAAGCATGCATGTTAACTAAAATAATTTAACACATATTGGTCCCTGACCAGCCGACCACTGTCGTCATCAGGGAAAATGTCAGGATTGTTCCAGTCCAAGTGTGATGGCACTCTGGGGGCCCTTTCCTTCCTCAGGCAGGCCACATTGTGGAGGACAGCACAGGCCACAGTGACGTCACATGCCCTCAAAGGGCTGACCCTTAAGTGGTGAAGACAGTGAAAGCGTGCCTTCAGGAGGCCAAAGGTCATTTTGATCCTGGCCCTTGTCCTGGCATGGGCATGATTATAGGCCTGCTGTGCTTCCTGAGGGTCTGGTGTGAGGAGAAAAGGCCCCCAGCAACACACCAGAGAATTCACCTGTCAATACAAAAGTTCATCATCACAACCTCATAAATAGAGTGACATTCTTGACACAGCCATGATGTAAAAAGTGGTTATGAATAGAGGTTGTGTGGCTCACCTTGTGATAGGCGCTGATAGATCCCAGAGGTCTGAAAGACTCGGGACTCATGGACCAAGCCGGGCCACTTTGCCACAACATTGCTGATCAGATAGTCAGCACTGCAGACCATCTGAAATTATCAGATGAAGACTATTAAACCAATCAATGCACATCACAAGCAATGCACAGTGTTCATTAATCGACAATATCAAAAAGTCATGTTCACAAAATCCCCCTCATGGGCACCTGAGGGGGGTTATGTATATATATATATATATATACATACATACATACATACATACATAGATGTATTCTCTTATGATCAATCAGCATACACACGCACGCACAGAAATACACAAAATTGCATACATACAATGAAACAGCAGAGGAGCGAGGAGCTAAGATAAGCTAAGAGGAACTTTATTTGGGAAATTCAATAAGTCAGTGAGCTCATCTACTTATCAAAGAGTTATACAGTCTGATGGAGTTACATTTACACAAATTCACTCACATCTACAGCCAGTTTCACTTACAATTTCAACTGATTCATAATCAGAGTACAACTACGTTTTCGGAGCTGTTAATTAACTATTTGGATTGTAATTGTGGTGGTTTCAGCGGAGCAGTGAGTGTATATTTGTGCACTACTTACGCATTCAGGCGGTCTGCAATACTTTGCCACGCTTTCTCTCGTTGTTTTATAACTGTGGCGGTGTTGCCTTTCTTTTTGATTTGATCCTTTACCTCTTAATAAGCCTCCACGAGGATTTCTGCCTCCGACGGGGAAAAGTACGCCGCTCTTGTTGCCATGGTGAATCGGTGAATCTGTGATCTCTGGCGGGGTCTATTTGAGGAAGCCGCGTGCGCGCACTGATCCAGGATTGGTTTCACCTGGCTTGATGAATCTGTGTCTGCTCATCCTGGCTTGGCGTTTGTGGAACCAATTAAGCCTGAACTCTGTTGTTTTGGATTGGTTGAGCCAGGCTTACTTACTTATCCTGGATGTCTGAATCCTACTTTTGTGAAACGGACCCCTGGTCCCTATGTAGATATAAACAGCTCATTCTAAGGTAATGAAAACACGACTCTTGTTTTAAGGTGACATACACTGAAGAAAACATACTTAATATTATATGCCATTTCTGCCAATGTATCCCCATATATCGTTCAAACTTGACCTTTAATAGCTGAAATGTACAGTTACTATAGAAATGAAGCACAAGTCTAAATGGAAGTTATTTTTAATTTGATATGTACATTACCACAAACAAAAACCACGAAGGTCAAATAAAAAGAGGTCGGAGAACGGCTGGGAGGGGTAGAGGGTGAAAACTTAAAAAAAACAAACATGTTCAACATTATTCTGTATTACTCATCCATATTTGTGCAAAGCTCACAGCAGATCCAACAACACGCTGCCACATTTAATACACAGATCTCCTTTTGTTACAAGAAAAAACAAATAAACAAAAAAAAAACAACAGGTAGTATATCACTTCTGCCAGTGTGGGCAGCAGACAGACACAGATGGGACGTCTGCAGTCAGCCTCACAGCTTTTCATCTGTGTTAATTAGCGGAGTTAACAAGTATGCGCCATCATCCTCTTCATAGATGATGGCCACAGTCTCACCAGCATCTGGCATTGTTGCACTAGTCTGTATGTAAGCCTGAGAAAGACGAGACAACACAAAGTCAATGCGCTGTTTGACATTTTCACAATATGTCAGGACTTTCATAAGTATTTACCTCCAACACCTAATCCCCTCTCTCTGTGCTCATTGTTTTTATAAGTTGCATAATAAGTTTAATGGTGAATTCAATATTGGCCAATAAAATAGTAGAATATACCTAAAAACTTGAGAAATACAACATTTTTTCAAAATAAATGTGGGCTTATTTTATGTAAACACTTTGAGCTCCTCACCCTCTCAAGCAGTTGTAGTCGCTCTTCGTTCAGTAGGTTGCTTTGCTTCAGCTGGCTGACCGTGTTCTCTAGTCCCAGAAGCTTCTCCAGGTGTCGGCGGTGTCGCTGCTGCAGCACCTTCACCTTCTTCTGCAGCTCAGCCACAATCGCCTCGAGCTGCTCCTTGCTCAGACTGTTCTTATGGTAGCTGCTCATGTAGGGAATGGAAAAATATTGCATATGTTGAAATACGTAGAGAATATAGGATGGAAAAGCATGATTATGACTGTTTGAAGTTGGCATTGCAGGTGAGTTAAAGCTGGGGTGGGCAGAAATCTGGAAATGGAGTATTGAGAGTCAATACTCACCAGTGTTCCTCCAGCTGGTGATCCTGCCACTCTATGCTGTCCTCCTCTGACTTGCCGTCTTCTCCCTCGTCTGCGTCCAGTCTTTCCACAGTGAGGACCAGTGACGTGGGTGAAGGCGGCACGTGTTTGGACACAATAGGCAGAGTAGAGGTGATGGGCTTAGAGCTCAGAGCAGATGACAGGACTGTATCCGGGGTGAAGGTGAACTCAGTAGAGGTTTTACTGGGGACAACGTTTGGTATCGTCTCAAAGTAGGCGATCACTTGAGTTTCATGGCTTCCCTGGACGCCTGAGAAATCCTCTGTGGAGCAAGTCATATCTTCAGCACCTAGAGAGGCCATGGCCTCATCTGTACAGCCAAGTGTGGAGTCATTCATGACCAGCCCATGGCCCTGAGTTAAAATGGCAGCAGTGATTCCATTCAGAAGCTCATCCTGCCCTTCACCAGCAGGGCATTCAGACATCACCACCACCTCTCCACTGTTACTGAGATCATTAACTGTCTGGAATAAAGTTAAGGGGAAATTTGCCCTTGCTTCAGGTCCATCCACTGATGCCAGCTGGTTCAGGTCTGTCTGTGCAGAGTGGTCAGATTCTCCAATATCACTTGACTCCACCAGGCTGGTTTCTCCCTGCTGCGAGGGGTCAACAGTGATCTCATACAGGTGTACCGTGTGTAATGTACTCTCCATCTCAACAGTGTCAGCAGCCACTGTCCTGTCATCTGACAAGGCTATGCTTTCATTACTGTCAGTTCGAAGCCGTTTTGGCTTCCTTTCACTGTGATCCATCGCTTTCCGTTTCTAGAAAGAAGCAGAGTGTGTTTTTATCAAAACAAACATATCAGTTTTACAGTTTAATTTACAGCAACTGTGGTGGTGCACTCATAACACCTTCCTAGTAACTTCAAAGCATGGTAAGTCTTTGTATATTACAGATAATGAATTCAGTCAATACATGTGCAGATCTATTTGTCAGACGCCAACTAAAATGTAAAAAACATATTTTCAACTATTTACTGAACTACATTTTATTACATAACATTTTATTATATGATAATTACAGAAAACTATCAGGGACCACCTCGGTGTTGTGACTCATCAGGATGACATAAAATCTTTTTAAATAAACTTTATGATGGCCCAAAAAAAGTGGTTCCCTAACAAACATTCCCATTTTAAAACATTTCAGTAAAACTTTGCTGGAAATAAGGGAAATTCATGAACAGTATATAAACTACAGTGCTTTATCCTCCCTGTTGCATAAAGCTTAAAATAATCAGAGAGCTGGTTGCTGTGGACCAACTCCTAAACATAGTATTATGTTGCTGAGATAAATTTCCAGCTGATAACACAACATTTGAATTGTTCAAATGTTTAAGAACAAAGTCTAGCTTAATACTAGCTTAAGATATATATACATACATACATACATACATACACACATATAGAAATACATACACACATTTATAACTAAATATTCATAATACTGTAAATTATTGCTTTTTTGCCATACAATGTGGCAAAATGCCACAGCTCATTGGCCACCTGCGGTCTGATTAAAATCACCTCTGGTCTGCAACCAAGACGACTGCTTTTAAAATACCATGTATTTCCCTAGATGTTAAGCATTTTCCTGATTCCACCCCAACAACTGCTCCATACCCTTTCCTTAAAACAAATCAGCCTGCCCTAGTCCCTAAATCAAACACACCTACTCTTTACTTTGCCTTTAGTAGTACCTCCATGTTACAATAAGAGATTTCAGAGTCCAGACTGAGACTGTGATCATTTCCTGCGATACAGTTTGGATGTAGTTTAACTACTTTTTAAAAATAATTCTACTTTGACAAGCTAAACATTTTTGAGGGTAGCTGAGCTGTAGTTTAACTTCTCTCAGTGAATGAAGTAGCTTGTAGTTTGGTAAACTACGGTTTTAACACAGTTTCCCCAACACTGATGATAACATAGTGTTCATAAATAAAAATAATAATTTTCCAATATTGTGCAGCCCTACATTTTCAGATTAAGACTGCAAAGGGTTTCTTTTGTTTTACCTCGGCCTCCTGGAAGATTGTGGGTACTGCATCGCTCTCAAGGTATCGGATCCCCCAGCGCACCTTGAAGCACGAAGGTGCAAAATGTTCATGGCAAATATACTGGTGTCGAGAGGGAGTCCAGTTCTCACGTCCCATGTTCCTCAGCCACTGCTGCAGCCGGACCGGGTCCTGTAGAGGGAACCTAGAACACAACAAAGAATACAAATGTGAGACACTTATCACACTTGGGCTCCTTCAAATAAAATACTTTATTGTCAGATATAGACAGGTTTTTATTCCTCTGGTCACTGTGAATCCCGTTTTCACTTTGAATGTAGGTTTCTCAGATGATGAGTGATTACTTTAAAATTCCCCATAAAATCATGGAGTGGGGTCATATTGTCAGTGGTGGAATGGAACTAAATACATCTACTCAAAAACTATATTCAAGTATTGTGTCATTTTGACATACTTGTACTTTACTTAAGTATTTGGATTTTATAGACCTTTTTACTTCTACTCAATTACATTTAATGAGGGTGCATTGTATTTTTTTCTCTTTTACATTCATTTGACACTTACGGTCACTAGTTAGTTTTTACATTTTAAAAAACAACACATGGTATGCTTATATGATGTAATGCCCTATATTAAAGTACTAATCTACACAGCAGCATACAACATATTTAAAACTGACTCCACGTTGAAGAACATTAAAATGTTTTTCTATGTATTTATTACTGATATAAACAAAGTAATATAATATTCTATAACTGCACAATGAGTGCTTTTACTCTGGTATGGTATTTTGCCGATAATACTCGCTCAAGTACTTTTACTCAAGTAGCATTTTGAATTCAGGACTTGTAATGGAGTATTTTTTGAGTATGGTATTTCTATTTTGTCTTAAGTAAATGATCTTTTTCCACCACTGCATAATGTCTGTGGCTCAGCTCCCGTATAAAGATCCATCACAACAGTATACTTTGCATTTAAATATAACTTGCATTCTGTTAATCTCTCACATGTACTGTATAGTACAGTATAAATCATTCTTCTTTGTATTTAAGTAGCTACTTATGAGTGGCCTATTAAATAACTGTAAAACCTTTTTACCTTGTAAAAACTGAACAGTGGAGGTAGTGTTATAGAATATTACATTAGTGGAAGTGGAAGGATTTTTCCACTGTGGTTCAGATCCACAAAAATGAAACGCAAAATACATCTTAGCATGTGAATTTGCATGTCAATAAAAACTCAGTCAGCACACTGGTTTACAGCCTCACATCATGATTCAATCAGGACTCAGTGTCTCAAAGGTCAGAACAGGGCGACACAAACTTTACAGGTCATGATAACGCTGATATTTAATAACTAACGTTACAGTGATTGGTTTTAGTCTGAAAACATGTTGTATAAGCTGACGTTGTAAAGACTGACTCATCGGAGGGGAACACGTATCTGAAAGTTAGAGATGACGCTTCTCCAGCTCCACAGCTAACACTAACTAACATCTCACAGACTGTCACTTACTTGTAGAAGCTCTTCCTGTCGCCCCCGTTTCCGGAGTCATTCTTGCAGTTTGGGACGGAACAATATTTTGGCATCTCAGGTCGGTTTTGTTGAAGGCTGATAATCTTCGTGTCCAACTGGGTTCACAACAAGGTGAAACTCGTGCTGCTGTGTGTTGTCAACTGGTGGCGCATAGTTGACGAATCACGATCAGCTGTTTACAGTCGTGACGTCAAATTAATGCGACTTTCGCCTTGAGAGAAGCAGGCACTTCTTCCCCCGTATTGTTTATTAAACACATAGAATATCTAATAATTTAAACACATATATAAGTAATTCAAACAAACCCCTACCCACAGAGGTCAATGATTTAAAAAAAAAAGAAGCGTAACAGGAGCGGTGTAGGATTCAAGGGATTTAGCGACACCTAGCGCTGAAACTCGGGAACTCCCGATTAGATGCATTCAGTGCTTATTGTTCGGGAAGTTTTTAGCAGGAGCAGAATTGTCTGCAGAGGTCTCTTTCCAAAACAAAGGGACCAGGTAATAAAAAAAACAGGTAAAAACACTGAATAAAGCTGTTTCACTTTGGTGTTTCATGCCTCACTGCGTGTCCAGAGCTCAGGAAGTTGTTACTGGGAGCTGAATTATCTGCAGAGGTCTTCTCTACTCAAAAACAAATTGACCTGATGATTTAAACCAGTAAAAACTGAATAAATGAGTTCCACTTTACAAATACGTGTATCTCTGGTGCTGTTTGTGCTGCTCACTCAGCACCTGCTAATGTGTGCTCAACTTTTTCTTCTCTTGTAACTCAATATCCAGATGTTCAGAATTTCTTACCAGGAGCAAAAAAAATCTGTGTTTTATATGCTGCTTGTCACAGAGACTGTTGGCGAACACGCAAAAGGCTGTATCCAGAGCCAGTGCTTTGTTTGTCCCTTCTGGGCTACTGTAGAAACATGGTGGACTCTCTTGATGAGGATTTGCTCCTTATATAGATGTAAAGGGTTCATTCCAAGGTAACGAATACAGAATTATTCTCCTTTTCAGGCAATTAATACACTACAGAAAATACTTTCCATTCCATATACACTCCCCTGAATGCTACACACTGGACCTTTAATGGACAGAAATAAAGAGATCAGCTTGTTTCTAAAATCACTGGACTGGATTTTTTTATTCAATATTTTTCTCCAAACATTACACGGAATCTTTAAATGATACAGTATATATACATACACATCAGTGTATTTCTTTATCTAAAAAGTTGAGGGCCATTGGACAATGCAGCTGTGCGTTTCAAGACAGGATTGCATTTTGGACGTTTTTGTACTGAGGAAATCCACACATGGGTCACCAGTAATTGAACGTGTGTTGGAGACTAGAGTGCCATCAGTGTTTGCCTTACACCAAAGCTAGTTTGGAGAGTAGACTGTGCGGGAGCTGCCGGGTGAGTGGCACAATGACGCTTGAGGATGAAAACATGGAGAGCAGCAATATCTTCCTCAACAGGAAGCAGTGCAGCAGTGCAAATTAAATGTTACCAGCTACATGACTGAACCAACTAAATACACCACTAATGGCAAACAGCACCTTTAAGAGTGTAGCCAGAGACAATCAATCTATTATTTTTTTTTTGTACTGGGATCATACATGTAATCATTTTTGTATCCTGTAAAATAAAAAACAAACTGACATACTGTAGGTTAGTTTGTGAAACACTGATAGACATGCTGCTCTTAACCTGGTTTACAATGTTCCAAGCTGTGTACACGGGCCAACAGTACAATGCTGGGTTTCAGAGTCACAAGACGCTTCTTGTAAAAACTGAACAATCATTTTCATTACAGATCTTTGGTACATATCAGCTATTTCATCCCATCTGCTGAGTATATTAAATATTTTAAAACCAAGCAGCTCCAAGGAGACTCATCTGAAAGGTTGGTTTCTTTACCCAGTGACGGAACACATGAGCGGGCAAATGGACAATGGAAATAGGGATTTTTCCAGTTCTAACTGATAACATGAAAGAAGGTGCCCAGTTCTGGACTGGGCTTGTGTAAGTGATCTTTTCCCATCTGAACTACACCATGTGTTTTCTGTTTACAACTAGCGGAAGTTTGTCGGGGAGAGGGATCCCTTGAGGCTATGCATGAGCGAGAGCATGTCCGAGCACTGTAGGGAGTGAGGTGGCTGGGATGGTTCAGGTCAGATGGGAGGTCGTCAGTGTCACAGACAGATTTGTGTGGCCTCTACATCATCCCCAACTGCATTAGCGTGTTGGCGTACGCCATGGGCTTGACATTCGGATGAGGCTGTAAAGGAGAGTGAGAGGAAGACAAACATTAGATCATGTTTGAACAAGCTACTATGCAGGACTGTCAATTAATGTTCGTAAACACGCTTGTCAGCAAAAGTGAAACTAAAAGCCAAGCCCAGATTCTTTCTGGTTTGCTGTTTCGCCTCACTACATTTGCGGTTTTTGGCACAGAGTCTCTAGGAAGTCTGCTTATTACGGTCACCTGGTTGCTGCCTTTTGTAAAGCCCCCAACCTCACTTGAGTTAAACGTCTCAGCCAGTAGTCAAAGGTGGATTTGTTGTAGTTGTTTTAGACGTTTCTGTCTTCATACCAGTTGGTTCTGATAACATTTTGCATATCTCAGTCCTTCCAGGATTTTGTGGGCTTTTTCTGAGTTGAGGGACCTGAAATGCCTGATTTCACAGCAGCTTTTCAAAAAAAATTGTCATGCATGTTGCAATGTTTTCAGCAAATTTTTTGCAGTGTCAAAAATTTTTCACTTGCAAAAAAAGTTTCCACTTGAAAATTAAAAAAAAAAATGTTGTGATGCTGTCTCGGATTCAGAGCTTATTGTTATGAGCATTCAGTATTTCCCAAAGAAGTAGAATCTACTTGTGATGGTGGTGGAGGGGGGCTGACAGGTGAGGAGACCTCTGCCCCTTTTGTCGTTTCAGAAAGCAGCTCTCCTCCTGCTCTCTCTGCACCAACTAACAGAGCAGCAGCAGCTAACATCCAACACTGAGCTATTAAACAGTCCCAACAAACTCACACTGACGCCTAATTGTATAACTCTGTAGTTAAACCCGTTAATAACAGTTGGCTAATGTTATCCATGAGATGCTAAAAGTTAGCCCTGTCACTGTGTATGTACCTGTCCCTGGCACAGAGCTCACACTTCTGCAGCAGAAAACTCATGATAACCAGAGAGAGAGAGAGAGAGATAGCTGGACAAGGAGGGGCAGAGCTCTAAAACGAAGTAAGATTTTCCCCATTTTAAATGATCAAATTTGCAATTAAGTTGAGGTGATCAACAAATTTCCAAAGTCATACAAAAGGACTGGCTGAATTTGCATTAATTGTTGTGGTCGCAACGATGCAACATCCTGGAGGGACTGATAACTGCTTAAATAAAGTGGCTGTAATGTGATGCATCATTACAGCAGGAGATTTAGTTAATAATTTTGATTTTCAGAGTCTGAATTTAACATTAAAAAATAGGGCTAAGCAAGTGGTAAATAAATACAATGACGCTCCTGAGTACAGTATTACCAACGCTAAAAACCATTGATACCAAAAAGGATTAAAACAGGACCCATCAATTAGAGGGCATAATTCCACAACCAGTGACTAACAATTTTTATGATGTCATTTCCCCAAACAGCTCTGATGACTGTTGCAATTTTGAGTCCAGGATACTGACCACAGCAGTGAACTGGTGAAATTCTGGCTTGAGGTCTGATCCCCTGAGGTGGATATAAGCTCCTTTGTTTCCCATCTGATCACTGTGGGAAAGCAGAACACAACAGTTCAAGTGAACAGCCTTAGTAACAATGCCCTCTACACTCATAAGTCAGCCAGTATGATTACTTACCAGTAGTTGGGTGCTGAGAACACGGTGATGCACTTCCCTGAGTGAGTGACCTCGTAGCCCTCAGCTTTGACCTCATGACTACGCACAATGAAATCCAGCTTGTTCTGTTCCAGGAAGCGCTCTGTCACATCCGGCCCGAACTGACAACTAACTCCTCGCTTGCTGATTGAGCGCCCATTCTTTATGACAGAGAGAGAGAGAGAGAGAGAGAGATAGAGACAGATGTAAAAATAAAATCTTAATCCAAAGTGGATTGAATCTTGCTTTCACACAAACCACTGAGCAAACAGATCTAATGAGGTACTGAGTGGGAACTGACCTGAGGCTGTGGATCAGACCAGAGGAGGTCACACATGGGACCTGTGAAAAAGCAGAGGAAGGTGTTGAAATGTACCTGTTCTCCTTTCTAGGGATGATTTATTAGTGCCAGTTTTATACTGATGCAACATTTGGAGTCTGAACCTACCTGAGTCTGGAGGCTGTCTGTTCCTGTCAATCTTCCTGAGGTCTTCCAATGTGACACCATCTTCACTGAACAGTCCACCATGCATAACCTGAGGAGGAGAACCTCATTAAGACTGTGTGCACAGCAGAAAATATCAAACCACTACTCCTGCAAAAATAACACCAGTCATCAGGAAGATTTGGGCAGATTATGCATGTATAATTTTTCCCATTACACAAAAAGAAAGCCCACACATAGTCAGTTACAGTCACTATATTTAAAGATAATAAAATAATCCATCAAATGTTGCACTGCCTGGTAGAACTCGCTTTGAGGAAACACACTGACTGTGATCGAAGGCCATATATATATAATGCATCTCTCCAGGATGAACATAAACATAAAGGTAATTCTTGTTAGTCTTGTATCCAGGGTTCCCACACATTTTTACCGATGATTTTTGAAAACTTTGTCATAACGTTTCCATAATGTTTTATCCCATTTCCATGACTTAAACTAGTTTTAGTTTTGTATGAATTTATTTCTTATTAAACAGACCTCCAGTTTATGGACGTGTTCACTATGCCTAAATACACAAAGGTTCATCGCTGTCATGTTCCTTCAGTCTTCCCCCTTGAAGCAAATCTGTGACCTCACACCACTGGCCAGATATTAATTATCCAGACATCCTGATCATGCTACCTGCTGGCCAACAGGTATTATTATTATGCTTAGTGTTGTCTGTAAATAACCAACCTGTTCACAGCCAATGGTTTGATCGCGGCTAAGATATAGTTGGACACGACAGTCCGATGCTGCTATACTGTATGACTGTACTGCCTACCACTCAAGCAAATGTTAGCTATCCATCAACAGTAACTGTCACCAGTTTCAGCTAGTCACACATCTTATCAGTCTAATATCTCAGTTTGAAAGCCTTGGTCAACCTGCTACACAACAGCATTTCTGCATTTTCCTGTTATTCAGTTATGTCCTGTTAACAGTTTTTCTAATTTCATATTACCAGGACTTAACTGATCGTGGAAAACCTGTGTAACTTTACTGCACTAAACCCCTTTTCAGGTTCAATTCTATCCTTAAATCCTTTCTGAAAAACAACACCAACTTAACCGCCTACAGAATTCAGGCATCAAACAGACACTGGACGTGATGAACAGCAACAAAATCAGCTGTATGACCCTGTGACTGCTTTCAGTTCACAGCGTCACCGCTTACCAGTACTTTGCTGTTGATACACTGTGCTAGAGGCAGCCACTGGAAGACCTCACTGAACAGCTGGAACATCTGGGCTGTGTACTTGGCTTTGACCTCCCCTTCGAATCCATACATCTGGTTCATGTTGTCTGTCTCGTGGTTACCTGCATATAAAAATCTTGGTTAAAGAACCCTGTTCAAATAACGTCATACAATGTCTGTAACAAAACAGTAGAAACCAAATAAAATGTGAGCATGATAAAGGATAATACATTAATTTCAGTGTTGTGCTTTTGGACAGCACACTGTACGTGCTCTTACCCCTAAGCAAGTGGAAGTTGTCAGGGTAGAGCAGCTTGAAGCCAAAGAGGGTAAGAATGACCTCAAGAGAGAAAGAGCCACGATCCACAAAGTCACCATTGAACAGCTGAATCCTGTGGTTAAGCATTATGACGCACAAGCTCTGAGGCTTTTGGCTGCTGTTGTTGTTTCAGACAAAGAGAGAAACAAACAAGGATGATGACTGCACTGAACACAAATCTCAAAGCTGATGGGTGGCTGTCACAAAGAAAAGGATACATAGGGGTTGGTATCTGAGGGGAGCCCGTTCAACTGGAAGATGTTGAGGAGATCGTAGTATTGCCCATGGGTGTCACCACAAATTGTTATTTTTTCTGTCTGTGGCAAAGAGAAACAGAACACCATGAATAAAGTCCCAAAAAAGGACAACTGTAAAAAAACAACCATGAAAAATAACAGGAACATTATGTTTTATATTTTTATTTTATTATTATTATTATTATTGTTATTTACAAGGGATGCACTGATTGGAAAATTGTGCACCAGGCTTGAGGCCAATTTTTGTAGCAGCCAAACAGTTGAGTTACAACTCCCAAGTCTATCATGTGATGCCATTGGGCCCCAAAAGACTTTTTCCAAAAAACTTACATTATGAAAGAGACATCTGTAAATCAGAGAGTAATAATTTTTGTGCATCATAACCCCCATGAAATGACTTGTTTTACTATCAGAATTAAATTGATTTGGTCTGACATTTAGACATTTAGAAAGTTTGCACGATTAAATCCCATCACCCCCCCACAGATTTGTTGTTCACAATGTAGTATTATCAGAGAAGAAACAGGGTGCATTCCCTGACGCATCAATATTACTGCATCCTCTCGTCCCAAAGGTGTCATAAGGAAGATTTGTTCTTCCCAAAATATTTGTTATTGTCCCCAGGACGACCTTAGTTTTGAGCCCCTGCTTTTGAGCCAGAGCATAAAAAGATCAACCGCTGCCATCAGTTAATGTCATCAAGGCGAATATCGGCCAATACCAATGCACTGGCAACAAATATGTGCATCCCTAATATTAACTCTTGTGCTGTGACTAACCCCTACAGTCCTATCATGGGCTGATCACAGAATGTAAGGCTCTACATGTAAGGCTCTACATGTTCTACATGAACTAAAAACAATTTAAAGTCACTTCAGTGGTGATTCTCTGCGAAGTCCTCACCTCTTTTAATGTGATCTCAACAAGACTCGGTAGTTTCGACAGGACATCTTTAACTTGCACCAAAATCTAAAAGAGTGAGAAAAGTAACTGTTACTGCAGGTACAAGAAAACTTTCTTAAGTTTGTGTGTTTCATATGAACAAACATGTTTACCTGATAAGCACACTTTCTGTGCAGTTTCTTCTGGTCCTTGAACCAGTCCATCATCTCCTTCATGAACTTTAATGTGACCTTCCCATCTTCCAGTTTGGGACCGACATATTCATCCTCAATTGCTGCAATACAAGATCGTCTTAATTTCAGATCAAAATTAATTAAGTAAAAATTAAATGTTCACTACAATATATTTTGTATCATTAGTTCCTGTTAATATGATATATACAATTACCAACTAAAGCACCTTATGATTACAGATATAAATGTATGTACATTTGTATAATAACACGAGACACTTACTCATGTTTTCGATGTCCAGTGAGTCGACAACAGATTTTTTAATCTCATCGCTGGCAATGGCTCTCTCAAAAGCCTTCTGTTTCACAATCTTGTTACATTCCTGATACTTCATCCTTGCATCCTTGTCATTTGGTCGAACCCTCACTACCTATCATCACAACGAGGAAATGAAATAAATTATTCACACTGGTTAATCATCAACTGGCATTGAGGCAGACAGGGACAGTTGCAAAGACCAGGATACAAACGGCAATAAATGTGCATTAAGTTTAAATTCTGCAGTTTATACTGGATGAAAAATATGTTAACCATTCGCAGTCAGACAGTGTTATGCACAATACATCTAAAGATCTATGAGTGAATATAAAGCTAGCTCCAATCTCTTATTGCTTCAAAAGGATGAACTCTCGTTATGGGTTGCCATGGTGCTTGGTCCAGTTTGTGTGATAAATTGCTCTGACTGTGGCTGAGCTTTGCAGGTCTTTGTTGCCAAAGCCTTGTTATATTTATATTGCTTATTATGAGAACAGCACAAACCACAATAGACACCACATCAGCTGTGGTATGAGCACCTTCAAACTGGATCTAATTGGCATCATGACTGGATTAAAGGATAATCCCTATTTCAGGCTGTTAAGGCCACACGATGGGTCTAACTCATGGTGACAGATCAACAGCTGGAACAGAAAAGCTTTTTCTTTTGACAAAATTACAAAAAAAAAAAACTATGATGGTCACACTTCAGACCACATGGCAGTTGAAAGTGCACAGCTACTTAAGCCTCATTTCCACCAAGCAGTCTGGTTCAGTTCAGCAAGCTACAAATTAAAACGGTTATTTTTGTGTTTACACTGTCAAAAGTTGTGGATGGTACCAATTAGTGTTGTCAAAGATATCTATTTATTGATACATATTGATTTAATGCTATGGGCCAGAACGACGCAAAGTGTGTCCATATTCACACCTGTTCTTCTCTATGGATCTTCTCCGCATCTGTGCGTATAGCAAGCATTTGTCGGTAGTCCAATGTTTTCACAAGGAAATAAAATGATAAAGTTACACTAAAATTATATATAACAAAGCTTTCATACAGCTTTGCACACATATTATTCTTTGATGGATTACTCGCGAATGCACAGAAATGCCATGCATATCACATGAAAGCGCAGGACCGGAGCTTTCCGATGATACCAAACACATCATTGTACTGTCATCCCATCACAGTTCTTATATTGCCAGATTCCAGAGTCTCCCCTCTTCATATATGGCAGAATATGTCAACTTCCAACTTGCTATGGTGAGATACATGTAAAAATGTAAGAATTTAGTGACAGATTTTTTTTCATTGATATAAAAATCTATATAAAATACAGGCACATAGAAGGACATGGAATGATGGCAAATCTGGATAGCCCAGATTGTCCTGGAAAAAAAACCCCAACCCCCCCCCCCAAGATATAGCATGTGTATGTAGCCTTTATAATGACTGTGATATGAGCTTAAAAGTAAAGGCAGTAAAAATACCACCACCAAAAAAGGCCTAGGGCCCAAAGGGTTAAACAAGTACCAGCTGTGCTTACTTGCTCTCTTATTGTTAATATTTATCAAAATTATTCTGCTGTTCTCTGCTACTAACAAAGGGTCCTTGTTGTCATGTTATAGCCCTGTTATATTTACCTTTTAAAATTAAATTGTATGCCCTAAATATCAATTTCCTCCATGGTAGTGGAAATGGTATAATATACTGTTATCTTTCAATGTATTGAATCAAAGTTAAAAAAAATCTTGTACAGTGACAACACTTGTGCACACTGACTGACAAAGAAAAAATCCAGAATCTCAGTTTAGTGAGGGATCTTCAACTGATGATTTGAATCTTCAACTTTCAGTGTGTATGAGTTCTGTACCGGTTCTAAGGGTACTATACCGAAAGTGTTTGGTGAAAACATGGCTTAATAGTCAGAGATGATAAACTTCTTACCGTTTCATAGTCCTTAAGTGCAGCCTTGAACTTGCCCAGTGCCATGTTGGAGGTGGCACGACGGTAATACCCCTTGATGTAATTTTTGTCTATCTCCAGGGCCTTCGTAGCATCAGCCAGGGCATAGCCATAGCACTCTGTGCGTAGGTATGCCAGGCTCCGGTTGCTGTAGTAGATGGCATTGGAGGGATTGACCTCCAAGGCCTCTGAGTAGTACTTGATTGCATTTTCATAGTCTTTCTCTGAAAAACAAAAGTGGCATCTTCACTGCAAAGTTCTTGGTTCTGTAAAGTACCAATAAAAGTGTCAGAGACAGTGCAGATAGCTCAGGTTCATTTTTTTTTATTTCAGACTAGAACTGCTGACAGATTTTGACAAAAACTCCTGAATAAAATTAGGGCAATGCAAACTAAATACCTAAATACATTGTGATGATGTGACGATATTCTGTATATGATTATTGGTGGATTATTTATTATTTAGTTTTAATTAAACATTTAATCTACAGTATGGGAGGGTGATATAGCATCTAAGAGGTGATGTTAGTTATGCATACTTCACTCATTTCACATTACTAACAATCATAAAACTGCATAACTAAATCCAGAAACAATGTTTTAGCTAAATCCCAATGTTCAAATAATCCAAATCACAAAAGACTTGTGGGCTCATAGCTTCTATATACAATCATTCATCTCCAGCCCACACACATATGAACATCTGTGCATGGACGACTGTGCACACGTTGGGGAAAAGAAAGTTATGAGACACAGTTATGAGACACAATGAAAAACTTCCTTTCCTTTTTTTTGAGATGTATATAAGGCATTTAACCCTTATTGGATAGGACAGCAAGGAGTGACAGTAAAAAGGGGAGACTGGGGTTGACATGCAGCAATGGGCCTACCTTGGTAAGGATACAACCTAAATACATGGGGCACATGCTCTACCAGGTAAGCTACTGGGGCGCCTAAAGAAAAATAACCAAAAACGCCTTTAATCCAATTAGTGTGCATAAGATACGGAGGTGGCTGCTGCTAACCCAGTGTGCTCCTCCTCTACAGCCACACAAGCTTTTCTCTGTGACCTTCATGTGTATGTGTGTGTGTGTGTGTGTGTGTGTGTGTGTGTGTGAGAGAGAGGGATGCAGAAACTACACACAAATACTTAGTAGCCAATATCACTGCCATGACACATGCTATTCTTATTCCCACTCTGTAGGGCTTAACTTGATCGCTAAATATAGCATTTCATATTGTCTACAAAATCCTGAATTAAGACTCCATAAGTAAATTTAGTTTACAGCTTATCTCAGTGAAATGTTAAGTGTTTGACATGAATCTACAGTTCTTGTGTCTACCCACTTGGGCGTTCCTGTTCGTTATCGCTGTTGTTGTTGTTTTTTACAATTACTTGCATATTAGTCATAAATAAAACACTTCATGAACAGATCATACGCTTGCCTTTTCCAGTTTATGTGATGGCACATTTAAACAGCAAATGCCCATTGATTATGAGTCATAATGAATAACTATTAAACTCTGTTCTATGTTTATTTTATTCACTATACCTCAGACAAAATCAATCCTGCCCATTCTACAACAGACAGCCTTTCCAAACATCTGCTCTGACTCATCATGGTTTCAACCCTGTTTGCGCCCGGGCCTCTAGAAATCCCAAACCTTAACCTACAGAAAGCATGTCTAAAGATACCCTCTTTATCATTCATAATGAAACATGAGCCACATTGTACAATATTTTGCATGAGGAAGAACAAGCGGCCATGGGGCATTTTTAAATTCTCTTAATTTACCAAGTAAATCAAAATTGATTGATTGATGCTTTTCTTTGTCAAACTGAATGTGGTGGGATGCAACTACATACATTTAGTAAAGTAAAGCACTGAAGAGCTATTTTTTTTTACTTTACTTGAGTTCTTCTATTTTATGCTCCTTACTTCTACTCCACTACATTTTGGAGGCAAATACAGTAATATGGTTTTATTGCACTGCATTTATTTGAAAGCTATAAATCACTAGTTCCTTTGCAGATTCAGATTAATAGAAAATATAAGTCAGCTAAAAAAGTGTTGCAGTTCTTCATTTTTTATTCCTCCCTATTTTAAGCTAAACGTCACAATTTCTCAAGAGTTGATTGAAGGGTCATTCTGACACCTAGATGAAGGGAATATAAAAAAAAAACACCTCTCCACTAGGTCACCTGCATCAGGGTAAATCTTAGTGATTTTCGTACATGAGTTTTGCTTGCCTAAAAATAACCTAATGCCCGCTTTATTTTGTTGTTTTGGTTACTGGTTTATTTTAATTAAAACCCCATATAACACCTAACCCCATAAATAAGCATATTTGTCTATTAGTGAAGGGGCATTTGTTTATTATTATTATCACTGTTAAGAAGGCATTTTTTCATTGTGAAGGCTTTTATGAGATTTGTCAGTACCCTTATTACCCTATTATAGGGTAAGTTAAATCTTATTGATCCCCAGAAGGGAAGTTCTGGTGTTGCAGCCACACAACAGTAATACGTATAGATACATAGCTAAAGCTTAAAAAAATAAAAATAATAATAAGTACAGAAAACACATACAAGAAGAGAATAAAAATTGAAAACTATGAAAGAGCAATTAGAATCAAAAGTTAAACCACCCAGCAGTATATGAAGTAATTAAAATTAGCCCCAACATTAAAGGAATATTTCCTAATATTTTGCTACTTTTGGTTTAAGTATGATTTGATGCTAATACATTCGTACTTGTACTTGAATAGAATTTGAAAATTACTTATAACTGTATTTTCACGCTGTAGTATTGCTACTTTCACTTGTTAAGTAAAAGATCTCAATACTCCCTCCATCACTTTAAACTGAACCATGTCTTGGACCCAAAGGAAAGCGCGGTGTGACTGTTACTTCCTTTCAACATGAACTCACCTAACTTTAATAAGAAATGGACAAATCTAAGTACAGTACCCATACTCAAACACTGAGTATACCAATATGAGCTCAATATAATGTGACTGCTGTTAAACCGAGACTCTGCTGCTGCCCTCATGTTGGCTAACAGAACATTATGAGTTACATCTAAATCTCACTTTAAGCTTCACGATAACATGACTGCATTCAATACAACCAAACAGGTGAACACACCATGCGGTTAAAACCCATATACGGAAATAAATCTGAGCTGTTCGTATGGTATATCTAGGACATGCGTGATGGCACGGTTTAACATCTATGCTTTATCTGCTGCTGTTCTGCTGGCTGCTAGCTAGCGTTAGCTTAACCAGCTAATTTCAATACAGTGCAGCGTAATCCAATGAATGGGGTTTACAGATAGCATGCTTTCACAGCAATGTTAGCTTAGCTTAACAGTTAGCCGCCGGCTCCGGTTTGGAGCGTAGTGCTGCACAGTTATGTTGCTACTGTTAGTAATAGACACATCTGTATCTGTTACATACAGCTGATAAATGCCGTTGACTTGACAGGTCTGTCACATTACCTTTAAAGTACTTATTCGCCTTCTCCTTCAGCAGCTCTGCATCATTACCTCCCTCCGCCATCTTCTTCTCACTGACGTAATCCGGTACGTGCGCCATTGACTGCACGGTCGTAAAGGTCGTAAAGTCTTTTTTCAGCTTGTTGTTATTGTTGTCATTGCTTCAATTGTTCAGATTCATTTTTGAAGTTCACTTCAGAGGATAAAATATTTTAAGGTTAACTTTAGTGAATAATGGTAATGAAAGTAACAAAAATATGTCTAAAAATAATAAGAAATGTCATTTTCTATTTCTTCTTTCTTATAGTTCTCTATGCTCTGTATCAGAGTGAATGTAATACATCGCAAGTTCCCAAGGAGATTAATAAAGTATTTCTGATTTCTAGAAAATACTTTCCAATCCTGTAAATAATTGTAACTAAAGTTAATTATTGGTGTTCTTAAATGGTTTGAATGGAATGAATTAAGCTTTATTTCATTGCACAGAATAGGTATATAGGTACTGATAGGCCTACAACAAAATGCAACTGAGCATCTCAACCAGAATTGAACAACTGTCAATGGAGGTATTGTACAAAATGTATAGTGCAAAGGATGATTTCAATCAATGCTAATAATAGACATAATTATTAGTTATATTACATTAGTGTTGTTAAAATGTTTATTACTTGAAAAAGACAATACACACCAGTGAAATCAGAGAAACTTTAATACAAAGATGTGAAATCAAACTATAATGAATTTGATTGAGTCATTTTTATTTAATAAGCCTAATGGAAAATGTAATACAGCAGTTCAGGTTAAACTATCTTGTTCGGTTAATTCTTAGGCATGTGCATGTTGTGCTGACGTTTTTGTGCCTGTGAAGGAAGCTGCATGTTTTGGGACGGGTCTCCATATTGATTGTGGCTATGTTTTGTTTCCCTATCCAACAATAATTTTCTTTGGTATTCCATTTAAATAAAATGAGTGTGGGAGCCTGAGAGATGCTATGACATTTTTAAAACTACTACTAACAGCTTATTTTAGTTTAATAACCAGCAGGGGTCAGTGTAGACCTTCACTGAAAAATCAATAAAGTTAAGTAACATTACCGGTTGGGTTTGTAGGCATTCATTAGACTGCTGATACGTTCATGTGAGGTTAACCAGAAAAATGCTCAGATGCTGAGTAATGTGTTACACCAAATCATTAGTTAAAGATTAGGTAAATGATTCACAAAGGAGCCAATTTCCCCTGGTTTATCTGGAATTAAGACTTAAATTTTGAGAGATGCCTTTTTCCTCAATCTCTGCCTCTCTGACTGAACTGCAATCATATTTCAGACAATTAAAATGTGGGCCTATGTAATGAAAAAGTACAGTATCAGTAACACGTCCTTTTGGTCGCAATCCAGATGCCTCAAGGCTAGAGGATGTTGCAGTGGAAGTTTCCTGCCATCTGAACTCAGCAATGTTGGCCTCTGGGCAACCACAGATATGGCATGGCGGGGACAAATGTGGCACAGGTGTACATCCCCACAACTTTACTCACTCACACATGGCATCTGACGCACCCAAGCCTCATATAACTGGTTTGCAAAAACATCACGCAACCTCTAAACAGAAACACATCCAAGATGAAACACCTTTCTTTTGCTGAAACTTTACACTGTGTGCTGTGGTCAGGAGACATCAGTCTTGTATACAGTGGCGCCTCCATGTGAGGGGTGTGGTTGGGGTAGGTCATGGACCCACTGATACAATTGCCCCCACCAACAAATACTGTCTTTAATAGGCTGTGGCACGCTCATAACTTGACATATTTTATGGATATTTCATAATGTAACAATAGTTGACAATAACAGCACAGAACAACTAGTAAGCTGTACAATTAACCCAAATAGGGAACACAGTTATTGCAGTTTGTGTAAAACGAGAGATTTGGATGAATTTTAAGAAGATTATTTCCTGTCAAGATTGAATCAGAGATGAGTTTCTTGACAGAGAACTTTTTATACAATTCTCTGTTTGTATTATGTATACACATGTATATATGTGTGTCATTTTTTTTTTTTTACAATCATACAAACTGAATAGGCTTCTTTTTTTTGACAAGTTAAGTGTTTTCTCCTCCCTAACACTTGGCCATTGTTCTAATGGCTCTTTGGTTGTGAAACCTGTGTGAATATAGCTTGTGTTCTGTCTTCAGTGTGCCCTTATCCCGTGAGATTTTGTGAGAAGTTTATGTCCTGAATAAAAATCTAAACTTTAGAAATAACCAATTAATTTAGTTTTCTCCACAGAAATGAATGAAGTTCTGACATAAAGGTCCACTGAATATTTATTTTTTTAAGTTTTCTTACACACCTTAAAATCAAGAAAGCCTTGTGACCCCCTGTAAAGCTTTGGTGACCCCACAAGGGGGCTGGGAAACCCCAAGTTGGGAACCAGTGACAGAAGTCATCCATTGGTACCAACTATGTTGGCATAGCTTGTCAGAAAGGGGGCTTATTAATGCTCTGAAGTTAGGCTCAATTTTGGTGAGGGAACAACCGGCATGGCCATTTTTAAAGGGGTCCCTTGAACTCTCACCTCAGAATATCTGAATGAAAATGGGTTCTGTGTGTACTTCTGCATGCAATTCCTCAACTCTCCACATTGACATATTGTTCAACGAGCCCATATAGACAATTAAAGCAGCATGATCATATTCCTGAAAATGATTTATAGCTTTTGGTTTTGGTGTGCCATCCCAAGTTTTTCAGTGGCCCCATCTGACCGGCCCTTTGAAAAAAATCTGGAGGCGCCACTGCTTGCGCACCAGAAAGGAAAAGTCAACCCTTTTGACATATAGGTTTGTGGTTTGGTGTGTTTGGGTTTTAGATGGTAAGGGTTAGAAGTTCAACAGAATGAGAGACGCTCTGGAGAAGCATGTGACACAGAGGATACAGCCCAGTCCAGTCCAGTCTGCTGCTTGACTCACAAGAGACATCCCGCAGTGAAGAGTAAGAGGCCAAGCAGTCGGGTGACTCACTGTGACCCCTGTCGAGCACTTACTAACCCCAAAGAGTGAGTTCACTTTCTCTTAGCAAAGAGCACCTATGACTCGTCTTTCACTCTGAGCCATAACACGTCTAGCTCTGTGATGGTTTTACTAGTAGCGCTTGAGGGAGGGGGAAAAAGCTGACGTTACAGCCTCAGCCCCACATGAGAGTAAACGCAGACAGTGAGTGGGAGAGACAGTGTGGGAGGGAGAGAGGTAGAGAAAATCTGGCTTGCCGGGAGGACGGAGGAGGGAAATTGCTGTCCTCTTGGGTGCACGATGCATGAGCGTGGGCTTTGGAGGGGTCCTGAGAAAGTTAAAACAAACACGAGTGGAGGAGCGCAGAGATATACGAGCAACCAGAGAAAGAGACACGTGAAGGTCGGGGGGGAATGTGAGTGACATTCCAAGGTCGCGAGCCAATGAATGATGAGGCCTCCGAGTGAGTGGAGTATACGTTACATAGACCCTCTTTCTATTTATTATCCTGTAACATGTATAGTAAGTGTTCCAAACACCCACTTTTACTCTTTTACTCCACCCCTTTAACGTCATGGTGCCAGTATTTTGGAGAAGCTGAAACAGTTTTGTTTCTCCTCCTCTGCTTCACTCTATCCAAATAATTCACTAATGAGAGCTTGACTCCAGGGGGTCTGTAGGGGGTCGCACTTATTTGAACCATATGTTTTTCTAGCGGGCAGGGCAAAGGACTTCAAGCAAAATTAAAGATAAATTTCGGGGTGGGAGGTGGGGGGCTCATCCTCTTGAGCTCCACCCTTCCTCTTATTTCTTATTTCCCTCTTTCTTGCCTGTGAGCATTTTTTTTAACCGATAGTCTCTTTGAGTCATCTACGAATCGTAAGGATTGCTCACATTACAGGGCTGTATTACAAACTCTCTCCTCCATGTACCTCCCGTTGATCAGTGTGTAAATCACCATCCTGAAATGACACATTGCATGTTCACTGGAGTTATTTACAGGGGAGTGAGGAGTTGGAAATTTCATGTCACTGGAAAAAGAAACATGATGCATACCTGCCTGAAACGTCTGCTGCTGGCTTTACCTTTCCACATTAAAACCCCTTTCTGTTTCCTGCTGTGTTTCTTGGACTTGTAACCAGGGTGGTTCGGGGTGGGGACTGGAGGCGGGTATAGAAAGCAATTGTGTTTATATTTTGTTGAGCGTCTGTTTACATTTCTTGTAGGGCTGTTTTAAGTATAAAGCGAGGCTGTTACCTTCAGTGGCAGCAATGAAATCAGCTGCAGTATATACGGCCTGGTGAGCAGATATGGTTTTATAAAAATATGATTAACTGAACATGTGTTTATTGCTTTGTTTGTTTGTTTCTTAAAAATCTTGTCTAACTTTTGCATTTAAAAGCACAGTTTGGAGTTAGTGCTTTAGTTTAAAAGGTTGTGACTGTTCTGGATGAACTTAAAGGAATACTTCACCCACAGAATGACTGTTAGTTAATCAGTTAGTCATGCTTTGTTACCTTGAAATGGTGAAGAAAACTTTGTTTTTCTTGCATGCCTCCACGGAAAACAGCGAACATATTGATTTATTCATTGGAGACCATCTTAAACAACAACAAAACAACATCAGAACATCTGTTAACATACTCTCACACAACTCGCGCAGTATAATCCAAGTCTCATTTATCCAGTCCATGCTCAGTACCTCCCAAACACATGCATTTTCAAATCCTTAGTTTTGGAGTTTGGCTTTGATGAAAGCATACCTTTTATTTTCAGTTCAGTTTTAACAATTAAGAGGTGGTTGGTTTTTTTTAAGCTAAGTTCATGTGTCTGAACATAGGATTGGATAAATAAGACTTGGGTGGGTAGTAATGCATTACAGGCAATATAAGTAAAAAAGTATGTATATTTTTATTTCTAAGGAACAAGTGCTCTGTGTGTTCCTGTAATTAGACTGTACTTCTATTCTTTAGTATATTTTTGAGCCGGTAATCTACTCTTTACTACTCTACATTCGCCATTTATGCCTTCATTACAACTTGTCTGTTCTAAATGTGGGGACTAAGTGTAGGGGGGAGAGCACGAGAGGAGCACCTCCACTGCAGATGCTAATTTGCTCAAAAAGAAACCATGATGCGATGATGACAGAGTAAAACCCAGAACAAGAGGCAGCTTACAACAACAAAGCCTGGCCACATCTGACCACAATTTTTATACCAAAATCACAACATTTACATGACAAAGTACTTGGAGTGCCTCCCAAAGAAACACTGAGATCTATGCATTGAAAACTCCTAACCTCGGCAAGCTAAATGAAAAAAAGTGAAAATGTAGTTTGCTAGTTTAGGTGAGCATGTGTAATGTTAATCTTTGACGTTATGATAAGGAAGAGAGGGCAGTGGGAAGGAGACGGAGAGACAGTGGGAGATTGTTCATAAATGAACAGACGATCCTTATTTGTCTGATCAGCCTACCTGCTTCATTTAAAAAAAAAAAAAGTTTTATCAACAAGTGCTGTTTTTCATTATTTTGCACTAGAACCTTAGAAATATTAAAATGTAAAGTACCTTGTACTTTGAGTAATTTATTAACCAGGTACTTTTTTACTTTTACTTGAGCAGTTCTCTCAAATTGTATTTTTCACTTCTATAGAGTCATTTTTTATGAAAGAAATGAATATGATGTTACTGGATACATCCATAGTTTGATAAAGCAACTGTTGCAGTGGGGTTTGAGTTGTTTCAGTTGACATTTTGAGCTTTTTTTCCACTATAAAAATAGGGAAAATCTGATAGTGCTTGCCACAAAAAAAATTTGGTTGTTTGTTTCTACATAAAAGCTTTGAGAAAATTGAAAACAGAGAGAAACTCTTAAATTGTCTCAAATGTGTCCAAATGACTCTCCCATCCATCATTAACATCCCTTTTCATTTCAGCACTTTGATAACAAAAAGCAGTATTTTAGAACTGTGAGTTTGCACTGGCATGGGGCTCGTTTTTGGAAAACATTTCCAATTGAGCAGGCAGTTTTGACCTGAGAACTAACACAATAAGGAGCTGCATTAGCCACTGAAACCACGGCTCCATACCTGAGTGTAAGCCCACACACAGCCTGAATGGAATCAATTCTTGGCGGTGGAAATGTGAAGCAGACTCTGGGAGGTTGTGTTTTTTTATGGCTCGTACCCAGCAGCCGCCTCCGGATCGACTGGCACCACAGCCTTGTTAAAGGAAATTTAGAAAATGACCGAGTAAACAGATAATTACAATAAATATAAACAAATTGCTAAGGGAAGTGAAAGCAGCCCAGATTCCTGAAAAATTAGATTAGGATGAAAAACGACTTTGCAGTACGAACTCAGTGTTTGGCATGAGCCTAGCCTTATTTGGCCGTATCTCTGGATGTCATGATAATTAACTGCTTTGTGTTTTCTACTCCTTTTTCATTTTTCCTTTGGTTTTCTCTGTGTCTGTGTCATCAGTCAGGACTTTCCCTTCCACTGTCATGGTCATCTTGATTCTCACCACACACACGCACCCCTCTCCCCTTCACATCTACTTTTGCCATCATTCTCTCATTTATATGCTTTCTGCGTATCCTCCTTTCTGTCTCTTTTTCTCATTTGAAACAGCACAAGTGTTTGATGTGTGCTGGGCACAAGAACAAGGGATCTGATACACACCCCAAACAGGAAATGAGAAATTCAAGCAAATAGACCCGTGTCTGTGTGCCTCTGAGAGAAAGACAGAAGCTCGCAGGGAGGAATGCAGATAGATAGAGCAGGGCAGACGGTGGAGGATGTGAAATAGACACACTGAATCAAGAGGCTGTAAATGTTGGAGGTGAAAAGGTTGTTAGTGAGCATGAGGAAAGAGGGAGGGGAAACACCCTGAGTTTAATATTTATAGACAGTGACCACCCCAGATGAAGCTCTACATCGCCCAATGACATCAACCACCCTACTGAACTCAGCAAGGACCCAAAAACTTTCATGTAACTGTACATGTGATCTTGCACACTTTGCCTTAATTTTCCCAACAACACCTTTTCAGTACACCAACAGCTCACTTAAGGCCGAGTCCCATTTCTTTTTTCACCCCTACCCTTGTTTTTGAGTGTCACCTTGCTTCGAGGTTGCAAGGGCCAGTGGTTGAAATCTTCCCCTGTACAGATGCTACTATAGCAATAATGGTATTATCACAATAACATTAGCCATTTATCTGATGAAGATTGAAAAGCATGGACCCTTGCTATTTGTTCACAAATTAAGTTTCATGCTATCAATTGATCAAACAAATAAAAAAGAACACTGCTTCATTATCGGCCCACTAGCAGTGCAAGCGTTCCTACCCTGCCAATGGTGGTAACAAGAGCAGCAACTTTACTGCTGGACTTAAGTTAAATTTTGGACTTCATATGTCACATGGCAATGCGACATGGCAATGTCAAAATGCAGGTCTGTCAAGTGCAAATCAGCAAATCGAAAGTATAGATAGCTAGCTAGTTAGCAACCCAGACACAAGCATACCAGGGTGAAGTCAGGTAATTTGGGACACTATTTGGTAGATTACCAAGAAAACCACCAAACATTCTAAAGACTATCTAAAGTGTTACTTCTACAACTTGTTATGTATCTATGAACTTATTTATGAACTATGGACCTTTAACCACATCAAGAACCCCTGCATCATCCTGAAGCCATGATTAGATAAAATTGGACAGTCATCTTTGTTTTCTAAATGGTTAAATCCATTTATAAGTTAAGTCATTGTTCATCAAATCATTCGTGTAACATGTGGCTATTCATTAAAAAAGACCCTCCAACTCTTCTGTCATGCTATTTCTGTTCTTTGCTGCCTGTTGCCTTGGTTCCACATTGTCTACAGTGGACATGCATGCATGTAACAGTTATGGCTAATTCTGGACTATTGTGGCTGACATGAACTCACTGCATCACCTTTGACATTTTTAAAGTACCGAAAATATAATGTGACAGGGTGGCACACAATAGCATAGTCATAAATTTATGGCACCTGGTTGCCTCATTTTTTGTCCAATTTTACCTAAATGTATTAACTACTCACTCAAAACCCTTTCCCATAAAAACCAATATGTATTGTGAAAATATTTTACAAGTCAAACAACTAATAAAATGCAACATCCTGCAATATTTGATGTTTATACCCTTATTGTTTTAGCTGCAACACCCTCATAAACAAAGTGAAAATCAACATGCCACATGGCTCACCTTGCATGTCCTGGGGCCACAGCTTTTTTTGACCCTTTGCTCTGCTCATCCTCCTTATCTCGGCCCAATCAAAATTATTGCGTCATGTAATGGACTGGACATTTGTAGAAACAATGCAATAACATGTTTGGTGATTGACAGCTAATATTTAAAGAGCCCAAAATGTTAAACCTCATTTGACCCATTTTACTCGATGTCCCAGATTACCTCAGTGTGATTTCTTTTGTTATGTTTGTCATAGACCATAGCACATTAAAACAACACTGAACTAAGATAATACAATGGTTATTGGGACTTTTTTTTAACAAAGAAAATACATTTGTGGGTTTCTTTAGTTGCTGCAGCCATCATGATGACTTCTCATAACACTAAGTTTGAAGAGTGCCTCTGAAGGGAGGAGGGCCATGTCGCCGTTACACTTTACCCTACTGCTCTATCCCACCAAGAATCAGGACACTCTAGCTCTGGATGTGAATATGCAAAACAGAGTGGTAGGGCTACGTGGTAGGGTCAAAGGGGTGTGTTGGAGTCAGACAGTGCAGTATTTGTTTACTCATTTCACCTGGAGGTTACACCACCTTTCTGCATCACACCCACACCCCACAGTTGTACTGATGTGCTAGACAGCATCCCTCCAGCAGTTGAGCTCATAAAACAAGGCAGCGCCCTGGGTTTAGTTATCAAAGCGACAGTGGGGCAGAGCAGTTGTGTGACCCGCTGCAGCCCTTTCATCTGGCAGCGTGGTTGTTGTTTTCACGCTAGTTAACGGTAGCGACGACATGTTGTGGCAGCTAGTTTATTTTACATCGCAGGCTGTGCTCCTACTGTTTATGAGCAATGAACGATTGAGCACGGCACACATGGTCACGCTTTCCCACAGAAAGGAACCCGCATCATAAGTGACTCAGGATGTCTGCGTGCACACACTCTGACCATTAGATGACTGTGGGACTTGAAAGGGAAGGAAGACTTCCACACAGCTCTGCAAACAAGGTGGAAAGAGAGACGGGCTGTGGAGAAAACCACCCCAGCCTCTCGTAACGGGGCTGGCCGAATTATCTCAAGTGGCGTGAAAAGCTGAGATGTGATGTGGCCAGACAGCAATAACAAACAAGCAAAGCAGCAGACAGACAGCCATGTCACAAGTGTCCAAGACAAACTGTAAATATCAGTCAGTAGAGCAACATTACTTTCCCAACCGCTGCATAATAGTGGGCACACACAAAGTGGAACACAGATGCTTTTCAAGTTACTAATGAGACACTAAAACTTTGCCATGTCAATACCAGCTGTGAAGCACAAATACAGAAACACTGCACGGTGTCTGAAAATATCCAGTCACACATAAGCAAGCCATCCAGGATGTTGAGGGGGAGAGTTTCCTCTTCCTGTTGCTCTTTCTGTTGGACCTTCCTGTCAGTTAGCATTAACTACTGACAGACCTTTGGGTGCCTTCCAGACTCATCCCTGGGCCTTTTTTTTTAATCTCTAGGGAGTACGATTCCTCACTGTAAAGTATTAGTTCACATCCTGTACACTTGGGTGGCCAGGCTGGGGAGGCACTGTCAATTCTAGGTACTCTCTGGAGCAGACGGCTTCTTGGCACCTATCTGCAGTGCATGAGACCAGCGGGTATATCTAAGAGAAAACAAGGACCACACTCAGCGGCTCAGTCAAAGGAGTTCATGAGGCGGTGTGAACCAAAAATCAACCACAGATAGCATCTTCCTCTCTTCTCTCACTGGACCTCAGTGAAATGCGGTAGACTTGATGACCTCTCTCTTTATCATCGCTGTGGTCAAAAACCTGATCATGCTGAATTCATTTTGTCAAAGATTGCTCAGGTGCCACTAGGGGAAAGTGTGCTGCGGGAAGAGCTCTCAGTGTATTGAGCCTTTATGATTCAGCAGTGCCAGAGGGCCGGACTGGTGCCGATGCTAAGATAGACTGGCTTGAATTAGTGCCCACTTTTGAAGTCTGGGTTCTGTTATACCTGGCAACCCATATGCCTTCTCTCTCAGTGTGTTGTGCACATGTGTTTATATACACACTGTAGATGTGTGCGTGTGTGAGTGTATGCCATGGGTGTTGTCAAGTCTAATTTTTTTTGTTTGGTAATTTAAAATAGAGGCAGGAGGGGGTTTTAGCAGACCGATATCAAAACTGAAACATACAGAAAATGAGCATGATCAAAAGCAGTGGTGTAAGAAGTATTCAGAATATTTATTTACAGTAAATGAGAGTAGCAATAGCATGTCAAAATATTGCATAGTGACTACAAGTCATGCATTCAAAATCTTAACATAAGTATTAAAAGTAGAAATGCACAAGAGTTAAAGTAGTCCTTACAGATTTGACATTATACTGGGTTATTCTGTATATAATTTATGGGATTTCATTATTATTACCGGTGCATTCATGAGGAAACAACATTTTAATATAGCTGGTTGAGATGGAGATAATTTGACAAACTATTGTGGAGTTTAAAGGAAGATTTCACTTCCTAAATGATCATTTGTAAACACTCACCCTGTGTTATGTTAAATTTGTGATACTTCCAGTGAACAAAGAATCCAGAAAAGAGAAAATTCTTCAGGTATTCAGCAAAACGATATCAAAACATCCATTTACAAACTCTCACAACTCCTGCAGTATAATCTAAGTCTCATTTATTCAGTTGTATGCTCAGTGCCTCCCAAACACATGCATTTTTGCTAAAATGTTACCATTTAAAACACTTGTACATAAACTGTGCAGGCGTGCTACTCATCTGTGCCTATGTATGGGGAAGTGTTATAAATAGTAAGTTTTAAATAGTAAACTTTAGCAAAATTGCATGTGTTGGGAAGTACTGAACATATGACTGGAAAAAAATGTTTTTGAGATCTGTGATTTTGCTTTTGTTAAACACGGTCCTCTATGACTTAAATTCATCGAAAATTTTTGGATTTTTCGTTCACAGTGAGAGCAAGCGAGAAAAAAAAAAAGCAGTTTTCTTTCCGAAGTCAACGTAAAACCTGGATTAGTAAATGATACACAACTGATCATTTGAGAAGTGAAGTATTCCTTTAAGATATAAAAATAGATTATATTATATTAATCAATCATTCATCTGTTTTTATAGGTGAAATCTGCAAAGTAACTTGTAACTGTATTAAAAATGATAGGAGACGAAAAATGACTATATTACTATCTGAAATGTAAAGCAGAAGTTTGATAAAGCATATAATGGAAATACTCAAGTTAAAGGCATACTATGCAGGACTGCTGGTCACTGTAAATAGGCTCGACAGCGAAAGTGAAAGTAAAGATGCCCGCTGCTTACGATCTGGCACCTGGTCACAAACTTTTTTATTAAGCCCCGACCTCACCTGAGCACTGTGGGGTTATGAGACCATAAACACCCTGGCTGAAGAAAATAAGAAAATAATAAAAAAAATAAATGCAGAGGGCAGAGTGTCTGGAGAAAAATACACCGTCACACATTTCCAGTGGGTCATAAGTGAGGAATAAGAGGGATTAGTTCTGTGTGAGTCCATACATTGCTTTTTAGGAATATCCTGCATAGTACAGGTAAGTACAGGTACCTCATAATTGTTCAATAAATTAACTTGTTATCAGTGCCAACACCAGTTAAAAGTGCAAAATAACAGGTGGGCTATCAGATGTAGTTCAAAGGTAGTGAATAAGAGTAGAGTTTGTATGGCACTGACTGCATAGGTATAACTTCATATATACAGTATATATATGCAACAGCACACACGTGCATAAATACATACTGCACATGTATGCTGCAGTGTGTCTGAATGTGCTCTCATGGGTGTACATGTGTGATGTGATTGCGTGTGAGAGTGCATTGAATAGGAGGAGAAATGAGGAAGGATTGCATAAACCAAACATAATTTCACCCTGCTGCCCGCTCCCAAAGTGCCCCGATCACAGGAAATGGGTGTAAAGGAATGACTCAGCTTGCTTTGACCCCCCCTCCAACTCCTTAACACCCCCACCCTCTCCTTCAGGGCTGCTTTAATTAGAAAACTCGTTTATTTTTCTTCGTCTCAACACCCAGTCTGGCCCTCTCAGTCTCTGCCTTTTAAAACTAGCGCATCCCAAGTTTGGTGATGACTCATAGCTTTCTCCTCCACCCATCACTCTCATGCACTCTCCCTCTCTCTGTGTAATTCAATTGGCCTAGATTCCGCCTTCGGTGCAGCGATGTAAAAAACAGCTGTCACACAGATGTATGTCCTTATCATACCTGTTCAGGTGTGTCTGAGCAGTGGAACACTCAACACACTCAAAACACACGCTCGCGACTTTGATAGTGTCATGCTGAAACGTTTATGTTTTCACCAAGGCCCAGTTGCTCAAGGCTAACACACAAACGCACACACATTCACGCACCCATGCTCATACACGTACACAAACACTCACATGCTGCTTCAAAGGATGGCGTGTCATAAACAGAGGGACTGGGAAGGAGGAATGTGTTGTTCATTGGGGAATTCAGAGCCAGTGGGGAGAGGAAGGAGGGGTGGGGGCACGCTGACCTAATGTCCCTCTGAGTGGAGGCAATGAAGGAACAGGCTGCAGAGCCTTTCTCTCTGCTGTCATAACCCTTGTACGCCCATCAATACAGCTGAGAGCCCCACTGACCCAGGAGGCCACAGATCAGGGCTGACTAATCTGAAACAGACCCTGTACCAAGCTAACACCTCCCTAACCTCCCATTTATCCAATAAGAAGAGTCAGGTTACCATGTGATACAGACAGTATGTGTCTATGTGTGTATGTGTGTGTGTATGTGTGTGTGTGTGCGTGTGTGTGTGTGTGTGTGTGTGTACATTCACAGAACGGGATGATATTTCTTTCTTTCCACTGTGTCAGTTTAACACCAATGTGTGTGTGATTTGTGACACCTCTCACACCTCTCATGATTGGAGTCAGCAGTGTTGCCCTTGCTTTACTGTGTGTGTATGTGTGTGTGTGAGTGAGTGGACGACGGAGGCAGTGGGATGAGTAATAGAGTGTGATTGAACTTCAGTTTACTCCCACCGGTGAGGGTCACAGCCTCAGTTCAGCCAAGCTCACTAAAGGGTTTATGGAGAGCTGAAGCCCCGCCCCGTCTCCCAGCATGCCTGTGTTCAACCGGCTTCTCTAACTTCATGGTTGTGTGTCCAAGATCATTCACTTTTCACTATATAATGCACTACATATTGTGCCATTGTGTGGTGTAGTGGTGTATTGTCTAATTAGCATTTCAACCCAATCGCCAGAAAAACATAGCGGCATTAAACCTTTTTGCAAACCACAGATTTAGAGTAGACAATGCTGCGTTAATGTGTGGTTAGGTTTAGGCATGAAAACTACTTGGTTTGGTTTGGAGAAGATCATGTTTGGGCTTATAATACCTGCTTTTCATGGCATGAAAATGCTGTGATGTCTCTGTAAAAAACAACTGCTTCCTGTGCCTAAAAAGCAGCTCAAAACACACTGACAGGTCCCTAAAAAAAAACAAATTTTGGGGGCTGGAAAGCTGCTGGAAAAAAAGTCATGTGTCCCTAAAATCACATGCGAAAAACACAGCAATGAGTTGCTAAATCACAACCTTTTTGTTGGTCTTGAAATATTTTTCTCAGCAATTAGTAAAGAAATGCTGCAATGAATGCTTTATATATCCTTATACAACATGATATCTAACAAATTAGCGTACAAATCTAACAAATAGCATACGAATGACATTGTGCTCTTAATGGGAGGTTACATATTTAGGTTAGGTTTAGGCAAATAAAGTTACGTAGGTTCACATAAGTTAAGTTAAATTAGGTGAGATTTAGGATAGAAAAGTGACATAGGTTAGGGTTAGGTTAGTAAAGTTACGTAGGTTAAGGAAATATGGTGATAATGGAGCTTAAAATAACTCACTTGGTTTCACACAGGACACAGACACTGACCTCCTGGGGGAAAGTCCTGTGTTTTGTGACCCATCCAACTCTCTAAACTGCCTCCTTATGTGGACGACTTCCTTCTTTACTCCTATCAGCACACTGACCATGTGATCACAGCCTTCCCAGTTATGTGGGTTACATATGAACTGTGATGCATTACTTTTCCCAGGTATATGCACAATCAGTGCATTAGAACAGCGTGAAATGTTACACTTGGTGAGTCATAAAGACTTCATAAGGTGATAATATTAAGGCCATCTGTCCATCAGCTTGTTTCATTTTTTTCCCCTCAGTTGACCAAAACAGTTGATGCATATTTAAAACTGTTGTGTTGAAACAAGCCAGCACACTGGAAGATGAGTATTCAGTTTTTAATGTTGAGAGCTTTTATTTCTCAGAAGTGACTGTTGGAAGAAATCCTTTATTTATAACTCACTGAGTTACACATGCTAATGTAATTGAGGCTAGCTAGGGGCTGCTTAAGGGAACTAATGGGACCCTGAAACCTCACCAATTCCCCTTCCCCCCATCCCACCGTCACCATAACCCACTGGGGCATATTCCTCCGTCAGTGATGTGAGATTAAACTGCTATTTAGGGGCTGCCTCTCCTCTGGGTGTAGAGTCTACATGGCCAATGTTGTCTTTTCAGACCCCAGAGTCAGATCCTCTTCTCTGTTTATTACCCAGGGAGATGGTAGCTGTTTATAGGGGCAGATTTGTCCCTCTGTGTCCAGGAACAGAGCAAGAGAGAGAGAGAGAAGGAAGGAAACGGAGGGGCGGTACCGTGAGAAGCAGCCAGTCCAGAGATGTAATTGGTACCTTTCCTTTTTTAGAAAATGTTTCTTACTTACTGAGGTCCAGCAAATGAGTCAGGGCGCAGCATGCTTTATAACCACACTCAGACACTCTCACATGGTTTATCATACTTTCCCTTTGTAGTTTTCGCTTTGAAGAGGTTTTGAGTTTCTTCTCTGTCTTTGATCCTCCGTGTACTAAGCTATGATGTTAGCTACTGGTTATGTGCATGACCAAAGAGCACAGCCACCATCTGGCGAAAAGGAAACGAAAGGTTTTCATTTGTGAATATGATGTCTTTCCCCAGTTCATTTTTATTCTGTAGACATTTATGCCAAATCATTTTAGCCAGTGAGCAGAGGTGTGTGGTCTTTTATTTTTTCCCATTCATTCAATCACTGACATCTGTTTTCATCCCCTATCATCCGCCTTGTTTGGTTCAGGTGATAACTCCAAACAGCCCGGGAGTTTTCAAAGAGCCAGCAGGGGTTAACATAAAGATGAGAGAGGAAAAGAGACGAAGCAAGAGATATGGTCTGCTGACTCAGACTGCGATAACCATCTTCGCTTAAACTGCAGGTGTGAAGTGCGAGGGACGGCGGGAAAGGTAAGACAGGTGGAGAGGGGAAAACCTGTCAACTCACCGCCAGCCTTCTGCATATTCAGCAGTTCTGCCTTCACATAAAAATCTCAGTGTTCAGTTACTGTGCTGACAATCTGAATTTCTGAAGACTCCAATAGTTTATTTCATATACATTACAAACAATCACACATAAAGTTTTAGATCCACAACTACAACTATCACAAACCTTTTTGTAGAGTGCAAATACAAAAAAAAATTGATTTTACTCTGGCTTCCGAAATCACTGAAGTTGGTATTTACTTGCCCCTCATATCAACAGATAATGAAGACCAGGGCTTCCACTACATTAAGGGGGTCAGTGGAATCTATGCTGGATGATGGATCGAACTACCAGTCACGTGCATATTAATTTTAGGGATGCATTAACTTACTGGTCAAACATGCATATCAGCCCATATTTGCTTTGTTTACTGCCATCGGCCTATCAGTAGATATGATGACATTTACCGATGGCAGTAGCTGAGGTTAAACATTTTTTAGCTTTCTTTTCTGGCATAGTTCCAGGAAGCACAGGGGGTTACAAATAATGTTGATTAATATTTTGAGTTTATGGGTTATTGATTCATTAATAGGAATTTTTATTTACATGATTTATTTTCTTTGTATTGTATGGTGTTGGGTTTGTGTAAATATTTTTCATGTCATGTGGTGGTGGTCCCACCCAAGTGGTCTTGTGGTCTTGTCCACCTATAAATCATTACAGAGTCTTAAACTGACATTAAATGGCAGCCGGTGATCGTAATTGAAATTAAAATATGAAAATATATATAAATAATCACAACACAGTCATAACTGGGAGTAGGAAGGCATGTTTGTTGATGTGTGAGTATTTGTGTGTATATGCTCACAGATTCAGCACCTGGAGCAACAATGGCTCCGAGCAGCTGTGTGTTTGTGAAGCAGAGCTGAGCAGCAGCAGGACACCAGAGTGTGTTATTAAGGTCACAGTCAGCTCCGTCTGAGTCCACAGGAATTACACCGGCCTGCTTTACTGCTCCACTTTTAATGACCAGTTGTGGCAAAAAGATCAGTGGACATATAATTGCAAATGTCATAGATGTTGTAATAAGACGGAACCCAAAATAACATTTCAGGGACAGGCGGTGTGGCGAATCAGCTTACGTTTGGCATGATCGGTTTTCATTGTGAGTGCCTCAAAGACAAAATGTTTCAGGCAGCGTTAGATGGAACAGAGCCTTTCATTTTTTGCAGATAAAAGGGGACGAATCGCAGCACATGGATGCAATTAAAGGGCCAATTATGTCAAAATTGTCTTATTCGCTCTGATGAAGTGCAACAACAGAACAATTTTCCGGTTACTCATGCAGTCATATAAACTCGGCACGTGGACTGCATTAGCAGTAAAAGAACACCTGCTTGACCTTGAAATGCTGCAGGCATCCTTCTTCACTCTTCTTTCTTGCGTAACACTCGCACACAGTGCGATGGATTCAAGTGCCCCTTTTTTTCTCTTTGGTTGGAGCGTTTTCTAGGTTTTGCTTCAGTATGTGGCAGGAGGTGTCAGCAGTTTGTTTCAGTCCCATAAAATGCCCGAGGGCTCCAGAGGAAGCAGCTGCTGAGAAATGAACATTGGTTAGAAGGACAAGCCTACTTAAGTTTGACTTCCCTCTGGGACTGTTCCATTAACACCATGATAGATTTATGAGTCTCTTGACATTCATACCCTTTGTTTGGTCATTATAGAGAAAGCTGAGCAGGAGGAGGCGCAGGCATCTTTAGAAACAAATTTTAATGATCTTGTCTTCTCCAACAAAACTCATGTTGTGCTTGTTTGGCTTTGGTAATGATCCTGTTTTCTTAGAGGAAAAAACCCTTATAACATTCCAATTACATCTGCCCTGCCAAGATAAAACAGCACGTCTTGTGCCTCGGCACCATTAAATATCAAGACCTGGCAACAGATCTGTCTGAATCATTTTCAGAGGTGAGACAAAATGGGATTCAATTATGTTGATCATGTTTCATTTTACTTTGTTTATCTGCCTTTGGAGAGCACTTTCCAAACAAGCACTCTCTGTGTTGGCTCGCAGGAGGAAAATTCCTGCGCTTTCCAGAGGAACCCTGGGTAACATGACCAGCTTTGGAACAAGATAGCACAGCTCACTGTCACCTTGTTAGCAGCACAAGCATCCCCCACCATCACTCTGTAGCAAAGAGCTTATGTAAGGTATTTGACGTTGATGTGTTTGAGCCGTGGCTGTGTGTCAGTGGGTTCAGTGTTTTCATGTGCATGTGTACAGTATGTGTGTTTAATTTTCCATGTAGTCACTGCCCTTAAGTCTGGGACTTACCAACGGGTCTGGACCTGCTTTCCTCACTCCCAATTCAGCCTCATGGGCTGCCAGTAATCCCTTGAGTACTGAGGGAGAGGGGTGGGGCTGGTAGGGTGGGGGTGGACGAGGTGCTCGGAGATAGTAAAAAAAAATGTTGGTATGGCGTGCATCCTTGCAGGTAAAGGCAGTGCCAAGAACGGGGCTGTGCGTCTGGGAATTCTAGTGCTGGCGAAGCCATCGATGAAGCCCTGCAGGGCTGCTCTTCTTCAGTCAGTCCACAGTCGTCAGAGTAAACAGGAATCTACTGCTTGCCCAGAAATAGACCACATGCACCTGGCATATGTCAGGCTTTTCCACTGGTGCATCTCTGGTGGACAGTCTTTACTAATTGCACAACCTGGTCTTGTAAAATTTGTTGAAAGAAGCGTGATGTGTGCTCTGTAGATGCTGAGTGAGGTATATCCCCATCAGCAAAGGATCAGATGAGAGATGTTTGAAGGTTAAGTGTGTAGGATTCAGAAGAATATATTGGCAAGAATGGAATATAATCAGTGCTTAATTTGTAAAATTAGAAGTAGGAGAACACTTTGGGCCTCTGAGAGAGCAGTGTTCCCCCACTCCCAAAAGTGGGGGAACACTTTTATTTATTGACTTATTCATACTTCAAAAACAGCATCAATAAGTGATTAACATAGGGGGGATCAAAATAAAATAAATAAATAAAATAAAAGTCAACCAGCCACCCTCCTCCTCTGACAAGTAAAGAACAGTCCTTTCATAAGTAAAGAACAGTCCCTTCATAAGTAAAGAACAGTCCCTAAAGTGTGGTGAGGTTTGTGGATCGTTACCTGACACAAAGAGAGAAATGTGAACGCTTGTTTCTCCTCTGACACGCCACATACCTGTGTGCCGCCACGGCTCGGCTGTCCAGGTACTTCTGGGCATGACGCCAACGAAGAGGAAATTAGGCTACTGGACCTGGAGTCAGACTTCTCTGTCGCCGGTAAGCCGTTATCTTGCGCCGCAGAGCACTATGAGCCTCCGCCGTATTCCTGTCTGTGACCTCCATTCAACCCACAACCACCAGGATTCACCTTTCGTTTCCGCTGCTGGTTGAAATCTGTACTCGCACAGCGTGCTGAATGATTTATTTTGCTGGCACAAAACTATTTTTAGTCGCAAATGCGAGTAAAATGCTGGCACGTAGAGCTCTGTGGAAAACAAATCACTGCCGACACATACTGTATAAAGAAATAAATAATAACTTTTACTGCTCAAAGATACTCACATGTCTGGAAAACAAACCACCATAGCAGCATATTGAGTGCCAGGTGGCCAGCGCACGCCATTATTGGACAGTGCATGGACACTCACCCTCTTGCGATTGGACTTTGAACTTATCCCTGGTTCAAGTTGAGGCTAATTGCATTTTCGCGTCAGCCACTGTAGTTAGCAGCCCCAAAGCAACAAGCATTGAACAGCATTGAAAGAGCAAAGATTTCCTTTAACTTGGAAATGCTGTATGCTGTCTTTTTACTGGTTAAAATCACTGGGTGTGTTTATTTTGGAGAGGAAGATGCCTCTGTGGATAATTCAGCTCCCAGTAAAAACCTCATGAACCTTGAGGAATCCTAATTGGGAAAAGTTTCAGCTGGTTGCAATCTGCAGTCCTCACCACTAGATACCACTAAATCCTACACGCTGCTCCTTTAAGTAGAAGAGTAACTTCATACTGAAAAAGTGTAGGAGGTGTTGTAGTTCCTCATTAATAGACCAAAATGACTAACACTAACAAGATAAAACATTATATTCTTGCTTTCTTGTGATGAACAAAACAAAACTACATGTCTTAACGGTGATGGCATTCATGTCCACAACACTAGGTGTGTTTCAGTTTGTGCTCATTTCACAAAATGTTCTCACCCCTTACCGTAATTTAATACACACACATACATATGCATGCACTGACAAGTACAACACACACCTTCACAACGCAGCTCTCCGACAAGTGGAAACATTGCATGTGGTTTTATTTCCTCACAAAACTCTTCCACTCTGACGTGATAATTTAACATCAATGTTTATTTCAAATTGTTAAAATATTTACAAATTTCAAATGGTAAGTGCACTACAAAAAACATGTTAAACTAAAAAAACTTGTGTTGTTTTTTATCCCTAAAACAAATCATAGAAGTTGAACTGATTCTTGAGCTGTGCAAAAAGCATCACACTTCAGATGAAAGTAAAAACTTGTCCTGAAATAAAAAAAGGCAATAAATTGCCCCTAATTTGCTATGGCGATAAAAAACAAACAGCAAATGTGTGTACTGAGTCTGAATGACTTCCCTAAAACCAACACTACGACCACATCCCCTGACCCTCACCATCTAAAGACAACAAGCTGGCTGTAAATCCTAAGAGGGAGAAAACATGGTGTCATCACTCTTACAACCACTCATATTACTCATGGCTTTGACAGCACGGAAGGCTTCATAAGGACGAGCAGACATTCAACTATGAACACAAAAAGCATTGTATAAATCACGTGGGTTGAAAAAAACAAACAAAGCAAGTAAAACTGATGGACGGTTCATGTGAAACGTTGCTCAGATGGCTGACGACTCCAGCCTCTCAGTCAGAGGGAGTTTCCCCAGGTTGGACTGTCCCTGCGGTTGTCTGTTGTCCTTTACGCCATAACTCTCTTCAAAAACACCTGTGGCGTTATCGTCCAGGAAAACCCCAACAACCACTGTTTCCATACCTGGGATTTAGCACCTTTAACTCTGACCTCTTTAGGAAAATGACATGGAAATAACAGAAATGTCCCAGACAATCATCTGTGAAAACAAAAGTGTTCTTCCATTGAGGTCATTTTGGTCCTCGTGTCCTTTGGCATCCTTTATCCACATTTTAGGGGTTTTATAAATCACTTTTATCCTTTTCACTGTGACACCCTTTTAAACATGTATATCACCTCTTTACAGATCTGTCCCTCCAACAAATAAATTAATTCATTTCAAGACAGATTTTTTGACTACTGCAAGTAAAAAGTGTATACACACAGAAAATGATATTTGTAATGTCTTTACAAAGAACTCCACTGATTGATGTGCGTTCAAGATGATAATGGTGGAGCTCACAAGAGGAAAGGTTGACCACAAAGATCCCGATGGCTTTAAATATTTTGTTCCCTTCGTCCACATTATTCTCGTCCCCTTTATCTCCATTCACATGCTCCTCTCTGTGGTCTCAGACACATCTCTGTGTATGTTTGAGGGGAGGCAGAGCCGTGTGCCATGCTGTATTTTTAGCTACACTTGCAGGACTTCACAATCATATTGGACAGCTGCTCCACCTGAAAGTGAAAATCAACAGTGACGTGATAAATCATCTTCAAGTGTTGCTTTCACATAAAATGTTCTGTAAACATTTCACCTCAGGATGAAGGTTACTTGGCTGCAGTATAAATACCTTGTGTTGCCTGCCCACGTAGTAGAGGATTGGCAGGGGCTCCAGTGCCTGGGGAACACAGCAGGGCTGGGCAGAGGCTCCCGGGTTGTGATGCTTGTACAGGGCCAAAATCTGTAAACAATTATGTGGGGGAAAGACATGGAAACAGAGAACTTATCTCAGAATTTCATCACCAACATGTGACGTGCAAAGTGGCTGTAACAGACAATGAATTTTCAAGTTTGAGTTACAAGAGTGCTTTTGTTCAAATCCAGGTGTCTTGTTGAACAGTCTTTGCATAATCATTTATTTAATTCATTGTTAAAAACATTTCTAAATTAAAACATTTCTTAAATAATTATTAAGTTACGAATAATGTTTAACAGATTTTCCCTTTCCTAAAGTTTTAGTGAGTGCTGTTTTAGTGGCTCTTCCACTGTGAAAAAGACTGAAGACTCAGCACTAATGTGTTTTCCTACTAAATTAGCAAAAAACAGATACACATGACTGACTCAAAATGTTAGTTACATGTGACTACAACTGAACAAGCCTAAGAATCTACAGCCACACTAGAGGCAACCTGTGGGGCTAAAAAATGAGGCCAACAAAGAAAACTGCAGTTCCTCTAATGGCCACTTGAGGCTGGCTCCAAAAGTAAGTCAATCCTCAGAGACTTTAATGTTAAATGCTAAACTTTACAGCAGAAATAAACATGCTTACAGCCTGGTAAAAATGGTTTTGGTCTCTTAAGCTAATTTCTGGGGGTTGAATTTTTATATAAATCACCCGTTTACATTTTATTAAGGCTTAAAGTTACACATAATTAAGGGTGGGCTGCCTTTAGTGACAGGCTGTCTGTGAGGCATCACCTTGGGTCCTCATTTAGATCCACCTCTCACAGATCCAACTTCTCGTCCAAAAAAAGACACTTATGGCACCAAGATGATGATGGCTGACACTGAGTCCATTATTTCATACAGTCAATGGTAGCGACTCACTAGCATGCTAACATTTGCTAACTATCACTAAACAAAAGGTGTGCAGCTGAGGCTGATGGGAATGTTGCTAGTTTTGCATGTATCTGGTAATAAAGTATAGTATTAAAGCTGAGAGTGGCACTAGAAGTATGTTATTTTTCTGATTAATTGATTGAAGATTGTGAAAAAGGCAATTTTTTTTAGCTCAATGTGATGTCTTCCAAATGTGTTTTTTGCCCAACCAACAACAGCAAAATTTTACATTTTAAAGGGGTTCTATGCAAAATTCAGAGCATTTGAGTCGTCTGGACACACAATTTACAAAATGGCTGAGCCAGCGACTAGCAGCTAACACCGCTAACTCCATAAACAGTGCTAAACAATGGGAACAGTGCTGACAGAGCTAACAGTGTTAACTACGGGAGAATTGGGGGGTGGGTGCTATGCTTTTGCGATGACACTGTCTAGATATCTGCAGTAGCCACTGTATGAGTAGTAAATAGTGGTGGCCATGAGCTGGCCAGTGGGATACACTCATACACTAAGATGTATGCGATGGGATCAGCTTACCACAACAAACCACAGAGAAGCTCAGAATACAACACACACACACACAGAGTTAGCCTGACTTCATTTTCTGCCCGTTCTCATTCCCATGGCATCAAATACCAACACTTTATCACGATTCTTGGTGTGATATCAACACCATAGGCACCCTTTAGTGTCTCTTTGAGATGCACCAGGCTAAACTAACTTCAATATAAACTCATGCAAACCCATGAAGCTGAGAGCAAGTGACATAGTATGAGTAAGGGGAGGTGGACGGGCCAAACAAAATCATTTGTATCATCTAGGAGTTACGTTACATAACAAACACACTCGTTTTAAGCAAAAACATTATCTTTTCTTAAACCCAAGTTGTTTTGTTGCCCAAATATGACACTTTCACAAAATTTACCACGTTACACTGTGTTTTCAGCTGTGGCTCACATGGACACACAAAAGGGTGCCCTATGTGTTGCAATGTGATGTGATGCCAAGGGGTGTTATTGTCTGCAAAAGATGCCATTACCATACTATTAATAGTGGTTTGCTGTTATATTAATGCTCTGAATGTTGCATACAGAACCTTTAAGAAGCTATAACATTGAATGTTTGACTTTTCTTCTCAATGAACAACTAAAATGATTAATCAGAATTTGTTAATTTTCTGTCAACCAACAGAGTGATGGACATTTTAGCACTAATGTAACTCCTCTCAACAAGCTGTTACAACACAAACTTCACCACTTCATGTGTTTCACACTACTGGTATGTGAATCAAAACAGTCCTTCAGTAACCAGAGGGGGAGAAAATCATGTTTTGAAGAATCTTTCCGTCTGAGCTGCCAAACCTTCAGTCAGCCATGTGATCAGATGTAATTTGCACACTACAGTGAGGTGTTGCACTATACCTGAGAATATTTGTTTTCAGCATTCCAGATGTAGGTGCAGGACCCCATGCAGTAGTTAGCGTTGTAGCCTGTTGGCTTATGTATCCACTTCCAGCCCAGATCTTTCCTGAAGTCGATATACAAGCTCCGCACGCAGCAGGTCTCTGTCTGACTGCATGTGAGGAAACAGAGAAACATCAGCTATAGAAGGTACATTTTCAACTTCAGTCAGTTTTAAAGCTGCACTAAGGAGAGTTTTAATGTAAAATTACACATATCCTGTCAGTGTAAAAACTGCATTTTTTCCCACCCTAAATAAGACCCAAAGATTTACTGTATTTACCTAAATGAAAGGTGGGTGTCTGACTTACTGCAGCCACTTCTTTCCTGAAGCAAGTAACACATTAAATATAAGCTACAATACAAACTGTCCCTTTAACGCCCAGACACACCAAACCGACATAATGAACTGGTGATGTCTGTTGCGTTTCCTCACCACAGCTGCATCTCAGCCAAAAAGGTGTGCTTGAACACACCGCAAAGACTACAGCCAGCAGCCAACGAGCACAAATGTTCTGCACGTGCGTAAGAGGAAATAACTGTCCATACCAGCAGCTGCAGGTAGTTTGTATTTGTCAGTTAAAAGGGAAACCAGAAGACCGACAGTATGGATTCAATACCTTGGTTAGCCAGTTAGCACATTGTTAACACAACCCGTTAAAACAACCTGTTGAATACTCCTAACAACTAATGTCCCTGATGTTTTCACATTTAAACTTAGACGAGTCAACTAGACTAACAGTAAAAAAGCACTCAGAAAACAATCAAATTTTAGCACAATTTAATCTATAGGGGTAAAAATTGTCTGAAAAAATGTGTATATTACAACAGCCATTTGATATTTTAAATCTCATTTATTTAATTAGCAAATTGTGTTATACCACTGATGTGTTTGTTGCTTTGCACTGTGTATGAACACTGCATGTTATCCTACAATACACAACAAACACCTCACTAAATGAAAATGAACAGGTAACATCTGTTGAAAACAATATTCTTTCAGAGATGTGCTTGATTATTACAACAGCATTTTTATTTGGTCAACACGATCACATAAAATAGTAATAATTTTATTGATTACTTCAACTGACTTGTATTTGTAGTGCCAACTAGCAAAGGTGGCAACACTTAATCGACTGTTCAACTAATCATGCACATTTCCAATATTAACTGTGCGCTAGTGAACAATAATAAAAACAGTTACACACCATTTCCCTTCACGAGCTCTATACCAAGTGTGTATCAATGTCACATACTCTTTACTGTAGCCATTTGTTTGCTCTCCTCACATCTGTTTCTCTTCTGGTGCACTGAGCTGAACTGCCAATCAGAGTGATTTCATTAACCGACGGCCTCACCATGCACAACAACAGACGACAAAGGCCGACCAGGGCCAACTAATGTCAACAGACGCAGCACAAGAACTAGGGTGACAGAAACTCACTGACAGCTCAACATTGACCAATGGCCGATCATCGGCTTCTTGTGTCAGGGCCCTAAGATTTACTTTGTTTATCTAAATGAAAGTCTGGTGTTTGATATACAGCAGCTACTTTACCGAAGAAAGTGACAAATCAAGTGTAACATACAAACTGTCCCTGTAAGGCCCAGAAACACAAACTGACTGTCTGCTGTTGGTCAACATTGGGCCATCGGTGAGCGTCTGTCACGCGAGTTTGTGCAAAGTGTCCCAAACCATTGGCACTAGTCGGCGTGAGTGAGAAAATCAAACAAATGGCTGAAGTCAAGAGGGCGTGAGATAAAACATGCTTGTTATCATGAGTAATACGGTACTATCTTCTTAGCTATTGAGCTCTTAAGCAGAAACAGTCGTTAATTGTTTTTGTGGTTGTTCGCTAGTGCACCGTAAATCACGTGTTTTGGTCGTTGTGTTGTTAATGTGCTATCTGGCTAACTAGCATCTAGAATCCATCCTTTTGCTCTTAAAGTTTCCCATTTTAAATGACAAATACAAATTATTGCTGCCTGCTGCGATGGAGAGTTATTTCCTCTCAGGCAGGTGCAGGACATGTGCTAGTTGATCATTGGCTGTAGTTTTTCTGTGTGCTCAAGTACATCTTTTTGCCCGAGGCACAGACGACGTGAGGTGATGCAACAGGCAACATTCATTGCCTCTTGTTCTTTGACATCAGCTTGGTGTGTCAGGGCCCAAACGGCACTTAGCAGTTCTACAGCACGTGTGCCTCAGAAGAAAGAGTAGATTGGTGGTTTGAACGCCAGCTCCTCCTGTGCACACATCAAAGCGTCTTTGAGCAAGACACTGAGCCCCAGTTGCTTTACACTGCAGCTCAGCCTTGCGTTAGTGTGTGTGCGGGGATGAATGAGAGGCACATTGTAAAGTGCTTAATCCAGTTGAGGTTGAAAAGCTCAGTAGTCTATTTATCATACAGTGATCGAAGCTGCCTGTAGGTTAGGTTAGCTTTAAAAATGTCAGTGAAATAAAACACAACAGAACAGTGTGATTGCTTACGCTGTACACGTATCCTTTACATCTGTGGAGCGTTTTTTGCGCGAGGTGAGGTGGCTGCTGACGTTCTGAGGGATGGACATGGTCAGGATGTAGGGCGGTTGCTGTGTCATCGTTTGTATCAATCCTGTGTCTCCCCTCCCAGTATTTATCCCAGAGATGGTAAAACTGAAGCCGCGTTCATCACTTGTCTGGCCGCATTCACAAAACAGCCGAAGTTGGAAACTCCGCTCATCCTCTGGTAAGACAGAAATGTATAACCAAACAACCAAACAAATGGACAGAGGTCACAGTAGTATCAGATCAATAAATGAAGCTTGTTTCTCACCATTCCCTTTGAGCCAGTTCTGCAGGGTCTCAGTGACATCGAAGGACAGCCATTTGTTTTTCCACTGGTTGGTGATGAAGCGGGAAGCAAGGTAGCGGGATGTTGTCCCCATATCCTGATACAGCTCCACCCGCTCCTCAGTAGTAGGTATGTTAGTTTGTTTGATGAGCATCCGGAGCTCGGCACTGGTCAGCAGGCGGTAATCCCCCACACTCCGCCGTATCTCAGAGATGTCAAAGAACATCGGGATGATTTTTGACGTCTTGGTGGTTCCTGTGTTATTTTTTGCTGTGGGATTGAAAACAATTACTCATTAGGAGATTTGACAAAACCATTTTGTGCTTGACTTTATCTCAACACTGATTCTGAGTTTTTGGATGTTTAAAGGCACAATATGCCATGTATGAAGGAATATAAGTGAGAAAAAGCCTACTGGCCTGTCATATAATGTGTGTCTCAAAACAACATTTTCCCTAAAGAAGGGAAATTACTTTGAATGGGAATTTTAATTATAAATGTTCTAACTTTTTGATCTGCATCTTTAAGCTATTTATGATATTTGTTAGTATTTTAGTATTAGTTATTTATCCAAAAAAACAACAACAACCTAGTACTGAGTGCTGGCAGTGAGACCAAGTCATTGTTTTGCAAGTCTCTACACTCAAGTCCCAAGTCAAGTCCCAAGTCCTAATCCTTGAGTTCTAAACAACGTAATGCCATGTGGCGAGTATGCTGAATATTGTTTTCAATAAATGTAATTTGTTAACTTTTATTTAGTGAGGCGTTGTCATCTTCTTTAGGATAATGTGCAAAATCCATAATGCACGGGGCAAAGTGCAAAACATATCAGCAGTATTTAAAACAACATCTGGTTACTGAAAAATGTGATTCATGATTTTAAATGGCTCCTAGAATGTATGCGATATTATATTGGACAATGTACACCCTTGTAGATAATACTGTGCTAAATTTGGACTATTTTGTAAATGCTTTCCTGCTTTTAGACTAGTAGACTAGTCTAAGGTTAAACTTCCATTGAAATGTCAGGGAAATTAGTCGTTAGGAACAGTCCTTGTAAAACACTTTGCTGCAATATCTCTTGGCACAAGAACGCAGAATTTTTCAACTAATAAAACATGACAACTGGAAAAATGGATGCTCTCACGGGACAATTAATGGATGTAAGGTTCAAAGATTCAGGTCCTTACTGAACTCAAAAGTTCAGCTAATTTGAGCGGTGAACATTTTTCTGTATTACACTATGTTCAAAATTCCTTTTAGTAAGTCTTTACTTATTTACACACTTGACCCACACATCAGTGCAATTTTCTGCATAATGTAACACTAAGATGTTTATTACTCTGTTTTTCATAAACAAACTTCAGAATTCTTTGCACACACTAATAAAATGTAATAGCCAAAGCCACAGTGTTACTCAATAATCTTAACTGCAGCCAAACATTCATCTCTTCCAGCTGCTGTAAAGTTGACCATAGAGAGTGTTTTGTGTTCTTACAGTATTCCTGCCCATATTTGCAACTTTTATTCCGGAGCCTGCCCATATCATGACAGCAGGAACGTTCCTCCTGCAGAGGCTGATAGAAAACAGAGCCAAGCTACTGAAGACTTTAACACCATAAATCTACCAGGGTTACATTACAAAGGATTAAGTAGAAGGGAGACGTGCAAAGATAAGAAGGCAGATGATCGCTATTGAAACACCGTGCAGAAAGACAGAGAGTGGGAGGAGGTGTAGAAGGAGGGGGTAGTACCCGACAAAGAAAACAGCAACATGAAGAATGCACTCATATGAATGTAACACAGTTGTGAGGGGTGGAAGGGTGGAAGTGGGGGTGCACAGAAACTGGAGATGTGTATCAATGGAGCTCGGCTCTGGCTCAGGCCCAAACCTTCTACTCTGCCTCAGCCTGCCAAAGCCAGGATTCTCTGCTCTCAAGTCCGGGAATTACTCTCTGACAGGAGCTACAGCCCAGCCTTGCATACTTGTGATCCAGGCTATACCAGGAGCCATGGCTGCTTGTGTATCATTTACCGGTATCACCATCTGTGTTGCTGCTTAGGTAGTGTTTCACCCCTTGTAGTGAAGCCAAACTGAAACTGAGAAAAGAGCTGGTGCAGAGTGTAAAGGGAAACAAGATGACATTTTACTGGTCCCACCCAGAGCATAGTCAAATGTTTGGTTGTAATTGCTTAAATGGAAACACAGAGTGTCAGTACAGTATGAAGAGCAGTGAACTGGCAAGGATGTACCAAGCAACGCCAAGCACGGAAAGTCATCGTCTCCGGCCAGTTTGAGTAAACTGAGATAAATGTGTTAAGGGTTAGAGAAGTGTTTACGAAACAGGAAATTAAGTCACTTCCTCTAAGAAGCATACTGGCTGCATTGCCGTAATTATGGTGAAGCTTTATCCTCACTTCTACTTTCCAATTAACACAGCTTGGATTGTCTTCCTATTAGTAAACTGCTCATCTGCTCAAAATACAAAGTGCAAAATCTCTTCTTCATGCTCGGCTGAGAAAAGGCCCCCAGGTAGGGGTAAAGATAGTACCCCAGTTTGCATACTAACATGGGTGTGGGGGGATTTGTGTGTTGAATCAGGGCCTATCTGCAGGTAAGCTGGGGACAGCTGTTGTGACAGGTAGGGAGACAGCACTGTAATTACCAGTGGGAGGAACCAGATTCCAGCAACAGGCTAAATATCTGCCTCCTTCATACGCTCAACTCCACCCTCCTAGAGCTCACTAGTCAATGTCTAGTGTCCCACCTCACCCTGTTTTAGAAACGGACCCCCGTTTCTACTCTTCTTCATCGTAGGGTAAATTTAATAAGTACTCAGTAAACACTTCAGTCCTGTGAATGGTGCAAAGTGGCTAGTTTCCAAAAGGGGGAAAGTGTTCACTGTGTTTACGAGCTGAATTACATTTGGACCAACACCATGTTGAACGGGAGAGGTGAATTTGTGTGGGCTTCAAGGGGGGTGGGGGATGTGACTGCTAATTTAGGGAATCTAGCCTAATCCACCACACAATTACCATAATGGAGGCTAAAACTATTAAGTTCTAAAATGTTCTGCACACAAATATGCATGCCTGCAGGTATTTTTTGGGGTATCAGGAAAATGTGAGTCGTCCAATAAAAACAACCGCAAATTGAAGTGACGAATAGGATTTGCTAATGGATATTTTAAAAACGTGTTCTCCACTTGGCTTCTTTTTTAATTGCTTTGCTCAAACACAGTCCTCTGTCTTTTACTCAGAGAAGAGCAGAGGCTGAATTGTCTCCCACACCCTTTTGTGTGTGTGTTCTAAATAATTGCAAAACACTTCTTGCTGGGCCTGCACATGTACACTCATGCACTTCCATTTCCCAGTCTGTAGAGGTTGAGTCTGTTTTAAGGCCCTGTGCTGAGGGATAAATGGATACGATCTTCTTACCAAGTCTGTATCATAACAATGTGTAAAGTATGTGTAAATGAACTACGATAAATTCTCTCCATCTTACCAGTGGCCAGATCTCCGTGCTCATGTCTCAGCTCAAAAAAAACAAAACACGTCACCTGGTGGATTTTGGCTGGCTCTAGGACTGTAGCTTGAACTACCCAGCCCCAAGGAACAGCGTCAGCCTTTCAAGACAATTTTACAAAATGGCCAGACAGAATTACAACGTCCAGGGCCATCACTTGGAACCAAAAAGACTTTTTCTCGTAGACTTACATTGTGAAAGAGACATCTGTAAATCAGTGGATTACTGTTGAAGGTCTAGTTACCGAAACACTGCAATAAATATATTTCTTTGGCAGGTAAGACAGTGTGTGGGAGTTTCACTGCAAACTGAGCTGCTTGATTACTCTAGTGCACTTGTTCTATGGGCCTCACAATTTGGAAAATCCGAGTAATTTTATGCTGGGTAACAGAGCTTTTTTGGCCTCGTGTGCCACTGAGCAACTTTCATAGGAATGAACGACTGCATTTTCATTTGTCCACCACCAAGGACACAAAGAGCACAGTAGCAAATCAAGAAAGACCCACCCCTCTCTCTCTCAAACTCAAATCAAATGGTAAAACTAGGCAATGCTGTTTTTATATATTTCAAGGTCATGTTATTGTATTGCCTATTTCACACCTAAACTTTCTTCAGAAACATATTTCAGTGCATTGTTTAGCTGTAACATACGGGTTTGTAAACAGGAGGTGAGCACCATACTGTTTACTGGCCGAAAGTACTGAGATCAAACGATCAAACAATATAACCAGACCCACAGGAATGCTGCTTAGCCTTGCTTCCAATTTTTCCCAGTGGCTACTCCCGGTATTGCAGTGAAAAGAAATACACTGTAGCCCAAAAACATATTTCCCATCATCCACCACTGTAAAAGTACCCTGGAAATCCAGAGTTCTAGTGAGAGCACAATTTGAATTTGCTCAGCGAGTCACTCTGGCAATCAGCAATGATGCTCATAACCCATGCCGTTGGAGCCGAGCGGCACCAATCACATCGGTGTATCTGCTATAGGCGGGCCAGATTTCCAGGCTACTGTAAAAGACACCTTGAACTGCAAACAAGGACTCTTTTCATTCTGAATTTTTGAGCCATGGAGGTTTTATCTTTGTAAAGCTGTCCTCAATCCAAAGAAATCGATTTAGAAATCTGTGACGTCATTACAACTTAAAGTCTATAAGGCGAGTGGAAACTTGCAGGCAGGGCCAGCGGGAGAAACACTACTGCACATATTCAATGGGCCTCACACCATTAAAGTAAACCCAGGAAACTAGAAAATTGTTTTTGTGTATGTGCCAGCAACTCTATTGGAATGAATAGGCACCATCTTGAGATCCGCTATCTAGTTATAATCATGCATCTATGTCTCAACTCTCACCAAACTCTGTTCGCATGCTAAGCAAAGCTGATCAAATATAAACTTGCCTAAAATGTCTTCACAAACATATTTTAGTGCACTGTGTGGCTGTAACATGAGAATTTTCTGGACAGGGAGCATCTTATGATTTCCTGTATTGAGAAAATGAGCAGAGTTGTGCTGATTTAACATCAACCAAAATTCTGTTTCTGCATTGCCTTTTTCTTGCCTCAAGTGTTTTCAGAAACATATTTTAGTTTACTGTTTATCTCTAATTTCATATTGTTTGTTACCAGCTGGCAGCCATATTTTTTCCTGTGGGAAAACAGCCAACCTCGCATTACGTCACCTAGCAGCAGGAGCATTAATTGGTCCAGTGCGGCGCAGTGCATTCTGGTAATTATATGTTTTCTACCTCAAGCAAAAGCAAATGCCACAGCACTTTTCCTGTGTTTTCTCTGGTGATGTAGCACCAGTTTCAAAAGTATTAGCGTCTTTCTATTGCATAGACAGCTCAGTTTCATGAGAGACCATCTTTCCAGCAGTGAAACACTTCTTCAAGACAGTGGATGGGTGTTCTCTGGCATTCCACTGAGGTAGGAAACACATACTCCCCATGGGCACCGCTTGCACCGGACCTGAGTCACACTCAAGATCTCAGTGGCCATCAGCCTGCCTTCCTTCCTGCCAAGCTGCCCTGTCACAAACATGCTGCAAACACACTGATAATAAACTCAGGAAACCCAGCTGAGAGAGACAGACAGAAAGAAAGAGAGAGAGAGAGAAGGGTAATCATGGGCAGAGAGATATGGGAATGAAATGTGAAATGGTCAGGGAGAAAGAGATATGATGGAGAACAAGTGACAGGATAAGCAAGGGAGAACCCAGTGATCAAGTTACAGGAAACCCCCAATCCCTGAGGGACAGAGAGAGAGAGAGAGAGAGAGAGAGAGAGAGAGAGAGAGAGAGAGAGAGAGACAGAAAGAGAGAGAAAGAGAAATAGAGAGAAAGAGAAAGAAAACGAAAGAGAGGAAGGGTAGGGGCGAATTTTCTCAATTTTCCCATAATTCCCTCCTGTTCTTTGGTTTTCATCTAAGCAGAACAAAATCATGCCCCCTCATTTTGAAAGTTCCTTTGTTCTCCCTTTGGTCTGCACACTCCTGAGCACCGTCCATCCACTCAAGTCTTCCTTTTGAAGTGGTGGATAAAAGAGGGATAGTGTGGATGCCTGCCTGATAGGGTGAGGAGTATAGGCATGTAGAGAACAATAGAGCAAAGCAACAAACTAAGAAAAAAGTCTGTTTATCATAATAGTTTTGGGAGTCATTGCAAAACTACAGCCAAAAACCATTTGGCTGAACAAACAGTGTATGCGGGCAAGCCAAACAAACATCGCTAATAAAGCAGTAAAAATGCCATAGACACCACGAAAGCAACACGGAGCATAAGACCAGATGCAAAGCACAGTCCTGCTAACTTGTTACGCCTGTGATCTCTGAACTCCTCAGGCTGCCTGAAGATGTTGGGTGGAGATCAGAAGGGGTACACATGTTGAGGGAATTTATGGAGGAGATTGGAATTGACACCAGCCATTGGGCATATGCTAATTAATTTGGGCTGTAGCCTCAAAGTTCGACCATACCAGCGACTGCTTTAAGGCTTGTTTATGCCGAATTGTGGCCGAATTGTGGTGGACCAACAGAATGACAAAATGACAACGTGAAATATTGGCTTTAACAACAAAACACCTTCTTTGGTTTTATTTGTATGCAGTAGGCTAGTTCTTGCTACAAATAGATTTCCCTGTCAATAGCAGTTGTGGATGTAAGACCTGAAGAAAAACGCAGGGAGCTTCTACCCTCTGAGCAGGGGACGAGATCAGTTGCCGTAGAACAGAGCCAGTCAATGAATGTTATTGCCACGTTGTGCCATTGTTATTGTTCAGAAAGTGCTGCCAATGTGTCTATGTCACACTAGAGGCTGACAATGTTGTCCTACATGTCATGCCCATCATGCCTCTTTTGCTTCTGAGACACCAGCATTCTATTAAAAAAAAACCCACACTGGAGCGGCACCATGCCAATGTTGTTTGGTTCTGTGTAAAAATACAACGGCAGTGTCAAGAAGGGTCTCCGTGGCGGCCCTACAATGCAATCTTTGTGTAACAAGGGCTACTGTGTCCTTTTCCTAATTCATTTACTTGAATAAAGATTAAACATGGCCGTTAACTTTAGTCTTTGTTGTTTATTTCTGAACCAGTAATAAACATAACAATTTGTATAGGGGCAAGTAAAAATTGACTACAAGCAAGTAGATTTTTGACTCACTTGCCCGACCGGAAAAGTGAAAAACAAAACATTGACGTGGAACCCTATAATCATCTTCACGATCTTTGCTGTGTGTGTGTGCGTGTGTATGTCTTGAGCAGTTTGCCTGAAGTGCCTGTAAATGTAGGGAGCATAAATCACCATTGTACTATTACTTGACATTCTTAGTGCTGTAGTTAACCCATCAGCAATTTCCCCCATTCTTGACAATGGGTGTCAGTATGCCACAATACTTGACTGATGTGTTCTGAATGATCTGGCACTCACCGGTCATGTTGAACTTGTGCAGGACCTTGGCAAAGTACTCTTCCTCCTCCTGCTCTGTGGAGATGTCTGTCTGGACCTCGGTCTGCTGCTCCTTCAGCATCTCCTTGGTGCTGTTGTAGAGGGACAGTAGGGTGGAGGGGATCTCCTCCTCATCTCCTGCCTGATCTGGCTCTGGCTCTTTTGGCAAACGCAGTTTGCTGAGGATCTGGCTCCTGATGGCTTCGATGCGCTTTTTCTTCACCATCTCTAGGTCCAGCGTCTTACACGTAGACATACCACTTACATTGCCCACCATGTACACAACCATGAGCATCATGAACGTCAGCTTCATGGTGTCAACCTGACTGTTTGCACCCACGTAAGCACTTTGGGTCTGAGCAAATTCTCCCTCACCTTTTCTTTCACTGCCTTGCCTCCAACCAGGGATGCTTAGGGAACAGTGAATCACTCAGGGGAGAGGTGTGAGTGACGCAAGGTGTTTACACACAGCGGAACAATTAATACAGTGTGGAGAGTCCGAAGAGTTCAGGACTGCTGGTGCCACCGCTGTCACTGCCGCTGTGAAAACCACCTAAAATGTTTGCCCTCTTTGCATAGAGGCAGATGGAGAGAATCCCAGTGGGCGGACAGACGTGGAGTGATGAGCCAGTCTCTGACTCAGCCACACAGGTAACACAATGACGTGCCAGACGCTGAAATGAGTCCAGAGTGGAGCTGTCAAATACTAACAGAGCCCAGCCAAACATACAAACAGACAGCACCACCGACACTTAGAAGGCCCTCACTGAGTCCACAACAATCAACACTCAGATACTTAACGGAGCTGATTCTGTACTCAAAGACTAAATTGTGAATGTGATTTCAAGACCTGCAATATCAAATTGAATCCCTTCCTACTCAAAGCAAGTACATAAACCTCCACGTGTCAGCTCAAGGCTGTGTTGCTTACCAGGCTTAACTTTCAAAAAATGAATAGTGGCAGAGCCCAACGTACTTACTGCCTAAATCTACCACTTTTCAGCTGACGCTGCTTCTTGTCCTCCTTGACCCACAAGGTCTCTTCACAGATTATTGAGGACTGATCTTTACATGGGTGTAATGTCAAGGTCCTTTCTAAACGTCTCTAAGGAAGAGAAAACAGCAGCGATACGTCCTGTGCTTTAAGTGGAAAAATTGCCTTCCTATTTTTCTGCTGGTGAAGTTTGATCAGATGACCCCTGAGGCTTTGGGTCAAGCCAGAGCTAATCAGATATCCACAGTGCAGAGAAACAAGGTACAATGTGGTATTTAAAATCTCACTGACTTACACCAGTCGCAAATCTATGCAGCCAAGACCTAAAGAAACGTCCCCACAGATCTGATAAACTTGTATCGCTCTCCTCTCTGACTACCTCTTTTTAGCAATAACAGCATGTGATCTGATCTGTGTACAGCTGCAGTTCACCAGAAAATGCTTTCAGCGCCGCCGACTCATGCTGACTTCACACTCAGAGCAGCTGCCTCTGTAACTGTGTCTTCATTCTCAAACACATTAATGTGATCTCAGGCGAGGGATGTTATCAGAAGATAAAACCACAGCTTCTGCCAATCAAACACTGTCCTCATGTAACAAAATGTTAAGTTTTGACACACCTTCTCTTTAACTGGGTATCATCCAGACACAGCAGCAGTACCGGCAGCAGTAGCAGGAGTAACAGTCCCTCTTAGCTCACACTGTTGTGAGAATCAGATTGTAGTCTTGTCTCTATCCATCCATCGGTATCACCTCGTTTATGCCCTCTGCAAGCTCCTTCACACCTTCCCTCTTGAGTCTCCTCTGACACAACTCCCTATTTGCACCTCTATTTAACTCCCTGCCTCTCTCACCGTCTCTTGAGCGCTCCCTCTCTCCTGGTGCTTGTCAGAGCTTGCTGGTGACAAAGTGATTTGTGGGAGCTCGGCTAACTTTTCTCTCGCACTCCCTCGCTCTGCCCCTCTCTCTCTCTAACTCTTCTTTTCTTTCTGGTTCCTGTTACTCGTCTAATAGAGCGAGGAGCTCTCCGCCCAGGAAATGAGGGTAACGGCCGCAGTGTAAAACATCTGCTGTTTAACAGAGCTCTGCTGCCTGCCTTCTGTCCACATCAGGAAGCCAGGAGCTCAACACTCTGAATGACTGACTTTAGAGGCACCAACTCTCTCACACTCTCTGGCCTGTCTGCCCACAGAGGCAGTGATGACTGACATGTCAACGAGCCCTGCATGGCACCAGTGTCCCGCCAACTGACCGCCACATTTACCTGGTGGCTGTGAAGGTGAACGCCTGCCAGGCTGAAGAACTGAGCCACTTGGGAGCAGCGTGTCTAAAAGTAGAATGGTGAATGTCAAGGGATGGAGAGCCAACAGGGCTGGACTGTGTGGTGCAGTGACCTAGGTCTGGGTGCTTTTTAGAGGTTGGATTGTGTATTTTCAAAAGGAAGGCAAGACTAAAACAAACCGGTGATGGTTTCAATCATTTTGTCTCTGTCTGAGGGATGATTCAACAGGGAAGTAAAGATAGTAAATTGCTCTATGGTCTTGGATTTTTTTTTAGGTTTTGCCCAAATGTGTTTCACATGTTTGTTTATTGTCTTCCATTCAGTGTGACAGTTATGAAGAAAGAGCCATTCATCATACACTGGCAATAAGTGGTGACATTTAACATAGGGAAACTCAATGCAAAAATCCCCTAAAATACCAGCACTAGTAACAAATGAAAACAATGATGACTCAAACAAAGGCACTATAGACAATTAGTCCCACAGTCTCAACAACACTATATCTCTGATTACCATTGACGATAAGCAGGTGGGAATAACATGAGTGTGGCTATCAACTGTCAACAACTATTACTGTAACTTGCCCTGTTGTGTTGATCTGTGGGAGCTTTGATGGGTGAGCACTGCCACCCGGTGGCCAAAGATGGTGCATCATTTAAAGGACTCTGATCCTGGTGAAAGGGCAACGAGGGCGACTGGGCAGCTGTGCTGAGCACACAGCAGCTGAACTTCTGGGGGTCACCCTTGTTGAGCAACTATCCTGGCAGAGGCACATTGACAAAATATTTGGGGAAGGTACACCTATGACCAGAAGATGCTCCTTTTTCCTTACACCTAACCACTTTGCAGGTCATACAAGCCTTGGTATTAAATCATCTTGACTACTTCCATGGTCAAGCACTGCAGATAAAGAGCTATACAAGCTTCAGTTAGTGCTGAATAGAGCAGCTCATCTTGCATGTAAGAGTTCAAGAAGAGAAAGTGTAGACAAAAAGCATGCTGATCTGAGCCTAGCTGAAAGCAGTCTTCTAATTATATTTGGAAACATATGCATTTTAAAACAACTCTACGGCCTGTACTTAAAAAAACATATTCCAGAACAGACATGACCACAACACAAGACATTTTAGGAAGGATCAGGTTACAATTCCTCAAACTAGAAACAAATGCAATGAAAGAAACTGTTATTTATAGAGCCATTTCTCATGGGAATAGTTCTTCAAACTGTATTACTCAAGAAACAAGTAAAGGAAGTTTTAAAAAGAAACTAAAGAGTTTATTCTGGGTAGAGGCCTATATAATTTGGTGAAACAGGTAATTGTGCTTATACTGTTTTAACTGGGGTGAGTGGAAGGCAAGGTTGGTGATGTAAGTGTATTTGCTGTAGGCATGTATGTGAAAGAATAGGCAAGGCAAGGCAAGTTTATTTGTAGAGCACAATTCGTACACAAAGTAATTCAAAGTGCTTTACAGAAGAAGAAAATGCATTAAAATCACAATACAAAATAAAAACATAAATAATCATTATAAAATGAACTTTAAAAGAGAAGAGAAGAGTGCAGGTAAGATCCTTTCAGTCAGATTTTAGCTGCATAAAACTGGAACCCTGATTCCCCATGTTTAGTCCTGACTCTGGGCACCAGCAGGAGGCCGGTCCCTGAGGTCCTCAGAGTCCGCGATGGTTCATATGGCACTAACATGTCAGAGATGTACTTTGGTGCTAGGCCGTGGAGAGACTTGTACACAAGCAGAGCTGCTTTAAAGTCTATTCTCTGAGCCACAGGAAGCCAGTGTAGAGACCTGAGCACAGGACTAATGTGCTCGTACTTCCTGGTTCTGGTCAGGACCCGAGCAGCAGCATTCTGGATGTACTGCAGCTGTCGTACGGCCCGTTTTGAGAAGCCAGTGAGCAGGCCGTTACAGTAGTCTAACCTACTAGAGACAAATGCATGGATAAGTCTCTCCAAGTCAGGTTTAGACACTATACCTTTGATTTTGGCAATGTTTTTTACATAGTAAAAGGCTGCTGATGTTATTGATTTGATGTGGCTGTTAAAGTTCAAGTCTGAGTCCATTATTACCCCGAGATTTCTAACCTGATTTGTAGGTTTTAGAGAGAGAGACTGGAGGTGACTGCTGACACTTTCTCTTTGTTTCTGTGGACCAAATACGATGATTTCAGTCTTGTCTGAATTTAGCTGGAGAAAGTTATTTTGCATCCACACACTGACCTGTTGGATGCAGTGACAGAGTGAATCTACTGGTCCATATTCACCTGCTGTCAGTGAGACATAGATCTGAGTGTCGTCTGCATAATTGTGGTAGGGTACATTATTACTTTGTATTAACTGGCCTAAAGGCAGCATGTATAGATTGAACAGAAGGGGTCCCAGGATTGACCCTTGGGGCACCCCACAGGTCAAGGCCATGTGGTCTGAGGCACAGTTACCAATTTCAACAAAGTACCTCCTGTCTTCTAGATAGGACTTCAACCAATTTAGGGCATTGCCAGAGATGCCCACCCAGTCCTCTAATCTCTGTAACAGGATCTCATGATCGACAGTGTCAAAAGCAGCACTCAGATCTAGCAGGACTAAAACTGAGACTTTGCCTACGTCAGTGTTCAGGCGGATGTCATTTGTCACCTTAATAAGAGCGGTCTCAGTGCTGTGATGGGGTCTAAAACCTGACTGGAAAACATCAAAGGAGTTGTTCATTAGGAGAAAGTCAGTCAGCTGTTGGTAAACAACTTTCTCAAGGACTTTGCCTAAAAACGGCAGATTTGAAATGGGCCGGTAGTTGTTCAGTACTGTGGCATCAAGACTGCTCTTCTTTAGGAGAGGCTTTATGACCGCAGTTTTCAAGGCCTTTGGGAATGTTCCAGACTGTAGTGACATGTTAACAATGTGAGTGAGTGGTGGTAACAAACTGCTCAGCACAGACTTTAGAAATCTAGTGGGTAACACATCAAGGCAGCATGTAGATGAACTCAGACTGGTGATGATCTCTTGGACAGTTTTGTCAGTTACAGGTGCAAAATGGGTCAGCTCTAAGTGTCTAGGTGGCTGCAGGGTTGCTATTGGTGTTGTGGAAATGATGGCATTTTTAATGGTCTGAACCTTGTCACAAAAGAATGCTGCAAACTCATTACACTTAGATGTCGAGATCAGTTCCAACGGCAGTTGAGCTGGAGGGTTTGTTAATCTGTTCACTGTTGCAAATAAGACACGCGAGTTGTTACTCCAGTTTCCAATAATTTCAGAAAAGTACCTCTCCCTTGTTCTACGTAAGATCTGATTGAACACGTACAGCGTAAAGAATAAACAACTTTGTGGTTGACATCGCTGTCTTTAAGCCTTAAGTTTAAACATTTGCCTTTTTTTATGATCCACACTACAATGTAAAATGTACACGACCGTTAAATCAGTAGTGCAACTGAGGAAGAGAAAGGTAACAACAGATAAAGTTTCAGATCTCCTTCCTGTAACATTTTGTCAAAGACAAAATAACAGCAGTGGCTTCTTCCATACACCCGCTTTGGTTAACATCGCAGTCATGTATTTCACAATTAAAGATAATGAGCATTTCCTCTTTCACTCTTTTAACCAGAGATGCATCCTGTGATAAAGTTAAGAGCTTCTGAGCACTATCAGACAAAAAGAATATGAAAGCTGAACAGAGGAAGTGCCAAAAACATACTGTGCTAAATTTTGTCCCAGCAACACAAGCATTCTTATCATGCAAAGGAAGCCTGATTAAAAATTCCAAAGTAAATGATCTGACCTATTTTCTCTTCCAACATACTGTCTCTGAACACAACAACCTACGTGACTTACTGACCCCCGTTCATCCAACTGTCTTACCAGTCTGCCATGGGGTATTTCATACCCTTCACCACAAGGCCTCCATGCCAGCACCTCAGGGTGTCTGTGTGTCTCTGAGCACATGAGTGCAACATGGTCTGCTTTCCCATAATTCACCCTGAAGTCCTAAATGATTCTGTGTGTGATTCTGCAGAGGATCCCATGGAGCTGTGGCAAACCCAAAAGTCTCTAAGCCAGATGGGCTGAGGGAGGACACTGAGGGGGAAAAATATTCACAGTCAACAGAGAGAATAGAACAGTCTATTAATCATGCAACCACATCAGAGTTGGTCCTGCATACATTTCGTATCTGTGGCAGAGTGACATGACGCTGTAGCTTCTTTGTGACTGCTGCAACCACGCTTGCTCTGGAGCTTTATTTTGGATAACAGCTATATTAATGGTCGCCATCTCAAGTCCCCATAGGGACCAGCATGGAGAGTGGACCGGCAACTGGAGAGGTGCCAGCTTGCCTGCTGGGCACTGCAGAGGTGCCCATGAGCAAGGCACTGAACCTCCAACTGTTCAGGGCCACTTAAAGTAATAATACATCAATGTAATGTAAAACACAAATTTGACTCAAATGCAGGATTGGGCACAAACAAAGAGAGCAGACAAGATCAATTAAGTGATTTATTGCCAAAGTGAAGGTAGCCTATATAAGGATGTATATAGACTTACAGGCAGGCAGAAGGTCAGGCGGACAGGTACAGGCTCAAGGTGACAGGATTACAGGTTGCAGGGATCAGAGGCTTGAAAGCAAATGGGCCGGTTAAATACAGCAGGGCTGTTAAGGGAAAGTGTGAACAGGTAAGCAGGTGGGCGGAGAGGTCAGGCAACTGTAGACTGTAGAGCAGGCAGCTTAGTGGGAACAGGTGCGTAGGTGGGTGGGGCAGTCCGGAGAAAGGGAAAGGGAAAGGAGGGAAAATCCCAGGGCATCTGGCAAATTCATGGAAAATGGGGGAATGTTGAGGAGGGACAGAGAGACACACTAAAAATTCAAGTCAATCAGGCAAATGTACTCAAAAGTATCAAAAGTAAAAGCAAGTTTTATGCAGCTGAATGGCTGCTGTCAATGTTATGTTATCATATTACGTTATTATTGCACATGTATTATGAGAAAAGAAGCATTTTGTTGTAGCTGGTCAACTTTGAGCCCCTTCTAAGTACTTTATATGCTGTTGGGTATATTGAAATAGATTATATTTCATACGTTGATCATATATTCTGGATGTAAAACATTAAAGGAATTTTTATATCAACTACTCACCTTGTGTTACACTGAATTCGTGAGTTTTTCTTACATGCATCCACAGTGAACGGAGAATCCAAAAAGAGCAAACACTCTACATGAATTTAAGTAAATGGAGACCGCATTTGATAACAGTAAAACTATATCAGATCATCCCTTTACAAACTCTCACACAACCCCTGCAGTATAATTATGGTCAAAGAATAAATAAACGTAGGTCTAAAGGCTATTTGTAGGGACAAAATGATATGACTGAAAAGCTATGAACTGTTATGCCTACTCTCCTCTGTCTTTACATGCTGAGCTTAGTAATTGTTCTAAACTGACATATTAACGGGCGAAATAAGCAAATTACCATATTTTTTAGACGATAAAATTTCATTAAGGTAATATTGTCCTACATAGTTAGCGAACCTCAGTGGGGTTTTCCGTTTGTTAAACAGCAAAGCCTGACGCCAACTCATATTCAAAATTTACATTTAACAAAAACAACACGCTACTTGTGATTAAATTTTTAGTCTATCTTTTAGCTAACTGGTTAGAAATACTATGCCTTGCGCTGTTTCCTGTAAACGTGCGTCCACCTCACCTCACAGGCCGCCCGTTTCCATGGTTACAACGAAAGTGTATCCACGTGCGTATATTAACTGACGTAGGCAGCGTTGTGAATTGCCATCCTGTTGGCAGTGAACTACTGTTGCTCTTACCTGCGCCGTGTTTGAGAGGTAAGTCAAACGTCATAGTGTCTATGAATGTAGCAGACATGGTTTCAGCTGAACATTTGTATTAAAAATGAAGTCGTAGCCTACAGTATGTTGAGTTAGACTGTGCTGAGGGGGAATAATAACCTGAGAGCGTTACCAAGGCAGCGACGACGCGGAGATAGCAAAGAGACAGACACAGAGGGAGTGAGAGAGACCTGTGGAGTCCTGGTGAAATATTTCACTCTGACGCTATGAAATTAGGTCCAGAGGGGCTGCGCACGCACACATGTAGCTTTGCTGACTTTTGGTGGAGTTAAATCATCCGCAGACTCGCTGCTGACTCGTCGATGAAGACCCTCTTAGATTCTGGACAGGTGAGTGTGTGTCTCATGCTGTCTGTGGCACCATAACTGTAGGCTAGCTGATAAGGTCTGCATGAGTTGGCTGTGTCTATTCTGAACTGTGGAATCAGAAAAACAAACACCCTAACAGGTGACAAAGGAAAACTGCAAACCCTAGACAATACACCAGCCAGGTGCATACACTGATGTTATTTCATTTCATTAGGGAAATCTGTTGCAATTTAGTGAAGTGCTGAGTTTGTGTCTTTTGACAGGTGACATCTTCAATCTGCCCAATGGAGAAATATGAAAAGTTGGCCAAAATTGGCGAGGGTTCCTATGGCGTGGTGTTCAAGTGCAGACACAGAGACACTGGCCAGATTGTAGCCATCAAGAAGTTTGTGGAATCTGAAGATGACCCTGTCATTAAGAAGATTGCATTGCGAGAAATACGTATGCTGAAGGTGAGAAGAGATTAGTATCACTCTATAGTATCAAGTTAGGGCACATCTAACACCACAGGCAGAGTAGACACGTGCACGCACACAGGTGCACATGCACTCATTAAGGTATATGATCTTTTGTTACTTTGTTGGGAATCTGTCATGCACAGGCAGGCTATACTTTTTTATTATTATTATACTACACACAGTTAGTTTAAGTTAGTTGAAAATGCTTTACAAACATTTACATGTTTAGAAACAAAGTGTGAACATGTTGGGGGTAAAATAAAGCCATAAACACAATGTTAGGATGCAGCAGAAGATAACAGGTTTTTAAGTCTGCTCTTAAAGGCTGAGTTGGGGCACAGCTGAGATGCTCCGTAGGTTTAATTAAACATTTTTGCTGCACAGCGCTGACACTGTGTCCATATTCTCTGTTGGTCCTGCAGCAGCTGAAACACGTGAATCTGGTCAACCTGCTAGAGGTCTTCAGGAGGAAAAGACGGCTCCACTTGGTGTTTGAGTTCTGCGAGCAGACAGTCCTCAATGAGCTGGACAAACACCCCCGAGGGTAGGTCAAGGGAAACACAGCAAGGCCATGTCTCTGAGTTGTTATGAATTAGACCAGTGAGTTTTTTTTAGTTAGTCAACCAGCTACGTTAAAATTCTGCCCACATGCTAACACTGACAGGGGCTTGTCTGTTACTTAATTGTTAAAGTACAACATGGATGCGGAACTTTTATTTGTATTTGAGTAGCCTATTTTTAAATTGTAGTATTGTTATGCTTACTTAAAAAAATACTTCAACCATAAAATGACTATTTAGATATTAATTATTCACCAGTGTTATGGTGAATTCATGGAGAAAACTTTTTCATGCATCTCTCCACAGAGAATCAAAAAAAACATTCGTTAAGTACTAGGGGTCTGCATTTAATAACAGTAAAACATATCAAAACATCTGTCAATTCAATCTCTTACACAACTTGTGCAGTGTAATACAAGCCTCACTTAGACAGTTGTATGCTCAATACTTCCAAAACACTTGCATTTTCACTGAAACATTACATTATAAAAACACATCCACCTCCGAGTAGTGTACCCTGAGCGTGCCTGAACACACATGCATGACACTGTTTGTACTTACGTGCTTTAAATCTTCAGGTTTTAGCAAAACTACATGGGTTTGGCAAGTACTGAACATTCAACTGGATACCTGAGACTCGGATTATACTGCACAAGTTGTGTAAGAATATATTAACAGATGTTTTGATATAGTTCTGCTGTTGTTAAATGTGTTCCTCTTTCACTTCAATAGATGAAGAGTGTTCGATGCAGGGAAAATGAAGCTTTCTTCATGAAAGTATTCCTTTCAATAAAGCATCTAAATATTTCTGCTGTCACTGCAAAAGTGTGCCCCTCTTTTGAAAGAGATATGTGAATAACTGCTTACAAGAGAAGGGCAGCAGAAAGGAACAGGGTGAATTACAAAGAGGGAGTCAAGACTGTTGCCAAAAGATTTCAAAGACGTAGTGTTGGCTGCGGAGTGAGGGAGGAAGGGACGAGTCTAAAACAAAATATTAGTATTCAGTATTTAAGGGAAAGGGTTCTCCTTTTGGCTTCATGCTTTTAGGACTCCTCATGCAACCTAATGTCACAAGATAAGGTGTACATTTGTCATGTGAGGTCACACAGCGAGCCCACGCCACAGTGACTAGTTGCTGTCTGACCATTTTTCCTTTTCCCACAAGGCTGTGCAGCAGAAACTCTAGCTGCTCCTGAAAACAAAGGCGCTGTTGCTGTTAGACACAGGCCTAAGGTTACCCGGGTGACAGTAGGGCTGTGTAAAGCACCACTTCTTTCTTTTTTTTAAATAATAAACAAGGAAAACATGAGGAGTCAATAGGCTTTGTTTTGCTCCTCTTACATCAATCGATATTCCTTTGTCTCTGTAGGGTACCCGAGGCTCAGCTGAAAAGTATAGTGTGGCAGACGCTGCAGGCTGTCAACTTTTGCCACAAGCACAATGTCAGTATGTTTTTAATCTGGTATTTCATTTAAAGCTTTTCCTGTTATTTCCATGAATTATTCTTTTAGTTTCTCCCACATTTTTAATTTCTTCTCCTTTTTTTTTTGGTCTTAAAGAATAGTATTTGGGTTTTTCTGGTCCTTAGAACAATACTCGGCCACATATTCCGTATGTACAGTACATTGAATTTACTTGTCTCAGTAATAATTTCCTCCTCACTGTACTGGCCATTCAGTGATCCATTTCATGTGTGACAACAATATAAAAGATGCAGGACAAATCCCCAGCCTCATATACTGTAAACTCCTGAATTAAAGGGACAGTTCACCCCCTAATTCAAAAACACGTATTTTTCCTCTCACTTGTTTTGCTGTTTATCAGTCTAGATTGTTTTGGTGTGATTTCCTGAGTGCATAGAGTTGCACAGGTGTCTGCCTTCTCTCTAATATGACAGAAATAGATGGTACTCGGCTTGTGGTGCTCAAAGTGCCCCCAAAAAAACTTTGAAAAGTTCAAAAGCAATAATGACATGGTTTCTCAAGGTAATCCACAGACCCAAAACAATCTAGACAGATACATAGCACTGCAGGTAAGAGAAAAAATATGAATTTTTGCTTTGTGGGTCCCTTTAAGAATAAATGTTTTACAGAATGAAGACTATGAATTTTGTTCCTATATTTTACAGTGTATTGAAAAAGGACAAATGACTACTGCAACAAATAACAAGTACATACGGAATCTGGTTGTTTTAAGATAGACTTGAAAAAAATCTGAAAATATCCTTAACATGTTTTTTCCCACTGTTAACCTGTTGACTATTTTACTTTTACCAGACATGTTATTTATTGTTTTGTTGCTTCAATATTCTGCTTAACTTTAACTCTACATTTTAATCTGATGACATAGCTGTACCATTTCATTACATATGCTGTATTTTATTATTAATCATTATATAAGGTAAATACAGAGCCCCTAAAGTCCCAAAAGGTGATATTTTTTATTTTGTTCGCACAAAATAAAAAAAAATGAAAAAGTATAATATGTTAAAGTAGGTAATTCGCTGACTGTGGCTGCTCATAACATCTTCCTGTCACAATTGTAAACAGAATATGGCAAAACTATCTTATATTCCACTAGCTCAGTTTACAGTGCAAAATATTTGTCTGGAAAACTGACTGAGGTTGTCCAGCAGGCACCTGTAGGCAGCTGTTTAGATAATGAGCAGAGTTGACTGAGAAATTTGATCTTTCTCAAACTACAAAACTCATGAACAACAACTCTAACTTGTCTAACTAAAACTGAGCATAATTCCAATCCATAATGAGCAGACTCTGACTTTGCTTAGGCTGCAGTTCCCCCAGTAAGACTTACTGAAGTCTCAGCATTGAGTATCCAGTTTCAATATTAAAATGTTTGTAGGTTTCTGATCTCATGCTATTGTTTCTCCACATCCATTCCTCATCTGTCATCCTAATATAATCTTCTCTTTCTGTCATCCTTATATAATCTTCTCTTTCTGTCACTATGACACCATGTATCGAGTTGCCATATCCCTGACGCTGAGTGTTTATGTTGCAGTGTATACACCGTGATGTGAAGCCAGAAAACATCCTCCTCACCAAAACCGGAGTCATCAAGCTCTGTGACTTCGGTTTTGCCCGCATTCTGAGTAGGTCATGAAGAGAGCGAGTGCATTTATGTGCATTTAGTGTTAATCTACCTCTAATGACTTATTCAACACGGAACCTGAATCAGCTGCTGCTGATGGCCTCCTCACTTTCAATGTTCCAATGAATGCATTGCACAGGAGGACTGTTCAGCCAGTTAGTGCTCCTGTGTGTAGTGTGTCTCTGTTTACCCTGCCTGCTTTAGGTTTCGGTGTTAGGTTACCATACATTAACATGTAGTCATTCAGCAGGCCTTGTAATCCCTTCTACTACAATGTACATGTTATTTAGTGTTCATTATTCAGCATCTAAGTGTACGTCTGTCTGTACACGTTATCACCATCTGCCTGTGTGTCTGTACACTCAGCTGGACCAGAGGATGACTACACAGACTACGTAGCGACCCGCTGGTATCGCGCTCCTGAGCTGCTGGTCGGGGATACTCAGTACGGGCCTCCTGTGGACGTGTGGGCTCTGGGATGCGTCTTCGCTGAGCTGCTTCATGGGAATCCGCTCTGGCCAGGGAAGTCTGATGTTGACCAGCTCTACCTCATCCGAAAAACTCTCGGTACACTGATAAGAGGCCATATGCTTAACAGAACTAAACAAACTATGGATGCATCCACAAACTCACTTGCATAATTATCAATTATGAAACTTACAATGGACTTTGCTTTTGTGGGTTTCTTCAACTTGTATAGAAAGCAGGCCTTGTCCTTTTTTAACACCAAAACCTATGGGTGTTTGAAATTTGAACATGTTTTTTTGCTGGTTAGACACTTTATTTATGTCCACCCCTCCACACACACTGGTTCATATTTTGGTTCTGTATGAAGATTCTGATTGTGTCATTTCTGACCTCAGGTGACCTGATCCCTCGTCACCAGCAGATCTTCCGCTCCAACGTTTTCTTCAGTGGAGTCAGTATTCCTGAACCTGACACGACGGTGTGACTCCTATTACCACTAAGAATGCTTATGTCTTTATGGAGAGGCAATAAAGTGTGGTTGATATTAACGTTCCTTTTTATTTGTACTCTTAGGAGCCTTTGGAAAAGCGCTTCCATGGCGTGTCTCTGCACGCCCTCCAGGTTATGAAGGTATTTTATGTTTATATGTGATGAAGCCTGACTGACAAGACCTGCATGGGCAATATTATTGGCCATTACATCTGTGTTAGTTTACTGTATAATGTTGGCTGATAGGTAACAAGAAATTGCAGTGCAGAAAAGCTAAAGATACCATATATTAGAGGTCATTTACAAACAGCATTGTCATTACATACTGTAGATTGTCCACCAGACAGCACTGAGAAGCTCAAGGCAAAGCCACTGTTTTGAAATGACAAAGCTTTCACTTTGTGTGAGCAGTCATGCCTGGTGATGGACCCCTCTCTCCGGCTGTCCTGTGAGGAGCTGCTGGAGTTACCTTACTTCCAGGAAGAAGGAGGAGCCAACTGGGGCCGCGAGGGTGAGCGCCCTGGAAGACGACATGACAAAGGCTCCCGACGCCGACAGCCAGGGGTGAGTATGAAACACTGGTGGCTTAATAGTGTATATCCGCCCATAACCCCAAACTGTAAAACCTGCGACAGCCACACGTCCTTAAGTTGGTCACTTTACGTACACTTATTTGCATGGTCACTGTGGATAAAGCAGAGAGCCAGACCTGCTCACTTACACCTCACTAAGGCCTAACAGATGCTTTTTATAACAACGTTTTAAAATGAAAATGATCACCATACACACGAGCACTGTAGCACCATTTCAGAGTTTATCTCTGTCCATACTAACACACCGGAAAACACATGACCATTCACCTACACTGGGCATGCCGGTGTACGCAGGAAGCAGATCGTCTACTCTGGGCTGCTCTGTGTGGTTGCTTAATTACAGAAAATACTACAGAGATGGTAAGATCAGAGATTTCTTTGTTTGGATAGACGATAAAGTGGAACTGTTACTGAAAGTCACAAGTATAACGTGGTCAAGTCAGCAGAAAACAGATTGGGGGTTGTTACAAAGCAAATATGGCGTCATGTGAGAGTGGCACTGGTCGAACATTATTAATCGTCAGAGGAGGCCAAGGCAATAGGAAAGGAGTAACATTACCCACACAAGGAGGATAAATTCACACAAGATAGACCAAGCTATAATGTTTTCAATTGACATGCCATGAGTGATGAGACCTAATTGAGAGACAAAACGTCTCAGCAAATGCAGCCGAGTGACCATTACCTGCCGAGGCAATAATGTGGACAGTGCCTGATGTGATGCACTTGGAAAGCTAGCTTGCTAGCTAGTGTTAGCTAAAGTATGCTAATAAATACTGCAGGATGTTACTGGTGCACTTTCCATTTTCTTACAATCCAGAGATCCAAATTTGCTTTGCCACTAAAAGTGAATTTTTTATTCGCCCCTTTGCTCATAATGAGTGGGAGTATGGAATGGAAGCCAGTGTTAATTTTGCTCATGTGTGTGTCTGTACCCTAAAAGGCAACCCCAGAGTTTTCATACTAACATGGGGTCAACAGCGTTTTTTAAGGTTTTCATTTTCGGTGTTCCACAACTCCGGAGTAGTGTGTATGCTAGACGTAAATGCAGAAATTGTATGCATATTCACATGAAAACATATTAATGTGGATGTAGCTTAGGAAGCACACTCCACCCAAAATGTTTCAGGATACAAGATTTTCCTGTGTATGCTTGAATAAGCTACTGTTTTGTTTCTGCATTCATTCGCTTCTTACGGTCAAAACACAGCTAACATTTGTAAGACACACAAGTGCTGCTTTTTAACAAGCTACATGTACAGTAAACCCCATACATTTTAACTTGTATGAGTGAAACTGACCTCTAAAGAAAAAATTATCTACTTTTAGCAGTCACCTAAAGTAAACTATGGTTCCTCTTACTATTTTCACAGGTAGACATGCTCATACTATCTCAACTTTTTTTCTCTTTCTCTTTCCTCTCTCTAGGCTCAGTACCTGCCTCAGCTACCAAACAGCAACATCTCACCAGCACCGGATGTTAAGAAACAGGTCAAGCATAAATATCACCTGCCCAACATTTAACAAAGCAACAAGTTTGTGGCTGAGCTGAGAGAGATGGACAAGTGCGATACTTTGCGCAGTCATTTGAATACAGTCCAGTTTGAGGACACATATTTTTTTTGTGTGACAGTGAAGAAGTGTATTTTAATTGTATGATCACTTTCACTTGTCATTTATGTTGATTTTATCCCTTCATATTCTTTACACGATAGGGCATTTACAGTTGCAGGTTAGGCAACACACTGACAGTACTACTATGAAAGAACAGAGCAGGCATCAAGTCTGAAGATATAGGTACTTCACATTACACATTACACATGAAATTATTAAATAGGTCATTAAAGTCACCGGTGTGCCATCATTACTTGGACAAAAGTACTACAGGTTTCATGTTATCTGATCCTTGTGTGGGTTCATACCACACATTCAAAATATAAAATACATGTAAGGATTATTGCATTTAATAAGATAGTAAAAAAAACCACACAATTTAAATGTTTTATTTCTGGATAGATTTTTATTGAAAAAATATAGAATGAATAAATGCATTGTTTAGTTGAAGGTAATGTAGATATGTTGTAAATGTTGTATTACAAAACTAAAAAAAGAGATGAGTATATAATAGAGTAGCACATATAATGCTGTAGAGTCTGTGTGTAACTTCCTGGGTCTTATCAAAGTTCAATAAAGCCTGCCATAACAGCTGACCGTAAGTAATATGATGAGCTCTTAACATATTGCAGGCTCAGTCTTAAACAACGATCCCTAAAGTCTGACATGGATGTTTACTCTGTTGCTTAGACACAAGACAGTGATACACTAGGACACTCATCAACCCACTGACAGTCAGACACACAGCTCTGACTGATCACCTGACCTTGAACTCATCAAATTACAGATGTATCTCCATGCTAAACATCACTGTACTACAGCCTGTAAACCAGCAGGTCTCACAGGGATAGTTTGGATCTTTTTAAGTGGGGTTGTATGAGGTGCCTGTCCATAGTCAGTGTATTACATACAGTAGAAGCATGTGATACGCTCCAAGTTTAAGGAAGCAGCAGGTGCGTCGACATGGAGGCTAAGAAATGTGCTACTCTGGACAGGGGCAGCAGCAAAGCATGTTAAAGGCACCTAAAATAATCCCACATGAAAAAATTGACACCATTTTAAGTCTAGGCTATATTGAGGGTAGTTTCACAGCTTTACCTTTCTGTCAAACATCTTCTTCAGATAGGGAAGCCCATCTATGCTCTAATCAAAGCCACCTGACTCCGCTGACAAAAACACTAATTGTGGCTCGCTGAACATGGTAGCTACTTGTATGCTGCTGCCTCAGTTAGTTAGTGTTATTGTGTGACTTAGGTGAATCCAAACACACAAGCAAACTAACTGATCAAGGCAGCAGTAGACCGGCAGCACCTGTGTTTAGCGATGTGAGATCACTGATTTTTTAATGGAGTCTGGCTTTAAAGAGAGCAATATAATGGCTTTAGCTCACTGTCGAAAATCTACAATTGGTCACAAGATGACTGATTGAACTTGGGCAAAACATTCAAGTATTTCTTTTTATCATTAAATCTATTCATATAGTACAATTCTTTTTATGTGATCATCATGTGATTAATGTAGTTTTCTCTTAACCCCTTAAAAAACCCACAGAGTAAAAGATATAGACAAGCCAGGAAGCAAAACATAACAATAAGGGACTTTATCTGCTCTTTGGGATCATTTTAGAATATTATTGATACAGAAGATAAATTGTGTGATCACTTTGTATTTCTGGATCATAAAAAAAACTCAAGTCCAAAAAAGACAGGGAAATACAATTAAAGCAAGACAGCCTTTCTATAATCTTTGGTATAACTTTTTTAACATTTGGTCAAACCTTTAACCCTTGTACCCAAAAACAACTGCTGTAAATCATTACCATCGGGGCGTGGCGATGATCTTGTACCTGCGAGGCACATTGGCGAAGCTGCTGTACTCTGGGCTGAGATCCACACTCTCAGGTCCTCCAGGACAGGACAAGGTGAAACGCTGCAGAAGTGACACTATGAAGAGGAAAATCTCCATGCGAGCAAGGGACTCACCGACACAAGATCTCTTTCCTGAGAGACAACCAAATACAAACCAGCGAGAGTGAGAAATCATTGTGGGGACTGGCTTTGTAATTGGCATCTTAAACAGAAAATAACAGCTGAGAAAAAAAGGATGACAACAACAAAATATGCTTAGCAAGCTGTACTAATGTTCAGCCACATTTGTACATGTTCTTATTAATTTACCTGCAGAGAAAGGCAGGAATGCAGGATTTTTCTTGAAGTTGCCATTCTGGTCCAGAAAGTGCTGTGGGTTGAAGGACCATGGGGTCTCCCACTGTTTTTCCTCTTTCAGCACAGAGTGCAACAAGGGAATAATTAATGTATCCTGTTGAGACAAGACATAGTATCAGTTTTAAATGATCTGGAAATATTTAACATCAGTAACACTTAATGTGATGAAACCAGAATACCTTCGGAATAGTGTAACCCCTGAAAGTGATGTCCTGGAGTGCATAGTGAGGAAGGTTCATGGGAACAATATCTATTAGACGCTGAATTTCATGGAGGACTGCATCTGTGAAGGGTAGGGACTTCCTGTCCTCCATATAAGGACAACGCTCCTTTCCAATCACTCTGTCGATCTCCTGCTGCATATTCTCTTAAGAATGAGGAAAACACAGCTATTGAAATTGTGTTGAAACAATTAGTTGACTAATTAAAGCTGGGGTAGGCAGTCCTATTTTGGTGTCATTGGGCAAAAATCCCACAACAAACTTTGATCATAATGTAGTGTAAGTGAGCTGAGAGAAAACTAGACTTCTGCACCTCCTCTTGGCTCGTTTTCAGGCTTTAGAAAATGATTGTGGCTTCAAGTTCAAGTTTATGTAGCTAATGTTAGCCAAAGCCTTGAATCACAGTGTGTTCCACACCTCACTCCCCAACACGACAGACCACCTCACTGGGAGAAGCGCTAGAAGAAACATAATTCAGCTTCTGAATTCCTAGAATTTAATGTACAATAAATATCACAGTAGGGCAACCACAACCACTGACAAGATACAAGGTAAAGAGCTGTAGTGCCCTGAGTCTTAAAAAAAATATCTGTGAACCTACAACAAACTTGTAAAGTAGCCATGTGTTTAAAAGACATCTAATGGCTGTAGAGGTCATTAGTGTACAGGGTTTCTTAGACCTACCCTGTATTTTGGGGTATTTGATCAGCACACTCAGTCCAAATCTGATAGTTGAGCTGGTGGTTTCAGTTCCTGCCAGGTACAGGTTCAACACTGTTGACGCCAAGTTGTCATGGTGGAACTCAGTTGTGGGAATATGCTTCTCCTAAAGAAATGAAACAGACATTTTACTGATATGAAGACACAATCGACCTGCAGGATAACAAGTCAAGGTGCACTGGAAGGAGTGAATCTGTGCACCTAGTGGTCTACAGGTGTATGTGAATTTGCATCAGTGAGTAAGCAAGTGTAGTGAGTAAGCATGCTCAACATATCCACAGTAAATATAAGAAACATGATTTTCAGCTCACAGAGGCTTATTCTGGTGAATAAACTGAGTTCTGTCATACCTGACTGAGTCTCGTGAGGAAGCAGTCGATGTAATCTCTGGGTGAGCTGGGGTCCAGCGTGTCCTGGTGTTCCTGGATCTTCTTCAAAATAAAATCTCTCAGCTTCTCAATTTTGGCAAACATCACGTGCTGTCGACCTGGCAGCCATTCCATCAAGCGAGGGAAGATATTATACAGCTGTGATGAGGAGTGGAAAGGACTTGTGAATAATAACCAGTTGTTAGGTGAGTTAAAGGACCTGCGACCTTTGGTATTTGAGGTGCTGCTCAAAAAGAAATGCACCATCCGTGTCTACATATAAACTGCAGATCATTCTTCACAGGACAGACTGACAGAGCCTTGATAGCCACTCATACTTGGCACAGTGTGGAAATAAACCTAACCATCAATACAAATACACTTTAAAAGACATCATATGTCAACAGTATTCTTGTCAACTGGGAATCGATATAATCTATACAGATAAACTGTATCTGTGTACAAACTTTACACATTTTGGTGTCTTGACTTTATAAATGCCTCCATTGGTTAGCTGTGCTATTTTTGTGGGAGGATGCTGTGGGAATGAGAGGCCACCTGTTTCAAAAATTAAGATTTCCCTGTAAAATAAGTGCTGCTTGGTGGATCAAGTACACTCCATGGTGCTGGAGAGCAGCAGCTATTGTTTGTGGACAGTGCTTGCTTCAATGAACTTTACCCGAACCAAGACATAAATCTTAAGTCAAGTCAACTCACTTTAACTTATATAGCACATTTAAAAACAACAGGAGTTGAACCAAAACGCCTTCCAGTCAAAGGAGATGAGTTAGAATCTGCCTGAACTCAGGAGCTTATGATATTAAACATGTCTGATTTTGTCAGAACATCAAGATGAGAAAAAGACTGACTTAAGACAGCTCAGACTGAGTTTTATGACCACTTTACCACCATCTGAGGAAAAATGCTTCAAGTCATTTGGTGTAAGGTCGGTATCTTCCTAACCACGAACTTGCCCACCATGCCTTCACTTTCTCCGCACCTCTTCCTCCTCTTACCTGACCCCAGGGACTGCTGCCAAATTTCAGTATGTCTGCGATTATCTGCAGAAGGGAGAGGAAGTGGTCGTCGTCATAGCTGAAGCGTTGACCGAACACCAAGCAGCAGATCACGTTGGACACGGTGCAGCTCAGGAAGAAGGTGGGATCAAAAGGTGTGGCTGGGGATAAAGGAAAGAACGCTGTCAAGAAGGCCAGCACCACTTGGATTATTCTGTCCCACTCCAAGGTTTTTGTCTGCCCAGTCTTCAAAGTTGAGCACCAATGCACAAGGGTCACCCTTTTCGACACAATCCTGGATATATCTGAGGAGAAATATGCAAACATGGCAGGCACATACATACCTTTGGTATTATTTATGCGTGCCACCAGATGTTTGCTCTCCTCTTGGATCCACTCTTCCATGCCCTTGCGCCCCATGCCAAAGTCTCTCAGCGTTGTCAGGGTGAAACGTCTCAACTGCCGCCACCGCTCTCCGTTACTGATCGCCAAACCTTGGTAGTTAAGAGAACCTCATAATCAATCTGGCCAACAGTAAGACTGAGACCTGACAGTAGAAAAAAAAAGAATAAAAACAAATGGACACATTTTTTCCAAAATGTGCAGAAAACAAACCTCAAATAATTTCACAGGATCATTGGAAGATGACACTAATAAAGCCACTGTCTGCATTATTATACAAATTATAATATCACTCACAAGCTGAGTGCCATCAAGTTCTAGTATATTAGAGAGAAGGCTGACAAAATCTCCAACACTCGGCAACTCACACCAAAACAATCTAGACTGATAAGCAGCATTACAGTCAAGAGGAAAAGGTGTATTTTTGATTTTGGGCTTAACTGTCTCTTTAAGGGCACAGTACATTATGTTGATCTGTCACATATATCATCACAAAATTCCCATCTTACCATAGCCCCTTGTAGCTCTCATCAAGAAAGGAATAGGTCCTCTGCCAATGAAATCATCTGCTTGGTCCACCAGTGCCTCCTTCACAGCATCATACCCTACCAGCACTACGATGCGCTGACGGCCCATGTACATAGTTATCACAGGGCCATAGCTTTCGCTGAGCTTGGGGTTAAACAGAGCAAACATGCTTTTGATTCTTGTACATACAAGGTGAAAATCAATATACACTGTGCACTGCAGAGAAGAAAATAGATACCCTAACAAAGCATAATAATACACAAGTATATACACAAGTACATATAACTGAGACTTGGTTAGAAAAAATATAAATAAGCAAAAGCAGACTTGAAGCGCTGAATATCTCTATTTCTTCTAACAAGTAAGGTTGGCTTTACACATACAACACAACTGACAACAAAGCTAAATTCCTTATGTAATTTAAAGACAACTGGATCTCAAGTTATCAGGGAAAAAAGTAAACACACATTAGCAGGTGCTGGGAAGCCTTGGAGAAAAAGCTGATTCTAGTGAAACTGCTTTATTCACTGGTTTTACTGGTTTTAACCACCTGCTTCATTTGTTTGGGAGAGGAAGAGACCTCTGCAGATAATTTGGCTCCTGGTAAAAACCTCCTTAACAAACACTTAAGGAATCCTAAGTGGAAGTTCACGTTTTGCAGGCAGGAAAAAATTCAACTGGGTGCAAACTGCAACCCACATCATTAGATGCCACTTGGTTAGGGATCAGGGTACCTTCAGGCAGTTCGTTTTTTCGTTTTAAACCAAAAACGAAAAAACGGAAATACCATCGTTTTCTCGTTTTCTTAAAAAAATGGAGCCGTTTTTCCGTTTTTCTTGTCAGAATCAAAAAACGAAAAACGACAGAACCAAATTCAGATAACAGCCCGATTTTGTTTGTTTTTTTGCAGATTCATTTTTTCATTTATTGTTTTGGACAAAAAGTAGAACTGCAGTGACATCAGGACCCATATATGGTTCTCCAGTTCTGACCCATGCCCACATAGCCCATGCATGTCTCTCTTCATGCACAGCAGACTGGAGTAGAAATTAAACACCCCTGTGTACTGAATCAATAATCAATTTTTGAACTGGGAATCGTTTTGAATCAAGAATCGATTTTGAATTGAATCGTGACCCCAAGAATCGAAATGGAATGGAATCGTGAGGTACCCAAAGAGTCATGAAGGCTCGGGCAGGATGAAGATGAGGCCTCCACGCAGTATGTGCTGCTCCTGAGAATTACCGGTCCAAACCTCCCGGCGGACACATCCCTGGCAACGCTGAGCACAGCGAGAGCCTCCTGACCGTTTCATATTTAATTCCAGCCAGAACAAAACAGGAGGTTTTTTTTCTTGTGTTCATTGAAAAGTAAAGATATGTTAAAGATTTGTTATCAAACTGCTTGTGGTCCCCACTTTATGCATGTTGTGGTCAACACAAGCCTGGCCTTGATACTGGTACCTTTAACTGGTACACACTACATTTTGAACCTGTCATTACTGTGCCACTTCAATGTTATTCAGTTTGGATCGTCAGATTATATTCAAAGTATAAACAAACTGAGGAGCGTAAGGGTGACATTGCTGCTAGCATCATTCTATAGGACTATTTAAACAAATACAACACAGACATCAACACAGTTGCTTTATGGACTTGCAATCACACCCAGGTCATAAATGATAACATAGTTGTACTTTTTAATCCCAATTTTCATGAAGTGGATATTTGTCAAGGCTCACTGTTGCAAGGCTATGTTATCCCAGGACAGGTCAGGCCCAGCAGTAAGGAGGACCACCCTACACTCCGTCCATAGCGGTCCAGTCTGGAGGGCCTCAATGCACAGGGCAGCGATGAGGAAACTGCACCTCAGTGGGAGGTTGACATAAAAAAGTTCAAATTAAAATAGTAAAGGTTATTAGAACGTAACATAGCAGCTCCTTCACTTGCCTTCATATGATCATTAAAGGTTCCTCATCACGTTCAAATGTTCAATAGTAGCTAAGGTGTTTGTATTCATGTACTTATTAGTTTATTTGTGAGGGACATTGCAAGAAACACTAACAGGTTAAAATAATATGAATCAGATTTGTTGCATACAGTTAGGGCTGCCACTAACATATATTTTTTTAAAATAATTGATTAATCATTGATTATTTTATTCCATTAATCAGATTTTGAAAAAAGGCACAGGATGTATTTTTCTATGACATTTTTATTATCATAGTAGGTAATAAAACATTTTAAATACATGTAATTAAAATGCTGCCCATCTCTGCCAACAGTGCATAGGCCTATGTGATATAACAGTATAAAATAATACAAGTAAATATATGCTGCACATGATTTGAATTGGCCTACTGCCATCTGCTGTAAAAAAGGACAAACATCAGCTTGACACTTCACTGACGCAACGATGCGTTATGGAGAAACCCCGTGTTAACAGTAACAACGCGGCACACACAATAATTTATTATATTCTCAATTACTTTATTGCACTTTACTGCAAACAATTAGGCGATTGAATATTAAAACACAGCCTTTGAGGGAATCCCTATACGTCCTTCATGGGAACAATATGCATGGCGATTTCCCTCATTTGTCTCTGAACAGCAACGTTATGGCTGAACAACAAGTTTTACTGTAGACATAACGTTTGTTATCATAACATTTTATTTCTATTTTTATGAATAAAAAGATCCTCACATCAATGGCAGGCAGCTATTCAAAATGCGCAAAACATCAGGTGTAAGTGGAAATAAAAGATACACGGGAAAGTTTTCTAGGATATTTATTAGTTTTATTGGCAATCTTATCTTCCTGTTTATTTTGAAGTTACTTCCGCCTCTGATGTCACCTCAGTTCTACTTTTTGTCCAAAACAATAAATGAAAAAATGAATCTGCAAAAAAACAAAATCGGGCTGTTATTTGAATTTGGTTTTGTCGTTTTTCGTTTTTTGATTCTGACAAGAAAAACGGAAAAACGGCTCCGTTTTCTCGTTTTTTCGTTTTAAACCAAAAAGGAAAAAACAAGAAAACGATGGTATTTCCGTTTTTTCCTTTTTGGTTTAAAACGAAAAAACGAACTGCCTGCAGGTACCCTGATTGAACAGAGGACCTTTCTCACCTGTCGCATAGTTTTGAAAGGAGCCCTTTTGTCCAGCTGCAGCAGGTTCCCTATGATAGGCAGTGCGGACGGTCCCGGAGGTAAACAGACGTGTTTACGGCTCCTCAGGCTTGACAGCCACAGCAAAGCGGCAATAAGCCCCGCTAAAATCAGCGTGACAAACAACTCCATAATGCTCCACGAAAGAGAAAACAAGTTCAGTCCCTACTGTAAAAGTTTAAATCTTTAGTGAGATCAACTGATTGCACAACTCCACACAGCTGTCACTGCTGCTGTGTGACGTGACGAGCGCTCATTCTTCTGCCTGGAAGCAGCAGCAGGTAGAGCGGTGACCTGGAATAACTCGTCTTCTATGAGTATTGAGTCTGCTGCTGGTTTACTCCGAGCCCCTGGACTTTGGCACAGATTGTGGAGCAGTAAAACAGGGTACATGAAACTAAACCAGCAGTTCACCTACATTTTGCAGTAGCTTGCTGGTAGTTCAGCTTCTTAGTGAATATATCATTTATTTACTAGTCCATACCCATGGAGTGCACAGTTGCCCACGTTCAGTTTCACATGGTGTGTGTGGGATACAGGTCATAGGAAATTACAGATTAAATAGTCAACTGAACCCATTAAGAAGAGGAATGTATTCAGACAGAGTTTTTGTGAATTTGATAGTACGATTGTCTTATTGAAAGTACAGTAATACCATTGCCAATAGTGGGATAGTTAGTGGGCTAAAACTGTACATTAGTAGTTGAGGTAGCACGATGAAAGGCAGATAGTTAAAGGGATAGTGCACCCAAAAATGAAAATTCAGCCATTATCTACTCCCCATATGCCGATGGAGGCTCAGGTGAAGTTTTAGAGTCTTCACAACACTTGCGGACATCCCAGGGGAGAGGGGGTAGCAACAAAACTCCACCTAATGGACGCTTATGGTGCCCCAGATTCAAACGTCCAAAAACACACACGAGTGCACACACGTGAACGCAGCGCCCAGAGAGGCAGTTAGAGCTACAGTACAGGCTACAGTGAGGCTACAAACAGAGTTCAAATGACGTTTTTCCAAACAACTTTGGTAACACTTCATAAGTCAGCCCGCGTTTTAGAGTGTACCTCTCGCCCACTTTCCCGGGAGTTAGCGTATAACTCCCTTGAACTTACATGTACTTTCTCAGGAGTTAAAGCATAATTCCCCCCGATCACTTACCACATACTTTCCAAGGAGTTAAGAGTATCCCTCGCGGTCACTTACCACATACTTTCCAAGGAGTTAAGAGTATCCCTCGCGGTCACTTACCACATACTTGCCCGGGAGTTAGAGTATCCCTTGCGGTCACTTAGCACATACTTTCCCCCGGAGTTTCCCAAAACTTATGGTTTAATTTCCTCATATGAATCTGTATGAAGTGCAATAAAAACAAATGCTTTTGCCCTTTGCTCATGGCAGTTGATTCAGTCACTTTTATGTAGCCTATGTGTTATCAGGCAGTTTCACCCACACTCCAGGGTTTTAATATTTATGTTTTGTTTACATTTCATTGAATGAGTTTGAATATGAATATGTCAAGAAATGGGTCTATATTCTGTGAATTGCCTAATTAATGGGCAGGCTGGAGTACAAAGCAAACTTGTGCACATCTATGGAAGTCTTGTCGTGCCATCGGAGGACGAAACACAAACAATACAGTCATGTAATAATATAGCCTAATAATGAGTCATTAAAAGTTATAAAATGTTTTTATTATTTAATTACACAGAAACCACATGGTAGGTGCTGTTCTCACATCTACAGCGTACTTTCACCAAAACTTACAGGGAAACTAGCCAATACTTTCCACCTAAGTATATACTAACAAAAGAGACCGGGCTGGATTATGAAGTTTGCACTGTTTGCCTGTAATAGTCTGAAAGTACTAGGTAATTTCCCCAAAACTTACAGGGAAACTATTGATTGACTAATGATGACTAATTGATGTAATATTGCTTCATTTGCATCCTCCCATGACCCTCTACCACTGTGCCAAATTTCACATGTATTGACCAAGTCGGTGAGGAGAAAAACGTGGAACAGACACACCCACGCACACACACACAGACAGAGTTTTTGTCATTATATGGTAAGATTTATTTATTTATGCCATTTTGTGTGTACTATTAAAACAAAACAAAACAAAAAACATATTCTGCTAAAGTTTTTGTACCCAGTGTGCATTCAGCATCTTTACACATCCTATAAACTCCACATGATAAATCAGCCACAGGATGTAAACCCCAGTCTCTTGTGTGAAAATCCTGCACTTGACCTATAACTGTTTATACTATGTCACCTGATTTTCTGGCAGTACATTTGTGATTTTTTTTTCTCGTAAATTTACCACTTACCACTGCCCTAATCCTAACACAGCTCTCCTCCTTGAAGCATCAGCGTAATGAATACTACTGTAGCCCGTCACTTCACGCAGTGGGATCCATAGAAACACATCATAGGGAGGGGTGTAAATAGCTGAATACCTGCAATGTGACTATTCTCGTCTGGGTGCAAATACATACTCCAAATTTTTTTATCATGATTCTGTTTTGAGCACCCAGCTCCCAGTGAAAGCAATCGAGAAGAAATGAGAAAAATACTCAGTCATTCACAATCCAGGCTATAATGCTAACAGTTAATATGATATTAAAGGATGAAATATTTGTCTCAATTAGGGGACATTTCCTTGAAATGCAGTTGTTGAGTGTCATTTTGCTAAAATTAGAATATATATATATATATATATATATAGGTCAAAGATATGAAATGACATTTGTCAAATAAAAAGAGTCTGAAATGATTTTTGTGTGTGTTTTTCAACATTTTAATTTTCACAAGTGGGCAGCTCTCCTTCCAATCAAATTTAATATTATTTAAACAATATTTTTGTTGTATAAAGAAAACATGTTCACAATTAACACAGGAACCAAGAAATTGATTAATACAAATATATACAAAACAAAAAATATATGGAAAAAGAAAACAAAAGCAAAAGATAGGACAGTTTATAATTATGCCTGGAGATAAACTGTTGCTTAAACTTTGAGTTTGATGAGACCCCTGTGTTATCAGTCAGGTATCAGCAAACAGCAACTGTACACAAACACTGCTGTGTCAAAATGAAGCAATGTGTGTTGTAGACGTGTCCTTGTTAGTGACTCAGAATGCTTTAAGTGACGATAGACGGAGTCTGAGCGTTTCTCCTCTTCTCACCGTGGTGTGGCGATGATCTGGTACCTGCGAGGCAAATTGGCAAAGCCGCTGTACTCAGGAATGAGGTTAATACTGTCGGGGCCTTCGGTGCAGGAAAGGGTGAAATTCTGCAGCACTGACACCAGGAAGATAAAAAGCTCCATACGAGCCAGAGACTCGCCAACACAGGCTCTCTTCCCTGTGGAGAGACACAATCACAAACACAACACTGTAAATAAAAAAAATATTGCTTGTGATTGTAGAGGGGCAATGAGTAAGATATATAAAATGACCCATCAGTCATGGACAAACCACATGCACAAACAGGACTACCAAATAAGACACATATTAATATGAGGTTTGTAAATATTCACGTTAACTGATGATGTACAAACTGAGGACGGTGTTTTACCTGCAGCAAATGGCAGGAAAGCAGGATTTTTCTTGAAGTTGCCATTTTGGTCCAAGAAGTGCTCGGGGTTAAAGGACCAGGGAGTCGCCCATTGCTTTTCCTCTTTCAGCACAGAGTGCAACAAGGGAATAATCACAGTGTCCTATTGAGGTGTTAGATGTGATGTTAGTGTAATAATCCATCTTTTATCTCATAAATATGATACCTTTGAGATCAACATTACCTTGGGGATTGTGTAACCCCTGAAAGAGATGTCGTGGAGTGCGTAGTGAGGGAGGCTGAAGGGGACAATGTCCAGAAAACGCTGCACCTCGTGGATGACTGCATCTGTGAAAGGGAGGGACTTCCTGTTCTCCATGCTTGGGCAAAGGCCTTTTGTGATCACTGTGTCAATCTCCTGCTGCATTTTCTCTATACAGGACAACAAAACACATTTCCCACTACTATTATTATTAGCCAGGTAGAGGATTATTCAAAAAAATTTTTTTCCTTTTTTTAATTTAATTTTCGATTTTTAATATAACGGCACATTCACAGATGCAAATGTGTGTTTCCTAGGATAGCAAAGACATGATCAGCCTACTCTGCCTCACTCTGCCTCTGACTGGCCTACCGTGACATTCTCGACATTCTGCAGGCACACTCCTCACATTATGCGTTACATTAATGTACATCCTACCATCATCATTACCATTACTACTCTTGCACACACACATATATATATATATATATATATATTTAAAGATTAAAGATTAAAGTTCCACTGATTGTCACACACCTGAGTGTGTGAAATTTGGTCTCCGCATTTGGCCCATCCCCTGAGGGAGCGGTGAGCAGCAGCGGTGCCACGCTTGGGAATCATGTGGTGATCTAACCCCTCAATTCCAACCCCTGATGCTGAGTGCCAAGCAGGGAGGCAATGGGTCCCATTTTTATAGTTTCCTCCCAGTCACAGGGCGGACACTCTACCACTGGGCCACTGAGCTGGTATATTTACTCCTATTACACTGTAAGCTCAACCCCCAGATAATATTCATATTCATGCACAAGCGTACACTTTAAGAACAGAATAACTTTACATATTTACGTGTTCTTATACTATACTGTTTACATTTTTTTTCATCTTCTATTCTACATTTTCTTAATTACAGTCTATTTTTTTATGTCCTCATATTTTTGCACTGTTTAATGTTATGCACCAAATCATCAAGTTAATTTCCTTGTAAATGCAAAGTCACTATTGTAAAAAATTTGGATTTCTCATTCAACTTACCCAAACCCTAACCAGCCTCACTCCTCTTGCCTAAACCTAACCAACCCAGCTATCGAAGGTGACAAGTACAAGCCAATCAGCGGAAGAGTAGGGCAGGTCATGCCTTTGCCAACCGAAGAAACGCAAATTTGCTTCCCGAACAGGGGACCCCACAAAAGGTTAGGATTATTCAGTTCTCAACCATAATGCGTCAGGCCAGGGGACCTACCCTGTATGTTGGGGTATTTGATCAGCACACTGAAGGCATATCTGATGGTGGTGCTGGTGGTTTCTGTTCCTGCCAAGAAGAGATTCATCACTGTAGCGACCAAGTTGTCATAGTTGAACTCAGTTGTGGGAATGTCCTTTTCCTGAGAGGAGTAAACATGTTTTAGGATGCAAAACAGTTTAAGAATACATTCTATGCAGCAGGTGACAGAAGTCCATTGGGCTTTTGTTTTCTTAAAATTAAATCATTTGAATTTGCCTAGTTCCTCTTGTTCTAACGCATTCCCCCTTTATTTCTACTTCATCAACTTCATCAAATCACACACACACACACTCAAAATGCCCCTCATGCCACATAGAGTTGTCCCTATTATGTCTTTCACTTGTTTTGTGCCCACCCCAATGAGTTTGAGTTGACTGATTGGTCTGGCATCTTGACATGAAACAGAGGTTTCTCAGTTTGAATCAGTCAGTGCCATGGGCAGGACGCCATTGTCAAGCATTGTCAAGCGGTGTGCTGCAACCCATAAGGAGTAACTAAAACAATAGAGGGTGCTACAGACAAGATAGAGGCTGCTATCAAGGTTGTTCTGAATCAACTTTTCTTCTCAATATTGCGTGACAGTGTAGATTGATTTTCTTCACTCCTAAAACCCTAGCAAAACAGGCGAGTTGGGATGATTACGCATCAGTGTAGACTGATGTGTTCAGGCAAATACATGGGCCTCTAGTTATTAGGGAAAATTGAATCCCCTCTCTAACAGAAATTGGTAAAAGTGGACGCAATGTCAGACTAAAGATGCAAACGCAGGGTAAGGAGTCGACAGTTCTGTTTGATGTCAGCAACATTTGAATAACTAAATAGTTTTATTCCAGAATTTAGTTCTGCCATAGCTACACAAAGGAAGCCATCGTTAGCACCTGAGGTAATGTTAAGTGGTAACTTTAATGAACAGGTGAAACTCTAAGGTGAAAGTTATGGTCTCAGGTTCCCTAAACAAAACAAACGAAGTTTTGTCCAACCTGATTCATTCGGATGAGAAAGCAGTCAATATAGTCCCGCGGGGAGCTGGGGTCCAGTGTCTCTTTGTGCTCTTGGATCTTCATTTTGATAAACTCTCTCACTTCATCAACCTGGGCAAAAACAGTATGCTGGTTGCCAGGCAGATGCTCTAGGAGCCAGGGAAAGATGTTGTACATCTGTGGGTGGGAAGCACACAGCACATTGCAGCTCTGTCTCTCAATGAAAATACGGCACATGATATAAGGAAGCCATATGAAAACCAGACTTAAATAAACACTGATCTGTACTGGGAGGACCGTCAGCCTCCCACCTCCTTACCTGACCCCTAAAGCTGCTGTTGAACTTTAAAATCTCAGATATAATGTGGAGGAGGTGTAGGAAGCTCTTGTCTTCATAACTGAAGCGCTCACCAAACACCAGGCAGCAGATCACATTGGACACAGTGCGGCTCAACAAGAACGTGGGGTCAAATGGTGTACCTGTAGGAGAAGAGGAAAACATAATAATCAGAAGGGGAAAAAATTATGTGAGTGACAAAAATCCACTGAGAACACACTTTACCTACCATTCATTTGTTTATTTAGACAGTTTATTCAATCATAATCTTTTACTGGTCAATAAAAAGGTAAAAGCATTCAATAAGAGTACTATTTAAATTCACATTGATAGAATTGATCACATCCAGTGAGACAGTTTACCACTTATTTGTTCAAATATAGATGCAGTTTAAAATGTCCTATTTGGTAAATCAAGGCTGTGAGTGAAACGCCAGTGTTTTAGCAGGTTATATAACATTCTGTGTTTACTTGGACAAACTGCCATCAGACAGAGATAAGGATAAAAGAGGGCAGCTGAAGCAAGAGACATAAACACACCGTGCAATCTAACAAAGCTTCCACACTTTCTTTGCAGTTGTCAACTTTAGACCTACAGTATGTCTTGTGCAGTCATACATATTAATACAGACAATAATTTAATTTTTGCTAGAGGTGTTTATGACTGATAAGGTGTTTTTGCATTGGAATATATTTCAGGTGGGATGCAGGGGACATGTCACCCTCAATATTTAGAACATGCATTTGTCACCCTAATAAATTAATGTAAGCAACAAAGGACTTTTATTTTGACAAAATTACATATATTTACTCTATAGTAATATCTATTTTTTTTTATACCTTAACACTTTCCTGACATTTCACATGTGTATATACTGTAGTAGCTATCTGACAGTATGTGTGTAAACGCTGAGTTGCTGCTGATCAAGTCACTGAAGTATGTATCTCATTGTCTAGCCTACAGTGCTGCATTTCTTCTATGCATTATTAGTATATTTTTGGTGGTATTGAAAATAATACATTCAGGATTTCTAAATACCTTGGTATGTCATAATACCTTGAAACTACCCAAGACTAATTTACCCCATACATTCATGCAGAAAAGGCACAAATATAAATTGCATATAAATTCAACAAAATGCAGGAAATTTGCCCCCCCACAATCAGTGTTGAAACAAAGCCTACGTCCCTTGCTTTCAGCGTATCTCAAATCCCAGATGTAACACTGAATTTCTTGTTGGTCATATTTCATTGTGCTGTACTGGAACAGGACTTAAGCTGTGACTCAGCACAGTTCAAAGTAAATGTAACTTGACAGATTATGTAATAATCCCCTTTCACATCAACCCTGCGTGAAATATGTGCTCTTGCACAACTGAAAACACACCTTCGAATGTATCTATGCGGGCCCTCATGTGTTTGCTCTCCTCTTGGATCCACTCTTCCATCCCCTTGCGTCCCATCCCAAAGTCTCTCAGCGTGGTCAATGTGAAACGTCGCAGCTGCCGCCAACGCTCTCCATTACTGATCCCCAAACCTGACAAAAGGAAATGTGTGCTTGTTTGTCATGTAGATACAGAGACATGCAGGCACGAAACAATTGAAAATCACTGATCCCTTGACAGAGGTGACAGATTTTCAAGTGTCTTGTGTTACCGTAGCCCTTGGTAGCCTTGAGCAGAAATGGCAGTGGTCCTCTGCCTGTGAAGTCGTCTGCTTGGTCCACCAGAGCCTCCTTCACTGCGTCATATCCCACCAATACAACTGTCCGCTGCCAGCCCAGGTGCAATGTCATCACAGGGCCGTAGGTTTCACTGAGCTACAAAAAGACATGATTTATTAGGAAACATTGTGATGCAAATGTGATCTGTGCAAAAGTAAACGTGCAATCCAAAATCTAATTCTGTTCGACTGATTAAAGAGGAGAATATTCTTCTCAAATGACAGAGTACATTATTATACAGCCCTCAGTCAGTGTGAATAGTGCAAAAATAAATTCTTACCTTGATGAAGCTTTTAAAAGGTGCATTTTTCTGAAGCTGTGGCAGGTTTCCTATGAGAGGAAGTGCAAAGGGTCCTGGAGGCAAACGATACTTCCTACTGTTCTTGACACTAAACAACCACAGCAGAGCTAAAATGAGCCCTGCCAAAATCACTGATGCAGAAAACTCCATCATGCTCTTTACACCTTGTCTTCTTGACTCTGAGCTGGTCAACAGATCTCTACCCGCTTTTATCCTGTGAGTGGTGTTTACATATGAATATGTTTATGTGTAACAGGTTGTTGGCAGGAGCACTGCATTAGGCCACAGGTGAACCATGTGACTAAACAGTTTATCTCAGTTCACCTTCACCTGATTATTGTTTTCAGTGACTAAAAGCCGGTGTGAAGCAAGGCTGTCAAAGCAAATATCTCATTTGTCATGTCATTCACTTCTTCTCTCCAACTGACAGGAATGAACATGCACTTTTAGCACTTCTTTTACTAATTGTTTCAAAGTTTGTTTAAAAAACCAGAAAATCATTAACTTTGGAGTATTGTTATCATGCTGAAACTGTTTAAAAAATGAGAAACCTGCAGCCCAGTCGCCTCAAGAAAATGATATTGTACACTTCTGCAAATCATGAATACATTAATATTTGCACATTTCATATGTATCATATCAACATTTCTAAAGGGACATAGTATATGAGTTGATTTTGTCATCAGGAGGTGGAGGGGATGGTGGATGGTGTGACACCAAGGCGAGATGGCTGCCAAGCTGCAGACCACTGTTCCATACCAACAAACGACAAAACTTGTTGTTCTGTAATTGCTGCAGCCCCCAATAATGGATGATTTTTGGTGCTGTTTTTCCAGCAGGGATAGGGCCATGAAAGGTGGTTATTTTTAGCAAACCATTGATGTGTTTCCAATGGCTTTTTAGGCACTAAATGTGAGTGTTTTTTAGGGACGTGTCACTGTTTTTTCTGCAGCTTTTTAGCCCCCAGGGGTGGGTGTGTTTTTTTTAGCAAGCCATGCCTCTTTTTACAGCTGCTTTTTAGCCCCCAAACATGGGTGTTTTGTAGCAACCCCTTGCTGTTTTTCCAGCTGGGATAGTACCAAGAAAAGTGTTTGTTTTCTCCTGTAACATTGCTGCATTTCCCGCCAAAGATTGTGCCCCCAAAACTGGGTATTTTAAGCTAGAACATTATCTTTTCCTACCCATAACCAAGTGGGTTCTGTGGCTGAACATAGCCACATGTTAACCACAGGGTTGTGGAAATGTAAAGTTTCAATATGCGCCACATAAAAACATGCAAATGTAATGTGTCTGTGGTTTGGGTTGAACCTGTACTGTCAACAGGAGGCCAGTAGTCATGACTGGAATAACATGCTGGGGGGACAAAAACTAGCATCTACACAGTAGTAGTTACAATCACTGTGGTCTAAAAACAATAAACTCTGAGGCTCATTGCCATTGACAATAAAAAACACAGCACAAAATCATAACAGCAGCCACATACATACAGTGGCAAAGTGCAAATACTCATTACTGAAATAATCTTTTTTATTAGCCTAAATTACCATGCACACTGCACTCAAATAAAAGTGTAATTCAGCATGTGTTGTATCTTAGTAAATGAAGCCTATGAGTTGAGCGTCAGCATGTTAAACAATTATGTTTATTTTGCGTGTCATTAGAAAGAGGTGAGGATTAAAGGATGTGGCTGAAGAGAGAGAGATAAATGCGGCAACAAAGCTTTCACACTATCATTCATCTTGTTTATTCTGTAAATTAATCTGTAAATTCTGATTTGGTCAACATTCTGATCTTCTTTTTGTCTGGCTGCTCCTCTTAGTATCTATTGTGTGTGTCTAACTTTTAATGCCAAAGATACTGTTTTTTTTGGTCCGTTTGTTAAATGTGAAAGCACACCTTTGACTGTGTTAACTCTTCTACATTCACTCTCCTATCCTGTTGCATCCATCCCATAATCTGTGTTTAATGTCCATTACTGATCCCCAAACCTAACAATATGAAATACGGAAAAAAAATTGATGTTTTATTAATTTACACAGTGGCCAGGCCAACAGAGCAGCAGCAAATAGAAGATAGACTCTATAAAACATAGTTTTATAATAAATGAGATATGAAGTAATCAAATGCGATCAAAAGCATAAACTATAACAGCAGCCCAAATGAACATGAATAAAAACCTAAACATTGCTCTGTTTGCAGCTACCAAAAGCCAGTATTGTGCTTTTTCTGCCTAAACACAGCCGCACGATAACCACAGCTTGTTTAAAGGTTAAAAAAAGGTAAAGTTTCAACATATCCGTCACGTGATAATGCACAAATATAACGGATCCATGGTTTGCAGAGACATACAGGGCCAACATTTTATTCTGCCAATTGAGTTGACACTCAGAAAGCTACATGCAAGACACTGTAAAGGATTCACTGTTTTCATTGATAAGAGATTTGAACGCACCCTTTGTTTGTTCTTGGTAACTTTGAGTTAAGTCTGTATTTGCACTCTGCCACTGAAGTTATCTGCCTGCTCCACCAGGGGCTCCTTGACTGAATAATGATCCACTGCCAGCCCAGCTACAGTATCATCGCAGGCCTCTAAATTTCACTGAGCTGGACCAAGATGTGATTTATCAGACTGCAACATTCACGATTATACAGACTAAAATAAATGAATTGATTAATTGCCGAACTTTGACAGATTTCATATGTGTGTGGGTTTTCATGCTAAATAGCCACAGCAAAGCTAAGACCAGCACTGCCAACACCACAGTTAATTGAAAATCCCATAACATTCTTTGCACTTTGTATTCTCGTCGTCTCCTCGTTGGTCTCTCATACTGAATGACTTTCTGCCAGTCTCTAGTTTTGTGTTTAAAGTGTTTGTTGTTCATATTTAACAGAAAGTTGGAAGGTACATGGGAAAAAAGCTCTTAAAACTCAATTTTAACTCTTAAACTTTAAAGACAGAGCTGCAACACCAACACCATTACTTTAACCTGTGCCTTAGTAGTGCATGTTGTCAAACACATTTGTATCTACTGTATATTTAACTGTAATTACCAACCCACACAACTTGTTCTTTCAGAGGCTGTTTGGCCTGGTTGGCAGCCATGCCAATATTAAGCAACAAGGCTTTGATGTATTGCATAACATTTATGATATGATAAACATAGTGATATGTGTGGCAAGATAAACTAAAGATTATCAAAAACTACTTCTAAGCAGTTATATTTATATTTTGAAGGGAAGTATTCTCCAGGATGTTGATGATTTATATTTATCTGTGTGAAATAACAATTTCTCTTTGTTTATGGCATCATGATCACTGTGTCAGTCGAGTCCTGCTTGTATGTGACAAAAGAAGGCTTTTGTGGATGCTCATCGCCACACATGAAGCCCATTCTGGTGTAAAAACTGAGAGCGCACACAAGCTCGTACACAACTCCAAATCCAACACATGAGCTATAAACCCATGAGATTATTTTTTTACTGTGCGACAAATTCCCACATAAGCACACACGGCCGTTCAGGCTCTGCATATCCCCCTCTTGTGCAAATCTGCTCCATCATCCCTCCTCTCCAACCCTTGGCCTGCTGTCTGCACTGCGGCTCCATGCCAGCCAGCAAACAGCAGATGGATGTAGAGAGAAAGACGCACGGTCATGGTGACAGCAGGATTTATTTAGAGTTTGCCTTTGGACTGCATTTCATGTGAGATACTGGTTTGTGCAGATGGTGGGTCATGGGGGCGGTTTCTAAAAGCAGGGCAAAAGGAACCAAGCAAAGTGCCAAGAATACGGATAAATATTCACAGAGGTCAAACCTTAAAAAAAAAAAAAAAAAAAAAAGTATTAAATGAACACTGATGAGACAAACAGTAGAGAAACACATCTGTTAACTGAACATTTCACCCACAAAATGGCAGGGCCATTGTTCAGATGGCCCAAAATTCTGTTTGGCCATTTCTCCTACAGCCTGTTATCCCAAAAACAAATGTCCAGTGCTCCCAAGTCCCGTTTCTCTGAAAATACACACTCCCTGCATTTGGACAACTCAATCGCCAGACGCAATGTTTGCATTGTAAGTTTCTGTAAACCATGGCTACCTTACATTTTTTCAACAATACTGTGGTGAATGTGTGGTCAGGTTTAAGCACAAAAAACACATGGTTATGGTTGGAAAATGATCATGTTTTGGCTTAAAACACCCACGTGTGGCGGCACAAGTCACTGTAAAAGCAGAGAAGGGTTGATGAAAAACACCTTGGTTTGGTGGCTCACATGTCACTGGGAAACACTGCAAAGGTTTGGAAAAAAAAACAAGGGATCAGTGTCTCAAACACTACTGAGAAACTGCAAAGGTTTGGAAAAAAAAGACAGGGATCGGTGTCTCAAATGTTACTGTGAAATGCGGAAAAGTTTGGTTAAAACACTCACAATTGGTGGCTCGGACAACTGAGAAATGCTAACTGCAGAGAGTGTGTATTTTCTGAAAAACAGAACTGTGGATGCGACTTTCAGGATTATGGGGCTTTGGAATTTTGGGCCGTCGGAATATTGGCATGGCACCAAATACAACTGCACAAAAGAGACTTGGATTATACTGCACAAGTTGTGTGTTTTGATATCGTTTTGCTGCAGTTAAACGTCTATCTTTGGATTCTTCTTTCACCTTTAGGGCATACAAGAAACAAAGTTTTCTTCATGAATTCAAGGTAACACTGGGTGAGTAACTGTTATACAAATAGTCATTTTGTGGGTAAAGTATTTCTTTAAAAGACTAAAATGTCCATATAAACGTCAGTGTGGCTGTCTGGAACCACCATACTGCTCACTGAGTTAACCTCAAGCCATCCTGAGGCATGGAAAGACTGATACAACACAGACAGACAGTGTTCAGAGGAGTCAAGATCATGAATGATTTACCTGAGGAGCATGGGCGTAAAGCCAGGAAGAACACCTTCATTAATTTATAAATTAGACGCATAGATAACAAATGAGTGATTAATTAATTACAATGCCCTTATATCTTAAAGGAATACCAACACAGGGATTTCAATAAGAAGAAAAGCGTTTTTGAAACAGTTTCTCTCTCAGTCTTTCTAGTCAAAACTAAAACGCAAATCCTCCACAGTCAAATGCATCGAAGTCGGAGTCTCCTTCAAAGTCGAAGCTGTTGAAGTGAGGGGAGTCTACGTCCTGGCTGCAGGCATGGAAAGAGCCTCCTGTGGGGAGCTCAGAGAAGCCCCCTGCGCCATGAGCGATCTCTGGGGCTCTGCTGGCAAGGGGAGAAGAAGGGGAGCAGGAGTTGAGGTAGCCCAGGGCAGAAGAGGCCGCTGCCCCTCCCATCAGCAGGCACACTGCCCGCACCGCCCGTGCATCGCTGCTGTTGCCATGGCGAAGACAATCAGACACACGATGAGGGGGGGCCACAGAAACACTGCGAAAAGGCCGTCGTGGTACACTGGCTGCAGAGGTAATGCGAAAAAATAATATCAATAATATGCATGTAGGTAAGTTTTGAAGATTTTCACCTTTTTGCTCTTTATTTAAACTAAATTAATTTCTCCCTTAATTCCCCTGCCTTTATCATTTAAAGGACCAGTATGTAGAATTTAGGAGGATATATTGGCTGAAAAGGAATATAATATAAGAAGTATGTTTTCTTTAGTATATAATCCACAATGCAGCTTTAATGGGCTCTCTCCAGCATTCAGAGCAATATTATAGCATCAAACCATTATTTGCTATGTAAAAAATATGGTGGAGTAGGTATCATGCAGAGAATGAAGTCAAGCTACCTCTTCGTGTTGCAATCTGAGCTTCTCTGTGGTTTGTTGTGGTAAGGCAGTCTGGCCATGCGTGCATGTTAGTGCATATGTGTATCCCACTGGCCAGCTTATCACCATCACACTGCACTGCGCTCATACGACAGTTACAGCCAAATCTGGTTGGTGTCACCGCGCCCATCCTCTGTTTACCCCCTTATTAACACTGTTAGCTCTGTCAGCACTATTGCCATTGTTTGGCACTGTTAGCTGCTGGCGCAGCCACCTGTATGTTGAGAACCGTGTAAAGTCAAATTCATCGCTCTGAATTTCGCATAGAGCCCCATGAACTTTTGAGTTACTACATCTGGTTGACCTGAGAACTGACCTTGGTTTTGGCCTCTGTCTCTGAATGAGCCTCCCCGTTCAGTGACTCGAGACAAAGGAGGGGTGCCCTCACAAAACCTCGGGGACCCAGGGTCTTTATCACTGGAGGAGTCAGGCAGGGGGTCTCTGTCGGTGATACAGGGAGTGATGCTGCACCGTCTCTGAATGGTCAGGGGTGACATAACACCCTAGGAAATGAGACAAATGCAGGGTTATTATGTCACAGAGATACACTGTGTAACAGCAACACCATGTTATTAAAACAGCCAACAGATAATTTTAGAAACTTATGTATGAACACAATTTTAGGATTGGGAGGTGATGTTTTGAGATGAAGACATGAGGACAAGGCTGAATGAAGTAACAGCAGGACCAGACTCGAGCCAAAACTGCTGACTCACCTCTCTCACTTTCCTGATCAAATTCAGCCACAGACTGTAAAAGGTAAAATAACAAGTCATTTCATTAGACCAGATCCAGGCATGTAGATTCTTATGCCAACAAAGGGAAAAGTTCAGTATGATCTGTTAACCATCAGCAGTAAACATGACTGATAGTAAGTGGGACAAAGGAGACCTAAATTCCAGCATGTGTGTGTGTCACTATGTGCAGTTAACATCTGATAATGTATGGGGCAAAGGACATGTTCATGTGTGTGTGTGTGTGTGTGTGTGTGTGTGTGTGTGTGTGTGTGTGTGTGTGTGTGTGTGTGTGTGTGTGTGTGTGTGTGTGTGTGTGTGTGTGTGTGTGTGAGTGAGAGAGAGAGAGAGAGAGCTAGAGAGGGAGAGACCCACTTGCAGTCGTCAGGATTGTCAGTGAGGAGCAGCAGGAACTTGTTTTGTGGCAGGATGAGGGCGAAGCAGCAGTCCCTCCTGCCCCCTGGAGGCAACTTAGGCAGGTCCAGGATTTCTCGTCCCTCAACAATCATCTCACAGTTGGTTTGTAGTGCAACCACCTGGTCTGGAGGGGACTCTGCATCTCGGCACACCAACAAACTTCCCTCCAGGGTCAGCACGATATACTTCTCCTTCCACTGTTTGAACATAAACCCCCCTGCAGCAAATTAAAGAAACAAGAGAGGCATGTTTATGGGGTAGAGTTAGTCCCCTTGGTTTTGCTTTTGTTAAAGTCAAACAGCGCAGTTAGACTGGATGATTTATGGTGACACTGTAGATGAAAATAGATGGTGAAAATCTGGACAGAAGAAGTTAAAAAAAAGTAGGACAAATAGTTCACTACTATGTTGGCAGCAGTGCCGAATTAGCACAAAACACAAAATATAGCTTAGGCTGATGGGAATGTTTGCGGGTATTTGATAACTATTACTATGTCAGTCAAACAAATCATGTCTGAAATGGTCAGGCCTATTGCAACAGCAGAACATAGTTAAAGTTTGACGTCTAGACCCTGACCTAAATACCCCCCCATGTGTGGTGCTGTGGTGGAGTTGGGGCTTAAAGAGCAAGCAGTAATACTGATGTAGGGCAGCAGCGGCATTGACAGGGCAGAGGGCAAGCTCTGCAGCTTACAAAGATTGCCAAATGGGAGATGATAAATGGAGAATGAGGTATGATGCATGCGTGTGAATCTGTGTAGCTCGACTTGACGACCTGAACTAGCTTGAAGGCTTCGCTTAATCAGAAACATTTTAATTTTGAACTCATAAAGAAAAGTTGGGGAATCACTAAAACTGTTTGGATTTAACCTCCTGGGACCACAAATGTCTGAACCAATATCATGGAAATCCATTCAATAGTTGTTGAGATATTTCAGTCTGAAGTCCAATAACAGACCAACTTCTCATCCATAAAGCCGCGCTGCTAGCCTGGCTAAAAACGATCAATCATCTTTAAAATTCCTGCCAGTTTTGCATGGGCCTGCACTCTGTCAGCACAGTGAAGAGTTTGATCTTTGCAGTTGTAGCTATTTGGAGGGTTTTTTTAGCACAAAAAAACGAAATTTTTTAAATGCTCAATGTTCACTTTTGACTCGTCCTTTAGTTGCCTGTGTGTTGACTCAATCTTTTGAGGCTGTGCTTTGGCCTGCACTCTATTGAATTATGTTTTTTCCTAAATTTTGTATTATGGCCAAATCATTGATAACTGTTATAATAGAATATTATCACAAATACAAAAAAAATTAAATAATAATGAATGACGTTAGAGCTGAATAGTCACATTTCGGTCAACAATAATCAAAAATGGATACATTTCGCAAATACAGTATTTGCGACATGGCAAAAACATTACATGCAAAAGAAGAAATTCTCTGCCAGGAAATCATGTGTGAATGTGCATTAAGCATGACATTGCTTTACAAATGTAATTTTCATACTGTAGTTCTCTCATTTACCTGGACAGCATTTAAATTTCAAGTACAGGCTGTTCTAAACCTGACTGTAACAGAATGCAATTGCGTGTGGCCTAAATTCTAAAATAACTGGAAAAAAGTAAACTAGACACAGGCAGTAAAGAACAGTGCATAGAGCAGCATGAAGGTGTGAAAGCTTCACTTAAATAATTATACCTGAATCTCCTCGTCCTTGAAACCAGCCATTTAGGGCAAGTCTCTGAGAAGTGGTGCATTGTTAGTCAACACATTTCATATTTAGGGGGGAAATATGTGTATCTCTTCACAGGGACCTTTAACCCATAGAAACAACAGCCTCTGTGTGTGGAACATGCTGTGAGTTTTCAGGACAGCACACACGATGCCGTTAGATTGTAAGTGTCCCAGACAACCGCCTATTGTGTAATACTGATAATAGATGGAGAGCACATGTTGATGGACGAAGAAGATCTGCTCTATTTCTCCATACAGAGGATTAAAGATGAACAGGTGGATTTTGTGCGAGAGAGAGAGAGAGAGAGAGAGAGAGAGAGAGAGAGAGAGAGAGAGGTGTATGAGTTTATATGGGCTGCCTGTTATCAGACACATCTACTGATTTACTAACACCTTTATAAATTTGACATCATAAAACATGAAGGTTTAATAGTATTAATAGAGTCCATCGTTAAGAGAGAAAGATCATAACAAATTGAATCTGAACTGCTGACATAGTAAACACAGTATCTTCTGCCTCAGTCCCGATGACGCCACTATCAAATGAAAGGGAGTGGAGATATAAAACAGATGTAACATTAGCACAAAGACATGAGACACTGGCTGAGTCCTGAGCCTGACTTGGCTTTCAAAACCAACATCTCGTCATTCTGTAAAAACACATCTGGGAGCGATTATATCACACAGATTGATATTACTCATCTTTAGAGTTGGAGTGTTGATCCTCCTCGCTCATTGTTAAGTTTACAGCTATTCTTAGAGGAATAAACACAGAAAATGTATCACTCCTTGGGCAGAAAATATCACAGGTTCAACACACGCAATACACTAAGTCTAAATGTGTCTAATAAATGCTGTAAAGGTGTCATTTTGTCAACTAAAAAATCTGATATTCTCTAAAAAAGTGTAATTATTTGTTTTATTTTTGGCTTTCAATTATGTTTGAAGGACAGCTTCTTTGTTTTTCACAGTAATTTATGGCAATTTTAGATCAAAACTCTCTACGAAGACCAAATAATGACATCAATTCTGATCATTCACAGTCTGCATATCCAGATTTTCGGATCTTCCTGTTGGTGACATTGCCATACCAATTGTAATCTTATTTTTATTTTGCTGACATTCATCAAACATAAGGGGAAAATGAGGGGTACAGCCTCTAGTCTTGCCAATGAGATTCACCTGAACGTGTTCATCAGTGTCCTTTCTGCCGTGTTGTATGACTTTAGTCTGTTTTTATTTTTTTTATTATTATTGTCTAACATTTTTGAATTTGTAAAACAACTTATAACTTTTTTTAAAAAAGCGCTTTATAAACAAAGTGTATTATTATCATTTTTATTATTATTAAAAATGCCATCGGAGGGAAGAAGACAATATTTGCATAGTACCATTTTAAATTATACGTTATTTATTATTATCATTATTGTTTGTTTGCTAAGTTGTTGGAGAGGAGGGCATCAAGTAAAATACATTTAATGCTAAAGTAAACACTATAGAATGAGCACAAACAGGATCAGACAAAGAAATAAAGTCTGTTGCCCATTAATGAAGGCACGGAATTGCACACGGATAAAGGAATCAAAGCAAGCCTACCATATTTCCTGAGGAAGCCTCGATGAACGCCTGCTGTGCTCATGCCTGTGGTCATCACAGCAACAGGGACTAAATGAGAGACAGAGCATTTGATGTTGGAAAATAGGGTAAAGGAGAGCGAGAGAGAGAGAGAGGGAGCGAGAGGAAGACTAATCCCCACTATTTAGGCCTTCCTTCCTTAAACCCATGCTGTTGTGAGTGGAATTGGAACCGTCCCTGCTTATGCACACATAAACATCACATGAGGCCAAATAATCATAACAGCGATGGATAAATCCCACCAGAAACATCCTATGATTCTCATGGCAGCCATCACCAGATGCCACGTTGGACGTTTCCCATACTGCTCGTCTCTCAGGAGCACAGATTTAGGCCTGTGTCTTGCACACAGCATATGGGTGATTCATAATAGCTCATCATTAAACTGTCATCAGACCTGTTTCCCAGTGCATCTCTGTGCCCTTGGACAGCTTCCTGAGTCAGGGCTTGGATCACCTCCCGCTCAGCCAGATTAAAACAGAGAGATTATTATTCCTGCACAGCTGGAAGCCTGTTGCTGCTGTGCTGTGGATAGGCCCAACCAAGATTTTAATCTGGGCCAGACCTGGGGCACGACGCCCGTTCAAGCAACAGCCTCCAAGATATTAACTGATTTTCAATGTCATAAGTCGGAGCAGGATTTAATGCTTCTCATTGTCTCGGCATGTGCTTGCTTATCACAGTTGGAATACCATTATGTAACAAGAGGGATCGAGAGAGACCACACAATCAAACAGTTTTACAGTACATTCATGGATTAATGGGCTGTAAGATGGTGGAAGCCTAAGCCTTGATTTATCTCTTGGGGGAAAATACCCTAACTAGGATTTAGCCAGAGATGACACTGTCAGTCGACAGTTGCAAAAAAAGTAAATATGCACATTGGCATAATACCAATAAAATTGCAAAGCAGTGAAACAATAAAACAGAATGTAAACATCCTGTTGTGTCCTTTCACTTTGACCTCATCCACAGAGGTCAGAGGTCACGTTCACCTTGAAGAGCCCACCTGCAGCTAAAGTTGCTTCAGTGACTTGCTCAAGAGGACTTCAACAAGCCTGGCACGTGCCAACACTGGGCTTAAATCTAGGAGTTCTGGGTGAGCAGTGGTCTGTACTAAGACAGTGATCCTCCCACTGCAGCCAGAGGCATTCAGGGAAAGAAGCTTAAAGGTGCAGTTCATAGCAAAATCACAAATGCATATTTTTCCTCCTACCTGTAGCGCTAATTAACAATCTTGATTGTTTTGCTGTAAGTTACTAAGTGTTGGAGATATCGACCGTAGAGATGTCTGCCTTCTCTCCAATATAATGGAACTATTTCATGTATTACCTTTTTTTTCAACATAACTACAACTGGCAACCAAATCATCTTGCCACAGGAAGGGTGCATCTACCCCCAGACGTGAGGCTTATGTTCATGACAGCACGAGAACATTAATGGAGTCCTCCTCAGCTGAGCTGTAATGCTAGCTAGCTCAGTGGTGCTAAGTGAGCTAACAGTAGATGCACGCTTCCCTATGCACCGTGATATGGTTCGCAGGTGTAGCTTGGTAGAAAAAAAATAGTTAGTTCCCACATGAAACTGCTGACAACAAGGTCTTGGATTATCTTTAGTAACCAGGTCATGATTTCTGGAAAGAGACATTGCTTTTGAATTTGTTTTTTGGTGCTTTAAGCACCACAAGCTGAGTGCCATATAGTTCCATTATATCCAAGAGAAGGCAGACATCTCTACCCCGATATCTCCAACACTCGGCAACTCACACCAAAACAATCTAGACTGATAAATAGCACTACAGGTATGAGGAAAAATATGTGTTTTTGACATATATACATACATATATATATGTATGTATATGTATATATGTATCATACTTGAATGCAACTACACTTTTATTTAATAATTAAACCTGCACAAGAAGGAGTAACTCAAGCTACGTTTTTCCCCATCAGTCGTATCTCTTCATGCACAGTGTATTTCTGAATGAAAAAATGTGGTTTCAAGGGACAAAACTCATTAAACAGGGCACACCCCTAAACTCATGTGTGCTTATCTCATTGTTGATGATTCCGACCCAATTGATTTAATTAAATTTAAAAAAAAATCTGCATTACACTAGAATGAGGACACATGAAACTTTCATGTTCAGCTGGGACTGTGGGTGTAGTTTTAACTGTTAGCTGATGTGCAGCCCTGCATGTTAATCTAGATAAATTTTGAGTCAAGAGGAGTTTCACTGTATGCATTCAAACTAAAAACAAACACCTGACAACTTAATAAAAACAGGTAGGGGGCTGAAGAATAATAGTTTCGTGCTAACAACAATTGAAAGAAGGGCTTCACAAACAACATAAAATATACACAGAGTCTTTAGAAGACCAAACGGGCATAAAATCTCTCACGAAAAGGTTGTCAAGGAAAAAATGATCTGAGATGTACAGCATGACACACGCAATGTGCCAAACATTTGTTTGAAGCCTATTTCAGTTGTGAGTGAGTCAGTTTATTCCCAGTGATAACCTGCTGTGTTTAAAGTTGATCATAAACAGAGCTCGTTATGAAAAGCCAAGTGTTGATGGGAAAGCAGGTTCTCATCCTCACAGTGACTGTTATTTTTTCCATCTGACACATCTGTGCTATCAAGTGGATTTTAATGAACTCTATACATGCATAAAGAAAAGCAGATGCTCAAAATCTAAAAGTGTCAGACTTCAGAAAGGCTGAGCTCATCAGGCATCTGCTCTGCTGTGTGTTGCTGGTGGTGTGTTCACTGTTGCAGGTTGCAAAGTAACCACTCAAGACATTTGTGCACCATCAAAAAAAAAAAAAAAAGTTTGCTGTTGCCGCTGACAGGCTCATATTATAATTATAAGTGTCTGACAGCATTATGGATAGGATCCCCACAGAGATAGATATTTTTGTTAAAGAGTAAAATTATTTTTGTTGAACCAGTAAAACCCCTGAAATTACTATTGCCAAACCCACCAGACTTCATTTAAGAGAGTTAGCTTATTTCCACATCTAACTGGGTAAATTGAGGGTTTATTTCAACCGAACTGTAATTGGCGATTGTTGGAATAGTGGAAAGAGGAACCAAGATGGCTTTTTTTAAATTTTAGTTTGTTTTTGTCAACTTGGACTGAAGTGTGTTTTACAATGATAAAATTATTGTTTATTTTGTATATTATGTCTGGTGGGTTTGACGATAATATTTTTTAGGCTGTCTCTGGTTAAACATCAAGGATCTTACTCTCTAACAAAAAAGTCTGTTTCTTTAGGAATCCTTTCCGTAATGTTGTCAGACACTTAAAATAATAATTTCAACCTGTCCGTGGAAAAAACAAGCACTAACTGTGGATGTAAATTGACAGAACACTGTTACACTGCAGCCCATTTTACCACAGCAGTCTCACTCAGTACTTGAACAATTCAAAAATTGTTGTTCCCATTAGTCTCTTAAACAAAAAAACATGGGAAAATAGGGTCCAGCTTGAAAAGTACCAAATTAACCCTTTAACGTGTGTGAATATCACACCTTGTATTTATTTACTATATATGTGTGAGTTACTGCTCTCATTTCTGTCAAGCAGTTATTTGGTCTCACTTGCAATATGAGGGCTTTGCATTTGTCAGCAGCAGGGGGCAAAAGAGTCCCTGTAAACTTCAGGCAGTCACGTGACATTTATAGTGCTTTTGATGTATCAACAGGTTGGGGGTAGCAGTGTGTCTGGCTGCAGTAAGAAGAAGAAGAAGAAGAAGAAGAAGAAGAAGAAGAAGAAGAGGTAAGCTCATTGTTAGCATCCCCTGTGGCCCTGAAGCTGGGAGTGCAGCAGGAAGGTGTTTCCCATGTCTTGCAGCCAATAGGGGCTCTCCTTCAAAACCAACAGGTTGTTTTTCTCAGCAGGCAGTGGAGACTAACAAGGATATTGGCACTGCAGTCTGCCTTTGTGAGAGGACATAATAACTGGTGTCCATATGACTTGTTTTGCTGGTTTTATAACTATAAGCATGTGCTTTCAACTTTGTTAATCCACTTAAGCTTCATCTAAAAGTCCCTGAAGTCTTGGTGTTGGTGGTGAATCAGGTTTGCTGGATTTTGGTGTGGCCTAAACTTAAATACTGAGTTCTGCAGAGCTGATGCCCATCCCCCTCAAAACCCAAACATTCACTCCTTCCAGCCTCAAAACTGTGTTTTTGAGTAGAACACCCCTCTTTCTTGTACAGGACCCCCTCGGTGACCCTCTTCCCTCCCTCCCTGCCTCTCTCTCTGTGCTTCTATCTGGGAGCAGTGAGAGCACCATTGCTCAAGCTCTATTGAAAAGAGAGCATATACAATGGGGTCTTTCTCAGTCCCTCTCTGTCTCCATTAAAGACCCTGGGAACACAACACTGTCCACAGAGCCACTCTTAAAGGGCCAGTGGGATCCAGGTCTTCAACCTGAGTCCCAGCACCTCCCATCATTTTCATGGGAAAGGAAAAAAAACCAGGAATTGACGCAGCAAATCAATTATTCATGAATGGTATGTGAAGTGCCAGCACCAACTCTGTCCAAACATATACAATCACCTCAGACATCACAGTCTGCAACAACACTGCAATGCTGCATTTATTTAGACTACAGCTGATGATGCTTCGGTCTGTTTTGGCTGAAGAGGTATGTTCAAACAAATTCCCAGACATTCTGATGACATAATGCTGGTTATGTGGGGTAGCAATACAGAAGAGTCTGATTATTATTACTACTACTTAACTGTCCCAAGCCTCCATGAACGGACCTTTATCCTCTTGTCTGGCGGTCATTGTAAAAAAGACATTAAAGGGATAGTTCACATTTTTTGAAGTGGGGTTGCATGAGGTATATTACATGCAGAAGATGTCTGTCGGCTCTCTACATCTGGAGAAGTGGTAGGAGTACTGCTCAACAGTGTTCTGCTTTGGACTGGGTCAGCAACAAAACATATTTTTGCCACCTAAAAAATGTTCTGCCCCCAAAAAAAACTGTTCAAGTGTATGGTATGTTTGGAGTATTTTCACTGCTTCACCTTTTTGTCAGTTCCCCATCCATGCTTCCTTCAAAGCCACCAGACTCCATTGACAAAAACAGTACCTTTGGCTCTCAGAACACAGAAACTGCTTGGCTACTGCTGCCTCTATCAGTTAGTGAGTTTGTGTTATTGTGTGACTCCGGTGAATCTGAACTAACGTCTTTAAATGCCATAGTCACACAATAACACAAACAGAGTAACTGATTGGGGCAGCAGTACACCAGCAGCTCCTGTGTCCAGCAATGTTAAATCACTGCTTTTCTTAATGGAGACTGGCTGTGAAGACGGCTTCAGTTTTCCATTACTTTGCTGTCTGGCGGTACTGTAAAGCAGTAAAAATATTCTAAATATGAAATAATATTTTGGTAAAACTTTTTTTTAGGTGGCTAAAATTAATTTTGTTGCTGCCCCTGTCCATAGCAGTACATTGCTTAGCTTCCATGTCTGACTCTTGCCTGCTTCTCCAAACTGGGTGTGTGCCAACAGACATCTACTCTAATCTGATCTAATACACTGACAAGTGGATTAGTACCTCATACAACCCCACTTCAAAATATCCAAACCATCCCTTTCATATTCCTGTTTAAATAAAGGTTGCAACATTTTAAACAGTTGTGAAGTGACTTGTCATGTTAAGTTAATGGGCCAATAGTGGAACATATCAAGAGGTTGGAAGCTATTAAACCAGAACAATACAGGCCAAGGAACTAAACCCTTATAGTGTTGAATAGGTAAAGCAATTATATAGAAGCAGAATAATCCAGGGCACATTTAATATATATGCTATCCCCCTTTTTTAATAAAAAAGATAGGACAGGGAAGTATTGAAATCAGTGTATCTGATGTGATAATTAATTTGTTATAACAAGAGGGGCAGAAAGGCAAATTAAGTTACTTCTCTCGATGACAGGTTTTTAACTCACTGTGTCTCATTTATTCATAAGTAAAAAGACTCATTTATACTCTGCCCGGACTAAATGTTTTCTATTATGTTGTTGATCCACACATGGGCAGTGCGCAGGTCTGTCTTTGCCACAGACTGACACATAGACTTTGTTTCCAGCGGGAAACGGCTGATTTACTGCGGCTATTTACAACTTCTGGGGATCCGTGTGTAATTAAAAAGCGAATGGGGGATTGTGTTGAGACAATCAGCATGCCGCAGGGTTTCTCACATCCTCAGAGAAAAGGAGGGAGACTCAGGAGGAGGAGGAGGAGGAGGGTGGAAAGAAGTTGAGTCGAGGAATTTGAATCCTGTTTGAAGGGGGAGAGGGAAAAGAAAGAGCCAGGGGAATGTCTGAGGGAGTCTGAGGGAACCGGTGGGCAGGAGAGGCTTTGGACGACAGAGTGCAGGAAACACTGGTTTAAAAATACTCCCTCGGTTGCCAGAAATAGACTCGGCTTTGGACGAGTTAATCAGCGGCCGAAAAGTTCGGAGCGCATTTTGCTGTGCGCTTTTTGGGTAACTCAGAGTTTAGTGGACAGTATTGGGATCAATCAAAACAGCGTCAGGAGAAAAGCAAGAGCACCGCAGATATTTTTTTTTACCCTCTGTCTCCTTAAAACGGGAACTGAAACGACGGGATTCTTTTCGCTTTGCTCTCATCTGTGGATAATCACATTTTTAGCATCTGCCGGAGTCACAGCAAAACTTTTCCAGCGCACAACTTTGGATCTTTGCGCTGCTGAGATGCGGTGATGGAGTCCGGTGATTTTTCCAAGATGACTTCTCTTCTCATGAAGCACATTTTCAGAGGTGATCTCCTCCCAACAAAAAACATGAGCGGGTCTAAATGGTTGTTTTTGATCCTCACCATCATTTTTTCTGCATGGAGGCCAGTATCCGCCGGATCACTCACAGGTAAGCGTAAATTGGCACCGAGCTGCAGCCTTTTATCCAATCTGTCTGTTATTTGTCAACTTGGGTGCGAGCGAAAACATCGTAATGAGCAATTAGCCCAGTCAGCCTTCTGCTCCTAACTCATTAAATAAATTTGCTTTGGGGTGGCGAGTGCAACCACAGCTGCAAGTGAGATCAACATCTGGCCAACATGAAGGAATTCAGTACATTCACAAGGCCTTTAAGAACAAGGCGATCAAAGAAAATAAGTAAACGATTCGTTTTACTGGCTCAGTTCAGGTTCAGAGTGATTTGTTACCTGCTGAAGTTGATTCAGTGACAGCAGGTTAAAAAGTGTTTTCCTTGTCTGACAGTTGGAGTAAACAGGGATCACGTTTTTGAGATCAGGTGCAGCATGAATACTTCTGCATGTTGTTGTTTTTACCCTTGCTGGGAACAAACCAGGTATCCAGACCAAGATTCCCACCACTTGTGGCATTTCCGGAAAACTGTGGAATTTTGAGAGATGTATTCCAGGCATGGAGAGGGCAAGAGCTTAAAATAAATCCAGCTGGGAAGAGAGAGAATCATAACACTTCACAAGCATGTAGCAGAGCAACAGAGGGAGAAGTCTGCATTTTTGCTTTATAGAAACTAGACTAGGTCAGATTTTTTGAAGTGTGGTTGTATGGGGTACTAATCCATAGTCAGTGTTCCTATGTCTGTCAGCACGCCCCCAGTTTGGAGAAGCAGACGGAATACCAAAATGGAAGCTAAGCAATGTACTGCTGTGGAGGGGTCAGCAACGAAACGTATTTTAGCCACCTAAAAAAGTCCCTCCCAAAAAATCTAGAGGAGTTTAAGTGTACGCTATATCAAGAATATTTTCACTGCTTTACCTTTTTGTCAGGCAGCCTGTAACAACTTCAGTTCCCCATCCCTGCTCCAGTCAAAGCCACCAGACTCCATGACAAAAACAGTATCTGGCTTGCCAAACATGGGAGCTGCTGGTCTACCGCTGCCTCAATCAGTTAATTTGTTTATTGTGTGACTTAAGTGACTCTGAACTTACACTTAAAAATGCCAAAGTCACTCAAACAAAGGCTGCAGTAGACGAGCAGCTCCTGTGTTTAGCGATGTTGAATCACTGTTTTTCTCAATGAAGTCTGGCTTTGAAGAGGGGGTATAACAGCTTCATTTCCCTGTCAGAAGCCGCTGCCTTACGTTGAGGTAAAGCAGTAAAATATAGCGCACACTTCAACTAATATTGACTTTTTTATGTGGCAAAAATGTGTTTTGCTGCTGCCCCCATCCACAGCAGTGCATTGCTTAGCTTCTTTGTTGGTATTAATTTCTGCTTCTCCAAACTGGGGCGTGCCGACAGACATCTACTGTATGTAGTACACTGAATATGGATAAGTACCTCATACAACCCTCAGAGCTGTCCCTTTAAATCCTTTTGTCTACATGTCAGGTCATTTTACAAGTGTGGAAACTCTGCCAACCATCATCCACAAGTCGTTATCTGTTCTAATAATCAAGATCACTTTTAACATTTTGGAATCCATCAGCTACGACAACCCGTTGGTGAAAACATGTAGTCCCTACAGGGGCCTCCACCTGTCAGCTCATGTGTTTTGACCATTATGGTCACGCTGTCTCTCTGGGAGTTGTGCCTCTGCCCTCAGCAGATGTATTACCAGGAGGGACAGAGAATACTAGATTCTGTTGTGATTTACAAGCTCAGACTGATGGTTTCAAAGAGAGTTTTTCCCGATGTCTCAGTTCCTATTTGGATGTAGAGATGGCTGTGGCCCAGGAGTGAGGGGAATGAGGAGGGGTTGGTTTGTGAGTCAGAGCCGGTCTGACTCAGACGCAAGCACTGCAATGATGGATGGGGTACGGGGGCAAGAGTGGAGGGGAAAGAGTTGGGAGGGGAGGTGGCAAAATGTGTAGCGATGAATCCAAAGAATGGCATGAAAAGGAGGCTGAATGAGAGAAGGGCAAAGGCGCGGCAGTGAATGGAGGGGCTGAATTATACGTAGCGTTAAGAAGCCAGAAAGATAAAGGAGGGAGTGAGAGGAGGATAAATGCTCGAACTGTGTTGGGTATTTTTGGTATGTGCATGTTCACTGACATTTAACATCTGAGCATTTTCTACTATGGACTGAGAGTAGGAGTAGAGACGGGCTGGAAAGAGGGAGATCATGAAAAAAGTGTGGGACCTCGAGGGAATTTGGGGGACAAAAGGGAGGAGATGGAGTAGTTAAGCACAAATGAATCACTGGAGACAGGCCACACACACACACACTTACACACGGTGAACTACGGCCTGCTCTCTCTGTCCACCTCTGCATTCTCATAAAAGGTTTACAAGCTTATTATTAAATGAATGCAGCACACAGAGACGGAGAAAGAACGTATGGGGCTGTTTTTGTTCAATATGGCACTGAGAAAAAAAAACAAAGTCAGGGCCACGCAGATTCTTGAAAGAGCTCAGCCAAGCTTAAAAATAAAGGGAGGAATGACTTTTAACGCCAAAGAGCACACAGAGGCAGTGAGGCAGAGACTCAGCGGGCCTCTTCATTTATTGCACACTCCCAGAACAAACTCTTTGAATGCATGTGTGTGTGCATTACATGCACAACTACAGAATCAAGGCCATGCTCCACATATGAGTAACACAAGTGCTGCCAAAGTGTGCTATTTACATTTCATGTCTGTTGTCAGTGGCTGAATTATGTGTGTTTATGTGTGTATTAGCGTGAGATGGGTTGCAGTGGAGTCCTCTGGGGTCACAGTAAAGGGTCAGAGGTTGAAGGTTGGCCATGAAACAGACTAGGAGGGCGGGTTGACAAGCTTGAGAAAATCTTTACAGGCATCACTCAGTGAAACAAGTGTGATTTATTCTTGTCCTAAAATTCAAGCACACATGCCAAGTTCGCACATATTATTTTATCTTTTCTCTATTTTATAAATATAAGGAGTGGTTAGGCCTCTGCCTGCTCTGTGGATGCTTAGCATTTTTATTTGATGCTGTAGAAGAAAAATTCCTGCAGGAGAGATCCTTGCCCGTCATATGTATGTGTCTTCACCAAATTTATGTTTCAATGCAAGGCCATTCTCTTATCTCTGACACCGCATGCATGCCTTGCCCTCAACATTAGCAGGAACCATTTCTGTTGAATGTCTTTAAAGTAAGGATAAGCAGAACCAGTTCATTCTTGTCATATTTATGATGATCCTCTCTGCGTCATTTTTAGGATGTTGAACAGATTCACAGACATAGTGGCAGACAACCTGCAGGCCCATCTCTGCTGTCTGAGAGAAGCCCTGAATATGTTAAGTGTTTGTGTTGAGCTCTCTGTTCTCTGACACTGTCAGAGCAGCAGGAGCAGCCGTCCGCTAACAAGGAGCCTTTGTCCCAGTATCAGCTCTGTCCTCCTCAGGTCGGCTCCTCTGTTAGTGAGGGACACGAGATAACTGCAGTCAGTGTGGTGGTGGATAAACTCCTGGCTCACCTGTTGTTATCTTATAAGTGATGGCAAAGTCAAACCTGTCCAGGATAAAGGAACATTTATCAGAATGAGCACACAGCCAAATTAAGTTTTTAGAGGTGAGAGGATCAGTTGAGTAATTCAAAGTCAACAACAATCCAGAAAAGGCGAACATTATTTGTGAATTGAGGTAAATGGCTGTGTTTGATAATGGCAAAATCAAAATCTCCATTTACAAACTCCTGCAGTATAATTCAAGTCTCATTTATCCAGTCATATGCTCAGGATAAGCACAAGCATTTTCACTAATCCGTTACTTTTTAAAAACATCAGCACACACAGTCTCATGTGTGTATGTGTGTATGTCGCATGTGTGTTTAAACTCAGGGCACACTACTGGTAGGCATAAGTGGTTTTTATACTGTAACATTTTAGTGAAAATGCATGTGTTTGGGAAGTACTGAGCATACGACTGGATAAATAAGACTTGGTTTATACTGCATGATTTATGTGGGAGTTTGTAAACAGATGTTTTTTGATATAGTTTTGGTTCCAGTTTATTTCAATTCATCATTCTCCTTTTTTGGATTCTACATTCACCCTAGACAAACTTTTCTTCACAAATCCAAAGTCAGGAGTGTGAGTTATTGATATACAAATGGTGATTTTACCAGTGAAGTATTACTTTAAACCACTTAATATAAGGCAGAAGATGTGATATATGATCATTTTACCATGTTGTAGCTGTGCACTGTTACTGTGTGCACAGTTTGTTATAACAACAGAAAAACTAATCCCTAATCCTGCTTCTTCCCTCTCTTAATCAAAGATTTGGAGTTTGAACGTAGTCCCACTACCATCATCTCTTCACTGGGCAAACCTGTTACATTGCACTGCACCCTGAAAGGCACAGGGGGTGAGGAAGAAGACCCCCCTGATGTGCTCTGGCTGAGAGATGGTGTGCCACTTCAGTACGCAGACACCAACCAGTTCCAAGTCCACACTGGCAGCAACAGTTGGACGATCATGAGCACACTCAGGTAGGCATCAGTTTTCTCTGCTACACATGCTGGCTGCTTTTGTTATGTCAGACATGAAGATAAAGGTTCATGTACTGTGAGGGAGCCACACCTGGGCAAAAAATGTCAGTCATGTGTGCGTGCTGTGATTGTGTTTGTTTCCTGTTCTTCCACCTTATCCTCCCATCTAGCTTAACCAGTACTGTTACTGGATTACCTCACTATGCTACTTCCAGCTACAGTGGAGCACTTTGAAATTAAGTCTTAAAGAAATTATATAACCCAAACAAAATCCCACCAGCCTCTGTATCTTAATGTATTGAATCCCAGTGTGATTGGATGGAAAAAACTGCAAGAAAACTAATTAGGGTCTGTGCATATTTCTGCCTCTATCACCCAGTTTAATGAAGCCTGTCAAATCATATCCTTTATGCACACAACAGTATTGAGAAGGTCCAGCTTCCTGACATGGGCTCCTACCGATGTGCTGTTCTGTCAGAAAGCCACCAGACTATGTCTGATGAGGGCAGCATTCAGCTGGAGGGTGAGTTCATCTCACAACAATAAGCTTTTTTCCTCTGTGTGCTGCAGTTTTATTTGGATTGTTAAAAGAGTCAAGGCCCTGATTCAGCTCATTCTTTTCTCAGGCCTTCCTCATTTCTCTGTGGAGCCCCAGCACATGTCTGTAGTGGCCAATGTATCCCTGAGTCTGAGCTGTGTGGCCCACGGACCTCCAGAGCCAGTCAGGGTCATCTGGCTGCAGGACGGTGCTCCTCTCAACTCCCTGACAGACCCGGTGGCCCTGTCACCCTCCACGCTTAACCTCACAGGTATCATCTTTCACTCTCTGTTAGACAAGGCCACATGTACACAGCTTAGTCAGACTCATTAAAACATGCAGCCTCAGTCAACTCAAGGGCACTGATACAGCTCAGTGTTCAGCAATCGATAAAACAGTCTGGGACTGCAATTGTTGATTGTCTAGTCAAAAAAATACAAATAGCAAATCATCACTATTGAAGAACTGGAACCACGAAATGTTTTTGAATTGATGAAGCGTTAAACAATCAATCAGTAATCTTAATTTCTGATTTATCAACTGCTCATTTCAGCACTACAAAAGTCAAGTAAGAAGTCACTGTCAGCAGCCTGCGGCCCCAAGTAGCAAAGTTTTTCAATGACCAAAAACAAGACCTTTTTCAAAACTACTGGTTTTAATTTAATCTATTTAGACTGATTATAATGTACTCCTTCGAAAGCTACACAGCAGCTATCATCTGTACTTTCAAAGGCTTCCAAATCCCCCCTCCATGGCTTTAACAAAACCGCCAAATAACCACCCTCCCCAGGGAGAGCAGGCTGGCTGGCACAGTGCCAGTGGATCCATTGAGGTCGTGCCTTGTGGCGGTGCAGTTGATGGGTAAAAGCAGAGCAGCAGGCGCAAGAGGGACGATTGGGGGAAGACAAATAGATGGGCAGAGTATGGAGGGAGATAAAAGAAAGGAGAGAAAGGAAGATGGTTCTGTTGCTGCTTGAATGCAAACCACAGCTGTCTGCCAGATAGCTGGCCTGTGTTAAGTCCAGTAGTAGGAGGACAGGAAGAGCGGGCTGAGTCAGACGGACGGAGGGAGGGAGGAGCGGGCGGGAGCGCGCGGTTTAAGGATCTGGCTTGACTCATCGTAGCAGGCTGGCTGGTGCTGACCAGGGCCCATTTGCCGGTAACCTACACTCACATCTCTGGAATGGGCAGCTGCTCTGGCAGACCACAGGTCCAAACACAAATAATCTGACAATAGGCCCATAAAGAGAAATGGCATGAAGTACGTTCCAACCGTTAAGAAAACAAGGGCAGCACATCTTCAAGTTTCCATCCACATCTGATGGATACTCTAGGAACCAAAGCTTCTAGGGCAAAAAGCAACTAAAGCAAACTAACCCAACTTAAATGAAGTCCTTATGTAGAGTATAATATTTGATTTAAAGTCCTGTGTATCCAATAACTGTCTGAATAACAAACAGGCATCAGCAGAAACTTGGTATCCTTCCCGGTGACTCGCTTAGAGAACTGAAACACATACTGTGTTGACTGCGTTTAGGTCAGGAGACTGACTCAGCCAGTCAGGAACATTCAGTTGTTTTGGACTTAAATAAGTTATTTTGGTTGTGTGTTTGGAATGACTGCCCCACTGTACTGACTTAAAACTATGTATGAAAAGAGCTACAAGTCCAGTACTGTTCACCAACTACATATACAGATATACTATATGTGTGTGTGTGTGTATATATATATATATATATAATTATGAGAAAACCCTCAAATTCTCAGAAGATGAAAGTCAGCCTTATAACTTAACTTTATTGTTTAAAGTCAAAGCATGCTAAAATGTGTAAAGGGGGCCTGTTATGCTTTTCTGTATTTTGTGTCTTATAGTTTAACAATGTCAGAGGTTAATTTTAAATGTGGCCAGAGTTTCAGATCATGAGGTAAATGTAGATTTAATCCTTGTGAACAAAATCCTCAGGCTTCAGACTGTTCTGAATACTCTGTTTCCAGTGTTATTACTACTGCGCCAACAGTATGATGTCACAATGTGCAGGATTTCTTTATACGTTCGTCTGCTTCAAACTACATAGCCTACAATGCTACATGTAGCTGCATGCTAACGTCAGGGAAACATGTAATCTTGGTTGCCTCGATTTCAGATCATATTCCTGCTGAAACAGGTTGTGTTATGTTTAGAGGCTTTTACTGGGAGCTGAGTGGTTACTGTGTATGCCATGTAGCTACAACGTCCGGGGTTCGATTCTGGCCATGGGACCTTTGTTGCATGTCCTACCCCTCTCTCCCCTGCTTCTACACTGTCCTTTTTCAAATCATTTTTGGAAAAACAAAACAAAACAAAAAATTGAAACAGAAGCTTTTATTGGTTATTTTTCATGGTAAATGCAAAGCCCGGAAATGCTGATCAATCAGACTGGACTTTTTCGGGAGCCACAGTGGCAGATGGACAAAAAGTAAATTTCCATTTTGTATCATTTTACAGTCTTATTGTTTATTAAAATCATGAGAGTAATCCATTATAAAAATAGTATTAGTTGAAGCCTTAAATCCAGAATGTTAAAGTTCATAAACAAAATTATGAAAAGCACATGATGTCTAAGTCCTAATACTTCCTGACTGCACTGCACATGTCAGCCAGGGAAAGGAAGCACCAGGACTATACTTCGTCATTCCCAGCTGAAAGTAACTCTGTTGGTCAACACTGTGATGCTCATGAGCTCAGGAGTTCTTCCTGGTGACCGGTTATGACATGTTCAGCTGGTCAGGGGATGTTGTGTTGCGGTTTGCTGATGGGGAAGGAAAGAGACAGAAGGGCGAGTGGTGCAATTTCGAGATGGCCTGATGAGCAGTTCATTCTCCCACACAGCCAGTGCTCATCCCTCACCCCTCCCTCCCTCCCTCCCTCCTTTTCCTCTCTCACAATCCCTCGCTTCTCCCACCGAGGATTGTACCCCCTGTTCTTTTTCCGGCCCACAACACAATGGAGGCATGGTGCCGTCAGCGCAGAGCGACACACTGCGTGATTCTGTGCGAGTTTGTGGCTGTTTGACAATGTCGGGGTGTTAGATAACAGTGGTAAAACTTGAATGTCACATGTTTCAGTATGCGTGTGTGAGTGTAAGACTGTGTTGTGTTGTGGAATGAGTCGAGTGTGTGAGCATGCTGTGAGTCACTTTGTGAGAGGAGTCATTCTCTGTTGCATGTCAGTGTGTGTGTGTGTGTGTGTCAGTGTTTTGCCCCCTTCAGAGGAGCCCCAGCCTCTTGAAGGCAGCAGCTCAGCCTTTTACACCTGGACCTCAACACGGCTGCTCTCTTTGTTCTCAGAACTAAACAGCAAAACTTGTCAAGCTGCAGGCATTAGGAACTACAACCGTGCAGTCATTGCAGTATGTTTTTGTTTTAAAACATATAACTGTTGCTACATCTTGTAACCTACAAAACAGAGACTTTAAAAAACTCTTCTGACCACATTTTAGTTTGAAAACGTCAGGGTTGCATTTAAGTTTGGCAAAAGTGGAGGCTTTTGAAAATAATGAGGCAGACACTCACGTTTGCTTTCTGATTGGCTCTTATCAGTCATTATGCTGGGTCTACATAGCTTTTGTGATTTCATCCTTCTTTCGTGGGCACCGTTACTACTTTCCCTTTGCCACAGGTTCATCTGGTGACGAATAATACTCTCAGTACCTCTCTAATATGTTGCTGTGTTTGCTTCATAATGACTCCCAACTTGTTTGAAGTATCAAGAAAAGCATCAAGATGGATTTAAAAAAATTAAAAACAGTGAAAACATGTATGTCAAAAGTCAGATATAAATATCATTTCTTTTTCATAATGCAGGTTTGGATTACAGCTTTAAAGCTTTAAAATTGAGCGTGATAAGTCAGGCACACTGATACCAGTCTGAACAAGATGAGAAGGAGCTGGATGGAGGGGTTGCTGAAATGTCACAAGGCGAATTTTTACCTTAAAAAGACCATGATTAGTTTGATGTGTTTATTGCAAGATTAGGCTAATCTCTGAAAACTTTACTTCAGCATCAACCAGCACACACTAACCCCGAAACTAATCAAAACACTGTTGACACAGAGATCACGTTACCTTATGGAAACTATTACCCACACATTATTCTCACTTCAGTTTGAACTTTCACACCTTTTCACACATCAACATTATGCAGAACTCAGCACGCTGAGCAAGGGTTTTTGGTTTTAAAAGCAGCCCAATGCTCCTGCTTCACATGCACATGTCGTTTCATTTTTTCGTCCAGGTCTGAACAGGACCAGCACTTTTTCTTGTGAAGCCCATAACCGCAAAGGCGTGGCCACCTCTGGATCTGGTACCATCACCGGTAGGTGTCACACCGTGGAAGCACAAACATTTCTATCAGCAGTCTTTATTCCTGTGTAAAATTGCTGATTGCATTATCCTTTGTTATATCTTTGTTTATTGTGTATCTGTCTTTAGTTCTCCCATCTCAGCCTCGGAATCTGACAGCTGTGGAGATCACTCCGACCAGCCTCCGTTTATCATGGCAGCCTGGTTTCGGAGGCGACTACCCGATAATCCGTTGCTCTGTTCAGGTAAATCTAAGAAGAGAATACCACAGCTAGCTGCGAAAACTAGTGACTGCTGACTGTTTGAGCTGCAAGTTAAACAAATACATCACTCTCCCTCTATTTGTGGGCCTCTGCAGAGCAGAACCTTACCTTCTGTATTTTAAAGAAAAGAGAGCTTGCTTTTCTTTTCTCTTCTTTTCTTAACTCATCCTCTGCCCCTCCCTGCTTTATTCCTGCACCAGTGGATCAGGTTTCACTCTGGGAAAGTGGCCTCCTGGACTAATCGCATGTAGCACCACTCCCCTCTCTCTCTATGTCTGTGGCAGTGTCTCTCTGCCACTATGCTGCTCTGTGGCCATTACAGCTCGTAGCTGAGAGGAGGAACATTTTCTCCTGGAGAAGGGAGCAGTACAGCACCACCCCTAAACGTCTGGTTCTAATAAAGCTGCCCCTCATACCTCTTGCTGTTCTTGCCCTCCCTCCCCTCAACCCCATCACCCTCACAGGGGAACAAGGCGAGGGGCCGGCTTTGGCAGAATGGGGCAAAAATCTGAATTTAACGGTTCATTGTGTGGCGTAGAGAAACATGAAAAAAGCAACACAGTAGAGAGCAGAAAGTTGTTACTGTGCTCCACAAAGAAGGCGTTAAAAAAAAGAAAGGCAGTTAAAGACAACAGAAAAGGCACTGACAGCAGGTATTGTGGGTCTGAGCCATACAAGGGGAATGCAGGCCGAAATGACTCAGAGCTGAGCTGTACAATTAGATTAATCGCACTTGTTTATGGGCTGGACAGTGATTCATCGAGTCAGGAATGACTCGCACTCTCTCTCTCTCACACACACACACACACACAAGCATACAGTCCTCATTCATACAACTTAATATTCCTTGAGATCACACCACCCTAACTCACGTCCTGAGTTATAATCTCCTACCCAGCTTCTTATGTGACCTCTGAATATTGTTTTTGAAGTCATTGTCAACCTGCCATACACACACCTTATCTTTTTGTGTGGCTGCAGACTTGGTCCATTATTTGTATGATTTCAGCTCTTACTGTAAAGCCTGCCCTGTGAAGTGCAGCCAGCAGTCTGCAGGAGCCGCTTGATAATGAGCAAACTCACCAGAATAATGGTCCTTTAATGTGGTTTTATTATTGCTGCAGTGGAGGATTTTTCCTGCCTTGTGTTCCTCTTTAAATGTGTTTACCACAGAGAGTTTGCAGAGGCAGCAGGTTTCTGCCTGTGATTTTTAGTTGATAGGTTCTGCTTTCAGTGCACCTTACTGGGCCTGGGTCATGTTCAAAACAGCAATGAGGCAGATTTTACACCATTTTTGGCAGTTAACACTTACTGTAATGACCATCCCCCACTGTCATTATGCACAGACTCCACCCTACTGTCTTTTATTCCACAGTAGCTCATACCACTGACTGTGCATAAAGGGAGCAATGCTAGAAAAACAGCAGAAGAAAATATTTCTGATTGTAGAAACAGGAAATTCCTCCGCAATGTAAACTAACATTTAAATGATTAAACCCTGCAGACAGATTCCAATCGACACATTTACTTAAATGTTAAAAGAAACACTCTCCAACATTCACAAGAAATTTTAGCCATCTATTTTCAACATTGATTTAAGAGTTTTGTGTATAACTGTTTTATCAATAACTGAGATGCTGATCATAAATAACAATTACCTCAAGGAGGTGGAATTCACAGTGGTAATTATGATCACACTTCTCGTATGAATGCACTTCCTTTCTAACTCAAAAATTATAACTCTGTGTGTTTTAATATAAGTTTTTTTTCTTTGGCTTTACTTAAGATTAGATGTTAAAAGCGCTTTCCCCCATCAATTCTTCAGTTCTTCCACTATATGCCATTGTCAAAAAACTTTGGCTTTAAAGGTCCAGTGTGTGGGATTTCCAGAGATATACTGGCAGAGATGGAATATTATATCATGAGTATGTTGTATAATGAGTGTATAATCACCTGAAAATAAGACTTGTCGTGTTTTTGTTGCCTAAGAATGACCCATTTATATCTACATAGGGAGCGGGTCCTTGTCCACAGAGATGCCTATGTTGCACTGCCATTTTAATACAGTAACCCAGAATGGACAAACCAAACACTGGCTCTAGATTTCAGGTTTTCGCATCGTCCTTTGTAGTGAGCTGATCCTCAGCAATGTGCTGCACAGCATCAGAGAAACTCTGTCTTATAGCCTACCTCAATCTGCTTTATTCAGATCTGCTTTAAATCATTGGGTCGTTGTGGGTAATTTTGCTTCTGAACAATGGACGCTGAAGAAATCCTAACTCAGAGTTCATGCTTGGTATAGGGGAGAAGTTTCAGCTGATGGCAAACTGCAGTCGTCACCACTAGATGCCACTAAATTCTACACACTGTTCCTTTAAATTGGTTGGCACTAAAAAAACAGAGTCCTCTTCCTGTTTGTGCCATAATGCAATAAAATAGATTACCATCCAAATTTGGCCTCACAATCTGAAATGCAGCGTCAATGCAGGTAAAGGCTGCCAAACTCCTTAGAAGTATGTTTTTAATGTTAATGTCTTCAACAAATCTAAGATTGTCATCTGAATCTTTCAGGCCAAACATGCGGGAGAGTCCTTCAAAGCAGGACCAGATCAGATGATCCACAACCAGAATGTGAACATCCCACCAGCCACGCACCTCATTGGGGACCTGGAGCCCCACAGCCTCTATGCTGTCAGGGTGGCCTGTCACAGCAGCCAGGGCCCATCTGACTGGTCGCACTGGGTGGAGCTACGCACCAAAGAAGGAGGTGAGGCCTCCAACAGACGAGATGTTTGTTTTCACCCAGGGTGTGTGCGTGTGAGGGGTCACCTACTCTGAAGTGAGTTGAGGTCAAGGCTGTGTTATCTGGCTACTGATTGAATCCAAGTCTCCTCCCACTCCTGCTGTGTACCTCAGCCAGTACTAGACAGATGCTATACTGCGGTCAGCAGGCACGACTAAGCCACTTTTAAGGGTGTTTTGGTGTGTACTAAGGATTATTTTACTGAACTATGAAGCAGTATGTTTGTGTTCCACATGTGCATTTAAGCACCCAGGATGTATCATTAGAATTTAACTTTATTTTTCACTGCTAAAAATAACAAACCTTACAGAGTGGTATTTAGCAACAAGCAAGTCAAGTCTCAAGTCTTCGCAGACAAATTGCAACTCTTCAGCAGCGAATATAATGATACGTTAGTGTTTTTTTTATACATCTAAGACAGGTCTCCTTATAGGCCTAATGATTAAATTTATATGTATAATATAAACAAATGTTAAACTTGTTCTAGTATTGTTTTTTTTTATTGTTTCAGGATTTTACTTGGTCAGAATTGTAATACTCATTTAACTTTAAGGGAAACTTCTCCCACAAAATGACCATTTGTATATCACTACGTTGAATTTGTGAAGAAAACTTTAGTTTTCTTTGAGGCCTACACGGTGAACAGAGAATCCAAAAAAGGAAAACATTCTTCAAGAATTGAAGTAAATGGAGTCTACGCTTAACAACAGCAAAACTACATCAAAACATCCATATACAAACACTCACACAAATTGTGCAGTATAATCCAAGTGTCATTTTATTTCACAAACACATCTGTTGTGTTTTAGTGTGTTTGAGCAGTACTGAACACACGACTAGATAAGTGAGACCTGGATTATACAGCACGAGTTGTGTGTGTGGAGGTTTTGGTATATTTTTACTGTTGTGAAATGCGGTCCCTGTTTACTTCAATTCATCAAGAATGTTTTCTTTTGCTGGATTCTCCTATTACTGTGGAGGGATGCAAGAGAACAATTTTTTTTTCAGTAATTCAGGGTAACAAGTGGTGAGTAATCGATATACAGTATTTTATTGTTTGACTGTGGCTTTAATGATCTCTTATGACTCTGTTTCATTGTTTTCTATCTTGTCTCGAATTCAAGCTGCAATAGGCTTAAAAAAGTCGCTTACAGAGGCCCTTGGGTGTAACAGTCACATTCATGAGTATGTGACGGCTTAATGAAAGACAACAAAATGCCTAAAGAGATACTCTTAATTATCATGGACACTTTCAAGGCATTTTACCCCCCAAACAGATTTATCTGAGCTTGGTTTAGGTGATTTACTGCAAGTTCAATTCTGTCGACTGCTTTTCAGCTTGACTCTGTGAGTCATGACTTATCAGGAACATATTGTATGTATAAGGAGTCAGAGAATCAGGTTACAGTGCACTCTTAGTCATAATATTCCTTCCTGTGCCCCTTTAACTTAGTCTGTGTTTATGAAGAATACCAGACACGAGTCGATGTACCTCTACAGGCTCTCAAATGTAAACTCTAGAGGTAGAAGGCTGACTGGTATTGAAGGGACAGAGTAGGTGGAGACGGCGTCTGGGGGGGGAGGGAAGGAGGGTGGACGTTAAATTCTCCTGAAAGGCTTCAGTTAGGATCGCAGCGCTCCGTCCAAACTGTAATGCTCGGCTGCTGTGTGTTTGAGTTTAAACTGAGGTGGGATTTTCCATGCCAGCTCATGCTGTCTCTATCCCTGGATGAATAGGAGTGGAAACAGCGTACACTAAGAGGAGAGATATGCCACAGGAGGGATGATGGGGGCTTTCCATAATGGAAGCTGCTCATAATCTGAAAACACTTAAACGTAGCATTTCTCATAAGTAGGAAAATGGAGAAGTAGCACTCCTTGAAATGCTACTGTAAAGGAGAAGGACAAGAAGTGGTTTTGAGATACGCTGGCTACAGACAGGATTTTCAAGTTTCAGTTCCTCTTTCAACAAGTTATAGAAATCTTAGTTTTGTTTCAGTGGAAAAATCCTCTCTTTTGCCAAATTATGTAATTTCCCTTTGGACAGTGTTGTTTCATCTCTCAGCTCTCTGCACTTGTTCTAATGAGTCAGAGGATGAAAAAAAAACAGAAGATTAGATTCAGCTGGTGGTCAAAGATAGTTCAGGAGGCGCTGAGGGTCAAAGGGAGTGACAGAATGAAGGGGAGAGGTAGACTGCTCACAGCTCAGCCATATTTTCCACATCTCTCTTCAGTTTCAGTGCTTGAGACTGTGACAAAACTCCCATAAGGCTCTACTGTTGATCCTGAAGTCTTTCTTACTTGCCTTTTACTCTGCTCCATTTGTTTCTCATTAAGAAATTATGCAGATATGTGCTTCACTATCTCTTTACATGTGTCATCCTGGCACAGACAGCCCCATTTGCTGCTCCCCTGTCTCCTCCTTAATTCTTGAGTTATTCACTTCATTACAGACTCTTCTCCTGCCAGTTCCTTTTTGTTCTCATATCCATCCTCCATTTCCCTCAAGCAGACAGTCTTGACTTGCTCCCATTTTGTTGCAGTAGTCAGGGTTGGGTTTTAAGGAGTTGCAAGTAACATATGTGAGTAAAAAAGTAGTTTTTTAAGGAACATTTACTTTTCACGTTCTTTTTTTAAACCATTAATCTACTCTTTGCTTCACTGTATTTGCTATTTATATCTTTATTACAACTATCCTGCTCAAAATGTAGGGATTGAGTGTAGGGAGGAGCACCTCTAGCTGCCATTTTGCCAGCTGCCTTAAAGAAAAAGAAGGATCGCCTGTCTTTTGACCATGATTCATTTTAAATGAGAGTAATTGCACTTTTACTTAAGTATATATTTTTTAGTATTCTGCACACCACTGGCAATAGTCAACCTCAGATCCTACAAACAGCAATGAGAATCTGTTTCCTCCATCAAACAAGCAAAGTTTCACATCTTCATCTCTCATTTCCCCCCTTTTTTTGACCCCAGATGACCTGTGATTTCCCTTTGCAGAGCACACAGCTAGGCACTGTGGGAAAAACAAAAAAGGGGGCTTGATGGTGAGAGAAGGCAAGGAATGGATAGAAGAACAGGGGAACGAGGGGAAGGGGGCGCTTTGAGAAAACACTTATTTTGCTATTTTCCCAAAGCCCACCATTTTCCCCCGAGGATGAGAGAAAAGAAGGAAAGAGGGGAGGGGGCTGATCGTTGGGAGAGGAAGCGAGACGACCCATGTCACCCGCTAATCCTAAAGCTGCAATGAGATTATGTTTTACATATCCATTCTGTAAACACGCTTTTCTTTCACCTAAAATAATTACGGAAATGCTTCTTTCCAAAAAAAACTAACCAAATGAATAGACTATGAGTGGGTGTGGCAACACTTGACAAGTGTTTTGGTGCACTATTTACATACTTTATTACACTGAAAATACAGCCAAGACACTCCTGATTCCCTCTACACATCTGTCTGTACCCCCAAAGTGACGGCAGAATTAATCCAGAGTTACGGGACACCCAAACTCACCGTCCTGATGGAAGTGAGTCATGACGACGTGGCACACATGTCACATTTAATCCAGTTTAATACCACTGCCAGTAATATGCTACTCCAATCATTAAAGGACTTTAAGACAGACAACAATCTGTTCTCCCATAAAAATTAAAATAAGGTGGATGTCCATAAAAGTTGTGACATATTTGACGACACTAACATTCGTGCTCCGGCTGATCTGGGAAACATGTTTCCTGTGTAGTGCTGAGTTTGTTTTCATTTATGGAGAACAGACTCCAGATCCCAGGGTTATGAGTCAGTTTTTTGGCTTCAGGGTGACCCTTTTCCATCCATGTGTTGACCCACGCGGAGACTAAGAGGACGACATGAAGCGTAAAGGGAAACAGAGGAACAGCCCTGACTCCGAACAATGTTTAAATGCTTCCAAGCATGGTTATCCGACACTGCTTCTTCAACAGCAACATGAAACAGAATGTGAAACGGTAGTCTGCCATGGATGCAGATGTTAACCTCCTCTGTTGTGAACTAATTGTGGCTCAAAAGTGTATGTTTCTCAGCCTCTTGCCAAGCCTGGGCTGCTTTCATGTGGAACACAAAAGAACAACATGAGGCATTTTTTCTCCACCAGCACAGCACCAGCACAAATCTAGTGTTTTAGTTTTCCTTTAGAAACTCCCTAAATGTCTTAACTGGAGCTTTTTTTTGTTTTTTCCCCTCCTCCACAAAGTTTTACGTCAACATTTAACATCTCTGTTCTCTTGAACTCATAGCATGACAGAAAGAGGCATTACCACAGAGTGGGCAGCGAGGGAGAAGAAAACTTGGAAAGAGGGAGATGGAATCATGTTGGATGGAAGACAGGGAGAGAGAAAGAGACGAAGAGAGGAGGAGAAAGGGAGTAAGGGAGTGGGTAGGCAACAGAGAGGTGGAGAAGGAGGCAGAGAGAGGGACAGATGACGGATCATAGGTGGAGACGAACTGCTGGAATGAGCTTGACTTGGAGGTTGTTTTTGTTGCCGCTGGCAGGCAGAACAGGGACCGCATGTGGAAACAATCATCCGCCAAACGCTTCCTGATAACATCATCCATAGGCTGGGCCATGTTTCCCAAACTCACACTGACTTGGTGTGTGTGTGTGTATGTGTGGGTGTGTGTGGTTGTCCAGCTAGTTTGTGTGACTTTGTAAGCCAGCAGAGCGAGTGAGAAGCAAACACAAAGAGAGCCTTAGCTCAAGCGGCAACAAAGGAAATAAGCACTGTCGTCTCCTCGCGAAAAGGTTCTTGGATTTCTGTGCTTTACAGAGCATCAATCACACACACACACACACACACACACACACACACACACACACACACACACACACACACAAATTCCTCACACTATTTCTAGCATTTTATTCAGCTAGCTTTTCTGTCCACTGGGTTTTTCTGCTGCCAGCAGCCTCTTTTCACTCACTGGTCCAGAGAGCCAGAAGAGAAAAGGGCAGGCGAGAGAATGAAGCAGAAATAAAGATGGACAGAAGAGGAGGGACAGCATGCAGGAGGGACACACAGGCCTCAGCATGAGTGTGTCCAACCGTGGCTTCTGAACTCAGCTAATCGCCCCTCGTCTGTGGTGCCCTTAGCTCGCCTTTTTTGTCCTAATAAAGCCGAATTCTCCACATTCTCTGACATCTTCTCCTTCCAGCTGTTGTAGTTATCCACACCCTAGAGGCTCCAGGCTGTCAAAACAACACACGCCTGGCTAACCCACAAGCTCACTGGCCCCTGGCCACCGGGCCACAGTCACAGCAATGCCGACTCCTCGTTCATACCCAAAATCTTTTGACAAGCACTCTGCCACACCCTGTGTCAAACACTTACCCAATCTTACATCAGGTTTACGGGTAAATGCAGATGTGTGAGAAATGAAAATGGCTCAAGGTTGTGCTTTTGTGTTCCAGTTCCAGAAAACCCACCTGTTAACATGAGTGCGGTGTTGAACGGGACTGAGGTGCTGATGACGTGGGAGGGGCCTCCAGGGAAGCTGAATGGAGAACTGCAGGGCTACATGGTGGAGTACAGCACGCCAGCCGCACAGCAGGTCAGTCTGGGACACACAGCACAAACCTGTGATGGTTTCTGATGCTGTTCATCAAATTTAGATAAAAAGAGAATATTAAGTCTGCTTCATGCTCACCAACTCCCTCTCTGCTTTTGTTGACAGTTTGTTGTGGACACTGGTTTGGATACCGAGCTGTCGATCAATCTGTCTCTCCCCCTGTCCAATGTGTCCTTTCGAGTGTGTGCTTATACAGGAGCCGGGCAAGGACCCTGGACTCCCACACAGACCTTGACACTTATTACTCCTGGTGAGTGACAAGAAGCGTCAAAACTACTAATGAAAATATGCAAAAATAACATACACATCTACTTTAAATGGATTGTTTAATATTCTTTTTGTGGATCAACTCAGAACATCTGCAGCATTTTATAATGACTTTGAACAGTTTTTACTAGAAGATGTCGGATGTTGTTTCATATAAATTCTGCAAGGATAAACATTATTTTCACTTTCACTAAACAATGTTGTTTTTCTCCTGAAAGTCAAAATATTGACTCTGCTGTTTTGTGTTTTTTATTCCCACAGAAATGGAGGAATTTAGAGGTGAGTAATGACCGGCTTTGCAAATGCAAACCAACCAACAAGCTCTGCTGTGACCTCTCATAGTGGCACGTAATGACACAGTGACAGTAAAGTGAGGCCATGGTGTGTTTTTTCCACCGCAGGACTTCTCTTTCTTATTCTCTGTCACTGGGTTTCTCCGTTAGCCCCAAAGTTCCTTCCTGTGTATCTCAGAGAAAAGGGAAGGAAGAGAAAAAAGAGAAGAGAGGATCTCAGAGAGAGACGGGAAAGGGGAAGAGGGGTGGTGGGGTGAATGGGAGACGCATCATAAATATTTATAACAGGCAGGAACAGTGTCGCATCTCTGTTTGCTTAGTCTAATAGAGCCAGACAGACAATTCAAACAACAAGAATGGCAGATAAAAAGAGGCAAGCAAAGTCGGGGGGGGGAGGAGGAGTGTGAATTAGAGGACAAGTTAAAAAAAAAGTGGGTGGTGGTTGTGAGTGAATAGCAGTAGGTTGGGGGGTAGCTGGGAGAACATTTCAGTGGGAGAGATGGGACAGCAAGAACTCAGGATAAGTTGATATAAAAAGGAGCACATTTTTAGTAAGAGAAGAAATTTTAGATTTAGCTCAGCAAATATGGAGAGCAGGACTAAGTCAATTTGACTAGTCCAAATATGTTTTTCTTTGCAGTACTGTGGCATATGTATGTAATAAGCAAACATTGGGTAATCTTCTATTCTACAGTCCACTAATTACCTGGTATTTACTCTGAGTATAGTTATAAGAAAAGAAGTGGTTAGTAAGTACAAAGGTATTACTTAGTAAGAACGTAAAGCGTCTTTATACAGCACTTTTTAAAACATAGTTACAAAGTGTTACACACACACACACACACACACACACACACACACACACACACACACACACATATAGATATGATAAATTAATGGATAAATCAGGCAAAAGTAGTATTACAATATAAAACACAGCACAGTGAGGGACAGACAAAACTAAATCTAACAGACATAACACATCTATAGAAAGGCTTGCCTTTAAAGGTGGGTTTTCAGTAGCAGCATAAAACACTCCAAAGATTCAGCAAATCTTTTGAGAATGGGATATGACATTCTCAAGAGGGTTGGGGCTGAAACAGCAAATGCAAATGCACTATTACCTTTTGCAGTTGGAGGCGGATAAAATGCAGAGAATTGAGGATCGGAGTGGTCGAGAAGTGGATTGGAGATTAGAAATATAACCTGGAAACCTACTAGAGAACTAGATAGCAATAAAATCTAGGTATTAGACTATTACCCATAAGAAAAAGATACTAAGCATGAAGTTACTACCTAGTAAGTACATTGAAAGGTGTAAGGAAATTAGATGGGAAAAATGGACATTAAGAAAGTACCCATAGAACTTGGTAGTAAATACTAAGTTATCACTTAGTAAGGTACATGAGAACCTACCAGTGTTAAGGTTGCAATTTTTGTGGTATTTTCATGTACATACTGTGGTGTTTCCCATTACGTAGTTTGTAACTACTTGATAATAACTTAGTACCTGATCGGTAAACTAAATGTACTTACTAAGTAATTACTTTGTACTTACTCGCCAGTTCTTTTGGCACTTTCCTAATTATAATAATATACCTATATTTTGTTATCATAGAATTTCTGAGTAAATATATCAAGTAATTAGCAGACTGTAAAATAAGGATGATGCCCGACTGGATGGTCCGGAGGAAAGCTGACAGAGGGCCCTGGGCTGTGGGCATGAACCCCACCCCTCTCCCTCTGGTTGTCTGGCAGAGAAGCAGAGCACAGCCTGGGTTAGTGGGGCTTGCTGGAGGCTGCTCAGGGGCTGTGGGATAGAGCCAGGTGGCTGAGAGTCAAGCCAGGGCCAGCGAAGCATGCTGGAGGTTTTACCAGGGCTGGAGAAGCAGTCAGAGCGGGTGAGAGGAGAGCCAGGGCCTCAAAGCATGTTAGAGAACCAGAGAGAGGGAGGTCTTGCGGGCCCCTGCCCACAGCTGAGTGACCGCTGCCGGCTGTCCTTCAGTGTCCGTCCACCCATGGACTTTGAGCCTCCAACATGCTCTGCGGGCCCTGGCTCTCCTCTCACCTGCTGTGGCTGCCTCTCCAGCACTGTTAAAGCCTCCAGATTTGAAAAACAAAACATTTATAAAGAGTTTATAAATATGTTTTGTGATAAACTGTAATGTTAGCAGAAAAAGCTTTGCGGCTGTGGTCAACTGATGACATAAACATTTACAGCAGAACGTCCCTTCAGACCATCCTCTCTAGCAAAATAAAAGGTTACCAAACATTGTTTTCTTACAGGGGAATAATGAGGGTGAATAAACTTAATAAACTGACAATAATGTGAGGAGACCCTGTCAAACACCTGTACAAGCATTTCCACATCTAGTAAAAGGAAATTGACCATTTAATATTGCACACTGCCAGTGTGAGACCCCATATATAGGCTGACAAGTGCAACTACATTCATAAATAATTACACAGCTTTACATTTTTGTCCTTTGCCTTCAGTTGATTAAAAAAAATCTAAATATAATCCCTGCTTCTTGTCACTGTGATGCAAAACTTCACCTTAAAAAACCCACATGACTTAACCCTCCTGTGTCTCTGTCTACATCCCTGCCCTTTCCGTAGGTCCGTCATCGCCCCCAGCCTTTTCCTGGCACTGGTGGTATGTGGTGATGGCCATCGCCGGCGCCGTGTCCATTGCTGTGCTAATGGCTGTTTACGTGGCCAAGCTGCGGCGCAAGGAGACACGCTTTGGGTGCGTAGGCTGTTGGCCCTCCTCGTGGGTGGAAGGGAGGGACTCGATATTTGTGCCAAACCAAAAGATCTTCAGTGTTTTTATGCTCCTTGACCCAGTTGCTTTACTAATGCATGCATTCTGAAGCATTTGGACGGAGTAGGAGACATCTGTTTAGCAAGACCAACAGTCGTTCTTATGAATTATGGAGCGATGCCATGTTCTCAGCTGTGTTTACAAAACTGCTGGAGAGACCTCTCATTGTGTTTTGTCCTGATATGTATGATGTGTGTGTGCATTCACAGAGAGGCATTTGAACCCATGATGGAGAGCGGGGAGCTTGTGGTCAGGTACCGTGCTCGCCGCACCTACAGTCGCAGGACTACAGAAGCAACATGTGAGTTTCCCCTCTCTGCCCCTGCATGTTGCTCAGGAAGATGACACTTTATATTTGCACCGGATTGTCCCTACAGCAGTATGAGACGAATCTCACTGCATGCCCAAACGTGCCTCTGTCCCCAGGATAGATAGCAGTACAAAAAAGGTAGCATTTTCTTTCATGCCCTGGGCTCGGATCCAGCAGTTCAGTGGAAGGAGATCTTTGGTTGTAATGACATACAATGACAGTTCTCTTCTCTGCTTTTCAAGACAAGAATCACGTCCTCGGTTTGTTTGGTTGATCAAAGGCAGGAATGCGAAGAGTTAATTCATTCCCCACAGCTGTGAAAACAGCCCTGGAGTGTTCAGTCAGCTGACACACTTCACAACAACACTGTGCCCCTTGTGCTCTATAAAGTTTTATCTTTTTTATAATCATATCAATTAGCTGTACAGTAAAGCCATGTGTGAATTTGTGCCCTGTATAGTCAGTTAACTGTCGACAGAATTAAATTTAGCTCAACTGCATTTTACTGTCAGAGCAGAGCAGAGGAAAGAGGAGGGACAGGGGAGGTGAAATCAAGATAACAGCACACTATGAGTATACGTTTACATCAGGGAGAGTGACTTGACGTACCCCTCCTATGAATGAGATTTCAAACCTAAGCAGCCTGTAACAACAGACGAGGAGTTACTTCACTGCTCTGACTGGAGGTGATTTCACCTTTGGGGAGTAAAGTGAGAGTTTCAGGCCTTGTCCAAGTGGCTCTACGACTTCATACTAGTGAAATACAAAGTCCCTGTGAGGCCTCATGATTACAGACAGAGACACTTACCTGTAAACACAGCATGCAGACTCAAATTCCACACAGCTGGGTCACATTCAAGCCGTGACATTGTCCCAGGTGTAATACTTGTACAGACCTCATACACAAGTCTCAGCTTGCTGCCGCCACAAAGGGGCCAGGGGAAAGGCAAAACTGTAGAAAAAAAAACTTATTCAGAGAGTAAAATGAGACTAGCCAAAAAAAGAGATGTGCAGATAATGTGTACTCTGACTGAATGAGGGAAAGCTCAGTGGGAATAAAGGAAGGGGTCAGATTGGAGGGATTTGGGCGGGATTTAGGCTGCTGATGTTGACCAGTAATTTTGACCACTTCTCAGGACAAAGTCGAAACCCTGGGGCTTCGGTTATTGCATGCATTGGCTAATAGCTGGTCACGCCAGCATGTGCTGGAACATGCCTGAGGACTGAGCACATAGTTGTTTGTCGCGTGGCAGATTGATGGTGTAGCAGCAGCTGGAGAGGGTCCTCTGATACATGTCGTTGCCTTGTCATATTCAGGCCCAGATGTGAAAACAGAGCTGATGTCTGTAGCGCAGTCTGCTTGTCACTATACAGCTCCATGACAGCCAGCTGGTTGAAGGGAGTCAGGAATATTAAACCAGCATAAATCCTCTGACCTCAAGTCCCCAACCTGCTCCCCTGCGGGATCACATGGTCAATCATCTGAGAGGCCAGAGAGGCTCCATGTCAGATAGTCAGACAGTGGAGCTATTATAGTTTTGGATTATTTTTTAAATTTTTGTTTGTTTTTGACACTATTTTCAGCTGCACTTAAAGGGATAGTTTGTATTTTTTAAATGGTGTTGTATGGGATACATAATCAGTGTATTACATATGTTAGACGGCAGTCTGCACACTCTCACTTTGGAGAAGCAGCAGGAGTATTGACAAGGAAGCTAAGCAATGTACTGCTGTGGATGGGGGCGGCAGCAAAACACATTTTAGCCAATTGAAATGTCCCACTTAAAAACATTTAACAGTTTAGGTGCACGCCATATTGCAAGTATTTTCACCCCTTTACCTCTTCATCAGACAGACATTTCTGGCGAGGAAGCAATTAGTACCTTCAGTTCCCCATCTACAATCCCATCAAAGCCAGCAGATTCCACTGACAAAAACTGCAATTTGGTCTTGCTAAACACAGGAGCCTCTGGTCTACCACTGCCTCAATCAGTAAGTGTGCTTGTGTTATTGTGTGACTCGTGGGAATCCAAACAAACCCTTTCAAACGCCAAAGTCACACATTAACACTAACAAAATAACAGCGGTCGACCAGCCGCTCCTGTGTTCATGTTACTGTAAATCACTGTTCTTCTCAGTGGAGTCTGGCTTTAAAGAGACTGTATTTCTCACTCATATCAGCCCTGTCTGGTAAAGCAATGCAAATATTCCAAATGTAGCATACACATAAACTAATATTTGTTTTTAGGTAGGACTTTGTTGCTGCCCCTGTCCACAGCAGCACACTGCTTGGCTTCCATGTTGGACTTAGGTCTGTTTCTCCAAACAGGGGGCCAAACTGCCAACAGATATCTACTGTATGTAATACACTGATTACGTATAAGCACCTCATACAGCCCCACTTCAAAAGATCCAAACCATCACTTTAAGTTGTAGTTTTAGTTTTGGGGTTTGGTAGTTTTAGTTCCAGATATATTTATGTGTAGTTTTTCGTTTTGACTAAGATTTATTTGCAGTGTAGACTCAAATTTTAACACTCTGAAAATGATGATTTTTTTTTGTAAGATATGATCATTATTTAAAGTAAGTTTTAAGTAAGCCTGAATGTTGTGCATTAGAAACAATAGATACTGACTTATTTAGTACAAATCAAATACTGTTATGTGACCTCATTTTTTTTCCATAACAAAAAGAACAAAGCTAAGATGGGGTTTTTTTCTCGTGGGTTTTACAAGTAGACAGGGTGGTTTTTAGTTCAGTTATAGTCTTATTTCCATTGTTGTTCAAGCTGGCAATGTTTATTAACACTTTGTTTTTGGCTTGGTGTTGTGCAGTTTTACAGTCTGGCTGTTATTCCACTCTTTTCTGTGTTGTTCATTAAAATTCTTTACGCCCCAAACACCATTAAAATTCCTTATTTTTCCCTCCTTAGTGAACAGCCTGGGCATCAGCGACGAGCTGAAGCAGAAGCTCCAAGACGTGATGGTGGACAGACATAAACTCACCCTGGGAAAGACCCTGGGAGAAGGTACTGCTTTGTTTTGTTTGTGTCAGTCCTATTTCTGGGACAGCCTGGAGTTGATATGTACAGTGTAAGTACAGGGAGTGCCTGACAAACAAGGTGAAAAGAGCATTTGTAAACACAGGTTGGTACATACTGTAGTTCATAATTAGGATTTATTTGCAGCAGGACTAATGCGTGCTTTCCACTTATCTCCAGTCATTTCTGTCTGACACTAACATGTTTTGACCCTGGGTATAGTCTAACAGTGTACAAAGAGATAACCTCGTAGCCTTGTACTCTGTGAAGTCAATAGACGAACAACTCCTCACTGTTTAATATGACAGTACATATTGTTGCATCTAAACTGGGTGTTTGATTGTGTTTTAATTTCTTTCTTCAGGGGAGTTTGGCTCTGTGATGGAAGGGCTGCTAACTCAGGAGGAGTCTGTTCTCAAAGTTGCTGTCAAGACTATGAAGAGTGAGTAGACTGTAAAAGTACTCAGCAATCACCACAATGAATCCCTTCATCTTGGAGACACAGTCCAATTGATGCACAGCCCCCTGGGTCAGAAATTAACATGTTGGGGGCAAAAATGTCAGTTTTTGATCGGAAAACAGACAACGATGCAGCTTGTGAAAAATATTGGCAGACGAAAAAATTGACCCCGTGTTGACCGGAGTGCCAAAATGCCAAAGACAATTGTGTAAAAATGAAGTGACGTTGAGGGGAAAAAGAGGGATTACAAGCGACTAAAAGTTGGGAAAAAACAGCGCCACCCTCTAATGTGAGATTTCTGCCAGTTTTAAACTGTGGTGGTGAAGTTAACACAAACTTAGTGGTAAAAACTGCTAACATGTCTTAAATCATAGTTTATTAATAAGTTCAGGAGCCAAAACAACTTCTGAAATAAAAGTTTATTTCTAACCCTGGCCACCTCTCAACCTGGCAGCCATGAGCTTAACAAAACAACATGGCCTCACCTCTGCTTGTCTCCTCCCCAGTTGCCATCTGTACACGCTCAGAGATGGAAGATTTTCTCCGTGAGGCCGCCTGCATGAAAGAGTTTGACCACCCCAATGTCATGAGGCTTCTAGGTGAGTCAGGGTTCATACTGCCCACCCAGCACATCAAAGATTGGCTAATTGACATTTCAAAAAGACACGTTTTCTCTCTTACCCTGTATTCTTGGGTTTCCTTACCCAGGTTTTCAGATAGACACAGTGTAGGTGAATACATTTAAAGGAATACTGCACCCACAAAATGACCATTATATCAATTAGTCAATCCATTTTTTTAAAAATAAAATGGGTGTGTTTGTGAAGTACTGAGCATACAGCTGGATAAATGAGACTTGGATTACGCTGCAGGACTTTCACTGTTGTACCCAGTCAATTAATAAATCAATATGTCTGCAGTTTTCCTTGGAGTCATGCGAGAAAAGCTAAGTTTTCTTGACAAATTCAAGGTAACACAACATGAATAACTAATTCACAAATGGTCATTTTGTGGATAAAGTATTCCTTTGACATTAAACATTGCATTAAAAAAAAGATTAAACAGCAATGCATCATCAGTCTTGTTCAGTTCTTGTTCAAGTGTTTGAAGACTGCTCAGGTTCCCCATAATCCTCACTATAAATAGTTTTTGATCGAACTACTTTCTACCGAAGTAATAGTCCTGATTTATTAGACTTGTTTTAGAAAATTATTAAGAGTATCAATGACATTAGTCTTTGGAAAGATTAAATGTTTGAGATGAATATTTAAAAACCTGGGAAAAAGAAACCACATATGTGCGAACAAACCCTTTAAAAAATACTGTCTTATTTAATTCGCAAATTCAAGAGTTAATTTAAGATAATGAGTACTATCTCTATGCAATTTCTATGTGTAGAGAACATGTTTGTAGTCTATGTGTATAATACTAAGCTGAGGTGTTTTTCCAGGTGTGTGTCTGCAGACTGTGGAGAGTGAAGGTTACCCCTCGCCTGTGGTCATCCTGCCCTATATGAAACACGGCGACCTGCACAGCTATCTGCTATACTCAAGGCTGGGAGACTGTCCTGTGGTTAGTCTGATTTAAACAAAAAAACATAAAAGCAGAGTCAGCAACACATACACTCGTGCAAACACAGGCAGTCGCACGCACACAGTCTCACACAATTTAACAGCTTAATGGGTACAGGGTTTAGAAGTTCACATGAATGTCTGTCAGCAAAATGGAATCCAAAGGTCAATGTAGACGTAAAGTGTTTGTTACAGTAAGTCCCTATCCACACCTTCTTGGCAGCACATACACTCTCAAGTCATGAAAACACCAGATATGCGTCTGTCGTTGCTATCTGCTAACTTCTTAATGGATGAGATGTTTTTTTGGAATCGAGAAGTGCTGTACGCAGTAAGTCCCTGAAGAGCCGAGTTGAGAAACACAAGCCTAATCAAAACAAGATTCTTACAGAATGTTGAAACATCCATGAGCTCGGCAAACATTCAAAAACATAATGGTGTTGAACCCGATTCTTCCCACAGGAGGAGGCTGTCAGTATGTGGGGCAGGGAACATTAAGTTCAGATAGATCACAGGTCCTCAAAGACTCTAGTGCCCTCTACTGTGCAGAAAAGAAATGTCAGCTGTGTGTGACTGAAACCTTTTTCTATCTGCGCTGTCCTGCAGTACCTCCCATCTCAAATGTTGGTAAAGTTTATGACCGATATTGCCCGAGGGATGGAGTACCTCAGCAGCAAGAACTTCATCCACAGAGACCTCGCCGCTCGCAACTGCATGTAAGCACAATTCCTGCTTCCACTTTTTACTTTCTTGGTTCCTGTATGTGTTATCACTTGTTCTTTCAAGAGGAACTTAAAGAGAACTAAAAGTAGACCAAGAGACTGTGCTCAAAACAACATCTGGGAGAGGGGAAGTCCAAGGCATATCATTCCAGCATGGGTATTAAATTTAATAAACTGTGCTTCTTATTTTATAATAATATCATATATTTTGTAAATAGAAGTCTTCTGCAGAAAAATAACTAGCAACTACTGCTTTCATGTAAATGTAGTGGGATAAACAAGTACAAAAATGTAGTGGAGTAGAAGTAGAGAGTATCAAAAGTAAATTCTTAAGTATCTCAGAATTTTACAGCACTTGGATTTATCTTGTTTTTGTACTTCCCACCATTTCCTGGATGCCCCTTTTGCCAGAATTGCAGCGCTCTAACACTCTTATGTCTCCTCCTCAGGCTGAATGAGAACATGAATGTATGTGTGGCTGACTTTGGCCTCTCTAAGAAGATCTACAATGGAGACTACTACAGGCAGGGGCGGATCTCAAAGATGCCCGTGAAATGGATCGCTATTGAAAGCTTGGCTGATCGTGTCTATACCACTAAGAGTGATGTGGTTAGTTCACCCACTATGTGTTTGTTTGTGTATTAATTCCTTTACGGGGACTCCTCTCCCATGTGGGGACTGGTCCCCACAAGGTTAAACGATTTATTAGGGTAATTTGGCTTTAGCTTAAGTTTAAGAATTACACCTAATGTATTACTTTTTCCATAATATATTTTTTTGAGTGTTAAAAGACTTGAAAATACCGGAAATTGTTTCTAAAAGTTGTAGTGGATTGTTTAAAGGTCCAGTGTGTAGGATTTAGTGCCATCTAGTGGTGAGGTTGCAGAACTGAAACTTCTCCCATGTACCAAGCGTGTAGGAGAAATACAGTGACAGTACAAAAATGTGACAAAGCGAATGGCCCTATCTAGAACGGGTCTTTGGTTTGTCCATTCTGGGCTATTGTAGATATAAACAGCTCATCCTAAGGTAACAAAACACAATGGTTTCTATTTTCAGGTGATTATAAAATAATGACTAATAGTTACAGATATTGTATACCATTTTCTGCCAACAGATGCTTATAAACCCTACACACTGGACATTTAAGTGGTGATAAATTTCACAGCAGAAGGAATCGAAAACTCTATAGAAACTTCTTAAAGCACCCTGCAGCCTAATGCATTACCCCATGTCAGCTACATAGATAGACAGATAGATACTTTATTGATCCCAAAGGAAATTCACTTGCTCAGTGTTTTCCAATCAATCATCATTTCACCATTGTATGACTAATTACATTACATTTAAACAACATTTTGGAGCATCAAGGCAAGTGACAGGATGAAATGGAAGCGCTCTACTGTGGCACTCTATTTTGGCTAGTTTAAGAAGTTTCAGTAGATGGTTTATTTTAGTTCCACTGACAAAACTGATGTCTACATGAGGTGAGTGCATAGGAAAAAGTCGATTTTGGATGACTATTGCTTTAAGGATACCATAATGTTAAAGGGATAGTTCAGAGTTGTGCATGTAGTTGTTATGGTAAAGTCTGGCCTCCAGGAAATGAGTGCAAGTTGATACAATGTCCTCACAAGTTACAAAAACAGATTAATTTCAGTCTATTATCAGTTCAATGATTAAATTCAGACTATTTTTTACACTTCAAAACTGAGAAATGGCACTTCTGTAATATCCTCATGAAGACAGGCCTGGAAGTTTTCAGTTTTCAGTAGAATATACTTTACATTCATATTAACATTTGTGACAGACATGAGCAGTAACAGCTGATATTATGACTGTGTGTATGCATGTATGCGCGAGGGGCCCTGGTTTCCATGCACATGTGAAAGTGTTCAAAAGGATGTGCATTCTTTAGTAAGCTGTGCGTAGAAGGATGTCCGTAAAGCCTAGACAAACATGGCTGTGTTATTCCCATAGCCAGTGTTTGACCAGTGCAGATTAATGTTTGAGTTGTGCGTGACAAGGTGTGTAAAACCTTAAAGGAACTCAAAACTCTTTAACCCTTTCCCTCTCTCTCCCTCCTTTCCATTTCCTACACCTTTCCTCCTTTCTTTTTCTCTCTCAGTGGTCATTTGGCGTCACCATGTGGGAGATCGCCACACGGGGCCAGACTCCATACCCTGGGGTGGAAAACAGTGAGATTTATGATTACTTGAGACAGGGGAACCGTCTCAAACAGCCTCCGGACTGTCTGGACAGCATGTGAGTGCCGGCTTCTTCACATTCCTCACTAAACACACTCAGCTGATGATGAAGTACTTTGGGAATCTTTCGCCTCCTTATTAGAAGTACCTTTTTACCATAAAGCAATCAACGCTAGACGCTAAAAACAGATCTGCTTTTCAAGGAGCTCAGATGATACTTTGATTTTTTTCCATGTTTCTCAAAGATTCCTAGATAAACACAATTTTATAGAACAATTTTGTTCTAGGATAGATTTCCCCAATTTAAAAAGCTTGCCCCTTCCTTAGTAATAAGTGTAAGACTGATATTTTAATGATATGAAGTTTAAAATTAGTTTCAGTCTAACTTGTCTAACAGTAATTTGGATGCATGCTTTTGTATGATTTTCAGGTAACATCATTTTATAAGTTTCACAATTTCCAGATAATATCCAAGGAAATTCCAGGAAAAAGGAATTTATTATTTGCTGCTAATTATAGGAACATTTTCCAAGACATAACACTTGGTCACTTCTGACCAATTTAGTTGTAGGACCATGAAAAGATTGAAGTGGTAGAGATAGAATAGGTAAAAGGAATTTCATGGAAACATCTGGTTTAAGATATGTATATAACATGTTTAAAACATCATAGTAATAAGTATTCATTTATCATCTGGAAATGTTGGGGGGAAACAAAGGCTTTCTAGACTAAGCTAACCCTCTGTTTGAAACAGCCAAACCAAACACTGACTCTAGATAGGGCCATTTGCGTTTTCACGTCAGCCACTGTAATTTGCAGCCTCTCCGCGATGAGCAGTGTCAGAACGTAACAAACATGAAAACATGTAACATGAAATTTATTCAGTTTTTTTACTGGTTTAAATCACCAGGTCCATTTGTTTATACTATACTATTATATACTACTTATACTTTTTATACTTTTTATATCATATTCCATTTGAAATCTACATTAAATACAATGAACATTTCTTCTTCCTCTCCAGCTACGCCCTGATGTTCTCCTGCTGGCTGCTGAGCCCGAAGGATCGGCCATCATTTGAGTCCCTGCGCTGCGAGCTGGAAAAAGCCCTTGAGGATCTTCCAGACACCCAGGACCCAGATGAGATCTTGTACGTCAACATGGATGAGTCTTCCATGGAGCTAGGGGCCGTTGGTGGCCGTGACCCCATTGGGGGACCGGCCCCTCTCTGCCTGAAGGGCTTAGACTCTGTGACCACAGTGGAGGTCCACCACCCCAACCGCTACGTCCTCTGTCCCCAACACGAGACCAACCGAGCCCTCTCTGAGTCCTTGGAGAGCCTGGACATGCCAGTGTCGTCCTCCACAGCCACGCTGCCTATACAGCCCTCCTGCCACTCCACTCCCAACCCCACCCCGGCTCCCACCCCGACTGTCGAGCTGCTGGAGGACAGGGAAGGGTCCAGGAAAATGCCCTGGCAGTGATGGCTTCACTCTTAAAAATGACAAGACTCGTCACTGCCAAAGCGTGCTACCTTATAACCCCAGTCCATGAACGAGATCCAGCCTCTTGCTACTGACTGTAAGAAACCTAAAGTGCCCCTACATTCATATTTTGCACAAATACACACACAGCCGAAGACATTCCAAGGAGGTGAAGGACTAGGATTATCTCTTTTGTCAACCCTCTGAAATGAGCACATTTCCAAGTGAGTGCAAAAGTTATTGTGTGATAAGTGTAGCAGGACGAACACAATGATAGATGGTGGGTGAACAAGTTTAAAGGACACATACACTGCAGCACAATCAGAGAAATTCATTCCTAGTCACTATAGCAATAAAATACCATACCTGCACAACTACCTGCATACAACAGATCGATCTCCTTCACACGATTAAGCTAGAAAATCTCTGTGAAACCAGCTCAGACACTGCCAGGCTGAATCTACAACCAAACAAACTCAGGAGCTCGAACTCGTGAGTAAGGGCTAAGATGGAGGACTCGCACCAGCTGAGGAAAGTGTTCCTCTGATGGAGAAACCTCACCCATCTGGATCCATGCTCCTGTGTGACTGAGCAAAAATAAGTCAAGGAGTGGTAGGGAAGAAAGGAAGCAGCAACAGTGTCTCTGTCACTGAAGGTGTCATCTGATGAAGATGACTGGCTGCTTTGATACAGTTTATGAAGGACAATAAGATGAGTTTAGGGCTAAAATCCCCAGCGGTGTCGCTGTTGGGTTCTTTTTATTTTATTTTTTTTAAGATTGAGCACCATAATTTTTCAACTTCAAGCTGCATTTTTTTTTTTTTTTTACAGACGTCATAATCCTTCAACTAAAGTTCACCATACCTAAAGTTCAGACTTTTACCCGACAGCAACAGAATATAAATGAAACATCATTTTTAAAGATAAGTAATACATTTTAACAATTTAAAGAGACCAAATTTGCTGAGAAAATAAATTCCACTTCAGGCTTTAGAGACTTTCGTGTGAGGCTGTTTTGAATGACGATCCTCCATCTTATTGATCAAAACCCACAGGAGTTTGTATGATAGCCTAATGTAGCGCTCTAACAACCCCTGCTTCCTCTCCAGGGGTCATACTGCTAGGTGTGCATGAAGCACCATGAGCCATGTACCGTCCACACAAGGCAACATGTGAAAGTCCTGTTTCAACTAGTCCATACATCTTTGTCACAACTCAGGAACCTGAGAGTTTGCTCAGCAGGGGCAGAGGTACTGGTCAAATCAAAAGGGTACAGATAATCAGAGGTAGGTGGATGGACTGAGGCTCGGTACGGACATGATGGAGTTACCCAAGGCAAATGGCGGGATAAGCTCCTCACCTTTGCATTTGGCTCAAGCACAGTGTTATTACACATTTTGTCTTTTTTTTTTTTTATAAATGCTGATTTTTGTATTTCTACAACTTTGCACTAATGTTTTTATATCATTGTATGTTTGTTGATAATTTGTATATCTTTTACGCCTTTTTTGTGTTAATGACTTTCTGGACAGTCTTCCTGCAGATGCCTCTCATGAAATCAGTTCACATGTAACAACTTGCATATTCATAAAGGCCTGTGAATGCATTTAAAGGGATAATTTGCCCATTTTTAACCAGCTTTGTATCATAACATTGTGGGTAGCATGTATAAATGAACTGTGGTAAATGTTCTCATCTTACCAGTGCACAGATCTCCCTGCTCAATTTCTTGTGGTTCTAGGGCTGTTGCTTGAACTACAGATTGTACTTCCACATTTTTGTATGCCCGGACACAGAGAGTATAGAAGCAGATTGGGAAGGAGACTGGCCTCTCTCAAACTCAGTCCAAACTGATCAAATGATAAAACTGAGCAGTGCTGACAAAATATGAACCAATATTCTGTTACAGCATCTCCTATTTCTCACCTTAAATGTCTCCAGAAACATGTTTTAGTGCACTCTTTATCTGTAATTTGAGACTGTTTGTTACCAGCCAGCTGTTTCCTGTGGGAAAATGGAAAAGCTCGCATTGCATCACCCACCTTTTGGGAGTGTAATAGGTCCAATGTGGCAAAGTGCATTCTGGTAATTGTAGGTTTTCTACCTCTTTGGCAGAAGCAAATGCCACAGCCCTTTTTTTGTGTCTTTTTACTGCATAAACAGCCCAGGTTTATAGACCAAGACCATCATTCCACCAGTGAATACTTCTTTAACTCCATTCAATGGAGTGCTTTCCATAAATGAGCAAAGACTGGGAGACTGGGAAACATGACTAACCTCATCATCTGACATCATCCTGCCGCTCTTTTATTCTGGGATATTTTTATTTCTCGAGGTTTAGCACTGTAAATAGAAGTCTGGTACCAGCAGAGTCAAGGAGGAGGAGGAGGAGACAGAAAGCAGCAGCAAGTGTGCATAGAGGCTCACCAGCTGCAACTTTGCATTGTGCATGCACTTATTTTATATATACACACACTATATATATATATTTGCTTTAGTTCATACTTTTGTCATTGGAATGGACCATTTTCCAACACACATTTTGGGAGAGCTATTGTTTCAATGAGGCGCTGTGTTTTTCAGATGTATACATCGAAGGTACTTATATATGAAACAGTATACAGTGATATTTTATACCTGTAGCATTACTGAAATCCCTTGTTACGATGAAATGTACTTTTCTTGTTATACCTTTGGTACTGAATAGTCATTGAGTTATAGTCCTACATTGTTTGTGAACTACAGAGAGTGGTGCTAAGACTGAGGCACTGGTCTTATTTGGTCTGTAGCAAGATTTCACCAGTTTGAAAGCAGATTGTTACACCAGCTAATGTGTTTGAAACATTGAGGTCTTTAGCATGGGCGGATTATGAGACAACGAGCTCCTGGGCACAGACACGCAGAAGGCCTCACCACCTCTCCTACCCGAGCTTTACAGTTGTTTAGCCCCTTTTTGTTGTAGTTTTGTGTGATTTTGTAGTCGTTACAATCTCTGTGGTTTTGTGCTGCTTTGTGGTCATTTTATGTCTCTTTGTAGTTAATTGTCACTTTGTGGTAATTTTGAGTGTTCTTGAAGTTGCTTTGCATCTCTTGATAGTTACTTTGAGTATCTTTGTGGCTGTTTTGACCATTTTCATAGTCATTGTGAGTCTCTTTGTGTCCATTTGCAGCTGTTTTGCATCTCTTTGTAGCCGTTTTGTTTTTCTTTTTGGCCTTCTTTTGTCTATGTGTAGTCATTTTATGTTTCTTTGTGGTCATTGTGAGTCTCCTCCGGGTCAGCACATGTTCATTTGAGTAACATTTTGCAGGTGAAGGCCAGGGGAGGGGCCCTGACACTTTTGGCCCCTGGGCCTGTATCTGGTAAACCCGTTTATTAATCTTTTCATTTAGTAAAAAAGTTAAAGTAATGCTCCAAGGAGATTCCAGCAAAAACAAATTACTCCTTAATGAACAAAATCAGTTCAGCCTTAAAACTTTACCTTCAGTGCCTTCAGAGAGCCAGTATTTTGCATCAATGTGTGTGTGGATTGTGATTCTCCTGGTGTGTTGAATTGGGAGAAGACTGTACTATAGTTGCCTTTATATTGTCACTGTCATGATTTGTAAACAAAGTTTTATACAGTACCTACAGTATTTTGTATAAGAAATAAATATGTTCATCATGAATGAGCTTTGTTGTAGTCAACGTTTATCTCATCTATATCATACGTGTTACATTTATTAACTCAACAATACAGCCGATGATGAAGTCACCTTTGTCTTAATCAAGATCTGCGATACACAGCTGGAAGATTAAGGACCTGAGGTAAGGACATACACTCTGAAAGATCAAATAACAGCTGACATGACACACACGATAAATGAAAATACACTTTTTTGAGTGATTCTAAAACTGGGGGTTCATTTCATGTCTATTAAAGATAATATTTTTTAAAAAACTATTTTCTTACCAATTAAGGGAAGCCTATTATAAAATCAAACATTTTGTGCACACTGTTAGACACATCAACAGTTTCTGCAATTTCCATTTTTTTCAGTTGAGAGGGTCTTGAGATCAAAATAATTAAAAACTATTAGTTAGCATTATCTGTCTGTTCTACACACTTTAGAAAAACAACTTTTTATATTGAGTTTCATACTTAAATCAAATACAAAAAAATGCTTAAAAAAATGTCTTGTTCCAAATCCATGTGACCAGCATCACAGGGTGTCATCTTTCTCAGTGGAGGCCATCTTGAAAATGGTGTGTGTCCTTTTTAAATATTTTGTCAGTGACAGTGCATTGTGCAGGAGTGTATTAATTGACCGTCAACTATGTTGTGTACATTTTATAGTTCACAAGTCTTTTATTTTTCTAATTCAAATGTATATTGAAATTTGATATTAACCTGCTAAAGAAAACAGCATGTTGTCAGCCATGCTAGGCCTACCATTGAAATTAGGGGCTAAAATTGTTAAATTGTCTGCTGTTGTTACCTGTCAACTTAGTCACCCAGTATGGGTCAACTCATGAGTAACATAGTTGACGTGACCCTACAGGCAACTAACAAAAATATGCTTTTCCTTTAAAATGTCAAAAAAGTTGCTAATATTGAAGCTCTGCAGTTAGTGGATATTTTTAACCCTAACTCACCGATCGCTTTTATGAGAAAGCACATTACATTTGTGCTTTTGTGATGTGAAATGTAGCCCCAATTAGAGAATAACTACAACAGGTGCGTAGTCTCAGAAGTGGATGTAGGAGATCTGCACGTCGCCCTCTATCTCCAGCAAGTCAATCTCATTGAAGGACTGCAGGCGGTGGAAGAAGTCAAACAAGTGCTGCCCATTCACAAACACCTTGAACCTCTGGTTCCCGCAGCGAATCGACATCTGAGAAACATAAAAGAAAAGGAGAAATTAAGCTGACCCACGGTGAGTCAAAATAAAAATAGAAAAGTAGACCACATGGGACCAAATTTAAAGACCTACATCAAAGTACTGTCCCTCCATGAAGGGGTTCATGCTGATCTCTCTGTCCTCCTGGCCCCAGTCGCCTCCAATCATGCTGTTCCTCACCACAATCCCCTCCCTCACCCTGGGGTTCATGTGGAAGGCGACATCCCGAGATCTGCTCACCATGAAGTTGATGCTCATTCTGCAACACACAGACCCAGGAGGTGTCTATTTGCACTCACACCACAGTGATTTCAGTGTATGCGCACTAATAAACACACACCTGTCTGCTCCATAGGGCACCATGCCTCTGATGATGATGGTCCTCTTAGGGTACATCCCTCCTGGGATCATGTTGGAGTAAGGCACAGGCTTAAAACACACAGCAAAAACAAAATAAGACAGGTAACATGATAATAAGGCCAGAATTCTATTGCAACACTACCGGCCTGCATGAGGCTGAATTGCTAATTTTACTTACAGGGTTGTAGACTGGCTGCCCACCCATGCCCTATGATGACATTAACAGATACAAGATTTAAATTTGATTAACAGTGGTCAGAATAAATCACACAGAGGGCTTTATGAATGTGTAATCATGCAGTATTCTCACCGGCAGGTTTGATCCTGGAAATCCTCCCTGACAGAAGAAAAAAGAAAGTCGGTCCACTGAACACAATCTATTGTTTAGATACAAACTGTTGTTTAGCGTACACATGACAAATTGGCTTGGCATATTTTAGTATAAATCAACACAATGTGTAAAGAACACAAAAGCAAAACAAAATCAGTAATCATGATTTTGTTTCATACCCCCATACCACCTCCCATGCCTCCTGGATATCCACCCTGTGAAGAAGCACGTATTTTGATTAAAAAGGACAATTTCATGTGATTTGTTCAGTGTTTTATTACAGTGGGTGTTTTTTTCTGTATTTCTGACATAATATAAAATATATGAATTTGAAATGTGAGCACTGGTGAAGAGCAGAAATAGAAGTATTTGTTTACCCCCATGCCGCCTCCGGGATATCCTCCCTGTTGGACAGTGGTGGGCACATTAAACCATGTTTAATGATGTATGTTATTTCATTTTCATAACTAAATAAATTACTACCATCCTGTAGTGAACAAAGGAAGTATACTTACTCCCATTCCTCCTCCCATGCCTCCTCCCATGCCTCCTCCCATGCCACCTCCCATGCCACCTGGATATCCTCCCTGTGTATCAGTTAGAAGAAGCAAGGGCAAGTAGAAGTATTCTCATTACATTTCACTACATTTTCAGTCATATTTAAAGGAAACTGCCTTCAAAGGTTAAAAAAAAGAAAGAAAAAAAGCATACCCCCATGCAACCTCCTGGATATCCTCCCTGTTAAAAAGTTGTGAACATGTTGAATCCTGTACAATGCTGTGTTGAATTTATTTTCTGCACTCAAATTAGGTATACTTACTCCCATGCCTCCTCCCATGCCTCCTCCCATGCCTCCTCCCATTCCACCCTACAAAGACCAAACAAAAGTGTAAAACTGAACAGACAAACATTACATACAGACAGAGATGTAAAAAGCACTCATTGTTTAACATATCAGGTGCTGCCTACCAGGATAAAATGGCACGCACACACAAGCAAAGACGCACTAGTGCTAATACCACTACTGGTACTGGTGTTTGGTAGCACTTTAAACAATATTTATTGTCGTTATCGGATTCTCTTCCTGTGTTCCTAAATCCATTACTGGTTGGTCCTCTGGTCAGCTTTTGTGTTTTTCTTTGTACTTTAATTTACCTCAGACAACTCTCAGTTTCAATGTCAGCCTGTTTTTGTCTTTTGTTATTAGATTTACTTTAATAAATCTCCATTTGTTCCTTAAACCTGCCTGCTTGGTATTATGTAATTGGGTCCTCTCTCTGTGAAACTTAACAGGTTGGGTTAAGATAATAGTTAGGCATGAATACCTTGTTTCATGAGGCTTGAAGCAGGAGACATTTTAAAACCATTTAAACCCAGGAAAAACAAAGCAAGCACAAACACAGAATAAGACTGTTTACTCACTCCCATTCCTCCAGGATACCTATTCATGCCACCTGAAGCACCCTGACACAGAAGCAGAGAGCATAGGAAATCGGTTGCACATGATTTATTATGCTGCTGAATTTATTTGCCCCAGCAAAGCCCAAAGCATCACTCTGAAAGCTTCAGGGACGGGAAGTCTCACCCCTATGATGTTAATCGTCTGAACAGAAACATCTCCTGCGATCTGCATTGCACAAACTCTCTCCACAGGGACACGGTGTTCAAAGGTATAGAAGTCATTCCCATTGACTTTGATCTGAAACAGAATAATGTCACATGTTAAGCAGAGAGTGCCACACCATATATACGGTCCATAAATGTGTTCAAGTAAAGTGTTATCCATAAAAAATGGTTTGAAATCATTTGTGGCTCTCTGGTTGGTCTTACCTGGTAACCCTGCGAAGAAATCATGATGACCATTTCAAAGGCCTGGCCTTTACTGAAAGGCATATCACGAATCTTGTCCTCAGACCCCCAGGATCCATCCTGACATGAGTTGAAGACAACCTTGTCCCAGCCATCAAATCGAGGGTTGAAGTGGAGGGCAATGTCGCTGGACTCGGACTCTCCGCAGAGCAGGTTGATAAAGAACCTGTCAAAAGGAGCAGGGGACACTGGGACATTTTGTCACTGAATCCTGAGTGATTAGTTTGTTTCGAGATAGAAATGCAAACAGTGCAGGTGGGGCAGACCATAAAAATAATGACGATCTTGTAAAAAAAAAAGAAAAGAAAGAAAGAAAGAGCGATGTTAAGATAGAGTAAGGTGTGTGCAGTGTTTACTCTGTCAGTTAATGGCTTGTAGGAGTACCTGATATTACTATTTTGACAAGGAGAGGGTTTGGTGATAAAAGTGGAGCCATGTGTTACAAGCCTGCTTTAATATCTCACAATGCAGAGAAACCGGTTCCACCCTGAGTGAGATTACACAGGGTGTTCCCCCAGTGTCCAGATGATGTCAAAAGGTTTTGGTTAGAGATAAAAAAAAAAAAAAAAACGAAAAAAACAACAACTTCACACTGAAAGTGTACCATGCTACAGAGTAACACTCACCTGGTAATGTCCTCTGGAATGGAGCCCTGGATGTAGATGGACATCCCCTCCCTCAGGCCTCCATAAATGGCCCCCAGATATGGAATATTCTGTGCAGTGCCCAAAAATACTCAACCACATTGTACAACACGCACAGGCTCCAACAGTCAGTGCCATTTTAAACAGTAAATCTATAAGTCACAAAGTTTGACTCTGGAGGATCTTATTTAGAGTCCCTATAAAAATGAATTAAGTATTAGTTTGATTTCACCATTTACTACTTGAATGCAGAGGTGGAAAGAAAGTACAGTCACTATACTGTACGCTTTTTGGTTTTACCTTCCCCATAATATGTGCCAGAGTTATTGTAGTTTCGTATTTTTCAATCATTTGTATTTTGATTTCATTTTTTATTTTACTTTTCAGTTCAGTGTCAGTTAGGGTCCAGGGTGGGTTTGCTCATTTCAGTTTTTATTGTTTAAAATATTGAGTTTGCTTATTTATTCATTTATTTACTAGTTTTAACAAACAGACAAAGACTAAAACTAAAATTAAACTATTTTTATTTCAGTTAGCTAAAAAAAATTTCACACCTAGTTTTAGTTTTCTAGTATAGTTTTAGTTAACGATAATAAACCAGTAGATACCAGGGCTGGACCAAATGTATTGAATTGGCAACATCATACTGAAACTCATAGTAACAAAATGTTTTACTCATGTTGCAGTTTTTAGTAAACTCACTGAATCCCACGACGGTTATTAAACCTTGAACATCTACAGTGGCATCAACAATCACTAACCAGAATCATAATCAATAAATAAGCCTACAAAATCTTTGAATGTCCATAGTGTCATTAATCTGGACAAGCACATCATAAATGAGACAGCTTCACATATCTTCAATATATATATATCATATTGTTGTCCAGAGTGCAACATAATTCTTTATCAAGTCCTCTGAAGAACAAAATATAGTTTGGAAATCCCAGACACAGGCCTGAACTGGACTCTTTTGTCTGAACTGTCAGCGTAATATATTTTGTAAAGCCGTTATACCTTGAGTGCAATGCATTTATCAGCAACAGTCAGTGTAGATACTCACAGGGCTGTAGACTGGCTGATAGCCAGGAGGAGCGACAAATGCCATGGCAGCAGTCGGTGAGATGGACAGGCAGAATGAATCAGGAAGGACTCGTCAGGAACTGATCTCTGCTGGAGGCCTGGTTTTATACAACTGATGAAGGAGGGGCAGAGCAGGGTACCGAACCCAGGCCTGCATCACCATATTTACTTTGGAGGCACAAGATGCACATTAACCACTGACCCTGCAGAGGAGTGGCACATTGTAACAAAAGACAGACTGTGCATGTGTGTGTGTGTGTGTGTCTGTGTCTGTGAGTGTGTGTGTTCAGCAGGAATAGCAGTATTGAAGTGGCTATGGAAGCAATGAGTTTCCCTTCTACACAGTGGTAGAGGAAGTAATCAGACAGTTAAGAATGAGTAGCAAAACTGTTATTATATTATATAATACTCCATTACAAGCAAAGGTCATGCACTGAAAATGTCACTGAGGTGCAGAAGGTGGCCCTATGAGTGTTACACTATACTATTGCATTATCATGACTGATGTATAATTAAGCATTTTACTGTTGAAACTGGTCGGCATGTAGCTGTTTTTAACTTTTATATATATTACAGGGGAGTTCCACATCCAACAACTCACATCTGAAAAGCTATATTTTGTGACTGCTACCTACAACTGCCAAATAAATATAGTGGAGTAAAAAGTATTCCTCTGAATATTAGTGGAGGAGAAGTAAAGTACAAATGCCTAAAATGTACTTTATTTTCTTTACAAGTTACTCTCCTCCAGTATTATTATGGCTTCAGATCGCTTCCTAACTCTTGCATGGTGAACAAAATGGACATTTTACAACATAAAAGTTACAAGTGTCATAATATTCCTTCTCAGTAGTGAATAAGAATACAATAAACTTTGCCTTTCCCGAAGTGGAGGTCTGTATAAGAGACATTATCTCTGTTCAGCACATTAACTCAGAAACCAGATTTTTCTTTTACTCCCCCGAGATTTAAAGTATTGTAGGAGGGTATGTATGATTCATAAAATCTCCACCCGCCTGCCAACCCAAAGCAAACAGACGCACAAGTAACCCTTGGCTACCACTCAGGTATGCGAGCATACAGTAACTTTATATAAATACTTATGCAGGCAGTAGGTTATTCCAACAAATGCTTCACAAAGTAAACATGCAGGCTATTCGTACACACACACACACACACACACACACACACACACACACACACACACACACAGCTCCTCCGAGAATCACCACCTTAACGTGGTGGAGGGGTTTGAGTGTCCCTGTGAACTTGGGAACTTGGGAGCTGTGTTGTCTGGGGCTAATAAGCCCTGGTCGGCTCTCCCAAGGCAAAGTGGTCCTAGCGGAGGGACCAGACTATGAGCGATTCAAAGACCTCGATGAAACGGACCTTTCTTGAGCAGAGTACCTCGCCCTGTATGGGGACACCGGGGCCTCCTCCTGGAGCCAGACCCCGGGGGGAGAACTCGCTCAAACTAACAATGAATGATGACGTACTGCACTGTGACTTTATTTTATGATATTTGGATATTCGTCTGTCCCCTCCTGTCGCCCTCTCGCAGGGCATGATGTTCTCTCTTCTCACCAGCAGAGGAGAAAGAACATTCTCACTCATGGATACGCACACCCACGCACACTCGAATGATCATGATCATGGATACGCGACATTGCCAGGTAACTCACATTAACCACAGGCCAACGCATTATGGAACCTGCTGAGCCTTGCCCTCGCTCGCATAGCAATATACCGTCAGTCATTGGAACCTGCGTTAAAGCTTTTAGCATCAGTCATCCTGTCCTAACTGTCCGCTAACTTCACCTGCTTTAACAATAGCTTTGTGTTGGTTGCATAAAGTACATTGCACTTCACGGCTCTTATAAGTTTAGAACACAGGCCTGATGAATGATTTATGTGTTCATTTACAATAAAAAATGAATTTATTTATTTGTTTATCATGTCAATAGTGAATCGCAATATACACTGAAATTTAAAAAAAAAAAGTTTCTTAAGGATAAAAAAACAAAACAAAAAAACCTGAGAAGTGGATGAAAAACAAAAGGCCCCAAAACTGAACCTCCATCACCACCAATAAGGAAACCACGTCAATCACAGCCACCAGATGTTTCCTTTCTTTTATAAATATCACTCTTTGATAAAGAAGAAGTAGTTGATCATTTAGTTCAGGGATTCCCAGAGGTTTACATCTGTCCCATGGACAAAAGTTTAGGCCATCAACACAGTCCTGGATATGGTTGCTTAGCAACATCGGGGGCAACCTACCTCCTCACACTTTACAGCTGGCAAAAAAGTGGCACCAGCGACTGACCTCACATTCTCTAGGCATTAAGGCAACTTCTGACCTCTTTCCACGACCTAAACCTAATGAGGACCAGACAAAATGTCCTCATTCACACTCAAGGTATAATTGGTCCATACAAAGGTAGAAGAGCGCACACACACACACACACACACACACACACACACACACACACACACACACACACAGAGTCTGCCATGTAAATGAGGACGTCACAGTTCTCCTTAAAATAATCTGTTTATTCTGTATATTGAAACACAGGGTTCAGTCAGAGGACACTCAGTCAGGTGGACAGTAGTGATCTCCATTCAGCTCCGTACTGTCAGCTGCCTCCAGGTGGACCACAGCGACAGAAACACACTTCAGAGTCGTCAGCAAACAAAATGCTGCTCTGTCTCTGACAAAACGATTCATGACATTAAATGTGAGATGGAGTTTGTGAGTTTGATCCATAAGAGGCATAGTGAGACAGAACTGTCTGAGATCAACGCATCACACGTGACTTTGAGAAAAATAACTGATATGCTGAATTTCTAAAAATATCTATCATAAAAACCTAACTAGCAAAAACAAAAGCTAATGTGCTCTTCTGACTGCAAACTGGGCATTTACTTCAGTGTGAGACCGAATCTCTTCACCACTGTGGATTTCACAAACAGGACACACGACATGTGCATGTCAAAGAAGCATGATCGTTCAAATTCTTCAAAGCCCTAAAGAAAAATAAATATATGTATCTATGATTTATGTAAAATATGTCTTTTCATCAAAAGGCCTCTAAGCAGCCTAGACATTACTCAGTTATACACATGACACTTTGGCCAAAATGTATACATTAAATACATTCATTAGTTATTTTAATGCACTGACAAAAACTTATTTGTGCATAAAGTGTCATAAAACAGACTGTTGGCCAGAAATACAGACGGGCTAAAACGGTCGTCTTCAGAAGGTTTGATCTGCGTATAAACAATAAATAAATAACCTTGGCATCCTCCTATACTGTATGTGTGTACATCATCACTATCTTATATGGCACAGAGACACCAGTGGAGATAGGGGAGCACATACATCCAGGGACGCACTGTAAGACTTCAGAGTGCAAACTGGGTTCATCTATACAGCTGATTCACACTGGTATATATCACGCACGCAGATGATGCTCAGTTTTATTATCTTAGCAAGTCAGTCCAAGTTCACGATTGCTTGTTTGAAGACAAGTTTTTAAGTCTTGAGAGAGGAAGAAGAGGAGCGAGGGGGGGAGGGCTAAAATGTTCACTGCTGCCCTCAGGGATTTCGGAAATACTGTAATCATTTCCTTTCAAAACACCAGACATTAGAAACAAAATATCAAATGGCAGCAGCCACTTACAAAAAATAAAATCCCAAACTTACAACCAATATAAATAAAACACATCCACTCTAATCTCAAATAAAAGTGTTAAAGCAGCTGATCGCTAAAGCAGTGATGTTGCTATAGGCACTAAAATGTGTACAGCAGTGAAGACTGAAAGAGCCCATTTTGTATATGCATTGATATGCAAGGCAGACTATGTTTATTTTACACTAAGAAAGGCCATGTAGTGTATTCTTAGTGGAATAAAAAAGGCCTCTCTTCTTCTGCTTTTCTAAAATCTATTCCATGGACATTCTGCTGCAGGTGGTACAACAGTGCAGTCGAAGTGTGCATAGCTTCAACGGAGGGGAGAAATGTGCAGACAAAAGGACAAAACTAAGACAAAGGTGTGTTCGATATCTACATTTCTAATCTTTCCCTTCTCAGAATTTCCCTCCCCTCCTCTCCTCTCTCCTTTCCTCTCTTTCTCCTTCAGATGTTCACATTGCAGGACGTTATCCCAGCTGATCCTCATACTGCTTCCTGAAGCAGTCTCCAGCAGGGAAGAAGTCCCAGCATCGCTCCTGGTATAGCTTCCACACGTATGACTCCTGAAACATGGAAATGTAAAACATGAAGCAATGAAAAAAAATTAGGATGATATTATGAACACAAAAATCAATCCAGCTTATTGTCATTTTACCAAACATCTCTGCGCAAGGCAGAATGAGTTTCTCTCGGATCAAGGTGCAACATAAATAACAAGAACACAAACATTTTTTCAACACAACACAGTCCCTGGGCTTCCATACCTAACATGTATGAGTTAAAACAATAGTAAAAGCAATATAAAATAGTAACAATAAAATAAGAAACAAACAAGGGCTTCATTGTTTGTTTTGTACATCCGTTGTATATCTCAAATGTATGTATGCTTACTGACCTGTCCTGTGTGTTCAGTTTCATCTTTATTGATGAGATACATCAGGAAGAACCTGTGAGAGAAAAGGGAAAATACTGAGATCAACTAGAAAAGGTGCACTCAGTAGAGTACAGATCTCCACCAGGTGGCCAAGCGGCTGCCATTGCTGATTGTGGCCACTCCAGACAGATGTGTTTTACAAGCTCCCAGAAGCTCAGAAAAATATGTGCCTTGTCTATTTTTGACAGAGCCATAAAATAACAGGACAAAGTAGGAAATAACTCCAATTAAAGAAAGGGATTAAAAAAAGTCTCAGAGGCCAAATTCATGAGGACAAGATGGTCAAGTGATCTATTAAAAATGGAACACTGATGCCGCAAAAGTCTGCCATGTCATTTTTGTCTGCATGTCAAGTTTTAGCACTAGAATAAGAACGCTGAGGCATATTTAATGATGCTATGTTTTGATAGTAAAACTATCAAGGGTTTTAAATTTATCAAAACCTAAAAAACGATTACATACTGTATTTAGAAGATTGTTATTCTCACATCTGCAGTCTGAAAGATAACTCACATGTAATTGGCTAAGTTATGCTCTTCTAAGGTGTGGGTCTCAAAGCCGTGCGGCGTCGTGTCAAAGTAGTCGCTTCCAATTCCACATATGAAACACTTTGTCTGGAGGGAGAAAAGACAGTTATGATTAAACACGTTCTTGCCTTGTAATTAAAGGAGAACTGAAGGTGGATTAAGAAAAATCAGTCCGGTTAAATCCCTCTGAAGCTCATTATCTTACCTCCATGTCCTCTCTGACCTGCTCCTGCTGGTCTCTCAGCTCTCCAAAGGCATCAATGATCAAACCTGGCAGACAGACAGACAGCATTTCTTACTAAACTGAGGATCAGAGTGCTTCTCAACAAAGTTACCAAATGTCCAGGGAGGAGAGTGTTTACATTTGGACACATTTTTGCAGCAGGTCAAGAATTCAAAACTGCAAACTTCTTGTCACAACCTTATTTTTCTGAACTCTTAAACACCTTTAACTATTCCCTTGATTTACTTGTTTTTTCTTAGAGGTTTCTGCCCTGTCCACTCAGGAGGCTTTCCTAGCATCACATCACAAAACACAGAACACTGGCTAACACCGTGGTCCAAGAAGTTTGTGCTCAGCTCACCCACATTCAGCACAGTTTTTATCAGTGGATTTTAAATCAGTACATACAATGAGGTATTAGAGCTTTTTTGGTGGAAATCAAGTGATGGAGCATTGACTGTAAAAACAAAAATAGATGTAGCCCAGTGGTTTGTGCACTCCGGTTTTGAAGCCTTGAGTTTGGCATTTTGGCTGTCACCATTTCGGAATTTTGGAGCCAATAGTGACCATATTTGGATGAGAGGCTGAAGCTGTGACACTTAAATCATACACACCCATAATTATCCATAACTTTAAGCCTTAATAACATTCAAACGGGTGAGTTACATAAAAATTCAACCCCGTACAGTTGGTGGAAATTAGATGCAAAGACTAAAAACATTCTTTGTGCTGGGCTGTAAACATGTTTATTTCTGCTGTAAAGTTGGGCATTTTAACATGGGGATATATGAGAATTAAGCCGCTTCTGGAGCCAGCCTCAAGTGGCCATTCAAAGAACTGCAATTTTTGGCAACTTTGGTCTTGACAAGCTCTCAGGGTTCAATTTGTCCACATCAAGAAACATTCTTATGAATAGTTATAAAATCAGTACATACAGTCTACATAGTGGACCTCAAAGCTTTTTTGCAGAAAAAGCTGTGTGTGGATAGGAGCAGTAGAACTGAACCAAAACAGTAAAGCTGTCTGCTGTAAAACCAAACCAGTAAACTAAAAGATGCCATATAGGTCTGCTACAATTTACAACACACATAATCATTCAATCAAATGTTATTGTGAAAATATTTATTATGGCAACATTAAAGCTACGATGTGTGTTTGTTATTAGAATACTTTCAAACTAGTCTGATGGCACAAGTGGTTTTTTGTAGACAAATTAGACAATTCCCATGAACCTCAACCTCAAGGTGTCTACGGATATCAGAAACTGAAATTTAATTTCAGTTTTGAGACCTTCAATGTAATCTTCAACCACATTTAAGACTGAAATTTGGTCATCTTATTCTTATTCAAGCATTGCAGGTGAACATAAAGTTTAGTATTGTATATGTGGTCCCGTGCAGAGGAAGGTTTTATGAAGGAGGATGGTTATTAGAGTGAGTTAGGTTAACCTACATTTTGCCAAGAGGTACGTGCAAATATAAAATAAAAACAAAGTATTAGGTTGAGTGGTAGCTTTAAAGATTTGTAACATCACAAATATGGACTTTCATGCAGCGTGATTCATTTGACAAAAGGAAGTTAACCTCTTGACACCCACCCGCCCGATGGATAAATGATAATAGAAAAAATGTTTGTGGCAATTAAAACCTCACAAATTCAAATCTAAGACTATTTAATGACTTTTAAGGCCTTAAATGTATAAAATTGAATTTAAGACATTTTAAGACTTCAAGGACCTGTAATCTGTAATCAGGTCCTTGAAGTCTTAAAATGTCTTAAATTCAAAATGTCTTAAATTCAATTTTTTTCTTTGTACCACCACATCTGCCACACGTTATCACCTACAGTATGTAGACATAAAAGAGCCTGCAGAAAAATCCCCACACCCTTCTTAAAACTAAGGCCTTTTTTTTCAGTTGAAGTGTCTGATTACCCCCAAACAACAAAGAGCACTTTGTTTGAGTAAATAACCGCTCATAAACCATACCCTGGATGATAGCCAACAGGATGACAATGACGAAGAAGAAGAAGGTGATGTCAAAGACCACTCGGTAGAGCTCATATTCATCCCCAGCTGGATCCTCAATTTCATCTCCTATGCCACCACCAGCACGCACGCCAACGTACATGTGGAACAGGTAACACTGCCGGAGAGAAATGATCAAAATTATGTTTTACAACAACCAAAAGTGAAGTTGAGTTGCAAAACCACTGTCCTATAACCATATCTCTGCCCTTCACTCACAGTCATCATGTCATCACACTTCATGTCCGGCTCATCTTCATCCTCGCTCATGTTGTAGAACTTGCGGAAGAAGTTGAAGGCCACCACGGTGTACAGGTACACCACCACAGCAAGCAAACCCACCGTCATCATCAGCTGTGAGGAACAGGAGGATATGACATTAGTACAACATCATTTTACTGCTCCTTGTGGGAAAACAGGTGTTCAAAAAGCCTCATGATGCTTCATTAGAGTAGAACTGAGCGGACCTGTTTGCCATTGTGAGTGACGGAGGACAGGATGGTGCGCAGGGTTTTGACACCCATGGCGATGTCCAGAAGATGAGCAGCAAAGAAGAAGTTGTTGTAGTGTCCAAGCAGAGACATTAACATGTACCACACCAGGTAGAGGAAGGTCTGAAAAAATGAAAGAGGGCTATCAGTCACACTCAAAACAGATTCTCTCACTGTCTAAATTATACCATGAACTGCTTCCTAAACTCACATTGTCAGTGAAAATAACACCAAACTTCCAGATCTGGTACTTGATGTCAATAGATGTTACCCTACAGAGAGAGGGACAAGTTTTTTCTGTGATATTATGTACTAGAAGTCTGACGGTTTTATGTAAAAAGTGCACAGTGCAGCACATACCAGCTCAACATTGAGGTGTCTGGTTCAGGCTTCTTCTCATGTGTCATGGCACTGACGTCCAGAGAAGCCAAGTCCATACCGAGCAACTCTGCAATCCTCTCTCTGCCGTAGATGTCACCATATTTATCCAGCACCTTGATATCACACATAAATGTCATTTCACTGCAGGAAATATCCTCGACATTTTGCTGACATTGTGAATCAAAGCTGTCTGAAAAAAACTCACCTTTCTTTTCACAAACTTGTCCCAGTAATTGTTAGGGAAAGATCTGCAATGACAGAGAAAAATATTAAGTATTCCATTGTAAGTAATGTCGGTTTCTAATACCATTTATTAAAGGTCTGCAAACTGACCTGAGCCTAACCAGCATGCAACATTTAAACTCCAGGTTCTGGCTTATTTTGGTGTGAGTTGTGGAGTGCTGAAGATATCAGCCATAGAGATGTCTGCTTTCTCTCCATTACAATGAAATTAGATGGCACTCGGCTTGTGGTGCTTAAAGTGCCGAATAAATACACATAAAAAACTCAACAGCAATGTCTCTTTCTAGAAACCATGACACAGTGCAGAAGGAAGTGTGTATCTGCTCATGGATAAGAGGCTTGTGCTTGTGACAGTGCGAGGTGCAAACATTGAGGCGCTCCTCTTTACTAAGCTAGGTTTACGCTCACTGTCGTATCCCTGGTGTGAGAACCAAAAATGACATCATTATGTATTTTGGTTAAAGTGCAAAGGCTCCGCAAGCTGTCAGTCATTGTGCGAAACACGCCCCATATTAGATAAACAATTGTGATTGGCCCAGCCCGTCTGGACCGGGAGGGGGACCAGGGCTCATATTTTTTTCCACCCATCCATAATGAAACATGGCTCTTACGGAGTGTTGAGCACCAGTCTGTCCCACTGGCCCTTGATGTCATCATCCTCAGGCTGCTCGGTGACATAGAGACCATCAAACTCCAGCTTTCTGGCCAGCTCCTTCTCTCTCTTGAAGATAACCAGAGGGACCTGAAGGGTACAGAGGGAAAAGAAGACAAACTGCTTAAAACCTAAAAGCAAACACAAAAAAACATAAATGGATTTTTGTGGAGCACACACCACACACCTTGAGGCAGTTGTAGCCGATGATGCAGAGGAAGGAGATGATGGTGTGGATGATACCGAAGAAAGCCATGGCTGGCTCCATGTAGCCTGTGCTCTCTTCCAAGAAGTAGTACATGGGACCTTCCTCATCTTCATCTTCTCCACCTCCTTCATCTAATCCGGATCCGTCCTCCTCAGCACCGGAGCCTTCAAACAGGCCAGAGCCCTCGAACAGACCAGAACCCTCAAACTCCTCCTCGCCCGGAGGACTGTCAGACACCTGGATAAGGACACACAGAAAATGAGTCCTGCAAGTCTTACTGAATGTTTTGACTGTAATTTATTTGTGTACAAAAATATGTGTACAAATACAGGAAGGTGGCAATAAAAAACTTTTAACTAACTGTTGTGAATATAGATACTTTTTCTTTCATTTTACTTTAAAAGACCACCTCTTGATGGCGGCTGATTTTTGGAGCAAACCTTAATCCTGTCCAGGAATGTTAGTGATTTTCATGCTGCCAAACAGTGTAAAAGTCATGTGAGTCAGATTCTTTAACATAGATTTAGTGCCAGTGAAACTTATCATGAAATGCCATCAGATTTTGCAGGATCGGACAGAGTTGATATTGTAGATGTCGTCAAAAGTTAGTTACAAATGCACAGACCCTGTAGAAGAGCAGGATGAAATTGAGAGCGAAGGCGATGAACAGGGCCAAGAACCGAAGGTTGTAGAAGTTGCGAGAAAGGTAGTTCTGTCGGGGGGAGAGCAAAGCAGAAAAGCAACATTTTTACTGCCCAATTCCTCTGCATTAACATTTGAAGATGGTGTAGCCAACAAACAATACTGTATAACCAGCCCAGTCACCAAAAGAAAATGTTGGCATCGTACATTTCTGCAAACCATGAATACATTATATTTGCACATTTCATACATATCAATGTTTCTAAGTGACATAGTATATGAGCTAAATGTGTCATCTGGTGGTGGAGGGGATGGTGGGTGGTGTGTCACTTTGGTGAGACGCCTGCCAAGCTGCCAAGCACTGCTCGAGACCAACAAACAACAAAACCAGTTGTGATTCAGTGAGTCATTGCTGTGCTGTGAGATTAGTGGCACAAAAAGTGGTTATTTTTTTACTGAGCAGTTGTTTTCTTACCGAGGCATCACTGCTTTTCCAGCATAGATTATGCCCCCGAAACTGGGTATTTTAAGCTAAAACGTGACCTTTTCCTAACCATAACCAAGTGCTTTTTGTGCCTAGATGTAACCACACGTTTACCACAGCTTTATTAAAAAGTAAAGTTTCAACATATCCACCACATAACTACGTGCAGATGTAAAGTATCAGTTGTTTGCAGAAGCATACATTGCCAACATTTTTTCTAGCAATTGGGTTTGTGTTTGGAGTGAAACTTGTACTTGCATTGTGTTATTACGCTACTACTTGAACATTATGCATGAGGGAAATACTGAATAGATGCTAAACCTCTTCTGTTGTGTAGCTGCCAAATCATTTCTACTAGTTAATCCACAGACAAGTGCACTGGGATAAGGCCAACTTTTTAAAAAAAATCGTCTGTCCATGACCAAATAAAATCCCTAAAGAAATGGCCAAACAAATCAGACACATACCAGTATGAGCATTGCCAGACTAAATTTTGACAACATAACGTCAAAAATATGTACTGTAGTAAAGAGCTGCTCACCATGAATTTAATCCTCTGAACCTCCAGCTCATTCCACAGCTCGAAGACCTCCTCAGTCGTTTTTTTGTCCTTCTTCGCCTTTGTCTTCACAGTTGTTTCTTCTTGTTCCTCAAGCTCCTCCTCCTTCACCTCAGGTTCAGGCTCTGCCTTCTCTTTCTTCTCTCCATTCTCGGTGCTGAGAAAGACACAAGGACAGAAATTTCTGCTTTAAGTTTTAAAAAGAGAAGAATTACTTCCTGTAGACTCTGTTTTACATCTGATAATAAAACTGCCTGCATAACTATACAGATATGTGGTAATGTGAACAGCTAACACACTGACATATCTGGATGCATAAAGTAAATTACATCCATTTTACATTCAATAAAGTCAAATAATGATTTAAAGTCTCAATTGTGTGAACTCTAAATTCATCCTTATATGTAAACTTCTAAATAGCTAAAGCTGAGCACAATACTGTACAATTTAAGCCCATTTTAGAAATGTTGTTTAATTGCGACTTCTACTGTACAAAAACATTGTCTGTGACTTAGAGCCGAAGCTAATTATTTCTGCGTTCCGATCTGCAAGCTGCTGCACATGTACATGTAAAATAGAAAATAAAACCACCTGTCAGCCCTGCGGATTGTTCTGGCTATTGACAATTGTCAACACAGATTTGTTTGAAACCTCCAAGACAGGTAGAATCCAATCCAAATATATGACAGCTGTTTGGGAGCAGTTGATTGGGTCATGATCGGTCCTCCATACCCCCTGTGCACTGCACGGCAAACGATGCCCAGTGAAGCTGGAATTTGGTCCAACTCTAAAATGAGTTGTGTGCCATTGGGTCAGAATTGGGCTCAAATCATACGGTGTATGCCCAGCTCAACAAAGTTGTAAGTCCTAGCTGTTATCTTTAGCAGAAGCTGCTCAGTTTTGATGTTGATTCCCAGCAGACAGACAACTTACTCTGCTTTCTCAGTCTCCTGAGGAGCCTCTTCTTCAGGTTGAGGAGGTTGTTCTTCCTCTCCTTGTCCTCCCACTGTGGCTTCCAACTGTTTGAATAATCATTTTGCAGTTAATTAACCAATTAGAGGAGAGTGTATATATTGAACAACAGTAACACACAGAACACCTCACCAATTTTCTCTTGAGCAGCGGCGTGCCCTCCGGAGTCGGAGGCTCTTCAGTTGTTGTTTCACCAAAGTCTCCAAGTCCCCCAGGAGTATTGAAACCAGGCAGGCGTCCACCTTCCCTCTCCTCACTATCCTCCTCTTCCTCCTCTCCTCCCACAACATCTAAAAGGTCTGCCGCTCCATCTGTGTCTTGGACCTCTCTAGCCCCTGGTTCAGGTGGCAGGTCCCCGTGAACTTCATCCTGTGTGGGATCTGGCATACTGGCTAAGATCTCTGTCACAGTTATCTTCTTGGCGCCCTCGACTAAGCCTCCACCAAACAGCACCTTCCATATGAGTGTGAAGAAGCCCTTACATATACTATAAACAAATATCAGAATGCCCATCAAAATAGTGTAGATAAATGTAGCCAGACCGATGACCATCTCCTTCACCGTCATTTTTCTTAGTTTGCGGTAGCGACGCCGCAGGTTACGGAAGGTGAACATGTTGAAGAAGTCAACAACGCTCTTCAGAAAGTCTGCAAACGCTGAGGTTGACTCTGGAGGTTCTTCTTCTTCAGCGCCTTCTTCTCCTTGATCTCCCCCACCCTCCTCTTCTTCCTCGTCATCTTCTTCTTCTTCCCCCCCTCCCTCAGGCTCAGATATAGATGCAGCAATATTCATCTCAAAGATGGTGTCTTCACAGAAGTTCACAAACATCTCCATTTTCTCACTCTCGCCACCCTCATTGACCACATCAAAGATGAATTGCCGTTTAGACTCTCTGACTTGTGGCATCTCCCACTGGTTGCGGTTCTCCTCGCTGATTTCAAAGTAAATGCGTTCGATCTTCCTGCTGGCTCCCATGATTTCAATGCGGCCGAGGAAAGGGCGGAAGTAGTTGAGCACGTTGTCGGCCTGCTCCAGGAAGTTCTGAAGGCGAGTGTCATGGGGTACGTGCTCTGACAGGTTTGTGAGCAGAACGGCAATATTGAATCCAATGTCTTTGGCCGGTTCCTGGAAACGATCTGCAAATTCCTCAAAGTTGATCATCTCATTCTCATCGGCTTCTGAGCAAGAGAGGAGGAACTGGATTTCTGAGGGAGAGTATTGCTTCTGGCTGTCCATGGCCTTGGAGAAGTCCTTCTTGGAGATAAGCCCACGGGGGTCAGTCACATAGTCTCGGAAGGCGTCAGATGCTACAATGTCCTTAAGCTTGAGGAACATGTCAAAGAACTTAAGGATCATCTCCACATTGCTGGAGGACTCCACCAGCATGTCAACCATCTGCCTGGCGATGGTTCCGTTCACCACATTGCCTACGAGTGGTGAAAAGTGAGAGGAGAAAGTTTAGTATACAACAGAGAGGTCAGGACATTACTAGACTGGGATGGACATCTTACCCTCAAGCAGGGAAAGAAGCATCACCACCATGTCCTTCTGCAGATCCAACAGCTCCTTCAACAATCCAATTTGACTGGAGTCCTGCAATAGAGCCACAACAAACAGCAAACAGTAGAGAAATAACGCTCTTAACATGTGTACTGACTGATGACACACCACAGTTTAATTTGAGAGGATGCTTCTTTCATAAAAACAGAGAGAGACGCTACCTCAGAGTGTGCTCTACTCCAAAAATGATCCTGGGTTTGCATTTTCAAATAAAGAATATGCATTTGTAACATCAAAAATAGTATATTTAATGTGATGTAAAGCGAGACAGACACTGGAAACTCAGGCAGGTATGAAAGGAGGGGAGTAAATGCCTCAGCTAGACAGCACCACCTTTCCTTTTTATCTTTTAAAGTGGCTGCAGCATGGGAGCAAGGAAGACATAAACATATTTGCAGAAGCTGATCTTAGCACTCGTGAAGACTTGCACTAGCAGATAACAGGAGCCACAAATATTTTACACAGTCTGTAGTGGTTGTCAGGATGGTGAAGATCTAGAGGAAAAGGGTGTCAGGATGTGCAAGCATCAGCCACCTGTGAAATCACAGCAGCACCTTTTGATACCGCTACAACACAAAAGAACAAAATGTACAAAAAAAAATAAAATACAGCTAAATGAAAAGAAGCAAAGCGAGACATTAAGATACTACAGGGAACAAAGTGAAAGAAAGCTAAAAAAAAAAAGAAAAAAAAAAAGCATTATTTGTGGGAAACCGGGGAGGAAAGCCATGAATTGCTGCAGAGGAAATACAAAAAGAGGGAAATGTAAATGATTCGGGTATTAAGCTGCATATTAAATAATGTGATGAAGCATAAGCTCTTTATGAAAAAGCATGAAGGGCCTCGAAATGAGATGACACTGGCAGAGACACAGATTCTTACGCCATTTCGTTGTCCAGGATCGGGGTGCATCTAACAGGGTTACACATCAAAATAAAAATGTTATCATTAACATTTTTACTTCATTTTTGTATTTGTCTTGACCTGGAGATTGTGTAAATGCTATCCTGATCATTTAATTCTGTGCTGCAGTTGCGGCTAGAGAACATCCTCTAATTTCATGTATGTATTTTAAAAGTTTTTTTTAGCTTTAAATTTATAAATACATATATTTATAATTTATGTGTTCATAGATTAGCACAGACCTGCTCTGATTGATAGATAGATAGATAGATAGATAGATAGAAAGATACCACAGTTCATCTGTAAGTGGTGATGTAATGTCTGTCTTGCTTTTTGTAAACAAACAGAAGTAACCTAACATTTGAAAGACGTTCAAGATGTAAAAATACAAAAATGCATTTGAAACAGCAACACTGGTAGTAATCAACACTGACACACAAAAAGACGGAAACACTGCAGCTCCTTGTTAGCTCTCACAACTTAAAGATTACAGACACATGTTATTTAAAGCAAACACATTTGGCCAAATCATTGGTCAGTACTATGAAATGAATAATATAAAATGAAACCAGGTGAGGTGGATTAACTGTATTATACAGAATCAAGAGGAAAATTAAAGAGAAATGTTTTTCCTCAAACTGTTTCTGCCATCTTTACTTGCATTCATGTTGTTGACAAACTGAACCTGGTGAACTCATCAGTTTATGCAGGACACAGTGACAGTGTGTGGAGTTGGTCTGCTTACCACAACATAATTAACAGTGGATGAAACACAGATAAAATTAGCCTTTTATACCAGTAAAAACTGATGGTTTCAAACAATTATGAATATAAATAAATGTGGTCATAGATATATAAGAACAACATAGAAACAACATGGCTACCTGAAAACTACATTACATTACAGCAGCACTTCATATAAATCTAAATTAATGTATAATTTTTAAGTTGTATTACAGTTAAGTGTATTACAGCTGCAATTAAATGTGATTTTATAAAGGAAGATAACCAGAGGACTCTATGGGCTTAAAATTACAGCATCAAAATTTCATGTTAGAGAGTTGTAATAACTTTATATTGTATTCAATTCTGTTATATTCTACCTCCACCCTTAAAGGAATACTTCACCTGCAAAATGATCATTTCTGCATTAATTACTCACCACATTACCTTGAAATTATAAGGAAAATTTTGCTTTCCTCGCATGCCTTCTTAGTGAGCACAGAATCCTTAAAATGCGAACAATCTTCATGAACTGAAGTAGGTAACAAGAGAGGACCACGATTAACAAGAGCAAAACTGCATCAGAACATCTATTTTAAAACTCTCACGCAACTTGTGCAGTATAATAGAAGAGTATTTTTGCTAAAATGGTACATTATAAAACACTCCTAAGAGTAGCACACCCTGAGTGTGCATGAGAACGCGCTTGCATATGATCTCCACTTGAGCAAAGTTGTAACATGCAGGTGCCCAAGCATTTGACTGTGCTAAGGTGTCATAAATGTGAATGTTTAAGCTAAAATGCATGTGTTTGGGAAGTACACACGTATGACTGGATAAATGACACTTAGATTATACTGCACAAGTTGTGTGAGAATTTGTAAACGGAGGTTTTGATATAGTTTGCTGTTGTTAGACGCGGACACCACTTACTTTAATTCATGAAGAACGTTTTCCTTTTTGGAAACTCCATTCACCCTGGAGGCATAATAGAAAAATGTTTTTTATTCATGAATTCAAGGTAACATGCCGGGTGTAACAAATATACAAATACTCATTTTGAGAGTGAAGTATTCCTTTAATGCTGTAGGGGACAAGGTGCCTTGTCCCCTACAGTAATCCCTCAGGTTACCTCTCTTTAACATAAAATGGCTCAGTAAAGAGGCAGAAACAATCTGACAAAGAAAAGATGGGGGAAAGCCAGTTAAGATATAAAAACAACTCATTAAACAAAGGAATAATCAAATAAATACATACTTTACTCTGCAGGAACCATGAGAGAGACAGTTCACAAAATTAGTATACTTAAAGTGGACCAATGCATTAAAATATACCATATGAAAGTATTTCAATTTCTACTTGAAAATTGTTTCGATTCATCTTTTGGTCAGCTGCAGTACAACACATACATTCTTAGATCACTCAAAATGAAGAATTTTCTGGATTCTCTACAGAAATTATCCATGAAATATGGAGGGAAATAAAAAGTATGGCTAGAAAAAAAGTTCAAAATACCTACGTCTTGGGATGGTTCTTACCTGAGCAAGTTTCATCATCATATGAGCGAAGACGTGCAGGAAGCCAACAACAGCGTCCCACAACCTACTGTGGGCCAGGGACTGCTGGTTACCAGTACAGGGACCCTGACAAACACAGAAACATAGTGTGAAAAATGTAGATCATATTTCAGCACCTTCATCATGTTAGGAGATATATTTTAACATTGGTTATTGATACCTTGGTACTTTTGTTACATAATGGGCTATTTTCAGTGGGTACAGACATTTAAAATCAAGCTTTATTGTTTCATTTCATTGACCAAAGTGTCTAATTTTTGTTTGTCTGATGGTTTGTTAGATTGACTGGGAAATGCATATCCTAACATTAACATGTGTGTGGAGAAAATAGGTTTTATAGTCACATTCAGGAAGAAAAACTATTTTTTGCCTATTTCTTGCCTGATCTCAAAAGGCCAATTGTGGGAAAAGCCTGCCAGCAGGGAGGGTGTATGCACAGTGTTCAGGCTAATCTGTGTGTTAATCATACAGGAACGTTCTTACCTGGATGTACTCAGTCAAGCTGTTGAAGACCTGCTTGGCCACAGTCATTGCTTTGGAGAAATTCCTCTTACCGGGCTCATCAATAATGTCTTTTCCTGAGTAGTACCAGTAAAAGTCACTGATTGATTCCTGTATACAGGAGGGAGAGAGAGGAAAAGTTAATGTTACTTCTGAATTCTATCTTATTACTCTATCTAATTGGCCCAAATGAAGAAAAACATATTCAAACTTAATATTTTTTATTATATAAAGTTATAAAACAAAGTGAATTTTCACAAAAGGAGGCTACAGTCAATGGGCCTAAGATCAGAAAACAGCTATCAGTATATCAGAATGACCTGTAGTCGAAGCAGGTAGTCCACAGTGCAGATGATGATATTGATGGTAGTGGTGCTGCCTGTCTGAGTTCTCAAATAGTTCTGAAAGTCTGAAAACAAAAACAAGATGCACTTTAAATGGAGTATCAAACACTTGAAATAGTATAATCTACAGCACTCAAATATTACCATGTATCCTCGTAGAACAGTTTGTGTAAAAAAAACAAAACAAAACATGATGACAACGTACCTTTAAATAGCCCAAGTTCACACAGAATACTGACACCAGTCTCCCGGGAGAAAAGTACTTTGTTTGTTTGTTTAATAACACCCCAACCAGACTCCTTACACAGACTTTTGCTCTTCATACTATTTTACTTCCATCAGCACATTGGTCACAAGATCGCAGCCTTTCCAATTAAATATTATTTTGAGTGAGCATCATCCTTGCTGGAAGGTCACTTTAAACTGACCCAGTGTTTGGTAAAGACACTCACCGTTATTGTGGCCCTCACAAAGAAGCTGGAGGAAGCGGAAGAGGTCACATGTAAATTCATCGTCTGCCATCACTTTCTCATCTGAGAAGAGGAACACAGGAAATGCGAATTAAGCTGTGTAAAAAGTAGGTTTCTGCAGTCCCAGTACAGAGTACATTTGAACTCTGTAATTGTGCTGTGTTATTCTGTTAGAATACACAGTGGCAAACAGAAATGAGCACAATGAAGAAATAGCCTACCAGTGTATTTCATTATTTTATCAACTTAACTCTTTATTCCACCGCTATTTCACATTTTTACTTCATCTTGCATCACTGTGTTCACACATGATGAGCACAGTGATCTCCAGAAAAATAAAACACTGTACTGAACCATTTTACCCACAAAATCTAATGCAAATTATGATTTACTATTCCTATGCATTTTTCATTGGTATTTCAAGTATATTCAGTTATTACTAAAAGGAACAAGAAGGTTCTAGCTATAAAACAATACACTGGTAAGTGTCTCCATCTTAACAAGTCATTTATATTCATTTTGAAACCTAAAATTTAATTTTTGGACAACAAGCAAAAGAATTCTGCCTTTTAGGCAAAATTATTTCACCACTTCCAAATCAACTTAGAGTTCACAGTCATTGTTGAAACCAGTGCAGTCATCTGTCCAGGTTTGGAAACATTATTTGTCCACCTGCTACTGTTAATATATTACCATTGTATTTTTGGCAGGTAGTTCAGCAAATCCAGCAGCCACACAACCAATATTTCACTGGCGGCTGGTGCTAATTTCCAACGCTGCATCTGTGCCATTTATAAATATAAAAAATATTTTAATGAGGAATAAAGGCTAAATCTAAACCCAAATGACTTGTTAAAACAGATTAAACAGTAGTCAGATTAGATTTGTAAATTAAACATCAACCTTGTAAAGAATCTGGTGAAATAATTTAATTTGACATAACACATCTGCTGATACACACTTAGCACTGCAAAAGGCTCTACTGAGTGGCAGATTTAGTTGTGAAATATAATCAATGAACAAAAAGTCTTATCTGAAACAGTAAATGAAACATTGAGGGACACAGGCCTCTTTCATAGAGGACATTTTGACTTGACACAGTTGGAAAAGCACACATGTAAAAAATGAATTGAATGATGGCTGAATTCCTTTTTGCTGCTTAGCTTTCAGGTCTCTGTATTGTGCATGCTGGCTCACTGTCACTCCCACTGAATAGAACAGAGCCATCATTAATGTTATTAGTAACACCTGTGCTTTACCTACTGTGACAGGTCAAAACGTCTGCTATGAAAAAGGTCTATTAATTACTGTATTTGTATGGTATGCATGTTTGTATGTTTGGCTGTACACACATGTGCATTGCAGAAACAGTGAAATTGTAAGTACCAACACCTCATTCCACTCCCCTGCTGTCAGTAGAGTATGTTAGTGAAAACCACAAAGACCTACAGGACCTACGGCTTCCACACTGCACCCTCCCCAAAACTTTACCTCTGTCTAGCATTCCAGATACTTTTTACAGAAAACATCTAGTCAACAAAACTCAAATGGACAGCAGGTCAAACACTGGTCACATCACATTGAAATGGACATAAAACACACAGATAAATGACGATAGGAAACCAGGGATAAACAAATACAACTGAGGAAACACCCACACATGTTTACAGGGAACATAGGGATAACTTCAATGCACACCATCATGCAGGACAGATCTACTGAACTCTGTTAACTCCACTGAGCTTTGCATGGACGTCTGGGGGTATCAAACACTGTATACACACTCACGTGGGAATTTTGGAATCAGCTTGTCAATCGCTTTTGTTGTCAGTGTGGAAGGACAAAAATGACAACTAATCTTCCTACAGGAAATATGTATTTCTTTTTATGGGTGGGTTATTTACTACATGTACAATATGTCATTTTCAGCTGTAAGGGGTCTCTCAATCGAAACAATAACAAAAGATGGATCAATGCCGTCACTGCAGTCAGATTCTCCCAATTAAGGTTCCTTCAGTGTTCATTGTTGAGGAAGTTTTTACTGGTTCACTGATTTATCCCCAGAGGTCTGAATAAAGGTGTTTCACGTTAAAATCAGTGTTTCTCTGATGTTGTTCAGCACGGCAGGGGCTGGAGCTAAATTGCTGCTAACGTTTGTTCAGCTTGTTTGTCTGTTAACTTTACGATGACTGAGATCCTTCATCCAGTTAAAACATACAGTTAAAAACAACCAACAACTATAAAGTGTATGAAAAAAAAACGTGGCTTAAACCTGGATAAAAAAATCAATATATGACAGCTTCTGGCAGACAACCACAACCCTAACAATGTGCAAAGGGTATACGATGCCACTTACAGGAAACAGTGACCACATGACATAGACCATGATTGAAATTACAGATTTCTGTGGGTCTGAACATTGTTAGAAACAATTGGGATAATGTAAGTACACAACTCAACAAAATATATAACACTGATTTAGTTGTTTAAAGACATTTCAATATGGAAAAGTTCTATTTTTATTTTATTTTTTTTACGTGTTTTTGACTTGGATATTTTTGGATATTTTTGACTAAATTTACAGCTCCCCATTAGCAACCCATCAGAAAATGTCTACTTGAAAAAATTCACAAGCATGCTCAGATTCAATCATGACAAAACATAAACGAAAACCAAACGTGGCGGTGCTGGCGGGTTGACAACGGTCACATAAAACAGAGTCGATCGACATGAGATTACATCAGTAACATTCTCACTATTCCGGAGATCAGCGATTCGATCCCTGGCCCCTCCAGTCTGCATGTCAAAGTGCCTATGGGCAAGATTCTGAACCCCAAATTGCTCCAGAAGGCTGTGCAATCAATGTGCATGTGAATGATTTGATCAGATTAGATTCTGATGAGCAAACAGACATCTTGCATGGCAGCCTCTGGCATCAGCGTATGAATGAGTTCTATGTGAATGGGACATGAAGTGTAAAGCGCTTTTAGTGGTTGGAAGACTGGAAAGGCGCTGCATAAATGCAATCAAATGCATTTATCATCTGCTACCCTGTTAGCACAGTTTGAATGTTTAAAAAGGAGGTGTGCCTGGACTTAAATGGTGACACAAATGTGCCATGGGAATTTTTAAAAATTATTATTATTATGTACACTAAGCAATAGGCACAGTGTTGTGTACAAATAATATATTTAAAATGAATTATACACAATGAGAAATTAGCTAGAAAGCTCTGTTCCATGAGGTATTTCAGCCTGTGTTTTTCTCTCTTATCAACTGTTATCTTGATTAGATTTTTTTTTAATCCAGTTATTTTTACCTTTATAATCCACCTTGTCACACATGAAACTCTGCTGACCTGAGTTTAAGAGTGCTGATGAGATTAAAGGGAGAGCCTCCGCCATCTCCCATAGGACAAAATGCTCTGCAGGATCAGCAACAAGCCTTTAGTTGTTGCACTTTTTACTTCAGTGTACCCTGTCGTACTGAAAAGATTGTCTTGTTGAGTTTTTCAAACAACAACAAGGCCACATTAAATGACACTGTTGTGGTTAAGCAGGATTAAATTAAAGCGGTCAGAGATTAGGGACATTTTGGGGAATGTGAGGATTTAAATGCAGCTGTGCGGTTCAACCCTGGACATGTAGCCACGCAGGCAGTGAACCAACTACATTTGAATGATGCGAATAAGAGCAACGCAGGGCTTAGACTGTCCCTACTGCTGATGCAATTCATTTCAGAGTTTCTAGTACACAGGGTCATTGTGGGTCTCTATGATCTACTTAAGAAAACTGAGTGGGAGAGGAAAAAACAAGGTTACTGCCTTTCCTTGCTCCCAATGATCAGTCACAAGACAGAGTGTCAGAGTAACAGTAGATCTGTGATAAGACACTCAAGGACGAAAATCAAACCTTACAATCACTTTTAAAGAAAAAAGGTAGATAAAAGATAGACAGATACATTAGCAAGTGTATTCCAATAAGTGACAGTTAAGTTTGATTTCACTGGGTCCTTGAGTGTGAAATGAAATGCATATTAAGGTCACAGCAAGAAAAAGACTAGTCAGGTGATTGAGAGCTAGGACAGAGAGAGAGAGAGACAGAGAGGACAGAAAGGAGAGAAAGGAAGAAAAGTAAATATAGAGAGATCATTTACCACGTTCTAGCTTCATATCTGAGAACCGTGAGAGCAGCAAATTGACGGGTGGACAAGAGCAAAGACAAGAGCATGAGGGGTGAAGGGTTCAAACGGGTAAAGCAAAACAAAGTTGGGAGAGAGAAAGACAAAGAGAGACGCAGTGAGTCCAGAAATCTCATGGCTGTCAGTGGATGATAAACAGTTTCATACCTCAACAGTCAAAACGTTGTGACATATACAAGAGAGTCGCGGCTCAAACATTTTAAACACACCTCTGGGAAACAAACCTGCAACCGGGCATCCACAACAGGCACACCCAGACACACAAGAATAGACTACACACTGGAACTAGACACATGTCAGATTATATCACAAACCAATGCACGATGAAGTAGGAGAACAAAGATATGGCAGTGTGTGTGTGTGTGTGTGTGTGTGTGTGTGTTTTAAGATAATGAGTGACCGTAAGAATCCGTAGACCCTACTCACTGGTGCCTTCCTCTGAAACCATCCCAAGTCCTTCAGCCTTGTTCTGTCTCTCAAAAGCATTCAAGTCCAAAACGCTGTAAACATCAAACACTCAGTCAGTTTAACAAAATACAATCGTACAGACTTCCAACCAGACCCTCTCTAAACAATGTTCAGAGTAAAAGTGTTTTATAAACCTCAACACTAAAAAACAAGAAAGGTAAACAAGTGTTCATTACAGACCTGCAGGTCTGCATGAGAGCCTGAACGCTAAGGAAGAATCCCACATCCTTTTTATCCTTCAGATAGTCCAGCATTCTCTGCACACATACAGGAAGACAAACAACATTTTCTTGAAAACAGAAGTGACAGTAGGTAGTGCTGTCTTTAGGCCGAACAATCGGACATTTGGTAGAGTTCTTAATTACAGCTAGCTTCGAATTAAAATATCATTTATGTTAAATGCATGTAAAACTTCTGTAGGGTCTATTTACCTGCTGCACATCACTGTTGCCTCCATTGAGGATGGAGATTCCCAGTTTAAGTGTGGAAGAAACCATGGCTCCAGGTTCACCTGAAATAAGACCAGAAATCAATGGAGTGCTGATTTGGAACGACACTCAGGTCTTTTACTTAAGTCGAAAAAACAATAAAACAGTTTACGTACACTCTTACAAGTGAAGTCCTGCAATCTAAATTTAACTTGAGTAGAAGTACAAAAGTAATAGCAGCAATATTTACATGAGCAAATATAAGCATTATGCAGAGAGGCTCATTTAAAAAATGATATAAATTGATTATTGATGCATTAGTGTGTACAAATCCCTTTGTGGTTGAAGCTGATGGGGGCTAATTTTAATTACTTTAGTGTATGTCATTTTTTAATTTATTAATCATATTTTGTTTTAAAAATGCAAATCTGAAGATAACCAGTAACCAAAGCTGTGAAATTAATGAAGAGCAGTAAAAAGTACACTATTTTCCTCTGAAATACTGTTAAGTAGAAAGAAAAAAGTTAAAAGATAGTAGCGTAAAATGTAAATAGTTAATGTACAAGCAATCTCTATAAACATATCTGCATGTGTCCATATGAGTCTGTAGGTCATGATACAAGATTTTGGTATCAGAAGTGTTCTGGTTTCCGTTTGTAGTCCGAGTAGTGTTGAGTAATCACATTTGAGTGACGGGTAAACAGTCTGTCCAAAAAAAGCAAAAGAGGCAGAAGACATTGACTGAACTGTAATCCCAGTACCGTTAACTACTGTCTGACAACAATTCAGCTTTATATTAGCTTTTTTTGAAAACTCTGCATTCATGGCTCTTGCACCTAGACGCTTATCGCTGTCAGGCCGACAGCTGCTGGGCTGCGAGTTCCTTAAAATTGTACTTGAGTACAGTATTAGAGTAAATGTAATTTGTTACTTTCACCCTGGTGGTGTGCAACAATTCTTGATTTGAAATCAAAGTAGAGATAAATCCTTTCTGCCATCACATATAATATTTCAGAAAATGACTGATCTAGTTTCCACAAAACTGTGCGTCTGTGTTGGGATTTTACAACATTATAGCACCTATTTACCTCAAAAGCCTGGGAGAATTATCGCTTCACTGCTTTTTAGCACTTTCATAATTACACTCCTCAAGGCAAGGTACAATATCAACATTTGTTGTTTAGTTTTTCAAACAGCACTGATCTGATTTGGACTAAACCTGGAAAAGCAATGCCCCTCATGTCTCTCTCCTAACATTCAACTTGCTGAGCCGAGGACAACTATAATACCTCTGCATCTCAAAAAATGATGCATTTGTTACAGACATCATTTATGCAGCTAAGATTAGGATAGCCTAAAGTGATGTCCACACAAGTGACAAAACCATGTGCATGAGTGTATATGTGTTGGTACAGCAGCTACCTTTACAGGCACTGATCATCTGCAGCACCATCTCTGCAGCCCCACGGTTGTGCAGACGGGACTGCTGGTACAGAAGCCTCTGTTTCTCCATCTCCTTTTCCTGTGTAGCAGAGGAGGAGGGGAAGAGCTGTAACCCTGCCAACAGGGACTGCACTGCCCCCCGCACTCATTCGCACACAGGCACACATCTTCATAACTCTGTCCTAATTATGACCATCCACTGACTGCACACACAGACATGTCTAATGGCGCTAAAGCTAATGACGACATACAAGAAATCTGAGTTTAAACTTTAATTACCAAAATATGAATCTAATTTTTGTTCACTGCGGACTAGAAACAACAAGAAGCAGCTCGCTAGAATTGCATGATGATTTTGGCAGTAGTTAAATATATAAAGTTATATTTGACAAATAACTTCTGTATCTCATCAGGCCTGTCCTCGTAAGGTCACCAGATTTGGCACTTTTGGAATCTCCAGAGCCAAGATGGCATATAATCTTATTTTAATAAATGTTGAACTATTACTTTATATTCTTTTCAGGATCCTAAATTATCCTATTTAAAACACACACACACTCTGTCTTGGCGATAGAAAGATGTTGGCTCAAGAGCTGGCTGCAGCACTGGCCCTTTATTCATAGAAAACTAAAACACTAAAACTCATCAACTGCCATGATCGAGATACAGGAACACACACACACATTCTCTTCCATTGGAACACAATGTGTATTAGTGATGGAGACAGTTATTCCAGCTCTTCACATCTGTCAGAGGCAGCAAACATTCGGTGTCAGCGAGTATTTCTTCCCAGAGCATACCACACATTTCACACATTCGTAGGAGGAAGCAACAGTAGTCGTCTGAGTAACAAAGCATGCACATCCTGCTATCCAAAAGTACATCTCAGTGTTGTCCTATCTTAAAGCCCTGGAGTTATGCTACCTGCAGCAGAATCACATGGCTCCTGCCTGTCTTTAACTTTAACCACAGGACACTACCTGTAAGTCTGTAAACTTGAGCTGAAATTAAGGCATTGTGTATCATTTCCTTATTTAACAATGGACTATTGTAAAGTCAAAACAAGGGACTAGAAAAATTACAATTTTAGATTTACTTCCATGAACACAGTTTAGGAGTGGGAGGTTTTTTGGTGCCTAAAAATTTTTGCTGCTGACCCCCGTCTACAGCAGTTTATGGCTTAGCTTCTGTGTTGTCACTCCTTCTGCTTCTCCAAACTGGACTCTTTAATGATGCTACATAATACAGCACTCTATTTCTGCTGCGATACCAATATACTATACAGATATACAGTATAGCTGTATGAACAACCATCCTCTTGATAAAAGAGGTTAGATTGAATTCACCCACTGCACACCACCATGCAAGAAGCCCCACCCAGAGCACCCAGAACTGAAGATACCCCTCCCTCCGCCCCCCTCCCTCGTAAGCCTGACTGTGTTTTGTGGGACATCTTTTCTCTACTTACAGAGGTTCTGCTCATCTTTTGAGCAAATTATGTGTCTTTGTGATGACTGAAAAGAGACTGTATGTAATTAAGGGCGTGGGTGTGTCTGGATGTGTGTCAGCATATGCCTGCTTGAGTGTGTGAGAGTGTGTGAGATTGGGACAGTGTATGTACGGCTGACTGTGCAGGCTTTTACTGTAGTCCTTGCTGAGCACAGAGAGGGACACTTGTTCAGAAGTAAAGACAAACAAAAATCAGTTACTTGTCAGTTGTTAGATTTCAAACTAGAGTTATCAGGTGAGCCCAATTAGCGGGTGAGTACAGGACGGTGTGAGTCGGGAAAAGGTGGTACAAGCCTGGGGGAGACTGACCACAGACACACAAGATCAGCACAAAAGATCTGGTTCTACAGTTAGGAAACCTGCTGCATGGCTTGGTTTGGTAACCGTTATCAGAGTTTCCAAAAATAGCTGCTTAATCAAGTCCTGGATGACCACATTACATTTCTGAGCACATATCGTGTACCAAAAAGGAACAATGATAATGCTCAGTTGATGAAAATGACCCTAAATGAGAACCAGCATTAAACTCATTGAATGGGTTCTTAAGGTACATTAAAGGATTCTCAGTGCAAACAGGTGTAATGCTGCCCTCCAGGAAAAGCCATCGATATCAATACCTACAAAATCGCAATGTCCAACCTTGGTCAAAACAAATCATTGGGCTATTTATTCCAGTTACCAGTCATACTGATTTTGGTTTGGTTTTTAAGGTGCTGCTGAGCACATTTGTCTATATTAACCATGCAGCTGCACAAACGTTTGTGCCAGCAAAGTGTTAATGGCACAAACAAAAAAAAAATGCCTATTTTATGTATTACTAGATCTGTTTACTAGGTGTGAGGGACTACACCATAATCTGTATCTGTTCAACCCAGTATATCATCGATATCTGTATGTGCACTTGGAATGACTGGAGCTTAAACCAGAAGTGGGTGGGACCTAACCAGAAGTTGTTATTTTAAACCTAAAATTGATACTGATTGATCAGAAGTTACTATATTTATTATCTATTAGAAAACCATTCACAGAACAATCTCAGGACTGAGCCTGAGAGTAAGAGATTAAACACAGCTACCCAAATGAGGATTTTCCTTCATCCTGAATGCTGACATTGACATTTTTTACTTGGATGATACTTGTCTGGACACTTGTTTCATCTGAGTATTCGGCTAAACTCTATGGTTTGGAACAGATGTGATTTTTACACAAAAAAACAAACAAACCGAAACTGATATTTCATATTTTCAAAAGACCTAGAAAAAAAATCTTTTTATTTCTATTTTAGATTTAAGCTCAGTATTACACAATGTTTTTAAGCATGTGGCATGTAAATTAATTTAACTGCCACTAAATGTATTTAGTATTATGTAGATTTGCTAAACCATACTGGGATGTGATAATTTGCAAGAGACTTAGTCAGTCAGTCCCTAAAAATTCAGAAGACTCAGTGGTTTGCTTTGACCTGGGTTTCATTTTGTTGTCTTTAGCTGCACCGTCTCTCTGCACTCAAGTCATGCAACTTCGGAAATGAAACAAATTGTGTCTGCAACATTGATCCGACTGGTGGGCAGAGTCCAGCAAAGGCATGCACAGGTCAGTCCACCATAGCAGGAAGTTGACAAGTGGTGTGAGTGAATGAGAGAAGAGACAGGAAGAGAAAAGAGAAACTTTGTGGTGGTGGGGGGGTGTGCCGAGTGTGATGTCATGGTGTGGTCACTCTGCCCGGGGAGTTGCCTCTCTGCTGACTCCCCTGTCTCCCTTCCCCTGGTCCCCCCATACCATCTCTGTCTGTCGCACCTCAAAGGATGGCTCCTCCCCCTCCTGTTCTCCCCCTTCGTCCTCCTCACCAATGTGACAGCTCTGGAGGGAGATAATGACAGCAAGTCAGGAACTGAGTGCAAGATCACATATTTAGGAATCTTACTCCAGATAGCACAATGTTTTGTGAAATAACAAATGAGCATTTCATTTTCATGTCTTGTAAAAGCTTAAATATTCATATGACTTAGAGGTTCAGGTAAGCAAACAAATATACGGAAACATTGGGTTTTACTTCAATCAACCCAAACAGTTTGTGTTAAAGGTGGATGTACTGGATACAATCAGCCACAACCCCATACTTTGTGCTTTGCAATTTCAATGTCTATGTCCAGTCATGTGAAATTCAGTATTCTATAATTTATCATGCACAAAAAAAACATAATTTACACCTCAAGACATTGCGCTCAGGGCCCAAAGTTTAAGACACTACTCAGTGATTATCTTACCTTTGCCATAATATCAGCATAAGACATATAGAGATGGTCAACGTCAAGTTTACTGTAACAAGAAAACACATCCCAGGAGTCAACAAGTCTCACTGTGGAACAGGTCACAATGGTGAGTTACAGAGGAGGCTAGATGCTCTTACGTCTTTTCTGTGAGAGCTGTGCGGCTGAAATGAAGAATCAGCTGATGAAGGGGGTCAGGCTTTGTCTCTGTCTCCTCTTCCTCTTCCTCCTCTTCCTCCATGGCTTTCTAATTATTGGAGATAACACAAATGAGAATGAGAACATGCTTATGGAAAATATGCCACTGATGCCAATTACACGTCTAACAATTACGAGGAAGATTACTTACTGATAAGTCATCAATCATTTTGTCCTCAAATGAGTAACCCTCAGTCTCTAACCAGTTGCGTTTGTAGGCGTCCAAGAACATGTTGGTTGCCCTGTGCCTGTAAGAGAAGAGATTGCTGAGACTTAATTCAGGAGGGTTGTAGTGGCTCATGTGAAGCATTCTGATTCATTTATATACTTATTTTATTGAGTATGAAGGGAATCATTACGCAGGGATGTTGTACAGGGGCGTCATTCTGAAACAGGCCACCACAGCCCTGCGGCGCTGTTTGGACAGCAGCTTGTGCCAAACCATTTTCTTTGACTTGAAGGGATGCTCCGTCTAAAGCAAGAAAACATGTGTACTAAACAAATCTTTCCTAAAATATCTCCCTTTTTTTTTTTACCTATACAGTCACTTATATACAGTTGCTTGCAGAGCACTGGAGCTTGTGTCTATACTCACCACCTCAATGTGGTAAAGGACAGCAGACACCTCTTGGACCCTTTTTACCACCTTCTCAGGGTCCTCAGCATCTTCAGCTTTTCCAGACATCTCCTTATAAAGAGACATCTGCCAGCGCATAGCTGGGTCCTCCACCTGAAAACAAATATGTATAATGTGTGTTCAGATGTTTGCAAGGGAATTGTTTTTTTTTTTTGTCTTCTTTAAAATACACAGCAATTAAAAGGTCTACTCACCTTGCCTTGCAGATGCAGATTGTTGTGCAGGAACTCCCTCACCTCTTCATCTGTGTCTTTCTACAAGGGAAGGGACCAAGATTCAGAGGACATTCACACTTTATTTGTTCACTCAAGACAATCATATGTAACAAAAAGTATTAAGTCAAACAACTGACACTGACATACTTGATTGTGAAATCATCTATAAATGGATAAATGTCTTTATCCTTGTCAGGACAAAATACAGTCAGCCAGTTGGCTTCAAACACATCAAAGTACCAGTGAGTATCTGATCTTGGCAAGATTGATGAGCTCCTGGTCTGCAGGAGAGCACATATTGAGGCCGATAGGAAGCATCTTCTTTAAAGCTGCTACGATAAGGGAGGTCTGCACAGAGTAGCGATCCCCCCGCCGCTTCTTCTTGGTACGCTCCTGCTCTGAGCCTCCAGACTAAAGACAGAGAGAAGTTCAGACTGATGCATCACTGTTAGATTTACAAGACTCTGCACCTCACACATCAAAAATGTTCTTTTCAGTAAATAATTTTATGACATAAGAAGCTTTTGAGAATATTTAACAAGTATTAACAGTACTGAAGTAACGCTACTTTTAACACAAAACATAACAGCTACTTACAGTGAAAAGTAACATTTTACATGATATCACAACATGCTAATAAAGTGAATCAACAGCTAAGTCCCTGTTTACACCTGGTATTAACATGTGATGCTATCACAGGTAGACAGCTCAAAGTCTAGTGTGCACGGTGGTCCATGGTGATGCAGCATGCAGACCATGATCTCTGCTCTTGCTACATGTAATGCACGTCTCCCACTACTGGCAAGGCAGAAGCAAACACCACCAACCTTCACCTTACAGCACCTCCCTCTCTCCACCACTATATTGCTCTCTTGTTCCATCAACCCCCAGACCTCAAGACACATTAAGGAAGCACTGGGTGCATTCACACCCGTACTTAGAGCTGTCCACTTGTGATGCCATTACCCAGGACGCATGGTAATACCAGGTGTAAACAGGGCCTGAGTGAAAGTAATATTTCATCAGCTGAAATCAGACAGACCAACTACTACATTTTCTTGTAAACATCAGCCCTTGGTGGTGTTTCAAGTGCTGCATCAGCTTCAGTCATTACACACAATGCAGCCTCACTGTTAGTAGTGCAGAGGCCAGACAGGGCACATCCTGTCCACTGGAAAGCACACAGAACAGCACAAAGTCTATGGGGTCAGCTCCATTACCCTGGAGCTCTTCTCACACACTCCTGTCCTGAGGCTGCCAATGCTTATTACTGACTGTTGTCTGGCCTCACAGCGACCTCTCTGCCTTCAGCGCAGTGCTGGTATATGGGTACAAGCTGCTCTTCAGGCAGAGAGGCGTTGTGATGATCAGTTAACAGAGGCTTACTCAGTAATGCCCATCTGATAGCCAAGGAGAGAAGGTTTTTTTATTTATCTTATAACAAAAAACATCAATCAAACAGCAATAAGCTATTCAATGATTTAACAATTTAATGATGTCAATGAATTAGACATAGAGGGACGAGTCCAGTTAGTAAATATGATGAGAGGTGATGTTGAGCTAGCCTCAGTTTCCCCCGACATATGCTGCTGATGGACAAAGCAAATCTTAACCGTTAAAGCAAGGGATGGTATGGCTTTTTGGTGTAAAGTGGTAGTGAAAACATAGCCAGTGACAAAAATTAAAAAGAGAAGAGTCCCCCAGCGCAGGAATCTTTATCACAAAAGCTGAAAGAAATCCAAGCGTCAATAACAACATTTCAACATCACAGATGGCACAGTAGCATGGGCTCCACGATTGTACCCAACAGGTATGATCTAAAGGCAAACTGTTTATTAATCACAGAAAAATAGGGTGATGGTGCTCGGCCGCAGGAGTGCACACTCAAAATCACATACACAACTGCTCAACCGAGCGCCATGAAACCTCTCAGGCCACTATGATCTACAGCAAAGAGCTTTCATCAAGCCGCTCCAGACCCCGACTCACACATATACAAACACACACACACACAAACTTTGAACATGGGAAAACTTAACATTAACGTTAACATTAACATTAAAATACACACATTCACACTCAGTATCACATAATCACAAATACTGTATGTCCCACTCACAGAAAACTCTCCTGATATAAGCACTTTCAACTAAATCTACATTATACACTATCATTTCACCCACAGATATGAACTACTCTCACACTGGTATTACTAAATATTGTAGTATGTTTTTAACCCTGTTAGGCCTGTCACAATAACTACTTTTGTTAGACAAAATATTGCCCCAGAAATAATTGCGATAAATGATATTATTGTCATTTTGAGACCATTTCATGCCAGCATGAAAGCTAGCATAATGATGCAAGAACACCCTTTCACAGAGCAATATACTTTTAATTCCTGCAACCCTGCGTCCTCATATGACAATTTTACAATTTGGGTTTGCTGCACCTTACATTTCATCTTTTTATGTGCCGTCTAGGGGTAGCAGAAGCCCAATACACTAATCTGTGTATACACAAGATGGGAGCCATCTCTTACAAGTCAGTCTACAGCCAAACCCAACACAAAAGTGGACAAGGTACAACACCTGATCACATTTTATGATCGAAACTTATTTATTCATGCGTAATAGTATTTGTAGTTTGATATGGCTTACAAATTTGACCAATTTTAATAGTAGTAACAAGCTATGACTCTGTTAATTATGAAGTATTTGTTTAAGGGCATTAGGATTTTATTACCGTATTTTTGCAGCATTTCACAAAGGCCGAATAGACGTGACTGGGGGTGGGCAATATAGCCCTAAAATAATATCACAATATTTCAGGGTACATTTGCGATATTCTTGACGATATGACATGTCAACCAAACAGTTTGCCTTTAAATAATCAGAAAAAACTAAACTAAAGTTATCTCTCATTTTAGTTTGTAAACAACAACAACAACAGTAATTCAGAGAAAGAATCAGATTGTGTATACAATATTAATAGTACACTAAAATAAAATCTACCACAAATTACACATTTTAACAGTTTCTAACTACAAAAAAATGTACCCATAGATCTATATATATAAATCAACAGGCGATTTCCTTCTCTTTTAGCAAAATCCTAAATTAAAGTTGCTCTTATGCCACGATAACTACAATAACTTCACATATATGTAGTTTTGTGTCCAGCCACAAGCAGCACCTTACCAAAGGTTTATGATAAAATCACTTGACAACATCAGACATTGCAAATGGAATATTAAGAAAAAGTAATTTTTGAAAAAAAAAAAAAGTAATCACCACCTGTTTATACAAGAAAGTATTTTAAATTATAGCACCTTTGTAGGAGCATCCCAAATTTACTTAGCTTTAGACTTACTACAAATTTGGCCGACAAAAACAAAACTAAGTGATGCATCATGCAACTAATAAACGAGCTTAGCGAAGCTCTGACAACACTGCAGTTACCTCCATAATCTGGCTGGCGTGCAGCCAGGAATAGATAGCCTGAGAGGCGGGCGGTTTGCCATTGGATTTAGTTAGTGAACAATGGGGTTACTGGAAGGTAAAACTGTAAAACGACAGACATTTTGGCTTGCTGCCAGGGGTCAACAAACATGTGTGTAGACACACCACGCAATATTGAGATCAGCAGAATGATCGAGGTCATGTCCATATACACCATACGATAACTTGATAACATAATTATCGTGACAGGCCTAAACCCTGTACGTGTGTATGTATGTGTGTGAATATTGGGGTCCGTGTGGAAGAAGTGTGGTAATCCATGGGAGAGCTTGATGAAATGTCTCCCCAAAACTCAGGGTGCCATGCGATCAGCACAGCGCTCGTGCACAAACACAGTCTAACCTCTCCATCTCCGGCCTAGTGGCCCAGCGTCCAACCCCGACACAGGATATAAGGAGAAAGCACAGTTAGCGACACTCCTACTACTGCCTAAACACCATGTACTGCCACTTACATTGTCCTGGCAAAGGGTGTTAAAAGTTATGTAACAGCATATTGCTCTAAAATCTCTAGATTACTGTTTACCTGATGTTCTTATCCATATCAACTTAAAGGAAAGAAAGACAATAACAGCTGAGAGTGGATCGAGAGAAGTTGAAAACCTTTCCCGCTTGAAATGGGTGGTGTTAGTGAAATATTAATCATTAGAGTTTAGTTTTGTAATGTGTTACAGCTCAAGATATGGAGTAAGTGAATAAAACATCTAATTAGGTAAAAGGCTATGTTTCTCTTGGCTGTTTGTCAGCATGTTTGCTCTCACCTTGCTCATCTTGCTCTTACTGTCTGCAGTCAGGAAGGACATATTGTTGATCTCATTCATCACCACGAAGTTCTGCTCCTCCCTCTTAAAGTTCTGTGATCAATAAGACAACAACAAAAAAATGTTAGATGGCAAAGGGCAGATGAAAATCCAAAAAAAGAGAAAAGACCACAGAAAACAATAAGACTTACATGGGATTTGGACCAGAAAATGAAAACCTCTCCCACCATCCTAAAAAGCTCTTCTGCATCTGGGTCTGGACAGGTCAACCATCTGGCCCTAAAGACAGAGATTGCAGTGGATTAACTGAAGCACATGGATCGAACTCTGTGAGTCCTGGCAAAGGGGTCGGAAAAGGTCAGACCTTATTTTATCACAGCTGACCAAAATAGGCTTATTCTGCAGACACTGTATAGCTCTGTATACTGACGACATGATCCTTTCCTTACTAAGAATAACCACTCTGCTTTGGTGGATTGAATTAGTTTTTCAGGTTGTTTTTTTTCTCTAGCTTTAACTCTCATGAAGTCTGAAGCTTTGCCACTGGAAGACAAATAAAAACTGGCCATGCTGGTGATGTCAGTTTCAGCACTTAGCACTTTTATTGTAAAAGATAATTGTGGTTAAGTTTCCACACCAAAATACAGTAGTAGTAGTGTGACCATCAAAATCCTCTTAAAGGTATAACTATGCAGGATTGTCAACCACTGTTTGCAAAGATGCTCGCCAGTGAAAGCGAAAGTAAAAGCCAATCCCAGATTCACTCTCGTTCAGTGTTACATCTTACTATATTTACATTTTTTTGGCCCCGACCTCACCTCAGTGCTGTGGGGATACAAGAAATACAGGCAGAGGGCAGAGTCGATACAGAAAAATACACTGCAACACACTTCTAGTGGTTCATAAGTGATGATTGAGAGTGATTACTTCTGTATGAGCCATTGTTTTTTAGGAAAATCCTGCACAGTATATCTTTAAAGAAAAACAGTGCTCACCGAATGTAACTCATTCAGGACACAAGTGCCAATGACTTTTTAAACCGTTATACTGACAATATAAAGCAATAGTGCAGCAACAAAGAAAGTGTTTTTAAATTTATCAGGTCATCAGTGAGTTCAGCTACCTGTTGTTGTCCACGTAGCGGATGAGAAGCGGGTAGAGAGCATACAGATCCCGACAGAGCACAGCAAACTCATCTCTGATGGTCCCGTTTTCACTGTCCACTTCTGTTTTGCCCTCCATGCGCAGCTGCTCCTCCTCGGCCACCACCTTCCCTGAGCGCTTCTTCAGTTTTTCCATAGTGGGGATGAAGTGGGATTTAAGCATCTCTGGTTTCGCCCTGCTGACAATGGGCTGGGCGAACACTGGACAAGTGGTACAAGGGAACCAACCATCATTAGCCATAGTAAGATTGAGCAGAGTTTTCTCCAAATATGAAATGTACAAAATGTGAAAATGTAGTTGTCTATACTCCATATTACACACACTGTTCTTATATGAAAAGTAAGGAGCACTATCAAAGCATATTTAAAGAGGACCTATTATGCTCATTTTCATACTTGTATTTTGGGATTCTACTATGCTCAAATAATTCATTTTTCTCATATGCCTGAACATACATGTATTCACACTGTCTGAAACTCCTCTTCAAATAGCCCAGTCTGCTCTGATTGGTCAGTGTTACCAGGACTCAAAAAAAGTATAACTCCACTTTTTACCATGAAACATCACCAAGAAGTGCATCTCAACTAAAATCTTCCCAACTGGACATTTTCCAGCAGGAATATGATCCGAGTTTCGGGAGAAGTTAACAGCATTAACAAACATTACGGGCCCTATTTAGATGGTCTAAAGCGGACGGCAGAGGGCGCATAGTCCATGTCACAAGTGTCATTGCTATTTAGATGCAGGGGGGTTCAGGATGCTGGAGAGGGAGCTGGGCTCTCTAACCTCCTGGGTTAAAATAAAATAAATTGAATAATTTACATTCATTTGTTGACAGCGTTTCTCTTGTGCGCGCGTGCTCTCTCTCTTTCTCTCTCGCAGTCTCACTCACTTTTGGCTTTTCTAAAATGACAGATGCTGAATATATACTCCCTATCTGATGCTGTGGCTGTTTGTGGTTGGCTGAGAGGGATGTGAACTCAATAGTTTGGAACTGTGTTCATCAAATCAGGTTGGGTTTCCATTACGTGTGCCAAACGTGCCAAACGGTGCCAATCCCCCTGTAACGGGACAGTCGATATAGAGATACATTTATCGTCTCCTCAGCTGTAAAATGCTCACTCTTTCCAGTTGGTAGGTCCGCCATCTAACTAGCTCTCTGCCGTGCGCTCAAAACTCGCCTCACTTAAAGGGAATGACAGGTGACACTCTGATTGGCTTATTGAATAATACGCCCAAAACACACCCATGACTAATTCACAGAGTAAGTCCAACCCTTTTAGACTCTCCGCGCACAGTCTGAAAACGCGCTGTCTAACTAGCAAGTGACTGGGACACGCCCATGCGCTGCACGCCTGGCGCTTTGTGTTTTAGACCATCTAAGTAGGGCCCTACATGTTTTCCTGATGTTAGCATGTAGCAGGAGGGAAAAAGCATAATAGGTCAAATTTAAGAAGTTTGGAGACCCAAAACTGCAACATTCATGTTTGATTGAAGTTGCCTGACAAGCAACAACCATTGGTGGTGCAATCACAGAAGCCCACTAGATAACAATCATCCACTACGGTCACCTGAAAACCTTGTAGCTGATTGTTAAATGTCCGCTCACTGACCTGCCAATCTCTTCATCCAGGAGGCCTCATCTATACCCAGGTTGTTAACCACAATCTTCATTATGCTACCCAGCAGCTGGTTAAGGTGCTCAGAGGTGATGGAGGTGCAGAGCTGGCCCTCCTGCTCTGGGAAATTCTCTGGGCCCCTCTCCCACCAGCGTGGGAGGTAGTTACACAACATGGGCAGGGTGATCTCAATCACATGAGGCATTTCTGTGTAGCGAGCTCCAGACTCTGCCAGGTCATGAATCTCCTTCATCAGGATCTCCAGCTCTGGGATGTCAGGACACAGCTCCTCCACTCTGTTGGGAAGGCCCAGAACTGAGGAAGGAGAGGGAATAGACATTAAATAAAAGGTAAGGAAACAAGTGATGACTGACAAATTTGAATTATTTGATAATCAAAATGTAAGGGTAGAAAAACAAAGCATAAAAAACGCACTGGTTCTCTCTCTGGGAGTCTTGGTGGTGTAAACAGAAAACATGTTGAACTCATTCAGTTCTGGCTCAAGGAAGGCCACTGGCATAGCAGCTGCTAAATGGGCCAAACACTCGCCAAGAGCTGGTCTCTGTCTGCACAGGAGGAAAAATACAAGAAAATCTTAATGCTATGTCAAAAATAATGCAGAGCCAATCAATAAAAGCATACATACATATTGTTTTTCTGTTAAAGGGTCTGCAGTTTTTCTTGTGAATCAAGGGTCTAAGGACAGAGGTTCTCGTATGTTGTACAAGCTTCTGATTTTGGGCTATAGACATTTAATTAATTTGACTTGATGATCAAAATCCCATATAAGTGTACATTGTTGAAGAAAACTTGTTTTCTCTACTTACTTTTCTACATGGGGAGTCTTCACTGTGCCCAAAGAGTAGATACTGCACATTAAACGATAGCAGGATATTTGCAGGTCATCCACTGAGGAGAAGAGAGGCATTGCATTAGCTTTGAGTCTGCCCTTAGTGCCACTAAAACTAGAGCCACGAAGGACAAGTGATGAACCATTAAGTCAGCAGAGGGAAGCACTTACGCATGACATCATCTCCAAACTGATGCTGGGCGATGTGGTCAAACAGGGAAGTGAGCACTGGCAACAGGGCACTGGTTGTGTAGCTGATGTTTTGGGATACACCCTTAACCTAAGGGAACACAAGACAAACACACACAAATCCAGATATCAGCTCATGCGGAAGGTTAACATGCAAAAACAATGTAGTATGGTGCTGTCTCTGACCTGGTTTCGACTTGACACTTTGCCTAGTTTCAGATTTTCAACCATCTTCTCAATGTCATCAGCAGCACTCTCAAAGAACTGACGCAGGACAGCCTTAACAATCTCAGGGCCAGATTTCATAACAGTCCTTGAAAATAAGGACACAAAAAAGTTAAAAAAAAAGATATATATAACCTCAGATGGTTTGTTTCCATTTTCTGTCTGCTCGGGTTGTGCTTAGGATGCAATATACACAGATTCTGAAATTACCTGGCATCCAGTGATCGTGAGAGGATGTGCAGACAGTTTACCACTGCACCTGCATCCGTTCCTGAAAACAGCACAACAAAGATTTGTTTTGTTAGGTGTCCTACAATAAAAATCCACTTTCTATAACAGTCAATTTATAGTAAAGACCAGAGTTATTTATAACAGGAGTCTATCTTAAAAGCACTCCATTAAAAACAGAGAACAGAACATACAGTTACAGTAGCATGTGTTAAAAAAACAACAACCAAACTCAAATCACATTAAAACCATTCATTTTTTTTTTTACTTACCACAGATACTGTTTTATACATAACTGAGGCAGCTTAAAGCTTTGGCAGGAACATAATTTTGGGTAACAAACCTCAAGCATTGTGTAATTCAAGTGGACCAAGAAAACACTAAACTGCTACACCTCTTCTTGGCTCTGTTTTCAGGCTTTAGAAAATCTAGGCTGTGACAGGAGACTTTGAGCAATCATAGGTCATTTCAGGGATAGGGCGTTCTGGGGGGATTTCACACTAACTGCTATAGCTGCCGACCAAGGTCCATCTCCCAACTGCTCTCCTCCTGGGGAAGCAGTCCACAGTGGCGGAGAACGAAGCACAGGGACCGTTGGATGGTTAGCTAGCTAATTTTTGTCTCATTTGTGGTCTGATACAGAGGGAGAGAGAAGGGCAAGGAGGAGGTAAGCTGATACACTTTGTGCAACTGTGCATTAAAGTAAGATTCAATAAGTCAATGTTTGGGAAACATTGATTAGCTGTATAAGGCGCGTGCATATGCCCATGGTCATCTGGTGGGAGGGGCCTAGGACAGAGAGGGAGGAGCTGCATTTTCAAGTACTGCCTTTTTTTCTTTTCCTTCTCCAAATTTCTGCCTACTGTAGCTTTCACTTGCAATTATGGGACAGCTGAATCATATATTGTTATACTGTGCTATATTCTATTAAAAATTAATTTCGTAAGTGCAATGCGACCACTTTGCAGTTTGACTGCAATGGTAGATCACTTGCAGTGGTGTCCCTTGACTCTCATGTACCATGTGGTACAGGTGGGCCAAGCTAAAAGAGACAGGCTCAGTGTGAATGCATGCCAGTGTCCAGTGAACACTGGTTATAAAAGAGTGACTGTCAGAGACACATGATGGCGAAGGGGGAAGAGAATGAGTATAAAGCATATACTGCCTCATATAAGCCAGGATAAGAACACTTCATTGAGCTGCGGCACAATGCTGTCCTACCTCACACCACCACAAACATTCATGCTCAAATTACTCTCAGTTTTGAGTGCCACTCTGAGTCTAGGCCTTAAAAGCAAGAAATACAACTTTATAAACACCTGGGGCCAGATGTATAAATGATGTGTACACACCAAAAACATGCATACAGCATTTCACATAAACACATAAATCTGTATTCATAAATAAGAAAGCTCTATGAGAATGTGCACACTTCATCCATACTTCATGCCAGATGTACACCGTTTTCTAGAGATAGCTGTGGGTGATATAATAAGATGAACATGAAATAAAAGATGATGATTTAAATCTGAGTCATCATCTCCCTGAGTTAATGATAGTTCAATTTTATCCTGAATTGTGAAGCAAATCTTTTTCAATATGAGCTCTACAAATTCATCAGTTTATTATCACTCTGATTTTAATAATGATAATTATTAGAGATCACTGCAATGATGCAGATACATGTGATAAATTAATGGTATAGGTGCTATAAATAGCCACAGCTGTACATAATGACAGCTGCTCTGCCGTTGGAGAACCTCACCAGTGCATCACAGTCAGTTAGACTGCACTTTGCTCTTTTTTTCATTGACAGGTTTAATAAGTGGTGGGATGGCACAAGTGTTGTTTGGCAAAACAAATGTTTAGGGAGGGGTGTTTCTACATACATTTATGGCTCACTGTGGACTGAACACGAGGCGTGTGCACGTGCACCAAGCTCCACAATGACTGAGATATGTAAAATAGAACCATATGTCTAAATCTGATGAAAACAATGCATATGTGTATTCTGTCTGAGTTTTAGTTGTGAATCTACAAAGTTTTATGCATCTGGCCTCAGGCTGCAGAAAACATCAAAGCCAAGCAGAAGGTGATCTAAAGAAAGAAGCATTAGACGAGCAGATCCAGTAAGAAGAAAGGAAGAAACGCTGCAATGCTTAGTACATAAATGGGAAGGTAGGAAGGAAGTGGAAGTAAAACAGATATGGAGAAATCAAAGGAAATCAGAGAGAAAAACAGACACAAAGGGACAGAAATGGTGATAGGTCATAACGCCATCATGCAGATTCCTTACCAAAAAGAGATACTCTGTGCCTCACCAAAGCAGCCAACTTACAGAAGATACTGAGGTAGGAGGAGAAAAGAGGAAAGGGAGAAGGAAGGAAAATGGTAAGGGGGACACAGGGTAGGAAAGGTGTTTGAAGTAACACAGAAAGCAAAAGGGAGGTCAAGGAAATTGACTGGATATTGCACAATGACAGAGAGAGACTTAGGGACATGGAAGAGGGAGAGGACCGACACTGTCACACAAAAGTACTAAAGGAAAGATCGATGGTAAAGAGTTCATTTCACGTAATTCAGAGAACAAACCATTCTTCTGAAAAACCTTGTCTAAGCTTTTACTGTACATACCTTGCAATCATCTCTTTCTCCTTGTTGGAGGAATGCCCTCCACTACCCAAGACTTTAGCAGGAGTAGAGAGGAAGTAAAGGCAGTGGTTCTTGAAGTACTGATTTACCAGTGGCAAGAGGATCTATGGAAAAAACAATACAACCTAAGATGAAACATTAATTACAGAAAATAATAACTTCCTAAGAAACACACCAGCATGCCATTAAACAGGCCTCATGTCTCAGTGTTCATTAACGACAGCAGGATGGTGTAGAGAGAGGGCAGATGAAACCTCAAAGGGAGGATCCATCTCTGAAGCCTTGTTTCCACCAAAAGTTCTAATGAGTCCAAGGAACTACTTTCAAGAAACTAAAAGGTTCCTTTGGCTCTTTGTCATCTGAGTTTTGACGGCGGCCTTAAGACCCATGACGATAAGGCAAATTTGGCCAGTGACGTATGAAACTGCAACATGATTGGACAAGTGCTGCTGGTGTTTGCAGGGGTGAACACACTCTGTAGCCTGCAGTTCAGAGTTCCAGCCTATTTCTTATAAAAATCACGTTAGTAAAATAATTCTACTTAAGTTTTGTCTTACTGTAATGACTTTTAGGCCTACTGCTGCATAGTGTTGTTTCAAGTTGGATGAATTAAAGAAATACAGAAGAGAAAAATGAAACTATAAGCGTCTTTTTCCACAGTATGTCATCTCTGGAGTGTTTGATGGTTATTTATTTGTGCTTTAGAGCGTAGCTGTTGTGAAACAATCAGAAAATAATGTTTTATTTCTCTCATTCACTGGCTATCTAACAGCACAGCAGCCTATCTCTCTCTCAGCTCATTTGTCTGCTCCATGCTCTGAGCTTGTTGGCGCAGTCCCTCTGTCTTTTTCTTGCTGTCATTTATAAAATGAGTTGGGAAGCAATACTGGATTACTTCGTTGTTTTATCAATGAAGCAGTGCAGGAGTTGAAGCAGCAGTGTGTGTTTGACCAATCAGCCACATTCATCCCTGCAAACCGCACCATGAATTTTCTGTACTTTGACCATATACTATCAGAATCTTGTTTGTGTATTTCACCAAGACAGCATTCCTGCAAAGGTGAAGTTTCTCTGACTTTCCTTGAGAGGCAGACAAGCAAAAAGAGAGCTCAATACAGCATCAAACATCTCACCTTGGCAAAGAATTTGATCTCTTGTTCATGTGGTGACTTCTCCACTCTACCACTGCTAACCACAGCCTCTGTATAAAACCAGACATATAAATAAATCAGTTCTCTGGCATCGACAGGTATATTATGGATTAAATGGCACAGGTTACAGTATGGTGCCCATGAGGACCCTCTCAAACCACAGTACCAAGATGAGCAATGAACTCCTGGGCGATGTCCATCCATTTGAGAAGCTTCTGGAGGAAGCCGTAGGCAAAACGCTTCTCAATAGAGGAAATGTCCTGCTCCATGTCCTTCAGTCCCCTGAGGATGGAGACAAGAGGGAGTAAAAATGGCACAGAGAGAGAGAGAGGAACATGGACAGAACTGTCAGAGGAAACATTAACTGAATGCTGAAAACATGCATCTTACCTTGTCACAGCATATCCATTGAGCTGGAGAAACTTGAGCAGGTCTTGGGCCTTCTCCCTGTCCCTGGCCTTCTCCTTAGCCGTCAGGGTGTCATAAGGCACAAGCAAAGGATGGGTGCCACCGCCTAAAAAATATCAGTTAGGACTCAACAGACTGGCACCACCACAAAAAAACTTCTCAGTTGAGGTTGTGCAATATAAAACCTCTTACCTTTGGCCTGTAGCTCCAACTTCTTCTTCCTACCCCAGGTGTTGTGATAGTTCTCAGCCAGCTGCTCAGCCATAGACTGCATGGAAAGGGTGAGAAAATCAAAAAGTCAGGCTACTGACAAATGACTATGAGATGTCAGTGATCAGTGCTGCGACAGACAGATTCATACCTGCAGCTCTCTGGACAGGGCCATTCCTGCGATATCTATTGGCTGAGGGTTGTAGCCATGACTGGGATCATAAGTGGCCTGAAACACACCATACAGAGCAGTGGTTCAATAAATATTCAAGAATATTGATATCAATGGGTCACAACAAGCATGTACTGTAAACAGGTAGGTCTGTCATCCTCTTATTTTATTATTATACTTGTGTAAGAGCCATCCATTCCAATATGTCCAAATAGGCCATGCAGCATCAAACATCAATACTGAGTGTTTTATTCAACTCCTCTCTGTTGTACCTGAGCAGTTTGGGAGATCTTGCGTGTGGCAGCCTTCTTCTCAACATCCCCCTCCCCATCCCTGGCTTTATCTAATGTCCACTCCCAGGCCAGCATGGCTTTTATGGATTCTTTGATGGGCCAACGATAAATCTCCTTGTCCTGAGAAACACAGAAAGGAGAATTTAAAAATCAACAGGGAGCCTTTAAACAATATACTAAAGATCTTAAACATTCGGATTTAGAGATATAAAGTTCATGGCTCAGGAATGCTGGTTCAATCCAATCTGAAAGCACATTTGGGACAATACAAAAATTACAGTTTAGTACCTGTGTGCACATTATCAGGTAATGAATCATTACCTTTTCAGAGAACGTTTTATATGGCCGGAGCATCGGGTGAGTCTTAGCATTCTCATCCAGCACCTCTCCATAGGTCCAGTTGTTCTGAATCTGAAATTATTTAACCATTGAGTCAAATATAACAAAGTACTAATGATTTTAAATGACAAGCAGGGACTTCATTCATATCTGACGATTCACATTTTTTATAACTGACCTTTTCAAAGGCCCATTTGTCGTGAGTGTGTTCTGCATACTTGTTGATGAAGGCATCCAGCCTCTCTGGGATGATGGTGCTGTGAATAATTTAGCTCATATTTAGAAGATGGTTATGAATACCATTCACTATAAATCAAAATTAGCTTGTAGTAACCTGTCAGTGCTTAGGTCACATGTCGCTCTTGTCTTTGTCAGTTACTGCTTTTATAAAGAGGACCTATTACTCTCATTTTCACATTCATACTTGTATTTAAGGTTTCTACAAGATCCATGTTTACAAACTTCAATGTTTAAAAACACTCTTTTTCCCTCATACTGTCTGTGCTGAAACACCTGTATTCACCCTTTGTCAGAAACACACTGTTTTAGCGCCTGTCTCTTCATCCATATCTCAGCTTCTCTGCAGCGTCATTGCAGCTGGGGAATGACTGTAATGGACAACAGGTGCACTGACATGTTCCAGCAAGAAGCTAATGCGAAATCAGGGAGAAGTTTACAATGTCAGCAACCAAGTTCAAATGTTTCCGTGATGCTAGCATGTAGCTTCTTGTAGCAGTGCAATCTACGTTAAGTAAACACTTGCAGGAGCATGCCTGGTGCAGATGACCATATAAACAAATCTAACATACAGTACTATGATGTCATACTGTAGCCACAGCAGAAAAAAATGTTGGAGACAGAATATTCAGTCTGAAGCACACACAGTAACACAGTTTGAAGCCTGAGGTTTTGGCTCACAGGGATCACTTTTACATACATTTACCTCATTATTAGAAACTTTCGCCAGGTTTAATGTGAACATCACTTACTGTAACACTATATGTAAGAAACAAAAGACAGAAGAATAGGTCCCCTTTAAAGAACATTTAACAAGTATTTTTTTTCTGTAGGCCTCTGTGAACTTTTTTTCTGCTCACTTGGTTGTCTCCACTGGTTTGGGATCAAAGTTGCCCTCAGCATCCACAGATGCCTTCTTCTCAGTGTGAGAGGAATAGGTCGCATCCACATAGTCAGGTGGGATGGCTCCTGCTATAGCACAGAGGCAAGGCATGGCGATCTTGAAGAGCTCTGCATCGAATTTCTAAAGTTTGGATGATATGAGAGAAGTCACGTTGGCAATGACGCAAGCTTTAAACCTGTGTAATCAAAACAGTATTAACACAGTGGGTGAACACCAAGAGATATATCTCTCACCTTGTGTGCCAAAGATTCAAAGATTCCCCAGAAGAGTTTACGAGAAAGATGTAGCTCCTCCTCTGAGGTCACCCCGAAATTAGCCCATCCGTTAGGCAAGCAGTAATACTTCCAACAGCGCTCATAGTGATTGGTCAACAGCTGAAACAATTAAATCACAAAGGAGGATATATTTCATATACTGTATTCGCAAGTAAGCATCTACCTTTAATACAACAACTGTTAGCAAATGCAACAATCACTGTAATGTAATCGGTATGCTGACATTTCTGTCTTTTCATTTCTAATCTATTCAATATAATTGTCCATTGTTATAAAATAAAAATAAGAATATGAAATAGGCAAACCTTGAGAGGCATCTTTGCATATTCGTTGAGGATGGGCACATCAAATACCAGCCGCCTAAGCAGATGCTGCAGCATGGAGGGTCGGAGGTACCTGCGGATGTCATCAAAATGCTTCATGATGAATGTAAACTATGTAAAGAATATGTTGCAAATTAAAATAAGTAAAATCTAATAATCTAAACAGAAATCTGGATTAGCACTGACTTGCAGAGGGACATGAGGCACTCCTCAATGACGTCCCTCTGAGCCTTGGTGAGGGCTCGGCCGCGGGATAAGCGATAGATGGTGTGGAGCATAGAGTCGATCATGATGGCACGGTGGTCTGTCCCAGCAAACAACGGGGCACACTTTGTGAGCAGAGGCAGAACAGCCGAACAGAGGTAGCGGTTCAGTGCCAAGGCCATTTCAGTCGTACTGAATGCCACCTGTAATCAGAGTGGAAGACAGAAAAACAACTTGTTCCGAGTGCAGTACTTTGGAAACAGATGGATGATGACTCACATCATCCTACGGATTTCTGGAGATGACAGGAGCAAAATCTTTCTTGCTGTTTAACTTTTCGCCTGTGTCTTTTCCTACTCACCGTGTCCAGAGAGGCTGCTGCTCTCATGTCAGGCAGGAAACCAACCTCCAACACATGAAGCAAGAAGTCCTGGTTCTCGATACCATACACTCTGTCGAGGAACAGCACCATGGAGGCCTTGTGGTCTGGCACAAAACTGGCTGACATCTTCGGCTCAATAATCTGACCCTCTGTGGTTTGGACAGAAAAAAATCATATATGCTGTATGGTTTCTGCCCAAATATTGTACATTCACACAGTGTGTCCATATGTGATTCCAACTTAGAATCTAACCTTTGCCATAGGTAGGAATCTGCACAGGCAAGCTGATGACTCCCACCAGGTCCTCTATGGGCACCAGAGACCTCAGGATGGCCCTGATTCTGAGAGCTTCACCCTTACCAGCTTGGATCAGCTGCAGATATGAACATGTAAGACATTTGTATGAAACTAGCCACTGCTTATCAGTCATATACAAAGCAATGGTGCCTGGATGCTGAAGAAAAAACAATATTGTGAAAAGCTGTTGCACTCACATGCATCTCAGGGGCGCAGCGACCAAGTAGATCAATGAGGGCTGAGTAGAAGGACATGATGGCATTTCCCAGATGAACACGATTCTCCTCATGCTGTTCCTCACCACCAAACCTACCAGTAAAGAAAACATCTATTTTTATAACCTGCTATGTATAGCATTACTTTAAAGGGATAGTTTGGATCCTTTGAAGTGGGGATGTATGACGTACTTATACAAAGTTAGTATATTACAAACAGTACACGTCAGTCAGCATGTCCCCAATTTGAAGTAGCAGGCAAGAGTGCCAACACGGAGGCTAAGTAAAGTTCTGCAGTGGAGCAAAATGTATTTTAGTCACCTAAAAAATCAATTTTGCTTAAGGTGTACACTATATTTAGAATATTTCCACTGCTTTACCTTTCCTGAGACAGTGATTTCTAATGGGGAATGGAAGCTGAAGTGAGCTAAAATAACTGTTTTTGTAAGTGGAGTCTAGTGGCTTTGATGAGAGCATAGATGGGGAACTGATTTACTTACAGCTTTCCCAACAGACAAGGTACTTTGACAAGGTAAAGCGGTGAAAATATTCTAAACACAGCATCCACCCAAATAAGAACAGATTTTTTTCGGTAGCTAAAGTATGTTTTGCTCCTGCCCTCGTCCACAGCAGTATTGCTTGGCTTCCATGTCGGTACTCCTGCCTGCTTCTCCAAACTTGGGGCATGCCAACTGCTATGTGTCTGCTATATGGTATACACTATTATGGATAAGTACCTCATACAACCCACATCAATTAATTCAGCTGTCTAGATTATTAGTTGACTCAAACATTGCAGCTTGATTCAGTTTTGTAACTACAAACTCAAAGATTAATGAGCCTGTATGAATAAGTATTACACCTACTGTGCCATCACTTACATAAAGCGTCTGTCTTTTTTGACAGTGGGTCCATCCCTTGCAGGATCCTCTGAGATCTTGATGGCTTCCTCCATGGCAGCCAGCAGACCATTCCCGCCCTCTCCTCTCAGGGCTGGGCCGAAGCACTCAGGCCGACGGATGAGCAGACGCACCACAACATTGGCATTCTCCTCCACACTCTCACCTATAAGGGTCACATGTGCAATTGTTACTGACAGAAACCCACAACTTATAACAAACACGTCATTTTTATATGGGGGTGCTGACCGTTAACAAAGACAGCAAAGCGGAGGAAATCCAGGTATCTCTCTCCTCCACAGGGGTTCCAGCCGATGTCAGGGTAGCCCTTCGAAAGAAGCATTGGACACATCTGCAGACCGCAGCCCGCCAAGTATGTCACCACCTATATCACATGTGAGGGACACCAAGACAGATTATAAGATTAAAAGCCCACTGTGCCTTTTCATGTGTTTCTGGATCTTCTCATTTTTTAAAATCTTCTCTAACCATTTCCAGGTCCTGCTCCTGTAGAGCCAAGGCCAGCTCATTGTTGTCGATGCATGAAGCCGCAGCCACATCCAGGGGTGTGGACCCACGCATGCCTGCAAGTGTAAAATAAAATAAGTCTGTATCGCTTTGCAAATAAGAGAATCAAAATTTGTTATGTTTTCTGCTGTAGGGGGAAACATTTCACAGACCCTCTGACAATAGGGAAAGTTTAAAATCTGATCTTTACATCATGACCTGTTTAAATCCAAATCTGAAATCAATACAATAAATTTTTTTTTTTCCTAATGAAAAATTTGCCATATGCACAGTACAGCAAACAGGGTGAAAGGTAGCTGACACTGACCCAAACCAATGCCGCTGTTCTGTAGTAGGTAGCTCAGATGGTCGAACATGGAGCGCTGGTTCTGTCGGCTGATACGACAGAAGTAACACAGGAAACGACAGCAGTTGGTCACCATTTGGGGGAATCTAATCTCCTGGAGAGAAAAGGTGTAAAAAAAACATTAGGTCAACAAAGACATAAGTTTAAAAACGTCTCTAAATTACTCTGGATAGACTGAAAAAGGTCGTTAAACTAAACAAACTGAAAATCATCACAGTTACCTTCGAGTCTCCACCTCCACCCAACACATTGACCATCACCTCCATGACAGTCTCATGCATACCAAGAGCTCTCATCAGATTGGGGTGTTGGTAGAACACCTTGTTGTTCATGATGTTCCTGTAAGGATTACAAAAAGATTCAGATTCACATGTAACATTTCTTTAAAGGTCAAGTGTGTAGGATTTAGTGGCATCCAGCGGTGAGGTTGCAGAACTGAAATCCCAAACCCTACACAGTGAACGTTTAAGTTAAGCTCTGATGACCCATTAAAAAACAACTGTAGATGAAGATTTTAGGGCAGGCCATTTAACAAAAATATATTACTCAAAGAAAAATCTGAAAAAATATTATCAAAATATTGACATCAATATCACATCTTTCATCTTTATCAAAGCTGCAGATGCATTATGAGTACATACCATCAGCCCCACACTTACCCAATGCTCTGGATCATGAGCCGCTCCTCCTCTGGGCCCATCTGGACAATGAGCAGTGAACGTATCTGTCCTAAACACTCGAGAAGATCCATGGTGTCCTGAACAGACACGGCATTGATGGAGTAGGCTTTGGGCAACGCCCGGATCAACTCGCCGAGGCCGTCGTACTGCCTGTGAAGCAGGCTGAACATCAAGCGTACCAGCTCAGGGTTCTGAATGAATGACTCCTGGGCCCAATGGATCATGGTGTGGGAGATCAACTCCTGGAGGGTGCCTTGGTGAAGTGGAACAGAGGGGTTCAATGTGTGTATTGAATTGTATTTGCCATTTTTTGACTCAAGTTGCCAATTAACGAGGTTGTTCAAATATCTAGCAGATCATTTGGCTGTTACACCTACTGGGTTTTGGTTCCTCTTCAACCTCTGGCTTCTCCTCCTCATCATTCTTTTTGCGCAAGCTCTTGATCTTTTCGACCAGACTGATGAGTCTGCCCCTCAGTGAGGAGTCCACCTCTTCCTCCTCTGCCTCCTCCTCAATATGTATACCTGTGTGTAAAATGGGAATTCAGCATTAAAAGAAATTCAAACCTGCAGAGTATAAAACACACAAGATCTTTCAAGAGCCTCTCACCGCAGTGAAGCAGAATGTCATTGTGGAATTCTGCCAGAGAGTCCCGCACCTCCTCAGGCACTGGACTGAAATCATCTTCTGTATTGTGCTTAAAGTTGGTCAGCAAAAGAACCTTGAAGAGCAACACAGTAAGACCCCCCCATCAGTCCAATCTTACCTCTTCTAGTTCTGCATTTTCATACATTTCTGGAGGTTTCTTAAGGTCTTCTGCAATACAGAATGTATTTCTTTGTTGCTCTTGTGTTCTCTTATCAGATCAGAAACAAACCCTTTTTGTACAAGAGAGTACGAGAGTGTCAGCTCTCATTTTCCATAGAAATTAGGTGGCAATGTGGGTGGAATGTGTTGTTGTCTGGCATTAAAGTTTAAATTGGATTTGGATAATACCAAATCCAATTTAAACTTTAATGCCAGACAACTGCACATTAGGTTAATATAAAAAAGGTATTTGATTTTGAAAAAATCAGTACCTGGTCCTGTGGTGGTGAACGGAACTCGCGGGTCTTGCGCGCAGTCTCAGCAGCCGTCATGGTGAAGGCTCTCATTAACTGGTTGTAACGAACTCGTTGGTTTTTCTGAATGTTATTGACAAAGTCGTCCGAATAGGCCACGATGGCCTCCACTCTGTGTCGCAGCTCGCAGTCGCAGAAGTACTGCAGGAGTGTGCACATCTGAGAGAGGTAGATAGGACAGGAATAAGAGTTTAGGAGGTATAATACATGCAAATTCAACTGATACTTTCAGAATATGAATTCTACTGTGCAGAGTGCAGATGCATACTGATGAACAGATAGTGTTTAAATATGAAATATAATTACCTGCAGTTTGACAGACTCCGGAAGCTTCATCTGGAGTAATCCCTCTTCCAGGCCCTCCTCCTCCTCTTTTGCTTCTGCCTCAACTGCCTCTGCCTCCTTCTCCTCCTCTACCTTTTCTCCATCCACCTTTTCTTCTTTAGCCTCTCCCTCCTCCTTCTCCTCCTCTTCCCCTTCCTCCTTAGGCTCCCCCTCTTCCTCCTTATCCTCCCCTCCTTCTGATTCTTTCACCTCCTCCTCCTCCTCCTCACCAACCCCTTCGTCCTCAAGCTCGGCCTCAGCTGCCTCCTCGTCTTCCTCCTCCTTTGCTTCCTCACCTTCTCCCTCAGCAGCTACACCCTCCTCAGCTTTTTCTCCTTCATCCTCCTCCTCCTCCTTTCCACTGAAAACATTTGGATCAATCATCTTGAGGATGTGCTTGGTGTCCTCATCGTTGAAGATGCCCATAATGAGCAGTGTACTGATCAGCTTCAGGATTGGGACAAAGTGGAACTCCACACTGCCTCCTACTGGATCCCGCATAGCTTGGCTACCATCCAGCACAGCCTCTGTTAACATGCTGATCGCTTTGGTCTTCAGCTCCTGAGGGGGAATGATTAAAATTAGCATGAGGCATCTAAAATTCCATTCAACCTTCCCAATGCAACCTGTTTCTTACCTGCAGGGGGAAAATAGGACTTAGGGTGTACAAGTCAGGGTCTGTGCCGACAAAGTTGATGGATGAGAAATGCAGCTTGGGCCGTAAGCAAGTGGTTAGCCCAACACCGGGGAGAGAATGGGCCTTCTTTGCATCAGGATAGAGGTGGATGCTCAGGGTGTCTTCGGTCATGGGTACAATAAACTCCTTGTTGGTGCCCAGACGTGCTCGTTTGGCAGACTCCAGGTGAATGCTGATGAGCAGGTCATAGTAGCCGCTGCGGAGAGGACCAGGCAGGTAGGTGTTCTCAATGGCGTAGAAAAGCTGGGATTCATCCACATGACTGCAGAGGGCATGAGCCACTCGGTTATTGCCAAGTGCACACACAGCGCAGTAGAGCATGAGTGTGTGGTAGTGGAACTTCATCAAATCCTGACGCTCCGACAGCTCCAGGATGTCAATACACCTGAAAGACAAAACACAGACTGAAACATTAAGCTGATCAGGTAACACAGGTTACCAACTATCATAATCCTGACAAAAAATTGTAACAACTGTAATCAAATCCATAAATTTAAGTATGTGTGCATGTCAATTATGTGTGATGGATCCTCCAACATTTTGCAAATCAAGTTGCTCATTTAATTTCCTCATCAATTGAGATGTTAACTGATTATTTTCCAACAATTACTAACTTCCTGCCCAGTCAACTGTCTCTGACCTGTTCTCCTCTGGGATGTGCAGAGCCATCATGATGAGAGGTTCAGTACACTCTACCATCCAGCCCAGCCTCTCACTCACTTTGCCCACCTCCGGGTTGAGGAAGTGATTGGGCATACGACTCCAGATAACTGGGGTCAGCATCTGAACATCCAGCCTGGGGGGGCACTGGGGGACCGGGTTTTTACGCTCGCTGCGGAACATGGCTGCTGAGATGGGCATGATGTTCTGAGAGGGAGAAAGCACAAGAGGGGAGGAGGTGAAGGCAATCACAGACAGAAAAAAACAACGAGATTTGAAAAGGGAAGCTGGGGTGGAGGGTGAGCTGACAGCATTGACCCATTCAGATAAACTGTCAACATTAGTTACAATGTGGATCTGAATTGGGTATGAGAGGAAGTAGGCATGGAGAATATCTCACACAAGAAATTTAGAGAAGCTGAATTGGAAGAGAAAAAAAAAAAGATTTTCAGAAAAGAAAATTGTACCCTAGTGTGTGAGCAAAAGTAATTTCTGACCTTGAGTTTGCCCAGCTCCAGCTGTACCATATTCTGATTGGTGGGCTGAACGAAGACGGCAGGGAACAGCTTGGTGTTGGGCTCCACCTGTAATAAAATACCTTTGGTTTTACAGCTCCACAGTGTACTTTAACTCATCCAGCTCATTTGAGGTTGAGTATGAAAAACACAAATACACATACAACCTATACTATGCTTCCCTTACCTGGTAGAAGGTGTTAATCTCTTTTCCATTGGCTGTAAAGGTCATGAGGCCTGTTGCCAGATCGACCAAGCAGCCAACCACCATGTCCTCCTGACTGAAGCGTGTCTGCTGGTTGCTGACCAGGTCCCCTCCCCACACCATGTAACAGTTACTGTGCTTCATACTGCAGAGAAACAGCAAACACACTGCTATGTTAAAATTCAACTCATCTGTTTTTTTTACAATAAAACAAAGGGGAAGAAGGAGGAAATTAAAAAATAACACAGACGACTAGCTCTCACTACATTAAGTTAAAACAGGGTTCCCTGGGTATCTTCCAGCAGCATGCAGCTAAATCAGAGCCTCTCAGAACAGCAGCTGTTTCTTCATCAGTCAAAGAGAACAAAGACAATAGGGCAAACACAAATATAGTCCGCCAACAACAGGTGATTAATTCTCATTGGATCTTTGGTTGAAAAGGATTTCAAATCAATTGCTGCTATATTGTTGCCATGTGAGTTGCCATATTCAATGTCCAGGAGCTAAACCCTATGAGCCACATCAGTAGCAAAGGAACACAGTTATCTCTTCAAGTTAAAAACTATATAATACAAAAATTCAAGTATTGCATCCATCAGGTGTAACAAATTATAGGAAACAGAAAAAAATCATCCCAGCTTTAGGTCTCAAGGTCTGGGCTGTGTTAAGAGTGTGAATCTAATGTGCCCCTGTGGAAAGATAACCTGTGATTATTTTTTATGAAGCTGGAGAAAGTTCTGAGGATATGATGTCCCAGAGGTAGTTTTTGTAGCCTGCTATTTTTTCATAGTTATTTACCTTTGAAAGGTGAGTAAAGAGAGGTGCTGTAGGTAGTCCAGTAAAAGGAAACCCTTTTGGTTAATGTGGCCTAAAGGAAACATATCTATGGGGAAAAGAAGGGGGCCAAGTATTAAACCATGGCGGACACCGCAGGATATGAAAGACAGCATTAAGTTACATGCTGTCCTTGTTGCTCCATTACTACTGTTACTTAATCTTAAAGTCAGGATTAGGTAGCTCTACAACACAGGTTGGTAACAAAACAGCTGGTTTAAATTGCTGAACATCATGTAAATTAGAAACAGAAACCTTCTCATCTTCTTCACAACTATCCTTAAGATGCCGTTGACATTCAATGATACATCCCTTGATATTTCAGCCCCTCTGGGATGCTACAACGTTGCAGATGCATCAAGTAATGCAAATTCAACCAATCCCTGTGAATTCTGGACAACCTTGCAATTATTTCCAATATCTGCAACTTTTCAGCAAATTTTACCAATCATATCCCTTCCCTAGATAATACCACCAAACTCACTTCCTTGTTTCCGATGTAAAAATGCAGACATTTGTGACATGTGTGTCTCATTTTCACCAAAAGAATGGCTGCTGAAGACCATGCAAAGCAATTTCCTGATGTTCTGCACGAAAGCCTGGTTAAAATGTTTTACACAGTGTGCAGCATTGTGGTGGAACAAAAACACAGAAAAACACTTTTATACTGCAAACACACCCAGCAAATGGCTGAAACGTGAATAACAGACAAGAAAAATCCCTATGACAGAAGCTGATGCCTCCAGATCTATTGCAAGTGCTGAAACAATCGAGGTGAGTTAGATTAAATATGCATGGTTAGTGGTAATATTAGTGTAGTATAAATAACAAATTCAGAACAATGTGATTTTATTCTCACTGGAAGAAGATGCATTCGATTTATCAATGAATTATACAAAAAATATGGGAGAGTCTGATATTTACAAATGAAGAGATAATTGTTTTTTGCTTTGAATTTTTTTCCAGAAATGTTTTTGCAAATTCCTTTGAGATGGTATATCAGAGGGGGGTGCTATAATTAAGGCCCACAAATTCAATTTTTGAAAGACCATGCCCCTAACACCATAAATCAGACTGACTTGAAATCCACCACACAAGTCCAGGTCAATGTGCGCAACAAAAAACACACAAGAACAATGAAGGGCCCACTGTAAAATTTTCCGCTACTCTGAATTTTATGAAAAACACACTGACATCTCCTCCTAAACCATAGATCTAATTTGTACCAGCCTTTCTGTGGATCATTACTGGACCAACGTTATCAAAAGTGATCAAAAGCTTGTAAATATTTCATTGTGTTTTGAAGATATTGACCAATGATCTTTAGATAGGGCATGGCTCAGCAAATTAATGGACCTAACTCCATAACTGTCAAGACAATCATCGCAAAACTTGCAGAGAATGTCCAAAGTGGTACCAGTAACATATCTTGAAATTTTCATTAAAATCAACCATTACAGGTGCCAAAAATGCAATAAAATGGACGTTGCAAAACACAAATCAGACTATGAAGAAACTGTTTGCCTAATCATTACAAAACTTGCAGAATATGTTAAATAATAATGATGAACCATATGTGTAAATTATTTTAAAATCAATCAAAGGGGGGGCCACAACGCCATTTTGATTTTTATGAAACACACATTTTTTGACATCTCCTAATGCAGGTGTCGCGACTGTCAAAGGTTTCGATCCTACCCAGCTTTCAAGTTTTGAAAGTCTATTACGGCTTGAACCCCAGAGTTGCCGCTTGCAGCTATATTTGTAATATGTTATTTGTAATATGTGCTGTTTGTTCTTATTCCCATCAGCATGTGAATATAACAGCTAGCCTTAATCAAATTACTTACATTTGAAACTAACATTGATAAATAATAAATACAAAGTCTGTACATGTACTGGCATTGCTCTTGTTAATAAAATACCATTAAAATGTGGGATGGACTAACCTGTCATGTATGTTGCCTTTGTCATCTCCCACAGTAACAGTGACACTGCGCACTTTGGAGAGGTCAAAGCTTGGATCAAACTGGTGGTAGTCAGGAGTGACCCAGCCAATCCACACACCAGAGGGCTCCTGCCCAGCAAAGATCCTCACAGAATAGTAATACTGAAAATAAAGAAGAAAAATAAGACAAGATCTGAGTGAGATATCTAGGAGCAGTTATATTGGATATCTAGAGATACTATGATAACTTAAGTGCTATGATGGAACCTAATATACTGTGAACTCCCAATGAGAAGGCTCAGCAAATTATGCCAGCCTGACTTTGCACAAACAGGAGGGATAATGTTGAGATGTGCTTTAAATCTAACATTAGTAGAGGATCATTTTGAGCTCACAGTGGTGGTATTCATGATGATCTCAGGGTCATCTCTGTCATCCGGGACCACGTCCTCCACCAAACGTGGCACCGTTGGGGGGGCAGGAGCAGGGGCAAGGGGTGTCATGGCAACCTTCTTGGCTTTGAAGAAGAATCTAATGTGCACAGAAGGTAACATACATTTTGACACTTGTATTAAGGCTGTACTGAACAACCTTACTCACTGCTGAATCTTAAAATGTGGGATGCTCTTTTCTGACCAATGTTTTGTATTACGCTAAAACATACACTGCAGGCTTGTTCTTTTCTCTAAAGACACAACCTTACCCTTTCTTCTTCCCTTTTTCTGACGCTGTGTCCTTCTCATTTTCCACAGAGATCTCCTTAGGCACAGACGGCTCCTTCTTCTCATCCTCTTGCTCCTTGCGGCCAGCAGACTTCTTCAGAACTTCAAACTCTGAGTCGGGTTCCACCACCACCACTTCCTCTTCAGGTATGGTGAGGGCACGAGTAAGAGGGGTTGTGCCTGCTGGGATCTTAAAGGTCTCATGGAACTGGACAGGCATGCTGAGTCTGAGGAACATCATATCAGTGTTGGCGTTTTGTGAGCCAAACGTCTTATGGGTCAGCTTTAGACAGGGGGCACTGTCCACAGTCCCATCCACACGAGAGACCTATGAAACAACATGTTTAATGATAAATAAATGATCTCGTTTAACAGCGCTAAATTCACTTAACATTGAAAGTGTCACTGAGTAATTACCTCGATATGATTGTGATCGGTGGGTACAGGCACAAACTGGGGCAAACTTTTACTGAACCACATGGTAATGTCTCGCTTCATATTGATAGCAAAAGGCTCAAATCCTTCCTGCAGGCCACAGATGGCAAAGTAGCGCAGGCTGCTGACATTTTGCCCAAGATTAATCCTTCCAACCTGAGACAGGCCCAGGGCACACACTGGGATAAAACCTGAGGGGACAAACACAGGAACATAATTGGTAAAATTATTTAATGCCTGCTGTAAAGTTGTGCTCAGATTTGATACAAACAATGAATTAATGATTTATGTCAAACAAGTTTTATGTCAAGAAATACTTCCTTTTTGTTACTGCTACAAATGCTGATCACACAAGGTAAAATGACTCTTACCTTCCCCAATTTCAATATCTTTGAAAGCCATCTCAGAGCCTGAGTCACTGATCAACATTTCTCCATTGAGTGTGAACATTATGTTCATCTCAGTCAGGTCAATCATACAGCCAACTACATCACCAGATTGCCACTGGCGACCGAAGGGTTCATTCCCAATATGCCATCTTTGAGCCTGGAAAAGGTTACATCAATAAATGACTTAACTTTTAATTCCACAAAAAACACAGACACATAAATGTCAGCCTCTAGTGCACTCTACTTAAATTCTCTGACTACTTGGACTTGACAAAAGTCAATGTTGAGTCAGGCATGGGAGATGTTTGCTTTTCTGGAAGAAGTTTATTTATTTTAACCCAAACTACGATTTTTTTTACCTCACCTAAATCAAGCATTGCCTTTCTGACGCAAAGCCATCCAGGCAGTCTATGTAGTGAAAACTTTTATGAACTGTATTAAGTGTATTTTTTGATAAACGGAGATGCTTCACGCACATCTTCCCCCCAGTGGCACAGAACATCTTTAAAATCAGCACAGTTTCAAGGTGGACAACCAAGATCAGTGCCAGCATTTCCGACCACGTCTCCCCTTCTGTTCCTGAGATATGACGGTGAGTAATGGCCAGAAGAATAATTTTGCACAACATTATAATGATCACAGTAAAGTTGACCTTTGACCTTTTAGATATAAAATGTAATCACTTCATCATTTTCTCCTATCAGACATTTGTGGTAAATTTTGTTTAGCTTATGGAGTTAGAGCTAAAAATGTGTTTTGTGAGTCCAAGTGGATGTTTGTGCCAAATTTGAAGAATTTTATCAAGGCGTTTCCGAGATATTGCATTCATGAGAATGGCAAAGACTGACAACCCAAAAATGTAACGCCTCCAGCCACGACCGCCGCTGTTGCTGAGGCATAAAAAGGCATGTTATCACTGAGGTTTGGTTTATTTTCACTTCAAATCCCTAAATGTCTTCAAAATGCTATATTTCTGTTAGTTTGATGAACAAAGTAAAAAGCCGATTTACTGGACTGGTTCCATATGTCATCTTTTCATTTCAAAAACTTTTGGAAAGAATCGTGCACGGCTTATTTACCTACATTATTTTGACATTGACAAGCTTGATTTTCCCAGTCTACACTTGATTAAATTGGGCTGATGCTGATTTAACGAAGGTGAACCAAAGATTCAAACTGACCTTATTGCCGTTAAAGACGTAGGCCAGTTCATCTGCACCCAGTTCAGTGTCAGAGCGGACACTGGGACGTGCCCAGCCCACTCTCATCTCCCCTGTGGTTACAGCCTCAAACTCAAAGTACCACTTCCCTTGGGTGATGGCGTACGACTTCTCTGCCCGGAAGATTCGTACCTTGTCCCCGCGGGTGTTCTCAAGGCCATGGCTAGCTGCAGGGGAAGAGGGAAAAGACGTTTAAGTATGTTGAACTTGGTTGATATTCTGCATTCAATCAACACGTTTGTATGATGTTATCTAACTCACTGCTCTCCTGATCTGGAGGCTCAATGTTGTAGCCATAGCCAATGAGGGTGCGGACAGCATTGTTAACGCTGTCTCGGTTCGTTTTCTTAGTTCTCTCGTCCAGCAAGTTGTAAGGTACCAGACGAGGGTTTCGCTTACTCAAGATGTCCTGAGAAGCAAAACACAATACAACTCAATATAAAACAGAAAGTGTGACTCTTTGTACAGCTTATTAAACAAAATAAAATAAAGGATGTACTGAGGATTTGAAAAGGATACCTGCACAATACTGTAGGTCCATCCTTGTCGTACCCGATCCCTTGCCCAAACATTATGCCCGTTTTCTGCCAGTTTTTCTACAAGCTGGTTCTGGTTTGGTGTCAGTTTGACATGGCTGAGGTCAAGGGGGGCAGGCTTGTATCCATTGGTCATCACGTAGCTAGAGGACAGACAAAAGTTCATATCAAGATATGCATAAAAGATAGTGTAGAAAGTTTAAGCAGCCAGAAATCTCTTTGTCGACATACGTCTTGGGCAGCTTGATCTTCTTGAGGTTCTCCTCTGCCTTCTCGTCACCCATACCAACATGGCAACCCAGCGCCAGGAGAGTCCTGTGAGATGATACAACCATCAACAACTGTATCCAAGGACATACAATTCCTCCTCGTACCCTCACATCTCTCAAACTGAAACCTCAATTACAAACTCACTTCAGAGTTTCGGCAGACATCTGCAGGTTGTAGTTCCTCTCTGGTTCAGGGAGACTCTGGAAGTCCACTAGACAAGGATGGAGTTTCTTGTTGTCATCCCTGAACTGTGGAGGAAGATAATAGTGGGTTACTCACCAGTCAAAAAAAAATAGATAATAACAACAGCAATAATGCCTCAACAGACCCCATCTTTTAATTAATTTCAGCCTGGGAAGGGGGTCAGTTTAGGTGTGTTAAGCCTTCCCTACATCTCTGTATTTTAGCATCATCTCTGCAAGTCTCATTCAAGGTGCAGTCTTGTTCTAAAATCTTGCAGACTTTTCCACATTGACGAAATTAGCTAAACTTTCAGCCACAACGCTGAAAATCTTTATATAACACCAAGCTGCACTTTTTGTATTCCAACACAACATACTCTTCTGGCATGTTTCTCTCCAGCTCTCACTAACATTTCCACCAGTGCCTTCCTGCAACAAGTCACCTCTCCTGAGATTTCAGAACAAGACTACTCCTTGAGCAAGACTTGGTTAGACACAATAACGAACAAATCAGATCAGTGAAGGTCAAAGAAAAATGTTTAATTTCTCTATAGGGTCCTCCACATAATATTGTCACACACTTAAAATAACAATATATATGGAAAAAACAAGCACTTTCAGTGGAGTTAAATTGACGGTGAACAATTGCACGTAGGGATTACATTGCAGCAATGTCTCTCAATACTGGACCAACTTCAAAAATTGTTGTTGAAAAATACCAAAGTTCCCCTGAAGGTGATGACACAAACCCTTTTATGAGAAAATGAAAAGTCACATACTGGGCTCCTATACTAAACAATGAACTACAGCCTGATTTTTGTTATAAAAATAATACATTATGTTTTTGAAATATTACTATCACATTACTCAAGAGCTCCAAATCATCTAAATCGGAGGCTGTCAAATCAATACTGTTGCATCTGTATTGCAGTGCTGACTCCATACTCACATTCCCAAAGGTCCAGCCCTGCTCGATACGGGTGACAGCCCAGAGCTCGTGAATATTCTCTGCCAGCTTCTCTCGGATACGCTCCAAGTGGGGTGGTAACACAATCTATACAGCAAAGGAAAGGAAGCAAACACAAAGAAACTAACATAGCAGACACTCTAATGACATGATCAGAGTGTGATTTTAGGTTTTGAGGCTTTTACCTGAACAGTGTCCACAGGGCAGGGGGTGAACGAGGTGTGGGTGAGGGACAGAGTGGGACCCAGCAGGTTGCGCACGCCTTGGAAGTCGTGCTTGTACTCCTTAATGGGTTCAATACGCATCCTCTCTCTAGGCAGCAGAGCCTCATAGCACGGTGCGTAGCCAGGCGGGGGCATGAACTTGAAGTCTCCATGACGACCACCAAGGAGGAACCGAGCCCTGAGGTGACAGAAACAGAGTCAGGCAGTCAAATCTTTTTCTATTTGACAGAGAGATCTTTATGTACTACTTAAATCCTTTGTGGCAACAGTGCCTTGATCTTTATAAGACTCATAATAAAGAAAACATCGATTTAATCTCTGTGCCAGTTCCTGAGCCTGTGTTTCCCTCCCTGCGCTCATCAGTCAATTTGCCATTAGCACTGTCTCAGCACTGTGAGGGATCATTACACACAGCAGCTGTAAAATCTCTTCTGGGGGACAAGAGACTGTAGGCTTCAGAGGGATTATTTGAAAGATCATTTCAAGGATTTAGACATATTTATAAAATCAAAACTAAAAGAATGAAAATGCATGTAAAATGCAGGACTGTTTGAAGCTTTGGTTTTAAAGATATATGCATGACTTTTCCTAAAAAAAACAATCATCACTTATGACCCACTATAAGTGTGTGGCAGTGTGTTTTTCTGCAGAGGCTATGCCCTTTGCCTGTATTTTCATATTTTCTTCCTATTTTCTGTGTCAGAACATTTATGGGGGTGTACCCCGACAGCGCTCAGGTGAGGTCGGGACTTTACAGAAACGTAGTAGGCAGTAAGCAGCAGGCATCTAAAAGCCCAAAAAATGAAAATATAGCGAGGCAAAATGCCAGATGACAGTGAATGCGGGGTTGGCTTTTACCTTTGCTTTCACTGGCGAGCCTGTTCACAATCAGTAACAGAGAATGGTGCTTAGTATACCTTTAAATATTCTGCCAGTTTTTTTTAGCTTTTTTCTTTATTATTTTGAAATTCTGTTTGTATATTCCTGCATCAGTGGTGTATAAAATCACATAACTTTAACCTACTAAGAAACTTAATCTACCTCTGTGCCTGCATAACTGCACTGCATTAACATTTGTTACATTAATTTACTGTTGTACTGGGCAAATGAAGACATTAACCTGCAAATCAATGAAATTTGTAATTAACTCAACACAAAATGACAAAATAAATTGAAACTCAACTTTCTTTTTTTTTTACTTACTTGACACCTGCAGAGAAGCTGATGACAGGGAAGAAGAGGCCGTCCACATTGAAGTTTTCAAACATGCCCTGAACTGGGTGGCCGTTGATACGGAAGGAGATACTGGGCACGCTCAGATCCAGACAGCAGCTGACGACATCGTCCGCAGCCAGGGTGTGCGCGCTGGGCGAAGCCACTTGGCGAGGTACAGTACCTGAACGACAGAGCAGAGAGTGAGGAAGTCATATAATATGACATATAGCAATGTGGAAAATGGTGTAGTAAATAACTTATGGGGATCATCTTACCTGACCATAGATGCAGTCCATCATAGCCATAGGAGTACAGGTCATCCCCCACACCATTGCCTCCCCAGCCTTCTCCTCCTCCAGGGTAGGGGCTGTAGCCCTCAGTCATAGCCCAGCCCACACGCAGGTGGCTGGCCTGCGCTGTCACGAAGGGTTCCACGTAATCTACCATCATCTCAAAGTACCATTTCTTATACTGCGTGGAGCCCTCACATGTGCCCAGGAAGATGTTAGGTCTGACACTGAGCACAGAATAGAAAGAAAACATTAGCTTTAACGGACAACACTTGACAGAGTGGTTGTTGACTTTAACAAGAAAAATATGACAGCAGTTCAAGTACCTTGTGGCATAGTTTACAATGTTGGTCTGCAGCAAGAGGTCACGACCCGGGAGGAGATTTTCAGTGATGAGGTTTTGGTTGGACCTCACAGCTACACCATTACACACACAAAGAGAGCGCAAGACATCCAGGACCTAAAGACATGACCAAGACAGACATTACAATCAGTTCTATGTTTAAATGTGGCAGAGCAGAGCAGACAGTTCACACTGTCATCCACTGGTGACAATTGTTAAAGGAATTCTATAACCAATAAGTGTTTTTTTAATGAGCCAAACACACTTTTAGGATGCTATAACTGTCCAAATCACCACCTGCAAAAGTGTCTGGTTAAGTAGCCTACCCTGCCAGCTGGCACCAATTGATTTGCTGCTGGCTGATGTTACTTTCCTACCCTGCTTCTGGCAGTAAAAAAAGACAAACCTTGTGGTTCCTTCCATGCTTGTCCAGAAGAGAGATGATGGATTTAATGTGGTTCTCCTGGATGATGTTCAGAACCTCAGGGCTTTCAATTAGCACACAGTACAGCACCTCAAGAATACCTAAATGTATAGAGAGGAAGAATATGATCAGCTCCTGGCAATTTTTAACAGCAGTAACAGGCACTGCATCAGTAGGAGAAAGTAATGCAAGAGGCTAATACTTTAGGATATCATTAATAGGAACATGGTTCAAAAGAAGTAAAATGGCTTAAAAACCAACTACATACAACACAGCTATAAAAGAACACAAAATTAACTACTCAGATCTACACAAAGATTTGTGCCATAGGATCTCATGAGCCCTCAACTGTTTAAAAGTTTAAGCTGTGTCTAATAAGTAAAATTGGTCCAGCCAAAGCTTAGAAGCAATTAGTCAATTCTAAGTGAGGTACATGTGATACCTGAAGAGGCCTCCAGACGGTCCAGTTTGCTGACCAGCCAGTCGAGGTTGTCACAGAACAACGCACAATTAGAGCGGTTCCCTCGAATTAGAGAAGCTGTTCAGTGGAGACACAAAGAGTGAAATTATGTTACTTTATTCAGTACAGGTAGCATTTCATTTGTACTTTAAGTTTATGGTGGTAATTTTACCCAGCAGCTCATAAAGAAGGTTGACAATCTCCTTCCAGGACTCTGCAGCTTCCTCCCCGGCAAATTCAGAAAAGTGAGCAGCAGTGTTGTACACGTTCAGGCGGTCGATGCACTCCAGCACGATGGTGATCATTCCCTGAGAGAGAAAGAAAACAGAAACACAAGGGGGGGGGGTGCAGAAAGGTTATGCACACATCATTCTGATTACTTTTTAATATGTATTTTGTTGTTGTTGGTGGCAGCTTTGTGCCTTTGGGTTAAGGCTAGAATTAGGGCTATTCTAAGGCTGCATTCACAGCAAATCCAGCGTTGTGATGATTAGCTGCAGGGTTGTGCAGTGGTGTGGGAGTGTCACTTAAATGGCCCACTTGTGGGGGAGTGGAGGGTGGCAAGAAAGCCAAACTTTATTATCTTTTTAAAAAAGACACACGTGTGCACACAAAAATAAAGTCAGTGCTCTCCTTTTAAGCACAATACACACAAGATGTTCATAGAAAAACTTAATTTCTTTTGTTCAATATAATATCGGATGATAAAAAGCAACTGTATTACTTGTTTCTGTGGATTGCGGACATCTTTCCGGTCTGAATTACAGTCACAATTGGCCACCGTAGTGTTGTGTTAGTTTGTGTTTCTACAAATATCAAATCTGTTTCAACGTTTCACATGAATAAGAGGAGTGGCATTCTTGCCGCAACACTGGATTTGGTGCGACTGCAGTCTGAGGTAAATCAAAAGTTGGGGTGGTTAAAGGTAGTGTTATACACTTGGCACTAACTCAAGTAAGGTCCTCACAAATACAGCGATAAAACTTGTGTTTGTGGTTGTCCATTTGGTTAAGACTTGGGATTTGGTTCGAGTTACAAGTTAAGGTTTTGGTAAGGGTTGGGTTTAGGTATGTAGGTTAGGGTACCCGAGCTGTATGCTATGGTATAAGTCAACACATTGTCCTTACAAGTGATAAAAACAAGTATAAGTGTATGTGATGTAAAAGTTAAGAAAAATAGATTAATAAATGACTTAACAAAACTGCATGAGGGCACAGAAGTCAACTTCCCTCTTTGCATAGTGAATGTAATTAAGTTATAGGACCAGACCATAAAAATCAATCGATATGGGAAGTGTGAGGGTGTGTGAGGCTTTGTAGGCAGCATGCAGATTACCTCCTCTTGGAAGAGGTTCTGCCGGTTGCGGAGAGAGCGAAGTTTGGTCTGCTTCTCCTCGTGCTCCAGTTCCTCCTCGGGAGGACGAAAGTAGAAGATGAGATCCTGAAGAGAGAGGATGACCCCCTCCAAAGGGAGCGACACGGACCCTGGTGACTTGTTCTTTCCACTCAGAGAGTCCAAACCCCTGAAAGACCACGAACAAATCAGCAACAACTGTAAAAACAGTTTTTTATCCCTTTCCATAATTTGCATGTTTCAGATTAAAATATGGTCACATTAAAATGCAGACCGTAAACAGATGAGCATAATGAAGATGTCAGGTATTTATTATGGAGACTATTGTATTCTGTCATCAGGAGAAATTTTGTCCTCCCACATTTAAAAATGTATATACTCACTTGTTGAACTGCCTGAAGAGGCCAATAGTGCTGAAAATCATTCGAGCAGCCTGAGACTCTTCAGTTTGGGAGCGGGACACAGTTAGAGCATCGTCCATATGACCCTCCTGGTGCAGAATGACCTGGGGACATGGACAGTATAATTATATTAGAGATAGTATGCTCCAGTTCTCTGCATCCTTCTCTAACAAGGTCCATCTTCGGTGCCTGTGTCATGTAACAGCTATGCAAGTATGTTTATCTTGTCCTTAAGATACTGGGGAAGTTTAAGAGACCAGCTTTCTCTTACAAACCCCAAAGATATAAACACAACTCTTGCTTATCTCCACCATCAGAATTATCCAAACCTTTCTCTTCATCATCCCCAAACGAGCAGCTTTGGCATCAAGGGCGGCATATGTCAGCCACAGGCCTGTGGACACGTGCTGGACAAAGCACATGGACTCTCCATACTTTATCTCTGGGATGCCCATCCCTTCAACATCACGCTTCTGAGCCACATCCACCTTCTCCTGCTCAAGGAAACCAGGTGGAAAGAAGGGGTGGAGGGAAATCATAAAGAGATCAATAAGTGAAGAAGTCAGCATTATAACAGACAGACAGAAACCAAAATGTTAATTCTGACCTTTGAAACACGGAAGCAGAAAGCAGATAGTTTGGTGTTGGCCCTCTCTGGGTCGACCACCAACAGACCTTTCTCCTCATCCATACACAGGTACCGGCCTGTGGTAATGTGGCGAATACGGAAAGACTGCCCCCACTTCATATGGCTACCACTCCAGCTACGGGAAGAAAGTGAGAAAAAAAAAGTGTTTGCTGATAAAAACTTTGTCCTTGTGGTCTAGAGGTTTATATGTAGGCTTGTCATAATAACTACTTTTGTTGGATGATATATTGTCCCAGAAAAAATTGTGATAAACAATATTTTATGCCACTGATTTAATGATATTATATTAGCATAATAATGCAAGTACACCCTCTCAAATTCAACCAAAAATGACAGCAGAACATGTCCTAGTAGTTTCTTCCTGTTCATTTGGCTTAGGTGCTGTAACCAAAAAAAACCCCCACTTAGGCCTGCGTCTAAATCTTACAATGGTCCGGAAAACCCAGCGATTTACTCTGACATCATGTTGGGTTAAGATTTTGATGATCATAACATCCATTTAATCAGTTCATTTATGGTTGAGGACATTTATCCTCTTGTCTCTTTTTAAAACATTTTTAAACTGCTAATTAAATAAAGGAAAAATGCTTAAGAAAAAAAAACCTTTGCACAAATATTAAAGTAAGAAGTTATGCCAATAATTCTTATATTCAAGCAGATTGCTCAGTTTTAGTAATAATATAGGGCAGGAAAATACTCCACACTAGTGTTGCCACGATACCAAAATCTTTGTTTCGGTACCCATACCAATATGAATTTCGATACTTTTTGATACTTTTCGGTACTTTTCCTAAGGAAAAGTCCTTTTGGCTACAAACCTTTAGAACAATAAATAGTAGGGGTGTAACGGTACCAAAAAAATGGTGGTTCGAAAGTACCTCGGTACGGACGTCACGGTTTGGTTGCTCAAATGGACTTTCTCTTATCTATTTTCACGTGCCCCAGCTGCAAATGTTGATACAGGTGTTGTCATACACACCACTTGTGCAATCTGTGCTCCAATAGAAACAAGAAAGGCGTTTGTGTGCATAAATGAGTAAAATAAATTAACTAAATTAATGAATTGAATCAATTTCAAAGTACCGGTATTTTCCAAATGTAATATAGTACCGTTTGGAATACTCTAGTACCGCAGTACTATTTTAGTACCAGTATACCGTGCAACACTACTCCAAACCTTAGATTTGTCACAAAAAACATCATTTATTGTGTAAAGGATGCCTCGAGGGGACAATCACCTGATTCTGAGAGGCTCCAACCTCCACAGGGATCGAGCCTGACTGCACACAGCACCGCCTTCATAGTGAGCCATCCTGCAGCGGAGTCAGAGCACAGACACATACAATCAAACAGTATCAAATAACAGGATATTTTTCTGCTCGGAAATACTGCGTCCTATTCCTCTTACCTGCGCTTTTCTTCTCCTTCCTCTGGTGTAGCGATGGCCAGACACTCGTCCATGTGGCCGTGGAACAGCCTGAGAACGTGACCGCCTGTCAGAAACCCTGAGAGGAGGAATACACACCATAATAAGTGCAACAAGTTGTCATTTCTGATTGCACACAATATCATCCTCCAAATATTCTGCATGCTTACAGCTGACATTTAAAAATACAACAATAAAACTGGTAGGTCACCAATATAAATCAATGTGTACAAGTGTGTTTATGAATTGCGTGGGCTGCATAGCATTGGTGGCTGTGGAGCACGAAGTGTAAAGCACGTTTGTACCCTCAGCTAGTTCACATCCTGAACTAATTGGATTCATGTTCCACAGAGTCTGCATGAAGGAGGCATCCACCATCAAATCCCCACTGGCATAGGACAAGTGCTGAGGACAATGGACAAGAAAAGGCGGGAAAAGACTGAGTTTAGCATAGCTTACACATGTCTGTAAATTCCATTGTGCAACAGTGAGGTCGACAAAGTATCAGGAGTCTTACCAGGTATCTCTCAGAGGACACACTGACAAGGATGAGGTCATCACCCACCCTGACCTTCTCACCTTCTGACCTTTGCTTGGAGGCTGGGTGAATAGTCCACCAACATGCCTCACCTGCAAGAAGAGGAAGAACAAACAGCGACCTTAGTTTCCCCACAGAGACACAGAGAATTACAACTGAATGTTTACTCAAGTGTATTGAAACAAAAGCCCTCTCTGTTCACCTACAACACTCCCACTCCCTCACAGCACCCATTATCATAACAATGCTTCTATTTCTCAGCCAAACTACAAAGTGAAAGGAATATGCCGCCATAGAAGATATGCACTGTTGACTCAATTTATGTCAATAGCTCCAGATGGCCAACTCAGCAAAATTCTAAAACCATATTAGACTCATAAAGAACTATTTAACAATTCTACTCGGGGATAATGAGTTTCAGTAATCAGTTAAATGCAGGCTGAGGAAAAAAGCATTGTGTTACATCTTGAAAAAGGATTTCCAAGAGTAGTTTTTACCAGTGGAATCTTCCTGTAAGCCCACGTCAAAGGCCAGCTTGTCTGTGAGTGACCGAGATGTAGTCAAACAGCTCAGGTACTGGGAAGAAAGTTTTCATTCAGGACATGAACACCACTTTGCCAAAAATGCATATAAAAATATGGCTGTATACTACAGCATGGAAACTGAAATCAAAGCTGCCTTTGTTCAATTACTTTCTTTGGATGCAGTCTTACCATGCAAGAGTGGTAGTGTCTCAGAAGGATGGCATGACCGTACAGTAAGGTACGATGGCCTCCACCTTGGGACGACTGGAGGGAAGGAAGATAAAGAGATCAGCCTGTCAGCATCTACTGTACACTTCAAATACACTGATTAGACAGGGAGGAAAACAAGGATATATTTTAGAAAGTCCAGAGGTCAGAGGAACACATTATTAAGAGCCAAAACTGTCAATGAATGTAATCAGCCACGTTGCCGGAAGAAAATGTTGGCATTGTACATTTCTGTAAACCACAAATACGCGACATTTGCATGTTCCATAGAATCATATCAGTGTTTCTAATGGCGTGACGTTAATATATGAGCTGACTGTTATTGGGAAATGGTGGGGACAATGGGTGGCGGGTCACCTGGGCAAGACAATTGACAAGCTGCAGACCACTGTTTGAGACCGCCAAACAACAAAACCAGTTGTTTTTTAGCGAGTCATTGTTGTGTTTCCAGCAGCTTTTTAACCCCCTAAAGGAGGGTGTTTTTTAGGGACCTGTAGCAGATTTTCCTGATGTTTTTAGCCCCAAAAATGGGTGTGTTTCAGGGGCTCATCACTGTCTCCTGCAGCTTTTTAGCCCCAAAATGTGAGTGTATTTGGGGACTCATTGCTGTATAGAATAATGTGCAAATGTAACATACCAGTGGTTTGCAGAAACATACAATACCAACGTCTTTTCCAGCAACTGAGTTGCTGTAATCTCAACATATCATCATCAGCTTGCAATGACATGTTGTAAGTTGTTTAGACTGTACTTTATAATTCTATATTAGCACTGTATGCTCACACTTTTGTACGTTAATCTTACTGTATATATTGCATATGATGTGTAAGATTAGACTGTTTACTCCATTCTGATCCTTCGGAGATCTACTCTCATTTTATTTTAGAGATGGATAAATAGGAAAGATTAGATTGGTATGGATAAGATGGCTGTGCAAAGTGAATGTAAACAATGGTGGCAATTTAAAAGTGAGTGCAAAGAGCAAAAAGCAAAGAGTGCATGTCGAGGGTTTATTATTGTACTCTCAAGAAAAAAAAATCCCTGAAAAGGATACTGAAATGAGTCATTTGTGAGTAATAGTTATTAAGCAATATTAATTAATAGCTCCACATCACTGAGCAATGACTTTTTCCCTAAACAAATACTGTACAGAACGTGTTGGGGTCCATTCTTATGCAAATACAATATAATAACAACGAGAACCACATCAATAACAAAGCAGTGTAGAGATACTGCTGGAACTGGGACATTGCTATGCTATAAATCATAGCTCTTAGAAAAGGTATCACAATGATGTGACTGACAAAGCAAAAAAAAACAACAAAAAAAACTTACACCTTTGAATCCAGTCACCACAGATTATTACCTCATACAAAAGGCAAACATAACATTAATCCGTCCTACCTTTTCTCAGCATACAGCAAGAATGCAACAAGAAAACACAATTACTGCAACAGTTACACATGGATCAGCCAAAACAACCATTTAGTCTAACAGACAGGAAGATAATGCTTAGCCTTTTTGTGGGGTTAAGCACCCATAATCCACTTGGATGAGTCTGGGGCAGGTGTGTTAAGTGGGAGCTTTATACCATTAACCCTGGTCTGCATTAACACTAGGCTTGGTTAGGACAGGTGGTGGTGGTGGTGGTGGTGGTGTGTGTGTGTGTATGTGTGTGTGTGTGTATTAGGAGGGAGATTCGTCTGTCCAGAGGTCTGGTGGTGTCTGGTTTCCCCATCTACCCCTGACAGAGGTGGGTGGGCCTCTCCACTGGGCTGCATGCCATGCTATTCTCATCCTCCTGCTCACCATTAGAAAAGCCTGGCTCATCCACATCTTCCAACTCCAATGAGGCCAGGAACGGTCTAAACTATGCGCTATAATGCAACTAATAAAATGCTGCAAAAAGAGAGCCTCTCTTAAAGCAAGATTACGTTACATAAGCCTCAGCCAAACAAGGTTTCTTTCGCCTATTTTTTTAAAATTTTTTTAGAAAGATGAAATATGAGGTTTTCTGTTCATGTCAGCTACAGTAAATCCATCTCTACTGTTTTACGGACTAGCTGGTGAAGAGTCACAGGAGCTGTAGTTAAATCTTAACAATACATTTGTTATTTCACCTTGATTTTAACAACGAGGTGCTTACATTTTGTCAAACATCAAAGAAATACTTGGGAACAGTTGAGAACTGAATGCTAGTGTAACAGAAGTTAGCTTGGAAGTGGGTTGGTACCTGTTTATCGGCACAATGCCTTCTCGATCTGGGGAGTGTGACAATCCATCTTTGATTACTGAATTATTACATTTCATCAGTTAAATACTATACACTGGTGTACCCACTTTCACCATATTTGCCTTGGAAACTTTGCATTAAATTATAGACGGACTTGCATCAAACTTAGATTTCTAGATGACTGCATATATATGTCAGAATGACGTGATATCATCCATGTTTGGCAAGTTATCCATTAGAAAAGAAAAATACAACACCAAACAACAGAGTTTAAGCCATTAAACCTTTAAATTTTGCATGGATTTCTATGTATTTCAAGTAAGGCCAGATAGATAAGGCTTGTCTAATTACCATTTTTTGCAGCAGTGCGAAAACATTTTCTGTATAAAAAGTAGTGCTGGCCAACGATTAAAATTTTTAATCTTAATTAATCCATGATTTCTGTAATTAACTATGCAATTAATCTCAAAATCGTTTTTTTCTAAAATTTCAAGGAAAAAGTGAAAGAAAACTGTATGCTAAGATGTAGGTAAAAAAAGGAAAATATTTAGTAGCATCCACAATATAACTATAAATATACAGTTTTAAAAATCGTTCTAAACTCAAGTGTTTGGCAGCGTCCACACTACAACTACAACAACAACGATAGTGGTGGACGATATCGTTCGGATCACTTTCAGAGCGATTTGATGAACGATAGAAACACTGACAGCCAATCAAAATCCATCCGAAATGACAGGTCGAGACGTTCATCACATCATGTATACCCACTACGAAAGCTCCAGGATTTCCATACACCCACTTAAACATGTGCAAAGATCCGTTACAATATAGTTTTGTGACAGAACCTTAACTTCAGTGATTTTGTTTTGCAAATACCGGGTAAATAACTGCAATAAAATACATTTTGCAGGGGAATGCGTCTCCTCTTATCCCCTCCATTCATAAAATTCAGGAGCCAGGATGAAGTTACTGAGGGGGGCAAATCTTTATTATGCAACATAGGTTCACACAGTGAGTTATAAAGAGTGCGCAGCCGTGCATAATTGTCGCGCGTAATGACAGCTCGTCGCCGGTGAAACACAATAAACTGCACGTCTTCATTCATGTTTGTCTCATGACAGATGGAGCTGATAGACAGACAGACAGACAGACAGACAGACAGACAGGTGGAGCAAGCGGCAAATTGGTTTTCTTTTTCTGTCTCGCAACATACAGCAATAACAGGTCATCAATATCACCTGCCGACCGCACCGAGCAGTGTGTGTTTGGCATAACCTAGCAACACGACGATATCGTTCATTGGTGTGGATGCTGCCATTGTTATCGTTATAGTTAACGTTACAGTTATCTTTCTTGGTGTGGACGGCCCTTTAGAAGTAGAACATAAGCAAGAACAAGCAATATCAAGTCAACAACAGTAGGCAAAAGAAATAACAGCTGGTCAGACCTAAGAAAAAAAAGTACGTGGCGTAAGTAAGTGGCGGTACCTTTTCCATTTTTTTTAAACACAGCAGCAGATAGGTTAGACTCAGACTAGTCAATTAAGTTGTTTCAGAGCAGGAAGCGATGGAGTTTTTTCAGCTACGGTAAAATACATTTTTGCGTTATGCTTTAAAAATTTTAATGGCGTCAATACGGCAAGGAATTAACGCTGCGTTAACTCGTTAATTTGGCCACCATTAATAAAAAGGGAATGAGGGAACAAAGAACAATGTGCTGACACAAAAGGATCATCAAACAAGGTGAAGTACCATAATATTTATCATACAACAATGAGGATACATGTGCTGGTGATATTTTGCATGAAATGCAAATGAATGATACACTGTGATACCTTGGCTTTCTTCTTTCATTTTTGTCAAATGAAACCAGTTTAGATTATTTAAAATTAATCTAAAGATAATGGACTTATTTGCTTGGACCCCATCAGTTACTGTAGCCAGAGTTTAATGACAGTCGATCACCACCTCATGTGAGGGCTAAACAGATATGAATCAAGACGTGTGAATGATACAGTACTACTTCATTTAATAGGACACCCAGTGGGCAACAGGACAGGAACAAGGACAGTTGCCAGGTTGGTTGGGACACACGTTACAGGAAAACAGACATTATTAACAGACATACCCATTGGTCCAAATCGACTGCCTGCTTGGCAGAGAGCAAGAAGGGAAGGGAAGGGGAGGGGTGTAAGATAACAAGTAAAAAAAATGATGGACAAACGCCCAACCAGTGATCCATATTTAAATAAAAAAGTAGTCCCACTAAAGACAAACAAACAAAAACATGACTGGAACCTGATATCAAAGCAAAGTCTTCTAATAAATGAACTAACATGTTTGTCCTGTTAGAGGTTTGACTACTGTCTGTAGATAAATGATAAAAACAGGCATAAATTTTAAATCATAATCTAGAATCTGGAAAACCACATAAAACCTTAATTTGTCATCTATGAGGCAAAATCTTGTACAATGTATATTATATATATCCCATTTTGTTCTTCTTTTATTATGAGTTTCATAGCCAGGGTAAGCAGACTAAAGAATTATTTTTAGGAAATATGCTTGGTTGCCCTCTACTCATAGTCACATGAGAGGATTAATTACAACTTTATATATCTGAGTCCAGAACAAAGAAAGGTCTTTTTTTAGCCTAGACAGATGCAAAGGACCAATATGTCGTCAAATAACTCCCAAACAGTCTTGTTTACATGTCATATCTTGTTAGACAGCAAGCTAATCAGATGGTTGTTTAAGAGTCCCACATTATTATGAAGCTGCCAAAGCTTGATGTGTTAAACATTATTTTAACGTGTTTGAAGCTACAGTTGGTAACTTTTATAAAAATAACTTTCTGTAATATTTGCTGAAGTACATGAGACAGACAATCTGTGAAAAAAAATATGTTCCTCTTCCTCCTCTTGTGCATCTAAAGGCTAGACTCTGTCGCAGATGAAGGACAACAACTAACCAGAGCAGAGGAGTCTGTAACACAGCTGTCAATCATGTCAAACTGTCAAACTAGGCAGCACTGATCAAATACGAATCAAGATTCTGTTACTGCATTACCTATGTCTCACCTTAAATGTGTTTAGAAACATATTTTAGTTTACTGTTTAGCCGTAAAATTAGAAAGAAATTTGACAGTAGGGCGGTGCATAGTTTTCGGCAACACTGATTCCAACATTACAGCTAGGTTACAAACTCTCATTTGACAGCTAAACAGTACACTAAAATATGCTCCTAAATAAATCTGAGGCGAGAAATAGGCAAAACAGTAACAGCATCTTGATTTGACAGTTTGACGACAGTTCATGTGCGGTGGTTTCTTGCAAATGCCATTAAAAGCACAATGAGGATGCAGAGAAACATGATTTTATTTAACAGATTGTCTCATGTACTGTTGTGTGGATGTAGTGACAGTTTCAGCAAATATGACAAAAAGTTGTTTTTATGAAAGTGACCAACTACAGCTTTGATACATCACAAGATACAACATGTAAAAAGGAAAACATTTCCAAACATATCACAGTGTTACTTTCAGTAAAAGGAATTGATGCTTGATGCTTAAGCAAATCTGTCAACAAAATCAGATTAAACAGTATATCTCAAATCTACATCAGCAATGCCAACTAAAATTTAAGAATTCCACCATGTGACAGTGAGAGGGACAGGATTTAGTCACAGTAGAATACTTTGTCAAAAGAACAGATACATTTTTTCATCAGTCAGAAAAGATGGGAAAAATATTTCTTTCTTTGTCACTCATAAACTAAATTTCTTCCTTCTTACATCTCTGCAAAAAACCTTCTCCATCCCCTCTCCATATGTTCTTATACCTCAACTCAATTCTTTATTTCTGTTTTTGAGTCCTACCTCGGTCATCTCCACCGTGTTGGCCAACATCTCCTGCAGAGCGCGGACCGACAGGGACTGCTCCAGAATGAAGGTACATATGGCCAGGTCTGGGGGCACATTCTGCACCATGTACAAACATCACAGAGGAAAATCAAGGTTGATAAAAACAAGGCGACAAGCAGTACAGGACAAATAAAGGGAGGAACAGTGACAGCATCTTACCTGAGCATTGGATGTGGTTTCCAGGAAGCAGAGACGGTTCCCAAAGCCCTCGCAGGACAGACATAGCTTTATCTGCTGCTCCTTCAGGATGGAGGCAGTGCACTGCAGAACGACTTGATCATCCTGCAGCCAATACACAAACACATTTATTCACTGGCCTTTCGTTTTTAGGACACATAATGTTATGCTTACATTCTCAACTACACACTTATTTCCATTATATCTGCTAATGTTTGCTGCTGCTTGTCCCTGATACGCCTGCTTTTTCGTGTATTTTTTTTCACATTGTTTTGTGTTTTTTATAACACTTCTTCACTACAGTTGCCTCGAGTTGACATTCAGTGCAGGCATTGTTGTGTACAAAAGTGACCTTATATTGACTAAGTGACATGCTTCATAAGGAGTGTAGAAGAGGAAAACTTGCCTACAGCATATAACAGAAAAAATAGAATAAAGTAAAAATAGGCACTTGCTGTACAGTAAGCAATGACTAAAATGTGCTAGGAGACATTTTTCCTGGTTGCTCTTTGCTTTTAACTTTGCACTTAAAACATATTTTTGTTTAATTTACATCATCATACTTAGACACACTCAACATCCTTTGTTTATTGTCCCTGTATTTTTAAAGAAATTGGGAGACAGACCTTTAAACTTTTAGCACCAACAGACTGGAAAAACAAGCCTAACCTGACCTATTACTTTTTTTCATGACATGAAGACCTCTTTTCTTGTTTACCCTGAATGCACTTGCTCTTTATGTAGACTAATTACATCATGTCCTTTTGTCTGGCAGCTTTTATTTCATTTCTCGTTAGAGAAGACCCAAATGAATAATACCAAGCAGACATATTCAAGGAACATAAGGCAAGCTTTAATAAAATAAAGTTAATAGCAAAAGGCCAAAATGAGCAGGCCTAAGCAAAACAAACAAATAAAAAAAACACAAAAAATAAGCTGGGAAGCAATCGATAACTACATGAAGAGGGTCTGGGAAAGAGCACAGAAGCCCAACGCAGACAAACTGATAAAAGACAAGGGGAGCACAGACACCAATACAGGAGGGAAGGAGGGTGATAATGGGAGACAGGTAATGTCGGGGTTGATGAGAAACAGGTGAAACAAATCAGGGTGCAGCAGACAATCACTAAGGTGGGAAAACAAGCAAAGGCAGGAAGTGCAACCAGACATGACACATGAGGAGTGAACCCATAGATATACATAGAAAGGCTAGATGGCTGATGGGACTTTCGCCGGCGACGTCACCGAGCGGCCATCTTACCTAGGGGGACTTTCCTCGCGCACTCTACAGTAGTGGACGGAAGGTGAGCGACCAACACAAACAAAAATACACTTAACTCGCTGAAATCTTGATGGATTTACAAACGGTTTGGTTTATTAAAAACCTTATTAACGTGGCTATGATTCAGGCCGCGCGGACATGCTGAAAGTGCAGCTTTTCTTTTCGAAAATCGATTTCATTTTGCTGCATAGTTGTGTGTCTGTCACAGCCATTTGCAAGGCTGCAATCTGGGAGTTTCAATTATTATATAGGTTTCCGTGAGACCAATAATAATTTTGTGACAACCACATATTTCGTCTAAATGACGATTTGTGTGGATGCAGTTGTGTTTATTAGCTAGCAAAGAAACAAGAGGTTGTGAATGTGACATAGTGGGCAACTGGGACTATTACAAAGTAGCCTAGACATAATTCTTTACAGGTGGGAAAGGCAGAATTACTCCTTTGTTTTAACATACATAATATGATTTCCAAGCTGTTTCATTAGTAAAATATATCCTTAATTTAGATTCATTGTGATACAGTAAATGCCTGGCTTTGTGTTTCCAGAAATACTCAACACAGTTCAAGATGCCAGACTTTAGTGCGGCACATGGATGCGCAAATGAACGTTCTGTCCACACAAGAGCCCGTGGAATTACCTTTCACTCGTAAGAAATGACTTGAGGGACATATTTAGGATAATTGTTACTAACGTAGTTAAATTTGTACTTGTACGATACAAGTTATTTTCACCCTAACGTTTTAGAAATGCTTCTACCATTTGTTTACATATTTCTTTTTCACATTTTTTTTAACATGTTACTGTTATTGACTTATTTAAAGTTCATAATGGCATTCAAGCATAGGCTACATGAATTACCCCAACAATATCATAATTTAGCTCTGTATTTTTGTCTTTACCATTAATGTTAAAGGTAAGAAGGGTGTAAAATGTTGTCAATAATTCATATCTCGGTATCTTCTCATGTTTTTAAGGTTGAGTGACTGTTGATTTGGAGTGAATGTTGCATGGTTTAGTGTGACTGTTGGTTTGGAGTGAATGTTGAATTGTTTTGTAATTGTGCACATCTGGTTAATAAAAGAACCTTTATGTCATGTTACTGAATGTGTTTATTTTAATTTTTATATTAAAATATATGTAGCAGAACGGGTAAGATGAACGAACCATCCCCTTGATCTTTAAAACTATACACATGAGTTGTTATGTGACAACAGGCCGTGGAATTTTTTACATTTGTGGTATAATTATTTTTATGTTAAAGCAAATAAAAAAAAAAAAAACACTGACAATTTAATTTTAACTGTGTGTGTATGCGTGCAGCTATGGCAGGTATTGCTCTACTCTCTACTTTTTTTATTTTAATATGAAAGTCCATGGTTATAATTATTAATAATAATATAATAATTAAATATGCAGAAACATAACTACATCTCTGGCGTTTATAACAAACCAATCCGTTTGAAAATCAGTTGAAATTTGAGCAGGATATGGTCATTGAAACAGTACATGCACCATAGACATTAATGTTATCAGTGGGCCAGCAGCCCCGAGGTAAGATGGCCGCCGTGTGACGACGTCAGTCCCCATTGGCTCACAGCGTAGGTAAGCTATCTAGCCTTTCTATGTATATCTATGAGTGAACCTACAAGATAAAACAGGAAACAGACAAAGCAAACTTTTGTTTTAATGTCTATCCATTTCTATGTGTTGTGTCTTGGAAAGGAGATGTTGAATCTCATGGGATTTTGTCCTCAAGTTAAAATTTTGAAATAAATACAAAAAATGTTTTATTGCATTTACTATGAACCATTAAAGGGAAAAAAATGCCACATTTTATGTGGATGTCCAATCATTGTGGATGGTGCTTGCTATGTTGACTGAGAAATCTGACTTCACAGCTGCAAAATCAGTTGTGCTTTCTGCATCCATCGCCATCATTTGATGCGGCTGTGATATAGTTGAAGGCAAGGCTTAGATTTATATTCTATGCCTCTTAGTAGCCGGGATCGTGCTTTAGATGGTGCACGAAAACAGAACCTTGCAAACTAGCTACATTTCCAAAAGCTAAAATGGCATCCCAAAATATGAGTTAGAATATGAGTTAGTTGGGGAAGAGAGGCCAAGGTTGCGGCTTCATTAGCAGGGCATCAGAAGCTCATGCGCAATACATCTTACATATAGGCACTGACAGCATGGCTCTGCGAGCAGGAGAACTCAGGCCATGTCTACACATATACAGATATTTAAACAGATAAACAGATATTTTCCCCTATGTTCTGGCCATATGCAAACACAGTTTAAGGTCAACAAAATTGAGTTTATTTTTAAAACTCCAGTTACTGTGTATCTGTGTGGACAAATAAAACAAAGTGTTTAAAAAAGACATCATCTCCTCAATGTCCAGATTCTATCTTTGAGTGAGCTCCTTTATCCTTATACCGAAGGGAAATCAGCAATGATGAGATCTCCAGTAGGTGCTTTGAAAAAGGTAACGTTAGCATTTGCAACAAGGGAGGAATGTGTGAGAAGGTTAACACCAGCTAATGGTTATTGCATTCTAGTGCAATGAAGATATTTTGTAAAACAAAGGCCGTGTGGAACGGAGGGGGAAAATATATCCCTTTTTAAAAATATCTGTATGTGTAGACAGGGCCTTAGTTTTCTCGGTCAATATAGCGTGCACTTAGGAATGTATTGCTTTACTGACTACATTTACCATCAACATGCAATGCCTTTTCTTACTTTTATTTCCAGATTTTATGGACATCAATTACCTAACTTACTTTACTTATGTAATCATCACATTGAGTGTTAAGTCTGAGTAACTTTTTGTCAAAGTTATGTCATTGTAAGCTAAGACAGTGATGACTTTTCAAATCAATTTGCACTCTAACTACACTGGTATACAACAATAAAAGAACTTAGACATAATGCTACCTGTGATTGAAGAACTAAAGCAAGTTTAAAGAGTTTGCTGATTGATTTTCATATGGAAGTTAATAAAACTCAATGGCTGCAAAGTTAATTTAAAATAATGGCCACACTACATGACTACAAACTGCCTCTCTCAGTATAGGCCGCTACAATAGATACATGCAACTCTACTCCACAAGTAGAATGCTAACAGACAGTAATTTGCCGCTCCTCATCAATGCTGGAACCCTCCAGAGACTGGTGTAAATACAGCAATAAACACCCCCTCCCCTGTGAAACCCACACCTGACACTAAACATTCCCAGCTGTTCCTTCAACTCAGTCATTACGCAAGTGGATCCATCACTTAACCTGTCTAATATTCCGCTCTACAGATCTGGACGGATTCCTGACTTTTCTCCCCCCTCACCTAACAACTAATGAATCATGCTGTCTTTTCGTTCTTGACCTGCTCACTGTCTTTGCCCTGGTGATTCAGCACCTGCTGTGACTTATTGTGTTTATAGGCAGGCACTTTAAAGCGAGGCCGAGGGCAGCTCAGGAGTTTGTGTGTCTATGGCACATAGCAGGGAAATGGAAAGTGATGCAGATCAGTGACCTCGTAACTTCTACTCCTCTCTTATACCCAGAGGCCTCTAGTGTTTCTTTGGCTGAAGAGTGTCCCCTCTTCCTTTAGCTGGGCTATCATCTATCTCTCCTCAGCCTCGAAATGTCTCCTCTGTCCTGTCCTCGTGTTCACTGCTTTGCACTCTGGAAAGTGGAGCAATGTGCCCTCTCTCCTTCACTGCAGACACAAGCAACAGCACTCCATATGCAACTCAAGTGTTACTAAAACTGAACATGGACCATACAAACATGACGTCTGAGCAAAATCTGTAAATCTCAGAGCTAGAGTGATCTAATAGCTTTGCCACCTTCCTTGTGCACCAACATTACCTACCACTCACACAACATAAAAGCTGAGTTTCAGACCAGGAGTATGTACTATGATGATATTGATCTTTCTTTATCAGGACTGAATATGAATAACAACTGTTCTGAGACCAGGCATCACTGCATAGCAGTTGTAAGGTCACAGAAAAAGCTGAGCTGAACTGGGCTGAATAAGAGGGGTAAAATGGGCTAAACTGACGGTGTTTTGAGGACAGTGCAAACAGACTCACACTGCAGTCCCCATTAAGGAGATAGGACTGAGCTTGTGGGTGTCTAAAAGCAGACTGAAGTAACAGAGTGACTCATTGCTCCAAGACAAGATGTGCGATCGAATGACAGCCGTAGACGATATATGCCCCAATGTTATACAGCAGTCCTACCCACTGGCTTCCATCTATTTCTACAGCCACAGGCTCACATGGCAGATTGACTCTGCTTCAGTCACTCTTCCTGTGTAGGCAAGATCAAAAAGAGGCAGAGGACCTAAAGGAAGACTGCGAGGGACGGGGGGTTAAGGTGCTAGACAGGCGCAGAGCTTTAGCCTCAATGTTGCAGAGAACATTTCTATGTAACTGCTTTATCTTTATCTATTTTCTATATGTAAATCATGGTGTAAACAAATTCTTGAAAGAGTATAAGAAAGAGTTATTATTCTAATAAAAACATAATAAATAAAACATAATTGACATAATATAATAAAATAGGTTATTTTATGGTTCTGTGAACATTAAACAATTATCAAATAAGAAGGACAACGAACCAACCTTTCATTCTTCAGATGAACAGAAATGATTCTGAAACTTGAAGAGTATTTTACAAATTTAAAGGTTTACTATGCAGGAATTGCATATAATATTAGTATAGCTAGAAAATATGAAAATGAAAGCCACCACCAGATTCTCTCTCATTCATTATATTTGCATTTTTTCTGTGCTGTGTCTGTGATTTTTTAGCTTCTTCTTGAATGTGTGCAGCTGATGGTGTGGCACCTGGTCAATGCCCTTTATTAAAGTCCGTTCCTCACCTGTGAGCTGTGCCAAGGAATGTCCTGAACACAGCAAAATAAGAAATTACAGGCAGAGGGCAGGGCCTCTGCAGGTAAATACAGAGCCACACACATCTGTTTGGTCATTAGTGGTGATTGAGAGGGATTACTGTTACATACGTCAGATTTTTTTTAAGAAAAATCCTGCATATACCTTTTAAGTATACAGAACTTTGAGAAAATGGCTGGTTAGCTGCAAAACTGACTGGGGGAGCAGATAAACAGATTAGCCTCAGCCAGCATTTGCCAGCACTTTACTGGTACATGGCTGGACCTGTTATTCCACCCTGAATGTTAGGGGACTCAAATTCATAATAGCACTCTATCAAGCACATCAGCAGCTACAGAGCTGTGTCCTTCCAAGAGTCACACTGTGTGAATCACTTCCAATATGACCATGTGAAAAGCTGACTTTGACACCACACAAACCTTTGAGCTCAACTCACTTATATTAATAGAGGCAGCTTTCAGGATTTAAAGGATGTGCACCTGATGCTTTATCCTAAGCCAACCACAACTCCTGATCATGTGTTAATCTCATATGACTGTATCTGAGCAAAGACAGGTAGGCAGTATCAAGTGAAAGTTAGGAAGTGCTGGTTATCACCCACCTGACCTACTGATCTTAAACCTGGGCAGTGGGCGAAGACGTGTACATGAAACACATCTGATGTCCCATCAACATGGTGAGTGTAGGGTTACAGCCCAACCATGTTTGGACTTGGTGGCTAAAGCATCTGCGCAATGTGGATGTTCGGGGTCAGAGGGAGAAGTAGAGACAATTTGATGTAAACTGACAAACATACACAAACAAACAAACTACTGTGCACAAATAGAGGTGCATAATGCAGCAGAGATTTACAGCCAGAGGCACACAGATAGCGTCTGAAAGCAGACACCTTTGTATTTTCTCTAGGGACGTCTGTTGATGCACATGCAGACAGAGGGTAGCCAGGGTTCCCCCAGACAAGCAGGCACACTGCCCGCCCCACACAGGAAGCAAACAAGCTGACAGATGCAAAATGGTGAGAGATATCCCTCTGATTCTCTCATGCTCTGTTGAAAGAAAGATTGGACAGGACAGGCACTGAGGTATAATTATACAACTGTGGACGCAGCTAATGGGCAGATAGCGTGTTATGTTGTGTAGATTGGTGTGCATGCAGCGAGACTTCTGTTTATGGAAGATATCCTCAAACTCACAGAGGCAGGTGGCACAACAGAGCCTTGGATATGTAAATGGTCTTTATTTGACAGCAGTAAGATCACTTTCCCTGGTAGCTTGCTGTGATGGAGATTTTTACACTGTCTCAACTGATATTGTGATGGTAAATAGCCACAAGCATCAAGCAAGTCTTCTCATGACTTGTTGACTGTTCAATATGAAATGCTGTGACAGAAACTGTGACACTGGGGCTGGTCGCTTTGTTATCTGCCAAGTCATTGTTGCAGTGTCCAAAAGGTTCATTTACTGGCTTGACATTCAACTGCATGTGGGTACAATAAAGACTTTTAAAACATATCAACAGTGTTAAGTCTTTCTCTTTATCACCATGAAAAACACAAACAAAACTGGTACATGACCTGTGACCAGTAGACGCCAACATAAAACAACTTGTAATCATTTGTGTGAGTTTTTACAAAAAAAAATAGCTATTCTTACTCTTGACAGTATTTTCACATTATCAATATATTTTCTATGTCCCCCCTGTTAAAAATTAAAGGTCTAGTGTGTAGAATTTTGAAAATCATTGTGTTTTCGTTACCTTAGAATGAGCCGTTTATATCTACATAGGGAATGGGTCCTTATCCACGGAGATCGCCATGTTGCACCGCCATATTTCTACAGTAGCCCAGAATGGACAGACTAAATACTGGCTCTAGGTAGGGCCATTTGTGTTTTGGCATCAATCTAAATTACCGGGTATGTTTGTTTTGAAGAGGAAAATACCTCTGCAGATAATTTAGCTCGCAGTGAACGTCTGGATCTTAAGTTACCAGAGAAAAAAGGGGAGCACACATTAGCAGGTACTGGGCTTGCATAGCATCAGAGAAACACTTGATTTGTAACATGAAGCACATGTAACGTGAAAAACACAGAAGGAATTCTAACTAATTCTGAATTGACAAAGAGCCACATCTATACAAATGAATCATCTGCCTGCTAATCAAATCACTCTTTCTCCATTCTTTCTTTACAGTCCACATTTCTGCCCAGTGCTCTAAACAAAGTGTGCTGATGCAGGCCGCCTCAGGACATTGATTATATTTCTGCAGACATAAAAAGAGTGAGGGACAGCACATTGCACAGCATGTGGGTGGAGAGTGAGGGAACAGTTCAATAAAGCAGAGGGGAGGGTGGTGATGGGGTTTCCCCTTTGAAAACTAGAAGAGACCATGCAGGTGCACTGTCAGGATCCTCCACCACAGACTGCAATCTGGGGGATTGTCCATCCTCACACTTCTTAATCATGCACTCTCATGCATGTATTCTCCTCCACTTGCTTAAATATCTCCAAGGATATAATCTCCCAAACAACCTCCATATTTCCGCCCCTCCAAAGACTTCCGAAGCATTTCAAGATTAGCCTGATAGAACATCCATCTCATCACCTGACACTGTAGACCAAGGGGTGTGGGTCTGTGCTGCCTGAAGATAAGAAAGAGTCACCCAGTGTGAATATTAAGGTCTGGATGAGAGTTTAGGTTACATATTTTACACATCCTCTCTTACACATCACCTCTAAAATAGCCCATCTCCTGAACTCACCGCAATGTCAACAGATGCAGAATTAGCACTGGACCAATCACAGTTTTTACTGCAGGTAGATTTACTGTCTTTCCAGGAATTAGAAGACTAAAGGGTGGGTGGTTTAGAGGTTTAGAGAGTTTTGTTTTCTCATCTCAACATTCAATAATCTAGAAAAAAACTATTAGTCCAGGAGAACACATATTTTTTGAAAAAGTTTACAGACAGCATCTCAGTTTGTAGATATTAAGCTCCACCAAAGTCTCAAGGAATCTCTTTTCTTCTCTTCTCTCTTTCTCTCTCTCCCATCTCTCTAACAACACAGACATTTACAAACCTCTTTCAGTGAGTCCTTTTATGGTGGTAGTACTCCCAATGTGGCAACATCGAATGCTATTAAGCAACTTATAAACTGCCCTTTGCTTGTCATTTCACTACAGTCAACGGGATACTTCGCCGACTTTAAACCAGCTTTGTATCATAACAATGTGGGTAGTCTGTGTAAATGAACTGTGAATATGTAAATAAACTTGCCTCCATCTCGGATCTCTTTGCCTAATTCTCCCTCTCTCAAACACAGACCAAACCCAGATAAAATGTAAAAACTGGGCAGTGCTGCTCAAATATAAACCAAAATTATGTTACTATATTGCCTATTTTTCAGCTAAAATATCTTCAGAAACATATTTTAGTGTACTGTTTGGCTGTAATACAAGAATTTGTAAAGGAAGTGGTTTCCATACTGTTTCCTGTATTATGAAAATGGAGCCTGGAAAAAGATCAAACGTTAAAACCAAGCAGTGCTGATAAAATATGAATTAAGATTCTGCATTGCCTGTTTATTGCCTTAAATGTTTTCCGAAACATATTTTAGCTTATCATTTATAATCAGAGTTGGGTATAACGCGTTACAAAGTAACGCCTTAGAGTACTTTGATTAGTTTTTGCAGTAGCGAGTAACCTAACGTGTTAGTTTGTTGTTTGAGTAATCAAATACTTGAAGCAGCTGTGCGGGACTTTTTACCATTAATAAAACTGTTCCTAGTTCGTATCACCCCCCCTTGGAGATACGCATATTTATTTGAACCCAACAGCGACAAAAAAGCCTTTCTCTATATGGCTATTTAGCGTAGCCCAGCTCGGGTCGGACACACAGCAGAAGTCAGAAAACCAGAATACGGCACCCGAGGCGGAAGTGATTCTGCTTGATTGATGTCATGGCAGATAACGAAGGAGCATCATGTAAAATGATCTGTGACTGTGACCATGAACACAAATATACAGCAGGCAGTTGTCCTCAGTTTATAAGAAATTCAGAGCTACACCAGAACATTTATGAACAGGTCTTACTTTACTACTAACTTGTGTGTAACGTTAGCATGTTAGCATGTTTCCACTAATTACTTGGACTGACCTAACGTTAGTAGCGTTAGCTTTGCAAGTGACAGCTGCAGGTAACAGCTTTGCTGTGTTAGGATTATGTTATGTCTTCACTGTGTATCTTCACATAAAAGAATACTCTGATGATTTGGGAGTTATGCCCTTTCTCTATCATTTTCATATTGAGACAACATGATCAATATCTTTTTTGTGTCTGTACGTCCAGTGGCTGGGTCTCAGCGGTTAGCATTGCGCTGATAGAGGGTCAGTACGCCCTGCGCTGTGATGGGCGGAGGGATACACCGGTGAGCAGGCACAGACGTAGCTTGTAAACAAAACTCAGCTGTTTATTTAGCCTAGCGATATCTCCGGATTTTAGCAGCTGCAATGGCCGACTTTGAACGCGATTTTGAAGAGTGTCTTGTAGCGGACACAGATCCAGAGCCATACCTGTTTGAGCCGGAGCACACAGATGAGGAACTCCATGTGTTGATGCTGAGCAGAGATGAGAGAGGCTGAATCCTCCGCTACTATTTCCTGCACATCATGTGCTGCCATCGTTGGGGAGATATATCATCAGGAGGAAAACCGCCGCAGAGAGTGCATCACAAGGAATGAAAACTTTGCAGCAATCACTAATCCTGGCGTGATTGAAACTTTTTTTCATGTTGCTAAAATGAACTGGAAAAAACGCTCCAGGCCTGCAGGAGCTGATGGACAGCTTTCAGTCGGGTGAGTAATATCGTCCGTGTCGTCTCTTTGTTTGTTTTTACCCGAGTGACCAAGTGTACCTGTTCCAGAGCCAGCTGCAGCTGTTGCTCACCGGTATATCCATCCACTCAAGATGTACTGACAGTGCCATGCTAACCGCTGTATTCTTTTCACATAATGATGTGGACTCAGCAGATGACTTGTTAACTGTTTATTCCTCCGAACGTACACGGCTGCTTCTCATTGTTTCTCAGTAGCACAACAACGGTTACTACATTACCCAGAATAACTTGAGGCTCACACTACTACGGTAGTAGCTCAAAATACACAACAGATTAGATTAGAACAGAACAGAACAGAAGCACGACAGGAGAATTTACTGATTAATTTTGCTGTTTCCACTATTTACTTGGACTGACCTGACATTAGTTAATCCTCTCACTCTCCAAAACAAATGCATGCGGTAATTTCCGGCTTTAAGACACCAGGCTGTGGGTGTCATACCACTTCGACCAAAGGGGCGCTATAATCAACGAAAATGAAAAGTTCCGCACAGCTGGTTTAAGTACATTTTCAAACAAGACATCAGTTACTTCCATTACTTTTAGAATGCTGGTCCTTCAGCTCCAAAACAGCAACGGCTGTCTTTGGGTTTTAATAACGGAGATAACGTTAAACTGTCAAACTACTGTATCTTCCACAGGAAGTTCTGACATATATTTCAGAATAAAAGCCTATTTAGAAAATGGAGGGATTCTCTCAGCCAAGGTTATAAGGGGCTTTTAATTTGAAACAAGTGTTGAGTTTGAAATGATGGTGTGATATGTTAACTTTACAAAGACAACAGAGCAGATAAAAAGAAAGAATATAAACACACAGAGAGATTAATAAATAACAGACCGTCTATAATATAGTTTGTTTCAAATTAAGCTGGGAGCCTCTGCAGTTGTGGTGAGTAAAAGCCCCGCCGCTATTTGTTAATGTTATTACTTTATGTCCGACCGTGAGGATGTACCATTGTTTGCTAGCTTGATGCTAATGACAGTAACGTTAACTCAGCGGGTTGACAAAGTGCCTCTGCTGTTCACACCATCATTTCCCCCTTTTACTCTGTGTGGTAACATCCCTAGAGGAAATATTAAAAATGCTGGGGTGTTGTTGTCATACAGTTGTCTACGGCAGCAGATGGTTCTGTGTTTCTACTGGTCAAAGTGACGGCTGTGATGGGAGAATTGGATCTCAGTGAAGGGCAAGTGGTCCATAACTTTAATTTTGGAGACAAAAAAATGTAGGCTTAGCGCCCTGCGGTCCATTGCCCAATAGGAAATGTAGAATACTCAAAAGTACTTTAAAAGTGCTTGAGTTACTTTTCTCAGGGAGTTGGAAGTACTTTTAAAGTAATCGAGTTACTTTAGTCAGGGAGTAACGCAGTAAAGTAACTGGTTACTTTTTTAAAAGGTAACGCAGTAACATACTTTGATTACTTTTTGGACTTTTTGAACAGACAACAATTAGACAGGCAAATAGCATTTTATCTGATAGATAAGATCAGCAAACAACAAACCAACAATTGTTTCAACTACGTAATTAAACACAGGCTACGTGCTTGTAAAAATACTCCAAATGAGAACATGTTTTAGACTAATGCAGTGATGCAGGAGTCAATCTTTGAGTTGAGCTCTGAGTTGTCTAGTGTGGTACAAATGACTAGGTTTTGCCGATAAGTTATGATGCACAACAGTTATAGGTGGCTCGAGGCAGAAAAGTTATTGTGCTGCATTGAATCACCACTGATAAATCTTTTAACTGCACACAAAAGAGTATCGAGGACATTTAGAGCTTTGACTCTTGCTGCCGTCTCTCTTTCTCTTTATCATGCTCACTCATTTCATACTATTTCTTTTGATTTACTCTATTTTCTTTCTGTACTCTTATCATTTCATTGCAGTCCTTTCTCTTCCCTTTTCCATTACCTCTACCACTTTACTCTGGGCCTTCCCCCTCCACTCCTCTCCTATTTTAGGAGGCTGCACCTGTCACTATCACATTCCCTCCTTCTGCTGACCAGCAGATACTTAGGGGTCTCACTTGGAGATACTTAGAAGCCACACTTGGAGAAAGCACAAGACTGTCTTGCTCACAGGGAGAGCACTGAGCACAGGAAAACTAACTGATAACGTCAGATGGCAAAAAAAAGCAAAAACATCCCCAAAAGGCAGATTTCATTTAAATTACTAAAGAGGGGAAATAAAAAGGACAGGTGTTAACCATTCGTAAGTATCTCAAAGCTTAATGAGCTATACATTTAAGCAACACTAACAACAGAATTAAGGACAAAATCATAACAATGGCTACAACTGCAGAAGATCCAAACTTTTTTGATAAGGTTGTCAAGAGAAATATCTACTAAGGATTTTTACTCACAGGGTACTCTGGAATTAAATTGTGATAATTCACAAAGATATTCTAAGACACACTGTTAAATTTTATTGACACAAACTGTTATGACAGCCCACACCCACCCACCCACACACACACACACACACACACACACACACACCTTCATTGCCCTCCGGCTCAGTTAAACTGCTACAAAGTACCACACATCAAACATTAAACAGTCTCTGCCCTTTAAAAGACGGTAAGGCTGGCAGACAACAGTAATTCAAAGGAAAACACTGTTATAAATAAATTATTTTGGTTGGCCTGAGTCCAAAGTCTGTTTGCCTTAAGAGTAAGCAAAGTAATTTCCTGACCAGCGGGCCTGTTGTGTTATCCAATCATTGAAGATAGAAATGAGATAAGATGTTGATAGAGATCTATTGTATTTAGTGTACAAGATAAGCAACATAAGCCTGAGAAAATAGGATTGAAAAAAAAAAACCTTGAAAAACATAAAATGTCCCAGCATGCATTGGGGTAAATACAAGGAACATCTGCAGTCTATCCAAGACACTATTCCACCAAACCTAACATAACATTTCATATATCCTCTCAAAGTCCACAAAGCTAAAATCCATGGTTTCATCTCAGCCTTTGCTCAAATTATTTATTTAATAAGACCATATTGTATGATTTCTCCCGACAGCTTTTGCAGGATAATCCAAGTGCCTCACACTAAACGACTGCACTGTGGATCCAACACATTCCCCTCTCTGACAAAACTCTGATTGCACACACATTCTGGAAGATTTTGGGCATCTTGGAACAATGCACTGTAAGTGAGAAATTATGAAGCAAACATTGGGCGTCTGGACTTGTTTAGCTACAGAAAAACTTCATGCTGTACTAGCTTCTGAAGGGCTTCAAAAGGACCATACTAGTCTTTTTGTATTTACTACAAATCAGCTTTACATCACTGCCAGCCATATTGAAAACCATGCTGCTTTGTTTCAGAAAGTGGGTTTCCATCACATACAACTTAAAAAATGTATTAGAAGACTCTTGAAACTTGACTTACTGTCCATCACATGACCAACGTGTGTTTGTCAAAGTTACACTGTGGTGAGAAGTAAAGCAGCGCAGTACTAGGCGATGATTATGTAACAGAGACACTAATTGGTGTGGATTTGATGAACGGTATGCCGGATTGCTCATCTTGAGTGTCAATAGTTTGCTAATTGATTTACATATTATTCATTTCCATGAATGTAAACAAATGCTGCCTGAAACAGAAAGATTAATACATCCAAAAAGCATCAGCAAACATGTTATTAAAGCTGCTGTAGGCAGAAATCTCAAAAAGGTAAAAAAGCAGAATTTGAAGTTACACCCTCATCCTTCAGCTAACTCTCTCTGTTGCTAGCTACCCCACCATCCCTTCGCCTCACTCCCCACCACTCTGAACTGATTTTCCCACAGAAGAGTGGGCAGCAGCTTGGAGCTTTGGCCAGCGCAAACCCCCCAGAGCCAGGTGTCACATCATGTTGTCGGCCAGCGTCAGTGTCAGATCTAACCTGTGTAACAGCAGCAACAGAAGGTTTGCCGCAATGTTTCCCCAGTATTAGTATCTATGTATGGGGGTAGCCAAAGGGAGGGGGTCTGATCAGTAAACTTTTTTGTGTGGTGCCTGTGGTCATTATATGTATTTTTCATCATTTTGTGTCCTTTGAAATCAGGGCTTTTTTTCAGGTGCTGAACGCAGCACAGGTGAAAGTCTTTGTCAACTGTTTTTTAGATCGATGGATTAGATTAGAGGAGCAGCTGCTACAGACGCCAGTGACAACAAACTTTCGGACACAGTGCTAGATCACAGTGTCCATGGAAACGCAGCTGGACAACTGCTGGACATCACTGAAATGAAAGTGCTGTTGTTTTATGAAATAAAGCGTTCTATTGTTATCTGATTAATGAATGGTTAAGTTTCACTTTCACTGCTCCTGGCGTTCTGCTGCTACGTCTGTGCCCAGAGTACACTCTGTGCTCTGAGAGTGTAGGACACTGAATAACCAAATGGTATAAATATATTCCAACAGCCTCATAATGAACGAGACAGTTTCACAAAAAAAAATTTTTTTTTTAAACTAATGGTTGGGAAACCTTGTGCTGATCCTGTGGGGAATCGGCTGTCTTTATTTCACATTTCATCATTATTTTTTATTTACATTCAACTTCCTGTTAAAAATAATTTCATTTTATCTATATATATCTAAAGTCAGTTTCGACATGAATGCAATAAATCATTGATCATCCTTCTGATGTTTAATAGTAATAATGATTGAGATTTTACCAGCACGCTGGTTTGCAAAACATGATAAACTAGTTGTACACACACTACAAATATCCACAGCATAACGCATAATGACAGCTGCTCTGTCACCATTGACCAACCTCGCTGATGAGACACAGTAGGTGAAACTGCACTTTCTTTACCGAATTTCTCATTGACAGGTCTGATGAGTGGTGGAAGTACATTGATAGTGAAACAGATGTTCAAGGCCGGTTCTACATCCAGTCATGGCAAACTGTTGCTTGTGCATGTGCACCTAGTGCCATAATGATTGTGATTTATAAAACAGAATCAGGGGTATACACGGCTTCATAAATCTGATGAAAAGAAACTACAGTTTTATTCATCTGGCCCCTGGGGTTTGTGCTGGCTGGATTCAGGTTGGTGCGGCCACTGATTGGGGGCCCATCACCAGAGGTGCTGCCAACTCTCCTCCCGGCAAGGTGGTCTGGTGTGGCAGAGAGTCAGGCAGAGGACACACTGTGATTTGAATTCTAGCTTACATTAGCCTTTGGCTCCGGTTAGCACAAGGCTAAACTACTGTATTAACAACAATAGCTCTTCACCTATGAAACACTCTTTCTTCCTTTTTTGGGTTGCTTTGCAATGTAGGCAGTTGTTGCCAATGCTGGAATAGCAACTTGGTCTGCAGGATTTTCCACCACTGAATCAGGCTTTCATCGAAGGGTTGCACACACACATGAATTTGTACAGCATGACCTGCAATTGGCCAAAGCCTCTCATCATGGCCTAGATTTGACCTACACTGGGTGCAGAAGTCTAATGTTCTCTGACATCTCTCCATTCAATGCATGTATAGGTCCTGTTTGTGCATGTGTGTGTGTATTCTGAGCCCGTGTGTACATGTATATGACAATGGAGTGAAAACATTGAATTTCACCTATGGGACTAATAAAGTATATATAAAAAAAGAATGCTTCATGTTTATTATGGTATTTTTACCCTGTGACACCAAAATAAAAGCTGACTTGTGGAGCTTTTATTATTAAGGAGTGAATACTTTTGTGTGTAGTTAAAAGTCTGGTTTGAATGAGTCTGTTCATCTGTTCCTAGTGAGTTTAGTCCTAACACTAACTTTAATTTGAGTTTGACTGACTCATCATTTTAACTTATTATTCAATGTCTACCATCTACCTCACTTGGACATCTTTGAAGTAGGAGCAGCAACATCAACAGGAACACATGGATGCCGAAAATGTTTCTGAAACCTTCTAGTTGTAAGGTGACAGAGCCTCTGCTCTCTCTCTCTCTCTCTCTCACACACACACACACACACAGCAGATTGCATAACAGTTGTGTCACTTTGCAACACTTTGCTGCTGCAGGATCCCTCCCTCTCTCTCTCTGTTCATGTCTCGTGCCTGAGGCAGCAGACCACCTGTTTATTGTGTAAACTGCTGTGACCAAAGCAGGCAGACAAACAGGTGCTGTGTGTGTGTGTGTGTGTGTGTGTGTGTGTGTGTGTGTGTGTGTGTGTGTGTGTGTGTGTGTGTGTGTGATGTTGCCCTGCTGTGGACGTGTTCATCTCCTGGGCTCAGCACTTCTAAAGCCCTGCTTTGCTCACTCCCCCCCACCTCCCTCACCCCTGTCCCTCATCTGCTCCCATCCCATCTGTTGTAGCTCACTGATGTACAAACTGTATGTGAGGGAGCGAGGGGGCAAAGACAGTTGGGATAAAAAATGGGGAGTGACTCTGTGCCTCTGTAGAAATAAACAGCAGTATATAACCAAATAAAATGTGCATCAAAATTTTTCGGTCTCCTAAGTCAATTGCCATCTCAGCTGCTGAAATGGAAACCAGCACACAAAGAGAGGCAGTCGCAGATGGTCGAGGCAGATAAGAACAATGCAATGACTGAATGACCAGTTGAAGATACAAATAAGCTTAGACAGAGACACAGGCTGGTTGACTGGCAGGCAGGCAGCTCAAAAGCAAAGAAACACAGCAACAAAGACACTACAGCAATCTGACTGGGTAAAACAGGCTGGTATATGTGCTGTGGGGCTGATGAGGAAATGGATGCTGGTATGGGAAACGGGCAGGGAAGCTCAGGGGAGGGAATCAGGTGACGGGAGAGCAGATAACAGGAAAGTATGAAGGCATCTAGTGGACAGGTAAAGAATAACACTGAGGGGGTATGGGAGGGCGGAAATGTGTCTGAAGAGCAGGACAGAGAGACAGAGCGGGCAGGAATTCACACATTTGAGTCGGTGAATATTGTGACCAAATTTAAGTATCAGTGAAACTGATAAATAGATTTGGCAAAGTGTTGTCTAACAGATTACTCATTCGCTATTTAACAAATGACTAATTAACTCTTTGCTAAATAAACAGAGAGACACACCACATTAACAAATGTGGGTATTGTACCAACTTGGAACGGAGTGGTTAAGACTTGTCATCTGCTTGTCTCCTGTCTATCAAATGAAGACAAATTATAAGAAAAAGAAAACAGTCACTGGCACAATCAGCCTGCAACAGACAATCTAAACCCATTAAAATATTCAAATACTGCACATGCATCCAACAACCACTATCCACCCAGCACTAAATTGCTCATTTACATGTCCAAAGACATCTAAATTTCTACATTAACTCTGGACTAAATGTTTGAAAATCGAAAAACATCAAGGTTCTTTGCACTGTCTTTCAAAGATTTTACTTAAATGTGTAGTGGGACCTGTACGACATTGAAATATAGTTGTTTAAAAGCTGTTAAAAAATGGGTCATATGTAACCTTATCATATAAAAACCTCCCCCTTTTTAAACTAATTTAGCCTGGATTTAACCAGGACATGTGGTCATCTTTAACCTCGTATATCACCAAATCACTGCTTCCTGACAACATAACAGCCCATACAGTTCTGCCAATAGTAACTATGGTGTCTGCAGGCCTGTATTAGTCACAATTGACAGTCACAACAATGAACAAGATCATTGTTCACTTGACACGCGCAGAGATACACACACAACCCACATCTCCCAGAGGATGCTTGCAAGTAGGACACTGACTCCTCTGGTTTCTCCCTCCAGAGTGTGTGCACTTATAGTGGCAAACTATAAAAAGAAACTGCTGTTATAGACTGGAACTCGAATACCCCTTCAAACTCACTCGTCTGTGTGATTCACACCGCAAATGTGGCATCGTGAAACAGTGACACAGCTTTTACCGTCATCAGCAGAGAAATGGCACCAACTCTGGGTTACCTGATGTAGGTTCTCAATTGTTTATAGCCCAATGAGACATTTCCGCAGTCTGTGGCTTTTTCTAAAGAGAAAAGGTGAAGACTGGTGCAAGCCAAGCCAATCTCTTGACAGCTTATGCGGGGGCTGAAGTGCTCGCATGGTGTTTTTAGGGAGGAGGTTGAATACCAGATACCTGAAGTTCAACATTCACTTTGTTCGAGTGTACGGAGAATTTGAGTAACCTGCTACTGTACAGTTGGTGGCGTGGCTATGCCCCCCCAGCAAGTGTGCAGACTGTACAATTATTCAAGCCACTCTCAGCGTTGCATGAGTCACAGGCCTGGGCCATATTGGAATAACACAATAAACCCATAATAGAATAGAATAGAGCAGCACTGCTGAGCAATCTGTGTGTGGCCTTTTGTGATGTGAAAACGATCACTGGAGACGTGCTGAAGAAAACCAAAATCCATAGCATTTTTTTCCCATCTGTCACACCGAACAGGATTCAGCATTTAAAAGATCTAATCCCTTCTTCTTTTCTTGTCTTATTATTAAACATAAAATCCCATGGGGAAAAAAACACAAAATGCAGTACGACTACATTGTCTTACTCCTAAACTCATACCCCCACTGCTTTTCACAGCTTTTTATCTTATTTGGAGGATTTCCAGCAGGGCCGAAAAACAAGTGGAGTAACAGAGAAAAAGGATAAAAATAAAGGGACTGACAGGATTTACACTGCTAGCACTTTTTCAGCTCCTTCCTTAAACAGGCAACAATAGATTTCTCAAACTGCAGGAACACCTACATGCTCACAACTACTTTGACAGACGAGGAGAGCGGCCTGAATAATCTACTATAGAGTGTGTGTTTGTTCTATCATTACACTCTGTGCCTTGGTGATGACTGGACTGACTGATTTGTTTTATGACAAGCTGCCTGGCACGGTGAAAACCCATACTCTGAAGGTTTAAGAGGCATTTTTTGGATGGTCTGCTTATTTGTGTAAAACCATCTTAAACATCATTCTGCCTCAGTGCCAAGGACTCTAAATTATTGGGCTAGCATTAGGTATTAATACATAGTAAAATGTGCTAACACATGCCTAGCTTTGAGCTCACAAAGGCAATGTTGGAAAAACAAAGGACTTTTTTTTACTTTTGGGCACACAATATGTTTTTAATCAATTAAGTTGAAATAAATCTTTTTTTTTATTTAGCTTTTTTTTTATCATAGGTTTGTTACTCGAAACTAGACACCATGGTGTGATGAATGACAATTCTTTAAAGAGCAATACTTGTTCATTTTCAAAAGATTTAATTAAAAACACACTGTGTAGGATTTAGGGGAATATATTGGCAGAAATCAAATGTAATTCAATTTCTTTAGTGTATAATCACCTGAAACTACCTTAGAATGAGCCATTTATATTTACATAGGAAGTGAGTCTTCGTCAACAGAGATTGCCATGTTGCACCGCCATTTTTCTACTGTAACTTAGAATGGACAAACCAAACACTGGCTCTAGATAGGGCATTTCTCACTTTTGCATCATTAGCAGCCCCTCTGCAACGAGCAGCATACACACACTGTTCCTTTAAATTGTTGTAGGGTAGGCTAATGCAATGACTCCGAGAAGAAAATATTGACGGACTGAGCTAAACCCCTGCTGAGCCTTAGCACACAGGCTGTAAACCTGCATGGCAGGTTATGTCACTATAAACAGATTATATCAGCTGAATATATGACTACAGTCTGCTGCCCCAGCTGGTCCAGGTGAGGTAAGAACTCCTCTGTGCTCCCACTCCGCTTACATCACACCTTCCACCTCCAATATAACCCAGGGAAAAACCCCAGCAGAGAGAAACAGCTGACTCACACAATGCCTCCCATCACTGGCCTCTAATTAAAAGACAGATAACACACAGCATTTGTTGGACGCTTTAATCCAAAGCTTCTCACGGCACCACAAGGCACTTACATTTTTAGCCCTGTATCCCCAGTGGAGATTAAACCTGTGACCCCGACGGTGTTTGTGTCAAAGATAAACCCATTGAAGTACACAAGACGTTAATAATTCACATAGAGCTGCATTGTTTTTCCTTTTGAAGGGTTGCTGTCTAATAGTTTGATCCTAACTGAGCCTCTTGGACCAAAGCACCAACCCACTGAAAGCATTCAAAGAGTTTGGCCTATGTGTCTCACAATTCATTTGCCAGTTTCAGAAGAGAAGAGGAAAAAAAACTGTTGATAGTTTTGTAACAGAAGCAACAGCTGTGTTGCTCTGTAATGCCGTCTTGCGGATGTCGTGAGCTGACTTCACAAGCTCGACAGGAATCCCGTCCATAAGTGTAATTTGCTTGTGGTTTTCCTGCATGCCTCTGTCTGGGCTGTTGGTACTTGACCTATTATTTCACAGCTAACTCGATACAAATGGCAGATAGTTAAACATGACAGTGACGGCAGTGATAAAGTAGAGCTACGCTTTATCAGAAAGGCATTTAATTGTGGACGTTTTGACATCCTTAAACAGTCTCATGTAATCCTTAATAGAAACAGAGCCTGCAACAATTCTGTATTATTGATTACTGACTTTCATTGTAATTGTATCATGTTGTTGTTATTAACATCATCATTCAAAATTTTCCAAGCTAATTGTCATTAAAAACAATACAATTAGTTATTAAAGTTTAAGTTTGTCTGAATAAAAGTAAAAGTCAATTTTAAGTTCAGGAAATAAATCCTATTAACATACTGATACTGATAGTAAACATGTTGCTCAGCTGAGGATGGAAACACTGGCTCTTGCAGTAACCTGACCTCTGATCTTCCAGGTGATTATTGGTGTCAATAGTACAAGCTTTTCATCCTAATTACCTTTCCTAGGTCTTAAAGGTGGTAGATTATAGGTTCGGGTGCATGGAAACAAATGTATTTAATTAAAAACAATATATTTAGTACACGTTAATGCTGTCTTTGACAGCATGCTTACAGTATCTCCTCTCTCTCTCTCTCTCTCTAGCTTTGGAAACTCATTTCACTAACTCAGCCGTCATTTTTCGGGGTCCTCCCCCACATTAAGTTTGAAACTGTTGAGGGGTCTATCTCGACACTGTGACTGTGTGTTGGCTTCTCCAAGGAAGACATGCAGCCTTTGGCCAGCTGTCCCCTGCAGGCTCAGGGTAGCTTGTTGCTCTGCCTCCTCACCCCACACTGACAGGCTCTACTTTCCTCAGATAAAAATAGATAACGATGCTAACAGATGCACCAGCCCCTGTCTATCTATCTGGGCTCACACACACACACACACATACACACACACACACACACACACACACACACACGTATGCACAGAAACACTGTTACCCACCTATTCATAAGCTCAGAACATTCTGGACATAATATAGGAGAGATTAGGCGAGACAATGAGCAGTGCATTCTGAGAAGATCAAACTATGACCATATAATGTAGGTTACATTTCTGAACTGACACAAGATTAAAGAAATCAATTACCAAGTTTAAAGAGAGCAACTAATAATCGGGTCATGGCACATTCAGGGCACCGCAAAAATAGTCAACTATATACAGAAGCGGGCCTTGGCTCTGAGAACTGCAACTACAGATTTAACTTAAATATCCACTGCCAGAAAAGCAAAGGTGATGCAAGTGCAGACACTGTGAACCCAGTGGATACTGAAGGAGCAATGAAGTTGATGCTGAAAGGTCATGAGTCAATTTTAGATCATGAGTTGAATCACGTAGAGAATAAATTAATTGCTTCTGTTCAGTAAAATATAATCTAATTTCCTTCCTCACTGTTCTCATAACTCCTCATCTCCTCCAACTCCTGTCCAGCAGCCAATGCAGGTTTCCCAAAAAGGAAAGTAAGCAGGACTCACCGTTCGCAGGAACTGAATCTCCTCCTCTCCCTCTCCCCCTTCTGCCATCCTTCGCCGAGGGTTATTCGCAGCTCCTCGGGAGAAAAGAGAAAATCCTTCTCTTCAGGATTTGGATTTTTTTTTATCTCCTTTGCTATGTCCCTCCCTCTTGCTCTCCACGTTGCACCTCTCTCCTTTCTTTCTTGTTGCTGTACCACTCTCTCTCTCTCTCTCTCTCTCACACACACACTCTCAGTGTCTCTCGCTCTCAGTGCTAGTGTGTGTGGGTGTGCTGGAGGACAGCATGAGTCTTGTGGCTCTCACGGTGTTGTGAGAGAGAGTGACGGGAGGCGAGGCTCTCCCTGGCTCCTCTCTCCTCTCGGCTTGCATCCCCCAACCACAGATGAGGGAGGGAGAGAGGGAAGGGAGGGGCAGGCACCTTGTTACACATTTATACAGCTCCCATCCCACCGTGCCGCCATGTTTGTAGAAGTGGGCCACTCCTTCACACAGGCTGACCCCCTCCAACAAACACACACACACACATGCACCCACCTCCCTCCCCTCCCTCCCCATGTCTGAGGCTATAAAAGGAAAGCGGGGTGAGGACTAGCCTTTGGGGAGTGTGCAGTAAGAACAGATGCACACACAAACACACACACCTTAACTCTTCAAAGTGAATAAGTCAGATGCACTGTACAAAACCCTCTCAGAATTAGGTCTACCAGTGCATTACTGCTGCATTAGGAAACTATTTGGAAAATTCAGACACCTGTATCACCTGACAGTCAGCTGATGAAGTTGTGTCATGTTAAAATTTCTTTGCAGGTTATCATGATCTCCGCAGGAGTGATGCAGGACTAAATCAGCAGAGATGCTTGATGGGGGTTTTGTTACGTCATAATCTGGAAATGGAACTGTACAAATTCCTAAAAAACTTCAGCATTACAGTTAAAGATAGAGACAAGAAACATCCTTAGTAAAAAAAAACGCAAAACCTGATAATCTGCTTGATCAGTATATGTAAATAGTTGACATCACGTTTTTCCCAAACACTTTAAAATCACTCTAGTGGAGGAAAAAATCTCTAACTCTGTTGTGTAACAATGTGCTCATGGCTCCATCACTTTTATTTTTGATCAAATGTCAGGAAATATGATAAATGCCTGATATCTCCTGTTTTCAGACCCCTAGGTTAAAATTTTATCAATTTTTGACATTTTTGCCTGAAATAGGACCTTAAAGATAAATTAATTACAAGCAATTAAATGAATATTAATGTCACCGCTGTTCACAGTTATCATTTACTGTGTTTCAACACTCAACAAAACGCAGTTGTACAGGTGTAATTCATGTTCTTCCCTAATTAATGTCAATATCCTGAGGTAATGTAATATCTGTTGGTTCATAGCTAAGATCAACCCTCAGCTTTACAGCTGCTTTCTTACAGTCCAATCAATAACAAGATGAGAGGCTTTGACAATATACCAGGCTTTTAATTAGCTCCATGCCCTTTCACACCTTCCTATAATATTTTACATTTTATGCTTCAGTGTTTAAGTGGCAAAGGTCTTTAACTGCACTGAAAACAGTAATTGCCATATTATTTTTTAATGTCCTGATCAATTAACTGTAGCAATATCGCTGTCAACAGCACCCAGACATTTTGTAGTCACACAAGGAGTGTGTGAAGAAGGTCATCAAGATAATATATTTTACCATAAAAATTATCCAGGTGTTCTATTTTTAATTTATTTTATTCTTTTTATGTAACAATGTCAGCAGGGTGATTCTTCCCTCCTTCCTTCCTGTCTAATTTTATTTCATTTATTTTATTTTTTTGGAAGGGATTGGGTGATATGAACAGTGACAAATCAGCAGAATATTAATGATTATTAATAACTGATTAACTGTGTAAAAAATTGCAAACATTTCTAAACACTTTCTGGTATCCACCATTGTAAAGTGATATTTGTGTACAGGACTATTGGCTGGACATAAGCAATTTAAAGATGTCACCTTGGGCATGGTACGTTGTGATGGGCATTTTCAGTATACTGTCTTATTTCAAACATCCAATTTAATTTATCTAGTTATTAAAAGGTGTCCATCCAGCTTTTCTGTCAGATTCCTTTGCAGCCTGAATAAAATCTTATTTTAGCTCTGAAAAGATTATACAATGACACTGAATTACAAATATATTGTGATTTGTTTCAGTCTGCAAAGGCCAAAAATGTTATCCTCTCTCAATATCAAAGCTCTATCTGGAAACCCTGATCCCTGAAGGAAACAGTGGATACGCCTGAGTGTCAGTGGCACACCCCTCTTGGTCATATCAGGCAGCAGGGATGCACCAGACAGAGAAGCTGGAAGTCTGAGCGGAAAAAAGCGCATCACACAAAAACGGTGACCATCCTCCAGACAGTGTGCACAGACCCACACATCCTTACCTCCTCAGTCTCCATCTGGCATCCTTCAGCATGCTCTTCTTCCTGCCCATCTCCCGCTGCAACAGCAGCTGGCAGCGGATAAAGATGTTTTGGGACGCTGCTCGCCGGGACACAACTCCGTCCAGCGGGTGATACGGAGAGGAGAGGAGGCGGAGGAGGTGTTACGCCACTGAAGCACAAGTGACATGAATTCTGGGAGTATGAGTCCGGATTCAGAAGCGACCTGCTGTTGCCTGATTTTCTGCCAACTCATGAATCCCCCTCCGTTTACGTGCAGTCCCGACGTAAGGCCGGAAGGTGGCGACATTGTACATAGAATTAACCTTGTATCTCTGTACATTGATCTCCAATTCTGGCTTCAAAATGGTCAATTAGTCTCCATTTTTAAGGGACAGATCACTCCCGGTATCGTTGTAGCAGTGCCATGAACTACTCGGAAAATTAAGATCGTTTCTTTGCAATATGCCAGAGAGCTGCTGGGTGACTAATGTTAACTGTACGACTGACAAACCTATTTTAAGCCCAGGCTTGGCCAGTTTGAAATGCTTTAACTTACTCATACTCGTACACAGTCATGTTTTAAGCTAGCGCAGAGGTAGTGCTATCATGATTCCCTCTCATATCTTGCCTTTCATCACCAGAAGGGCTTCAAAGTAGTTACAAACCATACTGGCCTTAATATTCTCTGGTCAAAATGTAATTCAAGGTTGTAATTCAACCAGACAGGATGAAGAAACGAAGTTCACTCAAGATTTTGCAGTGTAGTGTCTCATCTCACAGAATACACCTGTCCTCCGAACAAAGATGGCGGCGATCTCAATGACTTCGGTAGTTAGCGTTAGCTTAGCTTAGCTAATTAGCAGTTATCATAACTTTACAGTAGCATCTCGTGACTCTTTACTAACGGTCTAATGCACTTTGTTGTGCCGCCATCTTGAAATGTAATTAAAACAAACGAAAGAAAATAAAATGCTGTCTCTAAAAGGCCATAAAGTAATGTTAACATTACGCTAGCTAGTTTCTTTACTTTACTAACAATGGCACAAAGTTAACACTCACCACAGAGCAAACTAAGTCATTCATTACAAGTACAAATAGCAATTAAGTGGAAAGAAACAGGCTAATTAACCTTTCAGCTCTCACATGCCAATTTAATTTAACAGAAAAACTCAATCTCTGAACAAGTTAACTGCTTTCGGTTTCTATAAAAAATTACAAAATAAAAGTCTTAAAACAAAACACATTAGTCACAAAAAATCAGGTATGGGCAGTGTTACTTATTTACAGTGGAAATGCAAAGGCTAAAATGTAATGGTGTTAAATTATATCAATGAGGGCCACCAGCCTTTCTATTTTTCAACACGTGTCAAATGTCTTTAGATTTACCAGCTGAGTTGATTGCAGCTCTTCCTTTTTTACAGAGCTATTGCTTAAGATTACAGTAAGATTACCACACTGCCAGGAAATAGCATTAAATACTTTTTTTTCTTCTGTAACATGTCAGTGTTCCCTGTTGAAGTCATTCAGTTATCTGCTTTCTAATGCAAATCCAAATGCATTTTTAGGTGTTTTGGGCTTGGCGTGCATTGACTGCAGGATTCCTGCTCTGTGCATCTTTCCCTGCTTTTGAATGCCATATCGTCTACTCTCTCTGCCAGCCAGTCAACTTCCTGCAGCAAAGAAGCCACCTCTGCAGACTTAGGGACATTAATGTCCCCTGTTTGGTCGCCTCTTCCTCTTGGTGTGTTACAACAAGGATGCCTTTGAGTCTCCCTGCCCAGCTGCACAGCCACATTCACAAGCACAAACACTACCTCCCTGTGTAATCACTTGCTACCCTGAGAAATGACAGAGGGAGTTTAAAAAAGAGGGAAAAATCAGGGTGATAGTGGTGATTTGGGGGACACTGGGGACCCTGGATAAACAAATCTAGGAGGGAGGCACGTGTCAGGATTCAACAGTGTTGTAAGATATCTAACGATTCCTTTTCAGGAACTGATTCTTCTGCCAAGTTCAGGTGATGCCCCAGAAAACTGCATCAAAAAGTGACACTGAGGTGTGGCCTATTTTTTTTCTCTCTCTGTTGATGCTCTGAAAAAAGAACCGCAGATGTCGCTTCCTGGAGTACACTGATGGTGTTCAGATGATTGCTCATCACTATCTCTCTCTAGCTCTCCTCCTCCTTCCTCTATGGGTACTGCATTTGTGTTCACAGTTCTCTCTCTCTCTCTCCTCTCCCCTCCCCCTTGAGCAAGCACACACATACACACAGAAACACACACACATAGAAACTGATGTGAGTTCCCCTATCTGTCAGAGCCAGTTCCTCCATTTAAGATGCTGACTTGTTTATGTTGAAGGGACAAGTGAATGACTTTAGTTAGCTCTTTCACTCTACTTTGAAGCTTGTTCGAGGCTTTTTCTCTCAGCATGTTTGCTTTTTTGTAGGCGACGGGAGCATGAAGTCTGTTTTGTCGCTGATTTGTGGTTGATAGATGTCTTCAGATAGCAGAGAGAGAGAGAGGTTGACCGACACACAGAGAGGTTTGATAAGCAGGGTTTTAGGTGACTGTCGATGAGTGGTAGGTGGGCAGCCCTCAGCCCCAGCAGCTTTCCGTCCTGTGCCCGTTCTTGCTGTCCTGGGCACATAAACACTTAGAGGACACAGAGGAAGAGAAGGAGGAGGAGGAGGAGGAGGAGGAGGAGCAGGGTCAACCATGGAGCTGTAGGGACACGCTCAGATGCCCGTGCGGATCACCAGTGGAGGAGGAGTGCCGCTCAGGAGAAGAGCTCTGCGATGAACAAGACCAAGAGGTAATTAAAAAGAAGAGAGTGAACCAAAACTGAGAGTCTGGTGCACTCAGACCCACTTGCAAACTCAGTTTCTGAGTGAGTATGTGTCAGCAGCAAGTGTGTTGTGTGCAGCAAAGATGTGTGAACCTTGAGGTTATGAGATGCAGTGTGGTTTGTGCAAAGGCTCTTGACAATTCGAAGAGAAATGAGGGCATTTAGATTTATTTTCCGCTTGGTGTGTGTGTGTGTGTGTGTGTGTGTGCGTGTGTGTTTTCTGCAACTTATTTAAAGCTAGATAGTGTGCAATGAAAAAAAAGAAAGTCATGGTAAGTTGCAAGTAACACACATACACACTCACAGACAGTCACAGCTAATATGTTTGACCTGCATATCAGTTAAGAGTATCAACATCTCACATTATTTGTGTGTACTGCACACAAGCGAGCTCTGACATTCAACCGTTACACGTGCCTGTTCAGCGCTGCCTTCTCACCTTTCTATGGAAATGTATTCTGCTTTTCTGTTATCTTCAGCTAATTCCAATTTACATGTCACTTAAGTTATTTTTTAAGTTTTTTTTTTTGCATTAGATCTTAGATACAGATGAGTATCGACACGTTTAGTGGCCCTGTGTTTTTAGTGGTACTTTTTTTAGTGCTGTAGATGTGACCGCAGCTCTTATCAGATTGCCTGGAATGAAAGGGTTAGGTGCTGAATGTTAAGGTAGTCAGATGTGTGTTGTGTGTGATTTAGCTACCTTAATTTAAGGTGGACTGCTAGAGAGGCCATATCACTGTGCTTCCCCTTCAGTGGTGAGGTTATCTTACAGTTTGTTTGTATTTTACAATTGGTAACACGCATTTCTCAAACTGAGTTCACTTTTTCAGAACTCTCTTCACACATCCAGCACAACAAAGTCAATGCATTCAGTGACACATCTCTCAAAATCCACGAATTGCTTTATCATTCAAACTCAAAAATTTGCATTCAAGAAAATAAAAGCACAAAAATACATAACAGGAAATGACCTAAAACTAGACTATAATATATGCTCTGTTACATCTATATCTAGAAAAGAAATTTTAAAAATGAAATGCATAAAGCTCTAATTGGGACATACAGCACTGAGGGTTTATTTCCTGTGATGACCTCTGTAAAAGACGAGGAAAGACAGCAGGTGAGGAAGAATCCAGAAGGTGCTGTAATTGTATGGGACAGTTATTTCCCTGTTAAAGGTTTTTTTGGGAGGGGAGTTTCCAAGGACAGAGGCCTCTGTGGTAAATTGTGATTTGCGGTATTGGGCTTTATAAATAAAATTGAATTGAACTGATGCATGTCCTCTCCCACTCACAGAGTAGTAAACAGCTCATCCTAGGAGGGCGTCACTTTCCCTCACCTTACTCTCCATTCCTCAACCCCACAGAGGAGTTCTTTTCTTTTAAGACCACCAGCCACATGATGTGATGTCCCTCTAGAATGCAGTTGTCTGGGTGTCTGGACATATCCGCCAGGGATAGATCAGGCATCCATAAAGATTCCTTCCCAGTATTGTTGCAAGAGAGGACATAAGGTGTGATATACGTAGATGAGACCTTGTGGCCAAATGCAGAAGACAGGGATTTCTATATCTGTAGCTGTCCTATACAAGAAGTCACTATGTACAGTTTTGTATCACATTACTGGAATTACTTTAGTTTCACTTTGTGCACGTGGAATTACAGCAATCTGCAAAAATAGCACAACAAAGCCTATTGAAGCACTTTTGAATCTTTTCTGTGACATACACTGTAAGGAAGCACAATAACTGCAGTGAAGAAGTTACTTTTGTTGAAATGGAATACTTCAAGGACAAAAGCGACACATATTGCAAGGCACCTGTTGTTAGTTTCATTTGCGTCATTGTGTGATGAGTGTCGAAGTGTTAACTGTTTTGGTTGCATTTGTGCATTTTGGAATTTAAAAAAAACAACTTAAAACAATAAACTGTAAATCAGCAGTTAGAGTTACTAGAATACAAAAGGCGATTGATTACTGTATGGTTTGCTAAGATGCACAAATGGTTGTGTGTGTGTGTGTGTGTGTGTGTGTGTGTGTGTGTGTGTGTGTGTGTGTGTGTGTTTCATCAAAACATGACAACCTAAATTAACTCATCCTGCTGATTGAAGCAAAGGGAAATAAGAATTACTGATTGGCCAAGTGCTTGGCCCGTGTGTGTGTGTGTGTGTGTGTGTGTGTGTGTGTGTGTGTGTGTGTGTGTGTGTGTGAGATACTGATGGTGTGTGTAGTTGCACAGGTAGCCCATTATTAAATTGTCTAACAAATTCAAGGCTGCAGTCTTAAACAGTCACAGCATTTGCTGTCATTTTTCTAATTCTAACTACAGTGGTTGTTACAGTGGCCTTATTGTTGCACCAAAAGGATGAATGGCTCAGTGCAGTAGATGCAGAGGGAACAAGAACGCAGGTTGTGAGAGGGGAGAGAGAAAAAGAGCAGCTCACAAACAAGGCCTTCAAAGGGCCCTGGCTTCAATTAATCAATTAAGGAAAGAAAGAGAGGAATTTGCATATCCCCCCGCCAGTGTGAGAGCGAGAGAGGGAGAAAGGGGAGGGGGGGGACTGGATCTGTAGCCAGGAGTCTTGACACGGATGGGAAAGGAGAGTGAGAGGGGGATTTCCAAACAAAAAAAGGAGAAGCTGTTTCCTGAATGCTTTGAATAGAGCAAGGATGAAGGAAGAGGAAAAAAGGGGGCGAAGAAGTAGTCAGAGAGGAAATGGAGGTGTGGAAGGTCATCCTAAAACTAAATCAGTGATATGATGGACCCAGACCCAAGTTCATTAACACTTAAAGAAGAAGACACTTAGATTTTTTCTCCTCATTGTCATTCACTATCAAGTTTCAGCAGTGATATGTTTCCATGGATGCAGCAGTACATAGAGGGGGTAGTTACTATGTTGTGTATCTGACTCTTAGGAAAAGGTAAATGCAAATACCCAAACAGTAACTCCTGTTGTGTTCAGATTTGCATGGCAGTCCACCACATGCTGACTCTATTTACCAACAGCTCTCTGACTCTTAAGCTGGCCAGGCTGATTACACAGAAAAGACACCACTGCCTGCTGTGCCGCGCATTACCTGCTCAGCACTCTGGGGGAAATTCCCTGACAGACGTCATGACATGAATAACATTTCCCCATCAGCACTTCGGTTTGTAGTAGCGAGTGTGTCTCCTCATATGTGCGGCCGCGATGACAGACAGAGCTGGATTCACTCTGAGTCAAACAGAAAGATGACAAGTTGTAAAGGGCATTCAGATAAGAGAGACATCGATCGGAAGTCAGGAAATTAATTGGCCAACTGTACGATAACAAATTAATCATTTAAGTTTTTTTATTTCTATACATTTACTTCATTAGTTTGCAAATTATTAAAAAAAAAATGTAAAAGATAAACATGGAGATATTCATACATTTTACAGGACACAATAAAGAGATTAAAATGGGAAAATTGATTCATCAAGCAAAAAAATGTTCCAGTCTCACCTTTAGCTCTGGGACATATGGTAGTCATTCACACAATCTATTGATATTTTTAATCTTAAAAGGATTTACTCAGTAAAGACTGATAATTAGTTGACAACCTCCAGTCATATATTAATGAGTACATATGTTTCATTTCTGCATTGGGGGTGACACATAAAACTGAGGGGTGGGGGTCCTCCCTTAGAACATTTTGAGCATCAAACACTTAATTTCCTGCATTCTGGTGATTTTTCTTGTGTCCATTTTGGTCTTTTCGGCCTTAATTTATGGTAGAAATGTCTTTAATCTTGTCAAAGTAAAAGTCATCTGCTACTTTCATGTTGTTATTGGGGGAGACAAATGTACAGGCTCTAACCATTGAAGGGGCATGTGTAACCTGCATCTCCCCTGAGGTCTACACCAATGTACATTGAATTTTATGAAGGCCATTTTGTGGCAGCTCAGTGTAGCAAAGTAACCTAATGAATAAGGCTCCAGTCTCTAAAGGTGGGGATTGTGGGTTCATCCCTCCTGAGTATGTCAAATGATGTTTAGTTTATACTGTACTTATCTGAAATTTCTAGGAATCAGCCAAATGCTGTTGCACTGTTGTCAGATGAAAACTGTCTTATGGAGCTTAGGGGAAAAAAAACAAGCTTTAAGCTGCTTGTCTTTTTGACATTGTTTACTGGTTGGCTAATTCTCTCAACTATCAGAGAAGTCAAGTCAAGTCAATATTATTTATATAGCCCCAAAAATCCCAAAATAAAAAATTAGCCTCAAAGGGCTTTACAGTGTGGACAGAACATGACAAACTGAGGGTCTGAGGTCTGAGAGAGACACAAATCAAGGACATCAAAAACATGTGATGAGATACAAGTTGTGCACTGGACAATAGAAGTCTAACAGGCGGCTGAGGTATAGATAAAGTGAACCCAGGAACCTCCATGTGTCGTGAGGCTTACCTATACGGTAAAACAGCTCACAGTGGTACATACTGTGCTGTTTACTGTTAGTGTTTTGAATGCAGTAGCCAGCTGGTGTAATGAAGCGAAGAGGAGGAGGAGGAGACGTGGGGTGTTGTTGTCCAGCAGGTTTCCAAACCAGCCATTGGGAGCCAGACTACTGGGATGTAGAGACATAGGGTTGTCACTTACACAACCCAAACCCCCCACCCCCACCCCCCCATCTGGGTGTCTGAATTCAGGCATGGCTGATGGGGAGATGTGTGGTGTGACAACTGTGATGGATTGGATAAAACAGCAGGTACAGGCAGGAGAACAGCTTGTGGTATAAATAGATGAGTTAATGTCATCACATACGCCTGTATGAATCTTTGCATCCATGAGTGTCCATCAGTGTTGGAAGAAGTACTCAGTTATTGTACCTAAGGAAGATTGCAAATATAATGTGAAGAAATTGTTACGAGCAAAAGTCCTGCATTCAATTTTCAAATGTAAAAGTGCAAAAGTATCAGCCTCAGAATATACTTAAAGTCACTAAAACTGAAAGTACTCATTCTGCAGAATGCCCATTTCAGTATAATGTTTATACTGGATTATAATTATTAATGCAATAATGTGTTTAATGTTAAAGCTGGTGAAAGTGGACCTAATTGTCATTACTTTATGTACTCTACATGTTAAGTAGTCTGTGAATCTCTCCAAGGATCAATAAAGTTTTGTCTTAATCTATAATTTTACATAATAGTTTATTTGTTTATCATATTTTGCAAAATTAATCTGAATCTGCAAAGTAAGTAAAGTTATCGAAAAAATCTAGTGGAGTAAAAAGTACAATATTTGCCTCTAAAATGGTGTTTAAGTAGTGGAAGCAGCAGAAAATGGAAGAGTACAAGTACTTCAAAATGAATTTAGTTACTTTCCACCACCGCTGTCCATTTATGTGCTGTACATAAAGCAAAAGGTTTTGTGTGGCTTAAGTGAGTGTGGTTGCACATGTATGTTGAATTATGCTGTATGCTGTGTGTGTGTGTGTGTGTGTGTGTGTGTGTGTGTGTGTGTGTGTGTGTGTGTGTGTGTGTGTGTGTGTGTGTGTGTGTGTTTTGCTGGGGAAATGGACTGTGCTCGCAGACACGCACACATACGCACACACAGGTTAAAAGAAGGGGATGCAGGTCTGGTCATTCAGGGAACTTGTCGCCAGTTCTCTGAACTCAAAGAGTTTCCTGGTATTATCATGACATTAGCCGCAGTATAGCGAGCGACACAGTTTCACAGCATTACACGACACACTCTTTCTACATGAGGACAAAAACACTCAAACATAACAATGACAGCTTTACAACCTTTTTTTTAAAGGAGACAAACAATAATAGGTTTTCATTTAGACTTATTTCAAATTTGGCAGGACTAATGCATCAAACCCTTTTCTTCAAACTGAAGCAAAGATACCAGTTTAAATGTAAAAATATAAAAACAGGGTCAGTTACTGATTATTGTGAAATACACTCAGACGTTGCTAAACGGAGCCCCTGATGTGAAGAGGAAGCATTAATCGCATCGTGAAACGAACGAGTCCCATTTGTCTTTTTAAGGGCATTTGAAAAACCCTTAAAGAGTAAATCCAGAAAAGAAGTGCTGCTCCCTGACCTTCATTGGTTGAAAGTCATTCAGTATCAATCCAGCTTCACAGGTGTGGTCTACATGCTACCTCTGACCCTCTGTCAATCTTTTTATAGTTACATATGTGCCTGTAAATGAGTGAGTGATCTTTACTTCTTAGACAGACTGTTTTAGAAACCTAAGGAGGAAAAAACATTTAATATTTAACAAGAAAAAAAAGAGGAAAATAAACAATTAGAGTGTAAGAGTTGATCAGTGTACTAAGCAACCATCACCCAAGGTGACAACATTGTATGTTTATAACATGTATAGATTTTAATGTCCCCGGTGAATGTTGTCGAGCAACCACAGAAGCCTGCAAACGTTGTCATTTTTACATGCTGTCATATATGACGTCATTTGCTTTTTGCAGCAGATGTTTGTATCCTCAACACAAAACTGCAGTAAATAATAACTTTAGCTACAGTGTATGCCGCAAACTCTGCTGCTCTTTCATGACTGCATACAGGTGCTGAAAGGAACTGAAAGACAGTACAGTGCATTATTGTACCTTTTCAGTCTGACTTTCACATTTTTAGTGTAAACTGTTTAAAAGCAAGCATTTAAACTACAAAGGCAATGGCCAAGTATTGGCAACTTAGACCAGAAATGTCCAAGTTCTCAAAAAAGTTGTCTTAAATTTAAAACAACTTAATAAACACAGCAGTGTTGCTGTGTTTTTTTTTACAATTCATTCTTTAAGATTCAAGGACTTACTATAATTGTACATACCCTATTAATTAGGCCTACTGTAAAGTTCCAAAGAGTGTGTGTGACCAAACAAATATGCATCAAAACTCTTCAACAAAAAGCTTTTGAAAGCACAGAGCAAGTAGAAATACAGTCCACCTGTCTGCAGCAGGGCCAGTTCTTCTTTCTTCTGAAACATGCAACACTTAAAACTGGACAAAATGTATGTGCAAGTACAAATGTTTAAGCTCTTTGACAAATAATGAACACTTTCTGGACTGTTTCACCACTATATGTCTGCCGGGCAGTTTCAGGTGGAGAAATATAGAGCGATACTCAGTTGTTTGCCTGCTCTGGCAATGCGTGATGGTTCAGACAGCTGCAATGCTGTAGAACAGCTTATCAGATGAAGAGAGATGTGTTTCCTCAGATGCTGACCTGCACTACCTCACCACACTCTGCTGAACGTATTTCTAGGTTACCTATACTCCCTGTCTGACTCTCTCTCTCTCTCTCTCTCTCTCTCTCTCTCTCTCTCTCTCTCTCTCTCAGGAAGTCCAATGAGAGCAGGAACGTGGTCCAGCGGCGGAGGTATACATGTCCCAGTCCTCAGGACATCACCCGCGCCCTGCAGAGCCCCAGCTCTGCTCCCAGCGCCAGTGCTGCCAGCCTGGATGAGCTCATACAGCGCTGCCTGAACTGCTTCGGTCAGTCTCTGTCCCTACGTGTTGGCATGCGTTCCCAAAGTTTGTCATGTGTCTTTACTCTTCATCACAGCCAGGTTATATAAATGAGGGATGAGGGGGGGGTGTCCAGGGTGAGAGAGACTGACAGGGAGGGAGGGAGACAAAGGGCAGTCTCATACAATCAAGCTTTGTTCTGCTGAGCTGCAGTGGCCAACTAGCTATTCCCATGCAATGTTAAACTATACAAATGTCTCTGCTATCCACCTCTCTTTCATTGGACTCAGTCTCTTCCTTGATCAGTTCATCCAAATCATGTCTATCCAAAAATAATGTCCTGGTTAATCTGGATAATCAAACATTTTGTAGAGAACATTTTTAATCCAAGGTGATAAATTATTATTATTATCATTATTATTATTATTATTGTTAGAATACATATTTTCTTAATGTTTGTCTTTACCCTTGTTTTTTTTTTTAAAGATAGCTATTCCCCTACGTTCATGCTGTCTTTCTCTAATTTCAAACAGCCTCTAAATTAGGGAGCATATTATTTTTTGTTTTATGCATTATCAAAGATGTATCTCATAATAAGCAAAAGGCAGGAAAAACACCCATGGCAGGTTGTTATTTCATTGCAAGTTTAACATAATCTGACACTTACACGTGCAGGAAATTTAAGAATGTCCAATCTTCCTGAGCTGCATGTCTCAGAGGTGGGATAGAAAGACAAAGTACCTGGAGAAAAAAAACAATATGAAAATAAAAAACCCACTTAAAAAGAAATAGACTGACTGAAATGACCCAAAATGAACTGAACTGCCTGACTTCTGAACCACCGTGCAGCCCATAGTTTTTTGTTGTTGTTTTTAACCACATTAATCCTGTGCTGCTGTGTATTGGTTGCAGATTCAGAGGGGAAGCTTTCCAGCCCCAGAGGGTCCCAGCTGGTCCACATGACTCTGATGATGCACAGTTGGGTCGTGCCTTCTCAGATGTTCGCCCAGAAACTTCTCACCCTATATCCTCCACTGTCACTCAGTGCAGCACTCTGGTCCCACCGGTGCACTGCTCCCAATCACATGTCCACGTTCATTAATCAGATCAGCAAACAGGCATAGCTTTGTTTTGCACTCATTGTCGGCAAAGCAGATTTGAAGTATATATCCCTGCTGGTGTTTAGTTTAATGTTGTGCCATATCTGCGCAGTGTGTTTAGATCCTTGACTCTGTTCCTCACTTATAAGGATTGTCCCTCAGACAAGAGAGGAGTGAGGCGGACACAGATCTGCCACCTTATCAGGTGAGTAGGGGTACCAGGAACATGAGCATGCTGTAGGACAGACTGTGACAGAACTGGTTATCCTGCTCTATTTGCGGGTTGTAAGCATATTTTCTGTCCTGCTTCATGGCAAGGCAGTGGATCAGCCAGTTCCCAGCGGTATTCGAGGCAAACCCCCTCCTGGAGCAGACAATGGGGGACCTGTGGGAGCTGGTCCGGTCAGACGGAGAGGAGACGCACTCGCAGCTCATCGACACTTCCTGCTTGTGAGCCATGTTGTGATTTGATTCACCATCATGCCCTGGAGGGATTATAGTTTGCTTATTTGGCTACAACTCAAACAAGTTTTCCTACACATGGAAAACTGAGTTTTTATATAAATAGGAAAAATGTCTTTTTTTGACCTGTTTTTTTTACCTTTCTTCTCCTAGAAGCCCTCATGTGAACATATTCCAGGCACCCTCACCCTCTGTGAAGAAGAGGAAGGTGTCTTTGATCTTCGACCACATGGAGCCAGATGAGATGGCCGAGCACCTCAGCTACCTGGAGTTTAAGAACTTCTGTAACGTTTCAGTAAGTTCAGTGAACAACTTCTCACTAGTTGCTGTTCTCACTCTGCTTAATGAGGTCTCGACATGTTTTCATGGCTTGTAGAAATGTTGCTCAAACACTGACAACAGGTCAAAGTGCATACAATGAAGAATAATGCTTAACTGACCAAATACCAATAAAATGCCAAATGTCATAAATTATATCATATAATTGCTCCCGTGCTGTAGACAGTTTAATGGCAACATCTTCTATGGATGTCCTTTGAAAATATCTTTGGCATCAGTAATAAAACTTTTGTTGGAACAACTTCTGAGTTGCACGATTCGGAGAAATCCCTTTGGGTGATGGGTAATATCTACAGCAGTATAAATCATTAACTTAGTGTTTTAATAAACTGAAGCATTTCATCTGCAAGATCCAATGGACAGAGCTGCAAGGCTTACTTAGTTACACATAATTAAGAGCAACCGCTTTGAGTGACAGGTTGTCTGCCAATAGCATCCTCAGCTTCCCGGACAGATTCGCCCCTCGCTCTTCCACAACACCAGCTTCCTACCCAAATATGGTCACTACTGGCTCCAAAAAACCAAGACGGCAGAAGGCCAAATGCAAGGCTTCAAAACAAGAGTTCACAAACCAATGGGTCTATGGTCCTCTTCCATGCATGGATGTATAAAGAGAATTGGATACAGTGCTGGAGTAATGCAAATTATAATGTAATAATGCGGCTCCTCGAAACTTTCAAAATGTTATCGGACCAAATAATTCAAATCCCAGTGGTGAAACAAGTAATTTCGTGGGGGTTGTGACTGATTTACAGTCATCTCTTTCACAATGTAAGCCTATGAGGAAAAGTCTTTTTGGACACCGTGGCATCGTGTGATGGACCCGGAAGTTGTAATTCCATTTTTGGCCACTATGTAAAATTGACTTCAAAGCAAGGCGCTGTTTCAGGGGGCTTGCATCCACAGAGTGCCCCATGTTGCTCTACCAGAGCCCAGAATAGACAAACCTAAAACTGACTCTACATGGGTCCATTTGCGTCCGTCATCTTAGTTCCTACACATCTCAGACTCAGACTCTTTTTTTTTCTTTCAGTAGAGAAGCAAAATATGATCAGCTCTTGCAATCATCTGGTGACAGATTTCCACCCTGCTTGTACACCTGAGTGAAAACAGTGCTTAAGTTGTTACCTGCCTGACCACTGCAATCTTATTGGCCAGTTCCTGGACTACCGCAGCTACGTGGTGCGAGGCTCAGTGAGGGACAACCCTGCTCTGGAGAGGTCGGTCATGATGTGTAACGGAGTCTCCCAGTGGGTCCAGCTGATGATCCTCAGCAGACACACGGCCCAGCAGAGAGCCCAGGTCTTCACTAAGTTCATTCATGTGGCTCAGGTAATCTAACTGAGGGATCAAACATCACAAAAACTTAGCTAAGCAGCTCAGAGGGATTTTTGTTTGGCTGCCAATATCTGGACTTGTTTGTTTTTTCGTGGAAAGGAATTTAGGTGCTGTCACTCTGCTCTTTCCTCTACAGAAACTTAGAGCTTTGCAAAACTTTAACACTCTAATGGCAGTGACTGGAGGCCTCTGTCACAGCTCAATCTCCCGCCTCAAAGACACCTCTAACCTGCTGCCTCCTGACATCACTAAGGTATTTCAGATATTACACATATCCATGAGTCAGTCGGGTAATGACTACCTCACTACAAAGATACAGAGATGAAACTTTTCTTTCTTGAGTCATTCTCCTTCTTGGACTTTTTTTGGGCTTCGGTGTCTTTGTGTCATAGTCATTTTTTTAACCAAGAAAATTATTTTGTCACCTCTACCTTCTCTGACTGTGAAGATATATCTATATATATTTTAGCCTTACTGTTAAACTAGTACAGCATGTGTGCAAGTCTCAGAAATCAATTTAACTTGTAATATAAGGGAGAGGAATAATGTGTACGGAGAAACTGGAGAAATATTCAGTGTAGGTGACATTTAAACACTTGTTTCCTTTTGGAGGACAGTACTTATAACTCTCCTTTTCATGTTTCTAAGTCTTGTCCCACTGAAAGATCTGATGGGTCGATCTTGCTTTAAAGGAATCTAGGAACTCAAAGTAAATATAACTATTAGTCTTAGTTTCGTTTACCTTATATCTGAATGTTAAGTTAAAATTTGTTGTATTTACTTAACTTTTTGAAGTTGTTGCAATTTAAAAATTACGTGAACTTGTTCTCTCTTAGCAACTTAAGTAAACCAAGTTAGTCTGACTTAACTGAAGAGTTGTATTAACTCAATAGAAGTTAGGAAACTGGTTGCCTTAGATTAATAAACTCAGCAAAGAATGATTATTTCACAGGTTATTTTTCATTTTAACAAAATGCCATTCTGAACATCTTAAGACGAGGCCAGTGAAAACAATTGAACTCCACAATCCGGACAATCTACTTTGATATATGGTTGGTTGGCAACGTTCCATCATACTATAGATATCATGCATATGCTTTGAAGTAAAATAAACAAAACCACATTGTAGGTGTTAACATGGTGATATCTATATCTCTATTCTGCTGATTGCAAACTAGTCAGTCACGTTTGTATATTCTTAAATATGTTAACAAACCTGAACACAAAATACATATTTTACAGGCATATTTATTCATCAGTTTACTAACTTCTACTGAGTAATCACAACTGTTCAGTTAAGTCAGGCGAACTACTTGAGTTTACTTGAGTTGCTAACACAGAAACAACAAGGTAGTCACTTGTCATTCTTAACTTGCAACAACTTCTCAAAATGAAGGAATTAAAACTCAGTTTTAACTAAACGTAACAATTAGACTTATTTTAAAGATAATTCAAGACCAACAGTTTTATTTACTTACCTTTTTTTAAGGCAATCTGGTTCCTAGATTGTTTTTTGTTGTTGTTGTTGTTGTTGTTTAAGTAAGATCAACTTGTCAGATTTTACGGTGTACATTGTTACAAAAAAATTACACCACTGATTCCATTAAACGCATAATTTAATTCAGTTTAATTCAAGGCAACAACTATGTTTTCAGACTCGGCTTTGTGAACATTGCTCATATGATCCAAATTTACTGTTTATGGGCTCAAACGATAAAGTAGGGTCGCCTGAAAATGTTGGAACATTTTTGTTTTTTATGTATTGACATCAAATTTTTGGACCAAATGTTCTCATTAGTTTACTTAAATTTTGTTTTTATTTTTATTGCTACACTTGAGTCTTAATAACTAACTACAGAGACACATGACAGTCTCGTTTATCATAACTCTCTTGATCTTTATCTTCTCTCAGGCCCTGAGTGAGATGACAGAGCTGCTCTCCTCGCGGAGCAACTACATCAACTACCGGCGGGTTTATAACGAGTGCAGTGGCTTCAAGGTGCCCATCCTAGGGGTCCACCTGAAGGATCTGATCTCGCTGAATGAGGCCCTGCCGGACTACATCGACGACGACAAGATCAACCTGAGCAAGCTGCAGCACCTGTACAGCAACATCAATGACCTGTTGGCCATTCACACCTGCACGCCGCCCTTTGAGGCCAACAAGGACCTTCTGCATCTGCTCACGGTACGAGACAGAAACCAGGAGATGATTTCTGACAATTCAGATGAAAAGATTCCACGAGGAACATCTTAAATTATGATCTTTTAATGCTTCAGCTCTCCTTAGATTTATACTACACTGAGGATGAGATATATGAACTTTCATACACCAAGGAACCGAAGAACACCAAGATCCAGGTCAGTAGAGCTACATACTCTCTTTGAAGTTGAGCTCTATCTAACTCCATCAGACTCACACTTGTTTCAGCCTCTTTTCACAAGAGGAGGGACATTTGTGTGCTCTCTGTGGGTGTAACATCTTCTTCAAAACAAAAGCACAGACTTGGTGCTGAAGTACATCAAACTCAGCCACATCAAAGCGCTGTACGTTAGGGAAGCATGTTATGTGGTGGGTGTGCTCTCTTTTGTCTTGTTTCTCACATGTGCAGTCCTTCGTGTCTCATCACTGCATCTATCGGTCCACAGCCTGTAGCTCCAGTTAAACCGCCTGCAGTGGCAGAGTGGGGTTCAGGGGTCACCCCCAGGCTCGACCCTGACACCATATCTAAACACGTCAAACAGATGGTGGATGTGAGTATGTGACACTGCAACAACCTTCTGTCTTTCACTTCCTTATTATTCGGCAGGCTAAAGCAGAACTAACCAACTGCTCCCTGTCAAGTGCAACTGAACGTCTGATTGCTCTGTTGCCCCCTGCAGTCCATAATGAAAAATTACGACCAGAACCAGGATGGTTACATTTCACTGGAGGATTTTGAGAAAATAGCAGCCAACTTCCCCTTCTCCTTCTGCACTCATGAAACTGACAGGTGAGGAAGCTGCAACACGCACAAAGGCCTCTCACCATGACGTGGCTGCAAAAACAAAGAAATAACAAGGTGTTGAATGGTTTATGAAAACCTCAACTCAGTTACTCACTTTGGTTGTTGCACTTTGGAAAATTTTCTGCCCAGGGAGGGACAAATCAGCCGTGAGGAAATCACCTCTTACTTCATGAGGGGAATGTCTATATGTGCCAAGCTGGGCTTCAACTTCAATGCACATAACTTCCATGAAACCACGTATAAACGGCCAACGTTTTGTGAGACTTGTGGAGGCTTTGTAAGTATCCACTGCATCCATGTTTGTTTTCAATACAAATGGCCAATCAAACTGCAATGTCACATGTGTTTTGTCTGTCCACCTGTAGCTGTGGGGAGTCATCAAACAGGGCTACCATTGTAAAGGTGAGATCGCAATCCACATCATTTCGCTCTTTATCAAACTGTAACCAGGTTTTGAGATGTCTGTGTTTCAAATTTCTGCAGCCACCTGCAATCCAACCAGAAAAATGTTGGCATTGTATGTTTCTGTAAACCAAAGATATGTTACATTTGCACGTACTTATGCAGTGCATATGCTGAAACTTTAGGTTTTAACATAACACTGTGGTTAACGTGTGATTATGTTTAGGTACAAAAACCACTTGGGTATCATGAGGACACGCAGCAACATCACCAAAAAACAAATTCCAGCAGGAAACGCAACAATTATCTTCGTAAAAAACAACCAATTTTTTGCCACAATCCTGCAGGAAGAGCAGTGATGTCTCAGTACAACAACCGCTCTTCATGTCACTATCTCACAGGAAATGCAATGGGGTCTTGTGCCACTTTCCTTGCTGAAAAAACAGCAACTGGTCGCTACGAAACACCCATGTTTGGTGTTGTTTGCTGGTTTCGAACAGTGGTCCACTTGATAGGCATTTCATCCAGGTGACGAGCCATCCACTGTTCTCTTCACCTCCTGATGACACAGTCAGCTCATTTATTATGTCACTTTGGAAATGTTGATATGATTAATATGACACATGCAAATGTAACATACTTGTAGTTTGCACAACGCCAACATCTTCCTCTGGCGACTGGACTGTCTCTTGTAATGTAAAAGTAACTCAAAGCATTGGATCAACAGACCTTTGGTAATTTGAGTGAGCTGATGTTTACGTAGTAGTTCTTTAAAGTCTTAGAATGTTTTTCTGTCTCTCAGACTGTGGGATAAACTGTCACAGACACTGTAGAGATCTGGTGGGGATGGAGTGCTTGAAGAAACACAAAAACACAACTGGGTCCTGTCCGTGCACTCCGGCACCTGACTCAAAAACCAAGGGCAACAGCTGGAGTACGTCCTTTCTCCATCACAATGCCACAACAACATTCCCTGCCTATAAAATGCCTTTGAACCCAGTTCACTGATGTCTTATTGCTCCCTCTCAGGTTCAGAGGAGGAAACCTTTGTTTTCCCCCAAGGTGAAGAGACAGAAAATAACCAGGGCACCCCTCCTTGGAAAAATAACAGCGGTGATTCAACGCTGTCGGACCGCTCTACTCAGACAGATCCTGGAGTGTGGACGCCTGAGAAAAAGGACAAGAGGGGAAACCACCACAACTTACTCGTGCATGCATCTCCAGACAGAAGGGTAAGACAGGACGAGTCCCTGCAAGACGATTATATAGTAGGACAGTGTTTCTCAACCTGTTCTGTTTTTTGCTCTCATGGGACAATCGATAATCGATAATCGTACATACTTTCTCTGCAGATAAAAAAAAAACTTTGCATGGCTCTTTAACATTAGTGTGAAGTTATACTTTATATAAGTTTTCCCATTAGAAACAAAAAGGTGTTTTAACAATAAAATCTTGTTTCTGAAATTGAGAACATCAGAATTTTGTTGATGTTAAATTTGTCTGTTTTCCAGGTCAACACACTGCCACAGAGAGCCCGAGGCTGCTCCATGCCTGTTTCCTTCTTGCAGGAGAAGATGGAGGAGCTGCATCTCTACAAAGACAAGAGCAGAGAGCCGGACTGAGCGCTCCATCTTCTGACATTTCCCCCTCATGGACATAAAACATCCAGACACCACCAAGTCTCTGACAAAGCTGTGTCTGACTGGTGTTGAACTGATGAGATTTTACTGGCCATTCACATCAGAATACCAGGAATTGTATGTATGGACTCCATCCTGTTTTAAGTGTGGTTATGAAACGCTTTTATTATTTTATTTTTATCAGTCTTGTTAGTTTGGCAAAGTGTTTAGGCTTCAAACATCAACTGTCCTTCTGTAATTTATGAACACCTCATTTTGTTTCTAGAATAGGTGCCTTGGTTCTCTGGTGCTAAGATTCAACTCCAATCCATACGATCATTTACTGCAACAGACATAAGATTTTCCTGATCATATTTACATGTAACAAAATGCAGGGTGGGAAATTAACACTAACCTTGTGGTGGCGAAAAGGCTGAGAAATACTTGACCCTTAAGATCAAGGTAGAAGCAACAACAATTAGGGTCAATTTCAACTTTGGCAGCTATATGAAAACTCTGCTCGTGAATCTGGACAGTAAGGTGGCAAAACATTTTTTAGACTACTATTAGTTTGGCTTTGGGTGATGTGAAGATATATGCATGAGACAATTTATCAACCAGTAGATATTCTTATACCATTCATGAGCCATCTATGCATTTAAAGGGATAGTTCAGATCTTTTGACGTGGGATTCTATGAGGCACTTATACATAGTCAGTGTATTACATACAGTAGATGTCAGTCAGCAAACTCTCAGTTTGGAGAAGCAGGCTGGAGTCGAACACAGAAGCTAAGCAATGTACTGCTGTGGAGAGGTCAGCAACAAAACAATTGTAGCCAATTGTAGTCAGTAAATTTGGGTATATGCTACATTGAAAATATTTCCATTGCTTTACCTTGCTGCCAGACAGCGTTTCTGACTGTGAACGGATGCTACTGTATTAATCTCTGAACAGGCACCGTTGAACACAGGCACTGCTCATCTCCAGCAGCTTTGCTCAATTTATTTGTATTATTGTGTGACTTTGCTGTATAATAGGGTTCATTCAAATTAACTTAGGTCAAACAATAAAACTAACTAACTGATTGAGGCAGCGGTAGACCAGCAACTTTGTTCAGCTAGCCACAATGACAAGAGCATGGATGGTAAATGAAACCATGTCAGCTTCCCTGTCAGAACAGGCTGTCTGGTGGCGAGGTTAAGTGCCGAAATACTCCAAATATTGCGTACACTTTAACTGTTTTTTATGGCCAAAATACATTTTGTTGTTTCCCCCATCTACAGCAGTATATTGCTTCACTTCAGCATTGGTACTTCATCTCCATCTACTGTAGGTAATGCAGTGACTAGAGGTAAGTACCTCACACAGCTCCATTTAAAAAAAATCTAAACTATCCCTTTAATATATCTTGTTATATTAGGCAACAATTTTGCAAATCAGTGAAGCCTTCCTAATGGCAATATTGGATTAACTGAATTTTTTACATGATTAACTACTTTGTCATTTTCACCTGGTCAGAAAATGTTTATCAATATTTATATTGCTACCACAATGTAAAACTACATATTGTGATATCAGACTTTGTCCATATCGCCAAACCGTTTAGTTAGTAAATAGTGAAAAGAGGTGGTTAAGTCTGATCCATAAACCAATGCAACGAGCAGTGGCGAATGTTTATTTCCTGCCCTGACTTTCAAATTTCTCCAACAGTTCATTCAAGGTTCAACAGGACTGCACTGGAATTATACGTATGCTACAAAATTGGCAGTTTTTTTAAGCTAAATGCTTCCTTGTTTTGTCCTTTGTCCACAATGTCGATCTTGTTGAAAATAAGAAAGATACAAATCACTCAGTATGTGTTGTGTCTGACTTTACTTACTGGCAGCAAACAAAAGATATTAACATCTCCAGGCGTATACAATTGCATTTATTGTATAAAGACAAGACAACTCAGGATAACTGGTCAGATTTTCATTTTCAGGTAGAAAAAAAATGAGTTTGACATCTGGATTTATCTACTGGACTCAATGAACGGCAATCACAACGGGATAAAAAAAACTGCACATACATCTACTCAAAAGTGGCAAAATATTCTTGTCAATCAAAGACTGGATTAACGCTTAAATACTACAGTATCAACACCTATTAAAAAAATGTTCCTTAATGTTTGAATTCTATTGGAGTAAATAAAATGTGCTCACTCAAAAACTGAAAAATAAAGAGCAAGACAGGAAAGGGTTGTGAATGTAAAAAGCATGCATTTTGTTCTTTGTTAAGCTTCTCAAAACAAGCAAAAGTATTCAGGCCTTGCAGTATTTTTCCTGCCTTGTCATGTTTTCGCACTATGCATCCTATAAAATATACAATAACCTCTTCAATCTGTAGGAAATGTGGAGTTTGCAGATCAACATACATCCACATTAAATGCATAATAGATAACATTCATTAAATGTTTTGATATCTATCATCTACCACCTCACGGTCACTGCTTAGAATAAGACTTCATTCAGTTAAAAAAAAAAAAACTGAAAGGACGACAAACTGTATACAGTTTATGTGTACATGATGAGGGATGAAGACTACGGTGTTAACCCAGACAGAGACAGTTATGGTTGGGACTTAATGTGAGACTGTACAAAAATCAATTTGCCTCCGAGGTCAGAGTGTTTAGGACACAGGTGGATGCAGGTGCAGATACAAAGTGAAGCTACTGGGAACCAGAAGATGAGCCTTGGCTGCCCTGTCCAGGGTAGCTGCCATACTGGCTGTAATACTGGTTCCACTGGTTCTGGTTCTGGTAGTACTGCTGCCACTGCTGTGCATACTGGAGGGAGAAATAGAAAGCAAGCAGTGAGAACATGTTTACTTTTTTTTTTTTTTTTTTTTTAAACTTCCCCCAAACTGCCCTGCATTTATACTTTTGCACCTCCTTATGGCACAGTGGATCATTTTCAGAAGATGGAATACTTCACCCCAAGGCCATCTCATGAACGTCACACAATTAACACCTCCTGCACAATTTGAAGTGGCTTCAAAAAGTTTGTGGTTTTTCTCCTTTGTGCAGGACAGTGGCTGTGGTGATTCACATTTATGTCTGCACATCTGTCTTGCGATATCAATTGAGCTCTACTAGTAACCTAGCGCAGGTCCACTCCCACTGACAGCTTCCTAACTCCCCCACCCTCTTACACTTGATTTTCAAATGTGTATAAGAGGCAGTGTTTGAAAAGTCGATGACTACCTGCTGATATTGCTGGTTGTAGCTCTGTTGCTGCTGCTGCTGCTGCTGCTGTTGTGGCTGCTGCGGCTGTTGCTGGTGGTGGTTGTACGTCTGTGCAGTGGCAGGTGCCTGGCTGTAGCTCTGGCTGTAGCCTGGGTACTGACTGTAGTTGCCATAGTAATTCTGGTTGTAGCTGCCCTGGTTGTACCCTTGACTGTAGCTCGGGCTGTAGCTCTGGGAGGTGAACCAAGACATGAAGGAGAACACATTAATTTTTTGTATTTATTTTAGTTTGTTTTCCTCAAACTTCATACATAAAGGTCCTGTTATTTACCTGGTTGTATGCTCCCTTGCTGTAAGGAGCCGGGCGGTTGTAGCTTCCACCTGACTGCTGGCTGCGGTTATATCCACTGCGTGCATCAGAGCCTCCATCACGGTAGCTGTTGCCCCAACGGTTCTGGCTATAGCTGCCACGATTGTAGCCTGCCAAGAAAACAAAAATTATAGCAATATACACCACTTCACTGCAAATGACATACTAGCCTTAGTTTTGCCTGTTATGTATTATTACGTTTAAATCACAGAATATAGCAAGCGATCAAACTAAAGCTTTAAAAAAAAAATCTAGATAAATACAACATATGAGGTATGGCGACAGCTCCGCTCACCTCCTCTGTATCCACTGCCTCCATCTCCACTGCGGTTCTGGTAGCCACCCCGGGACCCATCACGGTTGTCATACCGCTGGAAGCTACCTCCACCGCGGCCACGGAACCCGCCCTGCCTGTTGTCAAAGCGTTTCTCGGGGGGTGGGCCAGCCTTGCGGCCCTCCTCATTGTATTGTTTCAGCAGGCTTTCAGCCTCGTCGCGCTGCAGCTCAATGAACGTCACTGCCTCCAGGAAGTCGCAAGCCTCAGGGAGAGTAAAGTTGGCTTGGAGAGTGACAGAGGTGACCACAGGATGAGGAGAGAGAGACAGCCCATCCAGCAAAAGATGGATGGAGAGGCAGAGAGAGAGAAAGAGAGGGGGGCAGGGGGTTGTAGTGAAGACCAGAGCAGTCACACCACCGGAAGACAAAATGAAAAATAATTATGACCATACAGAGGCAGAGGAAATCATAGAGAAACTAAGAGCAGATAGATGAAAGCAGATGGCAGGGTAGAGGGAACAAACATCACCTCCAGGGGGAACATGGAGGAAACATTTGTTTAAGCAGACAAAGTAGAGGGAGTTCAGTAGAGGTGGGGAGGGGGACAAAAAGGACAACTAGAAGGTTGGTGAGAAGAGGAAACAGCACTGCAAACCAAGCACAGCTGATGTAACGCGGTTACAAATTAACTTCCAACAATTTCAGCACGTGACTGCTTGTAAGTTTGCTATTTGGAAATGTTCTTTTCAGGGAAGCAAATTGTGCAATATTAGCTTCACTATGACATGACCTCAACAAGGCCCATGTCTCAGTTTGCAGTGCATTAGAAGTAAGCTGTATGGCAAGTGGCAGAAAGAGGGCAAAAATAAGGAAGAATCAAATTCATTGTGACTGTTTTAAAAAAAACATGTCCAGGTCTGATATCTGGCCAAAGGCTATGATGGGGAAGGGGGGGAGGGGGCATCTTCCAAGTTTGATTTTAGAGACAACACATAGAAAAGTAAAAAGTAGATCTGGTGTTTTATTTGTTGTTTCCACAGCATTCCTACCTTTCATTTCTAAAACAGCATGATCGGGCACATCCTTCCCCTGCTCATTGGTTTGCTTTAATGTTCGTTCTTTTAAATCCTCGTCCGTGGGACAAATTACAATAGCCTTGCGTTGAAAACCTTCAAAAGGACGCATTTTTCGTCTCCTTGCTGATCCATATACATTTGTCTAGCAATGGTGACAAGAAAGAAGTAGAAGCTTGTTTGTTATTGTTTACTTGTAATGGCTTTCCACTGGAAGGAAGCTGGAACCCTGTAATAATGAAGTGAGAGAGGTTTGGCTTGGATGTCAGTCTACGGTTTTACTCAAGTCCTAATGGCCTCTCGTCACTCCACAGACTTACCTCACAGTCTCTGCATCCAGGTGCCCCGTGGCTGCTGAGGAATGTTAATTACTGACACAAAGAGGGACCCCACAATTATTCACACTGACGACACTGCACAGTTGCTCAGATACTTAACATTTACGAGTTTCATACCATCTAATAAAAAGATATTCAAATTGATATTTAAGTAGTTATTGTGCTCACTGTGTGATGAAGGGATATCTTCATGCACTGACAATGTGTTGCTGTAAATATGTTTTTAAGTGTTAATACTGAATTCCATTGCAAGCAATTGCTAATGCAAGATGTGTGAGCAATTTGTCGACCATCTAAATCTGTATCGATTATCTATGTCACGATACAACACGTGTTGCCCCTGCAACATATTCCAAGTGTGCCCTGTCGCACTGTCACTAAAACGTAATCAATAGTGATTCGGCTTATTCATTCAAACTCAGAATACTGGGTCAAATTCTTTGCATATTATTAGATAAAGGAAAAAAAAACATGGTGAAAGCAATCAACACCACAGGCAAATGTAGGCTGCCATAAACTGTAATTTGCAATACATTAGAATAATGGGTGATTTGCATGCGTTACATGATGGAAATAATAAATATTCTAAATCTTGCCATGTAATACTCCCGTTAGTAACTCCAATATTAGCAAATTGTGAGGGCATTATGGCAACTGGGAATATAAAAAAGTAGCATAAAACAAATCTTTGCATAAAAATGATTTGTGATTATATTTGTTCCATCACTACTGTCATTTATCAGCCTTATACATCAGTGATGTAAAATTTGGTACAAGAACATTTAGCTTCATACACCAATATCTTTAAGTTTAAATTTGTATTTAAGAAGGCCCTAAGAGAAGTCTGTCAGATTCATGACGTGTTCTTGAACAGCAAGATTGTTCGCATCTGTGTTCTTATAAGGATGAATCCTACGGTCCTTGAAAGTTGAAAGCGCATGCCAGCTGATCTTAATTAGCATAGTTAGCACCCTGCCACTCCCCTATAAGGGCATTAGACTGCAGGGCTGTGTGCACATCCAGAAACTGCAGAAGAGACTGAGAGATTTTAAGTCATGATTGTCCAAACGAAAGTTCGAAGAGGGAGGAGCACCGGGAAAAAAATAGTTTGAAGTGAAGGTGCTTCTGCAGAGAGTGAACACCAAATGAGCCATCTTATTTAGCAGCATCAGGAGTGGATATAAAATACACAAAAGCATGCACGGGATCCTAAAGAAACTTTAATCAACCACCTGACCCGCAAACTGCAAACCCCATGCATTACAGTAGCACAATTGTAATTTCTGCAAGGATCAATTATTCATTAATAGATCGCATGGTTCCATTATCATAACTGGTGTGAACGTAAGTGTTAGTGTAGTGCTTGCTTTGAAAGACCATGATATTAAAAAAATAATAAGAATAATGCAAATAACTTTATAAATTCTACAATATATTATTGTAATATAAATCCTATTATATTACACAACTGTGGAAGTTGAGAAAACGCAATAACCAACTACTGTGCACAAATATGTCGGCACAAAATGTTCTTGAGTGTGATTCTGTTCTTATCTAAGAACAAATCCCAAATAAGAAACACTGGTGAATGTCAGAATTTTTGTGAAAGCTGCATAAGTGAGCACAAAGTACCTGCTGCAAACGTCACTGTTCACTGAACGGTAACAAGATGTTTATACATCAACCAACAGATAATCAACACTACAACACTGATCATTTTAGTATTTCAGTAAAAGCTGTTCTGTAGTCATGCCATGACTAATGTTTTTTATCATTACAACACTGTAATAAACTGAAAATAGGATATGAAATTATTTTTTAACATTACAAGTACCGCATACTCCTATGACTTTCTCTCATTCACCATCATTTCATTAACATCCACATCAACTACATTCCTCTGACTATTCTTATTTTTTACAGACAATTCTTTCTGAGCTTCCCAAAGTAAATCTGTGAAACACTACAGATCCCATACTTATTAACAAGAGCATGCTACATCAAAAACAACTCGCTATTCTGAGGGGTCCCCCCACACTTACCTCGACTTACCTGATCTTCATACGGACTCTAGTCCCAGTCAAGACAACAACAGACAGATATAACCTACCTGCGTATACTCACAGTGTACATGGAAAAGCCAGTATGCCACCAGACCTACCTACCTTTTTATCACATTTGCTGAACCAAGGACCTGAAAATCTTAAGTCTGTTAGTCATTACTTACCTTCAGGGTCAATTTATAAAAAAACACACTCAAAAGTTCCATGTATCTCACTTAAAAATAGCTTTTAAAAAAGCTATCAACTCTGTCTTATTAAATTAGCAACAGAAGGTGTTTTTCTTACTCACCAGTCAGAGCTTACTTGTTTCTCAACATCTTTACATAGTCATGGTTTACTTGTACATTGTTGAAATTCACAAGACAAACAATACTGTATTATGACAAGAAATAGCAAGTGCAAATATACTGAGGGATGAAAACATGAAATATTCTGTCACTTATGAGAGCCATTAATCATTTTCTTTTACAATACATGACAAGCAAGTGACAAGAGGGTGATCAATGCTTCTTCTACTCTATAATACACAGAGCCTCCCTGAAAGATAAATAAATAGTCCATTAGAGAGAGTGATCATCAGGGCACATTGACTGACTGTGGCGAGTATCAGAGCAGAGTGTGGGTGAGAGGGCAGTACCTGATCTAGGATGTAGTTGCGTCTCTTGCGGGCAGCAATCTCAATCAGCCTGTTCAGACACTGGGTGGCCTGCTGAATCAAAACATCCCAGCGCCCGGAGTAGTTTCTCTGGCGACGCAGACCCATCACCTGCAGAACACAGAGTCAAATAAGACAACAATGTACTGAAAAACCATGTGAATGTTTGTTTAATTCAGGGGGTGGTGCCCCAAACCTACCTTCATCTTGTCCATGATGGCATTTGTGCCCAGGATGTTGTACTTCTTCTCAGGGTTAGTCTCAGCATGCTTTATGGCCCAAGTGGTCTTTCCGCAGGCAGGCAAGCCAACCATCATCAAAATCTGAAGAAATAAGAAAGAAAACCGGTTTTACTTTTTAAGTCCAGTTTACATTAGGTCTGGGATGACATGCTTATCTCCAAGTCAATACAGTCAAGAAACTTGGGTGCTAATTCAATATGTATTGCAATTTTTAAGTACTGTGATTCTACAAGCATTGCAATTCAATATTACAATTAATAGTGACTCTTGTTTGCTTTTATAACACTAGACCATGGGAAAAAGTACCTTCTAGAGACTGTATGAGACATATTTCGAAGAACAATGCACATTTCATGTCAGTTAGCAGCATCATGTACTGCATAGTTTATTGTATACTGCATGTTTTTAAGGTTGGATTTTTAACAATTTTATTCCAGTTAAACGCTTTATGACCTTGCTCTATGAGAGGTGCTATAGTAAATAAACTAGTGAATGAACTTACTTCCTAAAATGTAAATGTAGAATGGATTAAATAAAAAATATACTGTGGTCGAAGTAAATTTAAACTGCTATATTCAGCTATCCCTCTTCATCAAGCTACTGCAGTGTTTCCCACACACAGTGATTTGTTGGGGCTGTCACAATATCAACACTGACTAAGTTATGATCTAATTTTTTTTTTTAAAACAGGTAAAATTTTATTCCATTGTAGAGCTGTGTGCAGTGCACTGATTCGCTCAGCCCCTCATCCTGCTCTCGCTCTCTCTCTGTTTATCCAACCACAAATGAGACAAGAATTAGCTAGCTAGTCACCCCAGGGTCCCTCTGCCTCTCCCTGCTGCTAGGGGAGCAGGCAGAAGCTCCAGACATTGCACTTACAGTAGCAGCTGTAGCAACTCCACTTCAGCCACAGCAAACCCCAGCACTGGGATTAACAACGGTTTGGGTCTAATCTGTCTAATGGCAGCAACAGAAAGTTTGCTGATCCAGCAGGAAGTTTGCAGTGGAAAGTTCCATGTCCTCGGCATCCGCCACTTCTTGTTTTCTTACTTTGACTTTGTTTTTCTTGAAACTGACATAACGTCATGTTAGCCCTAGACTGCAACAATAAAACTGGTGTCTTATTTCACCTCTGTGTTTAAATTATGTCAATTCAGGCATTAAAAAGTAGATCAAAAAAAAGAAAAACAATTTTTGTCTCCACTTCTAGTTTCTATTAAATTTCACTTATACCCAACAGGATGTACCATATAAATGTGGAAAAAAGGAACAAAAAACCAAAAAAGTTTGAAAGAGTGATGAATGCATTTTATATGAACTGTACATCATTGTAGGGCTGTACCCAAATATTCGGATATTCGTTTCTATGGGTAGGTATTCGTTATGAATATTTGGTATTCAATTTTAGTTTTTTTATTTAACCCTTTTTTTTTTTTTTTTTTTACATATTTTTTTGGTGCTAAATGTAGTCTTTTTGTTGTTGGTAGATGTAGGGTATCAATAAAAATCAAAACTTTTAAATTGCATTGTTAAAAATGTTAAAATATAGTATAGCCTACCAACTGAGCTTGTGTGCACGGCATGCTTGAGCACATCCGTCTGAGGCTGTAGATCAGTGCCAAGTTTTACCACTTTATCACTATTCCCTCTAACTTGTAGCTGTTTTTCATTATCGTTTGAATTTAATATGAATTATGGAACCGTTTTTGTCAACGTTTGTTTCCCCCGTTTTGTACAATAAATTATTGTTAAAAGTTTCAACAAGTTTCTTTTGGAGTGTGTGACACAAATGTGTTTTGAAAACAACTGCAAACTGTCACCTGCTCAACGCATCAGTACCTTCGGATGCCTTGACAGTAACAGATTATACATTAATAGATTATAAAAATAATGTCAAAATATCATTTACAGACCCGATTTAAGAGACGATCACTGCTGCACGACCTGCAGGTCCATTTGCAGGTCCCGTGGGTTACAGGTCGACCTGCGCATCACTACTCAGCTCAGTCTATAAAAGCCAGAACCAGCAGTGCATCGGCTCTACAGTGCACGGCACTGCTGATTAACTATTTTATTGCAGCACAGAGTGTCTGCCAGAAACAGCAGAGGCAAAGATCCGGTTGCCACTGTGCAAAACGCCGCAATACAATTAGGTCTAAAAAACCCTCGGAGTCCGCTGCCGCCGTGAACGAATATTGGAATATTCGTTATAAATTGTGCCAAAGGTCCGAATGTTAAAAAATGGTATTCGGGACAGCCCTACATCATTGTTGGGCTGAATGTGTTACATTTACAAATTGTGAGGACTTTTTGTGAGGGAAAAAAAACACATTGCTCTGTAATTTCAGCACTTTCTTACCTCGCATTCAGATTTGCTGGCAGGTCCCTTAGTGCCTCTGATCTTGTTTTCCATGCCAAGATCGTGGATGTAAGTGTATCCCTCTGGTGGGGGGAAGTACGGCTGTCGCTTCTGTCCAAAGTTGAATTCAACAGCACAATTCTTCACAAGGACATGAGGGAACAGGGCACGGCCTGCCAGTGCCTCCTTGGTTGTACGGAAAGCCACGCCCAAGAATACTCCATTCTTGGAATAGCCTATCTCCACCTCGTCACCACTGTCAAAGTCCTAAAATGATCATGTGGCAGAAAAAGGCATGAGTTTTGATTGTTAACACAAGGACAAAAGAACACAAGAAGTAAAAAAATAAAAATAAAAAATCAGCCATGAATCAATCAAAATGTGGGCCTTTACACCAAATTGCTTTGTAATATGAAGGATGATAAATCTGTCATTTCAAATTATCCTTACATGCTATTAAATGTTGTAATTGAATTACTACTTACAATAAAACAGCCAATGACGTCATTTTCACCAAACTTCTCACCAAAGTCTGCAAATTTACAGTCAACAGACTTCTTTCCTGTTCCTCCATAGCCAAAGGAAAAGGCCTCCTCACCTAAAAAACAGACAGAATATTTTTCTTTTAAGTCAACCCTCTCTTTTGCAGCATAGTATCAATTATGTGAAACATCATCTTGATTGACTGGCCAATCACTTCTCACCAAGCTGAGTGCTGCAGTGGTTGAGCGACCATCCGATTCTGACCACATGCGGATCTGGCTCACTACTGGGCAGGTGCTTTACAGGAATTTCCTCATTGATCTGAGGAGCCAGAGACAAATCAGGTCAAAAACAAACCGAAAGAAGATGGTCAGGAAATATCCAGTTCTGTATAACAGCAACGAGTCATCACATTGGAAAGTAGTTCACAAACAAGGACTTAAATGTCACTGGTGTGGCTTTTTGGACAAATTCCAAAAAATAACCAGGTTATGACTGAGTTCAGGATTAGGCAGTATGGAATTTTGGAATTTTAAAATCTTCCCCAGTGTTGGTATTGTGCAAATATATGGGGCTTCTACTGACATCAAAAAGGCCAGAAGAACAATGTTTTAAAATGTAAAAAGATACTGTATGTTTCTAGGATAAACAAAGAAGCTGCTCATCCACTGTTAAAAAATAATAATAAACAGAACCTGTTTCATATATCAGGGACCATTATGTCACATGTGGACAAAGAATACAGAAAAGTTTTTATTTATAGTAGTTCAATGTTTCACAACACAAAACATCAAGCTCAGTAGGAGAGTTTGCACCAACATTTTATTGGTTGTATGCATGAAGGACAAGTCTGTCTAGATTTAAAACCACCTTGACATTAAAGTAAGATACTTATTACAAATTACCTTCATCTCATAACAAACACGGCCCTCGGTGACACCATGTGTAGCTCTTGCTCCAGCCCACAGGTAAGCAAACCCTTCGATGGTCAGTGGATAACCGCTGTAGCGATCTCGGGACACTTTGAAATGCAGATCACAGTTGTCTGGGGGACAAAATAAAAGCCAAAACAGATTTTTAAAAACAAGTCAAGCCAAACACCTCAATCACCCCCTGGTGGTAGCTGCATTAAAGGTCATAAACCCTGCCCCCTCCATGTTAGCAGATGGGACACTGGCCAAACTAAAAGACTAAAGTACACGTCAAACAAAACAAACATCATTTTAAGAAGTTCTTGCTACGTTGATGTAAGTTCATCTTTCTGAAAGTTTGGTTTCATATATTATTTGATGCCATATCAAGAAGATCTGACAGCTGTGTGTTTCCAACAGTGCTTGCGATTAATGCCGTTGCTTGCGATTGGTCAAATGGGTGTATGGTAGGGATGTTGACCCCATAGATCACCACTGAGCAGAATCTGGCTCCAAATTATGTCACCATTGCAAGTTGGCAGCAGCTGTAGCGCTGTGGAGTGGGAGGGAGTGGAGAGCTGTTGCACATCTTTATATGTAGTCGTTGATATAGACATGCATTCATTGCTGTAATCTAAGCTGCACAACTGTATGATGTGAACATATAAATTGTCATTTAAAGCAGCTTTGGCTGGGAAGCACGGGAAGCATTTCAATGCTTCCCGTGCATTAAAATCAGTAGCCTCTGATTCATTCTTCTGAGACTCCTCAGTCTTTGGCATACACCTAACTACTAACATGTCTAGCTAAGTGACTAACTGAAATAGTTGAACTGAAACAGAGATGCTCATGGCGAATGAAAGCCTGCCAGCTCACATTCAAAGAGAAGCTGGGATGCCATCTCTTAACAGCTGTAACTACATTTTTCACAAGTGGTCATTGATTGAGCAGAGATGCACTTTATCCTTTTACTTACAAGTATCGATCGTGACAAGAGTGTCATCTATGTTCTCTTCCTCATCTTCAGCAGGGGGCTGTGGTGTGCGGGATCTGTACAATATCAGCACAGTGAGAAGTCAACATTTTCATTGACAAATTTAATACTTATAGACCAGTCAACCACTGTACATGTCCCTTATTATAAGCCTGAGGAAAAATAATACAAGTTTAGGATGAGCATACCTCTTGTCCTCACGGTGCTCATAGTAGCCGTAGCTCCTGCCCTCCTCATATGGTCTCTTGCGGCTGTAGTTTCCACCTCTATCAGATTCCGCTTTGACTTGCTCAGCCTGACCTGCACCATCTTGTCCACTCTGTTGCTCTGTCCCGTGACTATCTTGCGGTGTGTCTCTATCAGCCTCGGTTTCATCCTCCGTTTTCACCTCCACTTTGATTTCTGAAATGATAAATGAGTGTTACAACTGTTCAATCAAACTTGGTCCAAAAAGAAAAAAAAAACACTTTGAAATAATGTGGTAGATGTTTGTAATATTATTTCCAATAGTGACTGTAACTTGGGCTAGACAAAACATACATTACTGCGCGAACTACGGTTGAATATAGACCTCCCTGATAGCGTCATCAAACATGTTAAGTGATTATTACAAACCTCCCAAACTATTAATCATGAGCTACTGCAATCCCTTAGACTGTGCAACTTCACCGCATAAATTGATATATTTTGATTTATCACCACACATATTCCATATCCAGTTGTCAAAACCCTGCCCCTGTCTTCTGATGACACCACTGTGCCATCGATGAATTAGCATGATGGGTGTCACTATTAAACACTTCTATATCTATGTGGTGTCTGCAGTATTAATCTCCTTCAACTTTATTTATTCCTCACTACTCTCATGGCAAACATGTCATGAGATAACCAACCATGGTTTTCTTTTTTGTAAACTTACTGAAAGTGACATTTCGAATTTACAACATTCCACAAAATGCTTATGTAGACCAAAACAACAATTTGTTTAGATGAAAGAAAATGCTGAAAAGTCACCTTGTTTGTTCTCAACGCTTTCCACTAGCTCTTGCACAGGCTTTGTCTCGTCCTCAGACCTCATGTCAGATTTTTGTATATCCACATCTGCTGTGAAGTCAGGCATGCTGTGACCTGAGTCTGAAGCTGGCTGACTTTCATATGGCTCGCCTTCTGCCTCCTCGTCCTCGTAGTAACCACCTGAATCTCGACCTTCATCTTCCTCTTGGGGGATATCACCTTCACCATCGCCATCGCCATCGCCATCGCCATCACCATCACCATCACCTTCACCTTCACCGTCACCGTAGTCCTCAGCTACTTCTGCATCTGAAAAGGGGAGATCCCAAGCTTTAGTTCTCAAGCCCCTAAGAACAGAAAATTCTAAAGCCATGCACTCTTGTTGAAGCAAGTTCACTCTTTTACACACAATCTGTAAAGGGGCACTTCTTTTTATTTTCAAAAGACAGGGTCAGAACACAAAGATTGGAAGTGATTGGTGAAATAATTCATCAAATCATCTTCATCTTAAAGATGGCTCTGTCGCAAGTTAATGTGGGTATAGGGTGCACATAAGGTCAAATCAGAGATAAAATGCAAGACCTATTATTGATATCAGAATAAGCTTACTTTATAAACATTATACGCCCCAAAGCCAATGATTTGAATACCACACCTGCACTACAACTGTCTTTGCCTCACTGGCTAACACACACACACACACACACACACTACCAAACTACTGCACATATACATTTACTTAACTGCACTATGTACACTCTCCATACTCATACATGTCATACTATTCACATTACTGTATATACTGAGCTTTAAAGTATTCCTATTTTTTACCACTGCCTATACTGAACATATCTGATCTATATTGTGTGCAACTTATTGATATCATACCTCCACTTGTTAATTCTGTGTATATATTCTCTAACCTATAGTGTTACTTGTAAAGAAACTCCACTAACTGGTGCATTGAACTCAATGTTAACTACCATGTCTATACTTGGTGTACGTGTATGATGTTGCCACACAAAAATATTGCAATACTGCGCTGTATCGATTTTCCCCCCACCCCTATTAAGTAGAGTATGATACACACAGACGCATTCAAAAGACTTTAAAACATTTTCTTTCTGTCTTTTTCAAAGAGTTTTTCATGTCTTTTCTACTTTTTTATAATTGCAGGTAGAAACTCAAGTCCAACCTGAACATGTTATTATTCAACTTTGAAGTCAGAAATTCAATTCGGCACCTTTTAATACATTATGGGTATTTTTCAACTTTTCAGTGACATCCATATTCAAATAAACACAAGAAGTTTGTGCTCTAGAAAAGGATCAGCACTCAGTGAATGACCTCCTAAGCCCTGTGATAAGCAATTATGGCAAGGCTTAACTATATAGACCAGTGAGCAGTGATAACTAACATGTCTTTGGGGTCATCGGGTGGGAACCTCCTTTCACCGGTGTTTCGTCTAGTTGGTCCCACGACACCTCCAGGAGGCTAGACAGTGATCTCTGGCGTCCCAGAGACACTCCCCTAATGCCAGGTCTCACTGCTCTCCACACCAACACAATAACCTCCTTAACCTTATTAACACATGGCTTTCTCAGCCCAAACAGCACTGCCACCTTCAAGAAACCCAGGCTCCGTACATGCGAGCTACAGGCATTAGTAGTGCTGATACTACCTTTCCTAGCACATTCACTATACTCTATTTCACACGCTACATAGCATAACTCCAATATAAGCTAAAGTTAAAGGAGATAAATAAACTTACAGGATCAGCAAACACACTCACCTTGCAGCATGGCCTCAAACAAAATGGATTCAAATAGGCCACTCCCACACTTAAATAACCTTCCTCTTCAACCTTACTTACACATGGCTTTCACAGCCCAAACAGCACTGCCACCTTCAACCACCCCACCTTCTCATCTATTCCAACTAAGTCACCTTCTTTTTACATATCTAAACCTTCAGTGGAAAACTTTTGCACACCGGTTTTCAGAAAGGTGCGTCGGAGGAGGAGAACAGCAACCAGATATTAGAAAGACTCCCGCACACTTTCTTCTCACTTGAAACATTTATTTTGCCAACGTTTCGGTCACAGACCTTTGTCAATGCATCAAAACATATCCGCAAGCCCTGTGCGCGCAAAGCACGACCGCGCGGACTCAGTGCACAGTGTCACACAAAAGACTGTTCGGAATGTATTTTTCACATCACAGGGATTTTTCACGGACATTTTTACACGGAGTCCGCTCCGATTATAGTACGCCCGAGTCTGTGGGCACCTGTGTCTGCCTCTTCACCAAGCGCACAGTGAGCAAGCGAGAGAGGGTGGTGGGGTGGGGACTGAGCTAGGGGGTGCGAGTGCGCCGAGGCCTCTACTGTAGCTGGGGGTCCATCCCAAGTCTCTTAAATTACTGCTAGCTATCTTACCTAGCCGACTTTGCTAGCTGTTTAGCCCCTCCCATGTAGGAAAAATGCGAGGAGCTAGCGCTAGGAGCAATGAGTGAGCATTGTCGGTTTAAGAGACATGAGACATCCTTTCCACTGAAGCGTCAGGTGAAGCGACGTCCATTCTCAGACCTGCCAACCTTGAAGAAAGGTTATGAGTACCACCTTACACGAGACTCGCATAGACTAAAACCGGCAAACTGCGAGATCAAGTGATATGCATTCTTTTAGAGCATCAAATCGTACCAGCGTACTTTGATGTCAAAATGCATGCCTGAAACGCAAAATGCGTACAGGTTGGCAGGTCTGCATTCCCGACGATGGCGGCACCACTGGATCTGCTCCGTAAAGCAGCCAGCGTCAATGCAAACACCCTGGTCACACACTTTTGCATGTATTACCATTGTTATTAAGTCATTTGTCAAAGTTTGTGCAATTACAGAACGGTCTGTAGCCCTGCTATTCCACTGTCACTGTGATGAGCATCATTATCATTATCATCATCATCATCATTATTATTATTATTATTATTATCACTATTAACTCCACTCGCCATCATTCAACAAGTCAGCTGCTGAGTGAATGAGACATCAGACCTGTCAGTCTGCCTCAATCAATCAGTTTTATTTATAAAGCCCAATATCACAAATCACAATTTGCCTCACAGGGCTTTACAACATACAACATCCCTCTGTCCTCACAGCTGATCAGGAAAAACTCTCCAAAAAACCCTTTAACGGGGAAAAAAAGTGGTAGAAACCTCAGGAAGAGCAACTGAGGAAGGATCCCTCTTCCAGGACGGACAGACGTGCAATAGATGTCATACAGAACAGATCAACATAAGAAATTAACAGTAATTTGTATGACACAACAAGACAGAGAGACACAGAGACAGAGAAAGATGCAGGACAGACGGTAATGACAGCAGCTTACAGCAGCATTAATGAAAGTAATAATATTAATTAATATTAATAATTAATATTATCTACAGGCTATTAAACATTATTCCACTCACATGACATGCAGGACAATTAATGATGGGCTAATGTGTTTGTGTGTGCGTGGTGTTATATCAACACGTGTGGTTCTGGACATGAGCAGCTGCACATTTAAAGCCACACATCACCGACAGTCCGCTGAACAACGCAAAGGGTTGTGAATGAAATAAACCCAATTACAACATGACAGTCTTGCACGAAATATCATTGATATTACTCTGTGTAGTCACGTAGGCACGTGAATTACAGCGTTTCATTGCAAAGAATGCATGTAATGGGTACACTTGCGCTGTTTCTCCGCCATCTCGTTCAAATGAGCCAGATGTAGGGGGCAGGTATTTATACGTCATGGCCTCAAGCTAAAAAACTCTTCCGGATAGGAAGCTCTCAACCATCCTAGCTCGTAGCTCCTTAAAGCTTGCTGCTAGCTCCTAGCGCTAGCTCCTCTGTGCACAAATAAGCGACCTGGGGCAGCCTAGAAGATGGCGGACCTCTAACGACTTCCAGTTCAAGCGAGGAGCTAGCAGTAGCACTATAAAATTAAGAGACTTGGGACGGACCCCTGGAGTTTGTTTAATAGTGACGGGGAGTCGATAATGGCGGACAATTTGGTCTCTAAGAAATCAAAGAATGCGCCACTTTGGCTTTGAGCCAGACGAAGGAAGAAACCCTTGTTTGCACTGACTGAGAAAGCTGCAAAATTTATTTATAAAGAATAAAAGAAACAACTTGTTACTGTCACTCTGATATCCTAGGGTCGTTTATTATTTTAAATGAGTCAACTGCGCCCCCAAGTGGCGAAAATACGGTATTACCGACTTGATGCGGTTTTTTTTACAAAAACCGTTTTGTTTTTTCTCCCTTATACCGGACCGTTTTTCTTTCATATCGACCCAACACTAGTTATTATAGTTTCAGCTTTTCAACAACCTTTGAAATGTTCCACATTCTTTGTAAAATATTGGTGAATTCCACATTTAAAGCTTCATCTTATCAGCAACCAGCATTCAATAATTCCCTAATTCTGTACAATACTCTGTACATAAACGTGCATTTTCCTGCATTCTGCACGTCTGGTTAGATGCTAATCTGCATTTTGTAGTCTGAGCACCTGTACTCTGTGCAATGATAATAAAGTTACATTTTAATCTATAATCAAAGGCAATGTCTGGCAAGGGAACTAAATATCTATTTCAGAAACATGGGCTTACCTTGTTGTTCTTGAGCTTCCTCTTCATCTTCGTTGTCTTCGTTGTCTTGGTAGTCCTGGCAGTAGTCATCCTCCTGCTCCCCCTGCTCTGAGGCATCAGCCTCCAGAGCGGCTTTCAGCCTCTCCACTAGGTCTGCCTTCAGGCCTCTGGTGTCCAGGCCGCGGCGCTGGAGCTCCTCTTTTAGTTCGTTGACTTTCAGTTTCTTCACGTCAATACTCATTGTGTCTGTTATCTGTTTGTTGTCTTTATTTGTTTGCTAACAAAACAGGGAAAGTAACAAATAAATGCAAAATACAACTTACAACATTGCGTCCAACTTTCAAATCAATATCTAATGGCGGCAGTGTCTAAGCCAAACAGCCTACATTAGCTGTTAGCTTAGCCGGCAGCGCTACATTGATGCTGCACTATTTACCTGGTTCCTCTACATAACTATACAAATTGTAATCACGGTGTTATGATAGCTCATGCCTATATGGTTATTTTACACATGGGCATACAAGCTAACTGGAATATTTGTTATTCGGTTCAAGTTGTCGCTACGTAGCTAACGTCGGCAGCTGTATTAGCCTAGCACTAGCTAACGTAGCGACAACCGATGCCGGATAAGTAACTTTAACTTAGAAACTATCCAAGCTACGAGCGTCTCTCTGTTTTGCATGCAATTCTACAGTCAGTGCATAGTTGGCTCAGTGTATAATATGGTTATGATGCAAAATAACCAAAAAATAAGCTTAAGGCCTACCTCCTCTCACGCGAGTTGCGCGGGTCATCCGTGGTGAAAGATGAGAGTGTCGCTGCTGCCCTCTAAGGGTCGGAACCTAGATCGAAACCTACCACCGGAAGTAAACAAGAATGCACAGGTCTAGTCTACCACTATTAAAACACCGAGGGACAGGAGTTGTGTCTACCAAAGGCCGTTGCTGTGCTGCCGTGTAATCCTTAAAAAGCCAGACGTGAGGGAATACCCACACACTGGCAACTTGGACCACTCCAAATTAGGAGGTAGTACGGTGTTTGCATTGACTGAATTCTGGGTAATGTAGTGTTATAAACCTACCAGTCTGCTGAGCACTTCGGCCTAACATGTCAGTGGTGGCAAGTAACTAAGTACATTGACTAAAGAACTGTTCATAATTAAAACGTTAAGATACTTTAAGATAGGCCTACTTGTACTCTTTATTGTGGATTTTCATTTTCTGCAACTTCATACATTCTACTCATTTTCATTTCTAGGGAAATGTGTACTCTTTATTTCACTACATGTCTAACATTTTAACTTGCTTTACAGATTCAGATTATCAAAACTAAATACAATCTGCTGAGAAATTATGATGCATTATTGCACATTAAACTACCCAGCAGTATTTAAAGTTGTTAAAACCAGTTCCGTACCAGCTGTAATAATAAAGTGATGAACATATGAATGCATCACAAATTATAATCCAACAATACAACATAAAGCCTGTTATTCTAAAATGGGCCATTCTGCATAATGAATAGGTTTATATCACACAGGGTTTTTTGTTGTTTTTTTGCTCTCATATTTATACTTTTACTTGAGTAAAATATCAGAGAACTTCACCTCTGCATATATTATTACATACAGTATATAATAGGTATTCTACATTTTAAGTACTTAAACTTTTTGTACTTTAGTATTTGCTGATGCGTGTACTTTTGAACTTTTACTTGTGTAAATGTAGCATGTAATGTGAGTATGTCTAAATTGTGGTTTACTCCTTTAAAGACCCAAGTCCTTCTCACAACACTGCCTGACTGTAGAAAAGTCATGAATTAAAAATGTTACTGAAGCAAAAAATAGAAATTACTTCAAAATTGTACCTAAGTACAGTATTTGAGTAAATGTTTTTAGTCATTTTCCACCACGTAAATGGGTATCATATAGTGAGGTACCATGTAAAGAAATAATTTGGAGTGATATCAATTGGGGATGATTTGGGCTCAGTTCCTAATTTTCAGTAAAGTTTGTATTCTCTTTACTTGCATGTTACAGGGACAAAAAAAAAGTCTTTTTACAGACAGCATACCATTTTATTTTACACCATACTTTGTACAGTTGTCACCACATCCAATGCATATGAACCATAAAAGTGATGTACAGTGTTAATACAATATGAGGACTGAAGGGCCAGACAGGCCTAAAAATATTTAGAGCGTGTGACTTGGTGTTTGTTTGTTTTTGTTGTCCATTTTTGGCTTTCAGTCAAATGCACAAAATATTCTCATTTATATATATACGTGTATCTCATTAAGCATGAAAATCAGAGTTTCCTACGGGATTACTGTCAATGAGGATCACAGGAGCTGTCATAAAATATATTAACTTTAAGGATGCCATTACATTTTATTGTAAATCTTTATGTACAATCAACTTTATCGTGGTCATGCAAGATCAACCATAGATTAACACTATGAATATCATAGTAATACCGCTTGACAACTAGCTGCTCAAAACATGAGCTAATGTAATGGCACCCAAATCCACAGCGCACTGATATGCTTATTTCCACCTCCTCCATCCAACTTAATGGGCAGAGGACAGTGTGTGAAGCAGGATCATACCCGTCCCTTCACACACAGACCAACAAACAGGATCACATCATGTAGCAAAGAACTAATTTAATCACTTTTTGTTGGGAACAGGAAAGGACAGCAGGTGCCTGTTGATCTCTCTCAGCTGAGCATCTAGAGTCTCTGTAGTTAGCGTTAGTTCTGCTATTTGAGTCTGTAGGCTTGTGATGGTCTCATTCTGCTCCTCTTCTTTGCGACGAGAGTTAGCAGCCTGCCTGCTGTACTCCAGCACCATGCATCCACCACCAATAAGGAAGATGACTGTCTCTCCCAGCAACTCTGCACCCAGCTCTGCAGCCGCCTCCTCATTCAGGGGCTTAATGGTGGAACCCCGGAAGCCCATGATCCGCATCTTCGTTCTCATCTCAACCCAGTGGTAAACTGTGAGGACAAAGAAGAGACTATGTGCAGTTTAATTTTGACTTTTGATATGTTATTTGAATGTTTGCAATTTTGCTGCAGATGATATCAAGTAAATAGTTTGAAATACATGTGAGAATGCAACAAGATGCATTTGTTCACATTCTGCTGGGAGTGTACAGCTGATTGCGTAGTGAGCTTAAAAGAACACTAAACCTCTCCAGCACAGTGGCATTAATTCAAATAAGTCAGGGAACATTTTGTAGTCTGTAACTGATGCCAAGCCCTTAACAACCATCACCAGCTGTAAAATATAAGATAAACTTCGACTGATCCCTAGCACAGGATAGCAATGCAGATGAATATAGAGAGTATACAAAATAAATAATGAGATGTATATTACACTAAAATGAAGCACTGGAGGCAAAAATGTCAAGGTAAAGTCACAGTAGTGTGATTACTGATGTAAAAATATTTACATTAGTATATAATAGTACACTATGATTATTGGCTTTCTTCTGTCTCGTAAGACAATGGAGTATGCGCCAGGGATGAGTCTGAAGTGACCTCTCCAGGGCGCATGCCTGGGCAGAATATATGGAGATCCTGTGGTGCCCAGTCATCAGAATCCCCCTCTCGGCCTTGCTGATGTGCTTAAAAGGAAAGCAGGGCAATACATTTGGCATCAACTTGGCTGCAGGCGCTGCCGGCAGGGGGTCAGCGATGACCCCCAGCCGCCTAAGGGGCTCCACTTCTGATTTTCTGTCTGGGTTTACTCCCATAGCTATTTAACCCATAACTAGGACCTTTACCGTAACCCTGGCTTGGGGGCTAACGGGTACTGGACCTTTGCCAGAGGCCGCCCGGAGGTAATGGTGGTTAGGGGTACCCTCATTTTGTCCCCTAGGTCCATGCCCCCCACCATCAGATGCAGTTTAACGTCATGCCCAGGACAAAGTATACTATGATAAGTATGGCTTATTAGACATAGTTCAAATGATACATATACATATAAATAATACTATAAATATTATGATAAATTAAAGTACAGCTGTATAAAATAAAATGCTAGAATGTAATACATAAAGTATCGTATGGGTGAAAAAAAAATAATCTATAGGTCTTCGAATTATCACATCCAATGTGTCTCAGTGTAAATTAAACTGAAAATGACTAGTTAGAGCTAAGAAGGCTTTTGTATTCAGTGCTCTTGAGACAAGCTCTCTCCCAAACATACAGTTTCAATAACATTATATCACATTACGTTTACCCTGTATTTAAGCAGCGTTTAGTACGACTCAACTGACGTGTGGCTAAACAAGAGGGCGCAGTGGCTTTTCAAAAGGCATTCAGGGTGCTGCCTTGAAACAACCTGTTCAATGACACACAAGACCCGCCCTCTTCTAGCTTGCCTTACTGCTACTGGTCGAGCCGATGAACCCGTGAAAATGATTGGGTAAGCGGTCTCGACAACTACAATCTCATTGGCTGGCGCAGCTCTCCTCGCTTTATCCCTCGTCCGGGTGTCTGACACTGCAACTAGTAGTGATGGGAATTCCGGCTCTTTATAGAGAACCGGCTCTTTTGGCTCGGCTCACTAAAAAGAGCCGGCTCTTTCGGCTCCCAAGCGGCTCTTCAGGTTGTTTTGTTGCTTTAATTAATTTATTATCAACAATAATATAAAATGATGTACAAAATGAATTACTGATGTAAAAAAACATGTTTTTTATTTATATATGGTTATTATATGAATATACTTTCATTTGTTAACTCCACATAAAATGTAAAAAATAAATTATAAAATACAAAAAACAACTATTCACAATTCAACTTTTAACTTAAATTGTCAGCACCAGCAACAGTTGCAGTAGACACACTGGCACCTTCATTAATATCACACTCATCTGACTGTGTTTTATCTTCCCATTGCACTGATGGGTGGACAGTTCTCAGGTGCCTGTGCAGGTTGTTTGTGGAGCCGGCTCTATAGGATATTCTTTTCTTGCAGACTCTACACTCTGCCTTTGTATTGTCAACAAAATTGAAATGGTTCCAGATTTTGCTTCTTTTCCTGTTGTCACTCATTTTCTTTACTATACCTTTCTAATATGTCTCTTCTTGTTGCCCCCTGCTCTCTTTCTCTCTCTCCCTCCTTTTCTGTTCGTGTGCTACTGCCACTGCGAGTGTAACTACCGCCCCTCCCCCTTCTGCTCAGCGCGAACACATATTGACCAATCACGTGCGACATGAAGAGAAAAAAAGTGAGAGAGAGAGGGAGAGAGAGAGGGTGAGAGAAAGAAAAAAAAAAAACACGGCTCCCAATGAGGAGCCGGCTCCCATCGTTCACTTCAAAGAGACGGCTCTTAGAGCCGTTACGTTCGCGAACGACCCATCACTAGCAACTAGCGGTCATTGGCAGCCATTAGCTCGGTTACTCACTCTGTGCCGGCGGCAGGCAGAAGTAATTCTTAAAGAACTCGCTTCTCCGAGCTCCCGCTTTTATTCTGTTCGCTATAGGCTTGCTCAGCTGCCTCACTCCGAGGTAGAGGAGCTTGGCGATGGGGAAGGCACCGACAACCATCTTGGCGGAAACACTTTGCCAGCGTAGGGCGGGACCAGTTGGGCGACGCGATGACGTTAAATGAGAGGCAAACCCGCCCACGTGATAATGACGTTTGTAGGTCACAGCAAAAACATTTTTGTTATCTCGGTAAAACACCTCTGACAGTATATTTTATAGCAGAAAAGCTGCACATATTTATTATTTATGAATAAAAACAATAGTTATTATTATTATCATCATCATCATTATTATTATTATTATTAAAACTCTCAACATACCGGTATATATTTAAATGTGGACTTACTTGATAGAAAACCCAGGTAGACACTGACGTTTCATGGGTAAAGGCCACTTTGATTTCACAGTCAGTAATGTAGCCTGGTGACAGGCTACCTAAATATTGGGTAAGCTTTGGTCTTTATCCGATTTTAACACCAGCATTATTTACAGAGTGACACTTTTAGTAATTCTTTAAATGTAGTGGTGGAGGCCATATTGGGATCTTCTATTTCAGTAAAAATAGCAATTCCCCAATGTAGAAATACTCTGTTACAAGTAAAAGTCCTGCGTTCAAAATATTAGCTACTTACGCAAAAGTACAAAAGTATCAGCAGTAATTTTACTAGTTTTACTCACAGCACAAAACATTTTAGTGAGGCCCATTTCAGGATAATGTATGTTAACTTACTTATAATTATTAATGTATGAATGTGTATCATGTTGCAGCTGATAAAGGAGGGGTTTATTTTTTGTTTTATGCTGGGTAGCTTGTGAATTTCACCAATGGACCAATAAGTCTGATCTTCATCTATACCAATACATCAATTTATTTATTGATTATATTTCATATTAAAATGTAGTGGAGTAAAGGTATAAAGTGACAGAAAGTGGAAATACTCAAGTAAAGTGCATAGCCCAAAATTGTAGTCTAATGAAGTAAGCTACAGTACTTAATGTATGGCATATAAGGTTTCAGGTAGAACAAGAGCTGCTGAATATTCAATATACTGTAGAACCATATTCGAATCTCCACTATAACCTGTATTGTCGTGATGCTTGTAACCTACCATATTTGCATATGTCATATTGCACATTTATCATGCAGTACAAGCATTTAAACGTGGTACTGTACAGTTACATGGTCTGTGTTTAAAAAAAAAAATAATATGTATGAAAGTGTTCATGATAATGTAAAACAAAATGAATATGGTTATAGCATAGGTTAAACATCTTGCACATTTGTCATATAAATGTGTAAAACTATAATATTTTATTGTCACAGGCCTATACGTTTAATAATAATAATGACAATAATAATAATGAATATTATTCATAGGCGCCGTTCAAAGCACTCAAGGACACCTTACAGGACATGACCTGCATTCAAACTACTAAGTAAAAGCATCTAAATATAGCCTACTTAAAGTAGCCTACCAAAAGTGAGAGTAGGCTACTGATTATGCAGTGGCCCATTGCAGAATAATATATTCTATATTATTGGATTTTGATTATTGGTACATTAGTGTGTTAATTAATGTCATTGTTGCGGCTGGGTGCAGCTCATTTTAATCACTACTTTATACACTGCGTGGTCAATTAATCTAGCCCATAAGTCTACCACCACTTACAATGCATACCATTACCGATAAAGCTGTCTATAGGCCTACTTGTATGTGCCTGTGGTAAATTATGGTAAATGGTATGCTTCACCTGAGCCAGCTGTGGCAGAAACACCTGGCTCGGGTTACAACAGCGCAGAGAGCCAGAGGGGCTGGACTCTGAGCCAAAATAACTCCGCTCAGTAGCTGCGGAGCTATGACTAAATGTCTGGAGCAATCGCCACTAGAGAGAAACACAGTGCGAGCGACCCGACTTTAGAATCAGGAAGACAGGAAACTTTGAACAGTGCTCTACTTTCCTCTCGACTTTGGGACAGAAAATCATCAAGGCTCTCATTTTTGAGGTAAGGAAGTGTTTTAAATCACTCCGCAGCGTGCGCACTTATCTGCGTGGGAAACACTGTTCGAGGTGAAGAAGAATGTTTGTCTTAAGATCTGCGTTGTACGACTTTGAATAGGTCTGTGGGTATAGAGTTTTTAAAAAGTTGAATTTGTTGGTGTTGGTAATCTCAAATTCAGCACAGTCGTGAAAACGCCTTTTTCCGCTCTGAATGGTTCTTTCCATGGTTCTCTCGTTCACTGTGAGGGGTCTTGAATGCGAGGAGGAGCTTGTTCTCAAACTAATGAAAATCAGATGTTACCATCCCTGCCTGGCATGCCTCAGTCTGCAGCCACAGAGGGAAAGCTCCAGTGCAACAGCCAGCTGCTGAACATTGATAGACTGATGTGCAGCTCACCAGTTAACTGACATCACATACAGCCAGAGCAGTGATTTATGGGGTTTTGTGACATCATTAATAGTGATCTCATCAGTTAGAATGGTATCTTTATGATTTTCATGCGATATTATCTTTGAATGTTCCCCTTATTGTTGTAGATGAATGCTATTTATGGTGGTTTTAAGTTGTGCTGTGATAAAGAAAAAACATCCTAACATTAAGAGAGTTCCTTATGCACTGAATCTTGTGACTGCAAGTTAGAAGTTCAAATGTGTCAGTTATTTGCTTAACCTATTAGTACTGCTAATCTGTAAGTAGACCAAACCTTCCTGCTGGAGCAGGATTTAAATGGCCTCTATCCAACTTGTGTGTGTTGCTCTGGGTCTCAAAAACCAGCTGGGCTGCATTGTGTGATGCGCTTGCTGTAACCTGTCTCCAACAAACTTTTTCTACCATCACCAAAACACCTGTAAGTCAGCTTTCTCCGAAGTCATCAAATCCATGCATGTTCGTACATGCAAGCAGGTAAATCACCTGTCATTCCTCGGTCATGGCCCTGCTTTGTGCTCTTTGCACCTTGGTGTGAGCATGGCACAGTGCAGGCACTAGACTGGGCATGTAACTTGCCAGAAATGTCTGTTATGTTGTGTTGCACTGAGAGATTCCAGAGGCACATCACATGCTATGGAGAGCAGTTTTGCTCTAGAAGTGGAGGGTAGCAGGGATAGTGCTAGAGGCTGCTATTCCAAAGGAGAGTCTGCAGCGTCAAGAACCAAAAAAAGACTGAAGGCGACTTGTATTTTTCAGGGATTAGTTGTTATCATGTCAGAAATGTTCTTTGGTCCAGAGTTTGTGTACCCTTAGTGTCTGCAGAGACTGATTGTTATTCTCAGCTTGAGAAGGTCACAAGAGCTGCAGGTTGTCTTAGGCATGTTGTTTTTGGCAGTGACAGTTGCTGTCTTGAATAGGATGTACTATGTGTGTTCGTGCTTGTGCGCATCATTTGCGTATTTGTGAAAGCAGAAGGCATTTCAGTGACTAACTAGGTCGGAGGTGCGGGTGTATGCATCATAAAAGTACTTTGGGTGGAGTTCTTGTGTCTGAGAAGCTTACAGTTGTTGGAGTGTGTAATTAGATGATATGATTTATCTATAGATGTTTATGGTAGGTATATTTCAGCATGGATTTCAGCACTCAGCATTAGTCATTTAATTAAACAGGTCATGTAGTTGGGAAAATGTCAATACAGTTCATTACTGCATTGTAGTTTGGTCATAGTTTTATAATCTGTCAGATCTGAAGTGATACAGTTAATTTTTTTTAGGAAATCCTCTTTCCGTAGTTGAAAGATAAAAGCCATTTACAGTTTGATCCCCTTCCTAGAACACCATGACGCCGAATTACAATGTTTGACACAATAATTTCACAATACCTCCGACTTGTTATTGCACAATTAGCCTTAATCTCCTGTCAAAATCCAGGAATGTCCACAGCCCATTGTAGATGATTCCCATTACATGAGATAGTGGTGAGCCAATGTAAACATTTACTCCAATTTTATCTTGACATTCTACTCATGGCATGACAGTACCATCAGGGGATTTCAGACCAATGACATTGTGGATATTGAGCTGTACGAGAGCTGTTCAGAAAGCGCCTGGAAATTAATTTTTAAGTGTTTTTCGCTGGAACCAGAGAGGGTGTGTGCACAGTAAGAGGTTCATTCTCCTGTGGGACATTAGTTAGTTTGTATTGTCTGCATGATGACACACAGCCAGATTTAGTTTTTCCTTTTTTTTTCCCCAAAGAAAATTGAAAGCAAGCCACAGAGGGAAGTGTTTCATTGTGTCTGAGGATTTTGTTTTTATTATTTAGTCTGACCCAAGTTCCCTACCAGGAGGACAGAGACAAGGCCTGAAAGTTCTGAAGGAAGGATATGAAGGAGGGACCAACAAGAGGGGGAGGAAATGAATGGATGACTTGTGGAGTTCAGCAGAAACTAGAGTAACAGTTAGATGTGTAATCTGGAATTGCTGGAGGTCATAAAAGGAAAAGGAGAGAGGGAGGGGGCACTTTTATTCTTGGTCAGACACACCCTGGCATTCTGCAAAGCTAATGATTATTGTCCTCAATCCTTAAATGTCCCTGATGCTTCCCACAGGATCTCTCTGCTTTTCTGACTATTCGTTAACAAAGTTTCTGAGTTCCCAAATGCTTAAAGTCCAGTGTGCAAAGGCAGTTTTGTTAAGTGCTCCTTCGTGGTTTCATCTTGTGGCTTCCATCTTGGCTCTACCGCTAGAGAGAGCTAATTGTTACATGTTAAAATGGTTGAACCAGCTGACACTGTAATCACAGTACTGGAAAGGAACTAGACAAAAGTGCACATGACGTTTTCCAAGAAAGTTCTCTTTAAGAAAGCGACCAAAGTGCAGCTGCAGATCAGAAAGCCTGGAATAGACAACAGCACCGCTGCAGTGGCCACAAGCTGTCCCTCCACTTTCAATTTTCAGATGATTTATGTTTCTGTGTTTCAGTACTTCAGGACCAACACACGCTTTCTACTGTGTGTGTACTTTAAGGTATAGGCTGTATGTATAGTGCCTGTTCTAAAAAAAAATATTTACTATGTTTTTTTTAAATATGCTTCTCTTCTTGAAACCTTTGTTTTACAAGGTCAAGCCCAGGCTAAGTTTACCTTACTGTAGTTTGTTTGCTCAGTAATGAAATATGTTGATAAGAAAAGCAAAGAAAGTCTGGTTGCAAATTGCAGGCACAAGCTGTCAAATTTTCTTTTTTTAAAATAGACATAAAACAAGATTATTAAAAGAATCTAATCTATCACTCAAAACCAACCATCTAATGGCAACAAAAGGTAAATCCAGAGTCTAAATGACAACACAACACAATATAATGGGAGATAATAGAACAAGAAGTATAAAGTCAAATGGGAAGTTTAGCCTATTCACTTTGAATGATCCTTTTAAAATGCACTGTGAGCTGACAATAACTTGGTTAGCCATTTTGAGTATATGCTTATACACCTATTCTTTTAGGAGGTACTCACTGTTAAGACACATTAACAATGGAGTAAGGCTTGAGTAAAGAGAATAATACATTTGATAAACAAGTCAAAAATATGTACTAAATAATTATAAAATATAGTTTTGATGATGTATTGACAGTGTGCCAGTAACAACAATGTAACACAAACAGTAAAAGTTGTCACAGTACCAGTGAAGAGAAAACGAGGGAGGGGTGGGGTGTATGAATTGCTGGGCAGGAAGGTGAGAGTTCAGTGAGTGAGTGATCGACATTTGTGAGTCAGTGAGAGTGTAATCTCTCTTTGCGTTAGTTGCTCTTGACAGAGATAAGCGTCCCAGACTCTGTGTGTGAGGTGAATGTCTCACTGGGAGGTGTGGTGAGGAATGTGAGTCTGTGACCAGGCCCAACTGAGACATGCCGGTTTCCCGCTACAGTACAGCTCAGCACACAGTGTGAAGAGTGTTATGTCGCTGTGCTGTTCACCTTAATCTGATGACCCAACATAACAAACATTTCACTGTGGCTAATGTTCAACTGCTGGTGGGGGCTAAGAATGATGTGTTATCGAATATTATTTGAGCTTGGTTTAGTTTTAAAAGTGAATGATGTCTATGTCCACCAGCCTTATCAGGTCTAATACAGTGAGCCAGGTTCATCTATATTTTGCCAACAGGTCAGTGCAAGTATTAAGTTAGGTTAAGAAATAGGTTCAGTGTTAGGTTTAGAGATTAAAAGTTGGATAAATGAGGTTAGAAAAAAATTGTTTATGGCAATTAACACCTCACAAATTTAAACTTGAAGACTTCTGAAAGGCTTCTTCTTCTTCTAAGGCCTACTGCAGACTCCCTGTGAAAGGAGCCTGCTATGTCTTTCCCAAAGTAAGATCAATAGCGATGTCATCTCTGTTCATCTTGTACAGATAGAAACGATACAGTCTGTGATGTATTTAATGTAATTTAACAAAGAGCCACAGGTGGAGGAAACACCGCTGAAAGGAAAATAATACCTTTCAAACAACTACAAATCTGTCATACACTGGCCTCCTATGTATAACATGTTTCCTTTTCTATATAAGAAAGACACAACTTAAGAAGACAGCTTTGGAGTTGTCGGAAGGTGTTGTGTGTATATCTTTTTTATGGTTTAAGACATACAGCCTGTAGTAAATAAAGGTTACTCTGGTATCTCTACCTGAAGAACATGTACACAAGGCACATTAAGGCATAATGCGTACAAGAAAACAGTAAATTACAGCATCTTCTTCCAGAGTAATGTCTGTAACACAATAAGCACAACAAATCAACAGTATAATACAGTTTAAGAGTAGCCTTGGTTTGCTTTTGAAGTAGGAAACATACCAAAATAGCTCACTGAAATGTTGAGTGGTCACACAGCAGGCCCAGCAGTTGAATCATCAGCAACAGTAGATTCCTTGTTCTGCATGGGCCAGAGACTGACCTCATCTCTGTCTGTCTGTCTGTGAAAATGTACCTGCATGGTCATTAAACTAGGGCAGGATTGTAAATGGTAGACAGGTGTGTTATTGTGACTGAACACACTTAGATAAATATACATTAAATGTTTAATTTTTCATTTGCCCGGACATGCACATATGTAGGCCAATGTCTAATGGAAATAACATATTAGGTTTAGGCTAACCAATGAAAGGTTCTCCAAAATATTAAGGATTTACTGTATTTAAAAGAGATGCACTAATATTTTGTATTTTAAGTTGATGAAGAAGATGCCATGGAGCAGTTAGCTTTTCTTGTTTTATTTGGATGTTATAACACTGGGAAATTCATCAAGGTATTGCACTTAATTTTAAGGTCTCTACTAAATCCCAGATGAGCTATGTCTCTGCCTAAAGTATTTATTTTTTCAATATCTGATAGCTGTTGCTGTCACATGTAGAGTATATTAATAAGCAGAACGTCAAACCAGGAATGTTTAGCGATGACTTATTATTTCTCATGCATCTATTTAAAGTGATTATTAGGTATGCATTGATTCTCTAGCCTTAACACATTATTTGTTTACCATTTTGCATCCAGTTTGGATTAACTAACCTTATTACTATAACCTGTCACCCACTTCCATTCAATTAGCTGTGCATGACACCTGTTTGTCTGTCTGCCAGAAATCTCTCTTTTAAACAAATGTTTAACATGTGATGTTAAACAGGAAGTCCTGGCATGACAGATAATGTGGCTGAGTCATCAAGCAGGACAGACACTGCAACCAGTTTTCCTAAAAGGGCTTCTAAAGGTTGTGATGTCACTTAGTGGTGTGATCCGAGACATCAGTCCTTTCAAGCATGCATTTTAAGTTGCCAAAGTACGCAAACAGTCTGACTTGTTCAGACATGACAGGCTTTCAGGTTATGTGTTCACAGAATGTTGTGTCTTATGTCAGAGCGGCCGAAGGGGTGATGGCTGGGAGCCTGTAGCGTGAGAGAAAGGGAAGCATTAAACAGTCCTTAGTGTTTTCAGTTTGAAGCTACAGAAAGTCTGATTTTATTGTATCACACTAAAAGTCGAAGGATCAGTCAAATGAGAATGAGCCAGAGGGCAGAGAATGCAGCCAACCAATCTTTGTTGCGTTTTATTGCTGATGTGGGCATGCCCAGTCCTATATGATGTTTTAAGTGCTGAATGGGAATCAATCTCATGAGTTTGTAAAAAAAAAAAAAGTTAGTCGAATGTTGTGTGAGATTGTTCTCTTAACAGCTGTGTTGTGTTTCCTATTTCAGGAGCCAGACGCTGCCACCTCACAGCCATGACTTCTCAGACAAGCTTTGGCAGCAGCATGCTGTGTGAGTCTCTGCAAACCCTTGATTTGTCATTGTCTAGGTCTCTGTGTGGCTCAGCATGTATTTGTGCACATCGAAGTAATATGCTATGCTAATTGTCTGTGGTGCTTTTATTCAGTCCAGGCGATAAATGATGACCTTAATGCATCGCTGGCTACAGCAGATGAGTTATCCAGAGAGTTCAACTCCCTGCTGAAGGAGGCTTCCTCCAACAAAAACACCACAGAGTCTGGCTCTGAGGTACACACACATACACAGAACTCCAATACCAATTTCCTTGTTGTAGATGTTTGTTTGCAACAGTATGACACAGTTTTATTCTGTGTAAGAGTGTCTCTCTCATAGCTAGCCTTCAGCATGCCACTAGCTTCTGATTTTTCCAGTAGCAGGCTTCTTTCATCAGTTTTTCTTTAAAGCTAAAATGTGTTCCTGGGGTTTATCTATTCATATTATAAGCTAATGGGTATCTGCAACTGTACTGGCTATTAAAAGTTGAAGGAGCAGTGTGTAAGATTAAGGGGGGTTTAGTGGCATCTAGCAGTGATGATTGCAGATTGCAACCAACTGAAAATTCTCTAGAATTTCTTCAGTGTTCATTATTCACAAGGTTTTGACAAGAGCAGAATTATCCACAGAGGTCTCTTCCTCTCCAAAACAAATGGACCAGCTGACTCAAAACAGTTGAAACCCTGAATAAAGCAGCTTCACGTTACAAATCAGTTTTCTCCAACGCTGTCTGGCTCGTCAGAGATGTTCCTCTGTTGACTTAAGATCCAGACTTCTTGTTATATTACCCAAAATGAAACAATAGTTATGTTGTTGATAACAACAACATATTACATGAGTCTTTTCCATTGGCGAACTGTCAAAGACCCTTTTGTGCAGGAGTTGTTGAATGCCAACAAAATAAGTGTTGTTAAAATGAAATAATTTGCACATCTCACTGCCCAGCACAGCAGTATAGTCATTCCTTGTAATATTTACTTCTGACAAATGCATTTTCTCTTCAGACCAGCTCCTCAATCTACAGAGAGAAGCCTCAGTCCACCCTCCTGTCCAACACCTCCATCACAAGGGGGTCAAGTAGCAGCAATAATGGCAGCATCAGCTCTAAGCCATTCACCCCCAGCTCAACAACTTACCGCACTTTGGACTCTGTCCTCTCCAGCAATAAAAACACACCGTCCTCCCCCTCTGTTTACACCACCAGCCCACTCTCATCCCCCAAGATCCAAAGGAACTCACGCTCTCCAGTTCCTCGATCCGGATCCGACAGTTACCAATACAGCCAGCAGAGCCCCAGACAGTCACCTCACACCCCAAGGCGCGATTCCCCCTCTCGTTACGACAGGAGCCCACGAGGCTCAATCAGTTACATGGATAGAAGCCCTTCTCCAAGCCCTACAGCAGCTTCTTTGGACCAGCCACCTTGGTCTCCCCAGCTTCACTCCTCCTCCAACCTGCTGAGCCCTCATGGCAGCAACTCGATGGGCCGCAGGTCGCCTCGTTCAGACAGAAGCCGCTCTCCTTTGTCTTTTGATCATCCCATGTCCAACACGCTCCCTCGAAATTTTGGTGGTTTCAAGCAACCTGGTAAGTGGCTGTAGTTAAATCAGTTAGACGGAAGTTGTGGGACAACTAAACCCTACAGAAATATGTAGTTATCATGGAAATAAATAAATTGTAATTCCATTGTAGTCATTTTGAACTAACATCTCATGCCAATTGGGAATCTACCTGAAAGACTAGCATACTATTCATAAAAGACACATTACCTCATTCCTGAAAAAGGGATACTTTTGGAAACAAAAGCAGTCTACTCCTTGGCTGAATGGTACAGCTACAGATGTGCTGTTATGTGCATGATGACAATGCACCATTTGAAACAGAATTTCTGAACTGTCCCTCAGTGTTGGTCTTTTCTATTCTGGTGATGAATCAGTTTTTTGTGTTTCTTAACTTGATACTTGTGTCATGTAGAGCAGGATTTACGATGCTGCCGCTTAGAGTAGTGGTTTATGAAAAGTTATATTTTATGTTAATGAACCACAGTCTGTGTTTTTATTAGAGGCGTGCGTGGAGCTCTGGAAGCCAGCTGTTAGTATGACTGAACTTTGGCGAACACAAAAAATGCTATCAGTGGGCTTCAGAGATATACAGTTTAGTAGACTCTTCAGTTCAGACAAGAATATAGAAAAATACCCCCTCTTTTTAAACATTCAAAACAAAGCTTCGCTAAAGAAATACTCGTGCAAAGAATGTTATTGCTCTGGGTTTAATGTCACAGTGTTCTTAAAGAGATTCTTCAACTACACAAACAAAGAGTCTTGTAGGATTACTGGCCTATAAAGTACCGTTCCTTTTAAGCTTCCTTTTGTAATGCTTTTTGGCATTTCTCTCCTCTTTCTGGCACTCTTTTGTTTATTTTGCCCTTAAATTTTTTCGCTATCTCTCTTAATCTCTCTCTCCCTCTCTCCCAGACGAGGGGGTGCAGCGGCAGAAGAGCCCTGGCAAGTGGAATGAAACAGATCTAGACGTGTCCTACGAGAAGAAACCTCACCATACCTATGACGGTTGATTCTGCTATTTTCTCAACTTTTATTTTATACATGATGTTGTGCAATTACAGGGCCTAAGGAGCATTGACACACTGCCTGTACTGTATGTGCTCTCTGTTTTCGAACTTAACACTTTCCTGTTGCAGAGACAGAGTGGCTACGGCCGTCTGTGCCAAATAGCAGCTGGAGAGAATCCAACCTCGATGGCCCTCCTCCAGCCCCAAGCCCCAAAAAGGTGGGTGGTGTTCACAGAGAGGCTTTCAAATAGGTAGGCCTACTGTGAGAGATTTATTTAGATGGCTTCTGTTGTCACTCAAACCTTTTTCTTAAATCCATGTTAAGCCATTTCCTGGAGTTCTTGAGGAGCTGCAGATATCCTCTAAATGGGAGTTACTGCAAGTCATGTGGCATTGTTTTTACAGATAATTACAGGATGAAGTGGCTTATAGACTGAGGTGGGGATAAGAATTTCACTAGTCTCTTGAACTCAAAAACTTAGTCATAGCATTGTTATTTCTAAAAGACGCATTAGTCCATTTTTTGGCAGGAAACCAGAAAACCATCAAAACTACTAAAAGCAGTGTATCACATGGTCAGTGCCATGTTTCTGGTTTGTTAAGTTGTCTCAGGAAATAGTTGCCTACCTCCAAATTGTACACCTGATGACTCTAAGTAAAGCATTCATTTTCCTTTTTGCTCAAATAATAATTATTATTATGTATTACTCTTTGGTGCTGAGAAACCTGTTCCCTGATAAAACAGTTCATGTGAAAACTTTTTTTTAGAGATGATTTTTTTAGCTTTTGTCCTTTAATAGCAGGACAGTGTGAAATGGGGTGGGAGAGAGAGGGTTGGTTGACATGCAGCAAAGGGTTGCAAGCAAGAGTCGAGCCTGCGACCGCTGCAGGGAGGCATCGTCTCTGTACATGGGGCACCGGCACTACGCTACAGACGCCCCAGTTCATATGATAACTTAAAAAAAAAGCACATGCGACAGTTTATATGATATCTAACAAATTAGCATCCCACGAATGACACTGTGTACGTAACATAAAGTTATGTAGATTAGGTTTAGGTAAACAAAGTTTGATAGGTTAGGTTTAGGAAAGTAAACTTACGGAGGTTACGTTTAAGTAAGTAAAGTTACGTAGATAAATTTAGAAAAAGAAACATGTCGACGATGTGCTTTAAATAACTCAAACTTCACTTGGTTTCACATGGGAAACAAAAACTCGTCTCCTAGGGGAGAGTCCTGTATTTGTTTGACCCATCCATCTTTGCAACCTACCTTCTTAAGCAGACTTTCCCTCTTTATACTACTTCCATCTTTTTTCAAGTCAACACATTGGTCACGTGATCACAGCCTTCCTGTTGACATGGGTTTTTATAAAAATTACTGCCTCACAATTAGGTGGGTTATATATGAATTGTGGTGCATTGCTTTTTGTATGTATACGCAAGAGTGCAGATGTATGTAACAGTAAAAGTACGTAAAAGTGCATGACAAACAGCCTGTGCTGAACAAGTAGGTTGTTGATGAAAACTGAGCTACACAATACATTTGCTGTAAAATCGAAATAAGGGCACTATGAGAGACACCTTACATTACACAGTCATCTTATTCAATGGATTGGGATTAGATCAGAAATGATTCCTTCTCTCTTTTCTTCCAGGATCCTCACTCTCAGTCACTCAAGTATTCCCATGGATCTCTCCCTCGTAACACACGTATAACAGTACCTCCAGATGTTTCATCCCCAGTCCACTCCCCTTACCACCCTCAGCCCATCATCTCCCGTATTTCCATTCCTCCGACTTCTACTCAGTCTCGTCAGCGAAAGCCCATCCCTCTTTCTGTCATCATGCGCCTCCAAAATCCCCACTGGGGAGCAATGGCAACCCGCCATCCCAGAGTCCTGGGAGGAGAAGCTGATATGGCACCTTACCCACCACCTGTACCCATCCCAAGGGAATTCTTCCATCAACCTGTGCCCCTGCCTCTGCAACACCCACCTGAGCTGAGACAGCCAGCCATATACAGTGATGGTATTTAACATCTTCAAACACACTCTGGCACTCACCACATTCACAGGATCTTTCATCTACTAACTTTGCTCTACAACTGTGGTTTGGTATCTTTGCAGCGCTGAACTCAGGGGATATAGATGCAGAGTTAGAGCGGCTCGACTTTGTTCATCACATGCCTGTGATTTCGGAGAATCCCAGCATGCCAGAGGACAGAAGGGAGGGTGCGCCCCCTGCTCCCCGGCCCCTCAGCCCCACCAGGCTACAGCCAGTGGTGGCTCCTGAGGCCCAGAGCCAGGAGATTCCCAACCTGGAGGAGCTGCTCCGCATCCGGGCAGAAATCCCTCGAGCCCTGAAGAGACGAGGCTCGGTGGACCACTCACAACCCATGAAGAGCGCCTCCCACTACCAGCCCAACCAGTACAAAAATCTCATCGACAAGCTGTTTCGCAAGAAGGAACACCGCCACAGGGGGGAGCATGGTAGTGAGACTAGCGGCTCCTCAGAAGAGGAGGACTTCGCTACACCTCCTGCCCGTCGACCTGAACCCTCGGTGCTTCCTGATTTCAAAGTAAGAAACTGTCTTAGAGAAACTAATGATGTAATAATCTCTGGTCAAACATGTCAAATTGTGAAAAAAGCCTCTAAATTGGTTGAAATGTGATACAGCCACTTATTAATTATTATGAATTCAACACACTGCAAATCCACATTTTTTATGTCAACATTATCTGTCAACTATTCTCATTATATAACAGCTACTTTTACATTTTGTTTTAAAACCTTGTGATGGATGTCACTCTCTGCAGTCAAGTGTTATACTTTACACAAGATGGGATGCTTTTTGTCCCATCAGAACTACCATTCCATCCTACGACAGTCCAAACGGGAACACAGAAATTCTGGGAAGCGAGCTCGACTCAGCCCGCTCGTCCTGCTGTTGGATGGAGCGTTGGTTGGAGAGCTGGAAACAGTGCAGAGGGCCGTGCAGGAGGTTTGTGTGTATACTACTATACATATACCTTATATATACTGCCACTGAAACAACTACTATTACTCTGCTGCTACTGATAGTGATATTAATCATATATAAAATACTAAACCAATTGCACCAATAATTCTATATTTTTTCAATAAATATGAAGCTTTGATTAAATAAGGAAAGCAAAATCATCAGACAATGGGGAAATCAATTCAAAGACATTTGCAAAAAATAAAAACTGTAAGATAGATAGATAGATAGATAGATAGAAAGATAGATAGATAGATAGATTATAATAATCACAATAGTGCACTTTGCAGTTGTTATTGCAGTGTTTGCCACAAAGACGAATTCCTTTTAGCTTACATCAGCAGCCTCCATAAAAAAATGTATAGGGTAAAAACTCATCCAATTCAGTTCGAACTGTGAACTCAGACAGTCGAGTGTGGTGTCAAAGTTTATGCTCCAGTTCTGGATTTAGACTTTAAGAAGCACTGAAAATACGTGTGACATTTAACTTTAATTCTCTGAGGGAAGGTTTGCTGAGCCTGCATTCCCTTATTCAGCAGACCCCTGCTGCTTCTTCTTTACAGAGAAATACATTTGTCTGTAAGTTGCTCATGCAGTACTTCTATTTTAGCCGTTGGGGGTTAAGGGCTGGCTCCAGGTGATCCTGACAATAGTTTTGGAAGGAGGATAAGCGAATAAAGACAGTTGAAGCACCTGAAACACCTCTTTATTTAACATCATGCTTTCTTGATGAAAAACAATTTAAGAATTCTTGTAGCTGATATATCCACTCTGCTGTAAAATGTCCTCCATAGGTGCAGGACCCTAGCCAACCCAATGATGAAGGCATCACTGCTCTCCACAATGCCATCTGTGGGGGACATTACAATGTGGTGGACTTTCTGGTTCGCATTGGAGCCAATGTCAGCGCACCTGACAGCCACGGCTGGTAAATACCTGCTCATTCTTTTCTACCTCTTTCCTCTCTCCAGTGGTGGAATATAACTAAATACTTGTACTCAAGTACAGAACTTAAAATTCTGGTGTGTAAGATTTAGGGGCATCTATTGGCAGAAATGGAGTATTATATTCAAAACTAAGGTTTTATTGGTTGATCACCTGAAAAAATAAGAATCGCTGTGTTTTTGTTACCTTAGAATTAACTTTTTATGTACCTAAAAATGAAACATGGAGTCTGCCATGTTGTTTTTACATTAGCCCAGAACAGACAAACCAAACACTGGCTCTCGATAGGGCCATCTCATTTTCGCGTTTTTGCATTGGCCATTGTAATTCTGCAACCTTACCGCTAGATGTCACTAAATCCTACACACTAGACCTTTAAGTTAGGTTTTGTATGCAGGACTTTTACTTGTAGTGGAGGATTTCCCAGTGTGATATTTGTACTTTTACTTAAGTAAAGGATGTGAATAATTCTTCCACTACTGCTTGTCGAATTGTCTTTGGCCTCCTTTGAAGTTTTTGTGTACCACTGTATACAAGAGGTGGTATGTCAGTGTGTTTTGTTAATGGCATTGTGGGGTTCATGATATTTTCAGAACAGCAACCCTGTGCTGTTTCATTTATGAACTGTTTGTTCTTTGGCCCACAGGACTCCGCTGCATTGCTCAGCTTCTTGTAATGACCGTCCTCTGTGTGAGTTTTTGGTGAGGAATGGAGCTGCAGTCATGGCCATGACAGAGAGTGACGGTGCCATCGCCTCCCAGAAGTGTGACCCCTACGCTGTTGGGTATGAGGAGTGTGAGAGCTTCCTTAGGGGTGAGGCAATTACACCCACACATGCATCAGCACACACATTCATGCACACACACCCTATGAGACTGTACTATTAAATGCTAAAAGTCAAACATAATACAGTGAATTATAAAATGACATCATTTGACAGTTGGGGCATGGAGCTCTGACCTTTCCTCTTTTAACCACTTATTGAATGTGATGGGTTTAAGCCTAGTCTACCATCAGTCATTCACACACATCCACTTAATAAAGCTGATGCTAAAATACCCATCGGAAAACTCAAGTTTATTTTTATGACTCTTAGCCAACATTTTCATTGAAAGTAACTTAAATGTAACATACAGGGTTCTGTAATTATATGGAATTTTTGTTGTAATATTTGGCATCCTAACATATGACCATTTCATACCAAAGCTGCATGTTTGCAAGGCTTGAGACTATAAAAGTCTGTTTACACTTTGAATGTATTTTTGGGCAAACTGTCTATGTAAGTAAATCAAGTACTGTAGTAATACTTAAATGAAATGCTTCACCCTCCCAAAAAACCTATGATTTGTATATTAATTACTGACCCAGTGTTGTGTTGAATTTGTGAAGAAAACTTTGTTGTTCTCACATCTCAGGTAATAAAGAATTCAAAAACAGAGAGAATTCTTGATTAACAAAAGTCACAGGGGGCTGTGTTTAAAAGCAAAACTATATCAAGACATCCATTTTACAAACTCTCAAACAATTAATACAGTATAATCCAAGTCTCATTTATCCAGTAATGCACTCAGTACTAATTAAACAGAGAGCCCTTTTTTGACAAGGAACTGAACTAAAAGTGAAACCTATCTGTGCTCTCCTCAAAGCCAGACTCCATTGAAAAAAACAGTAATATTACCTCACTGAACACAGGAGCTATTGGTCTACCACTGCCTCAATTGATGGTTTGCTTGTGTTATGGTGTGACTGTAACAAGACAAACTAACTCAGAGGCAGTGGTAGACCAGCAGCTCCTGTGTTGAGTGAGGTTAAGTCACTGTTTATGTCAATGGAGTCTGGAGTCTTTGAGGAGAGCGTTAAAAAGTTTGACTTTTAGTTCAGTTCTCAGTCAGAAACCGGTATTTGTTGGGGGACTACTGGGCATACAGCTGGATAAATGAGACTTGGATTATTCTGCATGAGTTGTTTGAGAGTTTCTAAATAGATGCTTTGATATTTTTTTTTTTGCCTTATTTTATTCTTTCTTGTTTTTGTCAAGAAGCATCACCGGTCTCCCTGATCATCAGTTCAAACTATCACTTTCTGGTACAGTAAGTGTTAATCATGCCAACACATAATATTTTCTTTGTAATACCAGGTGTGGAGGAGGCCATGGGTGTGGAGAACAGTGGGGTGTTGTATGCTCTGTGGAGCTACCCGGCCCAGTCAGCTGATGAGCTGAGCTTTAAAGATGGAGACATGGTCACCATCCTGCGGAAACCTGAAGGGTCAGATTGGTGGTGGGCCTCACTCTGTGGCAGGGAGGGCTTTGTTCCAAACAACTATTTTGGGGTAAGATACCAATTTCTAAACAAAGGGTTGAACAATTTTCTTACCAAAATGCAAAAAACCCATGACTATTAATGTTTTTTTGTTTGTTTGTTTCTTTCTAGCTTTTCCCAAAGGTTCGACCAAAATCTCTCTGCTAAGTGGTCTCTTGATGATGGTCAAACTGGTGCAGAGGACCGTCTGAAAAAATTGTGCTTCACTGCTTCACACTTGTTGTTTGACAAGAATGTGTCTGTGTGATTATGAAAAGGCTGTATTGCTGCAGAGCTTGAGAAATGGGTTTGATCTGTCAGTCAAGGAGAGTTGAAGGAGAAGTCTCAGTATTCATTTTGGCCTCGCTGACAGGGATAAATCTTTCTAGAAGACATCATTTGTACTGGCTCTGCTGCAGGATATTTTTTCTAGTAAAGCTACAACTCTGTGCTATGCTAAACCTCTTCTGTCAAGCTCTGCCTGTCTATCCAAAGGTTACAAAACGGCCATATTCACTGCTGTTTTTTCTCAGCTGTGTTCCAGTCAGACATTGACTTTTCGGACTCATTGGCTGGTTACTAATCAGAATGCAAACAGTGACTGTTCAGTCCATTCATCTGTGAGGTCAGTGTAGCTGTATGCTGTCAACAAACCCATGATTGCTCAATTTAGAAAAGGGCTGCTTCAATCAGAGCAAAATCAACTTCTCATTACTAGAGCAGAGTTGTCTGCGGCTACATCAAAGAAGCACCGAAAACTGTTAAAGAGTTGTCAGGAGTTGACATGGAGCTGTTATTCTTTTATGATATTGCTAAAGTGTTCTCAGTGTACATATCATTGTTTTATTATCCAATGGATTCTAATAAAAAGTACATTCATGATTTTACAGGCCAAATATTATTTTTGAAGAGATGTTTAGTGTGGCTGCAGAATTTCCATATTTTCAAATGAGCCACACCAAAAATGTAACTGGTCTGGCTGGTTTAGGTGGAGGCCCTTCATGCTGCCTGAATAAGTCAATTTCTATGGAAACGTGTTTTTTTATGACAATGAAAGTGGTCTTTTGTAGATATGTGCATTTTCACAGAGGTAGAATGGATGTTTGGTGATGTATTGGTTTTGTGGGTTGTTGTTTTTTTTTTAATCAGTTTTCAGTGTAACACTAACTGCTGTGCACTTAACCATTACCCTCTCAAGCATGGGCGGATTATGAGACAATGGGCCTCTGGGCACAGTCGTGCAAAAGGCACCCCAGGAGCAAGACACACAGATTTTATAGTTGTTTATCCTCTTTTTGATGTTGTTTTGCGTCTCTTTGTAGTCATTATGCATCTCTGCTTAGTCCCTTTTACACTGCCTGTTCCAGGCAGGAATATCACGCTGTTATTCACGCCTCACCATTCTTTATTAACAGTATGATCGCGGTAAGGGGAGATAAAGTTGTCTTGCCTTTAAGCAGGCAATGAAGGTAATAATGGTGCAGAAGTGACGTCTGTGTTAAAAGAAACAGTAGGTGGGATGGGACCACAGACAGGACAGGTGTGACATTTTGACGTGTTATGTTTGTGACCCACCATTGGAAGATTTAAAAAGCAGGTAGCAGCAGTTAGCAGCTAATCAAAAAAGACAATGAGGTCCAGGACCGCCTTACCCTCCAAGCAGAGGGATGGTAAATGATTGTTATTGCTGTGTTCTGCCATTGTTATTGAAACCGCTGGTGACTTATATGTTATGTCCCACTGGAGGCTGTTGTGTTACATGTTACTCCCATCATGCCTCTTTTGCTTCCAGGATACCGGCATGTTATCTAAAAACACACTTGTGGGTGGCATGATGCTGCTGGAGTTTGGTTCTATTTAAAAATGCAAAGGCGGCCTAATTAAAGGGACTTCATAGCCTCATAGCGTGAACTCTGTGTAAAAAGGGCTACTGTGTCTCTTTACAGCTCTTTTGTATCTCTTTGTAGTCACTGTGTGTCTCTATGTTGTGTTTTCATGTTTCTTTGTAGCCATTGAAGTCTGACAGTAAGTGACATTTTGCAGATGAAGGCCAGAGGGGGCTCTGAAACTTTGGGCCCCTGGGCCAGTGCCCATTCAGTAATCCATCCATGCTCTTAAGAGGTGCACAGTGACCAAATGTTTAAATACTGAATAAATACATGAGTCACATGTTTTTGGCTTCCGTTGGAATTATTTGTTAAAGCCATGTTATTAAAATAAAAATAAATGAAATGTCCCTTACTGACCAGCAGGTGGCACTGTATATTCAAGTATGAATTCAGCACCAACTTCATGTTTTTGTTCGTCAACACCACCTGTACATATGACTAATGTATGTTGTAAAACATCATTTATTTAGGCTGTTTTGTGAAGCATCAGGCCTGTATGTTGTGTGTTATATTAAACCCTGTTAGTATTTTATTTCTTCTTCTTTGAAGTTATATTTATTCTCATGTTCTTTCTCCCTTTCCTCTTTTACACCACAGAGAACCAGAGTGACTGCTGTGATTCTTAATGAATCAATTAGCTGCACTATTATGCATGGGGGTAATTACAAAAAAAAATACACACGATTAATATATTTTTTAATTAAGTCTGACTCAAGCCTTTTGATCTCCAGACTATCTCTACCCCACTGGTATTAAGAAAACACCAACGCTTGCATGCTTCATCACAATCCCCAAGGAAGATTAGTGTCAACATTGTTTGAAGCTGACTACTGTTTAATGTTTTTCTTTTTTATTTTATGTAGATTATTAAACATACGGTGACAATGATGATGATGACATGCACATTCATAATTTACTCACACACACACTGTGGTGTGTAGCTGTGGTGAGCTAATGCAGTGCTTCAGATTTTCTGGTGAATAATTCAGATGATTTAAGTGAACTGAACTGTCCACTGGCCCGTGGTAGCATATATAATGTTGTGCTGAAACAGATCTCCTCTTGGCCTCGACTGGAGGGCCATGGCGACGAAAAGGAGCATACACTGCAAAATGCCCATGTTAGCTCTCATCTTTATTCATAAAACATTGCATTTCTTCGATTACTCAACCAAGGAGGTGAGATAATGTGACTTATATGGCTGCAATTTCATTTAGCTGATTTCTAGGAAGAAATTCATAAAAAGAATCATTTCATCAGATTGAATATAATTATTTGTAGAGAGGGATTTTTTTCTCGGAGGGTTTTATTTCAAGTATCTTTGAGGTTTCGATGATAAAAAAAGATGAGACACAGTTATTTAAATTGGTGGTTCCCAGTATAAGGGGTCACAAGATGATTAAAGTCTAAGACCTGGTCGATGCCTTTTTATAAACCCCCAACCTCACCTGATTGCCATGGGGGTACACGCCCATAAGCATCCCAAACACAGAAAATAAAGGGAAAATAAAGGCAGAGGGCAGATCATCTGCAGAAAACACACCACTACACACTTCCGTACTCCTGTATGAGTCTATACATTGTTTTTGAGGAAAATCCTGCAAAGTATGTCTACAAATAACTGGTAAATATTTGCTGCAGAAAACACAATCTAATGCAATACAACACAGTGCCACAACAACTATTACATCTGTGAATGTTTCTTGTTGAAACTGAAAATCAAACATTGCTTCCCTCTGAGATCTGTCTATTACAGAGCTGTTGGGTTAGATTGCTTTATGCAGAGCTCTCCTTTTTTCTGATCACTGAGTCATAGACATGCTCCTGCCTGCAAGCACAAATGCACATTTTCCTTGGGCCCTCTCTCCCTGTTGCTCTTTGATAGTGCTGCACTGAAGAAAGAATTGTATCTGCGGCGGTGAACAGTTTTGTGCTGAACAGTAATTCTGTTCAAGCAGAACTCATTTGATGCCTCATTGAAACCCCATTATAACCACGATGGAGCAAAATGAACTGTTATTGACATGGTCTGCAGCCAGCAGGTTCGCGGTGGTGGAGGAATGGGGTTACTTGCCCAGTCTGCGGAGTGGTTGCACATTTTCATTCTCATCTTATTCTCATTCTCCTCACTGCATTCAATTTTGCCTCACCACCACCTACACACACACATACACACACACACACACACACACACACTCACACACATATGGCCATTATTGGAGCCAGCCCTTTTTGGCCCATCAGGGTCTGACAACCCCATTTGACACGACAGGCCAACCCTCAACTACTGCGGTCAAATAAACACATAAGAGCACTAAGAGCAGACGTGCTTTACAGCCATAAAGTACAGAATGGAGCTGGGGACGTTCTGCAAAGAAATAGCAGGGCTGAGACAATGACACAGCAGGATGCGAAAATTGAATGATGAGAAAAAAAAGTGTGTGATAGAGGGAATGGAATACCTTCCTGAGCACCTCAGCGTTTTCTGTTTGATGGGATACAGTCCAGAGGAATGAAAGGATAATGTATAAACCACTCGACCATTACATGTAATGTGCTCCGTTTCACCTGCCCTGACTGACAGCAAGTAGAATCAACTATTACGATCTGCAGTCACCAAAAAGAAAAAGAAATAATATTTAAAGGAACAGTATGTAAGATTAAGCTGGATTTAAGGGGATTTAGTGGCATCTGGCGGTGAAGACTGCAGACTGCAATCAGCTGAAACTTCTCCCAGTCATAATTCCCTCAGTGTTCATTGCTCAGGAAGTTTTTACATGGAGCTAAATTATCTGCAGATGTGTTCCTCTCCAACACAAACAGACTAGGTGTTTGAAACTGGTAAAAACACAGAATAAAGCAGTTTCTTGTTACAAATCTTTTTTATTTTAGTGCTGTTTGAGTCGTTGCGATGGGTCGCTAGCCCAGCACCTGCTAATGTGTGCTCTCCTATTTCCTCTGATAACTTAACATGCAGATGTTTAGGAGGTTTTTACCAGGAGCCACATTATCTGCAGAGGTCTTTTCCTCTCCAAAAACAAATCAACCTGGGGATTAAAGCTGGTAAAAACACTGAATAAAGCGGTTTCATGTTACCAGTCAGAGGGGCTGCTAACTACATAGGTTGATTCGAATATGGTGGTGCAATATTACGCGCTACATGAAAGAGGACCCGCTCCCTTTGTAAATATAAACAGCTCATTCTAATATTTTAATGTCACAACAACACAACAATTATTATTTTAAGGTGACAATACACTAAGGAAAACATACTTATTATGTAATATTCCATTTTTTGCCAATATATCCCCCTAAGTCCTATACACTGGATCTTTAAAAATGAGGTGTTCATTTTATATTTTTCTCTGTGAATATGGAGGCAAAAATAAAAATATAAAAAAAGCTGGAAACACTCAAATCCATACACACAGACATTGCTGCAGACATGACTGGGGTATACGATGTCTCTGTCAAAAGATGGCAACCAGTGGACCCACGAGTCATCAATGTTGTATGTTTTTGCCTTTTAAGTATTGAACAGACTCCCCTCTCACTTATACTTCTGAAGAGATTGGTTCTGTCAGACCAGCGGCGGGAAAGTATCTTATAATGTAATCTCAGCAAGGGCTATGCTTCATTATTTAGGGACAACAAACAAGTGTGTATATGTGTGTTGTTTTTTGTGGCTCTACAAGGCTGCGAGAAAAGTTGGGTGATGGATGCAATCATACCGCGTGCCATGTTTGTTCTCTAATAGTCCAGACCAGAACTGGACTGATGTCTCCTTATATTTGAGAGTATTGTATGTGACAGCCAGCAAATTGCCTTGAAGGGAGACCCTGTGTGTGTGGATTTGTTTGCGTGTGTGCACGTCTACATTTTTGCATGCATGCTCCACTCTCGCTCAGACACTGAGGTGGGCAGACAGATTTGTGGCCCTGCAGAAACAGAGCTTAACTGAACCCCTGCATCAAGGGCACACGCTAAAACTGGGGAAACAAACAAACAAAAAAAGCTTTAAAAAAAATGTGTGTGGGTGTGGGTGTTTGGGGGGGGGGGGGGGGGTGTTTGGGGGGGGGGCAGCCTGCAAAAATGTCCACTCCACTTCTGCTCCTTTCTGTCTTTCCCTGCACCTCAGCTATTCTAGCTATGCTCTGTGCTCCTGTGGAGCAATGAATAATAGAGGAGTGCTTGTCCTCCCTCGCTCCCCTAGTTAATCAGAGCTCGCCTGGCTGCCCTCTTCTCTGCCACTCCTCACTTTAATAAATCATTCAGGCCTTCAGGACAACAAGTCCGTCAGCACAGGCTAAGCAAGGGCCATGCTGGTAAAAACCCTGCCTTCTTCTCTCACTACAACCTCCTCCTCCTCCTTCACTCCAAACCCTGAAACAGCCCCGTCTCACTATCATCTCTTTCCTCTGTGTGTCCTACACTTTTTCAGTTGTCCCATCTCTTGTGTCCTCATCTCACTCTTTTTTTTCTTTTTGGGAGACAAATCAGACTGGCAAGGTGTCCCACTCCATCGCCCCCCCCGGTCTCTCTCCCATGGGGAACCATTTCACTTAAGCTCTCACTCTCGACCCAATGCGTAATGTTCTCATTCCTCATCTCTTTCCTCCTTCTCCTCCTTTGCACCTCTGTTCTCTCTCTTTGCCCTCCCTGTCCGACAAGAAATTCCTGTCGGGGATGACGTCACATGGATGTGTCCCCAATGGATGCTGCTGCATAGAGGGTCATAACAGGGATGGATACAAAAAACACTGCAGGATGTGCGGGGAGAGACATTTTCCAATGCAATCTTTTACATCTAGTCGAAACCACAGTTAACGATTTCACTATTCAAGGGTTTAGTTAGTTTAATTTGCAGCATTTAAGCAAAGCAATGTGGGGAAAATCCCATCTGTAAAATTCAGCAATCCAAGAGCTATTTTTTGTCATGACATTTACCTACATAAAATGGCTCAACCTCTGTTTCAGTGAGTGAAATACTACATTTCCCAGAATTGATTTCTCCACCTGCTGTTTTGTGGGTTACACATCAAGCCTGTAAGTAGTAGGAGCAATTTCATCATATAGTAAGGCCATTGTAATCACCTGTGACTCAAAATGTTAGTGAGAGAATTGCACTGTGGTCTTCCGAGGTTATTGATGATGAAGAAAATGATGGATTCTTATCTGTATGTGACTGCTGAGCATTAGTGCATAAAATGATGATACCAGACTAAAGCTATTCATACGAAAAACTAGCAGCAAAATGCTTATGCTTTCTGTTGATGTTTCAGAGTCAGGAAAACTGACTACAATACAAAGGACTTCAGTCAGAAACACATTCACAAAGAGCCAGTACATCCAAGAGTCAGTTGTGATTGCTTCAGAGTTATGACGACGTGGCATCAATACAAAAGCTCATTGTCTTTTGTCCAAGCTTACAGTCTTTTGTCTCATTGAAACTGCATGGTACGGCATAGCTCGACTTGACTGTCTTGGAACAGTTCCTTTTTGGCTTTCAGTAAACGGAAGCTGTGAATAGAAACTTGTACCTGGCACTGCTTTTGGTGTCACCTCAGTCAAGGTTGCATGCCAGCCGAGCAGATACCAGAGATGGAGTTGGTACACTGAAGACCACTGATTGGTCAGAGAGAATTGCCACTGGAATCGACTTTGCTCATCACGAGTCATCCTCTACAGACCTTTTTTTACATAGCCAAGTTACTATCAGTAGTGACAGCAGTCTTTTAATTCACTAAACTCAGATTGTAAAACTCCATGGGTCTGATTTTCAAGACCCACCGGAACCGTGACATGCAACACTGCACCCACCTGACCACCAGCACATAAGACCAATTAGTTCCACAACCCAACTCAACCTACCAGTGTAAGATCTGTGGTCCGACCTAAACCCGCAAATCCTGTAACAACCATGTGCCCTTTAAATAATTTGGTTAGGTAGCATGTTTAAGTGATCATTTTGGGACACCTCAGAGTTGTGGAACTTAGATATTTTTTACAATGAAGGTAATTCAGGAAATACAATTTAAATGTGAATTTTTGTGCTTATTGTCATCATTTTGAGCAGTACATCTCCACAGTTAATGTGCCTGTTAGTAAAGCACCCAACTGAAGCAGCTCTCATATTCCAGTGCAGAGGACAGAGCTGACACACAAAGTCAGCTGCCAAAGGATTAAAACATTAAGACATTACATTAAATTAGTATCATTATGGTTCCATTTTTAATATATTTATCATTCAACATCTGCAATCTCACCCCCATGTTGTATTTTCACCAGAACTGAACCCAGAAATAAAATTAAGACAAACCATCTTTTTTGCCGGTTACCCACCGGTTACCCAGGAGTACCCTACCCAAAGCAGGCTCCACTGTTTGGATGCCAATGAATGGATCCAGCCAGAGACACAAAGTACTTGGTACCAAAAATGAGTTGAGTTGAGCTGAGCTGAGCCATACCATGCAGTGGAAATTTGGCATTTGTACAAAGCTGCAATGAGCATGTCCAACGGCTGTAAACACAGAGATGAAATTGATCAGTCTTATTATCTAACTAACATGTAACAGCTTTCTCTAATGTATGTGCTATATTTCTATATTCTGGATCAGATCTTAATTAAAATGACCATGAAGGACAATGACCAGGAGCTGGACTGGAAGTATTTTTTATTTTATTTTTTTTCTTAAAAGCCCTTGTTTGCTCCCTATACTTAAAAATGCTCACTGTTCTCGATTCTTCTCCCATCCATCCATCCATCCATCCATCCATCCATCCATCCATCCACTCTCTGACCCTCTACGGGTATTGTCGCTGCGTGTGAACAAGCTCTGCATTTACCTCTGTCTCCTCTCCTCTCTCTTTTGGGTGTTCTCAGCCTCTTTGAGTCCTTTACAGACTGAATGCCTGAGCAGCAATTATTCTTAATCTGGCTCCATTAACCAAGCACCCCCCACTCCCACCACCTCCTTGGCGGGAAGGTATTAATCACTTTAATTGCCAAAAAGCACAAGACCCCCATCCTATCCTCCATCTCTCATCCTCTCTCTCCCCCTCTCTCTCTCACTACAGTAGTGCACGAATGACTCAACTCTCAATGCTTTTTTCTTCATCAAGGCTCCCCTCTCATTTTGCACATCTCATTCCTTTAAATGGACACTCAAGCACTTATTTAATTATTTACCACAATTTCATTACATCGAAATCCAGCAGCAACTCTCAAACGCATGTGAGTGTGTGTGTGTGTGTGTGTGTGTGTGTGTGTGTGTGTGTGTGTGTGTGTGCGTGTGCGTGTTTGTGTGTGTGCTGAATAGTCATCCTGGTGTGTATGCCCTGGTATTTTCTTGCTGTCTGATCTGATTAGTGGCTGTTCCACCGTCCCTTTCAAATGTTCATAACGAGGTGCTGTTCAAGTTCATTGTGAGGTTAATGAATAAAAGGAGGAAGATGTGGGAAATTTTGCTGCATCTGGGAAAAAAAACGTACTAAAGGGCACCAAACAAAATAAGAAAATAAGGGGGGGGGGGGGGGGGGGGGTTAGGGTTAGGGTTAGTTCACTGTGGTATAATGTGGATAAGACCTCAGATGAACTTTACAAGGGCATTTTTCAACATACAAGAAACAAATCATTGAAGCTGAGATGACCACCCGAGCCACGTATTTTAAGTGCAAAACTATGAGCACATTACATAATAACAATGCACAATACACAACAAAAACACACAACATATAAATACAAATTAAAAAGTTTTCAGCCATTTATTCTCTAATAGCATTAAGGCAATCTAGGAGGCTCCCCAACCTAGAAGGCCCATTAGGTATGAATGAGAAATGGAGTTGGACATCATCCATATATAAATGACATGTAATATTAAATCTGTTTATGATCTGTTCCAAAGGCAGCAAAAGACAATAACAGAGGACCCAAAATTGCGCCCAGCGGGACACCACAGGATATTGGAAAGGAATTAGACAAAGACAAAGTCTCAAACAGAGACAGAGAAACTCTTGTATGAGGGAGACGGGGAGCCTGCCTGTACTTCAGCTCTGAAGGAACTCATTGAATGAACCATTAAACCACAGAAAATTTGCTAGCTGTATTGGCTCTTGCAGAACATTATAACAGCAACATTACCAAATCTCATGTGAAGAGGAATGGATCAGTACATTGGTGAGGTCAATGTCATTGGTGCATGCTACCAGAGTTAAGAACGTTGCAAATCGACTCCGACTGGCTGTGTCAGAAAAGAAATCAATATCAGGCAACATCAAAGAGTCCTGTAGATAGTCTGGGCTTTTCTGAGGTGCGCTCTTTTATTAGATGTAGCTCTTTTTGACAATTCACCAAAAGAACAAAGAAGGCATGCCCTACTGCATGATCCAAGTCTTTGTCAAAAGTCAGCATGTAAGTTGTTAGCTTGGAGATAATTGGTTTTGTTGCCCATAGTGAAGATGATTTGGAAACAGTAATATGCCATTGCAGGGGGAGGGAGAATATCAGCCTAAATAGCCGGCCAATGGCAGGCTTATATAGCGACAGTTTATATCTGCTGAGTCAGACCAGAGGTTTTAGCAATGTACAGCTTCATAAATAAAGGGATAAACATTCCTCAATACAGGGGGGGCTTTTGGAGGAATATAGTCAAAAAGATATTATTAGCAAATGTGAACAAAAGTATTGTATTTGTAACTTACAAATATTCCACATAGCATTACAGGAAGTTATTGTAATGAACAGAGTTAAATTGTTGGTGTGTAGAAACATCATAATCTTTACACTGTGAAAAATGTTCCATCAACTTAATGTTGTTCAGTCAATCAGTTCAGCTGTTTATTATAACACTAAGCATTTTGACACTCTTATATTGATGTAAAAACCCCTGGCTCATTAGTACATAAAGTCATCACTTCACTTAGCATGTCACTTAAGGTGAATGTTGTGATTTGTTAGTCATAAGGGAAAAAAAAGAAGAAAGTAAATGCAACATGCAGATTACTTCAGTCTTTGTACTCAGTGAATAATGTTGGCACTATCCAAACACCAGTCACTTCTTTAAGTCTTTATGATCTGCATGAAGTTTTGCTCTCAGACAGATAACATTTGTTTATCAAAGTTTTGCTAAATTACCATGTTTACCTTATCCCCATAGGCCTAATTTTTTATCTAGCATCTCCTACCAACCATCTGGTCGAGGTTTGTTCCAGGTTGGTGTGTTGTCTGCTCGCACATCCCTCCTGAGGATGGATGTTAGAGAGGAAAGAAACTGACTGTGACTGCGCCAAAAAGAGACGGAGGACAGATGAATAATCCTCTGGAAGCTCAGTCCTATTTCAACAGGATCGAGCTGCTGAAGCAATCACAGTTAGGCCGAGCCGGGGGCGGCGTCCCATCAATAAAGTGGACAGGACTGTTACTCTTTGGGTGGTCACTTTCCTGAACACCCTTCATATCTTTCCCTCCATCTCCCTTTCAATCACTCTCTCTGTTGCCCCACCATTAAAGTGATACTCCACACAAAATCTATCTTTTGAGTATCAAACACTCATCGCTTGCAGGCTTGAAATGTGGCTGTAAAAAGTTTGTAGTTACAGTTTGGGTTACAGCTGTGGTCTGCCTGAATTATGTCTGGTCTAATTAGGTTTATTTTTCATTTGATTCCAAGTTTTCACTGCAAAATGTTTGTCCTTATTCTATACATGTTTCAAAGAGTCATTGTTTCATCAAAATATGACAAAAGGACATTATTTTATACATGATTTTAGTTGTTCTTTTATCTCAGACATGTGTGGTGGTGGTTGACGTGTCTTTATCAGCTAATCTGTCAATCAGCTGATATTAGGGAGGCGTGACCGTCCTGTTGACAGATCAGCTGATAAAGACATGTCACACTGACTCTGAGAAAGGCAGAAGTTTGCCGAAACATGTCAAGGTATGTAACATCCTAACACATGTCTGAGATAAAAGAACAACTAAAATCATTATCAGAAACTAAAGATATAATGAACACCATTGAGACATTGTTTTATGTTATGCTATCACCTCACATGTTGTGTAGCTACACATTTTGTTATATTGCAGTTTATGCTACCCACTCAGTACTCAGTAATGACAATGAAATCAAACATTTGTCAAACAGAAAAAAGCTGACGCATCACATTTAAATAAGTATTCAAACCCTTTGCGAGAGCACTTGAAAATGAGCTCAGATGCCTTCCATTTTTCTTTATCATCTTGTTTCCACACCTTGATTGGACTCCACCTGTGATCAATTCAACAGATAGCGGAGGAAGGCCTGAGGAAGATTTAGCAAATTATAATGTTGCCTGTAAAGTAAAATACACTATTTACCATGTGTAAACCTCTTTTATGACCTACAATGAAGTATTCTTGCACCTGTTTTTTTGCCTGGAAATGTGCAGACGAGGTCAATCTTAGGAAACTCAACAAATAGGAAGGCACACACCTGTCTTTAGACAGTCTCACACCTAAATACTCATCAGAGGAAAAACATCAAGCCTTGAGGGGGAAGGAACGGCCTGCAGAGCTCAGAAACAGAAGGAGGAATGTTGAGGAACTGAAAATATGACCAAAAACCCAATGGTCTCTCTGGCTGGACTCCAGAGGTCCTGTGTGGAGATGGGAGAAACTTCCAGAGGGACAACCATCACTGCAATAGTCTCTCCTCAGTGAAAGACACATGAAAGCATCTAAAGGACTTAAAGCCTGTGAGAAACAAGATTCTTTGGTTTGCTGAAACCAAAGTTAAACATATTGGCCTCAGTTCTAAGCTGTAACATGACAAAATGTGAAAAAAGGTGAATGGGTCCAAATATATTCTGAATGCACAGTGTACTGTACACTGCACATACATTAAATCCACATCTCAAGTGTAACACATCGACACCTTCTGTGTTTAGTGATGTTAAATATTTTTTCTCAATGGAGAAACTGATACTGACTTTTTTAGGTGGCTAGAATACATTTTGATGCTGACCCCAATCTACAGCAGTACATTGCTTAGCTTCTAAGACGGTACTGTTGCCTGCTTCCACAAACTGAGGGCGTGTCTACTGACATCTACTGTGTGTAATACACTGACTATCAATAAGTACCTCATACAACTTCACTTCAAAAGATCCAAACTATCCTTTTAAAGCAAGCCTCTTCTTTTCATCTCATGTCATACAGAAAACATCATTTGATGGACACTTCGCTATCTGCCATGAATGCTACTCTTGATTCAGAGGTATCTTTCAGGTGTTAACATCACAATAAGCTGCTGTTTTGACTTGTTGGTCCCCAAACTCTCCTCCTTGACAGTGCATCACTTTTTGTCCCCCTCACAGCTCGCTGTGTAATCAATTTGTTGGTACATTAATCTCTCTCCTCCTGAGAAAATCTCACCCCTCCTCTCTTTCTTTCTCTCTGTCTTCCCTTAGGTCTTCCTCCCCCGTTAATTCAGACAGACCAGCACTCCAAATATAGAGAACAAAGCTATCTCCAAGCATGTAAATGATGACACTTTCTCAGGCATCCATGATCACTGAACCATGCATCCATATTCAGACTCTGTGTGTATTTATGTAAACCTGCCTATGTGGGTTGGGGGGTGATGCCTGACATGTGAATGTGTAGGAGGGTGTGTTTGTGCATCTCACGCTGAGCTCTCTCCATTTTGATTGTCCTTGTATCCCTTTGCATTTCTTTCCTTATGTAAGATAAATAATTCAGGCCTCCAAAGGCAGAGAGCGGCGGGTGAACATTCATAGGGGAAAAAAATGAAAGAGTCATGAGCCCTGACTTTCTCCATGTATTGTTTTTCAGGGAAGGACAGAGTACAAAGGCTGCATTTCTTCTGTAGTGGCGCGTAAAACCCAGCCGTACTGCAGCATGCACACACACACACACACACACACACACACACACACACACACACACACACACACACACACACACACACACACACACACACGAATCAGCCCTCATCAGCTGTGTGCAGCCCAGACGGGAGATTGAGCTGCTGCATTTGCATTTTGCCCAAAGTGCTTGGCACACAAACAGGATCTCTTGTTAGCCCTTGTCTGTAGCAGAGATAATAGATTACATCTTGCTAAAATATCGATATGTCCCTCAGGGCTGTTTCACAACAAAATCACAACAACTGCAGGCTTGAAAGAAGAGCATTCTGGACACATGTTTTGGGTATCTGAATTGAATAAATGAAATGTCATAAGCCAGCCACACAGGTTCAACACTTTCGAACAATAATTATGTTTTAGAGTGCCAAAGTGATTTTGTTTCCCCTCCTCAGTGAGTATTGGATTAGCTGTGTTTTCCCTGTTGAGCTTCTTACCACCTCAGGCTCTCTGCTAATACTACACTCCCCCTTCTCTCCCCCCTTCATCCTCCCTCACAGGGTTTGCTGAGGTGGCCATTCATGTAGAGATGTTGCAGCCACAGCACTCCAAAAGAAAAAAACACAGGCTTATTAAAAATATCAAGCCTCACTCTATTTGCCTGCAGCTATTTTCATCTCATCAAACATGCTGTAATTGGACTTAATTTCAAGCAATGTTTTGCTTAAAAACCCTGCTGTATACGTAGATACGCTGCTGCATGTGACCGTCTGTCATCTCATCACAAGGTGGTTGTTGCCTTTTCACCTAGAAGTCGTCTCAATCCCCTGTTAGCTCATTATTCTCAAATCGGCTTATGGAAAATGATTGACGGGTGAGGAGATAAGAGTCTTATTCTCACCTAGTGACACTTCCCTCAGCATCAGACAGTGGCACGCAACACACAACCAAGTTGAGGCTGGATAGTGGTGACGATGGAGAGAGGCCCATACTTGAAGAAATCAAGACTTTCAATAACATTAGTGAAATAAAACCACTGATGCAAAATTGTTTGTCTTGGCCTCAACTGTTAAACTAAGGTACTTAGTGATGGATCATGATGTCCTTTATAACAATTAAATACTGTAGGTTATTTTAAGCATAAAAAAGAAAATCATTTTAGCTCATCACTTTAAAGAGACAGTTCACCCCAAAATCAAAACCACATATTTTACCTCACTTGACAGCAATGTCTCTTTCCAGAAATCATGACATAGTTACTCAAGATAAGTCACAGACCTTGTTGTGAGCAGTTTCATGTAGGAACTATTTTCTTTCTACCAAACTACACCTGCCAACCGTATCAGCATACAGAAGGATGTGACGCTCGTGCTCATGACTGCTTACTTACTTACTTACTCCTCTTCATCCCCTATGGGACATAAGGCTTCAATGAGCACTCTCCATTGCATTCGGTCCATGGCAGCATGTTGTGCCTCTCGCTATGGAAGGTTCATCTGTTCCAGCTCTTGTGTCACAGTTCTGTGCCAGGTGGTTTTGGACCTCCCAGGTTTTCTTTTGCCTGGTGGTGTCCATCTTAAGGCGACTTTTGTGATGCGGTCCTGCTCCATCCTCAACACATGTCCTAGCCATCTCAGGCGTCTGTGCGTAATCTCCTTAGTGATGCTCCGGCTTCCTGTTTTCTTGTACAGTTCATTGTTGGAGATCTTATTAGGCCAAAAGATTTGGCATATTTGTTGGAGGCATCCATTATGGATCACTTCCATTCTCATCATGTCTGTTTTGACAACTCGCCAGCTCTCTGAACCATACAGCAGAACAGACTTTACATTGCTGTTATATAGGAGCATCTTCGTTTTAAGGCTGTATTTTTTTGATCTCCAGATGGGACGGAGTTGGGAGAAGGCACCCTGAGCCTTTCCCAGCCTTGCTTTGATGTCTTTTGATGCCCCGCTGTCTTTACTGATGAGACTGCCCAGATAGGTGAAATCTTCCACAAACTCAAGTGGTTCCTCATTAACAAGGATGGGTGCTGTGGGGATGGAGTTGACACACATCACTTGTATTTTGGAGGTGTTGATACTGAGCCCAAATTGTCTGGAAAAGTTGTTCAGCCTATCAGTTTTAGCCTGCATGTTGTACTGGTTGGTTGATAGAAGAGCAAGATCATCAGCGAAGTCAAGATCTTCCAGCTGGGGGAACAGAGTCCACTGGATGCCTCTGGGTCTGTCTGCTGTGGTGTTGGTTGTGATCCCGTCTATGGAGACCAGGAAGATGATAGGAAGCCCAGGACCTTTTGTGCTGTTTCGGAGTATATGGTCTTGATAGTACTCCATTTGCTGTTTATGGTGGGTTCTTCTTACATTTCAGAGGAACCCTCTGGCATGCTGAAGCAGTTTCTGAGTTCCAACACAAACTCCTTGTTTTTCTTTGAATACTGGAGTTTTGTAGTGTCCAGTTTCTTCTGCCAGTGGCCTTGTGGGACTGACTTCTTCAACTTGAGTTTAATGGTGGCAGCAATTAGGTAGTGGTCGCTACAGGCATCTGCACCCCGGTAAGGACTAACATCTTGCAGTGACCTGCGCCATTTACCATTAATCATGATGTGGTCGATTTGGTTGATGGTCCTATCATCAGGTGACTTCCCTGTGAGCTTATGGATGTTCTTGTGTGGGAAGATGGTACCGCCAAAGACCAGGTTGTTGTTCATGCAGAAATCAACAAGGCGTTCACCATTGTTGTTTCTTTCGCCACATCCATGCCTGCCCATTGCCCTCTTGTTGTTGGAATTGTTGGTTCCCACTTTGGCATTCATGTCACCAGTTAGGAGAAGAATGTCGTGTTGGGGTACTTTCTAAACTGCCATTTACATTTGTTCATACCAGTCTTCTTTGACCCCCTCCTCAGCCTCGTTGGTTGGTGCATAGCACTGTAAGATGGTGAGTTCACAGAATTTTGAGTTGAGGCGTACTCTGATCAGCCTTTCATTTACTGGTTCCCACTCCAGCAAGGTTTTGGCCTTGGCTACATCATGTGTGTGGGTGTTCTCGTGGCCAGAATGGAGGATGACAGACCCATCATGCAAGACTTGACGACTGGAGCTGGTCCAGTGACTCTCACTTATCCCCAGGATGTGCAGGTGGTACTTTTTCATCTCACTGAGGACTTGTGCTGTCTTGGTGGTCTCAAACATGGTTCGGACGTTCCATGCTCCAATGATGAGGATCTTGGTTTTAGGCTCTAGTAGGCCCTCTTTCGCACTCCTGACCTCCTTTCGGATTTCATCAGAATTTTGCTCGTGACTGCACAAGATGTAGACATTAATGGCGTCTTCATCGACTCAGTGGTGCTACAACCACTGAGCTAGTAAATCCCTGGGAAAAAATATTGGCTATATTGTTCAGTGCGATCCAGCAATGTGTCTTTTGAATTATATTGTTAAAGAAAATTGGTCAAAACACAACAAACAAATTTTGACAACTGGGTGCATGACAGCTAAAAGTCTGATAGCAACACATTGGGAGGATGCAGATTAGCTGAAACAGGGACTGTGGCTTCAAGTATTTCGCATCTAAACTTTCTGAAGTTTACAATGAGGACCAATAACTGTGGGAGGTCATACTGGATACTATTCGTAAAATAACTACCTTTCCAAGAATCTTGAGATGGACTCAAGAAGCGACATGAATGGTCTAATATTTATTTCTGTTTTGTCTAGTTCATCCTGTAGATCCACAACTCACCCTCAACCCTCTGTAATCACTACTTTTTTCATTTCTTTTCTTACCTTGTTTAAGTACCTTTGCAGATATGTGAGTTAAATATGCTGTTTTCTTTTTCTGTTTGTTGAGAAAATCAATAAAACTTTAGAAAATGGTTCCTTCATGAAAATGCTCACAACAAGATTTGTGGAATATCTTGAGTAACCAGGTCATGACTTCTGGAAGGAGACATTGCTGTTGAGTTTTTTTAAATGTAAGTTTTTGGTGCTTTGATCACCACAAATCAAGTGCCATCTAGTCCCATTGTATTAAAAAAGGCAGACATCTCTACAGCCAATAAGAGGAGGTAGATAAGAGGTAAAATATGTATGTTTGATTTGGGGTGAACTGTCCCTTTAAGAGCGGGGGTCACAACTACGTCTTATGAAACGGTCACATACTGCTGAATTTGGGGAATGTGTACATTTTTGCATTGTTTGTTGGGTGCTTGTATGCAATTTTGCCTTGTTTACCTTGTTTACTTTTTTAAATGAAAGGCTGTTTTGTTTTTCTATTTCTTTGTTCAAATTGTTGCTGACATTTTCATGATTTTTTTAAAAAAGGGGCCAAGGTCATTATTCAAGGGCCCCAGAATTCTTATAGTAGCTGCATGCATATACACAGTATATTCCTATCTTTACTGTCATTGGATGACATCATCTCTATTTTGTCTTAAGCAAAATTGTGTTCTTGTTAAACTTACCTTTTTCTTGTTTCTTTTACAAACTGGCAGCATGTGAATGCAGAGAAGGATTTCAATATATTACATCTGGAAGTTGAAACAACACTGAAACCATAAAAGTGAAATTCTATTGCAGGTTTTACGAGCTGTTTTATGTATTTATGGTCAAGCTTCATCAGAGGAAGACAGTGTTGCTTGTGTAATGCACAATCAATATCAGTCCTACATTATCAAAGCCATACATCGGTATTACCCTGTGCAATATCATTAGTGCCCTCATCTCACCCCCCACCAAATCAATCCTCCTATCTCCTTCCCCGTCCTTTACTCAGGGGGAGGGTTACAGGAAGAGGAGAGAAGGTGAGAGAGAAGGAAGGAGAAAGAAAAGAAAGAGATGGAAAACAGAGTGATGGGGGAGGATGTGCTCAGACTAAGGAGAGTGTATTGATCCCTGCTTCATGATGGACTGAGAAGCCGCTTGTCACTCTGACAGCCAGAGACAAATGGAGCATCAGATAGTCAGCTTTGCAGCTGTGCTGACCGGCTGGAAAGAACCAAAAAACAACAACAACAACAACAAAAAACAGCCGAAAGGTTAAACCGTTTCTGGGGGAGGGGGATTCTAGCTAAGAGCAGTGCACCTCATTAAATACTCAGCGTAAGCCTTGTGGATTTCATTGATTGCTGGTGTCCAGCAATGCCTGAGCTTTATCCCACGTGGCCTCCCCCTGAAAGAGGCGAAATGAGCATGAGCCTGAAGCAGGGATGATTGTTTTTTGCATCTTGAGTCTATTTCTGACTGGAGATCTTAATGTGGGCTGGCCCGGGAAACTAAAGTGGGTCATAGGGTGAAGTAGACATGAAAGGGCTGACACACAGTGGAGTCATCCTTGCTGGGGGGCATCTCACTGCCTCCGCTCTGGTATAGCACATAGAGCACACAAAGCCACTGCATAACACTACACCTCCCTCACTCTTTGTTCCCCCCGCCTCTTTGTTTTGATCGCTGCCTCTGTCCATTTTTATGTTTGTATTGTGCAGCAGCATCAATGAGATTTTCATCTCATATTTGCACCTTGCTGCACACTGCGGATATTTCATTCACATCCTGCACAGAATCCTAGGATCCACTTGCATCCCAATAAACACACATTTTTAATGTTGCTGAGGCTAACCTTACACCACCCTGCTACATCCTCTAGTCTTAACCCCAATCCTGATTCCAACCCAAAATCAAGCCCTACTAATCCTCTTAAAGAAGTAAGAAAAGGCAAAATGTCCTCACTTTGCATGTGTGTGTATCCTCATGAGGACCTCAGAGTAATTGAAATACAACACACACATGCTCCAACGGGCTTTAGGACCCAGTGTTTCCCCCGTAATAAGTTAGTAGAGCTGAGGAAAGGCAAATAGGAGAGGGAGAGAGGTGGAAGAAGAGAGAGAGAGAAGAGAGGAGGAGAGCTGTATTTGTAAAGTCAGAGAAAAGCTGAGAGTGGCAGAAGAAAGTTGACACCGTGTAAGATGCACTGCAGCCGCAACAAGGATTAATGAGAGACGTTCTCCTGCCTGCGAGGAGGACAGAGCGAGCCGAGCAGGATGCGAGAGAGGATGCTGTGCAGGGGGAAGGGGAGTCTTTGACGAGGCATGCATACCGCTGCTGCTGCCAGGCTGCACAGGTGTAATAGGTGCATCCGCATGCATTCACAGCCGCATCAGCAGCACAGCTCGACGGAGGGATGCCGACAAGTTTGACTCTGTAACCCAACGCTCACATTCCGTCCCTCGCACAAACACGTGTAGGATGCATACAATCTAGACGTACACACTCACATATAGGCTACTCACACACCTTCTGCACATGCCCACGCTAAGCGCAAGCACATCAGTGGATCAGTGTGTAGCAGCGTTCAGTCGTGTGGATGGTTAAAACTGGGAAGCTGGATTCCCCCGTTTCCTCTCGGAGGATTCATCCCGAGGACAGGACAGGACTGAGCAGGACGAGTTTAAGGTAAAGGTGAGAAAATATTTAAAGAAACAGATGTGAAACCTAAAGCTGTGTTTTAAATATTTTCTTTGAGTGTGTTGTTGATTTATAACATTTCAGTGCTTTAACGTCAGGACACTGATTCTTTCTCCTTCACTCCCACACGCACCTTTGTGAAACAGCATTTGCAAATCTGTATGATGAGTTAGAAATAATAATAATAATAATAATAAATAATTAATAATTAATAACCTAATGATAATTGTGAAAACATCGCTGTTACCCATACAGAACTGCCACCTGCACAATAACAACACAGATTGCTTCACCAGTAAAAGGTTTATATCATTAATTATAATTACTTCATTGATTAATGTAATTGCAGCAACCAAACACATTATTGTTATTTTTCCATTGTTCATTATTATGAGTATTATTTCTAATACTACTACTTTGCTTTAATACTTACAGTTAAGCTCCTAATTCTAACATGTAGGCATAGGCCATTTAAGAGAGTGTTGCTGTTAATGTGGGTTTTGATCCCTTCTAGCTAATATGTTTTTGAATGGAGGTGTTTGGGCAAATGCATAAAAATATGATTATCTAAAATATTACACAAAAAACTCGGTATACATGTATGAATTCGAATTTTATGAAAAAATGGAGGCAGTCTATGGGAGAGTGTGTACAATCATCAGCATCTCAAAAACCATACATGCCTAAGCAATAATACTTGGTAAACAGGTGCTACACGAAGTGTTGGACCTATTGAAGCATGGTAACAATAGCTCCACCTTGTTGCCATTCAGAATAGGGTAACACCAACCCTTTAACCATGCCTTTTTGGCTAATAATGCATGAACTGTGAGGTGTTGACAAAAGATTCTTGGCATAAATGTGCCTGTATTGAAGGTTTTATCAATAGCGCCACCATGTGACCAGTTTTGAGGCTCTTAATGTGGACATTTTTCACACTCCCACGTAAGTGCAAGAAGAAGCATGCTTTGACTTCTGATTTGTTCAGCTTGTTGAATCAGCAATCACATGCACATTCAGATATTCAAGTTTTACTTTAATGTCAGCAGTGTTTTTTTTGGATTAGGTCTTGCATTGGATATTAATCTCTGTTTTGACATAAGACCCTTTAATTATTGATACAAGGCAAATATTTAGAAAGGTGATTTAGTAAATACGATTGTGTTTCTGATGTCAGTTATCTAAATTGATTTCTTTGCGAGAGATAGATTTTATATTCCTGTAATGTTATGAAAAGTAAACAGTAAATTAATGTTCTCTGAGTATATTTGTGAAGATATACATTATATACAACATACTGCTTTGGAGTGAAACCCCAGCAGCAGCAGAGCAACCCCCTCTCTACATACACACACAGCTCTGCTCCATTGTTCATGTTTGTATAGCTATTTACTGCTGTATGACACGCCTGGTGTGCAGTAATATAAAACCACAGCACGCCCAGGCAGCATTCCTTAAACCTCAGACAACCTGACACATCCACATCCCTTAACACACTTTCATCTTTTGTTCAGGAAGAAAATCTGAAAGTCTTTCAGCCAGAATCAGAGTTGCGAGATTACATGTGAAATGTAAAATGTGAATCAGGGAATAGTATAAATAAGTGCTTTCAAAGGACATGTATTTCTGATTAAGAGCAGGTCCTTTCTACACTCTCAACCTGACTGTGCTATTTGTGTGTGTTGTGTTGTGTGTGTGTGTAGTTCACTGCCAATTAGAGGCCAACAAATATGCCCTCCCTCTGTGATGATGATGATGAGACCATGTAATACATCACTGCTCATGTAAAGATCTGTTAAAGGCTAATCACCTCATTCAGCTCATTGCTACACACACATACTTGTTTTAGCTACTTGTGTAGACATTTCTGTTGTTCCCTAAAGGCTTACATTGGCCCTTACCATAACTGCGACATAGCTAAATTTGATCCATACCCCAAATAGCCTAAGTATATTTTTAAGCTTATATTAACCAAACCCTAAAACTTCAATGGTTTGTCTGTGAGCTTCTTGTTCCCAGATTGAGGGTGATTCCCCCCATATCTGTATGAACAGGGGTTTTTTTCACCACATCAAGATTATATTAGTACACACACACACACACACAGATAAACACATACAGTCATTACACTGCAATACAGCTGATGTAAAAACTATAATTTCCACCCATGTTGAAAACACAATTTGGCAACCAATTTGCCAGAATAAATGTTGGCTTGGTACATTTTGCAAACCATGCTAGCCTTTATTTAAAATGTGCTCATTATTATGTAGCGGGCTTAACATTCCTTTACCTTTCAGCAATGCTATGGTTAATGTGTAGTTATATTTAGTAACAAAAACAACTTAGTTATGGTTATGAAAAGATCATTATACTTGTTTTTGGTATTGGAAATGCCGTGGATGTCTTGCAAAAAAAAAACACCTGGTTTTGGTGGCACTTGAAATGCCCCCATTTGCTGTTTGCAAGCAAACGGCAGCTGTAGAAGATACTGAAGCACACTTGACACATGCACACACACATACACCACTACACAAACAACATAGCGTTGTAAGATATAGCCAGTCTCTGTACAGTGTGTCCCATGATGCTCACAGATGCACATAGGAGAACACTGAGTACAACATACAACACACTCTGCAGAGATGCTGGAGCCATTTGCAACATATTGCAGATGGGTAACTTCTCATTCCTCGGGCCTCATTGCACACAAGCACCAGCTGTGAAAGGAGCGCGCGTGTGTGTTTGTGTGTGTATGTGTGTGTGAAGTGGGTAGTTATGCATGTGAGCATGTAGGAGGCAGGGCATGGAGGGCTTCAAAGGGTTTGTTTACTGTGTCTGAAAGGGCAAGATGATGCAAGGCTGCAAATGACTGTATATGTGTTTGTGTAGTTGTGTGAAGGAAATTAAATGACGTGTGTGTGTGTGTGTGTGTGTGTGTGTGTGTGTGTGTGTGTGTGTGTGTGTGTGTGTGTGTGTGTGTGTGTGTCTGTGTGTGTGTGTGTGTGTGTGTGTGTGTGTGTGTGAGGTTAGAGCGGGCACACCGTGGACTGATGAGCTTGCACTGTCATACACATATTCTGCACAGGGGGGTTCAAGTAAACCCAGCACCCAGCGTGACTGTGCTCATTTGTTATTATGGAGTAATTCTGTCGAAATTATCCATCCTTTGCGGTCTAATGTGACAGTAATACATCCTTACTGGAAGGCACCGCCACACTGGAATTATCCCATCCAGTTATTATCAAGCCGAGCAGAGGAACAGTACTGAAATGGCAAATTAGCCTCTGCTTCATTTATCCTGCAGTGAGCTCTCCACTCCATGGTGAATTTGTTTCCATAGGAACATGATGTTACTTTGGGCTTTGCGAGCTGTGCAACGCACTCTACGTCGCCGCCTGTTTTTTGTTTTTTTTTGTGCTTATCTTTTCTGTTCAGTTTCCTCTCTGCTCTTGTCAGTCACTCAACACAGATCAAGAAAGAGAAAGAGTGAGAAAAGGGTTTGGAAATGCAATCAATGAAGCCATTTAACCGCCACTTGGGTTTTCAGATTTTTGTTTGGCATATCTCGAAGCTTGCTCTGGTCTTATCAGCCTGACATCGCTGTTCTTCAAGATGTCTTTTTTATTAGAGTCTACTAGCGTTTACAGCTCCAATTTCCTACAGCCAGTATGCCATTTCTTTTCCACGAGTGTGTTCACTGTATCTGCATCGCCTCAATCTGTATCAGTTGAAATATTACAGCAATTACTTCCAGCTCTGTGCATGTGTGCGCTGAGAGGCAGAGAGTCAGTGTGTGTCAAAAAGACTGCAGAGTTGCTGAAAATCTACACAAGAGTCAGCAGCAACAGTTCTCTGGTTTTGCAACAGGGGTTTAAGAGCAATATTTCACTTTCGTTGCACATTGCCACGTCTTAAGAGCAAGCTTTCATTTCATGCAGCAAGTAGAAACTGTACAGAGAAGAGACAAGTTTTTTACAGTGGCTTTGCAGAAAGTACTGGCTGGATTATGAAGAAGGGAAGGAGTCATATCAAAAGCAAAAGAAGAGGGGTGGATGGAAGGAGCTGAGTATATGTGTGGTTGTGTATGTGTATGACAAAGCACCAGACTAAAAGGAGAGAGATAGGGAGGAAGAGAAGAGGAGCTTTTGTAAAGTGTCGGCGGTGATTTGCAGCGGCGTCCTTGCAACCTTCCCTCTACCTGACTAGATGTTTTATGAGCGTTGCAGAATCAGAAAAGGAGGCAGGCTTATAATACAGCTGACAGAAGTCTTTTTATGGTGGATGGGCAGAGGTGCAGGAGGGAGGGGGGGTTGTAATAAAGCTGAGTGCATCTCTCCTGGAATGAAGCTGCAGCGATTGGGAGGGGGCAGAAGAGAGAGGCAAGGCTGGTGAAGTGCTACAAATATTAGTGAGCACAAGTGTGTGTGTGCAGCATGCACCATATGTCCAGATGTGTATGTGTGTTGTGAGGGGGAGGCAGTTTGCTTAGAGCTGTTGCTGACGTCAGTGTGTTGAACGATCACTCAGCTTGTTCAGTATGAGAGGTACTAGCCCGCCATAAAGGGGTGGGTGAAGAGGAGGGGGTTTGCATGGTGAAGCAGTATCAGCGTGCAGAGCAGAATGCAGCCCTCAGCACCACGCCAGCCCGAAGACACCCAATTATTCCAGTTTTTTCTCTCTGTGCTATGCAGTGAAGCGTGCAACAACGAGTCATTGAATTGATCTGGAGCCTGTGAAGCACTTGGCCATGCAGAATGAATACTTACTGATGAGATATTATGTAGTTTGTTGGAATGACACTTTTCTGTTCCACCAGGAATGAAAAGGCCCTTAACACACAATACAGAGACCTTTTTCCATCTCTTCTCACTTTTCAGCTCACAGTAGCATTTTCCCCCTGTTCAGTTATGTGCTAATTTTAGATATTCCCAGTTTGGAACACATAAACTCAATCATATGTGAGTCAACACCACTAGGTAATGTTTTAAGTCACTTATCACTTTCATGTTATGGGGCAATCAGGCGCATATGTCCAACCATCCATGCATTTTTTAAGCGGCTTATTTTGTGCAGGGGTCGCTGGAGGCTGGAGCCTGTCCAGCATGCATTAGGTGAGAGGCAGGGTACACCCTAGATAAGTCAACATATAACACATATACACTAAGCTGGCTAAATTTGAAAACAATATTTACATGTAAAAATGACACACTAGCAAGTCGTTTTTATGAAGATTTTCACTGAAACTGAAAAGCCTCAACAATATGAAAATCTCTTTTTTGTCATGTAATTTCAGTTAGCAAACAAAAAAACGAGCGATTTTGCAGTTCAAATAGGACCCAAATTCAGGACAGCGGGCAGGCAAGTGGATTAAACAAAAAGCAAGCTTTAATGTAAGCTGGTACCACACATTCAAAACAGGCAGACAACAAAACTGAAGAAGCAGGCAGAATAAACTAAAAGTACAAAGGAAAAAACACACACACACACACAAACTAAACACAAACCAGGATGGCATGAGGATCAAGGATCAAACACAGACAATCTGACACTGAAACAGGGAAAATACACGATTAAAGGAGGATGTTAATGAGGAGCAGGTGACAGCTAAGGTAATGGGGAGCAGGTGAAATCACAAAAGGTGGAAAAACACACAAAGGCAGGAAGTAAGATGTGACACATGGGGAGTGAATTTCAAAATAAAATAGGAAATAACAAAATAAGGATCATGACAATCTGTGCATCCCAAATTGGACCCTCCTCACTCCCACTCTGTCATGGACTGGAACTCTGTTTCTTCTCACCTTTACAGCTGAATAAAGCACCCTTCATTAAGTTGCGGGGTCTAAATGCAGCAGCAAGCTTTGGGACAAACTTTCCTCTCGTCTGTGGATAAAGGAACTGTTGTAACTTTTTGTAACCATGGCGAAATATAAAACTTATTCCCATTTATGTTCCTCATATGTTTATATCACTTATATTTTATCTGTAGGCTATGTGCTGCTGTTTACCTGAATTTTTATATTATTCTTTTGTCATTAAAATAGCCTAAATACATAAATCTAAGTAAACAAATAATTAGAAATAAAACTTACTCCTAAGCTTCTTTGGTGGCTTTTCTTTTTCTTTTGTAAATACGCTCTAGTTTTAGCTGCAGTTCCTGTAAAACTTTACAATAACATGACCATGACTACTGTTTTCCCGAGACTCCAGAAGGGCCCATATTTCATCCTTTATACAATGTAAGGTGTTAATGACTGTATGACATTATTAACTGTTCATCTCAGTTTGAGCAGTTCACATTTGTAAGCTCTGTAAGCATAGTTACACAGAACTTTGTTTGTACAAAGCGTCTTCCATGATGAACATGGCATGTGGTAAGTAAGTTGACATCAATGCAGACTTGTTGTTTGAGGGTTTTATTACCCACTTCCACTCCTCACTAGGTGGTTTGGGATGCCGCTTAATGTGGTGGACCCTCCGCGTGAACACGGAAACAGACTAGAAGTGAGTAGGGAGAGGGTGTAGGGGTGGTTAGGGAAAGGCCCAGTCTAAATACTTTGCTGAGTTTCAGCTAGTTAAACCTTCTTTTTTGTCTGCTCTGGCTCTCTGTAATTAAACACTTACAGCTAATTAAATTATTCTCATTACCATTTATGTCATCGGCAAATTTAAAACAGCGATATGTGGTTTTATCCTATTTTTAGGGTGCCAGTTTAACAACTGGCCAGTGGATTGATGTAATCTTTTTAAGCTAACTCTGAAAACTCATTTACAGATTTTGCCTTTGATGCACTGTCCCTGTTATATACATTAAGTGGCTCATAAAAACTATGTGTTAACAGGACAAATAGTATATCCTGCACAACAGAAATAGCCTACAGCTAAACAACGACAGCTTTGCTGTTTGATCGGCTGTATTGACATTTCAAATGAACGATCACAGAGGAAGCCAGAGGTGACAGCAGGTTTACTGCTCCTGAATGTGTCCGGTCTGGCTTCCATCGTAGTTCAACAAAAGGCTCCGTTTTCTTTGTCCACACTGAAAAACAACGTTGACATTTTCAGGTTTATATACTCAGGACATACCATCTTTTCAAGTCCAGGGCCAGTTTAGTGTGGAGGGTTGGATGGTGGACCAAAACTGAGAGAAAGAGGTGCAAATGTAGCCTGCCTTTAATGTGAACTCTTTTCTATTTCTCTTGCACCAAAAAAAAGGAAAAAAGGTCAGTGTCCCTGACTGCCTCGAGGTGAGGTGACACTCATTTCTCTGATGGATTTTAAAGGTTGTGAATGTTTTGTGTGACAACGGGATTTTCTGAATAAATAAAGTTTATCTAGTGTGTTGATACTGTAATTGAGCCAGTCCTGCCTGAATATTATGTTGTAAAAAAAATGTGGTTTATGGAGAATAAGTTCACAGCATTCACCTTTCTTTTTACATTAATTAATGTAAAAAGATTAGATATCATTAGAGCACAAGTCTGCTTTTGGTGTACACTAAGCATGTGGACACCAGGCTGGAGGTTTTAAATCATAGTAGTAGCTTTAAAACTCAAATTAGTTGAAATAGTCTGAATTTATCGTACAGTTGTGGTAGATTAAATAATGTCCCTGACATTACAAATTGCAAACTGGATTGGGGCAGTTTTTACATTTCACACACTAATTAAGGTTGTTAAACCTTAAATTGTTTTTTTCATTTTCATGTGTTTTGTTTTGTACTCATATTTATGACATCGTGGAGAGTGTGTTCACATACTTACATTACAGGGACTCACCTTCCTTCTGAGGACAAAAAGCTGATCTCTGCAAGGTTAAGCATTTATTTTTGGGTTGATCCATTTTCCCCGTCAGGTTCACTCAGGGCAGTGTAACCTCCATAGACAGTCTTTAAAATCACACTGATTTGCAACTGTAAATGTTATGAACTTACAAACTGTATCTATATTGATTGATCAAGGCCCACGGTTTCACGCTGAGACTAGCAGCTTCACTTTGGGGATTTCAAACTACGGTGAGCAGCAGAAATTCCCGTACACTGCTCATGGAGTCTTCTTGAAAACAATTTTTGCCCATTTTTGATATTAGTCAGTCTACAATTTGTCCGACCACTGTCCTGTCAGCACCTCAGGAGCTGCGCTGGCTGAAAGGACAGCTGGTTCTGAGGACAGTGACGCTGTGACGAAGGTCAGGGTTGGTGTGGACTGAATGGACAGACACATCAGTACCACTTATGGTGCACTGACGTCTTGTATTTGATGTGAATCTGTGGAAGGTGTTAGGTTTTTGGCATGTAGCCCAAGTAGTGTGTTTGTATGTAAGTGAGGAATTATAACTCTCTGGTCCAAACTAGAACCTTGTTAGCTCTGCTGTAAAATCTAAATATCTTGTGTGACCTTGTTCTTCTCTTAACAGACATCCTTGTCCTCATCAGAGTGGATAGAGAGCTGCCTGACTCCTCATCTCTCCCAAATGAAACTCTCTTAAGGTGGACGGGGTACATTAAAAGAATTACATGTCCCAAAGGGGTGCTGTCGTGGCAAGAAGCAAACCCACAGCCACAAATCAACACTGGAGAACTTTGATTTCTTCATTGCTTCTTGCGGCAACAACAGAGAAAAAGACATGTTGGCAGGCCTGCTGACCTGCGGATGTGCACCATAGGATTCTATTTCTGGAGCCTCATTGCTTTTACAGATTAACTGCCCTCAAATATGGCCCCAATCCGTTCATTGCGCCACTAGTTTGACTGCTGCCTGAGGTTGTGCATATTCAAGCTTCAAAACACCACACTGTGCGTCAGTCCAGTCATCTGAAGCCCGCTGCCTTTAGCCTGTTTTTTTTTTTTTTAAAGCAGTTTCAGTACAAACAAACACATGACAGACAGCCTGAAAGTCATTTTTGTTTTTCTCTTCACAATCATTTCTCAGCTCACAAGTCATTTCTCATTTTCATCCAAAACAGTTGAAAGGACAGATTGACGTTCAAAGCTTTAATGCTAATAACGTGACACTGTGCTTAGATTAAGACTTCATATTATATTGCAGGAGACATTTTTCATGAGTTCCTGTCCTGAGGGCAAATCAAGCTGAAATCCCATTGCCCAGTGTTTTCATTAGCCTGTCTGGGGCTAATCAAGGTCCTCCATCATCAGAATTGACATTACCATATTGGATGAGAGAGAAAGCAGTCAACATTAGCATATTCATGAACACTGACGCACTCGATCATGTGAAATGGAAGACATGGGGCAAACCCTGAGCCATCAAGCCCTGAAACAAATAGCTTATGACATGTGAGGAAAAGAGGATCCTTAGTCCTCCAATGCATCTTCAGCACATCCCATAGAACACAGAAGAAGGCTACCACTGGCACATTACAGATATTTCATAAACCTGGCATGTCTTGTTGACCTCTGGCCTAAAGCCTATAATAACAGAGAAATTAAAGAATAGGATTAAAGATGGATTATCACTGAAAAACTAAAGCCACCAAAGCAGCTGCCTTTGCATAAGTCCATCAGACACTCTTCAGGGAGACACTCTGCGGACTGATTTGTAGATTACATTTGGTTGTTGATGTGGTGGCCTCTTGTGTTGTTGGCATTAAAAGAGAGGGATGGAGAATCTAGATGAGCTGGAGCACCCTCTTCTGGGAGAAAACCCCAATAACAGTCGGGCATCAGGGCCAGGCCTGGGACCCGGGACTGGACAGGCCCCTGGCGGGATGTTCAAGAGCATCTTGGTTAAGTGTGAGGAGGACAGGGCTTACCCTCCTTTAGCGTGGAGGAGCTATTGTGGACATCCTCCTGAGCTTCAGCAGCAGCAGCTACTGGACCCTTGCTCCTTACCTCGCACACTGGAGTCCTTCTACCCACCAGCACCCATTTGGGGCCATGCTGACTCCCTGCTCAGCAAAGACTACCTGGAGACCACCTTTGTGGACATTCGGCCCGGTTCCACACTGGAGAGGAAGCTGCTGGCTGAAACGCAGGACTTCCACAGTGTGGCCTACAGCATGGATGATGAGGATGACCTGCTTCCCGACTCTGACGTAAGACATCCCACAATTGTGATGTTGAGAACGTTTTTTCTCGTGTACATGCAATAGAGTTTGTGTATTTTAATTCCAAATAGTAAAACCAGGCATTCATGTAAAAGCAAAATAATGACAGTGTCGTAGGAAAGCAGTGCAATTCATTCCCTTTGTGTGGATACTTACTTCAGGTGACCGGAGTATATTTTTAATTAATTTCACAGCTGATTAGGTATAGTAAAACTATTATTTTTTTTATATTACAAGTATGTTATGTTTGAATATGAAAATGAAACATGAACAGAACAAAATATATCTGAACACTGGATAAAATCAGGTTAAAATTTCTACTCTATTTTTTTGACCAGTCAGAGCGCTTTTACACTACATGTCACATTCACCAATCCACAAACACATTCACACACAGTTCAATATCTTGCCCAAGGAGGATACTTAGACATGTGGACTGGAGGAGCCGGGGATCGAACCACCAGTCGCCCGTTAAGTGAATGATCCGCTCCACCTCAGCCTGCCCAGACATTTTTAGACAAAAATAAGACACTAAAGGTGACTAGGCTGACAATTCTAACAAATAGATATCAACAGCATTAAATTTTCCCAGGAGCATTCTCACATCAAAGCAGCTGTGCGGAACTTTACGTTTTCGTTGATTATAGTGCCCCGAACTAGGGACAGTTTTATGAATGGTAAAATGTTCTGCACAGCTGCTTTAAGGCAATTATTTTTTGTATCACAAGTTTTCTAAATCTTATGTTTAAATACTCAAATGAGGCATTGGCTAATTAGATATGTGCTTTCTGCATCAATTTCCATAAAATAAATCTAAACTAAAATACATTTAAATATGTATTTTGGAAGTTTTCTTTCCACTACTCTGACATGTTAGGGAAGCAAAAAAGCTCAAAATCTCCAACACTTGAAAAAGCTACATTTTTACCTGGGGGCTGAAACCATCGACTGCATAAATGACGCTGAAACTAACAATTATTTTCTGGATTAATCATTTCATTGTCTTGTCTATTAAGCTTCAGGCAGTAGTGAAAAGGTCCCAATATAATGTCCCAGAGTCAGAGGGAACGTCTTCTTCTTGTTCTCTCAAACCCCAAGATAGTCAGCTTATAATGGTGTAAAACAGAACAAAGCAGTAAATCTTCACACAGGAGAGGCTTAATCAGGGAATCATTATGCCATAAATAACTGAAATGATGAAGTGATAATCAAAACACAAATGATCATTGTATCTGTCCATCCAGTTTCCACCATATCCTTTTTTCTTTTGCTTTGGAGAAGTTTTGCATAAAAAAGAGACACTCACATTCTCACTACAGATTCAGGGATCAAAGAGGAACTTAAAATAGACACATGAGCAATGCATTTCAGCGGTAGGCAGCAATTGAATGCTTACTGTCAAAAAGCCAGATTACATAAAGCTCCACTCCTGCTGCGGTGCAGGTAATGACACTACAGTAGCGATGGAGGATGCCAGTTCTATTTCATAGATCACTGAGCAAAGCCCACCCTGGAGTGAAATGTAAATTAGCTTTAAGAGTCTTACAGTGGTCACTTGATGTTTTGGGAGCCAACAAGAGAATGTATACACTATAAATGTCACAAGTAAGTGGCCGCTAGTTGTTTAGATCATTATGAAAAGTCTCTCAGCAAGGTTACGTCAAAAGGTCCAATTACCCACTGTGAAATAAGAGACTAAAAAGCTGCTTTACAATTATTACTTTGACAAACACCCAGTGGTACCATTAAAATCAAGAGGCTGTTGCAAAGTTTAGGTTAGGAGTTTGTTCCACAAGGACAAAAGAACAGCACGCAAAATAACTTTTTTTTCTCCAAGCTCATTCTGAATGCTGGCAGTAGTGCAGTGATGCAAAGGCGCAGGCCTGTGGGAATAAAACCTTGCAGTGACCTCAAAGAGGCACAACACAATATCTCCTTCTCCTTTGTTTCACTTCAAACGCTCAGTTAAAGGACTCAAAGCGGCCCCCAAAACTCTGTTATCGCTTTATGCTGAATTTACACTGTGGAGCTGATCAATATGTCGGAGCAGGAGAGATGACCGTAGGAGTGTCTCGTCCTGAATGACTTTACATATGGGCACGGTGTATCTGGCTTTTGGTCCATTTTGAGATTTCCCTCCTTCTTCATGTCAACAACAAATGCTCCAGGAAGATCTCTCCTAATATATGATAATAATTCAAGACAGGACAAATCCATAACAACATCAGAGAGAACAGGCATGTGCAGTGAATGACATCAGGAAAATCAAAATAACCTTGTGAACTAATGTTTAAAGTACTGTATGTAATAATGCCCTCTGATTTATCCCTGTCTGGTCTTCTTTAATGTTTTAAAAGTAGCTTGTTTTAAAGGGTGTTGGTGTGTGAAGCCTTTGTTCCAATGTTACATGAGCATCTATGGGAAAATGCACAATTATTTCACGCGCAGAATAAAACAAGCAGAGTAATATGACAGGGTCAGAGTGAGAGAGGGAGTCAGATTGAATATGCAGCTGTTTCAAAAAGATGCGTGAGTCACAAATCGCCTGCGGTCAGCAGAGCTAGTGCACATCCAGACTAACCTCATTCAGTCACATTATCTTACAGGCACCAGCAAAGTTTTACAATTGTTGTGGAGGACGTGAACACAACATAACATTTTTTTCTCTCCATAAAACAGTAAGCAAGCAATAGAGGATATTATCTTTGTATTTTAATTAACTTTTTAAAATGAATTAGTGAATAACTTAGCTTTGCGTCTAAAGGGTTAGTACACTTAAATTACAAAAAAATGTATTTCTCACTTATCCATAGAGTGGTATCTAGCTGTGTGCATAGTTTTGGTTGTACCTTGATAAAACTAACAAAAATAAGTAATAGTTATAATAAATTAAATTTACAAAAATCATGAATGCTTTTGTGAATTTATAGCATATGTATTTGTTGAAGCAAGTTTATAGTTTTATAGCTGAATAGCCGAGCTTAACAAATTTTAAAGTTTTTGTGTCTCTGATCATTTTCAACCCACATATTTTGCATACTGCAAATCCTTTCTCTGTTGACTGCTTCATAGTTTTTGTACATGGACAAAATTTTGTTCAGTGTAATTTTTTCCAACCAGCGCTCAGTAACGTTATGTAAGTTCTGGTTCTGTCCTTCACTTTGACTGGATGCTGTTGGATAGGTTCAAACAAAGTGAATCTGGGGAATTCAGTGTCGACTCGCAGGGAGTTAGTGTTAGTTGATTCAGGAAATGAAGGGAAAAGAACTGATTCGTAGCAAACTTTTTAAATTACTTACTTTATAATCTTTGGGCTTCAGGGAAGGTATCAAGTATTTAAGTCAAAAGGCTCAAGTCCAACTGAAGGCACGAGTCAGTAATGTTAAGGCCCAAGTGGAGTTGCAAGTATTTTTTAATTTTGTCAAGTCGAGTCACAGTCATCAACTTTGTGATTTCGGTCTGAGCCCAAGTCATGAGACTCGAGTCCACACCTCTGATATTTACTATATACCATTAAAATCAAGAGAAATGGGCCGCCGCATAGTTGAAGGGAATTTGGTTTAAGGTGCTCAAAGCCTTTAAAAATTAGATTTTAAAAGTTCTGCCTATATTAAGCGTATGTGTTTATATATGTGTCTTTCTGTAACCCACAGATCATTAAACTACTTTGAGTCAAAGAGATAGTCCCTGTGAAAACTGTTGTGTTCTGTGGATTATCCAGAGTAAAGAGGACAGTTTTAATGGAGAGTTTTTAGTGTTGAATTTTTTAAATGTAATTTTCAATTGCTGGGAATATAAAAATAAATTAATATCCATTGCTTTGGTGTGGAAGCAGAAATCTCAAAACCTGGACAAACAAAAGTAAAACTATCTGCACAGACAGACACTGTCAGAGTTTCTTTTTTTGTGATGTAACCTGAACTCAACCTAAGTGCACTCTGTTTGAATCGCAGGACTCATCCATTGATGACTTCAGTGATACAGACAGTGAGAGCAACTTCCCTCTGATGATCCCGCAGGACTACCTGGGTCTGGCCTTCTTCTCCATGCTCTGCTGCTTCTGGCCCTTGGGCATCGCTGCCTTCTACCTTTCACAGAAGGTACACACACACACACACACACACACACACACACACACACACACACACACACACACACACACACACACACACACGTAAACACACTCAGTCCTGAGCTGACAAGATGCAACCTGGCACTGTAGTTCACAGCCACGGGTGATTTCTTACCCTCTGCAGGGTGTGGACCAACAACAAATCCAGTGTCTTAAGTGCTGTGGACATCATGGAATAGAGTTCAGATTGGGAGGGGTGACACTTAGATTTGCACAATTATGCTACGAGGGTTCTGAACAACCGAGGAGAAATGCACAAGGATGTTTTGTACATCTAGATCATCTTAGAATTACAGTTCTCTGTACAGTTCCATAATACAGTGATTGTTTATACTGATCAAATATGATTTTTAAATAAATAACACATCATAATCTTTTCGGTGTCATTTTAGATCTGTTATGTTTTATTGGATGAACGTGCTTATATCAGTGTCATGACTCCTAAAAACAATTGGATCTCCACAACCTCCCCTGTGATAGTAACCAGCTTAGATAATAATAATAAGAATCAGAAACTAGTTTGTTAGTAGTGTAATCAATAATTAATTCCATGACACTCCTCAAAATGATTGCTAGAACCTCTGATCTATATACTTGGTGCTAATTAAACAGAATAATGGGAAAGATACTGTTAATAGCAAACACTTATTCCATATCTATGCGCCATGCTACATAGCAGGAACAACCCCATAGTCAAAGCTTAATCTAAAGGTAGTCGTACTTCGGCTTTGGGGCGACCTGCCTGAGGAGATAAGGTTTGCAGAATCAGTGACTTCTTTTAAATCACAACTTAAAACCCATATTTATAGATTTACTTTTATGTGACGTTGTCTTTATTTTTATTTTGTCTTTCTGTCGCTTTAATTCTTTCAATTTGTCTTTATTCATTTATTGACTTTTGCTTTTTTGTATTTTTATCTCCTTGTTTTAACTTTGTCTTAACCTGAATTTCGTCTTGTTTGGTAGGACAGTTTCGCTTCCTGTTATGGTATCATTATATAAAATTCTGAGTGTCCTGTTTTTGCTTTTGCTTTGTCTGTCAAGGCACTAGTCATAGTACCATCATTATTATTTTTATATAAATGTTATAAAATATTATCATATTTCCAATACCAGCTTATAAATGTATATATTTTCAGGCATATGCCGCTAGCGCAAGGAATCTAAGGAGCCACCACATTGGGAAAAAAAAGCCTCCTACTAATATAGATATCTCTTTCTCCTCTAGCAGTCAAAAATCAGTCTCACCTTTTTGTTTTATAGAAAAAAACCCCACTTTCTTTTCCTATAAAACGTGTTAATTTGATAGATGAGATTATCAATCTCTTCTAAGACAAAGCAGGTGGAAATATGGAATAGACCAAAGGGAAAGGGGGACAGCATCACTGCACAAACAATCTCATCAGTCACTATTACCACTGACAGTGTGGAAAAGCCCCTAACATCTTTATCCCCAGTCACCAGAGACCCCTAGTTCATATAGGCATCTTTCCAGCAGTGCAATGGAGAAAAAAAAAATCCCATTAACGCTTTTGCAAAGCTAACTGGCAGCAAGCTGCAAAGGGCCTTTTGATCAGATCAATGGCCTTCGTTAAGGTTTAATTAGAGTCATAACAGGAAGGCTCAAGGTGATAGATTTCCAATATTGTTGAGTGCTACCTAAAACAGGGGTCAGAGTCAATGACAAGGACTAGAGGGAGAGAGGAAGGAAGGAGGAGAAAGTGATGAATGAGCCACAAACGCTGGGTGTGATTCAGAGATGGAACATAATATGGGCTTAGCGTGTGATTGGAATGAGTGGAAGAGGAAAGTGGAGGCCGTAGAGGACGTTGACAAATGATGAGGAATGCTTCTCTCTCCTCTTTTTTCCCCCCTCCCTCTAATCCTTATCTCACTCTCCTCTCTCCTCCAGACCAACAAGGCATCCGCTCAGGGGGATTTTCAGGGGGCCAACGCAGCATCTCGCCAGGCTCTGTGGCTCTCAGTGCTCTCCATTGTGTTTGGAATCATAACGTACATCTGTGCCATCGCTGCACTGATTTCCTACCTGTCTGGAAAACCACCATAAAAGCAACTCTTGCACACACACACACACACAAAACAGACCTCTCACGAATTTCATCTATATCAACACAACATATCACCTGTAAATGAAAAATAATCACAGTCTTTGTCTTCAGTCATGTTATATCTACACCTGGAAAAGGGACAGGAGATGTGGTGTATAAATTATAATCACTTCTATTTGGATTAAGACATAGTTCAGCTCAGAGGACATTCCTCATGTGTGAAGAAAAATCATTGAAAAAGAAGTTATACGATATCACTCCTTATAGAAGATTCAGTGTGTAAATGTGATTTATTTCACCCGAGGATTTAAGTTACCTGCCATCCTTTAAATCTGTGCTGTAGTCGTCATCAGGTTACCGAATTTAAAAAAAAAGACTTTGAAAACAAATTCAGATGTTATCACAAGACTGTCGATATCAGACTAATGAGAAGCAGAAAGAGAAGTGAGGGGACATGTGACTTTGTCTGCCTGGGAGGAGCCGAGTGGAGGGCGGTATACGGCGATGGAGTCTGCAGATTTATGAGAAGGTCGCAGCAAGGACGTGGCAGCAGCTAAATACTGATGGACCTCACTGTGGGAGTGCCTGAGCCAGTACTGTTGCTTGTGGTGTGAAAGCTGGGGACAGTTTTAAGAGCCTCAGAGCTGTTTTTTTATATGAGGGGCCAGAAGCAATATTCTTTCAGAGAACCCAGAATTTGTTGCTACTCCTCTGGCCAGAGAGAGACCCACAGGGAAACACTGCACTGATCAACCCATCCTGGTTTCACATTCAGCATCACTCATTGTTTACCTGCAGAAAGGACTGATTCTGCTTTGTTTAATGCCAAGTTAATCTTTATGTTTGAAATACACAAAACTAAATGACAAATACATATAGTGCCATTATATAAGATAATATAAATGAGGAGTTGAGGAGTTCTCAAAAAAAATAAGTTGTGATGTGAAGCACTGGCTCTATATATAGAAATAAAGGAGTTGCTTCTGTATACAGTGCTAGGAAATGATGACATAGACAGAGAGGTGCAGACCTGCAAGTAAAAGTGCCAAAAATATGGAAGAAACTCTAAGGATGATCCTTTTATGAGCTGTTCCATTAATAGAAGCAACCAGGCTGCTATTCCACGCTCTCCAGATATAGATTCTGCTAGTTTCGCCTCCAAAAAGACGACTGAAATCCTTCAGGAACTTGCTTTTTGCAGTATGACAAACTTGAAAATGAAGTTGTCTGCTCAAACTTATGTAAGCAAACACAGTAACACTTTGTTCGGATGAGCAAAGGGTTGGAAAAATGTTGCAAAAAGTAGTCTAGCGAGACATCTACCGCTCAGCCATATGATGCATGAGTCAGGAAAACCATTTCAGTCACTTGCATGGCCAGTTTGTAGTTTGCCATGTACAAACCTGCTTCGATCACTTCCTTTATTTGGTCCTGAATTACTGCAAAAAATGCTCTAATGAAAGAAAAACTCTGGCCATATTGGTTTGAGCTTAAACGTGCCATTAACAAAACAGTGAACAAGGGAACTCAACGTAAATATTAAAAAAAAAATGGCTGAAAGGTAAAAGTTGACATTTTCTATTTAGATGTCTAGTTTTTATAGAGTCCCCGGCTGAACTGCAAATAACTCACTTTGTTTTCTGCAAACCCAGTGTTGTATCAAGACTGAGCTGATAATATATAATGATCACTGTAGATGGTATATGTAGACACACCTCTGATATCTCAGTGTCTAACCCTCGTCAGCTATCACTGTTGATGTGCTGTGATGCAGCTGCACTGAGTCCACACAGTGTTGTACAGTTCTGACAATCCTGAACCATCCTCTGTCTCCACTGGACATTTGTGTCAATGATAAAAAAAAAACTACCGTTTGTTGCTACAGCTGAATCACCACAATTAGTGATTTCTTTGAACATTTAATGTTGGATTACCTCGACTGGTCACGCTGTCATGCAACTGGCTGCAGTCAGATTTGTCTCACTTTGTATCACTTGTATAGATTGTCAAAAAAAGGTCAAAGGTTTGAGATTTATTAGTACAAGAGATATTCAGCTCACATTCTTGTATTACATGTAAATATTAAAATAAAAAAAAGTCAGTGAATCCCAATAAATGCACTTGTTTAACATTCATCTTTCCTCTTTTTTATTTTGCACCCTGACTTGACAGTTCAATCTGGTCTTCTCACAAATGCTCAATTGTAAACCTCACTTCAACAGCACAGCACAGCTAACTACAACTGCGCTGAAGCAAAGGTGGCCCAAAGTGGTTACTAAATATTTCATTACAACATCGGTGTTTGTATTCATAGCTTTTTCAAAAGACTAAAAAAAGAGAGAGCTGCTTCTTCTTCAGAGGGTTTTGGAGTATCGCCGCCTGACCGAGTCTCTGTAGAACTGAAAGATTTTCTCTGATGCTTTCTGACTGACTGCTATACACTGCTGCAGCTGTAGAAGATGAAACACAAAGATTAAAGACTACAGATAGTCTGAATAAACATCTCATCATCATCAGACCTGGAGCACATCATTGTCAAAGCATGCAGATAATGACAAAACAAATACGGAATTCACATAATAGATATGATCCCAAACCTAAATTTCACAGTTGCACATTTGCTCATTCATTTACTGACCTCAAGAACTGAAAAAGATCCTTTGGTTGATGACATAATTACTCTGCGTTCTGTACTGTCAATAGCAAAGGTCATCAGAGCTCGGCTTTCCTGGTAAGATTGGAAAAAGACAAGTACAAATGAACACATTCAGCGAGGACAGTGATGGTGCTGACTGTACTGAAAGTACATGCAAATGTGTGAGGGGTGCAGAATGGCGTTTTAGTGTCACTCAGTTGCATATCATCATTCCAGAACGTTCACAATTTTATTTTAATTTAAACACTAGCAGCTGTTTGTCAATTTGCTTTGGGGCAATTTTACACAACACAGATTTACCTTCTCCTGAGCCGCAGTTGGGTCTATGATGATTTGACCGTCTGTGTCGATGGCACATGTCACTCCACAGAACAGGCAACTCATAGGCAGGCCTGCATCCATAAGAGCCATACAGGCAGCATTCAAAATGCAGGACAAGAGCTGAGGAACAGGTAAGGAAGAACACTCAACAGGAAACAGCATCTGGGCATCATTTTAATGCACAAAGCAGCAGAGACTTTTCCCAAAGGATACTGAACCATCATCGTGTATCAGCTGAAGAATGAGTGTGAGGGAGGAGCGAGGATGAAGTGACAAAAGCAAAGATGCTTCACAGGTTTCCCGCACACATTGCTCTTGTGACCGCTCCTTTACACCTGGAAAATTAAGAAATGTTGGGATACACAATTAATTCAGACTGGAAAACTGGCTCACTTATTCTACCTTGTGGTGTGTTGTGGTATTGCAGCTTATGCACAGTAGAGGAGGACAAGGCTGTTAAACAATTTGTTACTAGCCTCCTAAAACCCTTAAATTTCCTCATTCCCCTCTAAAGAAGCTTGTACAACCATGTCTTTCCAAACAATGTGACAATTTTCATGTTTGTTATACAATGCCTAATTTCAACACTGAATTGTGACCAAATGATCCAGAAGTATTTCTGAAACAAAGCTGTGCTACAGAAAAGTGCAAAGTGCTACAGAATTGAATAATAAATCATCACTGTTACAGGAATATTTAAACTGCTTACACTGCGTTAGAACAACACTGAGGAACTGCATTAGATGCCCAATAAACAAATTAGAGATGAGATAATCACTTACTTGGAAGTCCCACTTTGGGCTGTATCAACACTTCTAGCGTTGCCCGGTCATAGATTTCTTTACTGATTTTGACCTCTGCTGGTCCGTACACTCCAGCCAACACACTTGTGTCTCCTTTACATGACAACAAAGACAACATAAATTAACTGAAAATGCATTATTGATCCAGGTGGGGAAATTATGTTTTGCACTAAGCACATCTGAAAAACAACAGAAAACAGACAATACCAAATAATAAGAAGTCGTGGAGAGATAAGCATGAAAAGAAAAATTTCACTATTTAGAGCGCTAAAATAGCATTTTGAAAAATACAACACCAATTATCTCCAGATAAAGGCTATCATGCAAAACAAAGACCGCAGAGTACTGACAAAATTGTGTACTTATTTCGATAAGTTATGTTACCTGCAATAGAGTATAACCTACCGACATACATGATATATTAAAATCTATCAGAAATTTAAGCCAACAAAATGCAACCAAAAGAGTTGCTGTTGCTTATTGTTTATACTTTATCAGTTTATCTTAATTCTAGACATTAGATATTTGTGAGTAACTTAGAATAAAGAAGGATGAGCAGAGGCTAAATGTAAATAAGTACATTAACTTAAGTACAGTGTTACAGTTCTCAGGTACCTGTTCTTTATTGAGTTTTCAGTTTATGCTACTTTACACTTCTACTCAACTACATTTCGAAGGCAAATATTGTACGTTATACTCCCCTACATGTATTTGATAAACTCAGTTACTTTGTACATTTAGATTATAAATACAAAATATAAATCAACTAATAAATTTGTACAGGTTATGCTATCCAGCAATATATGAATTAGCTACATTAAAGTGATGAATATATTATTGCATCACTAATTACAATCCAGTAATATTATGTATCTCTCGAAAAGAGACAATGCTTCATAATGAGTAATTTTTTAATGATACTTTCAGCATATTTCGATACTGATACTTTTGTTCTTTTAGTTACTTAAGAGTTTAAATGCAGGACTTTTACTTGTAACTGAATACTCTACACTGCGTTATAAATCTGGCTGAGGCCAAGACAAATTTAGACTCAGTAGGCAACTACAGGGTTGAATGACGTGTTGAACCACAGTAAACTACATAATCAAACATACTTGACTGACTTCAGTGCACAAAGCTTTGCCCGATGCTGTTCATCATAAAGTAGGTTAACGTATGCCCGAGTCCGGGCTGCTAGCTGCCTCCTGCAGCACCGATGGCTCCGAGTAATATTTCTGTGTCATTACCTTGAATGAAGGACGCTGAACCGTCAGGTCGAGACAGTAAACTCTGTTCACAACCAAACTCTCTCAGAGTAACACTTGGAGATCCGCACACCTCCATCATGCTCATGGCGGCGGACGATCAGTTAGTCGCGGGAGAGTGATGTCATTTGTTTTGCCGTTAGGGGCACTGAATGATGACATATAAAGAGTTATGTCTAAATTCCACTAAATTTACTCTTACTGATACCTCATAATAATTGCATTATCAGGTATTAATACAATTATTTATTACTGCGTATTAATTATTTTATTAATTATTAAAAAATAAAATAATAAATGATAGCTTCACCCTTTCACCGGAAGTGCCCATCTTATATGCAGTAATTTTAAATAACAGTCTGCTTTCTTCGCCTTTAACCACATTTTTTTGTATTAAATAATATGATTCCAAAATAAATAGCAGGGGCGTTAACAGCAAAGTACAGAGCAAGTAGTAAGAATATTAGATAACAATAAAAGGTCAGGTTAAGTCTGTATTGATATGCTACCTTTCGGAAGCTCGTAGCCGCTAGCTAGCTCCGTGGTTGTTACATCTATATTATTCAATCTGTATTAATATGTGTAATACTTAGAGTGGAACAAATATATATATGGAAAAGTATTTCCCGGAAGTAATTATGTCTGCATTGACGTGGACTTGGCGGACTTCATGTGCCGCAGCTCTTGTGGCCAGAGGGCTAACAGGGTAACTTACAGTACAACACACTCTGCTAACTCCAGGAAACTGCAGCCAAGATGGCGCAGGCGTCAGGGGCGTGTTGTGAGGCGAAGTGGGTGCGGGAGCATCTTTCTGGGAGTGTGGAAGCGTAAGATTTTTTAAGGGATTTAATCTAAACACTAAATTAGCACTTCACCCGTACAGTTGTGCGCCATGGTCACAAACTATGGCACTAGTCATACAAGAAAAAATGTACAAACTATACCGCGCTATCGGCGAACCACAAGCTAACGTTAGCTATTGACGTCAACCCTAGCTGCACTTTTACATGTATGTAACTTAAATAACAGTTTGTTTCGCTTTATTCACAGCTTGCATACTATAACCTAGCGTGCATGAAGCACAACGTCTTCTGTGTTACAGGAATACTTTATTGATAACTTAACAATTATAAAGGCGTAACTTTAGTATACGTCCTCAGTTTTGATATTAGGGTGAACTGACCCTTTAAAGTCCATTGCGTATGAAATCTACAGCTTTATTTCTTCCTCCGCATGTGATCCTTTCGTGACGTTTTCATATTGAGATAACATGTTTTACTGTTCTTTAATTTAAATGAAAGATAAGATAAGTTGACTAAATGATGCCACTGTGAAAATACTTCATTACAACTAAAATGTCGTGCATTTAGAACCTTACTTAAGTAAAAGTATATTATCATTAAAATGTACTAAAATTATGAAAAATAAAAATACTAACTGTGCAATAAAACGTGCCCTGTCAGTGCTTTATGATAACATATGATGTCTCTTGATTTTATATTACTCTTGCAGTAATGTGTATGTTGCATTTTATTGCTGTAAATGTTTGAGGCTGTGCTAATTTTCAATCCTTTATATATTATTGGGTAATTAAATTTACAGCAATACATCATATTTTATAAGGTCATCATATGTTTGACTTTTCCAACTGATCCAAGAGGGTTGTCAAAGAGTTTATTTAGCTGAAAAAAGTAGGAGAATTTTCTCAGCACAAAAAGGAACCCTTACATTGAGTACAATGATACATAGGGTCATGTGGGCAGTCCCATGCAGGAAGCAAAACAAATCCAAAGAAAAAATCAGTCAATCAGCAACAAAAAATAACAGTACAGGCCCAGAAATGACAACAATACCAGTAATAAAGAATAAATGATAATACAAGGTTGCAACTCTATTTCCTGGACAACATCATAAAAACCTATTACAGTCAAGACACAAGACAAAATATCATTTTCCCCTACACTAAACCAAAAACTAAACCTTAATTTGCCTACCAATGAGTTAACCTGTCCAGCCACAAATCAAAATCACAAACGTTATACCTGAATTCCCTGATGTAAGCACAACATGATTATTTGTAAAAATGTTTTTGGTGTGTCTCCAGGAACTTGCACGTCACAGTGCGCAGGCGATCAGATGGCCGCATGCCTGTGGTGTTGTGCAAAGACTGCAAGCTGTACCATTGTCCGTTCTGTCAGCCGTCTGTCTACAAGCCAAAAGGAGACTATGCAAGGGTTTGGACACATGTAGAAATCCACCGAATGAGGGCCTTGCAACATGGAGGTCAGAATACAAGCTGTTACCTGAGCCTTCAATAAATACAGAAAGTGCCCCCTTTAACACAATATCCACATTCATGAATTTTTTTTCTTTGCAGAGTTTAATATTCATGTGTGCCAACTGCAGTGCAGAGGAGAAAGACATTATCACTGTCCATACTGTTCAAAGACAATTATAACCCGGAAACAGTTTGAAAGTCATATGGAAAAATGTTTGGAGATGCAAAGATCAACAACAACAGCAGCAGCCACAAGCGTCCAGTCTGCTGCTCCACCTTGCACTCCAGTTCAGCTAGCTACCACAGTCGGGCAGGGTACCTTCCTCCTGCTCAATGTCACTGCCCCTTTTCAGCAAACTATCATGACGGGACAGTCCCCTGCTCCATCTGAGCCCCCTGCTCAGTTGAAATCCACAGCAGACCCTCTTCTTGAAAAATGTGCATCAAACCAGGGTCTTGCTGCACCTGACTGCCTCATTGAACCCACAATTACAGAAGGCCATCCTGCAGCTCCACCTGACCTGTCTGTCTCATTGGACCACCCCTCTACTTTAACAGACAACCCTGTTAAGGAAACACAAAAAATATTCAGAACAGTGGTGAGGAAAATAAAATGTCCAATGTGCAGCCTATACTTAAATAAAAAAAATCTAAGAAAACATAAACTCAGGAAACATTTCTGTCAGTCAATTTCTGAGAAGGACATCACAGCCAAGGACCATCTTAGGAGTCAATGCATTGACTCTTACAATGGCGTATATGCTGTAGCAAAGTCTTATAAGGCCACTGCTGTACCAGTTCATGTCATCAAAAAGAGATCAGACAGCGCACACAAAATGGTGTGTGGAGAAGATCGGTGCGAGGCTATTTCAGATTTTCGAAGGAAGAGTGGCTTGCCTTCCCAACAGTGTCCTCATCTACAGTCTATTGATTTTTGTTTCACTCAAGCAAGAAGAGAAGACTTGAAACCTTGTGTGTTGAAGGAATTTGTTTCCAGTAAATGGATTGGAAAGGACATGGGGGCAAAGTGCCTTAACTATCATGAGCAAGCATCTCAGAGTAAAGCCCCACTTGTTACTCTTGTGGACCTTGGTGGAAGTCATTGCTTGTTTTTGTCTGTGTTTGAGCCCGAAGTGTCACAGTATAGCAAGTTGGGGCGGTTATTCGTGACATACTCTGTAAACAGAGGGCTGTGGCATTGTGAGTGTTCTCAAGGGAGAATTTCCTGCTTGCACAAATGCATAGCCAAATGGTATCTCTTCCAAACCAAAAAAGAGTTATTAACCTCAGATGCCAATCAAGATGCACCACTAAGCCTTTCTGAACTCATGAAAGACTCGCCTGCAGAGACCTCCTCAGAAAATTCAACAGGAACTTTGTATCCACTAAAAGAAGATGGACTAAAACAGATGGCAAAGTACATTTACAACCAAAAGAAACTGCCCTGCGAGTTTCCAGAAGACATCACCCAGTGTGAGTCTGAAATAGACTTCCCAAAGCATTTGGTTCCAGCTCAAACTGTCTGCCAAGAGTGCCCAGGTGGTGTTTATTTAACAGAGCCAGTGCTGATAACCAACAAAGCAAGAGTCATTACTTCAACAGGAGTGATGGAAGGTTTGTCTGCAAACACGCACCTATTAAACTATTGTCTTCGTTGTTGGTCTGGCAGTCCCTCTAACACATGTTTTTATGTCTTCCAGATAACTCAACGTTTTTCAAACAGTGTCCAGATTGTGAAATGGTCTACCGTTACCAGGAGTGGAGTGAGGGACTTCACAATTACAATGACCACATAATCCTAAGTCTGCAACTGTGCATGCTTCTACAAAAGTCAATCGAGGTACTCTTGTATTTCATGAAAGAAGTGTTTTGTTTTGTTGTTGTTTTTCTTAGAGAGATTATTATTTGACAATGTTATTTTAAGTATGCTTCTATTTTTTCTTTAGAATCACACTGCTGTTGATGGAGTAGTGGAGGTGCTAGAGCGGACAGTAGGTGTCAAGTCTCCATGTACCATAGAAGTGCTTCAGGCATACCTCCACTTCGAAGCTCTTACAAGTCACAACTGTCCGTCTGTAGTCATGATGGATCTTTTTCAGAAGGGGGTTTTCAACATGGCAGGTGAGTATGTCTTGTATCCCAGTGGGTACATGTACTGTGAATTGAATGTTAAAAATACTTTTAGTATTTAGCTTTAAAGATTATTTTTCTGATAGCCACAAGAGGGTTTCATACTGACGCTCTTTTGATAGTATCCTTTTCGTCTTCCCCTACATAATTGTGGTATGGGTGAACAGTACTATTTGTGTATTTTCCACACAATCATTTGTGCAGGGTTCAAGATTACAGGTGTGTCTGAATCGAGCATTGGAGAAGTAAATGCAGAGAAACTTTGGGATTCAGTGTGCATGGGGATAATAAGAAGCAGCCTGGTTGCTCGTAAGTATTAGTTGGAGAATTGTGAATTTAGTTGACATTTTTACAGTTCACAATTATATCTGTATCTGTATTTTAAATTTCAGTCTTGCAATGTCAATATTACCTTTAGCATTACTTTCAAGCTTTGAAACATTGGTTATCCATCTAAATGTGTCAATTTGTGACATGTGGACCAATAAAGTTATAGTTTGATATGGGAATCTGTTGAGTTTTACATTAGGTCTGCTGGAATGCAGGCAGTTATTTCAGGAAATTAGTGCTAAAACAATTACTCAGTGGGCAACTTGCATTTTGATAATCAAGTAACTGTTAATATTAGTATTAATGATAACTGGTAAATTTTTTTTCAATGCTAAACCTTCATTTCTTTCAGCTCTCAATTGTTAGGATTTGCTGCTTTTCTTTGTCGTACAATATTTTTGAGTTTTAAACTGTTGCTCAGATAAAACAAAACAGTTTGATGATCACCAAGGACATAAGCAAGTTACGACAGGTAGTTTTCATTATTTTATAGACAATACAATTCAGTGCAAAAATAGTCTGCAGATTATGATAGTAAAGTGGACATTTTGGAGTTTTTGACGGTTTGTCAGACAAAAAAGGCTAACTAAAGATGTGTGCTGGGGTTTAGTGAATTGTGTAAGTTATTTTTTTGTAATTTTCAGACTTTCCACATTTAATTCGGGAATGAAATAAATCATCAGCTGCAGTCCTACACAAAATTAAGCAAAGTTGAATGTCAATATGTAGGTTCATGCGGGTGGGTCATCTTTTTTTCCATTCTATCTCTTCTTAATACAGGTAGTTCAAGTGATGTTTCCACCTCAGATGATAATCTCAAGGAAGCCGCAACGTCTGCAGTCACAACCCTCCTCACTCCAGCTGAAAGAAAGAGGCTGAGCAAACAAAGAACAGAGGAGTGTCACAAAGCTGTAACTAGATATCTTGTGAAAGAACTTCATCCCTTGTCCACAGTGGATTCACCGTGGTTTAGGTAAGTTTTTATTAACCTGGACTTTGGATGCACAGATGTGAACATTTATATAATCAAAGATCATCTGCATTTCATTTCTGCCTTCACTCAGAGAGATGACAAAAATGCTAAACCCAAAGTACCAGCTGCCGTCCAGAGATCAGCTGATAAACACACTGATGCCATCATGGTATTCTGTAGAGAAGAACCATGTTATCAAAGAGCTGCTTCAGGTGTCTGAGGCTGCAGTGACGTGTGACTGGTGGACAAGTTTTGCCCAAGACCACTACCTGACAGTTACTCTGCACTTTATAATAAAAGGCCAGATGAGGCACAAAGTGCTTCGTACGAAGCCAGTTTATGACACACAGGCAGACACAGCAGTGGTAGAACAGATGGGTGGCATACTGGAGGAATTTGGTGTCAGGGACAAAGTTGTTGCAGTGACAGTGGATAATGGATCCAGCATGGACGTTGCCATCAAGAAGTCACAGTTTAGGAAGCTGGGATGTTTTGCCCAAATACTTAGTCTTGCTGCACAGAAGGTGTACTTCAGCATCACTGTGACCAGATGGGCATCGAGAATAAGAGCTGTTGTTGTGTGGATCAAAAGGTCTTCCACAGCTCAAACTGTTCTTCGGGAGAAACAACAGCTCTTGAGTGAGTATTTGATATCTTTTGCTATTCAGATACATGGAGTGTGTAATTAAGAGAATATACTGTACTTAAGGGGTGTGTCTGTTTTTCAGATCTACCACAACACTCTTTGGTGCTCGATGTCCGAACACGTTGGGGCTCATTCTACCTCATGATTGAGAGGTTTGCAGAGCAGTATGCTGCCATACAGGCCACCACCACAGATCCACAGATCAAACAGTCTGTTGAGAGGTAAATGTAATAAAAGTTACTAGGAAGATTAGAGTACAGTATCATTGGTTGTGTTGAAATAACTTGCATTATTTCACTTAAAGGCTGGAAACACTCACAGACGACGATCACCAAAAAGCAGAGGAGTTCATTCGGATCATGAAGCCTTTATATACGTCTTCGCTCTGCGTCTCAGCTGACAAGAGTCCAACTTGTAGTCAGATATTTCCTATCCTGAGAAAACTGACGGCCAACTTTGAAACCCAGAATGAGGACTCACTGTTCACAGCCTCACTCAAAGAACAAGCCCGGGATGACCTGTCTGCATGTTACAAGGTATGAACAAAACAAAGTAATTGTGCTGATAAGCCATGGTGATAACTTGTAAAAGTAATCGGCATTCCAAGATGAGGCATTTTCCTCTGGGTAGCAGCTAATGATTACTTTTATTATCGATTAATCTGTTGACTATTTTCAGAATTAAAAGTTCAATCTATAAAATTTTGTAAAATAGTGAAAAATGGCCATTACAGTTTACCAACCAAGAGTCCAAAGGCCTACTGTCACATGAGATAAAGAGGAGCAACAAATCATTACAACTGAAAAAGAACTACAGAACGATTGGCATTGTTGCTTGAAAGAGTAAGCGATTATGAAAATTATTTCAGATTTATTTTCTGTCAATAGACCAATCAATTAATAAACTAATAATTTCAGCTCTAGTTTTGTTTTGTTTTGTCAAATTCCCGATGAAGCATCATTCTTCTATATACAGAAGAAATGTGCTTATATGTAACTAGTCTACAAGGAAGACTTGACAGCCGCTGGAAAAGTTTTGAACAAACTGAAAAAGAAGTCAAATTAGATTTTTAAAAATTAGTGACTAGTGACAGGGAAAAAAAGCTTTCTGAAGCTGTAGGTTATTAAGAAACAAAATATTTTGCAGTATTTGATACAGTCAAAATGGTGACACCTCGTGGGCCACCCTAGTTATTGCACTTGTGTGGAATATTTTGGCCACGATTGAAGGTAGGCTCAAACAGCTAACCTACAAAAAGGTTGAGCACCCTTGAGCTTAACAACAGGAACACCTCTCTGTTTAATGCAGTACAGTTCGACAACACCACAAAGAGTTTGAGCAAGGTGAACCTCATAAACTGGCAACTGAGTTTAAGTTTTAAAGAGATACAATAAGAATTTAGCCAAATTGATTCTATAGAAAAATATACTGTACCACTGCGCCTGTTTTCATTACACACAAATTTTACAGTTTCTTTGACAGTCAGAGTCTGTATGCTTAATTTCAGGATGATGATACTTGGAAGTTCCTACAGGAGTCGAGCGCCATGGATCCAAGGTTCAAGAACAGAATCGACTCAGATGAGATTTGGCACAGAGTGCAAAATGCTGCAGTTAGAGTTACAACCTCAGCAAAGGTACAATATTCTCTTTTCCTTTCCAGTGTTACACTTGTCCTGTTACTTGATGTTGTTATTACATGTGTACTCATTCATTGTACCCTATACGATAGGTTCAAAGTCTCTTCCTGCTGTCAGCTATCTCATTCACTCTCAGTTGAAGTAGTTAAGATTAATTTCTGTCTCTGTAAACTTACATCTCAGGTTGCTGGCTTTTGTCTGTTTTTGAACTTATCCATGAATAAATATTTTCTTTAGGTTTCAAATCAGGAGGAACACAAACTTAACCAGGAGAACAGAGATGCTGAGGATGTATCTGAGCAAAAGTATTCAGATGAGGTAATGTCATCTACATGACACAAACATTTGTTGTACCTCATCCAAGTAGTATTGTCTAACACTTACCTTGTTTGCTTCATTTCCATATGCCAGTCTCCGTTTCCCAAAAGGCAGAGGCTGACTGGCCTGGAGGAGCTTTTTGAAGATGAGGACAGAGCTCTGAAGAGCATCACAGCACCAGAAAAGACACCAATAGCTGAACGAGTCCAGCAAGAAATACAGCTGTACAGAAGCCTGCCTGCTGTACCCACATCAGAGGATGCTCTGGCCTGGTGGTGGAGGAGACGAGACTCACTGCCTCTCCTGTCTCAACTCTCCAACTCATACCTTTGTATCCAAGCATCGTCTACTCCTCGTGAGAGAGTGTTTTCCACAGCAGGGGACACAATCAGCCAAGAGAGGTCACACATTCTATCTGAACAGGCGGATATGCAGATTTTTCTTCAGAAAAATTGTTAAAATCAAAAATTTAGCAAAGCTAAAATCCTTTTATTTATCAGGTATGGGTTCAAGTACAGGACATCATTCACTGTGCTGCTGTGTTAATATTGACATGATATTATTATGATATACCTAATGTCAACCAGGGGTAGAAACATTTTCTTATGTAAATAGAATATTTTTTAGATGTGGTCATACAAGCAAAAATAAATATTTTTCACAAGGACCATGTACAAAATGTGGGCAACTATAACAATGGCTTCTTTTCTTGTACTTTTGGTGAGTTGTCATTTGAGTTTGCTCACTTTGAACCTCAGTATGACCTTATGCTCTTAATGCAGCAATCATTCAGTAGTTCTTACCACAGTACATTTTAATTTCTGTGTGATATTGGTGAAGTGATATTGGTACTACAATTAGTTCATGCCTAATGGTACCCAACCCAATGAGAGTTTCCCAAACTGGGCTTCATACTGTATGCTGGACGTGAGATCTTAACACAAACATCTTAACAGGTAGTATGTCTTTACAAATTAATTACACAGGACAGGCACAATAGCATGTCCTCAATTTGTTTCAGCCAAAGTATGTTAGGGGCGGCAGTAGCTCAGTCCATAGGGACCTGGGTTGGGAACCGGAGGGTCGCCGGCTCAAGTACCCGCCCAGACCAAATGCGGAGTGTGGACTGGTGGCTGGAGAGGTGCCAGTTCACCTCCTGGGCACTGCCAGGGTGCCCTTGAGCAAGGCACTAACCCCCCCAACTGCTTGGGGCACCTGACTCTGACATCTCTCCACTTTGTGCATGTATAGGTCCTGTTTGTGCATGTCTGTGTATTTCGGATGTGTGTGTTAATGACAACGGAGTGAAAAAATTGAACTGAATTTAATAAAGTATATAAAAATTTAATTAAAATTTACACAGACTGAATAGTCCATGAAGGGAGTCTGCAGGTCAAAGTATTGACAATGAATGTGTCAACACTAAGTAAGAAAGAAAGAAAGAAAAAAATGTAAACACACAGAAAGAAAATGTATTCAAGACATGTTTATACTGTATCGCTGCAGGACTCAGACAGATTGTAGAAGATGAACATGGTCGTTAGACAAACAGTCTTTGTAGGTGACAGAGCAATGCGGAACAGGGTATCGGGTGTAATTGCACAGAAAATCACGTTGGACGGCTTCAGGTATCAAATGATTCCTTGATCAGCTAAGTATGATTATACCGGAAGAGATCTGCTTTACCTTCAAACTAAGAGTAAATACTTAAAGCAAATTAAACTAATGTGTTGTGCATTTAAGCCCCTTAAACCATATGCAGCATTTTTTATTATGCCCCTGTAGTTTAAAAAAAGCAAGCCAAAATTGCACAGTAAAGATGTTGGAGATAATCATTACAGTAAGACAGAAGATACAATGGTGGAATGTAACTGAGCACATTTACTCAAGGACTCTACTTAAGTACAATTTGCCACACTTGTACTTTACTTGAGAATTTAGGTTTCTGCTACTTAATACTTATACATCACTAAATATCATAGGGAAATATTGTAATTTTCATTTTACTACATTTATTTGACAGTTATAGTTACTAGTTGCTTTTTACTTTACAAAACAATATGCTTATTTGATATGATGCAGCATTTACTACTTTGTGCCCACTAGTATACAAAATATCTATAACTCTCCACATTGACAAATTAGAACATTAAAATGCTCTTTCATGTATTCATTGCTGATACAACAACAACAACAAAAATAATAATAATAATGATAACAACTTTTATAATACTATAACGCTGAAACGAGCCATTCTGCAAAATGGGTACTTTTACTTCCGGTACTTTAAGTATATTGTCATGCTAATACGTTTGTGCTTTTACTCAAGAAGAAAATTGAATGCACGAGTTGTTCTTCTAACAGAGTATTTCTACACTGTGGTATTGTTACTTTTACTTAAGTAAAAGATCTGATTACACTGTCGGTTCCCTCGCTGTCTACAGACGTCATTTTCATTATGGTATTGTAGGTCACTTTGACTCTTATTTTGAAGGTTCACCGGATGTTGTGGTTGACTTGACGCGCCGGTTCGACCTGGCAAGCGTGATTGTGGATGTGGGCAGCAGTGTAGCAGAGTGAAAAGCGACCAGTTATTATTGCATATTTCTCCACATTTTAAGGAGTGTTTAATACTGCGTACAAGCTAGCACCCAAGCCAACTACGGTGGACTGTCCCGATGGCGGCTGTGAGGAGTATGAACAAAATGTATGGACTCTGTTTCCATGCTGTTCGTCAGGCGGCAGGACTGAAGGCGTCGAGGCTGCTTCAACACAGAGCCTTCAGAGTCGGTGTAAGTTAAAGCAATAACGTGCAACATCGCCGTGAGTTATTTATTTCGCTAACGTTAGATAGCCAGCATTAGCTAAACAAGGTCGCTTTAGCAGCGACAGGGTTGTTGGAAGAAGTGGTCCGATTTTTGCCTAATAATAAAAGCTGCGATCTCAGGTTACATGATCAGCAATGAGATAGTCAGGTGCGTGTATGAATTAAAAAAAAAGTTATATTCAGGTCAGGATTAGATATGTTTGTATCATGGATTCGCAGGAACGCGTTGCTTGACTTCTTCAGTTATCGCGATCGGTTGTGAGCCAGCTAGCTTAACGTTAGCTGACAACCTTGCAAAAACTAAGGTGGCATTAGATATATATAACAACTCTCCAACGCACCATTATTAGCTCAAACTGAAGGTATCCACATATGTGTAAATATATGTGTTCAAAAACGAATCAGCAGCTTGAGTGTCACTGGTGCACCTTGTGTTTTGATGTTGTGACTCCGAAGCTTATGTAGCTAACTGGCTAGCCGGCTAACGTTTTAGCAGGCTACATTCCTATTGGTCGAACAAAGGGGCGGCGAGGAGGAAACTTCCGTCATCGAGATCAACATGTACTAGTAATATCTTAATAACACAAATGTGATACGGGAGAAGGTGACATTAAAACTGATGTCAGCTCCCATTAAATAAAAGTGCACATTCTGGTATTCACGGCTTACTGTTAATCAGTCTCTGTGTCAGCTGTGTGTCACAAAAACCATCGTTTAAAATTAAAACGTTTCACCTTACTATCCATACATTTATTATTAAGTCATAACTGCAGTGTCAGTGCGATAATCAGTAATCACTGCAGTCCAACTGGTACTTTTACAGTTTTTACTCCACTACATTTACTTGATAGCTTTCGTCAGATACTAGTTACTTTGCCAACATGAATATTGGCCATTGAAAGTCTTGCAATGGAAGCTAATGAGGCTGAAAAATTGGTTAAAATGTGACAGCCCCAGGGACAGCATCAGCAAATTTATAAAAAAGGAAAAAAAAATTGACACTCACCAGACAACATTTTACCACCCCCTGCTAAAAATTATAATAATGCTAAAATAATGCATGAATTTTATATATACATCCATAATTGCTTATTGTTGCAAAGACATGGTGGTGTAAATTCTTGAAAATGCAGTATCCATAAAATCCCCCGCTGTAAAGCTGAAACATGTTAAATCACAATACACACAATCTGTGATTCACACACAGCTCTTGCACTAACAGGTTTTTAAACAGGAAATGTGGTCATATTCCAGTAAAATCACCTTCAGTGATATGACTTCATGCATGTTTCCCATTCAGTTGCAGCAAAGCAGCTGCAGAGTTTTTTCTTTGGATGTAATCATTAAGAGAAAGATGAATCCCCCTTTTGTGTTGTGTATTTGAGAGAGGGCATTGCTTTGCCCACAGCCACAGTGATGCTATGAATGATTAATGCTTGTATTCAATCTTTCAGGCTGTGCACCGACAGCAGCCCTTTGACTCATCTCTGGAAAAGCCACAGTTCCCTGGAGCCTCGGCCGAGTTTGTGGATCAGCTTGAGTTCATCCAGCCCAATGTCATCTCTGGGATCCCAGTGTACCGGGTGATGGACAGGCAGGGCAACATCATTAACCCCTCTCAAGACCCTCAGGTACAGTCAGCCTGCCTGCACCCCTGGTTATTAAAAGTGGCACTATGACCTCCTCTCCTCCCGACATGCTCTGCTGGGCCAAAGTTAATTTGTTGGTGGTTTTGTGTGTTTGTTTCCTGCTCAGCTCTCCAAAGAGACAGTTTTAAACTTTTATCAGAAGATGACTATGCTGAACACAATGGATCGCATTCTTTATGAGTCTCAGAGACAGGTATGGTTTTTTTTGTTGTTGTTGCATTTCCTGGTTTAACAACTATTGAAGAATGTTGTAAAGGTGTGTGGCATTGTTGATGTTTCAGGGTCGGATCTCTTTCTACATGACCAACTATGGTGAGGAGGGGACACATATCGGTAGTGCTGCTGCTCTGGACCCAAGCGACTTGGTCTTTGGTCAATACAGAGAAGCTGGTAAGATCAGACAACATGCGGTTTTTACCAGACATAGTTCCTTTTTAGATACAGGGTTACTTTTTAAGTTTTGATAGTGATTAAAGCAATTGACTTACCTTAATTTTGTTACATCTTATTGTTGCAGTAGTTGTTACGATCATTGCACTCTGGAACGTACATTATGAGATGATCAGTGTCAGTAGTAATGTTGTACCAAACATAACAGCTCTACTCCAAGCTTGTTAGGCAGTTTGGTCTAAATAGATGTGCCGGTGATTGCTTTGGTGTTCAATCATCATGTGACTTGTGAAGTGAGGCCAACAATGCTTCATTCAGTCAGCAACACACCCACATTGACTTCTGTCAGTCTGCATTCAGTTGTTCAGTCATTCGGAAAATCTGTCCTTAACTGTAGATCACATTATGTAGAGTCAGCAGCAAATGTTCTTCACAACTCAAATATAAACATCTAAAGTACATCTAGAAATAGACCTGTATCTTCAACAACTTACATTATCCAATATCTTAACCCACCCCAACCCCTGTCTCACCCTATGTATGCTCTCCTGCCACTGTACACCCCCTTGAATGCAGTCTCACCCTCTGTAGTCCTCTCATAACCACTGCATCACTCTTCCAACTGCATTTTCACTGTCCATATAACCTCTTGAATAAAGTCTACCCCCAGCCTTTTGGCTCATATCCCCCCTGCATGTCCATTCAGTATAATAACCATCAGTTTTCTAGGTTTTTATGTCTTGTAAGTAACAGTCTTAAAATTCCTATGCTGCCCTGCAGGAGTGCTGATGTACCGTGGTTTTCCTCTGGAAATGTTCATGGCTCAGTGCTACGGCAACGCAGATGACCTTGGCAAGGGCCGGCAGATGCCTGTCCACTACGGCTCCAAAGATCTGAACTTTGTTACCATCTCCTCTCCTCTGGCCACTCAGATTCCTCAGGGTAGCCTGTACATCTATGTGTTAACCTGTCTGATCTGTCGGTACATACACCTGGAAACATATATTCATGCCTGATGTGTCTGTTTCAGCGGCCGGAGCTGCATACGCAGTCAAGCGAGAAAACCTCAACCGTGTTGTAATCTGTTACTTCGGAGAGGGAGCCGCCAGCGAAGGGGATGCACACGCTGGCTTCAACTTCTCTGCCACCCTTGAGTGCCCACTGATATTCTTCTGTCGTAACAATGGCTACGCCATCTCTACCCCCACCAATGAGCAGTATAGGGGAGATGGCATTGGTAAGAAATCTAAGTGTAGTCGTATGCAGTGTCTGATATGAAATCCTCAGCTGCTCTTATGAACGTGTTTAATTTTTTCTGATTTAACAGCTGCTCGTGGTCCGGGTTATGGCATGCTGTCCATCCGTGTCGATGGTAATGATGTGTTTGCTGTGTACAATGCTACAAAAGAGGCGCGCCGCAGAGCTGTGGCTGAGAACCAGCCCTTCCTTATTGAGGCAATGACCTACAGGTTAGTTGATGTTGGAGTGATGTGTGACCATTCAGACTGCGGTCATTACAGCAGTTGCTTGATGCACTGAATTGTTAGTCCAGATTATAATGATTAACTATTTTAGTTTAGTTTAAGTTATTTAACAACCTCGATCAAACACAGAGCAAAGGAGGGAGACAGAGACAATGGTATAACCTGGTTGCTACATTTTTTAAGTACCCACCTAACATTGCTATTGGCTGGAGACTACAAACCACTGCCCAAAGGTTGACACCCATAAATGCCCTGACCAAACCAAAATAAGAAAATACAGGCAGAAGGCAGGTTCTCTGCAGATATTGACACCGCCAGGGAGTACTTTTTACTTTTATTGATTTATAGGAAAGTCCAATATTAAATCATAAGGAGTGGATGGAGTGACAGGATTTGAATGGGTTGCATTTCTAACAAAATGCTTTTTGAGGAGAATATTTTATAGAAAGTTGTAGAAAACATACTCACGCCTGAAATATTTGAGGAAGAATACTTTTCTTCATTTTTCAGAATTGGCCACCACAGCACCAGTGACGACAGCTCAGCTTACCGTTCGGTGGACGAAGTGAACTACTGGGACAAGCAGGACCATCCCATCTCGAGGCTGAGACATTACATGGCGGCCCGAGGTTGGTGGAGCGAGGACGATGAGAGGAGCTGGCGGAAGAAATCTCGCAAGACGGTGATGGAGGCGTTCGAGGGGGCCGAGAAACGCCTTAAACCAAATCCTGAGCTGCTGTTTACTGATGTGTACCAGGAGATGACGTCCCAACTGAGCAAGCAGAGAGAATCCATGCGGAGGCACGTGAGCCAATACAAAGAGCACTACCCACTTGACCTTTATGATAAATAACTGCGTTCATAGGATGGAATGAGTTGCTATTTGGTGACTTAATGTAGGAGTGGGTGAGGATTGAAACTAAACTGTTGCACACCTTTACACCCTTACTGTATTCATAAAAATATAGTTTTGATATACAGTGTGTCATTTCTTTCTGCACAACTGAGGAAGAACAGAAAGATTGTGCTTTCGAAAATATTGTCTTTCATGCCTCTGGGTTTGGTGCCTTAAGTTAATAGATTTACTGTCAATAGTAAAGCTCCTCTAAAATGCTAAATCACACTTGTGTCTCAGAGTAATTCCAAGGTCACCCCTGTTCTTCTTTAAAGTGCAGCAAAACGGTGCATTTGTAATGCAAAAGAAACGTACAAACTGAGCAATAAACGGTGGAAGTTACTCCTGTTGTGTTTGTTCTCTCACCTGTAACTGTCCTCTCCAGTGATCATGGTTCTAACAGGTTTCCTTGTGTATCATTGAGGTGACTGACTAACTTTCCTATATAAATTGTTTTTTAGTATACACACCCAAATTTTAGATGGGTTTGTGTGCTGCAATGCTGTTACGCTATTATAAATCCCAGAACTGTACACTTGTGTCTGTTTTGTGTTTTGTGGGAAATAAACTATGGAGCTTTCAGTTGTCTTGGTTGAATTATTTTTTATTTGAATTCAGTAGAACAAAAGGAAATAGGTGTTCAGTCTGACTTGGCAGTGACATATCTTGACTCACTATGCTCATATTTCCATTATAAATGAACTACTCTGCAGTTGTTCATGCTACAAGTTTGAGTCCATGCCAGATGTCAACAGCAAACTGTACGAAACCCTCAATTACACTTCCTCTTGCTGCATCATCTTGAAAAAGGACAGTGAAAGGGACAACGATGGAAGTAAATAAGCCATGGCCTCAGCATGTTGCTGCAGTCAGTCTTTCCTCTCTTCTTTTAAATCGCGGTATCTTTTGCTCACCAGTCCTATTCAACAAGTCAGCAAGGGGCTGTGAATGCCCCTCCACAGCTTCTTCACCTGTTGGGGAGAGCGCTGGTGAATCAGAATCAGATCTTTATGCACACACAGATTCTCACGATCCTCCTCCTTGATGTCAAAGGTCTGAAAGCCTGCGTTTGCCTCCGGAGAAACCCCCATAGCCTTCAAGCACATCCCAGTATAGACGTCGTCGATGGGGAAGAAAGGAATGATACGTGAAACTGAATGCAAGGGTTGCAGCAATGCTCCAGAGATAAGGAAACCACCTCCACCAGCATAAGCAGGGTATGGGCCTTCATAGAAACTCAGAGGAATGTAGTATTTGCTTCTGGGGTCCCTGAGGGGATTTGCTGTGCTTATGACATGTCCAACATACAACTGAGAGGCTTTCGAAGGCTCCAGAGAGTGCAGGTAGCTGATTAATGCGGGTGTGTTGACAAATACATCATCATCTCCACTAAAAACAAAGGAGGCATGAGGACAGTATTTCAGTGCCCACTGGAGGAATGTGTTCACTTTGAGCGTCAGATTCAAGAAAGATTCATGAAAGTCCCATTGCAGGATGTCCCCAAAGTATCTTGCTTCAAATGACAGCAGTGGGCTGAGGTCAGGGTCCTCAAGTGGGGAGCTTCCCACTAGGAACACAGTGCGCACTCTCAGTCCACTCTGATACACTCCCTCTCGTCCCCAGGTCTCCCGCACCGCCTGTCTTCGCTCAAAGTTTCCAGGACTTGACTTAATGGCAATAAGCAGGAAGGTCCGGTTGTCTCCTTTCCCTTTAGAGAAGCACTTGTTGGGTTGATTGAGCAGAACTGGAGGGGACCTGCAGTTCATGCCCTGCAAAAAGTCCTGGAATAAGGCAAAATAGGAGGTGAAGTCATGCACATTTGTTTGTAGAAGCTCTAGATTTGTCTCCCTGCAGCCAGACCAATCAAAGTCATGTCCAAAAGGATTATCTCCCTTGTCCAGATTCCTGAGGGACGAGTGCAAAAGGCGGTTCCAGTACGCTCCATTTTGAGGGATGGTTTGTCTGAGGCCATCAGAAACAGACACATTGTGGACTTTGGGGTGAGGTGTAGTGAAGCTCTCCTGCTTGGAGGATGGTATTTTTCTGTCGTGGGCCTGGAGGCTGACATGCTTGAGGTGGTCCTCTGGTGCCGCCCTGCGACTGTAGGTCACCTCTAAGTGTAGGGTTGAGTAGAAGATCAGAAATAAAGTGACAAGGAGAACCAAAGCACTTAAGGTATGAAAACGTCTCATTGGCTCGAAGTGAGTAAACCAAGCTGTGTGGTGCGTTGTTCTAGAAATAGATCATCTTTCAGGGGAAATGGTCCCAGGACCTGGTGTGTTATTGTCTTCAGGTGATGCTCTGGATATACCTGCCAACAGAGGTATACAGGTGAGAGGACACCTTAATGTAAATAACCAAATTGCAAACCTTACAGCCTTGGACATTAATAGAAATAACCATCAGCTTCAATTAGTGTTCAATGCAAACTGTTAAATATACTGCCAGGTATTCCTGTTATTTTGTCAAACCCCACTTACAGAGCTGACATAATAGATGAATACCCGTTCACCAGATAATACACAGAGATGTACATATTGAAGTTGGTAGGAGTATGGTTGTTTTATATTATTGCCCTTTGACAATTATCACAGTTTTCAATGCTAAGAAAGAGAAAAATCTAAAAATCGACAGTGATACATGTATGGATTTTGAGACAATGGGCCTCTGGACACAGATATGCAAAATGCCCTTTCCTGCATAAGATCAAGACACACAGACTCTGTGGTTATTTTGACACTTTTATTGTTATTGCTTACATCTCTTTGTAGCGTTATTCATGTTTTTGTAGGTTTTGTGTCTCTTTTGGTTTGTGTCTTTTGAACATTTTGTTTCTCCTCTTTGTGGTTATTTTGTGTCTCTTTACCGCTCCTTTGCATCTCTTTGTGGTCAGTGCTTATCAATTTCAACTCAGTTTATTAAGCTTTATTGGCATGCCATTTCATGTGTGTTGCTAAAGCACAATTACAATTAAAGACAGTGAATTCAATTAACTATAATTGAATATAATAATAGGTAAATAAATTATTAGAGAAACAATTAATAATGTTGTATTACCACAAAATCAGACATATATTTTAAAGATAAAAATCTTATTAAGTGAAGGAGTAAATAAAAAGGCAGTGTGATGTCAAGTCAACAAAAAAAACTGATCTCATTATTTTAAGGTGGCACTGCTTGCAGCAATAATTGGGCTGGTAGAGGATTAATTTATCCAACCCTTACAGCTGAAATGGAAATGTCCTGTTGGTGTCTTAATTTGTCGCAGGTGATATAGTCTTGAAAATAAGATGGCCTGCAGCTGAGCTCTATCGCGACGCACCTGCACAGTCTTCTCCCTAGTGTTTAATTAGAAGCAAACCGGCTTTGCACAAACAAAGCAGTTAAGTCCTGAGGGCTTCAATTTAACAGCGTTACAGTAAATTAGCAAAACACCTGAAATATATTAACTTATGCATAGGAAGGGAAACATGAAAACGCATATGGACACCTTATATTGCATCTTTGCCAAGTTATAGGTCTAAAATGCGCACGACGGATTTCATTTAACGGATTTTATTAAAATGTGACTCGATTCAAATTCGAGAAGCCTGTCCACAGGTTGCCAACAAGCACACCGTTACAAAGCCGGCAGGTGAGAGCCTTTACCTGGCGTTAAATGAGTCACAAGGAAGATAACAATTCCACATGCAAGTTTTGGAAACCACTTACTAAGTCCAAGATGATCGCCCGTCAAGCAGAAGCAGAAGCTCAGGAGTCAGACACGGCACAAGAAAATAATGTCCTGGAGCCCTCAGATCCTACCGACAGCTGAACAGATGCACAAAACCGCATCGTTTAGTTTTCCACCCCATATTTTCCTTTAATGGAATTAAAAAGGCAATGTAAGTACATACAGGTGCAGGTCCGTTTATAAGATCTGGCGATCAGTTCACACAGCACTGCAGGCAGGTGGAGGCCACGCCCAGGATGCTGAATGTCTCAGACAGGTTTATTCAAACGTTTGACAGGAAACATCACTGATGTACAAATTATTTAAGACCAATTGTCTCTTGACAAAATCACCAGGAGGGTACATGAGCACAGTGTTCAGATCAGTAAAGCTCCTTTTTCTTCAATGTATTGCATCTCGTGCAGGCTTTTTCTCAGCCTGGTTATTTATGACAGAAAAAAAAATACAAATCAATCACAAAAATAAAAACCCACACTCACACTTGAGAAATAACTCCTATACAGTGGAAAGCGGCTGCTCTAGTTTTCTCATCCTTATCAAACCATGCAAATGTTCACAAAGGTGATGAGTTACTTCCACCTTCATTCATAAAATAAAAGCACTTTAAATGGAAATCCCCAAAACAGTTAGTAAATGAACTGAGAACACGTCTAAAAGCATGAATGTTTTCTTCTTTCATCAAATCTAGCTGTTCACATCCTGAGAATTTCGCAGCGTAAGGCAAAGGGGGTATTTGCCGTGGAATAACCTCAGATACTCTTGGCCTCTGTGCTTGGAGAGGAGCTCTGCAGCTGAGATGAAGTGCTGTTTAATTAGAGGTGCCCTTATGTGACCTACAGTATACTGAACACTCCAAAGGACCAAAAAACAATGTGAGTGCTTAAGTCTGAATTGGCATTTTGGTCAGTTGACTCTAGAGCACATTATGGGAAAACTTTTGTTTGTAAATTAGCATCCTCTCATCCATTTCATTACAAGAACAATAAAATAAAACCTTTATTACATTAGTGTGCTGGTATGAGTATTTGGTATTGCAGCCATTGTGAATATTTTAATTAAGGTTGGCCAATACCTGGATCATAACAATATACAACAAATATACTGTGTGCTGTGTGCACACTGGGGAAAACAATGTTCATAGCACAATTTTTTGGAACATTTAGTTGAGATAATTAAAAAGGAAAGGAAGAAATACTGCACATGATGGGATAGAAACGGTGTCTGTGAGGGAATATAAGGGGATAGTGGTCAAACAGTTAAGATTGCTGCTAGAATGGATGTGAGAGGCTTGAGGCAAAAAAGAAGGATGCACGTTGCTTGTTGAAGGCTTGAGGTCACGAGCAGGTAGGGAAGTCAGCGAAGGTCACTCTCGTCGTCCTGTATGGTCTTCTTGATGCGGAGAAGCATGGTGGTGAGCCACTGGTCCAACCGTGAGATGGTGTCAAATTCCTTCACCTGAGAAATGAGCAGTAACCGTTACCAAAAACCCCAAACAGTAAAAGTCACATCATACAGTGTGGCATTTTTGTACTGTTTTTTTTATTGCCCAGTATATAATTAACAGCACAAAGTAATATTTGGACATTATTTTTTAATGCACACCTGTAATAAACATATATTAATCTATCAGGTCCAAGAAATACACATTCTGATTCAAATACATCTATAAAGACTCCTTAGCTTTAATTTTTTACTTGTATCCCAACACTTCACTCAGATAATAATTTTGTCGTCAAACTGTCCACTCACCGAGTCAGTATAGGCATCCACGTTCTGTTCTTCATAGGCATCTAGAAGTTTCTGATTAGATAAAAACAATAATGCTGTATGTCAGAAAGGCTGCCTATAGACAATTGTAATTGAGATTGTAAAAAAACAATAACAACAGGCTATAATACACTGCATGCAGGCTTGGGCAGTATCTTGGTGTTACAGTGTACAAGAGTTTTTAAAAATAGGTAGGTATGATTTTCAGAACCATCAAAAGTACCGAAACTGATAGAGATGCTGTGTTGAGGTGATGTAACGCACATCACGTGCCACCAGAGGTCAGTCTCTTGCTGACAGACACTTGAGTTTAATCTGTTATCTGTGTTCACTCCAGTATTAAACTCTAGTGATTGCAGTGATGTATCAGGTCAGTCCGATCAGCTGCAGCATCATATCAATAACTGATATTGAATCGGGGGGGTTGTCAGCTGTTAAAAGGCTTACATGAAGGCTGCTCTCCTGTATACTCGCTCATCACTCCTCAGAGATCCCTCCTCACTCCTTAGAGCAGAAATAAGAGCTTTTGGACAGCTTTAAAGATGAGACACCAGAACGTCTTCTGGTTCAAGCGAGGTTAGAGGAGCGAGGAAATATCAAATAAGAGCCTTGGGATGCACCCTATGAGTGGTGGGAATAACGTTACAGCACTAGTAAAAAGATGGCCAGCAACGCCCAAACCAGAGTTGGTGATTGTTGGAACAATGGACAGACGAACCAAGTTTAGGTGAGTTTTGTTTGTGTGAGGTTAAAGTGAAGTGTGTTTAACAATGAATTAACAAAGCAATTAAGCTAGTCTTAGTTCGGTGAGAGAGAGAGAGAGAGAGAGAGAGAGAAACTTGAGTTCAGAGGGTGAGGGTTACTTCTACAGTATGTAAACACCAGCACGTCTTTCTTACTCTAATCAGAACTGTTGAGGGCAGACTTTAACTGTACCAAGATGAGTGGTGTTTTGCCCATCTGCCTTGCCATTTTATATCGAGAGGATTATTCAGTGTTTTTGTTCATTTGTTGATTTCAGAGCCAAACTAACACCAAAGCCTACCTTCAACAGCTTGCATTCTCGAGAGTCTGAAAAGGCCGGAAACATTTCTTCGTACTTCTGCACAGCGAGCTGGGTGACAAGAGAATGAACATTAGGACAGCTGGCTCATGTTACACTTGCTGTACATGGACACAGAATCAAGTGTCAGTCAACTTACTTTTGCATTCAGCATGTCTACACAGAAGTGACAGAGCGCTGCCTTGAAGAAGTGATCCTTGGCACTGTATTTCAGGAGCGTACTGTCCATTGCGTGGGTTCCAACCTAAAAATCACAAAGTACAATTCACATTTATTTTGGTACCACAGCCCACAAAAGCCACTGATAACATAAATGCCACTGACGAGCTTTACTTATCTCACCTGTTCATAGATCTCAATCGCTTTTGGGTACTGCTCCAGCTGAGCTGCGTAGGTTGCTACTTTCAGAAGGCACTTGTTTGCGGAACTGCAAAGGAAAATTGAGAGGCTTCTAAGTCCACATCATGTATTCACACACATCAAGGCTCAAAGACCATAAAGTTACATAGCTGCACAATCATAAAACAAAAGAGTAAAAGGAAAAGAAACTGTATTAATTACTTTTTTGAAGCCTACAAAACACCACACCCCAAAAGCAAACAAAAGAGAATATTACTCATCCAAAATAGTTACCTGGTGGATTCTTCACCTTTGTAATAATCTGCTGCCTGCTCATAATGAGCAATGGCCTGGAATGGAAATTGGACATAAGGTATAAACAGAGTTTTCCCCAAGAGATGATTTGAAGGTTTAAAGAACTGAGACTACTAGCTGTTAAATTAGAAGCAAGAAATTGCCCTTGAATTAAAAGTTCAGTGTATGTCAGATTTAGGGGGATATATCAGCAGAAATTAAATATAATAAGTATGTTTTCTTCAGTGTATAATCACCTGCTTTACTCTATGTTTAGTGGTTTGAAACACTAGGTCTGTTAGTTTTGGAGGATTAGAGACTTCTGTGGATAATTCAGCTTCTGGTAAAAACCTCCTGAGCGTTTGAATCTTAGGTTATCACATAAAAAAGGTTAGCACACATTAGCAGGTGCATTGCTGGCAGTTGGAGAAACACTGATTTGTAATGTGAAACTCTTTTATTCAGTGTTTTTACTGGTTTTAATCACCTGCTCCGTTTGTTTTGGAGAGGCGGAGAACTCTGCGGATAATTTCCCTGACAGGAAAAACCTCCTGTATATTCCAATTTCTACAAGCAAATGTTTTGCACATGTGACATATTATTTAATGTTGTTACTGTGTTGTTTCTTTTTAATGTTTTGTACTGTAATGTCTGGTTTGATGCAGCAGTTTCCCTTAATCCAAGATAAATTTCTCCCAAGAGAGACAATGAAGTCACCTTGACCTTGAACAATAAACAGTGAAGGAGTTTTAACTAGGAGAAGTTTCAGCTGGTTGCAATCTGCAATCCTCACTGCTAAATGCCACTAAATCCCCCTTAATCCTACACACTGTTCCCTTAATGCACAAAATTTATTCTGACCTTGTCGATGTCCACCATCTCTGTCTCATAAATTTCAGCAATGGTGATGTGATGTTTGGCTGCGATGGTGAAGCGCCCCTAAAAGCAGAGAAAAAAACAAAACAAGGGGGAGTAACATCAGCACCAACAGTTGCGTAACATAAAAAGGCTTTTGAAATTCAATACTTTAAACAAGACTTCCCTGTTTGTAGACTCACCATATCAGTGTATATCTCAATAGCTCGGTTTAGGCAGTTTATGGCCTCTGTTGAGAAATATAAAATGTTTTAGACACATGCATAAAACTGGGTCACTGAAATTATTCATTGAATTCACATCACAAAAAATAAAAGAGTAAGTATAAACTAGTAGATCAACTAATTAGAAGTGATGAGAGGGTTAAAGGCAAGAGTCTGTTAGAAAGATTTCCTCTGCCTAAAATATGGTGGCCACTGAGCTTGATGTAATTATTTATTTACACTTTCCTCTGGTACAAAGCATTAATCTGTCCACGTTCCCATTTTCTAACTGCACAATGAAAAGAGCTGTAAACAATGTTAAAGCTCTTTAGACATCAGATGACACTGACTTATGTACATAGTCCTCTGGAACTGGTAGAGCAGGCTTGCAAAATAGGAAATACACGTGAGCTGAGCAGTCATATAGTCCCAAAGGTGGTAATGAGTAATGATTACCTTGTGGATCTGCTTTTTTGAAGGCATTTCCAGCATCTATGAAGTTAGTCGCTGCATCGTGTTTGCTCTGCATCTGAAGGTGAAGGCGAGCAGCTTGGGAGAATGCATTTCCTGCAGCTAAACAAAAGATGCATGCAAATGACTGCATGTTAGAATACTTACAGACTGAAAAAATCTTAACAAATAAAAGGACAATCATTCCTTTTTTGAATTCAATCTGTAGTGATTATTCTTACCACACCAATTTTTGGCCATTTTGTACATGTTGGCTGCCCTCACGTACATGTCACAGGCCTCTTCCATCTTTGAGGAACCCCTGTGAGTGACAGCACAGGTGTTAAGTTAAACAAGACTCACACAGATTATTGCTGGGTAGCATTGATCAAACATTAAGTTTCATAACAGTTAATGACTAGCCTTGATACATTAATGTGAATATATTTTGAGGCATGCTGCATGACTGAGAGATATTCACTATGTAAATTAACTGTGCTATTCAAGTTTTTGTTTACATATGTGAAGAGAAAACTGAAACACAGTGAAAATCCTTAGAAGCCCCACTAAACAAGATTACCATGATACTTAAGTCACAGTCGAGTATAATTGCAATATGCTGAGTACTGCAATAACATATATTGGCATATATTGCAATTTATTACCTTTTTTCAATTACAAATTGTGTCAACAAAAGGAAAATCTTTTCAACATGTGTTTTATATACGTGATGCTACATTTGTTCGTCATACTGTGCTAAATATAGTGATATCAGAAAAAAATAACATTATCAATATCATGATAATGATTTATATCATACATACATTATGTTCTACTATGTTATTATGATTATTATCAAATTGCACCTTATACTACACCTAGGGATTTGCACAGTGAATAAACATTACATATATTGAAAACTATTGTATTTTATGTATGTATCTGCTAATGTGCCATCACAATAAGAGTATGCATGCATAATATGATGTTTATTCCAGTACGGAAGAGACGTAATAATCACTAAAATTAGGTGAAGAAAAAAGTGGAGATATCAATATTGGTATTGGTTATCAGTCCAATGAGTTGTTAAATATTGGCATATTGGATATAGGCAAAAGATCCACATTGTACATCCCTTACTGTATCTTATCCCATACTACAATGTTACATGTTACAGTGACTTACACGGTTATTTACTACATTGTATTTCTACTGTATCATGTTGCTGCATTAGTAGAGACAACAATATCACTACTTGATCACCCTATATAATATTCTGGTTTAATCTATTTACATATATACAAGACTTTTTTGAAAAACTTCTCTATTCATCTGTACTTGTAGCTGTCTTTCTGCTTCTGCAACACCTGATTCTCTCCTCTGGGAATCAGTAAAGGATTAACTTATCTTATCTCTGGGCACTTTTACAATTTAAGATGGTTTTGGATTGTTACATTCATGCTCACAGTACTGGTGCATGAACTTGGCTTAACTTAACTATCTTACTAAATCTGATGCAATTCACACATCCAGTCCACTATGTTGTTGTAAACAAATGTCATTAATGGAAATGTGTTATGTACCTAAAGATAGGAGTGACTTTACAAGATTTCCCCAGTAGACGGCGTTATAGTATCAACACTGCAGCTCGTACTCCGTGTCCTTCCGATATGCGTGAATTACTTCAAATGTATTGTAAAACGAATATTTTTCATTACAAGCCATCTGCACATTGCAGGACTTGGCACTGAGTAACTCAACCCCGTTTTCTGCTACACACAACCCTGTTTTATACGTGGTTATTCTCTGTTCAGCAGTGATCTGAACGAAGATAACACCACATTTATGACTTAGCTGTAAGTTAATGCAGCGTTGAACACTCGCATTATATAAACCACGAGCTAGATACGAGGTAGCACGGTGATGCAGTGTGTTTTTGTCCTGCCTTCAGATCTGCTGGTGTCTGGTCAGCTAGCCATCTTCCGCTTACTTGGCCTTTAGCTTTGACGAAATTTAGCTAACCGTTAAACAGAAGCTAACTGACACACTCACCCAAACATCGCCCCGAAAAACGACTGCGATGATTTCATTTTCTTCTCAGCCTCGGCCATTAAAGCCGTTGCTTCTTTTTCTTTCCCACTGTTGTCCATTATTCGTGTGTCACAGCTTTAATGTTGAGGGGAGAATGAGAAATTGCCAAAGTTTAGTCAACAAACTTGCTAATCAGTGCTACCGTAGCAGCGGGTTTGCTTTGCCTTGTCACGTCACCAGCCAGACCATCACCCTTGTCATGTGACACTGGACCTGCTGCCTTCAGGTGCTATTCGTAAGTTCCAACCTCAGTCTACTTCAAGTTATAATTAACAAACAATGGTGGTAGAACTACTGAGATATTTTACTTCAGTAAAAGTAACAATAACACAGTGTAGAAATACTTTGGTACAAGTAAAAGTCATGCATCAACAATTTACTCACGTAAACGTACGTAAGTTTTAGCACTGAAATGTAGCCTTCTTAAAACCAAAAGTAAAAGTAGACTACATGTTATACAAAATAATGTGTACTATGGTATCACAATTAGTGATGCATTAATGTGTACATCACTTTAATATGACAGCTGGTAAAGGAGGGATTGCTTTTAATTACTTTAAATAATGCTGCATAGCTTGTGGACGTACATCATAATTCACTTAATGATTGCATTTGCAAATGTGGCTTAAAACATAAATAGTCAAGTAAAGAACAAATACATCAAAGTTGTACTTGAGTAAATGTAGTTTCCACCACGAGCTACTGGCAGGAAAGAAAAGAATATCAGTGTGTTTGGTGTTTCACTTTAAGAATTTAATTAGAAGTGAACCAACTGAGGCAGCAAGGTTGCATGTAATAAAGATCAATTTATTAACTAAAATGTTATCCATACTACAATCTGAATTAAGATTATGAACACTGATCAATTTAACATACTGTCAAACTTTTCAGTTATGTATTTGTATCTCTCTGAAAACACATAACTAAAAGATTTCTGACAACACGTGAAGGCATCTTATGATAAACTGATGGTTGTTACAAAGTAATGACAGTGGTCATATCTAATTTTGACGCGGTTATCTAATTTACAAAGCAATGCACAAATCGCATACGGGAATGAATAACTGAAATATTTTCTCTAACGAACGTCAGATCAGATCTATCCATGTATTAGCTAAAGTTTGCAGGTGCTGCAGCCAATCCCAGCTGACTGGGTGTTTGCCATCTTTGAGTGAATCTTTTGGAGTTTTGAAGATAGTTTCTGAGCTCTGCATAATAATTCAGTAAATAGTATTACAACAGGTTTTCAAATATCTTCTCTAAAAGGGAACAGAAATCATGATTGTAGTATGTGAGCCTTTCATCAGATAACTTGAATTTAGTAAGACAATATCTGTCTAAAAGGGATAAGGGGTCCCCTCTGAAAAGGAGGCTTTCTGTAAACATAAAGATTCTCTCAGGTGCTGATCAGCAAAGCATTCCCATAACATTACTATATCGCCATTATATTTGACTCTAGGTTGCAGACATACAATCTCCCAGATTCCAGCTTGGGGCCTGGATGGTGGTTACTGCCAGCAAACTGCAGTCTGTTAGTTCTTGGGTGATTTGAAGCAATATCATTTGCGTGACAGTTATTATGCGGAAAAATCCCAGAATTTCCAGTGTCCCAGATTTTGTCTGATTTGTCTAAGTGTGTTGAATTTTGACAGAGCCACAAAGCAAACATCATGCAAGCTTTTGTTTGTAGTAGCACTGCATGTGCAAGTTTGTCCTAGTCTATAGCTTCTTAGAAATGTAATTAATATTCACAACTCCTCTCTGATTATAAATGTCTTGACATTTTTCTGCTGATCAGGTACGCCCCATGGGTCACCAACCTTTCCAAGCATTACTGTCTTAAATTTTTGACATATAGGATTAGTTTTTCCACATGGGATCTGGCTGTTCAGTACAATACACAAGTACAGTAGGCCCACCTAAGTACAATTTTGAGGTACTTGTAGGCTTACTTTACTTGAAAAGCCTATTTCCATTTTATGATACTTTATACTTCTAATTCATTACAATTTTGGAGTTCACTATTGTACTTTTTAGTCTTCTACATTTATTTGACAGTTGAAAATGCATCGACAAAAAGCTGAAAACAGGGCTGGTTTTCTGACAACATACAAAGCTGATTTTTTGTAGATAGAGGGCTTTCACAGTACAGCCATGCTACAAACATATTATGATGCAATGCTATAGATTAAACTACCCAACAGTATGCAGTTAAAATTAACACATCCTTAAACATCAGCAGCAGTAAAATGCAACATATACAATAATGCAGCATGAATATTCATCCAAATAGTAAAACACTGACAGGGAACATTTTACTACACAATAAATACGTCTACGTGAGACACTTAAAGTAAATTTTGCTGATAATAATTTACTTCTACATAAGTAAAGTTTTGAAAGCAGGGATTTTATTCGTAGTTGCATATTTTCAGTGTGGTATTACTTTCACTTCAGTAAAGGATGTGAATACTTCTTCCTCCTTGGGTATCTGCTCTTGGATCTCTATTTTGACGCTGTTTAAACTCTATCACCCGATTTACATTCATAGTATATGTCTTAATCATTGGATTAAAATGTGTACTTCAAAAAGTGTTTTTTACATTCCAGATTAATTGCTAAATGTGATGTTTAAAATATTAGTGATTTACCTGACTAAATTAAAAAACATAATAAAACTCAATTAAGAATACTTGTTGTTGTTATTGGTATTGAATAGAAACATTATACTCTTGTTATCATAAAATATTTACTGAGTTGGTGGAAAAAACAGTTAAATGTATTCATGTTAACAGTGGAAGAATGTAACTAGTTACATTTACCCAAGTATAGTTTTGAGGTACTTGTACTTTCAGTATTTCCATTTTATGCCTGGATGAACTCAGGTTATTTGAGACACTTTCTGGTAGATTACTAAGATTATCACATTCAGTGTTACTTTTATTACCATCACCATTACCATTTTATCTGAATGCATCAGATAGCTACTCACTCAAAACCCTTTCCCATAACAACTAAAGTGTATTGTGAAAATATTTTAATTAGAAGTCCAACATTTAATAAAATGCAACATCCTGCAACAGTTTTTATTATACCCTGATTGTTTTAGTTGCAGTACTTGTATGACCAAAATGAGAAAATCAACATGTCACATGTCACTTGCTGGCAAATTCAGGGACCAGTCTTCACTCTGCATCCTAATCATCTCAGACCAATTAAATATTTGTTTGATGTAAAGCAGAACACTACAATAACACGTTTGGTGTCTGGCTGCTAATATTTAAAGAGCCCAAGATGTAAAACCTTATTTGACCTATTGTGCCTGATGTCTTCAATCATCTGACTTCACCCTACTTTATGCTTTTACTCCACTAAATTTATTTTAAAGCTGCAGTTACTTGTTTCTTTGAAGAATTGAATTGTGTATACAAAATATAGCCAAAATCAACTAATAAATTATTTTAAAGGCTATTATTATAGGTTAAACTACTCAGCGTTATCGTCTATAAAGTGATCAAAATGAAGTCAACCTGAGCCAGCTGCAGCGTAAAAGTGACACATAAATGCATCGATTATTATAATACATTAATGTCATATACATTATTCTGAAATGTGCCATTCTACATAATGAGTGCATTTACTTTAACTCTACGTTACTACGCTACTAATCTTCCTAGTACTAGGCTCCTTCTTAAATTTTGAATGTAGGACTAAACTTGTAGCAAAGTAGCTAGTTTTTTAGTGAGGTATAGGGACTTTTACGGTTTCACTTGAGTTAAAGATCTGAGTAACGTTACTTCTTTCTCAGGCACACGGACGAGCCATTGATTTCGCTCAGGCAAAACGGAAGTCTCCTGTTTCCTGCCTGTAGTTGGGTCCTGTACAGCAGCCCGTGCGAGGTTGTCCTGGAGACCCCGCGCTGCCTGCACCTCTATCGTCTCGGGTGAGTTTGTTATAATGTAGAGATTTCTCTATTAATCCGAATAACTGTAACAAAGCTGCAATATTCTCGTACTGCAGCGAAGCCGCAAACTGCACGGCTATCGCAAACGAAACGCCACATCGCTGCACGACCCGGCAAACATAGTCATTTTCCACCGAATTCCCAAGCATACCCCCCTCATCCAAGAGTATTCCAACATTAACTCATATTTTGCTTGCAAGGGGAGATAGATAGCTCGTTACGCAATTGCGTTTACACTTCCAAGCAAGCAGTACTACCACGTTTTGGTTAAATCGAGGTGCCGCTGTGCAATACGAGTGTTTAAATTGTGTCACTCGGTGGTTTGTTTTGAATGTCAAAGGCTCAGGCTAGCTGTGCGTCTGAATATTGTTGATAGCTGGGTTGTCTTAGCAGGCTAGCAAGCTAGGCTAACGAAATTCAATCCAGATGCATCAAAATGCTGGAAATAGAGACGAAAAGGGGTATGAAGGCAAATGGTTTATTAAATTAGGTTCTTAAGTCAGTCGCATAGCTGTTAAATACTGTGTGTTGTTTTGAATCGTTAAAATATGCATGAAAAGATCTTAGAAAACACCAGCTAGCATGTAGCAAGCCGCTTGCAGTGTCTCCATTCATATCCTGCGCACTGGGTCTGCTGTGACCGAGTAATGGCTCCGATCCGCTGCCTTTTTCGAGCGGCAACCGGGGATGCCTTTCTCTCGTAACCGTGGTCGTATGTGTGTTTGGAAATGTTGTTGACTTGTTTTTGTGTTCCCGCAAGTGCTATGCACAGTTGTTGAGACTTGGTGGTAAATTAAGCGAGAGTCTGCACACTGTATCTTTGAAGGCTGTGTAGAAACCGCGCGTTTTCGGTTTGTTGTCTATCGCTTGCTATCCGCTGTTTCTCGGGTTGTTGCAAACATAACTGCAGTTTCATTTCATGAGTTCATATCAACAGAGTGATATCTGGTTATTACGTTCATATATATGGAAACATGACATGTAACAGCTGATGAGAAGGTGTGCTGATGTGTTAATGTGTTAACTTTGTATTACATATTTAAAAAAAATAAACATCTCAATTGTGAGTGTTAATGTAGATGTTGAAGTCCAACAACCTTTCCTCCTTGCCTTTTTCCTTGCTTTATTCTCACAAGACTCACTGCAGGCTCCAGAGATGTCTGACAGCAATATGTGGTGAAATGTTTTGAGTCATCATTCATGATTTGAATGTGAAAAGCACAGGCTTGATGAGATTTAAAAACATTATTCAAAAGAAATTTGTTGTACCCCGGCTGTAATACAAAGTGGAAATAAACTAAATATAAACTGTAAAGATTACCAAGAAGGTGCAAAAACTAAATGTACACAATGCCAGACATGTAGGGAAGCAGAGGTTTCTAAATTTGGTTTAAGGTGGAATTTATAACACCACTTAGTAAGCAAGAGTTCATATAACTCAAGTTGCAGTTAAATGTGTACCCCATACTATCTAAATGTAATTAAGATGCTAATTAAAAAGTTATTTTAAACAAAATTTAGTCTGTGATAAGTTGGGTGTTTATTGTATTTTCTGCCAAGTACAATGTGTGGTATGGCATCAATACATCAACAGAAAATGTGTGACAATGATATAAGGCAGAACTTTGCAGAAAGATAATTAGTTAGGTTAATTTTTGACTATAAAATGATCCATGATAATATCTAACCAAGTGACATTGCCCCTTGTCACACTGAGGCAGAGGAGCATTTGAAAAAGCTCCTGCAGGTACACATATATACTGAATCTGCACTCATACCTCACCCATTACAACCAGAGCACTGAATGTGGAGCTGGAACATCACACAATATGGTGTTGTTAAAATAACTGTTGGATAGAAAAGTAACTGTAAACACATAATTGAAAAATGTGTGTGCGTGTATGTTTCCTTTTTTAAAGATAATTTGTCATGAAACAAATCATAAATGGATTTTAAAACCCTTGTCATATTTAACAGTTGTCATGGATGATGAAGACGGCAGGTGCCTTCTAGATGTAATTTGGTGAGTTATTGTTGACACGGTACAAGATCAGTTTTTTATTTAACAAGCCGTTAAGTCATCTCTTTCATCTTATCTTGTTCTGCTGTGAATCACATTGTTTTCTCCTGCAGCGACCCAGAAGCTCTCAATGACTTTCTTCATGGATCTGAGACCCATGTGAGTATGAGAGAAGAATAGTGAACTGAAATACATGTGTTAGGCTTGTAATTTATAGTGACATGACAGGTTTGTAATTGATGTGATGAGGAGTCTTAGTTGTGCGCATTGTAGTTGGGGCTTACATGACTTTCTTCTTAAGTCACTTCCGGATTACTCGTTGATGCACCCTGAAACCCACGTCCCTCACTGCTTTCATTTATTCTTTTTATTTTTAACTGCTTCCACTGCTTAATGGTTGTCTTTGCTTTTTGATTGCACCATTTATGGTTTCAGCCTGCCTTCCCTTTTTATCAGGCTAACTCACAAAATGAAAAATGCTAATACTAACGCTTCCCAACTCTGTTATTCCTATCATTTTGCCCCTCTGTCGCTTATCTTTTCGCTGGTTCTTTACAATCTCGGTTCTCTGGACTGTGTTCTGTCCATTCCTTCCCCTCCTCCTCTGTTTGATGGTCTGTATGTTTCTCTGTCCTGGTGGCTTTTGCCTGCTGGTTTGGGTGCCTTTGGTTTCTGTCTGTCCTATCCTGGGTGGGTGTGTCTGTAGTTGGACACTGACGACCTATTGGATGGTTCGAGTGACCCCTCCAGCTCGTTCTTCTCTACCACTGGGGTGAGTAAAATCCCCCAATCCTCCTCCTCCTCCTCCTGTTTTCTATCCATCTATGTAGCATGCAACTCCAAATATCCTCCCTTTCCACTAACATATCAACACTCTACAAGCTTTGAATCGCCGCAGTGTTACAAGAAGTTTTTGTGGGGTTTTGATGTCTGCATATCTGTGTAACTCAGTTACACTCCTCGCCATCAGATCTAGCGACCGAGTTCATCCACCACCTTGCTTCACTTCTTTCTTCCTTTCCTTTTAGGGCCATGTTCCAGAGGTCCAGCCTGCAGTCCAGCTGTCAGCCAATGAGCCGACAGGCTTACCCAGAGTCAGTGTTGACCTGGACTTTCTGGAGGATGATGACATCTTGGGAGGATCCCCAGGTGGTGAAGGTGGGAGCAATGGCATTGGGACAAATCATGAGCCATGTGACATCCTGCAGCAGAGCTTGGCTGAAGCCAACATCACAGAGCAAAGCTTACAAGAGGCAGAGGCTGAGCTGGACCTGGGCTCCTTTGGGATTCCAGGCCTTACACAGGTGGTACAGACACTACCTGATGCCAGCCTCTCTGGGGCTGGAGGCGCTGCCGTTGGTGTAGGTATAGGTGTTGGTGTTGGGGGAGCAGCAGCGATTTTCCCTGGGTCAGCCCCGAGCACCACTGCTACTCCTCCTAATGCCACGGCTGACATGCTGGGGTCAGTGCTTGCTCAGCAGGGCCTTCAACTCCAACCCCAGGTTATGAACAAGGCCATTAGTGTTCAGCCATTTATGCAGCCTGTGGGCCTGGGAAACGTGACACTTCAACCCATTTCAAGTCTCCAAGCTCTTCCTAATGGGAGTCAGTCTGGACATTTGGGTATTGGACAGATTCAGGTTGTGGGTCAGCCTACAGTCATGACTATCAATCAGTCTGGGCAGCCAATCCTGGCTAAAGCCATGGGTGGCTACCAGCTGCACCAGTCTGGGCCAGAGGTATCAGGTGCTGGTTCTCAGGCAGGGCTTGGAGGCTCAGGGGGTGGACTTCTGATCCAAGGTAACAAGGCCACTTTGGGATCTCCAGCTTTAAATGGACCGGCTGTTTGTGTCAGCAGCACAAATAGCAGCAGTGGTGGTACAATGACTGCTCCTGCTGGGCTTGTGGGCTTTGGCAGCACCACTCTAAGTTCAGGAATTGGACCCCAGACGCAAACTCAAGGCCAAATCATGCAGAACGTGATCATCCAGCGCACACCAACACCCATTCAGCCTAAACCCCCTCAGGGGGGAGCCATCCAACCGAAACTCTTCAAACAGCAACAACAGCAGCAGCAGCCACAGCCAGCGCCCCAACCCCTGCAAAATGATGCTCACAAGGCTCTAGGGCTGCAGCAAATTCCAGTTTCTGCTGCTCAGAATGTAGCCTTCCTGACAGGAAAGCCAGGCTCTAACGTTGTCCTGAGTACTCAAGCCACAACACAAGGCCCTCAGTTTCAACAAACCTTATTCAAGCAACAAGCAGCACAACCATCTGGAAAGCCCCTCAGTGTACACTTGTTAAACCAACAAGGCAGCATCGTTATTCCCTCTCAGACAGTTTTGCAAGGTCAGAACCACCAGTTTCTCCTGCCACAGCTACAAGCAGGTGGGCAGATCCTGACCCAGCATCCTGGGGGGCACATCATAACTAGTCAGGGTCCTGGTGGACAGCTCATTGCAAACCAGATTTTAACTGCAAACCAGAACATCAACTTGGGTCAGGTGTTGACTTCACAGGGCCACCCTGGGGCTGCCCACATTCTCTCTGGACCCATTCAGCTTCAGCCTGGCCAAATGGGCACACCCACCCTCTTTCAGATGCCTGTCTCATTGGCTCAGAGTCAAAGCCAGACACAGACCCACTCTGTCTCAGGTCATGCCCAGACAGTTATACAAGGCATGCCAATCCAGAACTCCCTGACCATGCTTAGTCAGGTGGAGGGGCTGAGCCCCGCAGTCAGCCTTCAGCCAGCCCTGCAACCTCAGCCAGGTGGAGTCCCCAGCAGCAGCAGTACAGGAGCAGCAACAATGGCTCAAGGCCAGCCTGGAGAGTGTGTCACCGTACTGGGAAGCTCCACAGACCAGGCTGCTCATCCCACTCAGCAGCATGCACCGCAATCCTCTATCCTTGCCATGCAACCGGCTTCCTCTGTGTCCTCAGCTACCACAGTACCCTCCTCTTCTCCGTCCATGTCTGTGTCCACCTCCTCCTCTGTCACAGCAGTGGGGCTGGTTCCCCATCAGGCTCAGCACAGTCCAGGGAGGTTACTGTTCACCAACCAGGGCTCCAGTATGATCCTGAGCCCAGAGTCTTTGCAGATGTTCCTGCAACAGGTCAGTGTTCCACTTTCTGCATGTTTACTTAATTGTGTACAGTTAACATTGTCTTGAAAAAATGAATAACATGCACGGAGTGATATCTTGGTCTGACCTTTTTGGTTTACTATTTTACTCCCCCTTCCCTCCAATCCCCTTCCTCCTTCCCTCCCTCACCCTGAAATGGTAAATGTACTCCTATCAGGAGCAGCACCACCAAACAGAGAATGAGTCAACCCCCTCTGTGGGCGTACCAGCGTCTGTAATCGTCAGCAGCAACAGCGTCACTGCTCCGGCCCCCGCTGTCCATGACAGCCAATTAACTGACTCTTGGGTGGGTCAGAGCCACAGCCCTTCCCCTGGCCCCTCCCACATGACAGCAGTGGTAAAGCAGGTAGAAATGCCCCTTTATGTTAAGCCCCACCCACTTGTTGCTGCTGCTGCCGCCACAGTGTTAGGGTATCTAACCTTTCCCCGTCACTGCTCTGTACTTCTCTTCTGCATTAGTCATTGCTTCCATGGCTCTCACAGTTAATGCAATTCCAATGCTAAAAAATACTTGCTTGCAGCTTCTGTGTGTCTCTAACATCGCTATGTTATATGTAAAGGCATGATCATTCCAGTTGTCCATATGTATTGTGTGTCAACCACTGTGCTTTTTTTATATTTAGCTATATGAATCTCTTTAGAATGTGGGACTGGCCATCAAGTGCCATTTTTTTTAACATAAATTGTTTCACTAATTTGGTATGTTTCTCATTCATTCTACTGTATGTATTTTGTAACAGAATATAAAAACCATGCTCATGCGAAATAGGAGCGCTACTAAGGTGCCAAGTGCAACTTGCTCACCTTTTTTACTAACACTGCTCAGTCAAATTCAATCAACTCACCTCATCTGCTGCATTACTGACCAAGGCTTATAAGTCAGTCCACACCTCTCAACTCTACACTCATCGTTTAGACTGTCATATGCTTACAGTGCCACCACCCCTTGTAGCCCCTAGTCTGACCAGTGTAATGACCCCAAAACAATAATTCATGCTTCCCTGACCCCAGTCCCTGAAGTCTTCAGATCACCTTCTACTTCTCCATCACAGGGCCGCAGATATTGACTTCTTGCTTTTTTCAACTGTTTTTTTTCCCGTTTTGCCTCGCCAGATGATCATTGCTCCCTTTTTATATGTAGTTCTCCCCACATGCTAGAAAAAAATCAATGGGCTTCTACTACTTAACTTCAGCAACTATTAGATTTTAAAGTCTAACACTTTGCTTTTGTATTGTTTAGTGTCAATTTTGCCTGCGTTTTGTGATTCTGTATTGAGGTTGGGCGATATTTCCATATATTGATTTTCAATGGCATTGTAATAATATCATGGGTTATCATTTTATTGTACAAATAAACACTTTCAAGCAAGGTATAAATAAAACCCAACAAAATAAGTTAGTTTGTTTTACATGTGTGAAGAGTTTTGTCTAATGCATTGCAAAACAGTGGAACATCATTAAATACAACATCATTTTAAGCATTTTACATACAATCCTGTATAGATTTGCCATATCGCCCAGCCCTATTTTGTATCAAGTGTCAAATCTCGAACTGTCTACTAGAATCATATCTTCTATATACTGTGTGCATGCAGAACTTTCAGTGTGTGTGTGACTTTTGTAAGTGATTCCCCAATTTCCTCCTGTTTTAAGATATTGTTTGCATTTTTAAGATCAAATAACATACTAGTATTATGTTTCAACTTCTTCAGGTACCCTCCAGTGGGCATCAGCAGTCTCTGAAGATCCAGGGCATGTCCCCCTCACCGACCTTGACCACTCATGCCACAGCGCCCCCAGTGGCAGACAGCCCCCAGCCTTCACCATCTCCTCTCACTCTGAGCCAGCAGATTCAGTCACCGCACCATCAACAGCAGTCACGCCCTCCCTCACAGCCTCAGCCACAGTCTCAAACTCCCTCCCGCTCATGCACACCCTCATCTCACCCTCAGCTCTTTATTGTCCACAACCAAATGGCAGAATCCCCCCAACCAGCTCCACAAGGCCAGCCGCAGCAGACACAGCCCCAGCAGGCACACATTCAAGTTCAGCTTCAGCCTCAGCCGCGGCCGGCCTCTCAGCCTGCGCCTTATCAACAAGATATGCCCCCGATGTCACAGTCACCCAAACCTCCTCCTGTACCACCTGCACAGCACCAGTTTACTGCTCCTCCTGTCAGCACTTCTGCCACTGCTGTGGTTAAAGCCCAGGTTCCCATCCAGGGCCTAACAGCAGAGCAGCAGCACCACCTGCAATTAGTTGGAGCGCAAATACAGACCCTATCAACCATCACCCAGCCCTCACTTCAGCAGAAACAGCTCCTGGAGAAGCTACACCAGGTAGTGTCCCAGTTCACCACAAACTTCTCATAATGAAAAGTTGTTGTGGAATTTGCATGCAATAAGAGGTCTTACTAGTAAATAGTCTTGAGTATATGTACTTCACATGCTACTCTTTCACCCTTCTGTGTTCATCTAGAATTTCTTGTTTACAAAGAAATGTCCTGATGTATTTTTTAGGTCCAGCAGAACATCTTGCTGCAGGCCAAGCAGTCGGCTCAGCCTCAGCCTCAGCCTCAAGCCACCAGTCAGTTTAGCTCCCAGCAAGATGTGCCTGTTGATAAAGTGGTACTTGCATCATCAGCCAGCACTGGCACACCTGCTCAGCTTCCCCCAGTGCTGCAGCCGACATCAGTGCTCGTCAAAACTCCTGCTACAGGTTGGACACAATAAAATAAATAATAAAACAGCATAATGGCAGGACCCAAACCCCCCTCGATGTATTTCCCTTTGTAATTATTTTATTCCCTCTTGTTATAGCATCAAGTGACTTACAGGTATTCTCAGGAGCCCAAGGGCCAGCTGGAGCAATGGTGAATCAGGCTGTCACTCCTGCCAGCCTTACTCAGCCTGCACAGGTACAAATTACATCACAAAGTCAGGTCCTTCTGTTCTACATTTTCCTTACTATTCAACAATGTATTTTGTCAGTCTTACCCTCCTGGTTTCCCCCACAGGTTCAGCCAAAGCCAGGGGTGATCAGCTCAGTTGGAGGGATGACTCTCGGGAAAGGTGGAATGCAGATACAGGTGTTGGGAGCTAATCTGACTCAAATGCCTGCTTTACAGCCCCCAGCTCCAGTACAAACTCAGGTAAAGCAGTGCCACTGCTCCTGAAAAACAGCCACGAATATTTCACTTTCAGCTTTAAGTTGTAACCTCGGTTGTAAATATGTTTTTCCATGTCACAGACAACAACAATGAAGATGCCTTTCAGTGCAGAGCCCAGCAAAGAAGCTAGGTTTGTGCCAAATGCATTTCAATAGTTTTTTTCAACTGACTCAAAATATTACGTTTGTAAGTGTTTTTTCTTTACACACACCTCACTGCAGGATGCTAGAACAGCTGAGGAAACAGCAGGGTTCAGTGCTTCACCCAAACTACAGTGCTCCTTTCCACTCTTTTGAGGACACACTCCACAGACTGCTGCCTTACCATCTCTACCAGGGAACTGCCAACTCTTCTCAAGACTATCAAAAAGGTAACAAACTCCATAGCCACTAGTGCAACCAATGCACAGTCAAGTACCCTTTTCTGGATTTCATGATCTTCATGAACATCTTGGTTCTCTTGTGCACAGTGGATGATGAATTTGAGAAGGTCTCCTGCCATCTGCTGAAAAGGACCCAGGCCATGCTGGATAAGTATCGCTACCTGCTTTTTGCTGAGTCAAAAGTAAGTTTATAAACCAGCAAATTCCAATCTGCCTTCTTGTCTTCTTTGTCCTGAATTGATATTGAATTGATGTTTTTGGTGTTTGAACCTGAGCAGAGACTGGGGCCCTCGGCAGAAATGGTGATGATTGACCGGATGTTCATTCAGGAGGAGAAGATTGCATTGAGTCAGGACAGGATTTTGGCCAAGGAGAGACCAGGTACCCTACCACTGTTTGTGGCCATACATGGTGTTGTGGTTTTCTTAATCTAAATTAGGACTATGCTAATGATGTAATTCTGTTTATGTCATTGCAGAGGAGTTTGTGGCAAACGCGCGAATGTTGGAGAGTGTAGTTTCATCCCAACAGAAATCAACTGCTGCTGAGACGACATCAGTGAGTGGAGGTGTAGCAGCTGCTGTATCTGCTCCAGCACCTGCAGCTCCTGCCCTAGCTCCTCTCTCAAATATTGCCCCAACCCCACCTCCTGCACCTGCTCCAGCTCCGGCTCCCGCTCCTGCTTCAGCTCCAGTTCTTGCTCAAGCTCCAGCACCTCCTGCCCCCTCTGCCACTCCCTTCCCCCCAACCAAACTAGTAATAAAGCAGGGTGGAGGAGGAGCCTCTGTGTCCTGGTCCAGCAGCTGTCCTCCGCCTCCAGCTGCAGCAGGCAGGCTGGCTGAACCCACCAGCCAGAGCTCCTCCTTCAGTCGGGCTCCAGTACCATCATCCTCTGTCTCCTCTTCATCCTTCAACTCACAAGCAGCTGATGATGACGATGCACTCCCACAGAGAACCAGCAAACCGCCTATCAAGACCTACGAGGCTCGCAGGAGAATTGGCTTGAAGCTGAAGATCAAGCAGGATCAAACGGGGTTCAGTAAGGTGGTCCACAACACTGCCTTAGACCCAGTGCACACACCTCAACCTCAGCAGAGCAGCCAGTCCATTTCCCAGACTCAGACTCAGCCTCAGTTCGAAGCTGCTGTACCGCACCCAAAGGCTCACTCTTTATCAGCTCCTCCTACTACAGTCATCAGAACTCAGTCCCCTGTATGCACTGCTTCTTCTGCCTCATCTGTCACCACAGCAACCACTCAGTGTAACCCGCCACTGAGAGGTAATGTTCCTCCTAATGCAGTCCCATCTTCCTCTACCTCTTCCTCTCATACATGGTCGTTATCCACCTCCTCTTCCTCCTCTACTCAAATGAACGGGACATTGGATCATCACGAAGTGGGTGGGGTCAAACACAATTCTGCCTCCACTGCCACTCCCTCGCAGACAACATGTCGTCTCCCCCTTCGAAAAACCTACCGGGAAAATGTTAGTCCACGGGTCAGACCTGGTGTCCCAGGGGGAGGAGACGAGAGTTTGTCCTACCCTCGACCCACACCGTCACCCCCCAGGCATGAGGCCTCATCTCCTCCCTCAGAGCGGACAGTTATAGGCAGTGTGAAGGTGGAGAAAAGAGGCAGGGAGGCTTCGCACACTCACACAGAGTCAAGCCAAGAAACGGGCCGTTTAGGGAGTGCAATGCAGGGGCTGGATGGAATGGACGAGGTGTTTAACCGTGGTATCAAAACCACGCAAGGGGCAAAGGATAAAGGGGAGGAGCACACAGACCTAGAGACAGATGTAAGTAAATACAAGAGGGCAAGTGGGAAAAACAGACATAGGGCTGGTGGGACATTCAGGATGGACCAGCATGCCCCTGGGCCTCCCTCTCCGGAGTCATCCTTCACACGAGACTCTTTGCTTCCTGCCAAACGCTGCAAGTCGGACTCCCCTGACATGGATAATGCCAGCTTCTCCAGCGGCAGCCCTCCGGATGACTCTCTAAATGAGCACCTACAGTGTGCCATTGACAGCATCCTAAACCTGCAACAGGAGCCCTCTGCCCGTGGGCACCACATTAAAGGGGGCAACAGCAGGTCCCACCAACACCAAAGCCAGCGCCCAGGGGGCTCGGCAGCCTCATCCCACAGACCCTCAGTTCCACCCTCCTCCTCTGCTTCCTCGTCCTCCTCCTTGGCCCAGCACCCTCAGGTCGGTGGCCGAGGCCACAATGGCAGCCTGGTGCCCCAGACTCAAAGCAGATAACAGCCCCTCAGCCCCAGGCCAGACTGACAAGGGGAAACTTAGAGACAGATTTGGAGGCAGGGAAAGGGACACTGTGAAAACAGTATCACTGTACTTCTCTGCTAAGCTGTGTTGGCTTTGTTTGTCCATTTGAATTGTCCAGACATTTCTTTGTCATTTACAGCCCGAGGTAGACCTGTAGTGGAATAAGTGAATGAGTGTGGTCAAAGGTAAAACTGTCTTTGTGAATTGCAGACTTGAAGATGCCTGGCATTTTGTATGTGTTCTCTCAGCCAAGCTTGAGTTACAAGATGAAATTGTCAGAGGATTTTGTTCTGTATTTCTTTCTTCCTGTTCCACTTTTCTTATATCTTTTCTTCTTATCTTTTATTTCATATTCATACATTCCTTTCATGTTGCCTGAGCACCAGTCTCGTATCCACAGCGGTTCATCTCCTGGTTTAAACGGTGTCTCAATGAGCATTAGACAGCTAATTTAAACAGTTAAGAAGTCAACAACTTTTTTAACTTGGCTACCTGCAGCTGAGAGACAAAATAGAATTTAAGCAAGTTCATCCTGCAAACTAAAAAAATATAGTTGTCTGTTATCAACAAACTCTGATTGTCTTATCACAAAGATAGTGCTGTCCCACATATGCAAACAGCACATGCTAAATTGTTACAGTCCACCTCTTTATCAAGAATAAATTCACTAAGACCTGAAGGTTCAGTTACACTGCTCACAAGGCAACTCTGTCTGGAAAAATCAATCGGCCTCAACCTCCATTATGCCTGCATTTTATATTGCATGCATTTTCGAGTAAATCATGTTTAGAAAATCAGTTTGAAAAGTCATGAGGTTGTTTTCCTTTTGACTTCTCTTGGGTACTGTAGTACTGTACTGTCAAGATGTATATGAAATGTAAGGAATTTCAATTCTTTTCTGCTTCTAATGTCAGATGATTTTCCAGGTTCTTGTTTTTAGACCACACACACACACACACACACACACACGCACACACACACACACCCTGTTGCTGATGGTTAGGACTTTATGCATTTCAGTCAGCAGGGGGCAGACCAGTTTTATCTGTTGATTTACTGTGTTCTCAGTCAGTTTGTTTCCTCTTTCTGCCACTGTATCCCTGCCTCCCATCTGTGTTTTTTTTTTGTTTCTTTTAAGCCTGGTGGACAATTCAAACACAAACACAGCACAAGCATTGAAATGGAAAAAAAGGAACAATAGTAATGTACAAAAAGACCGTAAGAGAATTTGAAGTATAGTATTACAGATTAATTTTGTATTGTATTTATTGTGTATAATGACACTTTTTAAAAAGAAATGTACATTTAGTAAAACTGTAAATTAAACCTTGCTTCTTTTATGAAACATTGCAGGTTCTCTAGTTGTTTGTCCAACTTCAGGGTACATTCCTTTGGATGACTAATGATGACTGAAGAGTACTGTATGATGGAGATGGTGATAATGGTGGTGGTGGGGTGTGTTTTCTATCAGACAGCCAGCAGGCGGTGCATGGAAGTGGAAAAGTAGAGTTGGTTTGTGGGCTTCATCGCCTGAAGAGTTCATAGAGTTTGGGAGGAGCAAAAGAGGTTAGACTGATGAGAGAAAAAAGCTGTCACATCTTTAAACATACGCCATGTTACAGTAGATCGACTAGAAATAACAAGAAAAAGCACGGAGGAGTTGGAGCCCACAGCTGGAGGGATGCAGCAGAGGTTGCGTTTGTCGTTCAAACTGTGCATGAGGACACTGAGGTTATGTCATGTTTAAACAAGAAAAAAAAAAAAGAATCCATCCAAATTATTTATTCACAACCCCCCGCCCCCAGGTCCACACCCTCTGACCACAGCGCCGCTCATCCCTGCCCTAAGCAGAGTGTTAGTGCTGCCCACATTGTTGCCAGGCATCCCTGGAAGAGGAGGTGCATTAAACTTGGAGAAGCAAGCAAGGGGAGAGAAAAATTTGCCTCAGTGTGGTGCGCCTGTGTGTCTTACTGTTTGCCTTGTGCTCTTTCAGTAAGCAGAGTAAGGAACCTTGCCAGAACTGGAGCTCATCTGAAATACATTAGAATCTGGAGAAGAACGATCCTCTGTAATCTAGCTGCGCTGACGCTCCACCAAGGGTTCCTATTTGCTGTCAGAGGTACACCCATACATGTAGCAGCAGCTCCTCCAAGAGACTGTTTTTGTCTCCTCAAGTCAAAATATTTTCCAAACTCCGGAGGGCAAGACTGCAGAGAGAGATAGGCAGAGATCAAGGCGCTTGAAGAAGTCTGTGCTTTCTTCATAAAAGCTTGGTAAATACTCCTTTTTAAACTTTGAATATGGGTCTAATGATCAGCTTGTGTTTGAACTTTTACTTAAACATACAGATTGTGATGCAGTATGATATGGTATTTGAGTGCAAATATCACAACTGAACTTCAGAATTAATGAAATAGAACACTTTCTAACTTTCAATAGTGTTTTATAAACAGCTTTTCCCATTTTCTTCATTTGGACATGTTACTGATAAGCTTTGCTCCTGCATGTTACATTTCTTGTTCTAAGTTCAAAACTGTGTTGCAATTGTGGTATACAAACCCACAAGGCATTTTCCACCATTCTTTAACTACAAAATTGATCCCAGAGCCTTAACCAAACCTTTCATTCTCACTGAAAGTCTGTAAAGCGATTTTTTTTTTCTCATACAGCTCGGCTGGCACAGTGCTTTTGTATGTAATGGCGGTCAAATCACATTTAATGTCTCTCCTGCAGATCTCCAGGGTTCGCCATTTTGACAAGAATTCTTTCCACACTGGTCTTGTGACATGTCAGGACTGTGTTGCCTATTCTCCTCTGGGCATATTTCTTTTCATTCTAGTTCAAATGGGATTTGCAAGAGAGAAACTCTCCACAGATGAGTGAACGTCTGCTGACACGTGTCTTACCTTTGTACCTTTGTGTCAGTCTGCTTCTAATAATGAGTTGTGCCTTCAAATCCTAATCCAGTGTTTCTGTTTATATAGACTATGAGAAGAAAAGGATCGTCACTCGAGGGTTAAATGTGTTTCTCCATGTATAGACTACTCTCTCTGAGATTTTTTCCTTAAATGAACAATCAAGCAATGCGTTCATGTTCCACTGAGAAGAACCACAGAGAATAAAAGGAATGTCTTACTCATTTCACTGTAATAAAATTAGCTGCGCCTGTACAAATGCTATCACAGGGCTGGGTTTGCAAGGTTTCCAGCGCGAACACCAACTTTTTCCAGGCATGCACTGACAATGCTTGGCAGAGTCATGTTGGGCTGAGGCTTACTCCAGATTCCACATCCTTACTCTAGGCTGTGGCAAACTTTGATCACCAGGTGCAAGAACACTACGAAAATTTTTGACATCCATGTTATCTTTTCTCCTTTTGGATTAACTTTTATTCGTCTCCTTTTATGTCCACATTACAGGGGCTATAAGTTATCAGTGTGGCGACTACTGTCAAAGGGGAAGATCCAGACTTCAAACGAAACATCAGCCCTATCATTCCTCTTGGCGTGTGCAGGGGAGTTTTCAAGGACAAGTGAGCAGTGTTCAGATAAATACAGGAAACACCTGAAGGTTTTCCAAGGTTCAGCCACAGGAAATACAGCTCTAAACGACAAACACACTCCAACGCTGATTTTTGTGAGAAGCTCCCTATTATCTTGTTAGCTGATCAACATGTCACGCTGGGGGAGAAAAAATGTGAAGAAGACGCCTGAGGTGATCCGCACTGTGACAGAGGGGCTCAAGTCCTTGTATCGTAAGAAGCTGCTGCCTCTGGAGGAGTACTACGGTTTCCATGACTTCCACTCTCAAAGTCTGGAAGATGCAGACTTTGACAACAAGCCTATGGTGCTGGTGGTGGGACAGTACTCCACTGGAAAGACAACATTTATCAAGTAAGACATTACAGCTCTGCATCAAACATTTGTTCACTGTTACATTTTGTGGTTATTTAGGAACCAATGCAGAAAAACTGACAAGCTGTATGTGTGATTAACAGGTATCTACTGGAGCAGGATATTCCTGGGAGCAGAGTGGGACCTGAACCCACTACTGACTGCTTCACTGCCATCATGCATGGGGAGGTGGAGGGAGTCATCCCTGGGAACGCCCTTATCGTAGACCCCAACAAGCCTTTCCGCAAACTCAACCCTTTTGGAAACACCTTCCTCAACAGGTGAGAGCAGGGCTTTTATTCACAGTGGGTTGTGTAATGATTCCACTGAGGGAGCCAGATAGATTCCAGCATGAAATGGACAGAATATGTGAGAGAACCCAAGAAGGAAAAACATGGAAGGAGAGATAACAAAGTTTTTTAGCTCTTTGGAATTTCAAGTCCTTGTGCCAAATTTCAGCGCAGGGAGGCACTGGCCTTATTTGTGGAAAAATGGAGAAAGGAAGCGATATCACTCGAGAGGGTGATGAAAGCTGATGTACTTTGACAGGAACTGCAATGTACGCAAGTTCAAAGATGAGGTCAGAGGGCTCCATAGCCTTGCGGGGCAAAGACAAATAAATGAAGTCACAGACTTTGTGAGGCTCAGGGAACCTGTAAGAGAAAGCTCAACATTGAAGTTCTTTCTGCCACTTTGTTTACTGTCTGGGCTGCCAGATTTCTGGGTGTTTTTCCAGTGATGTAAACCAAGAAAAAGGTCACATGTTTAACAATCCGGTGCTGTAAGCTGTTAGAAAACATGGAGGCTAGAAGTGAACGTACAGTCCTACTATTGATGGGGCTCTAAATTTGAATTTCTGATGCCAGTTTTCCAGAGTCTCTCTCTTTCTCTGCAGGGTGTGTTTGTTGATGTATTTGCGTCTCCCCTTTTGCTTTGACTTCCTGATCTGGGACCGGTGGGCTCGTTAAGCTCATAAGCCGCAGGAAGTGGTGTTGTTGTTTTAAGCCACACATCGTTAGCGGGCCTTATTGTTGTGATTCTGGCAGTGGTGGTCATTTTCCTTCAGGAAGCCCACAGCAATGAGAGGGCTGCTTAAACACAATGGCCTACAGTGGGAGGGGTGGGGTGTGTGGAGAGGGCAGCTTCCAAACTGCTCCTTGGATCACATTGGCTTCTTTGATAAGAGTTAAACATTTTTCACATGATTTAGATTATTTCCTTCTGCACTGTTTTCAAACAAAACTGGCCTCTCTGAACTCCGTTTTATCGCTATTTATGTGACGTTTCTCCTGTGTGTTGATATCAGGTTTCAGTGTGCCCAAATGCCCAACCAGGTCCTGGAGAGTATCAGCATTATTGACACACCGGGGATCCTGTCTGGTGCTAAGCAGAGAGTGAGCCGAGGTGAGAGAGGTGACAAAGGTGAGGAGAGGGAATAGGGGGGCCTGCAGAGACACACATCCCTGATCATCGGCTCACAAACTCATCTCCTTGGCACGCCTGGCTAACCCATGGGACCAGTTTACTCTGTCACAATAACACTTGGCAGCAGGGCCAAAAAACATCTTAGCAGTACACCAAGCAGCCATGAAATCATAATCAGGAACTGAGATAGTACAAATAAAAATTCTGTCAGCACATCTGGAGGTATGTACAGTTGAGAAATAACTATCATCATCATCTCATAGTAGTTTTTTTCACTTTTCCATTCATCCATGCTTTAAGTAACTCATTATTACTCAAGTCAACATGCATGATCAACTAACAAGTTTAAAGGGTCAGTGCATCCAAATTGTGAAAAACATGTTTCCTCACTCACCACTGGTGGAATCTTGCACATGGCTTTAATTTTATCTACTGAGGTTTTGAAATATTCATCTGTGAGATTTGTGCCTCCACACCCTCCCGATACAATAGAGGTGAATGGAATGTTGTTTGTGGCGTTCACAGCACTGCAAAATTAAGAATTCAGCATCAACATGTCTCTACAGAAAGAAAGCTCCAGTTTCTCCGGATAATCCAAACTATTACTTTGTTAAGAATAGTGTAGTTTGTGGGCCATCCACAGTAACTGGGACATCGTTTTTGTAAAGATGCTGTTGTGTGAGCACCACAAACAGAAGTCCAGTGGAAGACATTTCAGAGATGGAGATCTTAAAACTTGGGAGGATTAAAACCAAATGATCTTTATGGCTATACCACAGGAGGTAAGTGAGAAAATATGCTCTTTGTAATTGTGGTGAACCGACTCTTTTAGTATGATATGAAAAAAAAATAATATGAAAATCAGTTTTGTTAGACTTGTAGTGACATGTTTCATGTTAAAAGTTAAATTTTTTTTTACAATGTAGTAGCTGGCATATGGTGAAGCCTGAATGTACAGCTGAGATACAGATACAGATAAGAAGGGTTTGTGTCTGTGTCGACCCTCTTCCCTCTCCTGTCCCCTTATGTTTTTATTTTGTGCATGTTTTCTAGTTTTCTGAATATCTTAGTTATTTAATTTTTATCTATTCAAACAGGCTATGACTTCCCAGCTGTGCTGCGCTGGTTTGCGGAGCGTGTGGACCGCATCATCCTCCTGTTCGATGCCCATAAACTGGAGATATCAGACGAGTTCTCTGAGGCCATCGGTGCCCTGAAAGGCAACGAGGACAAGCTGCGTGTGGTGCTCAACAAGGCCGACATGGTGGGCACCCAGCAGCTGATGAGAGTGTATGGTGCACTCATGTGGTCTCTGGGGAAGGTGTTTGGCACCCCGGAGGTTCTGCGCGTCTACATTGGCTCCTTCTGGTCAGAGCCACTGATGGTTACAGACAACCGGAAGCTGTTTGAGCTGGAGGAGGAGGATTTGTTCACTGACATTCAAAACCTCCCTCGCAATGCAGCTTTACGCAAGCTCAATGACCTGGTGAAGAGGGCACGTCTGGTCAGGGTAGGTTTTATTGGCATGTCAACACATGTTCATTAAATGGTTTTTGGCAGCTTGACATTACTGCACTGTGATTATGTTGTTTGTGTTAAAATCTTGTGCTATGCTTTTCTTAATCACAGGTCCATGCCCACATCATCAGCTATCTGAAGCAGGAGATGCCCTCTGTCTTCAGGAAGGACAATAAAAAGAAGAATTTGATCTACCAGCTGCCAGTGATTTTCTCAAAAATCCAGCTGCAGCACAATATTTCTGCTGGAGACTTCCCAGATTGTACTAAGATGCAGGTTAGTCTGTTTTATATCACTACTGGGTACATCTCAGAGGAAATTATGTAAATACTTGTCTTTAACTATTAACTGTTAAGTTACATTTAAATTCAATTTGAAATCTACCAGCTGACACATTTGTATATTTCCCTTTTTTTTAAGGAGCAACTGATGGTTCATGATTTCACCAAGTTCAAAACCTTGAAGCCTAACCTGATGGCAGCCTTGGATGAGTTGCTCTCCGGTGACATTGCCAAACTGATGCCCCTCCTGCGGCAGGAGGAGCTAGAAGCAGGTGAGCAGCCAGGTGTGCAGGGTGGAGCCTTCCTTGGGACCCGTGCTGGACCGTTCGGCGAGGGTGACCCCTTCGCCGAGGAGAACGGAGAGGGATGTGAGGAGGAGGAAGTTTGGGTGGTAACCAAAGATAAGCCCAAATATGATGAGATCTTCTACAACCTCGCTCCCAACGAGGGAAAACTGAGCGGCAACAAGGCTAAGGACTGGATGGTGAGCTCCCGCCTGCCCAACTCGGTGCTGGGCCGCATCTGGAAGCTGTCAGATCTGGACCATGATGGCATGCTGGATGACGAAGAATTTGCCCTGGCCAGCCACCTGATTGAGGTCAAGTTGGAGGGCCATGGTCTGCCCCCTGAGCTTCCCACACGTCTGATCCCACCCTCCAAACGTAGGCAGAAGGGCTCTGACGCATAGACATGTCACAAGGAGCTGAGAGAGACTCTTCTCTATTGGCTGTGCTACTGTTTGCATTTGCTCTTTTTTTCCCCCCAGACCCAAGTCAAAATGTTTGTATGCAATGCCTTCAACTTTTCCTCTGAGACTGATTTCAGTCTTGCACAATGAAACATACTGTATTAAAGTGTAAGTAAATCCTTTGAGAGTAAGGGCTTACAGCAAAAGATTGTGTATTAAGAAGTCACACGGGTCTGGTTGCTTCTTCCCTTTGGCTTCTCAAAGTTAGCTTTTCATGATGAGCTTTAAAAATATATATCTACTTGTGTTTGCAGAGCAGAGGTAAATAAAGGCTGGCACCCTCTAAGTGAGTAGTATTCAGCATGTATTTGACAGAATACAGAGCTAAACCTTTCTGTATTAGATTTAACATTCCTTCAGTGACTAGATCGGGGCAGCACAGTATTATCTTGGTGATCATTTGTAGGATTGTGCCATTTATTTTCAGGTCTGGTCACATTCCAGTGAGGTTATCATCTACAAATTCATCGTGCTCAAATGATTTGTTTATAGCATTTTCAACTCAAACTGGCAGCACCAATCTAATAACCTGAATGCATTTCACTTTTGTTGCTTTACATGCCACAATTTTGTGCATAAACTTTATATATTATTTTTGTAATTGTTGCTGTTGTTTTGTATGTGCAGGAGCAAGACCTCAGTTGTATAAAAGAACATGCTGAGAATAACTTTTCAACTAGACTGAAAGATTGATATATTACTGACTACTGTACACAGCTCCACCATCTGTTGTCATGTTATTGTTGTAACCAAATAAAGTTCCCTGACTGTGCCATGTCTCTTTAGTGATCCTTTTATATGTAAAAAAAAATTAGACATAACTTGAAAAAGTTGGTGAACACTGAGTCATTAAAAATGTCTACAATGAAACTGAGTACTTAATACAGAACTAATAGTTGAGTGCATTTAATTTGGCACTCTTTTTACATTTTCTTTTCAATCAAACTCACTTGGTCTCTCAGTGACGGACCACATAAACAGTGAGTCACACTCTCCCCTGCCAAGTCCCCATACCACCATTTTCCGTTACTCTCTCATTCCCACCATCTGAAGTCTTTTCTCTGCCTCTCTCTCTCTCTCTCACACACACAGTTTTATAGTCCATTCCCCCTTATCCCTTTTTACTTCTACATTTGCTCCCTCACCAGCACGCCTGTAGATGTTTTTGGTTTTATCCTGCGTCTGCTATGCAGTATGCACAAATATGTGTCCCGTGCAGAGCCATGTGTGTTTCACATAAAGCTTTCAAGGTTCGTAGAAGAAGGGGTGGCCTCCCCGCCTCCCTGCTCCACTCCTCCATGGAAAGAAACACAAATGAGAAACAGAGGCAATGCAGCCCTTTCCTCCCTGCTCTCTGGCTTACAGTGACTCACATGTGAAGAATGTGGTGGGTTGGCTCAAGAGTTATTAATATCTCCTTTCCTAGGGTCTGCTAAGTTTCCTTGGGCTCATACACAGGATCTAGACACTGTACCTTTATGAGAGACTCTAACAACATCCCCCCTATTTGGAGAATTCCTGAGCTAGACCTGCAGCACACCACACCCTCCTCTGTGTATTTGTGTGTGTGTGTGTGTGAGAAGCAGAGGGAGGCGATGTGTGAAATAAGTCAAGTGAGGTGACAACATTAAGCTGAAATGTTACAGTTTCTTAACTAGAAATGAATGTCTGCTGACTTGTTGTTAAGTCATTCCTACCAATGGCTTTTTAAAGAACAGAATAAAAGATCCCCATAGCAGCTGCTACATAATAGGTTCAGCTGAGTCATAACCTATCTCAAACATTTGCTCAGATCAAGCTACACAATGCTGAGACAGCGATGAGGTGAAACCTGAAGGCAGGCCCATGCTCCAGCCAAGGATCCCCACCAACATCAGACGTCCCCAACAATGAAGATTACTCAACGAAACCGGGGTCTCCGTATACGTCACTCTGTGTTTACGTGGGGAATTCCTCTGGAAAACCTGCTGTGGAGGAAAAACTGAGGTCACCAACTATGGAGAGGGGTGACATCTGCTGGATACAGTATTCCTGGCAACTTTACACTGAAACTGTACAATACAGTGTCCAACTGTAGATGGCAGACTGGAGGCATGCAGCTGTAAGTATTTCAGGATACCTGTTCATTTTTGAAGTTTGTACAAATGCAATACTACATGCTGTGACTGTTTCTCCGGTCTGCACTGGCCCTGAGGTAGCCCATGATATGGGTCAAAATCTTAAGTCCTTCTTCTGTGCATAACATTTTCAGGTTGACGAAACTAATAAAAAGTTGCAGCAGCTTCAGCTGAACTCAAGAATGCATTTATAATTCACCCAGCTGGACGCAACAAAGACTATGGATTTTGACCTTCCATCTTTTTTGGAGTTGCAGTAGAGAGGGATCTCCTCATGGCCAGTATGGACAAATGGAATAATTACAGCAACCAATAGCTTTCAGTTTTGTGAGTAATGTATTAAAATAGACTAAAAAAGTATGAGCCTATTTTTCTAACTTCCTTTTCTGTTTTTTTAACTTAAAGTTCCTCTGTTTTTAATTTACTTGTATAACAGTAATTGGTTGATATGTGTCAGAAATGAGTAAGGACAGTTAGAGAGCTTTAACTTTTATTATTCTTCCAAAAAGTTAACAAACCAGTTTGAAAAGCTTAAAGTATTTCCCATTTTTCCTGCCCATACATCGCATTTTCTGCTCGGTCTAAATCACTGACTCAAACCTTAACGTTTGACATTGAGATATGAACGCAAACCTACAAATGACATGTAGTATAAAAGGTAAAGTTAAATCAATGTATATAAAATATATTTCAATTCAAATTACCGTCCCACACATGGCACATGAACTTATAACTACAGCACTCATTTCAGCTTCTCACCAAATGTCACAAAAAACAGATTAAATCACCATTGTCAAAAGAGCATTTGAATTATGTCACCCATTTTTTTCAATACATTTTTACTGTTTTCTGCAGTCCTTAGAAACTGAAATGGTTTTTGATGTCTTTGATCTGTTTCATCATGTCACCAATTTGCTGTCCCTGTTCTCTGAGGACATCCTGAACGACCTTCTTCTGGTGGGCATTGAGTGAAACTGTTGTCCTGGCTGCAGGCACATCCTTGTCGACTTGCGACTTCTGGTACTCCATCTTCATGTTCACCTGTTTAATGCAGTTGTCCAAGTGTTTCAGTTGATCGCCGATGATCTGCAGCTCCTTCTTCATATCCTTTTCACTGTTTGACAGTATTGGTAGTTGGCTTTGCAGGCTGCCCAGCACTTTTTTAACCCTGTTCATAATGGTTTCCTGGCGATACTTTGCATCTTCATACTTATCAGCCAACCTCTCTGCTGCCTCTCTCAGACTCTTCCTCTCCTCCCTGCACAGAGTCAACTCTTCCAGCTGCTTGTTCTTTTGGCCTGTTAGGAGTTTCACCCTTCTCTGCATTTCTTCACGGGCCATGTCCTGCTTGAGAATGTACTCCTCACTGAAGACTTGTGTGGCTCTGCTGAGGAGCTGGAGACACTCTGGAGGTGGTGGTGATTTGTCCTTGTCTCCAGCCTTGAGTACAAGAGGATTGGTGGAGCTACGTGCCAGGATGTTGCGGATGTGCTGCTCAAAAGAGTCGTCAGCCAGGCCGCGCAGAGGGGAGCTCCCAGAGCCTGGACCTGGATGAGAACAGAGCAGGGGAGGGGAGGGAGGGCGAATGGAGCTCAGCAGGGGCAACAAGATGCACTCATAGGTGCTGGTGATGCAAATCATGGTGGCACCCAAGGAAAGGTCAGACACAATCAAAAAGCCACGAACCGGAGCTGACTGACTAGTATGGAGTGGTCTGGTACAAAGAATGTGCTCCACAATACAGCGCTTCTCAGCAGCCAGCTCCTGAAGACTGTCCTTATCCTCCTCGCCTGACTGAAGAAACTTCTGCAGCTTGTTGACCCAGATTAGCCCCACACTGTGCACTCCTGCTTCGTGGGTGCAATGATACCTGTGCTGGCATAAGGGGTCTCTGTGCAGTCTGATTGGGCAGGTGAAATCAAATTCTTGGGGATCCTCATCCTCTCCTGTGGCTACTTTGAGGGTGAGCTCCAGCTCAACACACTCAAATACATAGAGAGCTGGCACGGCCTCTGTTCCTCGGCTCCACTTCTCCACTGCCCCTGCCTCTTCCTCTTCTTCAGACTCCAACACCACACAGTGATACAGTGTGCCTGTTTCTGTGGCGATGACGAGGATACTGGGCACACATGGCAGGCAGAGAATAGCACAAGCATCATAGCCGTAGTTATCCTCTGCTGCAGGATACATTGGGAGGGGTCCAACAGGTTTTGTCAGACTCACACCGTTTGCCTGGCTCGTGTAGCTCACATAGGTCTCCCCATTTTCGTAGAGGATGTACAGAGGGTAGACCAGCTGGTCTTTGGAGCTCCGTGCTGCCAGCTGTCGAAGTGGGGGTGACATCGGCCCAAAGTCAAAAGCCACTGCTATCTCGCCAAGAGATGCTGCATAGGAGCGGGCGGGAGGATGGCTGCTGCTGTCATCTTCCGACTGTGACAGTGATAGCACTTTGGCCGGCGTTTGGGGCGACTTCAAACCGTAAAACCTGATGGTGTTGTCGGATGTGAGCAGCACCAGGTGGGGCTCGTCGGTCTCGCTGGGGTACCAAGCCGCCTGCCGCAGACTCACCGACGGTGAGCTGGTGAAGAAGCGCTCCGCAACCGGGATGGTCTTACAGTTGATCTCACTCCGTCCGCCCTCGAACTCGGACCTCTTTCCCCACCGTTGAGGAAGTTCCAGCACCGAGACGCCCCGCTGACCGACGAGAGCGACGTGGTGTTGAGTTGGACTCAGCAACACCTGGCACAGCTCGAAGAGAGGAGGGTTGATGCACAGCAAGGTTTGGTATTTCCCGCTACTGCGACTCTCATCCGTGTTTAGCTGTCGCAAGTTGGTAGTGTAAAACACGCGGTCTGTGTCATCCCACACAAACAAGTCCCCACCCAAACAAAAGGTGAGGTTTTTATCAATCCCTCTTTCATTCGCGGTGGGTTCTGACTCCAACTTCTCTCGTATTTTTTGGAAAATAACATGGTTTGGTAAGTCATTTAGCCACCGCTCCGTGCCGAATGCCGCCATCTTGATCCGCCGTCTGCTCAGTCACAAGGAACTATGGCAACAAGAGAACTTCACGACAGTCATTTAACGTATTCCGGTGGCCGGTGTCGTATATTTTGCAGAATCACCATGGCGTTGAAAGAGACTGCGGGACTGTATGAAACCCTCAAAGCGGAGTGGAACAAGAAAAACCCAAACCTGAGTAAATGCGGAGAGCTTCTGAGCAAACTTAAGGTAGAGTCGCACATCGGGTTGTCTATTTTTGTTTTATTTATATGGGGCGAATCAGGAACACTCTGTGTAGAAGCCTCGGCGCTATTAGCAGATGTAGCTAAGCTTGCTAACAAACGTTAGTCATGCTAACGTTGTGTGTTGAGTTTCCTGTTAGGTAAACTTTAGAAACCTACAATGATACTTATTCTGGGTTGATAACATTGAGTTTCCGTGTGTTGAATACGGTACACACAGTGTTTGCCTGATAGACTTATTTAATAATTTTGGGAGGGCAGTCAGGAAATAAGCAGTGTTGCTAATGTTAACGTATCGTTGGCTGATTCATTGTCCAACTAGTATCAACCCTGGAACTGTCATCCAGTATAAACATTTGAAACAATGATTCTTGAGGCATTATGCGTCTTTTACTTTTATTTGTATGTCAAACGTTTGCTTTTACTTGCTGATTATTAATTCACAACTCCACTGTTGAAATTCTGTTATTTATATGATGTTTTATTACCAAAACGCTATGCTGGCAGCTCGTTTGATTCAGTTGTGAAGGACCAATACCAAAATGTAAACATACTTTGTTACAAGTGAAACGTCTGCATTCAAACTTTTACTTAAATAAAAGTACGAAAGTATTAGCATCAAAATATTCTTAAAAGTACCAACATCAAATTCCTCCTTTTGAAGAATTACTCATTTTAGAATCACTAAAATAATATCACCAGCTGGTGTTAAATGTAATGACGTTATGTGGCCCACTTGTGGGTGACTTAACTGTATAATATATCAAAGTTGATTTATATTTTGTGTTAATAACATGACTCTGTAAAGTAACTAGTAACCAAATCTGTCAAATAAATTTAGTGAAGTACAAAGTACAATATTTGCCTCCAAAATGTAGTAATCATAATGTGGCATTAAATGGAAATACTTGAGTAAAGTACACATGCCTCAAAATGATACTTTAATACAAATCTTGAGCAAATGCATTTAGCTATACTCCACTTCTGAGAAAAACTGCCTGAAGTCCAGTTGCCCCTGACTGAGTACTTCTATATGTCTTATGTGTTGGGTGAATGTTCATAAACAAGTCAACAATTAAAATGTGCCTGATGAATCTATGGTCCAGATTAGTGTCATTTTAGATTATTAAACTATTAGGACAACATAAGTGACACATAAAGTTCAAAATTTTGTATATAATGATGCCAACCTTTTTTTTTTTTTTTTAACAGGTGTCATTACTGGAGCTGAATTTCCTACCTACCAGTGGGTCTGCGCTCACTAAGCAGCAGCTCATTTTAGCTCGTGAGTATAGGTGGCAAATCAAGCTGATAGACAACATTCATATTAATCATGGATTATTGTTTGACAAAGCAATAAGACAGTTATCAAAAAGGTAGCCCTAATAAAGACAGATCTGTGTCTGTGTTTCAGGTGATGTCCTTGAAATTGGAGCCTTGTGGAGTATCCGCAAGAAGGACATCCCGTCCTTTGAGAGATACATGGCCCAGCTAAAATGTTACTACTTTGATTACAAGTAATGTCACCTTTTTGTTTTTTATGTGTACTAGTGGGATTTTGTTACACAGTACTTACTGGGTTTTCTAACATCACTCTTTCTTTACTTATGTCATCAAGGGATGAACTGCCTGAAGCTGCCTACATGCACCAGTTACTTGGACTGAACCTGCTCTTCCTGCTCTCACAGAACCGTGTGTCTGAGTTTCACACAGAACTTGAGAGACTGAGTGCACGAGATATTCAGACCAACGTATACATCAGACACCCAGTGTCCCTAGAGCAGGTGCTGCAATTTACACCTAGCCATGGAACAATTTCAGGGTTTGATATAGTGCATTGTTGTTGTGCTGTGGCCAGGTATCAAGCATAGAATTTTGATATTTGTGCATCCAATTAGTAATTTGTATCCTCAAATCAAAATGTTTACATTTTTGCTGCAGTAGGAAATATATACAGGGCTCTGTGAAATTCTCTATTTACATATTCTATGACTGTGTCAATAACACCTTATATCCTCTCCTGGCCTTTTCAGTACTTGATGGAGGGCAGCTACAACAAGGTATTTCTTGCCAAAGGCAACATCCCTGCCGAGAGCTACACCTTTTTTATAGATATTCTGCTCGACACAATTCGGTAAGAATCAGTATGGTAATCATACTTACTATCATTTCTACACTCATTTCATTTTTGCAGCCCTTTATATGTGCTTTTAACCAATGCTGTTGTGTATTTTTCCTTAAAATTCATTTGTATTTTTCCGTTCAGGTCCTAGTGCATCTTGTTGTTTTTAAATGTTGCTAATGTAATTACCATGGCTGTGGAAAATCCTTGTATATGTCATCATTGGTTGACAGTTCATTATAACATATCGGGACAACAGCATAGTTATGGTCAGCAGTTTAAACTAGTGTTGCACGGTATACTGGTACTAAAATAGTACCGCGGTACTAGAGTATTCCAAACAGTACTATACTGCATTTGGAAAATACCGGTACTTTGAAATTGATTCAATTCATTAATTTAGTTAATTTATTTTACTCATTTATGCACACAAACACCTTTCTTGTTCCTATTGGAGCACAGATTGCACGAGTGGTGTGTATGACAACACCTGTATCAACATTCGCAGCAGGCGCACGTGAAAAAAGACAAGAGAAAGTCTGCCTCGCAAAGGGAGACAACACGAGACAACACCAACTTGGTGAAACATTTGAGCAACCAAACCGTGACGTCCGTACCGGGGTACTTTCGAACCATGATTTTTTGGTACCGTTACACCCATACTATTTATTGTTCTAAAGGTTTGTAGCCAAAAGGACTTTTCCTTAGGAAAAGTATCAAAAAGTATCGAAATTCATATTGGTATGGGAACCGAAACAAAGATTTTGGTATCGTGACAACACTAGTTTAAACACCATACTCAATTTGTGAAAAGGTATATTAAGATGCAGGTAACCAAAGCAACAAAACTGATGGTTTATGCTATGAACAGCATGTTGACCAAGACAGGTGTGAAATGGGTGACAATTTAAAATATATCGTCCATTTTCTTTCCAAGTATTAAGGTGTCTTGATGTAGAACATAATGGACTCTGCAAAGGAAATGGCTTTAACGCAGTTATTTTCTGCAAGGATACCTCTTAAATTCTTTATTTTTGTTGTGTTTCATCTTGATTGTACTATAATCAACAGGGCACAAAAAGATCAGCTGATAAAATTGCATTGTATTTTAAAGACAACTTCAGCTAAAACTGTGACCTTTTCAATTGCAGTGATGAGATCGCAGGATGCATAGAGAAAGCATATGAGCAGATCCAGTTCAGTGAAGCCACCCGTGTGCTTTTCTTCAGTTCCCCGAATAAGATGACAGAGTATGCTAACAAGGTATGTTTATTTTTATTTTGAAAGAAAACTTAAATTGTATGTGAAATTAAGCATAGAATGCAGAGATTACAAGAAGAAAACATTGGATTTTTGCAGATCTTAGTTTAAAAAAAAGAAGGAATATATATATATATATATATATATAATTTTTATTTTTTTATTTTTTTTTAAGTTGCATTTAATATAATGGGAGGGGAAATTACGTGTCTCAGTTGAGGGCAACTGATTTATTTATCTGAAGAAAAGAGTCAGATACAGGTACAGATGTCTTGTAAACATTAAGTACATTTAGCAAGATTTCACTTCTCATGTTATGTCTTCGTGCTTTGTCTTGTTAGGGTAGCTAAAATGTTATTGCACATTTAATAGCAGATTCAACTTGCACTGGTAGAACCTGAAAATGCACGTAATTTTGCAAACATGAAAACAACAGTCACAATGGCAACAGCCTGTTAGGGTTGTAAACTTGGACTTGGTCCAGTAAGTGGTAAATATATTGAAGCTCACAACACAATGAGGTACAGTGGAAGAAGCAACTAGACAAGGACTAGAATTGCAGATAACTTACTGTTTAGCTGTCAGATGTTGTGTTTTTCTTGTGGTTTAATTTCTGAAATTGAAACAAAATTCCATCCCAGATTCTTGCCTACAAAGTGGCAGTCAAAGCTGATTGTTCATTTCATTTCATTTCAGAGGGGATGGACTCTGAGTCCAGATTACTATTACTCTTTCACCAGTCAGCAGCAGCGGACAGAAGAGGTGACCATCCCCTCTACAGAGCTGGCACAACAGGTCATCGAATATGCACGACAGCTGGAAATGATTGTGTAATCCGCCCCCAGGAACACACTCAGCCATGTACAGACACACTCAGACACACGTCGCTGATCCAGTATACATCCAGTCAGCTCAAATGCAGTTGCCTTGAGGGATATGACTTTGTTGATTGCCAGAGTGGTTGATTTGTTGCCCATACCTCAAAAATCTATCAACATTTATTTTTCCTGTATTCCAGTCATCTGCAGGTCTTCCTGTCTGGAAGTTTGTTTTTATTTCAATAGGTGGTGGAAAAACAAACAAAAGTACCATTGGTGACCAGTCTACTCAGCAATAGCTACACATCTACCTGTCACTGAAGACATTCAAGGGTTTCAATGATACAGTTAATTATTTTATCTAAGATGCCATCTCAACAGCATTAAAACTGAGCTTTTTATGGCGTATTACCAACTGGTGACAGAGAAATAATAACTTCAAGTCCAGCTACTATATTTAAAACCCTTGGGCCTCAACTCTTTGACAATTACAATTCAACTAATTACAATAACTACCCTGTGACTTTGCCTGTCAGTGTCACACAAGACTATCAACCCTAAATTTCACCAAAATCTTTTTGTACACAAAGTTAATTTTCTCCTTATAGAGCTCTCAGAAATGTATTGCTTTGTATCCTAGCAACTGACAGAATTGCCGTTGAAGTTTGTGAGTGTTTTCTAAATGGAAATTCCTCTTCCTCCCTAGATGGTTTGTAATCCAGTTGATATTAAATCTTTGCCTGCAATAAATGATTCTGAAAATAAACTTTTTGAATGACTGCTTTCCAGTTTTTTTCTACATCACTTCTAATTTTGAGGATTCAAGTAATTTCAAGGAACTAATCAATTTACCACATGCCAGTCATTAATGTAAGAAATGTTTTAAATGTTTTCTCTAATAGATGAAAATCTTCTCCCTCTGTCTCTCTCTGTGTTATGACAGTTGCGAGTCTTTCTGTGCTGATTCAAGGAAGCTCATGCAGGTGGTTTGGGCACCAAAATTATTATAGCTTTGTATTTTTCCATTAGTTTTTACTCAGTATTCATTTTTAATGTTTGTTTTCAATTCAGTTTAGTTTCATTTAGTTTACAGAGTGTGTGTGCCTCTGCACCGGTGACAGCCGTGGACAGGGTTGGCCATCCAACTGCCTGTCAGTCCACCCATTCTCTTGGTGCCTCAAGAACACCTTGAGGGAATTTCTCCAAATCTGGCACCAGTGTCCACTTGGACTCAGTCGTGAACTGATAAGACTTTGGTGGTGAAGTGTCATTGTGACCTCACAAAATACACTTTTGGCCATAACTCAATAAGTCACATGCTAATTATGACTAAATTTCTCACAAATGTCTAATAGGATGAAATGATAAAGGGACAACATTTTATTTCAAAAGGTCAAAGGTCAACATCATGATGTAGTGACACGTATCTTGAGTGTATGAAGATGTATGAAGCATCCTCGTTTTAGGATATGTAGCTTCTTTGTTGCAACAAACTAAAGCATTGTCCAGTGTCATAGCTACATATAGGACCGGACAGACATGGATGTTTCAGTTAGTTTTTATTTTTTGCAAACGTCTAGGTTTTATTTTTATTGCAGTTAACTGAACTGTTTTTTTACACCTAAGGCTAGCTTTTAGTTTCTTTTTAGTTAACCATAATAACCTTATTGGGCATTCATAAAACCTGTGGACAAAGATGTGATTTAATGATTTTAATCAGTGGTATAGATCAGAACAAAGGAAAATACGAAGAAGAACAAAATGTTTGCGTTTATTTACTAGGCTTGAGATTGCGTAAATTATTAAAAATGCAGTTCAGATATGAATTTAGCAATGACTACAGCTATAAAACTGCTTGAAGTGTGTAGCTCACCACTTTTGGAAATTTTGTTGGCAAAACTGTCCCCGGCACATGTTGACAGCACTGATATACTGTAAATGGGTGCCAGCAACCATCAGCATGGACTAACTCAAGAGTTACTGGAGAGGTTATGGCTGGTTCCTGTTTCTCTTTTTCAATCTGCCCAACCATTCTCCTCTATCTCTGTTTTCATAATGACATTTTCTGTATTCTTCCACTAGTTTAATTGAATGCTTTGACTCTGAGCCTGTTCCCCTGACCACTACCATGCCCCTGAGTCAAGCCATGTGGAAGTGAACACGCATTTTTACTCCACACCCAGATGGGATTATTCCTCACAATATGGTCACTCCCATTCCAGACAAAGGAGCCACAGCCCAATTGGTGGTCAAGAACGGTCGTACGGAGGCAGCACGCCAACGATACCTGACTTTATTCGGCCAAATGAGAGTGGGAGTTTGCACGTCTGAAACTTGCACTCGACAACATCCTCCCAGCGGACGCAACAGAGAGAGTCTAATTCCAAATCATAGTCGACCACCTTAACCTCTTAATTGCTGACTCTTATTCTAACTCACATCACCCTTACACAGCCACTATGGATGCTCTGAACCAACAGTTAATGTGGAGTTAATGGAAGGTCCCAATGTAGCCGGCGGCGATGTGAAGGCCTTCCGCTTGTTTGCATTAAAGATGTGCTCACTTGTGTTGTACCTTGTAAGGTAATGTGGAGCTACAGTGTGGATCACATTTGTCTAGACTGCTGGGGAAACTACCTATTGACCTGAGATCCAGTTTCCGTCGCTTTATCCACCTGCATCACACCCCAATCCTCACACTTCTGGATCTTTCTGATTGGTTGGAATTTGAAATTCAAATTCAGATGGACACAGCCAGATACAGTTCAAAGGGAGAGGCTTCAGCAAAGAAAGAAACAAGGAAAGCATCCAAGCCCTCGGAGAAGACCACCACCATCTTCCTAGGCATTGAAACCCAGCCAGCTGACCTCAAGCCTAAGCCTGCAGTCTCTAAGGAGAGGATTAAGAAATACTGTCCTTACTGCAACAACAGCAAGCATTCACTTAATGCCTGCACTAACTTCAAGCAGCTAACAACACTGCAAAAACACAGCTGGATTAAGGATAACAATGCCTGCTGGTGTTGTGGGCGTGCCCATCGGGTCTTAGAGTGCCACCTGAAGATGTGTTGCCAGACATGTGGTAACTGACATTTACTTGTGCTCCACCAGGTGAATGAGAAGACTTATGTCAAGACAGGGAATAGCACCAAAGCAGCCTCTTTCACAAGCACTTGTTCTCCCAATACTGCAGAGGAAGTACTCTACATTTATAGGCCGACGGAAGGTCGCAAGGTTCTTCTGAAGGTCATCAAAGTTCTCCTACTGAATGGAGATGGGTCAGAACATACCATCATCCTCTATATGGCTTATCAGCAGTTGGGCCTCCAGGGGCAACCAGAAGACCTGCCCCTACGGACAGTGAGACAAAAGCTTCGTATTCTTCATGGAGTGGCTGTATCATTCAGGCTGTCTCCAGCTACTCAACCACAGAAAATCTACCAAATCCAGGGTGCCTTCACTGCTGAGAGACTGGGTCTGGCAGAACATACTTACCCAGTCAACACCTTAAAGAAAATGTACAGACATCTTTGAGGCTTGCCATTACAGACTCTGGACCAAGTCAGCCCTGTGCTGCTGATTGGCTCAGACAACCCCCACCTAATCACACCAGTGGAACCAGTTCGCCTCAGCCCACCAGGAGGTCCCTCTGCCATCAGAATATGCCTAGGTTGGACACTGCAGGGTCCAGCCCAGGGACTGCTGCATAATTTTGCTGCCCAGCAGATCAGAAGCGAGAGGAACCCCCAAGAGTCCACAAAGGTAGATGTACGATGTACGTGAGGCAGTGCTGCAGCCCTTTTACTGCCTGAAGAGTGTACCAACGGAGGAGGAGGCATACCAACTTGTGAATAAGCTAATAAAGTTGCTTGCTGATGGTGGCTTTGAACTGCGACAATGGGCCAGTAACAAACCAGCTGTTATCAGCCATCTCCCAGCTGATGCCAGATCTGACAGCGGGAGCTGTGGATAGCCCAAGGCCAACCAGACGCCCAGGAATCAGAACTAGGTCTTTACTGGAACTGCCCCAAAGACACACTATCCTACAAGACCCTGCATCACAGTGTCTCAACAGGTCACCATGCCCACCATTTACAAGGTTCTTGCCAGCCAGTGTGACCCCCTCGGGTTTATCAGGTCAGGTATAAGGTCATACTGCAACAGCTTTGGTCTAAGAAACGTGAATGGGACAATCCTGATCTGCCTGAGCAGCTGCTTCAAACCTGGACAGCCTGGGAGAGTGAGCTGCCCGATCTGCATTAAATTTCCTTACCATGATGTTACACCAGCTCAGACATGGACCCAGGGAACAGCTGACGAGACATTCATGTGTTCTGCGATGCCTCTGAACAGGCCTACAGATCAGTGGCCTATCTCAGGACTGAGGATCCCAGTGGGAAGGTTGAGATCACCTTCCTAGCTGCTGGATCACAAGTAGCACCAAGAAAACAACCGGAAGACAACAGGCCATACCACGACTGGAGCTCTGTGCAGTCCTTACAGGAGCCCAATTAACTGAAGTCCTGAGGACAGAACTGCCGATCCATCAGGTCATACTATGGAACGACTCCACCACCTTCTTCACTTGGCTGCAGTCCGACTCATGTCGGTTTAAAGTCTTTGTAGGCACGAGACTGGCAGAGATTCAAGATCTAACTCAGTGTGAGGCTTGGCATTATGTAGACTCAGCACGTAACACAGCATATGACATCATGCCGGGGAAAAGGCTGTCAGAACTCAGCACACAGCATCACTGGTATCAGGGCCCATCCTTCCTCTACAGTTCACCTAAACAGTGGCCAGAGAAGCTGCTCACTAGACAGAGTGAGGAAGTAAGGAAGACGATTGTATATAACCTCACACTCACAAGTCAAAGAACCCTGAGACCAGACCTGCGTCAGTTCCAGACCTTTGCAGAACTCCTCAAAGCAACAGCTCATGACCTGTGTGGATCAGCTGACTGCTCTCCCTCCAGCAGCAACTACCACAAGGCAGAGAACGAGCTACTTCAACAGGTGCAGAAGCATTGCTTTCCTGAAGACCTGGCTTTGCTGCAGGCAGGCAAACCCTTGATGAAAAGCAGTCGGCTTCTTACTCTTGCTCCTGAGTTGGATAGCAGATAACAGCTAATTAGGGTAGGTGGACTTCTGCGTCACACCACAGGAATTGATCAAAACATTGTCCACCCCATAGTGCTAGACCCCAAGCATGTGATTGCACAGCTCATCATTAAGGACATAGATGAGAAACTTCAGCACCCAGGCCCCGACTGTCTGTTTGCCGAGGTCCGATTGATGTATTGGATACTTCGAGGAAGAGAAGCTATCAGAGGATACCAGAGACTATGTACTGAATGTCAGCAGTGGTGAGGCAAGCTGGTCATCCCAAAAATGGCAGATCTCCCCCCATCCAGATTGCAACTATACCAGACAGCTTTCTACTCGACAGGAGTCAACTGCTTTGACCCTTATCTGGTCACGGTGGGTCGCAGGAAAGAGAAGAGATGTGGTATTGCGTTCAGATATATGACGACAAGAGCAGTCTATCCTGACCTTCTCTTTGCCATCAATACGGACTAATTCCTCATGGCTCTCCGATTCATGTCCTGCAGGGGAAAGCCATTCGAGTCATTATGAAAGCAGGGGACAAACTTTAGAGGTGGAGAATGCAAACTAAAGGAAACCTTTGTGGCCCTAAAACCAGAGCTTCAAGCCCAGCTTGCCCCCAAACAAATCAATTTCAGATTTAACACACTAAATGCACCACACTTTGGAGGTTGCTGGGAAAGGGAGATCTGCTCTCTGAAGAACGCCCATTTCTAGATGCACTTCCTCAAGTATTACTCACCACATCTGCAGGCCAGGCAGAACTGGCTATCTGATAAACCAACCTTTCCCCTGGTACAATTGTTACGATCGTTGACCCACAGTTACCACTAGCGTTATGGCCTGTGCAACGAATCACCTAGTGCATGGCAGGAGCCGATGGCTGAGTCAGAACTGTTAAAGTGTAAGTAGGAGGTCACACCTACATATGCCCAGTGGCCAGGGTTATGCACCTCCCCGCCTTGCCAGACTAAACCCAGGTAGGCCCAAAGTCTCCGTCCTTCTGTGATTGTGCAGATTTCCAATTGAAATCTGGGGGCGGCTGTAAAAAAGGTCACTTTGTGCAGCATTCAGACTGGACTGGATCATATAATACCACCTCTCCCCATCAGCATCCACCTGCTCTACCTGGACTATTCACCAATAACTAATTCATCTACTTCAACAACCCAGTATTTTTCAATATGTATTAATGAGCCATGAGGTTGGCACCTTGAATTCATAAGGATTTTTTTTTTCTTGCATGCCTTCATGAAAAACGACAAACATATTGATAGATTTATTTATTGATCAGGGACCACATTTAAAACAGCAAAACCTTTGGTTACAAACTCTCACACAACTATTCCTATTTTCATTTATCCCGTGTATGCTCGGTACTTATCAACCACATGCATTTTTGCTAAATCCTGAGTATTGAATTCTGGCTTAGGAGAGCATAGATACATTTCTTTTTCAGTTCAGTTTTAAATCATCAGGTTTTAGTGAAAATTCATGTTTGGGGAGTACTGAGCATATGGCTCAATAAATTAATCTTGGATTATACTTCACAATTTGTTTGTAAACATATTCTTGGATATAGTTTTGCTGTTGTTAAACATGGTCCTGATTCAATCAATAAGTCAATATGTTGCTTTCTTCAAAAACTGAAGGTACCGAGGCACTTTTTGTGTAAAGTAGTCTTGTAAATTCGTGCTGGAGTCTTAATTTGACCAGAAGTATTGATGACTTCTGGCTTAATATTTTACCTACATCCTGAAGTTGCTGTAAGATGTCTGAAATCAGAGCATCAAATTCTCCTGCAGGTATTTCCACACAGCCACATGGCCCAGTGGTTGGTCTTGCAGGTGTAGCCTAATGGAGTATTGGTTTTGCAGTACTGGTCTTCTTATTTTTAGGTTTTGCAAGAGATGTGTGTTGTTGAGCTATTCTTAGAGCTGAAGCAAGATATCAGATATATTTTATTAGGTTAGCATCCTGTGAAATGTTCACAGCCTTGTGGATTCTTTGTTCTCTGTTTTGGGGGGCATCAACAGCAGGAACTTGGTGTATCCTTGTTAGCATTGCTTCATTACTATTGCTTGGTTCCATGTGATGACTAATAAGTTGAGCAGGGCCTAGTCCTTGATTAGTGTTGGCAGTTTTACTGAGGTTTCCAATTAAGAAAGCTTAATTGAAGAATGATTGAAGTCAGTTTCCCTTTTAGATGCTGCTTCATTTGCATTCCATTTTTTTATCACCTCATTGGATGGATGCGTTTCCCTTTGTTTAACCCTTTTTTGTCTGTATACAGTCAGGTCCATAAATATTTGGACATTGACACAATTTTCAGCATTCCAGCTCTGTAAAACACCACAATGGATTTGAAATGAAACAATCAAGATGCAGACTCTGAGCTTTAATTTGAGGGTATTTACATCCAAATCAGGTGAACGGTGTAGGAATTACAACACATTTTATATGTGTCTTCCACCTTTTTAAGGGACCAAAAGTAATTGGACAAACTAACATAATCATAAATCAAATTGTCACTTTTTAATACTTTGTTGCAAATCTGGTGATGCTCTGCCAGGCCTCTGCTGCAGCTGTCTTCAGTTCCTGCTTGTTCTTTGGGCATTTTCCTTTCAGTTTTGTCTTCAGCAAGTGAAATGCATGTTCAATCGGATTCAGGTCAGGTGATTGACTTGGCCATTGCAGAACATTCCACTTCTTTGCCTTTAAAAACTCTTTGGTTGCTTTCGCAGTATGCTTCGGGTCATTGTCCATCTGCATTGTGAAGCGCTGTCCAATGAGTTTTGAAGCATTTGGCTGAATATGAGCAGATAATATTGCCCGAAACACTTCAGAATTCATTCTGCTGCTTTTGTCAGCAGTCACATCATCAATAAATATAAGAGATCCAGTTCCACTGGCAGCCATACATGCCCACGCCATTACACTACCACCACCATGCTTCACTGATGAGGTGGTATGCTTTGGATCTTGAGCAGTTCCTTCCCTTCTCCATACTTTTCTCTTTCCATCATTCTGGTACAAGTTGATCTTTGTCTCATCTGTCCATAAGATGTTGTTCCAGAACTGCACAGGCTCTTTTAGATGTTTTTTGGCAAACTCTAATCTGGCCTTCCTGTTTTTGAGGCTCACCATTGGTTTACACCTTGTGGTGAAACCTCTGTATTTCCTCTGGTGAAGTCGTCTCTTAATTGTTGACTTGGACACAGATACACCCACCTCCTGGAGAGTTTTCTTGATCTGGCCAACTGTTGTGAAGGGGTTTTTCTTGACGAGTGAAAGGATTCGTCTGTCATCCACCACACTTGTTTTCCGTGGTCTTCCAGGTCTTTTGGTGTTGCTGAGCTCACCAGTGCGTTCTCTCTTTTTAATAATGTACCAAACAGTTGATTTGGCCAAACCTAATGTTTTTGCTATCTCTCTGATGGGTTTGTTTTGATTTTTCAGCCTAATGATGGCTTGCTTCACTGATAGTGACAGCTCTTTAGACTTCATATTGAGAGATGACCTCACCAGATTCCAAATGAATATACCACACTTGAAATGAACTCTAGGCCTTTTATCTGCTCCTTGTAAGTGAAATAACTGAATAGCCAATTGTCCAATTACTTTTAGTCCTTTAAAAAGGTGGAAGGCACATATAAAATGTGTTGTAATTCCTACACCGTTCACCTGATTTGGATGTAAATACCCTCAAATTAAAGCTCAGAGTCTGCACTTAAAGCACATCTTGATTGTTTCATTTCAAATCCATTGTGGTGTTGTACAGAGCTGGAATGCTGAAAATTGTGTCAATGTCCAAATATTTATGGACCTGACTGTATATACCCATACTTTTTATTACACGTTACTGCAAAAATCATGTTTGATTTCATTAGCAGATTTAAAGGACAATTCTATTAATATTCTCTGTATTCTTATTGTCAACAAATCCCACAAAAAGACCAAAATCACCAATTAACTGATCCTGCTATCAAAGCCTGACAAAGCTTATTTCTATCTGCCATAGAGCTCCAGTGTTTAACTATTAAAAACACATCAGTAAACCATAGCATTGTACTGGTTGACATGTTTCTTTATTACCACAAACCCCAGCCACTATTTTGTTTATTTTGAGTCAATACCACAAATGCACTGTTTCTTCCTTTTCAAGTAATATTCTATAAAAACTGCAGTGTTCAGCTGTTTTAGGAAACCAGTAAACCTTTACAAATGTATAACTATAGGCTAGTTGTGCCCATTTTTTAAAATTTGTAATACTGTCTCAGTTTTGGATGGATTGTAAGTTTTGCTTTTGTCACTGAATCCTCAAAACTGAAAACTGTGGGAATATCAGACAATAATGCTATAGCTACATAAAGATACACTTTCAGTTATGCAAATTTAATCAAAGATATGCATTTTGTTTAATAACGTTATGTAACATAACTTGAGTTTAAAGCCCAGTGTGTAGGAATTAGGGGCATCTATTTGCAGAAATTGTTCGTAATATTTATTAATTCATTAACCATTACTACTTATCCTTTTCAGGATTAGTAGTTAGAGGCGGGGTAGAGGACAGGTTGCTAGACTATCACAGGGCTTACACATAGAGACAGACAACCATTCATGCTCACATTCACACCAATTTAGAGTCACCAGTCAATCTAACCTGTGTGTCTTTGGACTGTGGGAGAAAGCTGGAGAATGCTGACATGGAAGAACATGCAAACTCCACACAGAGGGAGTGCTTACAGTGCTAACCACTGCACCCCTGTGCCACCCATTTGTAATATTTATAACTAGTCATTATTCATTAGTCTCTAATCATCTGAAACTAAGAATTGACTTGTTTTCCTTGCCTTAGAATGAGCTGTTTATATCTTCACACAGAGAGGGTCGTCATCCACGGGTCTGCCATGTTGTTCTACAGCAAACCCAGAATGAACAAACCAAACACTGGCTTTAGATAGGGCCATTCCTGTTTTTGCATTGGCCACCTTAGGTTTCCTACACGCTTGCCACATGAGAGAAATTTGACTTCAGCTACCTCTCCGCTAGATGCCACTAAATCCTACACCGTAGACCTTTACTGTAGTAAATGTTAGCTTGTGTTAATTCTAACCATTCTAAGCACCATTGTGTTATTAGGTGCTGTTTGTGGTGCTGAAATATATAAGGCCTTAAATCCTCAAATTGATGAAAGAAGCTATGAGATTTACCAGTCAGTGTGCTAATGTATGGTTAAATAAAGCAAAAGTGTACTATATTGTTCATCCACATAAGCATTTTTTTCTCCTAGACCTGGATCTGGAGTTTTAGCAGTACATAGTAGGGATGGACAGTATTAGTATTAATACTTAGATACGTATTTAGTGTTGATTCCTAATTGAAAGGATGTGGGTGGCTGCATCACTTCTGGATATTTTTTCAGTACTTCTGTATAATTACCAAAACAGTCCAGAGACATATCTAGCTGACCCCTGTCACATGACTGTGGAAACATAGGATACATCAAAACATTGTCAGCACACAGGGTCATAAGATGAAAAACCAAAGACACCAAGATAACTAAAACAGAGCTCTTGTGATATTGTTTTGAGTTATGATGAAGCATGCATTATTATAGATGCATCATGTATTTCACTTGACTTAATGCATTCAATTATATTGTATGATACTGCATGGACTATTATAACACACACTGAGTCCTTACTACACTTGATTGTTGAGGTGTGTATAAGTGAGAGTAAGTGGTCATAATGTGTTATAAGCCCCATCAGTCAAACTCTAGAACTAGTGAAGAGCACCTATATGAATCTTAAATTATGAAAAATTAAAAAATTATAATTCATAACGAGTCTGAGCTATAATGTTTTATGACTGTATATGTAGAGCATCAGAGAGCATTATATTTGTTTACAAGTTTGGTTATTAAGCATTACAAATTCATTATAATTTAGAATGAATGCCCTCATAATACACTAGATGTGGTCTTCATAGAAAGTATTACCAACATTTTTATTTAAATGTGCCCATTTGCTTTTGTAATAAATGTGTTATTATTGGCCAGTGTGTGTCATTTGATTTGCCTTTAAAGGAACAGTGTATAGGATTTAGTGGCATCTAGTGGAGAGGACTGCCGATTGCAACCAGCTGAACCTTCTCTAATGTGCCAAGTGTGAACTCTTTGAGAATTCTTTCAGTGTTCATAGTAGTAGTAGTAGTTCAGTATGTTTTTACCAGGAGCCAAATTATTCACGGAGGTCTCTTCCTCTCCAAAAATAACAGACCAGGTGATATAAACGCATAAAAACACCAAACAAAACAATTTAATGTTACAAATCAAAGTTTTTCAAATGATGTACGGATTGTTGCAGACAGGCTGCTAGCACAGCTAATGTGCTAATCTGTAGGCTACTCCCCTTTTTTCTATGATAACTTAAGATCCAGATGTTCAGGTGATTTTTTTCTGGGAGCTGAATTATCCGCAGATGTCTCTTCCTCTCCAAAACAAATGGACCGTTGATTTAAACTGGTAAAAACACTGAATAAAGCAGTTCAATGTGAAAAACTCAGTGTTTTTACGCTTGCGTAGAGGGGCTGCTAACTGCTGTTCCGGATGCAAAAACAGGAATGGCCCTATCTACCTTTTAACACACTGCCACCTAACATTTTGTGCTGTATAGTTATTGCCTGCAAGCCCCTGTTTACATTAAGAATGAATTCCCGCTACAAATGTGTGTATTCCTTGAAATTAATGATAGTAGCTATAGTCTAATGTTTACTGGCAAGTCATGGAGCACTTAACAGCATTACAATATTGCGACAGCAATGCAATATCAGAGTCATCGATTATCTATTTAATTATTTATCACAATTTATTAACCTCAGAGCAACTTAAAATAAGTTTATAGGTCTGTTGAGTCGTCTAGAGTGCTGCAGACCCAGTTTTGTTCAAATATGTGATTTCACCAATGACCACAAGCCCCAAATCAGACAGCTGTGTCTTAAAAGTGTGCTAAAAGAGGTGTCGCTGTCCGTGGTGCTGAAACTGTTGTCGCTGCCAGCACCGATGCTATGATCCTATAAGACACTTGTGTTATTTTCCTGCTTATTATTTACAACTACATAACACAGCCAATAATTTAATAAAAACACAACAAAGTTATACTTGTCTAATTTTAAAACACAAATGCCGAACAAAGATGCAAAGAAGGGCCAATCCATCCAGTTTTATTTTACCTAAATGTTATGTTTGCTCTGTAGAATTTGTTTGCCCCGTGATAATCAGGGGATCAACCGGGGGTCATTGATGGTTTACCAGCTTTTCATTTACCACCCACGTCACTGCATGTATCAGCACCTCAGTGCTCAATTTCAGTCATTTCAAATCACATGGTTACACTACCAAACCCTATAGCCCACCTAAAGCCACGATACTGTCAATGATTAGTGCGGATGTGTTGGCACAGGGCAGGTAGAGTGAGAAAGGGAAGAAGCGAGGGAGTGATTTGGAGAGGGAGAGAGAGAGATAGGGAGAGAGAGGGAGAGAGAGAGATAGAGAGAGCGAGAGTGAGAGAGGGAGGGAGGGAGGGAGGGAGAGAGAGGGAGGATGCTGCCAGCGGAAAATGGCTGCTGCAACCTCAAGCCTATCCTGATACACCGAAACGACATCAAGGTGGAGAGAGAGAGCGAGAGGAAGAGAGAGAGAAAGAGATAAAAAGATTAGGAAAATGAGAGCAGATACAGAGAGAGAATGTGAGTGAGCCTGTGAGTGTTTCCTGAAAGGAGGATAAAAAGAGAGAGAGAGGAGACCCTGGGGTGGGCTGCTGCAAGCGGCGGGCAACACCGAGCCATGGAGGGCGAGTAAGTCCTTACATTTTCATTTTTAACATTGCACATATATATTCAGTCATCCACCAAAACGGATAGAGAGAACGCCACCGCCATCAATGTTACACCAATCCAGCATCATGCACTATTATCACAATCGGTGCTCTACAATTTAGCAGGCTGCCGAGAATAAAAACACCATTACGTAGTCTTGAATCAACAGCATACACCCCATTTCCGATATATCCATGCCAATATGTGATAAATATTAAGCCACCTACATGTGGACCTGTGCTTTTAGACGACTGGCATACAACCTACACGCACAAAATTTAAATATGATAATAACAAAAAAACATATTAAGAAGCTCTGCAACAATTCGGAACTAAATGCGTGGTTAGCGATTGGTAAAAACAGTCACGAAATCAGCCAATGTGTAAGATGTATGGTGGAAAAAAAGGCGAAATACGGCGAGTTTGGGGCCAGCATCGCGTCATTCAAGACATGGCTACAGTAAAACGAGGGAGGGATGGAGGCGTTGTGATTTTTATCAACGTGTCTCGGGGTTTCATTATGATTTTTTAAAGCCAAACTTTATGAATGAAATGTGATTTTTTTTTCTCTCGCTCGCTCGCTCTCCCTCATCCTCACCCCTCCTCTCCTCCTTCCCTTTTCTAATCGCCCCCCTCCCCCCATCTCTCGTTTCCTCTCCACCCTCTCACCCACTCGTTCCTTTTTCCTTCCCTTTATCACACGCGATTGCATTGTATTTAGGCCTTATACATTTTAACGGCGACATATCTAACGCGCGGCGCGGTGTCGAAGCCAGTCTCGCTCCATCCCATTCATAAAAAAATATAACATAATATCGGGGTGTGCTAATGAGTGCGTGCAGCAGGGGCGGAATTGAGAAAAGTCTGGGAAAATAATTGCAACACTTAAAATTTTGTGTGTTTTGAAAATAACAGCGGCTGTGCATGCATTACATGCACATGTCGAGCTGCGGTGCTGAATTATTCAGCCGATTGGCGAGGGCAGAGCTTATTTTTTGCAAGAATGCCGGGGCCTCTGATGGCGAATGGGTGCGTTCATTGATACATCTATCTGGGAAACACTCATTCTTCCTCCCTCCTCCCGTTTGGCCATTTCTCTCCTCCTTAACGCTGGCTTTCTTTCTGTCCATTTGCACCAGTTCCTTTATTCTCAGCGCACATCGGTCACTCAGTTTCATTCTCAAATGCTCCTGAGCAGCAGAGATGTTTAAATAACGAGACCTGCCCAAATATTTAGTGATTTTTCACGTGTTTACCATGATCACATAGGTTACTAATTAAAATCAATTTACCTCAATCACGTGATCACAGATTAGTAAAAACCTGCCCTGACTTTTACTGTAAGATACGCATTTGAGCGGTCATGTTGCAACGTCGGTATTCATATAGGGCAGCTGTCAATTCTGCCTTCTTTGTGTGCATTTCATCATGCTATCATAGTTCAGTAGAGCTGAAAACAGTTGCCTCACACTGAAATTAGTCCTGCATTTTTTGTTTGCGGTATTGTCTGTGTATGCGTGTGTGTCAGTGTGTGTGATGTTTAATCAGCCTGGGCCTCTGCTCACTCTCTTGACTTCCCTGACAGTGTGCGTGTTCGTGCAGTGGTGATGACACGTGATGACTCCAGTGGCGGTTGGGTGCCCCTTGGAGGTGGCGGCCTCAGTCATGTGGTCATATGTAAAGGGCGGAGTCATGACGGCAGGGGGCGGAGAGAATACATCATACATGGAGAGCGGCTGCGAGATCGAGCAGTGAGTGTGTGCGTGTGCTGTCTTTGGTGCCACGTTGCTCCTCAACACCACCTAAAGACTGTAGGCTCATAAAATGTGAGGGCATGATTTGAAGAAACATCTTGGCTGCTGAACTAACTTCTCATGTTGCTGGGATTTGTGTCTTTAGCCGGTGTTGGAGTGTGCTGTGCAAAGGGGGTTAGTGTACAACAAGGTGAACCCCATCTTTCATCACTGGCGAGTAGAAGATCGAAAGTTTGGCCTTACGTTCCAGAGTCCTGCCGATGCCATCTCCTTTGAGAAAGGGCTGCAGACTGTCATAGACAAGCTTGACAGAGGTAGAGATACACAAGTCACACTTAAAGTCCTTCATTAGTTGTGTTCCCATTGGCCTTTAGCATCTAGCAATGCCTAAATCTTCTCTATTCATGTCATCAAGGCTCTGACTCTCCCTCGTCCTCCACACCAGAAGAGGCTGACACAGAGGATGATGGACAAGCTGTGAGTATCTGAGCAGTTTGTCGGTTGATCAGTTGTTCTTTAACAAAGGGCTCATTTGCTCTGCCAAGGGGCCCCATTTCAGTTATCGCTGTTTTTGACTCGTGGGATGACATGTAGCCTCTGCCAGTCCCATACAGGAAGTGAGTCGTCATCCAACAGCAGAAAGGAGATGCTTCCCAAACCCATCACCATAGTGACGAGCGAGTCTTCGTCTACCTGTTTTGTGCGGCCAGAGGAGTTTAGTTTTGGATCCAGCCATGCTGTCACCACTCAGACACCTGCTCAGGTAACACAACACACTCTGCTCCAACTCCAGTATTAGTGACAACAAGATGCTCAAAGAAACAGACACATGTTGATTTGATTTTCAGTTGATTTCTGTGAACATTTTCTCATCACCTGTGTGAGCTCCAAAAAAGAAAGTTCTAAGAAGAACAGTGTGTAAGATTTAGGGGGATTTCGTGGCATCTAGTGGTAAAGATTGCAAACTGCAACCAGATGAAACTTTGCCTGGTTAAAATTCCTTTAGTGTTTATTGTTCAGGTATTGTCCAGGAGCTGAATTATCGGCAGAGGTGTCTTCCTCTCCAAAATAATGGACCAGGTGGCTGAAGTTGGTAAAAACACTGACTAAACCATTTTTGCCTTAAAAATCAACCTGTCTACCACACTGTTTGGCACAATGGAGATGGGCCACTAACCCAACAGTTTCATGTTTAAAAAAAAAAAAAAAAAAAAAATCAGTGTTTTTCTGATGTAGCTCATTGCGGAGGGGCTGCTAACTATGGTGGCCAACACAAAAACATGAACGGCCCCATCAAGAGCCAGTGTTTGGTCTGTCTGTTCAGGGCCACTGTAGAAAAGTAACATGGCAGTGTATGAAAAAAAAACCCAAAACCTTCTTATTTTCAGGTGATTATACACTAGAAAAACATATTTATTGTTTTATATTCCATTTCTGCAAATACATTCTCCTAAATCCCACACATTGGACCTTTAAAGTGGGATGTGGGAACCTCCTTGAGTGTTTGTGTTATTCTAAGTTCATTATTAGTCATTAAAGCAATACAAAAACAAACAAAAAGAAAACATGGAAGGTTGAATGTCTGAATTTGCCCCTCTGTCTCCACTCATAAGTTCACTTCTACATACATTTATTGATTCTTTATGAAGTAAAAGTAAAATCAAAATGGCCCACTGACATCCAAAAGTATGAAATCTTAATTAAATTGGAGTTCTCAATCATTTGTGCTTCTATTTGAGATATCCTAGAGATGAAAACCTTCTGTAACTGCTGCCCCAGTACACACTGTTCCTGACTCACTCTGTAATTCTATACCTTCTCCACAGATCCACACCAGGCCAGGACAGCACCAGCTCTCACAAATGACGGCTGTGTTGAATCCGCCAGCGCCCCCACCCCCACCTCCTGCTCCACCTACTCCTCCTGTGGGTCCCCCAGCCTCATCTCCTCTGTCCCCCCTCTCACCCACCATTTCTCTGCTCGAGGAGGGAGACCTGCGCAGTGTGGACCCTTGCAAAGACCTGTGGGGTTCTCGAGGTTATGAGGACTACCGAAGGGCAGGGGCCACCAGGACTATGGTTGGGGGGCTGACCGGGGGTGTGGTTGTCGGTGGTGGGGGGAGTCTGCAGGACAAGTCAGAGCTGTGCGTGGTACGCTTTGAGAAAGAGCTGACAGGGGTGGGGACAGCAGGCTGCGACGTGACAGTGAGCTTGGACAGTAAAGCTGCCCAGCGGCTGTCCTCATCGTCACCCACCTGTATGTCCATGCCCAACGCTGTGTCAGGCGTGTCCTCAGGTGCCGGCTCACCCCAGGAGACGGGCAAAGGCTCGCCCTCTCCGTGCTGCATCCACACCTCATTGGCCACGCCCCGGTCGCGGACTCGTAAGAGAGGAGGAGGGGCCAGCAGCGGCGGCGACCCTGGGGTAATCTCCCCCGATGACGACAGCCCGTGTCCTCAGGCTTCATCGTCATGCTCATCACGTTGTGTGTACTGCCGCTCTGTTTTCAGTGCTTCAGAAAATGGGCGGGGCCGCTGCAGAGATGCCCCTGACCCGGCCCTGCACTGCCTGCGCCAGTGGACCTGTGTGTGGTGCGCAGAAAGTCTGCTCTACCACTGCATGTCGGACTCTGAGGGAGAGTTCTGGGAGCCTTGCTCATGTGATGACTCGATGGGGGGCCACCCGCACCCCCTTTGCTGTGCCCGCTGGTTGGCCCTCCTGGCCCTGTCGCTCTTCGTGCCCTGCATGTGCTGCTACCTGCCTTTGCGCGCCTGCCTGCGGTGTGGAGAGAGGTGTGGCTGCTGTGGGGGAAAGCACAAGGCAGTCCGATGAGGCCAGGCTAGGGGGTGGGAGGGGTTCCCCGGACCAAGGAGGTTTGGATGTTGAGAGGAGAGAGCAAGAGATGGAGTTAGCAGGTGGAACAGTGCTCTCAGTAGACCCAGACCTCCGACGTGGCCCTCCAAATCCCACGGCCTTCCACTGCATTCCGCTCTTTCTCTTTTCAACCCGGGGCCTTCCTCACTGGTCCTTGCCTGCTGAGGGTGCACTACACTCAGACCAGGCTCTGTGGGAGTCATCTGAAGCCTTCATAGTGGATTTACTGAGGGTTGGCTGATCTAGAATTAGCAGTCAGAGACTATATCACAAGAAGAGAGTGGCAGAGGCAACGATGATGTGTACACTGTTTCAAATGTCTGTTTTTTTATTTAGAGAGAAAAACACAAAAAACTAAAGATGTTTATATATATGATTGTTATAATTTTAATTGGTATATTTTACTAAATGTAAAACATATTGACCGAATCCCCCAGTGGCACACACGATCACATATTCACAAACATGAGATCTTGAGGAAGTTATTCGTTTCATGTTGCCCTGTTTATCAGTCAGATGAGCAGATGTCACCCTTTACCTCTAATTTTTACCTCAGATGTCACTCAGCCCTGGTTATGAAATCACGAAGAGGAAGGGGAGAGAGTGGGGAGAGAGTGAGCGTGAGTGAGTGCAGTCTTCAAGAAAGTATGAGCATCTGAGACCACTAGTGTTGTCTTTTGGTTAAAGTAGTAGACCACAGTGGAAGAAAGGTTATCAAATGCAAAGGGACAATTAATGTTAAGGGAAGTTGCAATGACAACCACAAATACTTAAAAGTCATAATGTGATTCACTATGGTCCTTTGTAACCAAACACAAGGTTATTTTTGTTTTCAAAAAAAAAAAAAAAAAGTAAATCAAGAATGTGTGTCGACCATTATACACCCTCACCGTACACATATTTTTTCATCTTTCAATCCATGTATTTTCAATATTAATCATAGACGACATCACATCCCACCACTGTACTTGTTGAATCAGTCAAGGTGCTTACAACTGAGGCCTCTGAGCGAGTCTATTCTACCTAATGTACACAATGACCGTACAGTCCCAACCCCAAAGAAAAACAAAACAGGACCCCACGCTTACCAATCTGTAGATGTGTCTAGGCCTTTGAATGAGACACCACCAAAAAAAGAAAAGAAAAAAAAAGTTAAGTGCAATGAACAATGTATTGAAAGAGTATTTTTGTACCAGTCATTCACGTTAGGAAAAACGAAATCAAAAAGTGTTGGAATTGAGTGTTACTGTGTTCAATATCAAGCAGAAATGATTAATAGGAACACAAACTTGTCTTTGAGCAGCAGCACGTAGCTCACAGGTGTGACATTTAAACGTGCGTGCTGTAGACTGTTGACCCTGTGACAAGAAAAGAGACGCGTTAACTTGAAAAATATGAACGGCGGTAGATCTTTGTTTGGGCACAGTGGCAGATGTGTTTGCTGAATGTTGCTTTAAGTATGAAGTTAAAAAGCTGCTATTTTAAGTCCTGTCCTAACCCTATTCAAGCATTCCCGCTGCCTCTTAGCAATCCATGAGGTGGTGTGGCAGAGTCAAACAATCTTCAAGTTCAAGGTACTGAGGAAGCTAAATCATGTGTGAGGACAGCTTTTTTAAGCTGGGCTTAAAGATAAATTCACCACAAGACATTTTTTAAAAATGCGTCTGGTGGTGTACCTTGCATTACTGCATCTATTTTGCTGATTGGTCGTATATTTTTCTACTTTCAGTGAATAACTGGCCAAGGGTAGAACAAAAGCTATTACTATCACAGCTCCAATAGATTTTGTTACCAGAATGTTTTTCAAAAATCCTTAAGGTCTAGTGTGTAGGATTTAGGGGGATATATTGGCAGAAATGAAATATAATATTTACAACTAGGTTTTCATTAGTTTATGATTGCTTGAAACTAGGAGTCATTGCGTTTCCAGTACCTCAGAATAAACTGTTTATATCTACATACAGAGCGGGTCCTCTTCATAGACTGTGTAAAATAGTGGACGTAGCTACCGCAATGTTAGCCACTGGTTTGTTAACTCCTGTCTTGAGACCTCGAATTTGGCATTTTGGCTGTTGCTGTTTTTTTGGAGTCAGAAGTAACCATATTTGGATGAGAGGCTGGAGCTGTGGGGGAATGAGGGGTGAATCTGACTGAGAAGCTGAGGACACTATTGGCAGACAGCCTGTCACTCAAAGTGGCCAGCCCTTTGTTATATGTAACTGTAAGCCTTAATGAAATAAAAACGAGTGAGTTATTTAAAATTTTACCCCCTGTACAGTTGTCATGAAGAGGGAAATTAACTACAGGCTGTAAACATTATTAACTTTTATTTTTGCTGTAAAGTTGGGCATTTTAAAATGGGAGTGTATGGGGATTGACTGGCTTCTGGAGCCAGCCTCAAGTGGCCCTTTATAGAACTGCAATTTGTGGCACCTCCACGGGGGTTTCAATTTTGAGCTCTTGAGGTTGCTGCTTGGTCCTCTTCCATGGAGTTTGCCATGTTGTTTCTACAGTAGCCCGAAAGGGCCAAATCAAACACTGGCTTGAGACAGGGTCATTCACGTTTTCACTTCGGCCACTGTAGCTCTCGCTTGGCACTTGGGAGAAGTTTCAGATGGTTGCAGTCTCCAACCAGACCACTAGATGCCACTAAATCCTACACACTAGACCTTTAATATGTCAACATATTCAGTGAATCAAGGAGCAAGGCCCCTTTGTTCAGTCTCTCCACACTGGAGTTTAACAATCATGCAAGGTGTATTATAGAAGGGGCACAGAAATAAGTTACTCCGCAGAAATTTGCCTCTTGACCAAAATGCAATGCAGCCGCATGATTAACGAGATCACATTTTTTTTGTTGACCAAAAAAAACTAAGGCTCTTATGTCCCTGTAACTGTAGTTATTGGTCTCTTAATTGACATGAAGAACCAACTACTGAATGCAACAAGCTCAAGATTTAAAAAAAAAAAAAATGAAAAATTAAGAAATCTGTAAGCAAGGTAAATGTTGATTATACAGGTTGAATAAAAATGGGAACACTGGAAAACAAATTATAACATATAATGTTAAAATAACACATGAAATGCACTGAGCAGCACAGAATTATCATATACTAACAGTGTAAGAGAATCTGTGGGGGGATTTTCACCGGTAATACACACAATATGCTCTGTATAAGGAAACCACCTGGTAGACCTTGAATTATGGCAGAATGAACCTTTCAGAAGCTTCACCAGATTATTTACATTTTAGGTTTAGCCAAGAACTTTTATCCAAAGTGACTTAAAGTGAGTGAACAGGCAGTACTTAGGGTTCAGAGTCGGGGGATACAACTTCTGATGAACACGACTCCTGACCTCTTGGTTATGGGACGCTCATCTTCACTACTAGGCCAGCCTGCCAACAGTGTTGGTCCACTTAAATAAAAAAAGACATGCTGTCACAATAGCAGGAAACACAAACTCAGTCGGTCACTAGACTGCCATTCCCTGATCCTAAATTAACCCTTTGTCCTGCACCCACACAATCCCCACAAATCTGCAATGCATAGACGTGCACACAGACACACACGTTCACTTGATGGTGCAGATATACAGAACTAGTAAAGCCATTGCACACAGTTTGCTACTTCTGGTCCAGAAATGGTGTTAGAGTACAGTACTGACAGTCATGAGATCACTATTGCAGGCCCCATTCTTACATCTTAATAAATGTGCCTTTTGATTTGAGTAATCAATAACTTATGATTTCTAAGTAACTCTGTGTTAAGTACTATTTACTTTTTGGGTTATTGATTTCTGCCAATGTGCATATTTTCAAATGTACGTATTTATTAGTTTCAAAGTAATTAATGAGATATTACCTGTTTATTTATTTATTGAGATATTTATTCTGATTCTTTATTTTTTTGAGACAGGTTTTTATCTTCCGTGCTGTCTTACTTCTGACTTTGTGCCAATGTGCTGCTTTGAGGTGTTACATATCGTGGGTTTGTATCATTATTAAACCCTCACTCTATATTTTAAATCAGTGTCTACTTCTCTCTCACGTGTGCATGTCATTAACTCACTGTGCCTTTTACAAAACACTGTATGAAAGTTGTATTCGATAATTATTCCACAATGCTTTCAAAGGAATTTGAAAAAAAAAGAAAAAGAAAAACAACTATGAATGTGTTCATTTGTTTCAAGCCTTTGAACATGTTTAGATGTTGGAACAAATAAGTAGATTTTTACAAATGCTGATATCTCCTATTGAAACACAACTATGCAGGGGGCTAAAGCAAATACATCCAGTGACCATTAGGGAAGTAAAAGCACTTTAATAAAGTTCCTCAAGTACAAAAGGAAAGAAGAACAGTGACACAAATGTAATAACAACTCAATTCTCTAAACTTAAGTCTGCCCTCAACAGAACAGGCACAAGGTGTAATTACAGTAGCATCCTTCAGGTGCTGTGATCAGTTACTTAGCAGAACACATGTGCTGTCTTTTGTGTTTGAGGATCTCAGTGGAGGTGAGGGTCAGGTCTTCATCACAGACATCACAGTGATAAACTCTGGTGAGACTGGACACTGAGGATGAGCTTGCCTTTCCACCTTCTGGCTCTGAAAACCACAAAACATACTCCACAGTTAGTCTCAAATTATTCATCTCTTAATATGAGTCAAGTCAGCTTCTGCATATGTCATCTGGTGCATTAGTTCAAGTGATCAAATACCAACAGATGCAACACAATAAACATCAACATGAGAAATTCCTGACCTTCCTCTGGCTGCTGCTGTTCTCCTGCTGGCCTGCAGGAGGCCTCATGCTGCATGCGTTCAAGTGGAGTCAGAGGCATGTAGAGGTCACAGTTAGGACAGCTCCAGAAAGTGCGTAAACACTCACTGTAGAGATCCTTTGAGTCCTGTTAATAATGCAGTGGAAACACAAGGATTGATGAGATTTTTGTCAGGTATGGTGATCAGGTTATTTTAAGTAAGATGTATTTAACAAAGGAAGGTGAATAATTCAAGGGGGAAAAAACATCTTTTGGAGGCATGAAATTTGAGAGATAGCTTGAACTAGCTGGCCATTATTTTGTTATTTACCTTTTATAAAAAATAATCTTGTTAGGGAGTTAAACTCCTCTGTTTTTAGTTTTATTTGGATTTTTTGTTTTTATTTTTTAGGAATAGCCCTGTGACAACCTGTTTTACAATCACACATTAACACACTACAGCTGTTTTCCAGCTGCTCTGTCAGAGCACTCAGTTGTTGAGGTTACGTCAAGCTCTAACCTAAGTTACATTTAGCCCACCCCCTTTTCAACACTTTTAGACTTATATATAAATTATATAAAGAAATACCACTCTGGTGGTTTCTGCGATGAGATGACAAACAATGTCACAATATCAATAATGTGGGAAGGGACAATACAAAAGTTGACAAATGCTCTGTATGTTGTGCTGTGATCCAGCACCTGGATCCCTGAAAACAATTAAGTGCCTCCTACATGTATACAACCATAGTTTCCGTATCCGACATAGAGTAAATATGTAGGAAATTGCAAGTTCTCACTAGCATCACATAACCTTGAAATATATGGAACTGCTGTTTTTTAATTGATTGTAGGGGTGGCTTAAAATTCAGCAATGCAAATAAAATAATGACAGTTCATTTTTATGTACAGTTCACCTAAAGTGACCTTTACAAATACACAATTTTCCACAGAATTATGGGAAAAGCTCTTGAATGCTTGTCTAGATTTCCACTGTTTCAGACAGACTCACAGCCAAACAGTTGTAGTTGAAGAAGCTGGTGACACGCAGGCCTCCCTTAATCGGGTCCGGCTTGACCTTTACTCCTGGAAACAGTGAGTTTACAAATGGAGCTTGGGTATGAGACAGCTCAGATTCAGACTGAGGGCCGATGTACAGGTTCTGGGTCTGGAAAGCTGTGAGCCGCCGTAGGCTGTAACTGACCTGGGAGGGAAGGTAAGAAGCACACAGAAAGTACAGAAAGAGGATATTAAATGAGATTGTAAAATGCGAATGAACTTCTGAGTCACTAGTAATTATTTGCATCAAGAGTATGTGTATGAGCTATATATTATTTTTGGGTTGCTTTATACTGTATCAACCAGGTCAGCGCTGCATCAGTACCTCAGTGTAGAGCAGAAAGCGGACCAGGCCTTCGCTCAGCTTCTCCATGGTTTTGCGGGACACCCCCTGGACTGCTGCTCCCCCCACTGTGCTCTGTCCCAGCTGGGCCAACAGGAGGCGCTCCCATTCAGCCCTGAGGGTAAGAGCTGTGGACAGCACCTTCAGGGCCTCCTCTGGCTCCCTCAGCTCCAGCTCCAGCCAGCCGTCCACCACCAGACGTGTACAGTCAGCATTACTGTCAATGGAATTTGCAACCAGCAGCAGTGCCTACAGAGCATTCATAGACACACAGAGCATTAAAGGTCTGATTCTTAGTTTCAGGTGATCATACACTTATGAAAACATACTTATACATATTATATTCTGTTTCTGAAAATATACATCCCCCTAAACCCTACACACTGGACTTTTAATACTACTACATGATGCGTAAATGGACCAGAGCTGGGCAATATGGAATAGAACAAATCATGGTACAACAACAATACAGTTGGTGGGGTGACACATTATAGATTTTAAATTTTATATACATGTTTTATTAAAGGAATACCGTGTTAGATTGAAGTTGCTAAGAAATTGTTTTTCTTGCATGCCTCCATGGTGAGCAGAGAATTAATAAATAGCAAACAATCTTGATGAATTCAAGTAAGGGAGTTTGGCATTTAACACAAGTAAAACTATATTAAAGCCTCTGTTTACAAACTCTTAGACAACTTATGCAGTATTATCCAAATCTCATTTATCCAGCCATATTCTTAGTACTTCCAAGACATGCATTTTCACTAAAACCTTAGCATTTAAAACACTTTTGCGTACAAGCAGTGCACAGTAGTGCAGTGTTTGAAATCTGCTCATGCATTCCATTGAGTTTTTAATGTGGGCTACTCATCTGTGCTTGAGACTGTTTATGTGCAAGTGTTATAAACAGTACTTTTTTTTTTTTTTTTTTTTAGCAAGAATGCATGTGTTTGGGAAGTGCTCAGCATACGATTGGATAGATGAGACTTGGATTATACTGCGTTGTGTGCGAGTTTCTAAACAGATGTTTTGATATAGCTTTGCTGTTGTTATACTCAAGACTTCAATTCACTAGGAATATTTGATGACCTTGGGTTCTCTGTTCATTAAGGAAGCATGCGAGAAAAGCAAAGCTTTCTTTAAAAATTCAAGGCAACCCAAGTGAGTAATTTATGACAGTGTCACCTGGCGTAGATGGATCTATGATATTGCAATACCAGAACAAACAAACTGATAGTGGATCACACCATATGAATCTTTGTCCTAATCCTTGAACAATTTAGGAATCACATCAAGCCAAAATCTGGATCAAATAGATTTACCTTCACTATGTCATTTGACTTTAACATAATACAGAACTAAATCAGGGTAATTCCAAGAGGATTAGGAAAAATAAAACATTGAGCAGTTTGTGGTGGGAACAGGAACATCCCACATCTGGTACTAACTTGCAGTGCTGGAACCCGCACACAGTTGGACAAATATGGCTTGTTGGTCTCCAACAGAGTGACAAAGGCTAGCAGCTGGTGTTTGCTGCTGTCCCTCCTATCAGGCCCTGCAGGCAGGAAATGGAGACAAATGAGACATGATGAGAGACATGCAAGAGTGAAAGGAAGAAACATATGAGGACCGAAAGACTTCATCTGTGGATCAAGAGGACAAGCATAGATACATGATCATTCTGGAGTGCAATTATTCCCATAATATTTGTTTCACTACCAACAAATGAGACCACTGCTGAGAAAAATGGTGGCTGGGTTCTTTAAGTGCAGAACAAGCAGGTAGAAATATTTTCTATGCAACACCAAGAAAAAAATTAAGAAACATCATCATAAATAACAGATGCTGTCTTTTCTAGATTTAAAAGTGACTTCCTGAAAGACACATTTTGGGTTAGCAGCTGATTAATAATTCAGGCAGTGCTTAAAAGGCTTTAAAAGTCAAATGTGAATTATTAGTAAGTTTAATGTCTTGTAAAGTAATTTAAAGGCGTGTTTTGTACAAACAAACAGTAAACTTAGACCAGTCGTGACTTTGTACTTGTTGCATGTATGTGACTCTCTTGTCATGCACAGGCTGTCATTGCTGTCAACTTTATTTTCCCATGGGAAATAAGCCTCATTGTTTTTAGTCTTATCTTGACTGTTTACTCCTTTAAAGTTTTGGCTTTCACAGCAGAGGTTTACCCATTTCTCTGGTGTCTTCCTCAGGCACCTGTAGCACCTCTGGGTCGCTGGCAAACACACTGGTTGGGTGGATTACCACTCCCTGCTTATTCCTTGTATGAAACACCTAAACAATGTAAAATCACAAAGTGGAAGTTCAACCTTCATCATTCTTTCAATCACTAATGAAAAACTTGGTTTACTGACACAAGTTTCACCCCTTCATTATTATCAAAACTTAAAAGCTGGTTTGGGTACAGCAGGAGGCCTGACCTGGTCTGAGTCCTTGCGGTTGGAGTTGTGTTCATCAGGCACTGCCAGCTGGGGGAAGAGGCCTCGGCAAAGCAGCAGCTTGAGCAAAGCCTGCTGCCGGGAGGACATGTCCTGGCTGACGTTGGCTGCGTCCTGCAGCTCTGACACATTGTGACGCAACTTGAACTTCACCTCCTGTTACAGACCGAACAGCACCACACAGAGAGATCACTCAGAGTGTAACTGTCTTAAACATACACAAAGAGACACAAACATCTCTGTAAAGATTTTTCCTATTATACAAAGATAACATCCTGTCAGTTCTATCAGTTTGTTGTTGCCAGGACCCACAAAACATCCCTCTACATCTTTCTGCAAATTGTTTAAGCTAACTGGGAAAATCTGACAAAAACATGACCCACAAAGCAGAACCTGCTTCTATTAACTGAAACTTTAAGGCTGCAACTTTTAAAGATTGTCAAAATAACAAGCAAATCAATTATGTTTTTTTATTTAATTCTGGTTAATGAATCATAAGTGTACCACAAAAAAGCACAAAAACACACAGGGTTTCAAGCTGAGTGTTAAAAGTTGGTGTTGAGGTTTATGGCTGCTAGTGGCAACCTTTTTCCATGTTACACTGTACTCTGAGCTCACCTGTATGTCCATGTTCTGTCCTGATCCCCCCTTGTCCCTCTTGCCTCTACTGACTCCCTCTGTGTCTGATCCTGAGGAGAATTCTCCATCCTGCCCTTCATCCAGCCTCAGGACTTTACGTCTGCTGCTCTCCTGCTGCTCATGATCTCTCTTCAGCTGATGCAGCTTCCTCCTCTCTGTTAGCCTCTCCCTACGCTTCCCGCGGTCACCACTAGAAGGAGCACTACTCTCTGATTCCAGTAGGCCGTGGCTCCTCAGCAAGTCCTGTTAGAGAGAGGAAGCTCACATCAAGCAGTGGTGACACATCAGAAACTTGCTACTGTTTTCGTATTATTTTTTTCTGTGTGTCAGTAGCGTGCCTTGAACTGTCTGCGTAGGTTGACCATCTCATATAGTCGTTGCTCTTCCAGGCCTCTCCTCCTGCACCATTTCCTTGAGCCACCACCTCTCTCTCCCTTCACCTGTTGTTTTATGTACAGCGAAGACCATAATATATCAAATCTGTCTAAACTTTTCATATCAAATAGCCATTGTCAAATAATGTTTCTATTACTGACCTCCACCCAGGCATTGAAGGTGTTGAGTAAGGTAAAGGGGTCTCCGTGGTTGCTGTGAAGGGGCTGGCGGGCGGTGGCACAGTCTGGGTTGTGCTGTGAGCTGCGCAGAAAAGGTGATTGAACACTGAGGGCTGCTGCCACTGTCAATACTGGCTCCACTAGGTTAAACAAACAGCCCAGCACCAGCATCTTCCCTGAAAGAACACACACAAACACACACACACACACACACACACACACACGCTTACCTAAATCCAGGTCATACTGTATGTGTCGTACTTTTAAAGTCCAGTGTGTCATTGCTAAATTAATTGTTACATTGTATATAATTACTTCAAGTGAAACCAAGTCTGAAATTACTGGTATGCTATTTTTTTTTAAAGTTTTTTTTTGGGGGGCATTTTTAGCCTTTATTTGACAGGACAGAGAAGCGTGAAGGGGGAGAGAGAGAGAGAGGGAGTGACATGCAGCAAAGGGCCACAGGCTGGAGTTGAACCTGGGCCGCTGCAGCAACAGCCTTGTACATGGGGCGCTTGCTTTACCACTAAGCCACCGACGCCCCACTGGAATGCTATTTAAACTTTTCCAACAATTTACCACCACATTGCTTGCTGCTGTCAGCTTCATGAAATATGATAAGATAAAAAAAATGCATAAAAGACAAACAAAAAAGAAAATTAGAATACACAATGTGACTGTGGTGTTGGGAATCTTACCTATGACCACATCCACTGGCAATTGTGCCAGCAAACTACCAATGGAGGTCAGTTCAGCACGACTGTCTAACGCCCCCTGTTCTTTCAGATAAGTGACTGCAGTCTGGATACTAGCAGCTGGAGGTGGATCAATGAAGACAAAAGAAAGTGGATCTCCAAGACACATGCTCTTCATCTGCAGGAGAAAAAAAATGCTATGAATAAAGCTAGAATTTAACAATGGAATTTGAAGGATTAAAAAGAAGAATTGATATCCTGCTTTCTATGGGATGTTGTTACCTGAAGAATAAGGGAGTCCAGAGCAACTCTGTGGATTTCAGGCACAGGATAAGGTGCGAAAGCATCGTAGTCAGACTCAGCGTACAGGCGGTAACACACTCCTGGACCTGTACGACCGGCTCGACCTTTCCTCTGCTCAGAACTGGCTCGGCTGATCCAGAACTCCTGCAGACGTTGCATCTTGGCCTTAGGATCAAAACTCATTTCCTTTACCTTCCCTGTAAAAGAATCAATTCATATGGTTGTTAGTCTACCTCTTTGCTCTTTTATCCTATCTAAATTTCTTCAAAGTTAGAAAAAATGTATTCCCCCAAAAACCAGCATGATGTATTTAATTACTTTTGAACCTTTAGGATCCTCACTAGATTTAAAATTCAGAGATTGTGAGCAAAGCTTGGCAGCACAAAATTAGGTTTGTTAGGATGGGCTCATTGGTTAGTTAAACAAATTTTAGTTAATTCCCTGTTACAAGTGTACTACTAGTTTCATACCTGAGTCTACAACAAAGCGCACTCCATCTATTGTAACTGAGGTCTCAGCAATATTGGTTGAGATGATGCACTTTCTCACCCCTGGAGGAGCAATGTCAAACACCTGATGAATAATATGATGAGAGATAATTACAACCAATAATCCACAGCTAACATATCAGATTCAAATATTGTATGTCCACTGTAATCCAAACAAAGCTGACTGTGCCTTATCCTGCTGGGCCAGTGACAGGGTGCTGTGCAGCGTTAAGACAATCCAGCGACGTGTGTGTGTGGCATAAATCTGACAGGCCTCCTGGATGGTGGAGATTTCTGCTACACCACTAAGGAAGATGAGCAGGTCGCCGCGTTCCTCTGGAGGGTAGCGCTGATCGATGCCCTGCAGGACGCGCAGATATGGTCTGGGATCCATTTTCTCTGAACGTGAGGACTGCTCCTCAGGTGGAATGGGCTGGTATATCACCTTAGCACAGAAAACAGAGACAAAAACTTAGATGCAATTTAAGAGAAAGTATCTGACAAATTCTCAAACCCTGAAGAAACTGTAAACGTTGTTTTTGGAACATAATTTCTTGATTTAAAGCTTCAAATGTGTATCCCACTCAAGTAAAGGTCTGGACACTTCCAGTGCATTTGTCTTCGAGCATGCCCATATCAAACCCCAGATAACTGATTCTGACGAGTGAGATGCATATTTACATTTGTGATCACTGCCATCCTCTGCTTACCTGTATAGGAAACAACCTGCCTGGCACCTGCAGCACAGGAGCACTATTGAAATAGTCAGAGAAAAGCTTGATGTTGATTGTGGCTGACATGAGAATGAGACGCAGGTGTGGGTTGTCAGCCAGCAGAGAGCGCAGGACCCCAAGAAGAAAGTCACAGTGAAGATGTCTCTCATGGACCTCGTCGACAATCAGCACCTGATACTGAGCCAATGTCCTGTCCTGTTGGATCTGTCGGAGCAGCAGCCCCTCAGTCAGGAACAGCAGTTTGGTGGCCAGCGTCCGGGTGGTCTCAAAGCGGATCTGGTAACCTACCTGCAAAACATGACAGCATTTCATTAGCTCAAATGCATACAAATATGTACTTTATATATTGACAATCACAGCAAACAAATTAAGAGAATATATTTCACTAAATCTTCAAATAACAATATTTATTTACTATTAGTTCATACGCATGGTATCTATTTGGTCCTTATTGAATCTGATAATAATACAATATGTGTTTCTTTTTTTTTTGTAGTGGTACTAGTGAAGTAAAAAGTGCAATATTTCAACCTAAAGTGTAGCAGAGTATAAGTATAAAGTAGCTGAAAATTGCTACACTCAAGAAAAGTGCAAGTACCTCAAAACAGTACTTCAGCACAGTATTTAAGTAAATGTATTCAATTACTTTCTACCACTAAGAAAAACTCCCTCAAGTCCATTTGCCTTTGACTAATTACTTCTGAAGGACTTGTGTGTTAATTGAATGTTCATAGACAAGTCAACAAATACAAAACAAAAATCTATGGGCTATATGGTGCTTCAACAAAGGTAAGAAGCTGTGTTTGATCTTCCGTGACAAACCTTTGAGCCATACTGATTGAGACTCTCAAAGCTGACCCTCTTTGCGAGGGATATACAGGCAATACGTCGAGGCTGAGTGCAGGCTATGTGGCTGAAGCCAGCTGACAGAAGATACTGAGGTACTTGTGTGGATTTCCCGCAGCCTGTGTCCCCTGCCACCACAACCACAGGGTGACGCCGCACCAGCTCCACTATCCTGTCCCGATACTGGAAGATGGGCAGGTTCTTTTGCTCCCGGCGAAGCTTGGCCAGCTTTCCAAAACTCTGCCTCTGGCTGAAGTCCAGGAAATGCAGGAGAGCCAGGCGGCAGTCTGAGATCTCCTGGCTGCCTGGACCCGAGGATCTCTGCCTGCCTCTGTGCTCTGACTTCCCGAGGCGCTCCTCGACATCCCTGGTGCAAACAGATACATTAATCCGGTAACGAGCATCATACTCTTTAGGAAGGCCAAGGTCTACCTTTCCAGTGCCAGTCTTTCTCCTGTCTTTACCCTCCTCTCTGTCCTGTTTTGCTCCTGACCCAGACATGTCCCTCTTTGTTTTGAACCTCTGGAAGCGGTCAAAGAAAGCCCAGAACTCTTTGTGCTCCGCGCTGCCCGCCTGGATGTAGTCATGCGGGCGGAAAAACACCTCGTCCAGCTGGGCTCGGCACTGCGGGCTGTCCCAGTCCCAACTCCGGCTGTCTCTCCTCTGGTCCGAATCCATTTTACTGTAAGTTACGCTAACGTTACCCGGCTTCACCACCAAGTTATTCTCTAATAATGAGTCAAATCCATAGGTTTACGGCTTTGCAAACACGCAGCTGTTTGATAAACATGTTGCCTCTAATTTGGACGGACTAACGTTAAATTTTAGCTAAAAAGGTACCATCTATTTTAACTCTATTTTTTAAATCCATGTTTCTGAGACAGGCCGAGCATCAGTCTTTTACGTTGCTTTAAATTGCTACATCTTAGATTATTGGAAAATAATGTTACGACTGTAAGAAAAGAATAACTAACGTTAATGAATAAAAACTGGGCAAATAAAGCTCCAACTGCTGCGAGGACCGGGGGAACAATAATATGGTGGGACCGTATCCGCTCCGCTATTAAATATCTTCCGGAAAAGGGCAAGGGTATATTCGTTTGTTCTTTGTTCCGGGGTGAATTAAATCGGTTTGTTTTTTTAATGTTTTATTCAAACGACTGGCTTTTTCAGATGACACACTGTATTTTTTTTTACCCCTCACATTTAGCACACATAAAAGCTTAACAGAAAACAATGGAGACACATATGAAAAGCAAAAATAAAAACAACATAAATTATAATTTGAATGTGGACCAGAATGAGCATTTCTTTTTGACACCCCCATCATTCATCTATCTTGTAATACCCATAAACATCCTGTTGAAGTAAAGACTAAATGAAAAATATTGCACAGTGAACAAATCAATTCAAATCCAAAATCAGTTTAAATTAGTTGCAAAGGATAACCAATATGGTTGTCATAAAGTAATTCAAAAATCATAGATAAACTGCATGTCAGAGAATGATAACACAAATGCAGAGACGGTTATATTAGACATATTTTATTTAAAAACATCTGCTATAAAACACACATTTACAGATTTGAGATGGACTGAACTGTCATGAGTACTGATTTTGTGCTGAATGAAATAGAGGTCATAACATTGTATTAAACATGAGAGATGGAACTCAAACAAAACCTACTATAATATACTGTTTTTTATGCTGATAGAAAAGCAGTTCACAGCTGTTAAAATGAAATGCTGTGCATAACAAGGCTAATGCTAGTGAACATTCATATCATTTACTTCTCAGGGATTTCTGCTGGAGTGAAAATAAATGATAAAATTTGTAACATACCAAGCCATAGGAGGTAAGGTGGAATGAGCGTACTGCCATTTTGTTTTAAATTTATAAAATTTACAACAAAGACAACAACAAAACATGGTGGGAAATTGTGGCATCTACTAATAAAACACAGGACAACACAGAGTACAAGGATGCACATTTCCGTTTATGTACATGTGAAACGATCACACCTAAAATCTATTTCGTGTGCAGCACATAACATTGTTCTCCATCAAAATACACTTAAACAACAGAAAAAAACACAAAAATAAAACATTTATTTACATTTAAAAACATTTCATCAACCCCACCCTCATAAAAATCACAGTAGACATAAAATGTGTTGAAATTGCTCTTCAAGCAAACAGTGCATTTTCCACTGCAGCTGCGACCAGGAGTCAAGGCCACTACTTCAGCTGAAAAGTCAGAGTGGCAAAGCAAAAAATGGTCATCAATCCGTGTTAATGTCAATAGGGCCTGAGTCCGACTATTTTGTAGTTGTCTACACTCCTGTCTTCTCTTTGATCCAGCCACGGTATTTGGTGACTGTTGTGTAGATGCCAGGTTTGTTTCTGCGGGCACAGCCATCACCCCAACTGACCACTCCTGCCAGGAACATACGACTTGTAGATGGACTGGACAGAGGGCCGCCAGAGTCACCCTAACGGAGACAAATAGACATGTACATTAAGTTACTACATGGGAACTGTGTGGGGAATTTTCCTTTCTCTCTGCCCTTTCTTCACCTTTTCCTCCTTCACCGTCCCTTTCTAATTTTTCCATTTTTCCATTGGAAATCAATGTGATCATTTAAACTGTGAGGCAAAGCAAAATAAAATTATAATAATAAAAAAACACAGCGTAATGCACTCACTTAAAAAAATGACCCTGTGTTTTTTGATTAATGAGATTATTATCTCAATTATGTGAAACTTTATGTGAAAAATTGAAAGAGACACTGCTCTTTTTTTTAACAAGGTAAGAACATTGTGAATTCTCATGAGATTGTTCTGATTAATTCCGAAAAACAAAAGTAGATTATTGTCAATGAAAAGTTAAAAAGCAGGACAGCATGGGTTTTTATTACCTGACAAGCATCGACTCCTCCGCTCAGCACTCCAGCACACAGCATCCGAGATGTGATTTGCCCTCCCATCAAATCGTTACACACTGTGCGGTTGATGATTCGGACCTGGGCCTTTTGGAGCACTTTTGCAGCAAATCCTGAAGCGCAAACACACACAGGAGTATACCGTTACGCTTGGTCTAAATGTCATGTCATTAGGTTGGGCCTTTCCCAGTGATCAAGGTTCCGGTAATGGCAGGCCTTCATCAGAGATAAGTTATTGTTTCTAATGGCAGGTCCTCAGTAAAAAGGTTTGGTGTGTATTAACGTACATACTACATGACATCTATTTGTAGGCAAATGTAGAGCTACTACAATGAAAATATTTCAACACATTATGAAAACCCAGTATATATCAGAGAATCATCAAACAAAATCACAAAATTAACACCAAACCAAAACAAACCAAATGCATATTTGAATTAACCACCCAATTATAATGTATAGTACAATTAAAAACATTTATTCAGAGCCTAAAAATATTTTTCAGAGATAATCTGATATTTTTCTTTATTGAGTCAAATTTGAATCAGCATTGACTACTACTACTACTACTACTACTACCAACTACCAATTAGGGCTGCAACTACTGGTTATTTTAATTGTCGATTCATCTCTTGATTAATCAACTGGTTGTTTGGTCTATAAAATGTAAGAAAATAGTGAAAAATGTTAATCAGTTTTTCTCAAAGCCAAAGATGATGTGCTCAAATGTCTTGTTTTGTCTACAACCCAAACATAATCATTTACCTTCATAAATGAGTAAAGAAACTAGAAAATATTCTAATTTAAGAAGCTGATATCGGAGAATTTTGACTTTTTTCTTAAAAAAATGCTCAAGCTGAATACTTGATCATCAAATTAGTTGGCAATTATTTTAAAATTTGACAGCAAATAGAATAACTGATTAATTGTTGCAGCTCTAATACCAATATTACATCCAATTAAAAACTCACAAACAAGAAACTATGACTGATGCTTCTTTACTAGTGGCTCTTCACGAAAATGAGAAATAAAAGGCTTGTTATTTGTGCGGACTCACCTCCTTCTCGAGTGGCACCCCATCCAGTGATCCACACAGTGCTCCCACTTGGAAAATCGTGTTGGGGAGCCGGCAAGCAGATGGGCTTGATGTAATCAGAGTAGGTGACAGGACTGTCCAGCTCCATCAGGGCGATGTCATTGTCAAAGGTGAAGTCATTGTAGTTAGGGTGGGATATGATCTGCTTCAAGTTCCTCTTCACCACAGGATTTCCAGTCTGCTGCTGGCTGTGCATGCCGAGGTTTGCTTCCCAAGTGCCGGGCTGGGAGAATCTGAGGACGCACACCAAAACAGATCGCAAAGTTCATTCTTAATCTAGGATGATTAATAGCCACATCACGTGGCACAAAAATCACATCAGAAAATATTAATGAAAAACCCACTTGTTAGGCCTAGCTGTTCAGACCTTGTTAATCATTAGTTAAAGGGCAACTTTGCCATTTTTCAACATGGACCCTTTTTCCTATGCTTTTATGTCTGAGTAGTCTCTATATACAGACTCTACATTCAGTGAATGTAGAGTCTGTAGGCAAACCCTGGAGATCTTGCCTCCGGAAGAAGAGTGGAAGAGCCCTGGTTTCCGGTGCTAGGCTGATTGTAGTTCGCGTGATATTGATCAACCACGTTTGATCCGGCTGCAGCTGTTGCCAGGTTAAACGCTCCATGCGGTGAACTAACGAGTCGGAACATAATTGGCGTCACTGCAAACTCTGAATCCATCGCAATGGTTCAGCATAATTACTTATATATTAACGGAAGTCGGAAACGGAAATCCGCCTCCTCAAACCGGAATGCCAAAAAAATCGGGGGTCTGCCCCCAGAGGTTGTATCGCCGTCTGCCAGAAGTCAGACGCCGAATACAGCCAATGGGTTCCGAGAATGATGTCTGAGTGACTGATGTAAACAACAACAGAAAAGCAGCTGAGAGTTTTACTGCATCGATTGAAAACAATGGTTCGTGTTTATGCTTATCCGAATTGCAAGAACAGGATGTCGCGGAACATCCCGTACAGCTTTCATAGGCAAGATGCTTCGGACAGCAAGATGCTGAAGTTGTGGCTAGTTGTGCTACAAATGGATGCTAACACTCCTGTCCAGACACTGCACCTTGCAGACCATTGGGTCTGCAGTGCTCACTTCTCCCAAGATGACTACTGCCAGCCGAAGAAGAGAAGACATCCAATCCCAAAACACCTCTTCCTCAAGAAAACAGCTGCCCCACGAGTAGAGAGCTACAGACACACTGGTGCAAAGCTCTCACGAGATGACATCACACACAGCCCAGAGGTAAGGGAAACGCTTATTGTGCTATTTACAGAGATAACACTGGCGATCTGGAGCGGTCAGTGGCGAAAAAAAAGCACTTTTAACGCGCAAACTTATACAAGACGCATTTGCCCTCGTTACCGTTTTAGCTCGTTTCGCGGCTCCTGGCTGCATCTGCCTCCCTCAATATGTATGTACGGCAGCCCGAGCGGACAATCCAACCAGCCAGAGAACGCATTTCGTGTGTATAAATAACCCAACGAAGAAGACAGCGGAAGGAAGGAAGAAGGAGGAGGAAGTTGAAGTGGCATGTTTTCTGCTGGACAGGTTAACTACTAAAATAAATGCTACTATTTGTCAGCATGTAGTATAATAGCGTTACATGTCAGAATCGACAAGTAGGGAGTGAGGAGGAGAGTTCATACCGTTACATCATCTCCAGGTAGAGCAATTACTGTGAAACACTTGCGAAAATTTTAGTCTTATGTCAAAGGCATAACATACAATAGGATAGCAGTAATGTTACTCCTGTGTACCCTGCTGACTGGATTCAGTACAGCTGCAGCCTATTTCAAATCACCTGTGCCGTGGACTGTGTAACAAACCTGATGAAGCCATAGGCAAAACACATTGTTTTGTAGACTGATTAATAAAATAAGAAGCAATTCAGCCCTGTGTGCGGTGAATCCACTTTTGTTATCCTCGGAGGCCACCGTAACTTTGCCGACGGGAGGGGTGAGCACAGGTGAGCGAGTGAGCGCTGCAATCTAGAATCTAAATGTTACATGTCACTGTTTTCAACCCATTGTACACACTGGCCCTTTAAGTTTCAAAGAGCAGCGAGAGTCGCAGAGAATGTTTTAACTCAGATGGCACCCAAAGTGAACTGAGTTTTTAACTGAGTTTTCACATAGTTAACATGTCACTACAGTCTGGAACATTCCCAAAGGCCTTGAAAACTGCGGTCATAAAGCCTCTCCTAAAGAAGAGCAGTCTTGATGCCACAGTCCTGAACAACTACCGGCCCATTTCAAATCTGCCGTTTTTAGGCAAAGTCCTTGAGAAAGTTGTTTACCAACAGCTGACTGACTTTCTCCTAATGAACAACTCCTTTGATGTTTTCCAGTCAGGTTTTAGACCCCATCACAGCACTGAGACCGCTCTTATTAAGGTGACAAATGACATCCGCCTGAACACTGACGCAGGCAAACTCTCAGTTTTAGTCCTGCTAGATCTGAGTGCTGCTTTTGACACTGTCGATCATGAGATCCTGTTACAGAGATTAGAGGACTGGGTGGGCATCTCTGGCAATGCCCTAAATTGGTTGAAGTCCTATCTAGAAGACAGGAGGTACTTTGTTGAAATTGGTAACTGTGCCTCAGACCACATGGCCTTGACCTGTGGGGTGCCCCAAGGGTCAATCCTGGGACCCCTTCTGTTCAATCTATACATGCTGCCTTTAGGCCAGTTAATACAAAGTAATAATGTGTCCTACCACAATTATGCAGACGACACTCAGATCTATGTCTCACTGACAGCAGGTGAATATGGACCAGTAGATTCACTCTGTCACTGCATCCAACAGGTCAGTGTGTGGATGCAAAATAACTTTCTCCAGCTAAATTCAGACAAGACTGAAATCATCGTATTTGGTCCACAGAAACAAAGAGAAAGTGTCAGCAGTCACCTCCAGTCTCTCTCTCTAAAACCTACAAATCAGGTTAGAAATCTCGGGGTAATAATGGACTCAGACTTGAACTTTAACAGCCACATCAAATCAATAACATCAGCAGCCTTTTACCATCTAAAAAACATTGCCAAAATCAAAGGTATAGTGTCTAAACCTGACTTGGAGAGACTTATCCATGCATTTGTCTCTAGTAGGTTAGACTACTGTAACGCCCTGCTCACTGGCCTCTCCAAACGGGCCGTAAGACAGCTGCAGTACATCCAGAATGCTGCTGCTCGGGTCCTGACCAGAACCAGGAAGTACGAGCACATTAGTCCTGTGCTCAGGTCTCTACACTGGCTTCCTGTGGCTCAGAGAATAGACTTTAAAGCAGCTCTGCTTGTGTACAAGTCTCTCCACGGCCTAGCACCAAAGTACATCTCTGACATGTTAGTGCCATATGAACCATCGCGGACTCTGAGGACCTCAGGGACCGGCCTCCTGCTGGTGCCCAGAGTCAGGACTAAACATGGGGAATCAGGGTTCCAGTTTTATGCAGCTAAAATCTGGAACAGTCTTTCTGAAGATGTGTGTATGCACAGTGAAATAGAGCTGTTTTGACTGAAAGGATCTTACCTGCACTCTTCTCTTTTACAGTTCATTTTATAAAGATTATTTATGTTTTTATTTTGTATTGTGATTTTAATGCATTTTCTTGTTCTGTAAAGCACTTTGAATTACTTTGTGAACGAATTGTGCTCTACAAATAAACTTGCCTTGCCTTGCCTTTAAAGGAATTTATTAAAGGCAATTATCGTTGTTTTGATCCCACTGTCAAGTCATTGCATGAATATCAATCTTCAGCAGAATATGCATTGTTTAAAGACCTTCAATATCAAGATGTTATTTTGATGGCTCTAAACAGAGCTTACTGTTGTAAAGAGAGGCATGGTGTAAACATGCATCTCAAAGTTGCACTGAGGGCCTGGAAAGGGTTCATGCATGTTAAATTATTCACGCACACATTCAAGCATTGTGTTGTTCGTAAAAACACAGAGGTCTAAGGTTTCACTATGCATGTGACAAATTGTTTACAGAATATTTAAACTCAAGTTATTTAGTCCCAATGACCCAAAGAATTTAAGAAGCACTTGCGGCCTTTCAGCAAATCTATAAAGTGTAACAGCCCCTGTTTTTGTGTTCACAATCTATTTAATTGTATTCAAGACTATTCAGGGTCTTGAAGACAGATGACATATTTATTTTGCAGGATTTGGAGACAACTTAAACTTAAACTTAAAAAATCCACTGATACTGTAGGGGACTTTTTGTTATTTCATTGTTGCACTCATTTCATTTTCTTTTGCAGAGGAGCATCTGCTTAATATCTGCAATATGAAAACTGAATGATCACCATTCTGAGAGATCTGCAAGTAAAAGCCCTTCAAATCATGCAGAAAAGTAAAGATTTATATTTGCCAGTGAGAACATACAGCATTAAGTAAAATGCTACCTTGTTCTGCCGTCATCTTGCACGCAGTGGGCAGCAGTAACCAGCCAGCGTTGATCGATGATGGATGCTCCGCACACGTGGCCAAAACCTTTCACATGGAGGCTGACCTGCCAGGGAAACTCCCCTGCTTCTGCATCCTGACCGCCCACGATACGTGACGTCTTGAACATACTCCTCCCGCAATCTGCAAAGTAACAAAATCAGTCAGTCACAGGGCTGACTTGTTGCAGCTTGCTTTCGTGCCTGGAGTGGGTGGAAGTTCACATCTGTTTTTTGATGCAAGCTAAACAATGCAGATGGCAGTAATTACTGGTTTTAAGATCTGAGACAAAGTACATATACCCACTGAGGTTTTGATTGTGACATACCGCAATTCTCCTCATCAGATCCATCTTCACAGTCCTGTGTCCCATCACATTCTGGGTTCACCTTACTGATGCATTTATTGTTTTTACATCTATATGTAAGATCAGTGCATCTTGCTTCAGTGCCTACAGAGAGGGAAGAAAGAACAATAAAAAATTAAACTATGAATTCCTTCAGTCATCAATTATGTGTTCATTAGAAATGGGTTTGTAACACATGTACAAAAATTTTAAACAGAAGGGAACTTTACATTTGCACAGCAGTTAAAAGATATACTATGCAGGATTTTCCTAAAAAACAATGTATAGACTCACACAGGAGTCATAATTCATGACCCACTAGAAGTATGTGGTGGTGTATTTTTCTGCAGAGACTCTGCAGAAGACTCTGCCAGTATTTTCCCATTTCTGTGCTTGGGTCATTCATCAGCATGCACCAAAAAAAATGCAAATATAGTGAGGTGAAAGTGAATTTGCAAATCCTAGGATAGCGATGGAATAGCTTGCCTTACTCTGCCTCCCATAAGTTTATCCTACATTCTTACCCAAACCCAAACCAATCCCACTCCTCTGTCCTAAACCTAACAAATCCATCCTATGAAGGCAACGAATACTTGTCAGTCATAGGGAAAGTAGGGTGGGCCATTCCTTTGCTGTCCTAGAATTTGCAAATTTGCGAGGTGAAATCCCAAATGAGAGTGGATCTGTGGTTGGCTTTTATTTTCACTTTTGCCAGTGAGCGTGTTTACAAGCATTAACCCCACAATCCTGCATAGCATACCTTTAAGTTGTTTGGAAAAATGTTGTTCTTTTTTTAACCACTTGTGGGCTAAAGAACTCCAGAATAAGACAAAAAATTTCACACATCTCTGACATTGTATCACCTTTTAAAGATGTTATGGCTAAAGAGTAAATCTGCTGGAAACAATTGTGGAAAAGAATTCAATAAATAGCTCAATAAGTCAGCACATAAAGTAGCGAATCAATATTTTGAGAAAAAAAAAGACATTTTAATAAGATATATAGTACATTCAGTGACCTTTTTGTGATTTAGAAAACAATTCTTACTTCTCCCACAGTCAAGCTCATCTGACCCATCCCCACAGTTGTCCGTGCCGTCACAGCGATTTTTTTCGGAAACACATTTATTATTCTTACACGTTATTTGTCCAGATTTGCATCCACCTTAGAAAACAAAACAGACAGGCATAAGAAAACTGAAAAGATTGAAGGCCTTTCAGTGGTCATGCAGAATCCATCCTCCATAAGTGTTAACAGGTCTTACCACAGTTCAACTCGTCTGTGCGGTCTCCACAGTCATCTACACCATCACATTTCCAGAACATGGGCTTACACAACTCATTTTTACAGGTGATGTCCTTTGAATTGCACTCTGGATGGAAAATACAGTTAAAGTAATTTTGTGTACCACCATTGTAGAGAGGAATTAAGATTACTGATTTTGACTACTCCTTCTGAATATAATCTGAGTAAACAGCACTTACTGCAGTTTAATTCATCACTCATGTCTCCACAGTCATTCCAGCCATCACACCTGAGGTCTTTGTTAATGCACTGCTGATTTTTGCATTGGAACTGCTTTGGACAAGCTGTGGATGACAGGGTTAGGGTCAAATACACTTGCCTAATGTAAAGAACTTATCATTATTAGGGAGAAACTAAATCACTTACGGTCTTTAACATCAATGGCCTCATATGTTGCATTAAAACCTCGGTCCACATAGGAGTCGTCGGAGAAGAACACCACACTCATTTTGTTGGTGCTGCTGGTTTCTGTCACCGTTCCATCAGGCTTGTCTCCACACAGTCTGACGATGAAACACACAAGCATTGTCATTTCTGCTCTGTTACATAATTCCAATGTAGACATATAATCAAAGACTCACTTCTTTCCATTGACCTCCACGTAGTCTTTACGACAGTCTTTACTGTTTTCCTGCCCGTGCTCAGTCATGAGGAACTTTCTGAATGTCACCTTCACCGCTTTACCATCAGGGACCTTAATGATAGACCGAGACGAGTAAAAACCAATTGACAAGGTGACATGTGACCTTCTGAACAGCAAAATAGAACAGAAACCGGTTTGAAACTTATGATATGGCTGTGTGGATCAATTATCTACATCTCACCTGGATTGTCCACTGGCATGAAATTCGAGGAGGATAATAATTTGGGAAGTTGGGAGAAGAGAAGCTGCCTTTTTCACCTGTCAACTGGCCACCACATGTTGTTCCTGTTAAAAAATGTAAGTGTCAGTGTTTGCACAAATATTTAACATTATAATGCAGCTCATAACAAAGAGGCCTACATAAGCTTCAACCACCCAGACATTAGTCCCTACCTTTACTGCCACGTCGGACTTGTGAGACTGTTGCTCTAAAACCAGGGTAGTTCTTCTTGTCATTTGAGGCCATCATCACCAGCATGACATTGCCAGATGACAGAAATGTCAGTGGTTCACTAGGTGAGTAGTATCCACACATCCTGTAGAGAAAAAAAACACAGACAACATAAATTTCCTATATGTACTGTTTACTGATGTGATAATTATATTGCAGTTTTGTTTAAATTACATATTCGCTGTAAAATCATTTACTGGCTGGCTTGAGTTGATTCTAAACACTTCAATGGAAACCCTTAGGTGCAAAATGGTCTTTCTGAGATTTTCCCCTCTACTTAAGAATTAAAATTCTCATTGAACCTTGATTTTTACCTTTGGCACAAACAAAGTATATCATTTTACAGTCTTATAAGCCTGGTTCCTTGGACATGGATTGAGTTTAATCATATGTTAAAGGAGCAGTGTGTAAGATTCAGGGGGATTAGGAGGCATCTAGCAGTGAGGATTGCAGAATGCAACAGACAGAAACATCTCCCAGATAGAATTCCTTCAGTGTTTACTGTTCAGGAGGTTTCTACCGGAAGCCAATTAATCTGCAGAGATCTCTTCCTCTCCAAAACAAACAGACCAGGTGATTAAATCTTGATAAAGCAGTGTTACGCTACAAATCAGTGTTCCTGCAACGCTGTTCAGCACGTCAGATGCAAATGGCCCTATCTAGAGATCTGTCTGTTGCTTTGTCTGTTCTGAGCTACTGTAGAAACATGGCGGTGCAGCATGGCATACTCTGTCAAAGAGGTCCTGCTCCCTATGTAAATATAAATGGCTCATTCTAAGGCAATAAAAACACTGCAAGTGCTATTTTCAGGTGATGAAATACTAAAGAAAACATACTTATCATATTATATTCCATTCCTGTCAATATATTCCCCTAAATCCTACACACTGGACCTTTAAAAGATGAAAAGAATTTCCTTGTCCACTAAGAAAACGGTATATGTAGAGTCAATCTAGATCGCTTATACAGTCTCAGTATCACTGAGACATTTTTATTACTCCCCTGCAAGAATGCCACTAATGATTTTACCATGCACACATGTTCTGCCTGTAAAACTCCTGGTTGTTGCATGTTGTTTTTGCACTTTGGAAAAAGCAATCACATTCTCAGCTTTTCATCTGAACTGCTCCCAGATTTAACTGTCATATTAAAAGAGGTAACATTCTGGCATGAGGCATTACTCTGGTAATGTAAAGGGCCCATCTGACCAGCAGAGGGCCTTAGAAACAAGATACAGTATGTTCCTTTTAATCCAAATCTAAAAACATGTACTGTGTGCCACTGCAGGAAAATAAGAGGGAAGAAGGCAGGAAAGTTGTTTGTCTATGTGAAGCTGTATTTTAATGAGACAAAAGGAAAACTCACTCTTCCATAACGCGGGTCTCAATGGCCACCAAGGAGTCGTAGATTTTGACAAAGTCATTCTTGCATACCTCTTCCAGATTCATTGTATCAAATTCAAGTTTGATGATATAGCCGGGGTCTGCTCTCAGCTGCCACTGGATGAAGGTGTTGGGGGGGTAAGGTTTGTTTGGGAAGCCAGGGGACTGGATCTGCCCTATGTGATTGGATCTTGTATGTTCTGAAAAACTGAAATAACCTGAGACAGAAACAATGGCTTTTAGTGGTGCTCGCATTAATTCTGATATCACTAGGCCAACATTTGTACTTAAGTGCAGTACATTTTCTGGGTATGATGAAACACTGGACTAAAAGTAAATAAGTCATAATGATGCTGTTGCTAAATTACGATTAAGATAAAGACAAAGTCTTGTACACTTCTTCCAAAATTTTCTCATTAAAACTCATTAGGGAAAAGATCAACAAACTGCACAACCAAATATTACTAAACTGCATAATTATCATGCCAGTCAAACTTGCGTTTTCTGCATAATTTACATTTCATAATTTTCATTTTTTTGCTGGGTAGAAAGATAGCTGAAAAAAAAAAAAACCCCAACAACAAACAAACAAAAATATTTTTTGTCAGGCATCTATAGACTGAACAGTGTTGGGACGATTACTTTTGAAATGTAATAGGTTACAGATACTAGTTACACTAATAAAAATGTAATAATAACTATTATCTTAAGCACCTATTGTAATCATGTCATTAAAGTAATATAACTTAGTACGTTTGATTACTGTTTAATTACTGTCTTAACAAATGTTTTGAACTGGGCAATAAAGCCGAAAAATGTCAGGAAACAGGCTATGCCACAAGAAGGCATTCCTGCATGGCAAAAAAACACAAAACAACAAATGAATATTATATTCTATCAACTTTTTACCCACAAATATATATACCAATGTAACCTTTTTGTTAATGCCAACATTCTGATTAGTAACTGTGATGTCATTTCATATTTTTTCTCAGTAACTTTTACAATTTACAGAAACATTTGTTTTGTTATCTAATTATGTAACTAGTTTTTCCCCCAACACTGAAACCAAATTACGATGTTTGTTTACAATAACTTCTGGGTAGAAAATCCTCATGTTACGTACATGAAATGATTTAATGTGTGCAAATGGTGCCTCAATAGGTTAGTTTTTAGCCTCCTTAAAGAGGCCCACATGAAAAAAAATCAACATCAATTTCAGAGTACGCTATATTTAAATTATTTGCACCATTTCACCTTGCCGCCAGACAGTGATTTCTGAAGGGGAATTGAAGCCATTATCTCAAAGCCACCACACTCACTGACAAAAACATTCATTTTACTTTGCAGAACACAGGAGTTGCTGGTCTACTGCTGCCATGATCACCTAGTGTGTGAGGTTAAGCAGTGAAAATAGACACTTGGACAGATATTTGGTTTTTTTTTAGGTAGCTAAAATATGTTTTGTTGTGGCCCCTGCCCACAGCAGCAAATTGCATTAAATAGCACCAGGGTACATTAAATAAGCACAAAAAAACCATCAGATAGTTTGCCTGTGGATATTCTCATTTATCCATAATTATCATAGTTATAATAGTCATAGTTATCTCAAGGCAACTGAATCAAACGCAACTGGACTTAGTTTTGTCGAAGACAATCAGATAGGTTGGACCACCATGTTTAACTATAATTCTTTTCACTTTACAGTTACAACTAAAACGATAACAAAAATAAACCAGTTTGCTGATTTCACATATCTCCAAAATTCAAATCAATTGCCAGATGTCCACCCAGAAGTAACTGTTGTTTTTAGTGTGATGTCACTGTGATTTGGTCCAGATATGATAATCAATAAAGGTTTCAGCTATGGTAACATGCTCCAAACCCCATTAACTATTTATGTGTTAGACATGTTTGCTGTTACTTTTATAGATGTCAAGATAACTCTTGAAGACTAAATTTTAGATGCAAACTGAGCACTTACTGCTGAATAATGTTGAGAGCAGCCGTTCATCAAGCACTGTGAGATGAAACACAAAACAGATGATTTAGAAGAGGATGTTGACAACAAAACAGAAAACAGCAAGTCCACAATCAGATAGACGTTGACATTCTACAACAAACCACAAGCAAAACAGTGTGGTTTATGGACTGAATTGCAAACAAGTTTGGCCTTCAGTTGCCTTGACTCTACCTGAGGACCGCACATCTTGTAAAGAGAGTGAGTTGCCAGGTCTGTACAGGGTACGCTGCTCTTTTTCCACCAGCTTCTCCATCGTAGACATGGCTTGGTCGACAGATGCTTCTTGGCCCACAGGAACATTGAACTCAGAGAGGTAGTAGGCAATAACACTGCCTTCACTAAGATCAACAAGACACAAATGAAACGGTATAGAGGTGGAGCAAATTAAAAAACAAAATGTCACTATACTAAAAACAATCATACAGACGCATGCGTGCTGATACATCAAGACTCTTATCGTTCTTACATTAAATACTGTAATTGGTTAATGATGGAAGTAATATAATAGCTCAGCACTACTGGACAATATATTGATATTATATCTATTCTGTGATATGAGAGGAGGTAGTCCTAGATTTTGGATATCACAATATCATATGTGTTGTCTTGCAACTGCATTATCATAAAGCAATGTCATTTTCTTAATTTATCAGCCCATCAATGTCCCACAAAACATAAAATAAGAAATTACAAACAGAGGGCAGGGTCTTTGTAGAAAAATACACCACTACACACTTATTGTGGGTCATAAGCGATGGATGAGAGGAATTACTACTACAATTATTTGCTACTATACAAGTCTATACATTGTATTTTAGGAATATCCCATATAGTATATCTATAACAGTAAATCCCATCCATTTTGGGGCATGGAAATCATCTTAAAAAAAATGCCGGCATTCAAAAGCAGAGAGCACATATCTGCATAATCCTCTGAACTTGCAATTTTAATACAAGAAAATGCTTAGAGATTAGTATGGTATAAATGGTGGTGCTATTAGATCTGCATGTATGCACTACAAAAACAACCACTTGTTCCTTCACCAGTGGCCTAGTTTTCTTCCAAACTTCAGTTTAATCCATTTTTTGAGATGTCCCATGAACCAACACAAAAAACAAACAGGAAGGGAAGCATGATGCTTCTAAAAGAGGTAGTAATAATAAGAAGTTGTACCTGAAAGCCTGAACTGTAGAACCAACATAGTATTTGGCCAACTGTGGACTTTTGGAATAGATGGATTTAAGCTGAAAGAGAAAGGAGCTAAATCATAACAGAGCATGAATCCAAGCTGTTTGAAAACACCTAAAAAATTGTTGACACGCAGTTGAATTTCATTTTTGAGAACAGAGCAGAGGCAAAGAGCCCTCAGCAGAAGTCTCACCTGTGATGTCACCTGCTTCGCCAGCGCCTTGAACTCTGAGCTGTTAGAGTTCTCGTAGGCCTCTTCGAACACCTGGTTGGTGATCCGCATGGAGCCACTGTACATCCTCTTGTGCCGCACATCTTTACGAACTGTAGGATCACACAGACAAGACTGAAGATGCACACTCATACTCTTACTACACAAGAGTTCAGCCTGTTTTATCTTAGCGCTGTGGCTTTTCATCTGATTTTTGGCTTTGCTAACTTTTCTTTGTTTGTCACCAATTTCTTTTCTTTTTCTTTTCTATCTTTTGAGTTGTGGAGTTTTAAGTTTCTTTCAACTGATGTAGCTTTAATCTCTCCCTCTAGGTTTAAATAATTTGCATGTGCAAATAATCAGACAGAATAAACAGAACAAAGGGCATTGAGCTCTAACTTGTTTATGAACATTTCTTGGTCTATCAAAAACTTTTATGCCAATGTGCTTTTGTTATTTTTTAGAAGGAACTAAAAAAGGATGGAAAATGAATATGCTCTCTCTCTTCCTTTTGATCCATATCTTTACTCAAACATGTTGGAGCCTCAGTCTGACTCAGATGAGGAGTCTGTTATGCACTAAAATTGGCCACTGGCAGACATATCAGGTAGCATCTTTTATTTAAGTTGTTTTTAGCTTGTTAGCTTGTAGGCTAACTGGCAGTGACTAATGCAGTGTTACTATTTGTTAAACATACAATAATATCTGTTACGATGGGCTTTTTTCGTAGATAGTGGAAGGAAGTTCCAGGGTCTGGTTTACATCCAAAAACTGCACACTCTATCATGTTTGCTGTCAAAACTTTCAAGATGCTAATGTTAAATGTGTTCCCCTCGGCGATATGCGTTTCCCGTATTAGACGGCAATTGGCTTTTGTATTAGGTATGTACCTAATCTATCTCCCTCGTGTATATTTCAATCTTAGATTTTAGGGAAATACAAATATTGAGGAATTTGAAAACGCCTTTCTAGTGACAAACTTTACACGGATACAAGTCAGTATAGATCATTCATTTCCGGGTACATAAACATGGAAAAAACATTTTTAAGTGGAGGAGGACTTTCACAACAATGTGCAAAAGGACCTTTTTGAACTATTTTCTCATCATCCACTGTACTAGCATGAATGACAGTAATCTGGCAAATTTAAGTGCTCTGAAAAGGACATGTGAAAAAACATATGCACAATTATTTAAACACTTCATACAAAAGGACTTTAACTTTGAAAAACAACTTTATCAACAATCCGCATGCTTGCCAGTTAGTCAACCTTGTACATGCTATAAATGTCTATCATATTAACTGTTCAAAAGTGTTCATCTTTCTCACTTCAATTTAACTGCCATCATGGATGCTGAGACTGTTCCTCTTGACTTTAATAACAAGGCTTTGCTGCACTCTAATATTTGTCTCATGTTGACCAAGTACATAGTGTGTATCAAGTTACCTGACAGATTACATGACAGACATCACCTACCTTTGTAGCAATGTTTTTCATTGTGATCAGGTTAGTTCAAGTTTTCTGTGCTTTTTTTATTAAGTGTTTGCTATTGTTTCCTATTAATATAATTTGTACTAAGGAGGGACTACTTACAGTGGAAGTGCCAGACCAGCAGTCCGGTCATCAGCGCAACAACAAGAGCGAAGATGACCACACCGATCACAGCCCCGACTTTCCCTGGACCCTTCTTCTTCTCAAGTTTTTTGTTATCCGATGCTGGCAGGAACTGGACATTGGTGTCCCAGTCTTTGTCCTAGAAGACAGACATACAGTTGTATGGGTGAATGAATGATCAACACATAACACTGAAGGCCCTATATTATGCTAAAACAACAACCTCCAAATATTAATTCCAACCATTTCACAGAAGTGTGAAGACATTTGTGGACATAAAGCTGCAGGAGCTTTGCCTCAAGGATGTTCCTTTAGTGACACTTTTGATGTTGATTTTCTTTTCCTAACCCTAACTCTAACCCTAAGACAGAATAGAAGTGACTGTCTTTTCTTATCCTGAGTAGATAATCAACTAAAGATAAGTGACAGCAGCAGGCAGCAAGTAGGTACTTGTATATTTTAGGAATGTCCCAGTCTATGGTGACCTACAGAATTATGTTCTCAACCAGAGAAACTGTGAAAATACATACTGAAATATGACCAAATTCTTTTCTTTGCCTTATAACTTCTTCTAATCTTAAGATTTTTATAAAAAATGTACTCATAAAAAAACAGAAAGGACAGTTTCAATGTCTGGTTCTGTTTATGAATTAGAAGTGATCTCTGTGTGTGAGTCACAGCTCTGTGGTTACCTTAAGAGGTGAGACAGAGGGGGGAGGGAGTACAAAGGTTTCACCATGTAAAATCCTGTCAAACCTGCTGAGAGCGAACCACTTGCAGGTCTGAAGTGGAACACAAGAAGTTTCTATGTGCACTTACTGAACTGTAGTAGAAAATTAAAAAGGACCCTAAAGAACTAGGCTAATTCACAGGACAATGACAAAATAAAAAAATCTTACAAGCTCTGGGACGCTGTTTAAAAGAACTCAAAAAAGATTCCCATGACTTTAATTTTGTTAAAGTTTTAAAGTTACAAAGTGCAAAACTATGAATGTAGACCCAAGGACACACACACACACACACACACACACACACACACACACACACACACACACACACATTCTTTCTACCTGAATAAACCTGATACTGATGCTTAATAATTTCACTGTGTCTACGATAGCCCTGCAGCAGCATTTATTTTTTTGAGAGCTGGTTTTTGCATCTGCCATTTAAGGCTCACTGCAGCGTCTGTGACAAAGATATGCGTGACTCTGCTTTGTTTATTATCCCAAACATTACATCCATAATGCATTCACTGCCTGTTTTTTTTTTTTTTTTTAAAGCTACATATCTAAGGGAGATCGATTAAAAATTAAGAAACAAGAGAGAACATGACACAACACCCCAAGAAGATGAAGCTTTCTGGCATCAAATCATTTTAACCAGAATCATGACTGGAATGATGACTCATGACTCTTCAAACGAACCATCATTAAGTTTAAATCTTTAGTGAGCTTGTAAACAGTATCAGTATGGTTCAGTCAGTGTAATTATCTTAAAAAACACACACAATCACAACACAAAACTCTGAAATATTCCAATGATATTGCTAAACATGTCACACACCTAATTTTGTCCATCTTTAACAGAAACTTGCTTATTATTGTTATAGATAGCAGAATTGTAAATCTTAATAATCATCATGTATTCATGATAATGGCATTAAACTATTACTCAGCCTCAATATCAATGGCTGAAACATAACACAGCAACTTTGTAACTGAATACACCTCAGATCTGCTCCTCGGACAGATCCTCCTTTTTCACAAATTGCCATGTATTTATCACAACACTGGGATAATGTGAAGTAATCTTTAAGGGATGGTAGCGTACAGAAGAGAGGAACTCAAGTCAACAAGTTGCAACAGGGCGGAGGAACCTAGAGGAATTCAGGTGTAACCCCCTCAAAGACTGCCGCCTGTCTGAAGACTTCCCTTGATGAAGCTCAATGATGTTTGACAGAGAGAATAACTATTTTAAAAAGGTTTCATCCAAAGCTCTGAATTTGTTTAAAGGGTGGAAGGGATTTGGACTATCATTTACTGCATACTGCTGGTGGGAAGATGCCTTACTACATTTTTCATTGTGCTAACTTCTTGGAAATTAGGCAGCAGAGAACAGGAGCTAGGCAAGTTCAGCAGAATATTTAAAAAAACCTTTTACATTTACAGGACAGTTTGGTGGAATGGTGTACTATGGGTAAAAGAACAAAGATTACATAAATGTTTCCTGGTATTTTCACAAGAGCTACTGCTGTTTAAATAATCTGACATATGTTTTTTAGAATGCAGGTGCAGATCATAGATTTTCTTGTATCAAAATAACACATTTGGGGGATTGTGAAGCCTCAGAGGAAGTTTTTGCTCTCATGAATGTAAACATTTCTGGGCTTTTATGACATGGGATTAACATGTTTAAAGGCTCACCTCCCAAATATACCAAATTAAACTGCCAGCACAGCCTGTAATCAGAAAAGAACCAGACGCTTGGCAAAGGAATGAAACCAGGTTTTCTCAGCTTCTAAATGCTGGATTTCTTTTTCACTTAGTAACATGTTTGTCTTCAGGCAAAACGGTGTGCTGGTGATAAGAGTGGCCGAGACTGTTCAAAGAATTGTATGGTTGTTTACAGGGACATCCTTTCAAGTATTATGTGTATGTGTGGAATGAAAACACTGACCTACTACTTCATGTCTGACAGGTTTGTTACCGGTACTTACCTGTAAGCTCACACTAACTTTAACTCATCTTTTAAGTTTGTTTCTATGTCAGTTTAGTTCACTTCCTGTCTGACACTGCCCCACAAACATGTACCAATGTCAGGAGGGAGGGTGATTCAGGTAACACCCAAAGTCCTACATAAAAAAAAAACCCAAACACATATTCTACATTTAAGAGGACAAAACAGAGCCTGCACCTATGTTGCATGACTTGTGGACTGTATATTAGTGTATGTTTCTTACCGACTTCGGGGTGTATCTCAGTCCACTGTCCATGTAATCCATCAGGGTTCAACACCTGCACAGACTGCTAAAATTAAAATAAAAACACCTAAACTACTTAAGCTCTCCCAAACTTCTCCTCTTCTTGTTATTTCTTTGACTTGTAGTTTTTGGTGCGGCCCACTGGCTGTTTTCCGAGGTGAACCTGCAGGCCTAGTCGCCAAGAGATGATTCTTGTGTCTGTCTGAATCCGACTTCCACCTTTCCACCGAGGAAAAAAAATATCTAAACCACAATCGGGTTACAGCGAACAAAAATGTCTTGTGGTGTCTTATAAGGAGGGTCTTCTTCGAGGTGTTCACGAATGTCTGTCTGACCTCAATATGTCGCGTGTGACTCAGAAGGAGAGCAACTGGAAGCAACAGCACAGGGAAAACTTTTTCCGGGAGCTTCAGGTTTCTGCGGGCGTGTCTCTACCCCGCACCTGTAGCGACTTCCTGTTTACCTGCCACAGGTGAGGACAATGTTTTATGTTTTTTAAATGACCTTTTATGGGAAAATGACTACGTAGGAAAAAGAGGAAATAACAAACCACACTATTTATACTTACAGTGCTGGAAGAATTCAATTTGTAATGAGCGTTTTGAAGCAGCTGTATTTTAGCCTGTTATAAAAGTTATAAATTAATTCAAATATTTAAAACATTTTGTCAAATCCTGATGAAGACAGAGTTTCATACACCCTATTTTTAGTATCAGTCAGGTGATCTTATCCTGGCTTCTGCCTTTTAGTGGGCTGTACTTATGACTCACTGTTGAATCACCAACGGTGAGCCGCGAGTTTCATATTGTGTAAACGGCACCCATCCTCAAACAAATCCCCCTCATCTGTGGGGATACTATGAATCAATATTTCCAATTTTCCGGTAATTAGCCTACATCTTAATCCGCTGTATTACGGGCAGTTTGATACAACTGAGCAACACCACTTATTCTGTACAAAATACAGAACACACTTAAGTTAATAAATTGATCAACAGATAAAGAATTGGCAACTATTTAAAAATCATTTGATTTTACAAGTATTATTCTTATTATTATTATTATCATAGTGGTAGTAGAAGTAATACGTGTTTTATGATATTAAAAACATTTTGTGGTTTTGTAGTTGCTCAGAAAAATAACTTCAATAGTAGGCCTAATTTCATTAAAGCCTATTATGGTGGCATTTTACTGTTATTCTAAGATGTTACATAGTTAATTGTTAGATAATTGTCTGATTAATTGATAATGAAAATAATTGTTGGCTGAAGCCCTATAATTCTCATCCCTGGCCTAAAATCCCCTTACCATTTTCAGTGGTGAAATGTAACTAAGTACATTTACTCAAAAAGTATCTGGTGTGTGTAGTACTTTGATTGAGTATTTCCATTCATACCACTTAAGGCTTCTACTCCACTACATTTTCAAAGCCAATATTTTTGCTTTTTTCTCCACTACTTATATCTAACATTAGTAACTGTTTTTTGCTGCCGAGTACTCTTCATATCAATACAAAATATAACCTACTATTATGGATCAAGCTACCATACAGTATATAAAGTGGTAAAAATGAGCTCTGCCTTTTCCAGTTGCAACATTATTGATGCTCACACTTTAATGCATCACTAATAATAATCCAATAATATTTGCATTATTCTTGAATGGGCCATTCTGCATTGAGTACTTACTTTTATTACATTAAGTATATTTTGATGCTAACACTTATGCAGTTTTACTTAAGTAAGATTTCAAATGCAGGGCTTTTACTTGTATTTTTACACTACAGTACTATTACTTTTACTTAAGTAAAAGATTTGAGTACTTCTACCACTGAACACGCTATCTATCTATCTATCTCTATGAAAAGACAACACATTCATATGGAAGTTGTGAGTTTATTGATGTGTATCCCCCCTGTAACCATATATCCGTTTCCTTTTGTGTCAATCATTTTTTTTCAAATCACTAATATGCATATTATATTAGTTCCCAGTCCCTTCCCACAATCAAGCAGGCAGTTACAAGATTGAAGCCGTTTGGGTGCTTAGTGAGACAGTCACATACAGAGATACTGTCACAGGAAGAGGAAAAAAATAGAAAACAAAGAAAACAAACTTAAAAATATATATCATATCATTTCATATAAGAACAATGCACACCACAGGTAATCCTCCGGAAAAAAGCCATGATTGCAACATCAACTATACAGGCATACAAAGACAATACTAAGAGAGAGAGAGAGAGAAAAGAGGATTCAAGGATTCAGTTTACTTGTTTGTGTCATTCTCTACCTGTAAAAATACACAAGTTAGCTTCTTCTTTTTTTCTCAGAAACCAGCTCTCCAAGCCTTGTCTTTCTGTGTGTCTCTGTCTGCCTGCACAGCCCTCCAGCTCCAAGTTGTCTTCAATTGGCTTTGATCCAGGGCCGGCCCAAGCCTTTGCAGGTACCCAAATCCCAAAATCCAGATTACAAAATTTGTTAAGGTTTCCACATATCCTAAAAAAAAGTTTTGAAACCTACCCAAATTATTCCTTACAATTCCCCAATTTGGTATATTCAGATTAAGAAAAAAAAAATAAAATAAATAAAGCACCCCTAAAATTTGTACATTTTCACTTCAAATGGGGGGCCCCTGATGGCAGATGGGCCCGAAGCAGCTGCTTATGTTGGTGCCTCTGTGCCGGCCCTGATTTGTTTTATCAAACTGTTCTATGCTTTATGACCAGCAAAGCCAACAGTTGCTCCAAAAGCGTATGTTACATCATCCCCAAAATGTGTTTCAAAGTTTATGGTACTTGGTTTTTGCTTCAGATAATTTGTGCAAAAAACAATAAACACAAACAAAACAAAAAAACAACAGCACGAAACTTGTCAGTTGTCAGTTTGTAGCGTGTCATCACCCCTGTCACAATGTTTGTGACAGTGCATTAAAATCAAAGCCACATAGGAACCTGTCAGGTACATAGTATGGAAAAAAAAGCTTCCATGATACATTCAACTATGTAACACATGTCAATAGGTATATTTAATCTACTGATTTATGCTGTTTCCCTATTGATAAAAAGTTGTGTTTGTGTGTGTAGGAGGGGATATATTATCACATTCACTTTGTAAGTAAGGGTTCAGAGCAGGTTTTGTGTAATGTGTTTGAGCTGGGGGTCTGTGCACACCTTCACCTTCCCGACTTTTTCTGACAGTGTGCTTGCAAACACAACTCATGACCACTAAGCTACGAACCATAAGCCGACTCATAACCTCTTCCCTGGGAAAAAAAGGTGGAATAAAAACATCTATTCTTATATATATTTAAACTGTATATGTATATTTTGTCTGTTATCATAACAAAGAACAAAAAGTAAATAATCCATGATTTCATTTTTTTCTCATTTGTTGTTTCACTATACATTTTAATTGGTACAAATAACCTTCATATACAAGCAATCTATTGAGAGGAAAAAGAACAAAATAAAACACCAATTCTTTTTGAGGAAACCATCAGAAACTGCATGAGTGACACTTGGATGATGGAAAAGTGAAGTGTAGTCAGGTATGCCAGTTCGATGATGGCCACTCAAAGACATTTAAATTTTGCTTGATTTGCCTTGCACTTTCAAAAAAATAAAAAGAAAATGTCTGAAGAAATGTTATACATCTTGATCTGAGATAGCTGTATTGATAATTACAGAGAAATCTGCAGAATCACATTTTCCATAATGCAAAATGGCAGATACATCACCTTTTCAAAAGAAACATGATCAAAAAGAGCTCTATAGTACAATAGTAGCAGTAGTAGAAGTAGTAGCATTATTTAAGGATTGTTTTGAACAAACCAGTAAATGGAGTTTGGATGTATGCAAATGATTTTAACAATAGCATATGTTATTGGTCAGTAGTATGTTCCCCCTCAGTTGCTGTCCTCTGTCAGACTCCACAGCGCCCCCTGTAGGCTCTGGTTAGATCTGCATCTGCTCCAGGTATTTGTAGGTGGGGTTTTCGTAGCCATGGTTCTGCATCTTGCTGAGGTGGCGTTCCTCTGGTGTCAGCATGGGGTCAACCTGTGAGTCAAACACACAACACTCTTAATGGCTGACCTTAACAAGGGCAGAACACACTGACAACATGCCGTGTGTGTCGTATGCAAATGCTGCCAAGACAATAATCTAATTTGCCTTGCATTTACCCATGCTCCATTTACATAACCCCTGATAATTTAATCTAAATCTGACTCTTGGAATGAGGTAGACAGCAGTTCATTGAGAGCACTAGTGTGTGCGGTTCACACCATCTGCCCAAATCTCCACACTCTGCTCTAAATAACAGGTGGCTTACCTCCACAATGCCATGACTGATGGTGCCGTATTGCCTCTTCCTCAAAAGCACCAGACTGATCACAATCACAGTTGCTATGGCCACAGCGATCACCAGCAAGCCAATCAGTGCACTGCTCCCGAAGCTGAAGTCCTCTCCCAGGGGGCGGTAGGTCTCCTGAAAGGTAGAAAGGATGAGAGGAAGACAGAGAGAGCAACAGTAAGGGGACAATACATACACAGCTGACTACTGAAGCAATAAAAAGTTGCTGTAATAATAATAATTTAAGCTTCAGCTTCAGCTGAATAGACGTACAAATTATTGTTATCATGTGGTTATATGATTATTTTAAATGAAGCTCCCATCCAGCCATCTAAAAAATTATCTGAACACTTATTTTCATATTTTTGATTCGCCTTTGGATTAATTAATATTTTGATCATGACCAGTGATCAAACAGTAAAGGTCCAGTGTATAAGATTTAGGGGGATTTAATGGCATTGAGCAGTGAGGACTGCAGGTTGCAACCAGCTAATGCTGTGTTCCAGGCAGGCTTTTGAACTCGTAAGTCACGACTTCAAATCACGAGTTATGACTTTGTAGCGTTCCAGGAAAGTTACGGCAAACTGCCAGTTACTTCCTGTTTAACGTTGAACATGGTGAACCATTTGTTTGTGCTTCCCCATTATTGCTATCGCCAAAGGTACCTGCTCTTTGCTCATTTGAGTGAGACGGAGGAGGATAGGGTCACAGATGCTATTATAGGCTACTTTTTTACGTTATCTGTGTGTTTGGAAATGTATTTTGTATTGATTTATTCTTGCACTAGAAACCAGCAGTTAGAGCGGCTGCCAATAATGCGTTAACATTAGGGTTATTTTATGTCTATTTCTCACCATGTATCACCTGCATCAACACCGCATCCATAGGGCTGCCATTGTTGTTTAGAGGAGTAAGGTAATTGGTTTAGAGGGCTGTGTGATGTCAGAGACCGTAACTGGGAGTACATCGATCTGGTAAGAGTTCACGGGTGGGAAGTTACGGGTTTGACTGCCGTTCCAGTGCACTTTCACGGGTTACAGGTTGTGAAAACACGAGTTAAGGTTTCCTGGAACGCACCATAACACTTCTCCCAGTTTGGTTTTCTTAAGTGTTCATTGTTCAGGAGGTTCTAACTGGTAGCCGAATTATCAGCAGTGGCCTCTTCCTCTCCAAAAACAAACGGACCAAGTGATTATAACCAGAATATAACTGAATAAAGCAGTTTGACTTTAAACAAATCATTTTTTTCGACGTTGCTCGTCGCAGAGGGGCTTCTAACTACTGTGGCTGATGCAAAAACACTAACGGCCCTATCTAGAGCCGGTGTTAAGTTTGTCCATTCTGGACAACTGTGGAAACATGGCGATGTGACATGGTGGAATCCATGGACGAGGTCCTGCTCCCTATATGTATATAAACGGCTCATTATCAGGTAAAAAACACAATGATTCTTATTTTCAGTTGATTATGCACTAAAGAAGACATACTTATTATATTATGTTACATTTCTGTCAATATATCCTCCGAAATCCTACACACTGGACCTTTAATAACCACATTTAACTTTTTCTATTTGAAAATATGCTGACACAAACTATCTCTTGTGTTTGCTGCTAATTCTGTAACATGCATGAAGTGGATCTGCTATGCAAGGCTGTTCACTTAAACAGCTGCAGGGATTTCCAAGACACAATTGTCTGGGTTTTCTTTCAGTCAGACTCAAAGAGAACTGTTTGCAATGACTTCTGTTAATTTGAAGTTTCTTTTGAAAAGCTGCGGTAGGCTCACATTCCTTGCACAGATCAATACTGTTCTTGCTAGAATTCATGTTCCCAAATATCTACAGGAGAGGCAGTAAGTAAATTGTTATCATGATCAACAATCATGATGGAAAGACATAAAATTAGCACCCAGGTCAACACATTTTCTTATTTACAAGAAAAAACAAGCATTTGTGATAAATTAAATTGAATTTTTATGCTCTGCAGGTAAATTGATTTTAACTTTGCCAGGCCTGGATGGTAAAAATATCCTTTTCAGAGATTAATCTTTCTCAACGTAGCTCTGAAATGGGGAGATTAAGTAAATGAGAATTAATTTATTCTCACATTATTTGACAAAACCACAGTGAAACAGGGACAACAACCCTTTTTTGGCAGAGGATCTGTAAGACGTGATTGACTTGTGAATAGTGTGTACACATGCATGAAATGTGTCTTTGTGGAAGATTGTGTAATATCTTGGCCAATTCAGTATATACACACAACCACAGTCACCTGCACTCATCTTCACAATGTAGTCTGGCACATATGACACAAACTAATCATATGTAGACAGCCTCTGGGGAATTTCTTTTTACTGCTGATTTTCACACATAAACTGAATACACTCAGTTTGTGTGGATTCACATTCATCATATCATAATCACTGAGATTTCCAATGTGTACATTCAGATACAATCACATAACAATCATGCACCCATGCAGAAATCATCAAAACATATTAGCCTGAACAGAAAACTTAACAAAAAAAAAAAAGAGAGGGGATTCGGGATCTGTTCCAAAGCTGTGTTTTTTTTGTTGTTGGTTTTTTTTTTTTTAATTCAGCTGCAGAACTAGTATCTTTGCACACTCCCACACTCCCTCCTTCTTTTTCATCTTCTCCCCACTACTTATAACTACAGTTCCCCAAAGAGCCCTGTGGAGGGCACCGCTATACTCACCAGCTCATCATCATGCATAACGCTGACTCTCTCTGCACTGTAAACCACTTCTTTAACATCCAGAGACTCATCAATCACCTGTCAACACAGACAGGGGAGCCCAGGTTACTCTCACCACAATGTGTGTGTGCGATGGTGTGTGTGTGTGTGTGTGTGTGTGTGAGATAGATAGGGAGAGAAAGAGAGAGATAGGCAGGCGGAAAGCGAGAGGGTGTGAATGTGCAGCAAAGTAAACTGTAAAGATTATCTGTGTTTGGGTGATGATACACTTGGAGCTGTCTTGTACAAACTGGAAGGAGAGAGGGAGGGGGTTTGCAAGCATCAACAACAGACTCTCATCTAGGCACACAGTTAGCATGTCTTTCTAAACAGACTGTCAGCCACTCATTACTGAGAGCTCTAATCTAAAGAAGAAGCACTGTGAGTGGAAGTGGGTGTGTTCAGGAGGCAGAAACAAAATCTACTGTTTGTAGAGACAGAGCAGTCCAGAGTCTATTTCCCACGAAAAAGTAATCCCAACAGGCATTTTAGGTATCACCATCATTTGTTATTTTTAACCTCAGATTGCTCCGTCTTGGAAGACTCCAAAAAAGAAACATGCATGCATTCAAAAACTTGCATGACTCATATTCACACACACAAATACACAGCTTTGCAGTTGGTGTTGTTGGATTAGCATGCAAAACACAGCACACATTCAGCGACCAAGCATCGTTTGAAAATCCATGAGGAGAAATGGTGTGTCTGGCAAAAAAAATTAGCATGCGATGACTGCCGAACAAAGTGTGGAGCTGATCTGAATGAGGGTCGATTGGCAGAGACCGGAGAGAGACACGCAAATAGCCCAGTGTGAGATAGTTGTAACTATGACAACATAGTTACTGGAATAATCTGACTCATTGAAAGCTGAACTTGAGAGAGCTATGTGAAAGCGCTGTATATCAATTTCAATCATCAGCTCAACTGTCTTGGACTGAGGTCGTGGTGATAAAATTAAGCTGTCAAGTCAGTTGTCTGCTCTAAGATATTTAACGCAGATAATACAGTTAAATATCTTTACACAATTTTTCTCGCTTTAACAATGCTGCTCTCAGTTCATGTGTTGAGCAAGTTAGAAAAGCTTTGAGGCACAAACAGAATGATAAAGTGACAGTGAAGCTCTTACCACATTGTCGCTGATCTTGGGTTTGCTGTTGATGATTCTCTCTTCGGCACCTATCAGACCGTCTAAACCAGACATGGCGGAGCCTGCAGGAGGTGAATGGGCACAGTCAATAACAGCAGAGCAGCACAAACAAACAAACAAACAAACCAACCAACAGGGATGGTGATACTGATGGTGAACAGCTGCACATAGGTATCCAGCTCTTTCCTCACAGCGTCAGTCTCCTTAGTGCACTGGTGACAACAAAGCCCTTTCTTCCATTCAGCACAGTGTGAGCACTGTGACACCAACATGACACTGACTGCTTATTTTCTACAAAGGCCCCTCTCAAAGTACTCTGTAAACATCCATTGACTGATTAAATAAAACCCTTTTTAACAATTAGGAGTCATCCTGGCATTTTGCATCCCTGATTTATCTACAATTTCATGGACCAAACTCTGCATCACTGTAGTTCATCATCTACAAATCCTTAATAGTTCCTTGAGATTTTATTAGATGATAATTTAAAAAAAACCCAAGTTTACACTAAGTGGCTAAACCAAAAACTGGACCAGAGTGCCAGATATGCATCTTAGACTGATGGTTTTGGAATAGGCATAGGATCTATTAATATACACACACCAGATATGCCATGAATAAATCAAGAGTTGAGAGATGAGAGAGCGAGAAGGGCAGTGAGGGCAGGGTCCTGAGCGATGTGCAGCAGCAATGAGTCTGGCACTGGCTCATTGTCTAGTCAGCCAATGCCAAATGCTTAAGATTAGCACAACTGCCTTTAGATTGAGCGAGGAACAATGATGTGTGTTTACAAGCCTCACTCAAGCAGGAGAGACGTCATAAACCCTGGCAGGTTGTCAGATGGTACTGCAGGGTGCAAACAGTGTTGCAGCCAGCCACAATAACACACAGCACAATGGGAGTGACCTCTATGGGAGTAATGTGACCTCTCATCTGCATGGATTTGAAAAAGTGCTGAAACAACTAGTCCATTAATAGATGCTTGACGACTGATGGCTTGGGTCATTCCTCAGGCAAATGTGCCAAATATTAGCTGGGTCAGAATATTGAAAATATGAGGGTTTTTTTGTTGTTGCTGATTTTCTCTTTTTTTTCTATAATTCTAAGGTTGGACTAAAAGCAACAGCAAATTCAAAGGGACATATAATACAAAGTTCTAAGGAAAAAAACAGCTGGTAAGGTTGCACATCCATTTTCAAAAAATCAATGTATAATTTAGATTCAACAATTAGTGGAAGGTTCAATGAGTAAGATCACAAGGTTAAGCCCAGATCAGACCAAATAGGTGACGTAACCACATCCCTGTCTCAGGTCTTGGAGGACAAATTGGGCCAATTTAGATTGGGCTGTGGGTCAGCAGTGGAAACACTGCGCCTAAGACAGGGCCACTAAATCACACAGCTCCTGTCAGGACGAGGGCGACTGATGAGGGGAATGAGTGTGCAGGAGGAGGAATAATTAAGCAGGTAGTTTGACAAATGTACAGAGGACGGGATGACAATGAACACACGCCTGTAGAGTCTCTGAGAGGGGAGCTGGCTGGGACCTATCTCTACCAGACTTAGAAGCCACTGCTTTGCTATTCAGCATGAGGTAATAATCCTAGTATGATGAAAAGCAGGAGAGCAACTGAAACCCAACCACTCAGCCCATGTGAGTCATCCCAAAAAAGTAGAAAATCAACCACCAGATGGCTTTTGATAAAATAGAAATGGTGGGAGAGAGGATCCCAGATTGCACCAATGGAAAGGAGGACAGTGGAACAAAATGGGAGATGAGGAGCAGGGGTGTAGTGGGAGTGGAAAAACAAGACGCAACAGAGGCACCAACCTTTCTTGAAGGCACGTGGGGAGTCTGATAGATCGCCTTGGCGTTAGAAATGAGCAACAGAAAAAAAAAAGAATAGAAAAGGGGGAAGGAGAGAAGAGAGTTAACTTAGGTGAGAAAAAAGAGGCAGGATTATCAAGATGTGTTAATTGATTAGGAAAAGAGTCCAGAAGGGAAAAGTCCGAAAATAAATTTAACCAAACACAAAAAAAGGGAGCCATTTCAAAACGGGCTTGCTCTGTCTAAGCCCTCTGGGGTGTTGGCATGTATATTAAATGTTCCTTGGGGATTTACTTGTAATTTGCCTTCCGTCTTGCTGGAAGCGTTCCATCCATTACTTTTTCTCCCCTTGAGGAGTCAATCTTTTGTTTGGCACAAATGTGATGAAGTAGAGAGCCATAACTGCTCATTTTTCCCCTAAGCTTTTGGCTCCAGCTCAGCACCAACGCCTGAGGCTTTGTGCATTTATCTGAACTTCAGTAGCGCTGCCTTGAAGGGTAGGTCGCAGGAAACTGTGCAGGCACAGATAAGTCCAAACACATGGCTCCACAGCACATTTGCATCGGCATAAAATACATTGTAAACCTATTCTCCCTAACTGTGGAACAATTCTGGCATGCTTCGTCACCAATGCCCTTCAGAGAGACTTGTATGTATGGCCTGTTGTTCTCCACACAGCCAAAGTGTTGTTCATGATGCTGCTTGCAACTGTGTCTGAGGCTAGAGCTGCTCACCCTCTGGCTCTGAACGGGACCCCAAGGATGAGACCTGGAAAGGTCGGTAGGGTTTGCCCTCAGACACAGGGACTTCTACGCTCTCCTCTGACGACACGGTGACATCTGGCTGTGATTCAGAGATAGACGACAGGAACTGGTCCATGTCAGCTTTCTGCTCCTGGAGTAACTCGTCTGCAGAAAAGAGCAAATGACAGAGTATTACACAGCCTGGCATGTGCTAACACCTGTCAGCCTGGGACATGGCAGCAACGTGCAGACTGAGAGGTTCACCAATTATTGTTAACAGAGCTGCTGCTGTAAGAGACGTCTGTTCCCATTTCTGCTAACTACCAATTAGTATTTTTCTGAGAGCTATTTTCCGTGTAAATCTGCACATCTCCCAACAGGATGCTGCATGGTGAAAGCTGTGACCCAGTTCTGTCACTGCACCCGCTCCACTTTAATCTGTGCAGCAACACCATGCTGTGGTTCCTTTAATGAACCAAAGGAAACAAAAGGAAATATAAAACATGCTGGACATTGCCTGTCTTAAATTGTACCACTGGAGATGAATACAGCCCAAATACAGTTTCCATCTGATTGTAAAAATGAGAGCTGGTGAGCAGAGACCCTTAAAAACAGAGAGTAGTAACTGCATGAAATCCCGTTGCACAAATTCAAACTGAGAAAAAGACAATACTTTTCGTGGTGTCTCTGATAATTGGTTTACAGACAGCGCTTAAGCCTGTCTGCCAGTGTCCTCCAATATTTGTGTTTCTTTTTGTACAAAGGGAAGACAGTTTTTTGTCAGTTTGCATCAAATTTAAGCAAAACAATTCGCTGAGGGTCAGAGGACATGTGATGTATTGGCTTTATCTGTCTGACACTTGCAAACTCCATCACTGTTTTCATTTCACTTCATTCTTATTCAGCACTCCTTTCCTCCTTCAAGCTGCCTAAGGGCTTTTGACTGAAAACAACTCACCAATTTCATCTTGAATCTCTTCGGCCACATAAGGTACTTTGTAGAGCAGTGATAGACTCTGGTTCATCCTCTCTTCGATCACACGCAGGTGGGTCATCACCTGGTGTTGGAGGAACAGACAAACAAGGTGAAATACAACCAAAATCCTGCTTTATGATGACATCACTAATTGTCTGTACAGAAATTATGTTCTTTTATTCCCAGGATCTTGGAAATTTTAATACAAAAGTACAAAATGATCAAGATTTTGATGCACAATGTTACCATTTATATCCAGGACTGTAGCTATTTATTGCCATTTCTGATAAAACTATTCATTTCATTTAAATGCTAAAAAACAAGGACAAATGCCCTTAAAAGTTCCCAAAGCTTAGGGATTTGTCTTCCAGATGCTTATTTTGTCTGAACAACAATGTAATAACTGAATTATGTTTATAATGGTATAAGATTGACAGAAGCTGAAAATCATTACATTGGAGAAGCAATTTTTTGGATGAATTATCATTTATTTTATAGCATATGACAAAGCCATTAAGTGAATCACTGTTTCAACACTAATCTAGTAACAACTAATTATAGAGTGATTTGCAAACTATTAGTATAAAATGTTCATCCCAACATTATTTATTCAAATGCTAACATTCATGAACCAGAAAATACACTCTTATCCTGGAAAATCCCCCAGAAACTCTCTGGAGTTTACTGGTTTACTGGTGCGGTTACAAGTTTTGTCATCTAATAAAATCACAGCTTACAGTCTTGGCTTTCCTGTTCGGAGATTTGCACAGAGAAGCCATGTTCAGCAGAAAAAACATAGTGGTGCGATGAGATAATGCATATAAGAAGAAACATGTCAGCAGGAAGAGAAAATACAAACCAAACCAAAAGATAACAATGAAGAAGAACATAATAAAGAAGCCAGAAGATGATAAGGAAGCAGAAGAAGTTGTTATATGTAGAAGAACCTTCATTTAATTACCAACATCAAACATTACCCCAATGCCACATGTGCAAACAGAAACAACTACAAATCAGTACATATATATGATTAATCTGTGCAGCCAAGACACAGTAAAAATTCATAAATGTAATAAAATGACTATACACTGCAAATGAGACTACAGACAGCTAGCTGTTCTCCACCCAGAATATAAATGTTCTGAGGGGAGAGAGTTGCTCATGTTCACAAATGTATACAGAACTGTCAGAAATGTGCTTTCTGCTAGAGAGCATATTTTCTTAAGATGAACTCAGACTAGCTCACAGCCAGCCAACTTGCAAACATAAAACAAGTTGCTGCATGTAATATTGAAATCAGTCGTGAAGCTCTGAACCGACTTGACAGGATCTACTGCCTGTCAGCCCCAATGATCACCACTGGGTAAAACAACAAACTCTTTTGATCGAACAGATACAAAACTTTGTGTGTTCCAAAAAATCTCCAGTCGCTTTCATGGTTTCTACCAGCAATTTGATGTTTAGAGAGGAGGAATATTTCCACATTTCAGCTGCCAAAGTGGTTGGCAGAATATAAAAAAATACCAGCTACTGACAAAGCTGACCAGCTCTTGGCAGGTAACTGGTGTTTTTTTTCCCCCCAATATGATGATCGACTGTTTTAATCTTCCAACACATGGCTGCAGTGCATCAGAGCCAGCAACAGATGGCAATGACGCACCTTTCCCATTAAAGGCAAGATGCAGCGCCTGAGGCACCTTTTTGTCCATGTTTGAAAAAAAATCCTCATTAAGAAAATTACATGTTCCAGTGTTGGAGTAGAGATGTCAATTCATCAGGAAATCTCTACTAAACTAGAGAGTTGAAAAGCAAAGAATAATCTTGATCCTAATAAGTCACATAACAAAGTTACACAAAGTCCAGGAAGCCTTCTATTTACAAAGAATTTTTTGTAACACACTAGAACACAGACACATGTCAAATCCACAAGCAGTTGCAAAAACTGAAAATGCAAATTTGAACATGCTGGATTGGCTGAGTAAAGAAGTACACAGGCTTGACAAATAAAACACAGTGAGAGCACAATACAGATTGGCTTCCCATGACTGAGCACAGAAGCTCGCCGCCTCCCAGATCCTATGATTCATCTAAATAGTAACCCTCCGGTCCTTTCCCCTCCTCACTACATTATTTCATCCATCTGCTGTGTTATCTGTAATGGTGGAGGATCACTATAAATGGTGTCGAAGGGCACTGACACAAACAGGCGAGTACATCTAACAGAGGAGCTTCCAGCCAAATCCCTGTGCAGCGGCTCAGAGTCCAGCATTACACAAGACCTGCGCAATGTTAATCTTCGGCTGAGGCTTAAGTGAATGAAACACCCGCCCTCCCTCCGTTAGACGAGCCTACTCAGCCCTCCTGGGCTTCAACTCAGAGAAACACACTCTTTCTACCTCCTACACACTTAGAAACAGGGCAGAGAGGAGCAGGCTGAGACATCATTATCCCTCCTCTGTCTGAGCGGGAATAGGAGAAGTGTGAGATCTTGGGTAGGCTCTGCATGAGGTTTCAGATGTACTGACACAGGCTCTAATACAATACATCAGAAGTGACTCAGGAAGGATGCAAAACTCTTACTACTGGCAGGACCTATTGACCAAACTGATGAATCAAAGGGACTCCACAGTTCATAATCAATTAATGTATGAATCTTAGATAATCAATTCCAACAAAAATGCCAATCATTTGTTAGTTCCAGCAACTCAAATGTGGGGATTTATGACAGTTGCTTGGACAAAACAAGCAATATCCAGACATCACCTTGGGCCATAGGCACTTGTGATGGGTATTTTTCCCCCAAAGTTAAATCAGGTGATCATTAGTCATGCTCATCAGGACTAAAACACTGACCTGTGACTTCATCTGAGCAGCCTTCTCAGGATCCACAGCCAAGACGTGCTGGTAGTGGCGGATGGTGTGCTGGCGGTCCTTGTTCTCGGCACGGACGTACCTTCTCAGAGCTTGCAGGATGCGGTGGGGCTGAGGGGGACATCGAGTGGGAAGAAGTGTTAATGAAGCACAGCCATATAACCGATTCTGTGTAATACTGCAAATACTGCAACATTCCTGTCTGGGTGGATGTAAGTGACATGACAGCTATTTCTTAGCTTTCTAAGTCATATAAACAATCAATTGTTTTTTTAAAGTGATGTTTATTGTTCTCGTTCCCTTTAAATGTTTTCATTCAAAGTATTCAGATTTCATCAGATTCAGGTCTATTTGATTTTATTTGATAACCCACAAAATGATGAAATAATATGATACACATATCCAATTAGCAGTGAGCTTGTCATCAGACATGAGCACATTTTGTGTGACTAAAGATGAAAAATAATGTTAAATTATTCTCTCCTCTGCACATCTTTTATATATCTGAGCAGAAGGATGACAAGAACGGTGTCAAATGTGTGGTGCAAAAAATCCATTGCTTATGACATGACATTAAATCTTCTGCAGCACCTACTGAAATAGCATCACACCACAGATGATGCAACTACCAATTTTTGAGGTGTAACAGAAGCAGGATTAGACATTACTGCTCTCAGGTCAGGCAGCATGATTACATTTGAAATGAGTACAAAACAGAAATATTTAAGTCTTTCCTTTTCGGGTTATAAGTCCAACACTGGTGGTTAGAGAGGCAACCAGCACCCTGCAACAGAGTGCCAAACTGTGTGCTGGCAAAAGGATCAAAAGTCTATTAGATAAGAGAAATTAAAAATAAAAAAAACACAGGGATTATAGCAGTGGGTTCAAATGTGATTGACTTTGTGCTCATGGAGGATTTTGGGATGTGTGGTTTTTTTTTTGGTTGCAATAATCCATTTTCCTCATGATGAATTGCAAGTTGGCAGAGAGTCTTTTGACAGGATATGAGATTAGCCACAGGCCATAAGTAGTGTCAGGTGTGTGTGTGATTGTGGTTGCACATTGACTGAGGAAAGGAAAAAGCAATAGACAGATGGAGAGAGGTGAGGGGAGGATAAAAGATGCCCTCAGAGGCCAGTGTCTGATGTTTACCCTGGGGGGGTCAGCCTGCAGGGCAGCCAGGTAGTTCTCCAGGGCCAGACGGCGTCGGTCATTCAGCATGGCCTCTACCCGGGCCAGGTGAGTCTCCACCAGCTGCTGCTTCTCGCTGGCTGCCTCCTCCTCCAGGGACTCCACCATGGCTTGGAAGTGCTACAAACAAAATCATAAACACAGATAAATATGCATATGCACCTTAAACAGTTTGGCACCACAGAGCTATTTTGACTTCTACTTAAAAAAAAACAGCTCTCAGTTTCACTCATGTCGCCTCTCAGGCTTGTCAAGGGAGTTAGGGACTCATTTAGAAGTCTCCCTATTCAGACAGTGCCCCAATTTAGCCTTAGAGTGGTAAAGATAGAGCAGCCGGGGAAAAGGGATCTTTAATGGCACAGGCAGTGAGGGATCCAGGGTCTGTAAGCCATCATATCCCACCCAAACAAAGGGACAAAGGGGGACTCCCAGGGGGAAGGATCAGTGTCTTACCTGCATCAATGTCTGCCTCTCAGCCTTGGGCAGGTTCTTAGCCTGGCGATCAGCCTCTTCCCACTCTTTTCTTACCTGGAACGAAAGAGACGGAAATGAAGCAAGATGTAAGGTGGTCCTACTGCACCTGTTCACTCAACGTGAGTAAAACAGTAATATTTGTAAATGTAGATGGGAAAGAAAGCCTTTTGTTGCACATAGGCAAGAAACCTTTCCACACCAATTCTGTATGTTTCATACGCATTTTTTTTAATCCGTCATTAGATGAAAATTGTTTTGCAGAGAAACCTTGCATGATGAGTCTGATCCGCTTCATTGTTATAATGTTGTGAAAACTGGCATCACAAGACTAAATGGAAAGACGTTCTTCCTCCCTTGCTTCTCTCCACCGGAGGTACTTTCCTGGCTGTTGCCACTGTCTGCCTGCATCTTACATTTGGCACAGCGACTACCTGAAGTGGCTGACCTGTCCTTACTCTCTATATCCACACTGTTGTTTTCTCTCTCTCTCTCTCTGTCTGTGTGCTACTACTGTGAGCCAGGATCCTTTCTCTCATTGCAGAGGTGTGTAGCAGTCCTGAGTTTCTTTACTGCTTCCTCTGAAAACATCAATGACGAACGAAAGTTTTGGAGTCAGTGTGTGAAACTGACTGACACAAAATGAGTCGTGAATGTCGTATTTAGTTTTACATGTTCAACAGATTCAGACAAAAAATATGGACTTGGTGTGCAAAGGCCTTTAAAGTATGACTTTGGTCCTTAGCATATTCTTGGATTTAGAATTTAAAATTCTGGGAAAACTTGGCAAGCAAACCGATTGGCACATTTTGTGGCCCTGAATTCTCAACAGCTACTCTCAGCTGCATCCCAACAAGCTCAAGATAAATTTTAGTCTTAAACAAACAAACAAAAAAGCTACACTATGGCTCATTTGAGTTCTTTAAAAATATATTTCTTACTACTTGTCAAATCTTTCAACTCTTTTCTTCTTATTAATCCCATTGCAAAATAACAGCAAAAACAGGTCAGAAACAGCATAACAGTTACTGAGAAACACTGATGCAAAACTAATCCTCATTTTACAGTTCAGTCAAACAAACCAATCTCCCTGTTTTTATCTATGACTCCTCCTTAATTAGGAAAATCAGTGAAGGACAATAGCTTTCACCTCATCAGTGCCATGTTCTGTTCATTTTGTAAATGTAACTGCTTTTGTTTTGTACTTTCTGTCTCAAAAGGGCTGTTATTAGGCAACTACTGCAGGTTTTGGTAGATCAGAAACAGATTCTATTTTAAAAGCCAGAAAATTATGCACCTGCCAAAATATTCTTTAATTAGCTGGTATTGATCAACACCACAGATCATGTACATTATGTTCATATTGTGCAATAAAGCAGTAAAAATCATACTTTCTGCTCTTTAATTATTTGACTTGACTTGATCTGGTAACTCACCCTCTCCATGCGGTTGCGGTGCCTGATCTCCAGCTGCTCCTTGGCCCTCTGGAAGCGACTGTGCTCCTTGTCGTCGGCTGGGGTCTCAAAGTAGATGTCCACATCATCGGTGGGCTGAGGAGTAGGTGGTATGGCTGCAAATTCATAACAGATGGTGAGCGGGCAGGGCTGCAAACTGACAACCAGGCAGACAGACAGACAGAAACACAAACAGACAGGCACACACACACACACACACACACACACACACACACACACACACACACACACACACACACACATTCAGAAAGGCACACAAAGACAAACACACACATACAGAAAGGCACACAGACACAGACACATACACACACACACACACACACACACACACACACACACACACACACACACACACACACACACACACACACACACACACACACACAGAAAGACAGAAAGGCGCACTGGCTGATCCAGGCAGTCACAGGTAGGCAGAAACACAAAGACAGACAGACAACCGGGCACAGAGAGGAAAAGAGAGTCGAAAGTGGAATGCAGATTGAAGTTGGACAAAAATCCTCACAGAAGCACTCTCATCAGCGTTCTTCCAACCTCAGTAACTCTGATAAATTTAAAAGAATCTGACAGTCTTTCCTTTTGAATTTCTTTCATCTTCCCATTGGCTTTCTGCTGACAGGTCGCGTCTCCAACACTAATGGAAATATCTCTGTGTTTGACGGCTGGGTCATCTGGGGCGAGGCCAGAGGGCTGTGTTCTGGGTTCCTCGCTATACAGTCACGCAGGACTCACTCCCTGCACCGCTGCAACTCCCAAAAACAATAACGCTTCAGGCTCGCAAACCGGAAGAGACCTCATCGTTTCACTTCACCATCAAAAACAAGAGGCACGGGTTAACGGATAAACGCATAGTTCCTGTTTTGAACATTACTGCTTCAGCTCCTAAGGTCATTTTATTTTCTGAAATAATAATGAAAAATCCAATTGGTTATGACCATGAAAATCATTTGAATTGATGAAAAGTGAGTCACTGAAAGGTGCAAAAAAAGGTGCCTGCTGACATATGCTGATGGGATTCTAGTAAAAGTAGTGGCAGTGCTCTGTGAGCAGACAGACAGACAGACAGACAGGAACATAAAACAAATGGCAGACGTTAACACTGACAGGACAACAGAGAAGAAAGAAAAACTCTAAAGAGTGTGTTTGAAGTTGCATGCATATGAATGAACACTAAATTAAGAGGGAAGAAGAATGTCATGTTTTTTGATTTGGTATTTTTGGAGTTTTTACTTAAATTCTAATTCGTATCCCAATTAAAATTTTACTTGGAAGTCTTGACCTGTAGTGACAGCTAAGCTGGGTATTATTCGAAATTCTTCATTATTACCTCCAGTATGATAGTTTTGGTATTGATGCCAAAATCATACTTTTTTGATGCATTACTTTGAGTAAAATAAACATATTTTTCTACAGAACCCTTCCCATTTAAAAAAAACCAGAGCCAATTTACATAAATGTTTAACACCATCTAAATATTGGCAACTGTACAAGACACTGACTAAAAAAATAACGTGCTAAAATTGGCAAAAGTATGATTACTCTGATCAAAGTAAAAAAAAAAAAAAGAGTACGAATCTGAGCAAGCATTCAATGGACCACTGGAGTTAACAACCTGATCTCTTTTAGATAGTGTCCTATATTCTATTTAAGTAATTTAATTATTTAAATAAAGCCTATATTTATATATGCCTAGTTTCTTTATGTCTGACATAGTAAATATTGAATATTTTAACAGTTCCATTTTAGTAGAGAATCAACCAAAACTAATGGGCCAATGTTTGTCAAAATAAATAAATAAATGAAAACAAGATCTACTTATGAAGAACTGTATTTTAAAGTGGCATTTTATTTAGGGATACAGTGATGAAACCATTAATTATATAATCTATTGGTAGAAAATGAATAAGCAACAGTTTGGATAAATTGTTTAAAGAAACAGTGTGTAGGATTTAGTGGCATCTGGCGGTCAGGACTGTGGATTGCAACCACCTGAAATTTCTCCAATGTATCTGAACATTTATTCTTATATTCTTAATTTGCCTTTGGATTGGTTTCTCCTATGCTGTTGAGCTCATACCTGATGGGCTGCTAGCCCAGCACCTGCTCATATGTGCTCACCTTTTATGTCTGATAAATTAAGTTCAGGAGGTTTTTAACAGGGTGCCAAATTATTCGCAGAGGTTCCTGCCTCTCCAAAACAAATGGAACAGGTGATTTTAACTGGTAAAACACTGACTGAAGCAGTCTCGTGTATATATATATGTATATGTATATATATATATATATATATGTAAAGAAAACACACAACATGCTAACCATGTGAACTGTGGTGGCCGATGCAAAAACGTAAATGGCCTTGTCTAGAGCCAGTGTTAGTTTGTCCATTCTGGGCTACTGTAGAAACATGGCAGTGCAACATGGCGGACTCCATGTTCAAGGACCTGGTCACTATGTAGATATAAATGGTTCATACTGTGCTAATAAAAACACAACAATTCTTGTTTTCAGGTGATTATACACTTAAGAAAATATACTTATTTACTTATAATATACTATATTCAATTTCTGCTAATATAAAATCCTAAATCCTACACACTGGACGTTAAAGGTGTGAGGCAAATACCAAACAAAATCTGCTCCCACCTTGTTAAATGTGAAGAATCTGTACTTCGTTTCAAATCATTGTAAATTAGATATATTTAGCTTTTGAAGTGTTGCCCTGACAAAATAAGCAACAAGCAATATTTTCCAGCCAAAACAATTAATTCAAAATAAAATGACACATAACAATCATTGGTTGCAGCACTTGTTATATCAGTGGAATAATAAAGGAAAAGAGTATGATGTTGTGACTGTTGTGGTGAAGGTGACATGGTAATAACAGCTGTAGAAATTTGATGAACAACAACTGAAGACTGCAGAACAGATGTTCTGCTTATAAGTCAGTGACAGACTAAAACTATATTATCCTACAGAGTTTTCAGCAGAGGGTCTGCAGCAAAGACACAAACAGAGAGAGAGAGGGGTGTTGTCAAACCGGCCTCTGTCTGGTGAGACTTACTCAGGCGCTTGCACACGGCCATGCAGTACTCTTCTGAGTCGAAATTGTTGCGGTTGCCAGCACAGCCCCCGTATATGAAGCGCACACACTTCCTCTGGCTCATGTCGAAGTGCCAGCGGGGCATGGAGGCACGGCAGGGGCCAGTCTCAGCCTCCAGGGTGCACACCGCTGCCAGGGGACAGCTTGTTAGATCATCCTGCCTCTGGGGGCAGCACTTAATTCCAGTCTCAATTACAAACACTCTGAAAACTAACACTCCTTACCTCTGCTACATCAAAAAAATTTGATTAATTAAAACTAAACTAAACTCCTTTACATAAGCAGAATTTTGGCACATATAAGGCAGGATGATTTGTCCTTGTACTCTTATAAAGCAGAACAGTATATCATAGCTGCTCTGAGTTGAAGAAAAGGGTATTGCTGATGCATTCAGTTATCTAATTACAGTCTGGCAGAAATTTAAGCATAACTGCAGATAGTTTAAAAGTTAAAAAGGTTTGATTATATTTAAGTGACAGGCAAAGTGCCAATAAGGGAGAGAGAGAGAGAGAGAGAAAGAGAGCACATTATAATTTAAAACAACTCATTACAAACCTTTGACTTCCTGCAGAGTCTTGTCCTCATCTTGGCTCTCTGACATTTTGCTGCTCTCTTTCTTCTCATACTCGTCCTCCTTATCTGCTTCTTCATCCTCGTAGACGTAGTGGTACTCCTCCTCATCTTCCTCATCCTCGTCTTTGTCCTCGTGCACTGGCTCCTCCTTTGGCGTGGGCCGCTCATCAGTTGGCATCTCACTAAGGAAGGGGAGGAGGCAGTGGTGATTGAGCGAAGGGGTGGGAGCCAGGAAGAGGGGTGATTTATCAAACAAGGCAGAACAGCTGCCATAGGTCAATGTCACAACACTTTAATTCATCCAGATGGCCAGTATTACCTGCCCTTCGCAAGAGAGCGGATATTACCCTCATAATATTTCAAAGACATGCCATGGTCATGAATAGAGCCACAGACTGCTCACCTGTCCTCCACAGCATCCTCATCATCCAGGTCGGTCTCGTCAATCTCCTCATCCTCTACCTCCTCCTCTTCATCGTCCTCCTGGGAGGGCAGGGAAGGTGGAGCGGACTCCCCAGCGCGAGAGGCGGGGCAACACACGTACTCGGTGCCATGGAACTTGTCAATGCCACAGGGCAGCAGCATGCCATAGCTGTGCAGCATCATGGAGCTCTTTGCACAGGCCTGACAGGGCAGGAGTAATGATGTTATCAACTGCACACAGGGCTCCAGATTAATGAATCTGCCATGGTTTCTAGGCCTCTTACTACTTTAAAGTATCAACTTTAGCTTTGACAAGGTGACATTAGTTTAACCTTTATTCATCAAGGGGAAGTGAAAGGACTACATCAACAATGATGTCCATGCCAGATGGAGAAGCGTATGAGTCACGGTGGGAGGAAACTGTGGAGGTTTAGTTAATTTAGCCACATGGTAGTGTTGACATACTGCAGTAAGGCTCCTGTTTTTTTTTGTTTTTTTTGCTTGTTTGTTTTGTTTTCAAAATATCTCAGATTTAAAGCTCCAGTGTGTAGGGTTTAGGGGGATATATTGACAGAAATGGAATATAATACATTAAGTATGTTTCCTTTATGTTTCCTTTCCTCCTGCATATAGTCACACACACACTTACACACATCACATTAGCCACAACTAGACTGGACTGTGGAATGGGCAATTTTATCTTAATTTAATTTCTATTTATGCACTTACTTTAATTTAGATTACATTATGTTTATTTTAATAGCACTGTGTTGTTGTTGATGAGGGGAAGTGTGGTTGTTGTTTTTTGTCTTTTATGAGCTGCTGGACGGCTGCATTTCTCTTCAGGGATGAATAAAGTTCTTTCTATTCTATTCTGTTCCTTTAGTGTATAAGCAGGTCCTCGTCCACAGAGTCCACCATGTTTCTACAGTGGCTCTAGAAAGGCCCGTTCACATTTTTGCATCGGCCACTGTAGTTAGAAGCACTTCCAGGATGAGTGTCATCAGAAAAATACTGAACATGACAACCTGATTTAAATCACCTTTTCAGTTTGTTTTGAAGAGGAAGAGACCTCTGTGAATAATTATAAAAACCTCCTGAAGAATGAGCAATGAATGAAGAAATCCTAAGCGGAAGTTCACGCAGGGCACATGGGAGAAGTCCTTACTGCTAGATGTCACTAAATCCTACGCACTGCTCCTTCAAAATTAATTAAAGTGATTTTCACAAATTAAACTTTCAGCTGAAAGAAGACAATATTCATTTTTCATTAAATCTTTTAGTTATTTTAAAAATACAATTTTAAAGAATACATTTGAATTCTAAGATTTTTCAAGAAAGAATAAATAAATTAATCCAACAAATGAGGCTTAATGAATACTTCAGTTTGTCTAGTCAGTCTGTGCATTTCTGCAATTGACATAACATGTGCATGTTAGTTTTAAGAGAAACTTGTCATTTTATTTTCAAGCCCACAAAAACAGTTAAGTATATCAAGGCCACCTTTATGTGACTGAGCTATCATGGAGGTCTAGTAAAAAGTAAAATCAGAGCGAATCCCTGTTTGTAATCCACTATCCTTATTCTTTATTATATGTGTGTACATGACTTTTTCCAAAGTATTTTGATAATTTGATCTCTAGTGGACACTCTGGCAGGCAGGTTCTGGCTTGTGGGTCATATGTTTGATGCTCCTGATATCCTGTATGTCTTACGAAACTCTTATGCTATGGCAGGATTTGGTATAATAATAATAATAATAGAATTAATAATAACAATAATAATAATAAATTGGATTTATATCGCGCTTTTCAGGATACTCAAAGATGCTTCACAGAAAACAACAACAGCAATAAAATAAAGGTGTATAGTAGCTATCTAGCCTCAGTGATGCAACCAGCTTTTCATTTTATGACTTCTAGTATAGTGTTAGTCCTTGACATAGTAACAGCTCTACGGTGTATAGACATACTGATTTTAGATCTAGTTCTCTTGGCACATGCTGACTAAAGTGATTAATGGGCCACACTTCCAAAAGTCATGAAGTCTTTTAACTGATGTGCTATTTGTCAACAACACAGTGCTTCATATATCAGCTAGGAGCTACTGAGTACAACTTCAGTCTAGTGACTGCTGAGAAACTCCACTGGAGCAGTGGAGGATTAGCTGCCCTGCTTAAGAACATCTCAGTGGCAGTTGGTGAGCAAGCTGAGATTGGTTTTGAGTCATTTTTCTTACCCATATTTTCCCGCTGGTAAGATTTATTACTGCTTGGCTGTAGCAAATTTGTTATTGAATGTAGGTCGCTTGTGCCTCTGAATGTCACATTATCTGAAGCTGCAGATGATACTCGGATTCAGGTATTAGTGTTACGGAAGAGTAAGTGTCCGGAAGCACGAGGCAAGGAGAGACAAGAGCAGACGTTTGATGGGTTGCGTGAGCTGCTGCTCCTACTGTTGTGGTCAGAGTGGCCCCCAAGGGCCGTCTCTGGAGCTGCCCAGGGGGGGATTAGCTGCATTACAGCCACAACACTAATCTGATTAGGAGCTGAAATGTGAGGGCTCCTAGCCAGCCTGTGATCAGAGGGCCTCAGAGACTCACAAAGACAGGTGGAAAGATATCAGGGAGGAGAGAGGAAAGATTGGAAAGTAATAAAAGTCTAACCAACATGACAGGGAGAAGGCGCAATACATTTGTTTAGTTTTATTTCTAAAAGTTAAAGGTAGACAATGCAGGTATTGTCACCTACTGTTTGTAAACAGTAGCAGCGAAAATAAATCCCAGATCTGCTATTTGTGTTTTTTTTTTGGCGTTGTGTGTCCACGATTTTCATAGCTTTCTTGAACGCGCGCTACTTACGGTCTGACACCTGGTCGCTACCTTTTCAAAAGTCCTGACCTCATCTACCACACACTTGTGGTGGGTCATACTGTAAGTGATAATTGAGAGGGATTATATTTGTATCATTCTATACATTGTTCTTAGGATCATTCTGCATAGCCTACTTTTAAATTGATGCTTAAGACTTCCTCTTCCCAAACAAACTTTCTTTTCCATTGCTCAGCTGTCTCTGGGATGCAGCGTCCCACTGTTTCCTATTAAGTAATTCCGTCCTTACCTCTTTGGCCACGCCGTGCCACTGCTGATGGCTGACGCACATGTCCATACGCTCCTTGTGGAAGAACTTGCACTTCTCTGGAACCAGAAGCACGTCACTCACGAACTCGCCCACTGCAACAGCAAATCACACGGACCAATACGCCTGTTAGTCACACCACCAATCTGTCAAAAAAAAAAAAAAAAAACCCAACAAAAAAAACCCAACAAAAAACCCTTTCCCCTGCCAGGTCACTGCTCAACAACGCTGCCAGGCTTAGAAACAATAAATCACCAAGAGGACCTATAAAAGGAATACCAGATGAGATGAGTGAAAAAATGGCATGTTTCAATAATTCATAGCTGCCTGGTTCTTTACATTTCATTACGGTGGTATGACAGAAAGGGCATTTGACACTTGAACATCTGCCGGTGCACCTGAAGCTGAGAGGGATTCATCCCTCCTCCATAGCCACAGCTGCAACTCTGCAATCAAAATGGCAGTGGAGAAAATCCGGTTTTACGCTGTGACTCTTTTAAGGTAGTCCAGACTCTTTCTGCAGGTCAATGATATCATTTTCTTGAGGAATTAAATTCAGTGATGTTTTATTCATAGAACGAGCTGATAGAATGCAGATCTGGGAAAAAAAAATACATGACATGAAAGGCATCTTGTGAATTCCTATGAATAGTTGCAGGTTGAAAACCATGTGCGTTGCGTGTAAGCATATGGTGCAAGGGTCATAAGAAAGATTAAAAAGGACAGCAACTGCTGATTGGCTGGCAGTGTGACGAGGCGCTCAGGTAGAAACACTGCCATCAGAAACAGATGGAAAGCCAGGCGAAGAGAGAAAGGATGAATAGAAGGTTTAGGGCAAAGTCCAGATCTGAGTGGCTGAGGAATGGGCGGACTGAAAACACACAAATGAGGGTCTGGAGGTTTCACGACCAGGGCTGGGAGCCGTCCTATAACGGCTCATTTAGCGGTTCGCCGCGACCTCGGCCTGAGGCAGTGCTGCTGGAGCACTTCATATGAGCCAGACGAAGCAGGCAGGCAGAGGGTGAAAAAGCAGTGTTTTGGAAAATGAGAGGGTAGGATAGGAAGAGGAGAGAGCTGGAAATAGCAAAGGACTCAGCAGCTGCTTCTCATCTCCGCCCAGGAGATACAGTAACACCCCCCTCATAAACCCCCCCCCTTTTTTTCTTAAGTACTTTAAATAAAAATGTAAATAGAGGTTTGCATGTTATCATGCCATTGAAAATGATAAACATTATTTGGTTCCAGCTTTAAATTAGAAATTTTACTGTTTTTTTCTGTTTCATATTGTTTCAAATAGAATATTTTTTGGACTAAAACAACAAATTTGAGAAACCCCTCTTTGGGATCTAGGAAACTGTGGATTTTCTTGTCTGACTAAACACTCTTCTATCACTACTTTTAATTCACTACATTTTAGAGGGTAATATTGTGCTTTTATTCCATTCATTGGACAACTACAGTTGCTTTACAGATTAAGATTTTGAGATATGATACACTAATAGAATATGATGCATTGTTATAGCCTGCCTAAACTACCCCACAGTATATTAAGAAGTTAAACTAACCACCATCTCGACTAGCTGTGGCATTAAAATAGGATAATAGATCTAAAATAACACTCTGGAAGTGGCCATTCTGCACAAGTGCTTTTGCACTTGATATTTTAGTGCATATTGCTGATAATACTTCTCTACTATATTTTTACATAAGCAAAATTTGAATGCATTACTTACTTTGTAATGGAGTATTTTTACATTGTTTTATTGTTACATTTGCTCAAGTAAATCAATACGTCTTCTTGTGCTCATCTCTCTCCCGCTAAATCCCTCCTCTCTTCACATCCAGAGAAAGAAACTGAGAGTGAGACCGACCTCCAGTAACCTTCGGCTCCATATCCTGCAAATCGGGTGCTAACTGATTCATTCACTCACACACTCTCCTCATTTAATCTTTCTCTCTCTCTGTCTCGTTCTCTCACATTCACAGGTTACTTTGGTTGTGAGGTAGAGTGGGTTTCAAGCAGACGCCATACGCAGTCACACTGCAGTGGGTGATGGATTGTGGTGTTTGGAGAGCAGCTGTGCCTCGCAAGCACCCCTGCTCTGTGTGTTTCTGTGTGTGTGTGTGTGTATGTGTGTGTGTGTGTGTGAGAGCATACAGTCCTCCTTCTCTGTGACCTCCTCTCCGCTTACTCTATTCATCTGCCTTTCCTTTAACCTTCTGTCTATCAGGCACCCTCACTAACACTCTCCAGTCCCCAGACTGGCAGCACAACAGGCATCTAGGGAGTGTGAAGGTAAAAAAATACACACAGTACAGTACGAATGATACCCTCAGTACTGTGAGGTGGTGAATTATATTAAGCACCAACCAAGATCTGCTCATTGATAACACGGCTGTTGTGTTTCAAGGACTTTCCAAAAGAAGCCTGCTGTTGGGAAATTTATTGTAAACAGTATGAAATCTGCATTTAATGATTCCATCTGTAATGTCTTACATTAAATCCATACTATGTGTTTCTCGTCTTATAATCATTCAAAATGTTGAGGTTTTCTACCTCTGACAAAAATTAAAGCTGTAAGAAAATATTAAACAGCCTCATTAAACAATATTAAAATCTAAATAAGTAGTGTTATAGTAATGTAGTTGTTGTCTAGTGTTAGTTCTTGCCATACAGTTTGAGAATATCAAGTTCCAGTCTTGTGTTTTGATTTTTTGGCACTGCCCTTCTGTTTACATTTACATGATGTATTGTGCCCTTTAAGTGGAAGAAATCTGATCCGCCACCATGAAAGGATTACATGGGGGAGACATGACCAAAACCAAGAGGAAGCTTGAGGTTGATGTTACATAATGGAAAGAGCATTTGCATTAAACTCCTGGGTTCCAGGTCATGTTAAGAACGTTCCAATTTCAGCAAAGATTTATACTTTTTAACAACAGACAGCACCTTTGCTTTAACCAGTGCTTTTGCCTAAGTCTTAGCATTAGCTAACCTTGTTAAATCTGTGATACTGTGCCACACTGTGTTTCAAAGTTCAGCCTCAGTTCAAAAACACTTCCAGAGGCAAAGGAGTGAATGGAGCCAGAGGTGTGGCGCTCTGAAACAAGCCTGGGTTTGTATCTATTATCAGCTTATTCACAATCACGAGACTCGGCCTATATCTGATGATATCAGTAGCTGTGACTGTGTGCCCTGCCCTTCGATAAATCCACAGGCTTAGTCAACAGGAAAGGCAAAGTATGTGTCATGTCTGTAAATGTTACTAATTCAGTTCCACTTCTTCCAAAACACAGCCTTAAAGTACTTTGTTCCTGAAAAGTCCACATGGTAGAAAGTAGCTCAAAAGCCAAAATAAAGCTATAATATGCCTGAAATAAATGTAATTTATTACTAATAGCTCCCAACAGCAACAGAAAATAAATGTAAATTTGCCTTTTAATGGATCCATATTTCCCCTGAAAATGCTTTCTTTGCATGGATGTTCTTTTCTGCTGCAGTCTGTGTTGTCCCAGCAAAATTTCCCCCACAGTTTAATCATTGTGTAACAGACAGTCTGCCATGCACACTAACCAACACCCCAGTCACACATCCACCACTGACTCTTCTCACTATACCAGACATAATAATAAAAAAGTCTCTAAAATAATCCTCTGCTGTTTGACAAAGACATCATGCTGCAGGGATTAGAGTGCCATGGAACAAAAATCACATTCATTTGCAGAGCCATTGTTTGGGGACAGAAAACACGGAGGGATTGTGGCTCTGTGACTGAGCCTTTGCATGGAGATGGGATACAGCATAACCCATCTCTCTCTTTTACACTGAGCTCCTTCCTTTGCACTTGCATTATTCATATAAACCTATTAACTTGACATGGGTGCTAGTCTGGCCCTTTTAATCACATCCTTCAAGCTATAGCCCACCTCTCTTTGGTCTATTTCATTTCTTTTTGACTCAACTATAATTAATTTACACTGATGAATATAAGGCAGGATCTCTGATGTCCAACACTATGTGAACATAACAAATAATGAAAAATTCAAAAGTAATCTTCATTGCTTTTAATGTGATAGAGAGGCCTGACAAATACTGGGCTGGAGAGGTGTGGTGCGATGAGGTGGCAGAGGCATGCCATGGCTTGTAGCATATGATCAGAGCCCTCCAATTAAGCCCCTAACATGCTCCATTACATAATTAAGCAGAAACCCTCTCAATAGCCTCCTTCTCGCCAACACCTTATGTTTATCTCTCCTTCTCCATCTGTCTTCTCTGTTCTCTCAGCTCAGACTCCTCATTTGCAACCCAGCAGAGCAGCAGAGGAGGCCTTTGTAATTTGATGAGGCATGAGTGCGCAGACCTTTAACAATGATGACAAAAAAAGTGCAAGAACAAGCAATGAAGCTATTTAATTATTCCAGAAGAGGAAATGGGATTGTTTCAATCAAATGGCACAGTTGCTGAATCATAATGAGAGGTCAGTGGGGTTGTTGAGGGATGCAACAGCTGAGCACAGTGAGGACAGGAGGACAGATGCGCCGAGGTGTGGCAGGTAGTCAGAGTGAGACAGCTTCAGGATGTAAGATGAGAGAGAGCAAACTGGAGGAATTTTGGAGATGGATTCTGCATGTGAACCTCCCTCATTTGTATTCCTGTCTCACCCACAGAGTAGCCACTCCAGTTGTGGTGTTTGCTGTCCCATGAATTTCCCAAAAGCCTCCTCTCTGCGTTTGCCAAAAATGCTCTTGAATGGTAGCCCATTTCACAGTCCAGTGCAACTGCTAATGGCTTTTTTCATCCCGGAAAGCGGCACAACTCAATCAGCAAGAGGCTCTCGGACAGAGGAAGGGTGCCGGGAAGTGTTTGCAGCATAGAGGAAGATGTTTTTTTCTTCCTGACATAGCCGGACAAGTACTGAGAGGAGTCTTGTTTCAGGACTGTATTTCTCTGTTATTGCAATCCTCAGAGGCAGCAGGAGTGTGCTGTGTTTTTGCAAGTTAGGGAGCACAGAGAAATGTGGCCTGCAAAGTCTGAGGCTGTATCTGACATTTAATAAACCAGAATATAGCCATGTTGCCACTGCTGATTACAGTGATACTGCAGGAGACAAAGGAGGGAGAGAGGTGTGTATGACGGCACAGGCGAATGAAGAAATGGGAAGTAATAAAGCAGGCCTCCTCACAGACCTCCCTCTCACTGACCCTGTGTGTCTGTGTGAGTTTATGGCCACTGTCTGAGGGGGGAAATAAGATTGTGCTTTATTGCTCAACAAGCCTCACCAGCAATAATAGCCCTCCCTCCCCCTTAGCCATCCTTTCTGAGAGACATTAGCTCCCATCCAGCCTGGATCTGCTCAATCTGAAGCTCAAGGCCAGGATTAGTCAACTGAATCAGGCTCCAATATTGCTCCATGTCACCTCTGCCTATAGCTAAGATATATTATAATCTCCTCCTATTCTACAGTGAATGAAGGACCTATATAGAAGGGTGGGAGGGTCAATGGAGAACACCTAACATGAAGGGTCATTTAAAGCCCTCGAAGTGGTTCCCCTTATTAGAGTACAAGCTTACCTAAGCATTTGTAAGGCACCACAATGTGGGCATGTCCTTTGCACACCTTCTTCTCCTTCTTGCACCAGTTCTCAATACGAATTGGCTGGTTGGCTTCCACCACGTTTGTGATTTGGAGCTCGGGATACATCTGTTGGGAAAAGAGGCAGAGAACATATACTAAATAATGACAGATGTATTTTGTATGTATGTTTATGTGTGCAAGAGAGAGGAGGAGCAATAAGTGGAGCTTGAACAGGATCCTTTAATCCACGCTCTATACTCTCTAGATGCCATCTACTCAACCATGAAAGAGCACGCAATTTACACTTTCCCCAAATGCCATCAAAATGTCATCAATAAATGAAACTGAAGCTTGCGGAGGGGGCTTCTTGAAAATGTACAGCCCTACTTTGTTTCTTGGCCAGCTGCATAATAAACCATGACAGTAGTACCAGCATCCTCTTAGGTTAGGAGATACAGTAGTAGGAACACGTAAATAAGAGCCAGGATATTCATGTCATGGAAAAACGTGTCCTTAATTTTAGTGACCGCTAGTGAAAATGACAGTTGCAGGGTCTGCTAATTGAAATGCCACCCACTGCACTGTAAATAATGTCTGTCTTTCAGGAAGAGCTCAATAGCCTCTCTGATGACTAATCACAGTAAAATGAAAACTGAATTTTTCCACCTTAGTAGCCAATTCCCCTCAATATAATCTGTGCGTTAAATCTGAATCTACTGCCAGTTAACTTATCTTAGCAGAAGAACTGAAAACAGGGAAAACAGCTCGTCTGCCATGTAACAAAATCTGTCTACCAGCGCCTTTCAAGTCAACCCATTAATATGCTATATCTTGCTCAATTTATCCAGTGATCACTGCAGGGGAGCGTGGATGTCCAGCAAGAAGAATGTTGAGCAGACCTAAAGTTGTTTGAATATGATTCATGTGGTGACATTAAAAAATCAACGATAATCTTTATTTCAGTTATTTCAACTTGGCTTGTTTTTGGCACGAGAGAAATAGTTTGAGAACCACTGATTTGATCTGTAGCTTCATATTTTCCCACGCAGACATGACAGAGGTTTTTAATTCCTTATCTAGCAAATGCATTTCACAAATTATTTTATTAAATGTCCAGTCTGTAAGATATAGGGGAATTTCACGTCAAGCTCATAGGGTAAAATAATGATAATGGAATCTCTGTAAATGGATGAGGATCTCTGCCCTTTTCTAACTGACCTTGGTGCTTGAATTTCACCCCTTCTCTTAAATTGATAGCATGGACATCAGAAATGTGTCTGTGCTGCAGTGACTCACCTCCTGGCAGTACTGCAGCACACCCTCTTTGGTTCCTACGCAGCTCTTAGTTCCTGATGGGTCGGGTTCCCAGCGGCCGGTCTGAATGTTGACATGCATGTTGAGTTTTCCGCAGAACATCGCCACCTGTGGCTCTGCCACGGCAAACCCTGTGCCTGCATTGGCTGCTAGCGCCTGTGGAAAGATGAGAAGAGAAAGAGAAATTGGGGTTAATGCAGTCAATCATTATAAAGCCTATAAAGACTGGGGAGTATTGTGGCTGAATTCACTTGAAACACTGTCTGCCCCACTTGCTTTTCTCATAAACCTCATTATGAGGCTGACACAGAAGTCTGAACACAGCTTCTGTACTGCAATGGATAACTGCACTAGGTGTGATGGAGCAACATCAAAACTGCCTGTCAACGCTTAGCTGCTACTGCGATTCAAAGCTGCAGTGCTGAGAGAGCAGAGGGGCTCAGACAGGAGACAAATTAAATGCACCTCGGGAATGTTTGGCTGGGTTGATGGTTAAACAAGTAGGGGTTTGATTGGATTTGTGCACAAGGTTTTTTGCTCTGTTGCACATTGAGTGACTGAGAGGCTGCACGCAGAGAGCATGAGAGAAGACAAAAAAACTTGCAGTCCGTCATGCCTCACAAACCAGGACATTCCTAGTTGTGGGCAGAGCTCTGCTCATCCAGGCCTCCTGGGATCAATGTCTTTTCACAAAGGATGGATCATTTATTCTTCTAGGTAAACAATGATGGTTCTTCATCCAACATATGTGTACTGTGCAGACACATACAAAAAACGGTATATCTGAGGGAATGAAAATGTGTTCTCAGTTACTTGAGGGAAAAAAAGATTTTGTGATTTCCTACCAGAATTTACCATCTTTGTTTACCTCCCAACCCTCTGAATATGAGAGGAAATCTGCTATCTTCCTCCCCTGCTGTCCTTCCTGTCATCATTTACTGAGCCCTGCAGTTCCTTTAGCAAGCAGGAAGGAGGAACGCCCAGCCGTCCCTTCCTTTACTCAATATAACTGCACACCACTCCATTGAAAATGGACATCAACTGTCCAAAGCAACTGTGTAATCAGCTTTTACACGATTGCCTTTCAAAGGACACAGTGTAGTGCTTGCATCAGTCAACAGCTCCTCATTGAGACAATAAGTCACGGCCTGCTAACACTCGTCTGATGCTAAGGGTGTCACAACACTGGAAACTCTAATGAATCAGTGAGGCGATGTAACTCTGCATGCCAAAGTATCCCAAAACACACACCAGGGAGCTTCCAGACAGGAAGTGGAATGGAACTGATCCCCTCTTGATTGTCATAATGTCATTGGGCTGAGCAAACAGACTTCAGCCCCAGAGAGAGATCAAGGGAATGAGTGAGGAGTGTTGCACTCAAATGTCTGACCATTGCTGGCTCCTCAGCAGTGCATAGTGGAGGGTATATGCAGATATATGGGGTATACTCACTTCTTTTTCTGGCTGTTTACAGTATAGCCACCTATAAGCTAAAAGGGCCTCTGGAATATATAAATAAGGGGAGTAAACCCACTTCCTTCACAGTAGACTAACCATCTACCTAGTAGTGCACCCACCTCATCAACTACCACTACATTACTATTTCTCAGCCTTGCGGAGACAGTGGAAAAGGTGTCCTCTGCAGCACAGAGCCAAGGAGAAAACAGCTGAAGAGGGAGACTTGAGTAACTGTGTGTTAGACAAAGCTCTCCGTCTAATTCTGCGCAGGCTCCCAGGCTGATAATACGCACAGAACAGAGTAGAGCGAGGACAAAACAAGTGCTGTGTAATCAGCAGTTGGCTGTAGCGTGTGATGAGCCGCAGAGCCAGCCAGAGCTGAGTATGCACGCATACACACACATAAAACTGAATACAGCTCCAGCCACATGCATATATTCAGCCGCACAAGCACATTGGTGCCCACGCAAACACATATAACACACTATCATAAAACACACCAAAAAACATGCATACAGCCACATAGTCACGTGCTTATCCATGCTGGCACACACTGGACTATCTTGATTTGGTCCTAGAGGCACAACAGCCTCAGATTCAACCTCATTTCCCCTCCTTCCTCCATCTCCATGTCTTTGTGCTCCACTCCTCCCTCTCTGCGCCACCACAGGCTTGTTTGCTCTCCTCCTTCTCATTCCTTTGTGAGACTGGCTCGGGGTACATGAGAAGCAAAGAGGTGGGGAGGAAATGAGGGACACAGAGAAGCACGTTAGGGAGAAAGACAAGGGAGGTAGTGACAGCCTGACCACAACTAGACTCTGCGGCTGCAGAAATACAAGTGTTGGTGCTTTCTCTACGCCCCTTTGACTATTCTAAAGAGATAAAGTCTCAGTGTGTCTTTAATTCTTCACGTGCAACAATCTCAGCAGAGGCAGAGTGGAGACGGTTTATACCACTGCCTTAACTCTGCAGTCACATGCCTTTTAGTACTTAAGAAAAGAGCTGCTCTGGGTCAGACTTTGCACAAAGAGAAGCGCCATGGGGGGCAGCAGAGAGCATGAACAGTGACACAGACACAGAAGGCTTAGTTGGAGACAGCAGGGCAGAAGAAGAAATGTATCTCTTTTGTGGTCCCTATCTTATCAACAGTAATCCCTGGACCAGGATGACTGCCTTTTTTAAAACAGACTGGACAGTCATTTCTGCTGGCTCTGACATCTTTTCACACAGACTCATATTGCTGTACAAAAGATAGTCTTTGTTCTTAAGACAACATGTTGAGAGATTTGGTCTCATCTTGAAACAGTTTCAATTTTTACTGGGTCGTGACTCAGTTTTGAAAAGCCGTGACATGGAAATTTATTTCGATGAGTCAAGCGCACAACTGAAGTGTCACAGTCACAATTTTTTACATCATCTCAGACTGATTTGTTAGCGAAGGCCAGTGAAATGGAATCGGAGGAAGAAAAATAAGAAGAGATCGAAGTTATTCTCAGATTCAGAGGAAAGCTGCGGATGAATACAAACTGCCAGCCGAAATTGGCTGTGGATCAGAGTTTTGATCTTATTTTTCTTCTTACTGGGATTTGATGTTACTGAACTCCTTAAAGATCATATGAAATAACTTTGACAATAATTTGCTTCTGCAGTTTGTCGTGTTTCCACATGTAACAGAGGTCGGGCGCAGGACTTGATGCCAAGAGTGATTTCACTTTTGAGATCAAAAGTGGAGAGACATAGACACTGTTGGTAGCTATCAAGGATGGCTTGTCTTCTAGTTTAGTTGGTTAATCTAATTCTAGTGCAGAAAGCTGATCATGGTGTAAACCAACACCCAGATACACACCTTAAGACTCATGTACCCGCTAGTGCTAATCAAGCTTGAAGGTTTTATGATGGGAAGGGTTGGCTGGATTGTGCCAAGATTTGTAATCACATGTAACTGAATGGGATCAAAAAGGTGAGTCATCATAATTTTGACAGCTTACAGGAAGAGAAAATGTTGGAATGTGGACATTATAATACACAAAAAATGTTCTTTTGAGATTTATTCAAAAGATAATGCCAGTTGTCAGAGACATAGGGTATTTTCATTGTTTTCTCCTTTCATGAGACCCCTCTATCATGTATTAATCACCATCGCGTTAAACTGTATAATACTAAATATTAAAAGCTTTAGCAAATAAATCTACCATTGACTGTTGTGTTTTCTCTTGATTTGCAACTGGGAAAAGCTGGAAAAATATGCCACCACACCTTACAAACGTGAGCCATCAAGCATCCATTTCTCATGACTGACTCACTGTGAGATGTTATATCATGTGTAAGTGTGAACACCTGCTGCTATGTGGAGGTTTTGCAAGTCAGAGGGAGAGACAAAAGAGGGTGATAGGGATTGAAAGTTGGGAAAAGGGAGAGGCAGCGAGACAGAGGAAAGGACTGACAAAAAGGGTAAATAGACAACGGCAAGCAGGGAACATGTGCTGATTGGCTTATATCCCAGCCTGACATATTATTCTCAAATGAACGCAGACTGTAATGCAATAAAGAACGGCGTGAGGCTGCATGAACGCAGGAGAGACAGGCCTGCCACCACAGACGCTTGTCAAAAGCTATGTGGGCTGAGGATCATTTAGCTCGTTTTCACTCTTTACGGCAAACACACACCAGTCTGTCACTGCTTTCCCAGTCTGCCTCCAGCACACAAACATGTTTTATTAGCCTGCTCTGTGTTCTGAGCCAAGTTTCACATAAAACAAGCTAAGACATGACAGTGGTAGTTGTGAAAAAACTCATGGAACATCTCATGCACACACAAACAAGCACTCCTTTTCATCCTTATAACAGATAAATATACCTTATGAGTCTGGATCTCTAATGAGCAACCTGCACACACGCACACACAACACACACACACACACACACACACACACACACACACACACACACACACACACACACACACACACACACACACACACACACACACACTATAAAGGGAAATCTGTCTTCAGTTCCAGTGGAAAGCATTATCCCATAACACTTAAAGCAGAAGAGTGATGTTATTTTGAGTTACAGCTCGTTTACGGTCTATATCTAATCTACGTTGCACCATCAATCATTTTGTGATGCATATATACTGTATATTTAACTTAGTTTTTATTGTTGCAGTACAACCACGACAGTGTTGCACCTGCATTCAAAATAATTTGAAAAATATTCATGTGAGAGGAAGGTTTCATTTTTTGCAGAATAATTTTCCACTACCTTTCATTTCTTGCTGTAGGTGATTGACAGTAAGCAGAGTGTAAATGGATACATTCATATGAGAATGCTGAATGTTGGAACAATGAAATAACAATAAATCACAGAGTCTTCGACAAACCAAACTAAGGCTTTACATTAACTGTGACAGATATGGAGGCAGTTTTTTTTTTTTTTTGAGAATAAAAAATAGAAAACGGTCTCTTCTAAAAGATCCGAAAGGACAGTATTACTTAATGGGGTTCTGGAAAACTCCTCCTGGACTGGTATGGGTCAATTATTACATGACCTACCACACAGCATCTGGGCAAGATCCAAAGAAGCTAATCCAATCTGTGTGCTTGTGTGTGTGGGAACATGTGAGTGTGTGTGTGTGTGTGTGTTTGTGCGTGTGTGGTCTCAGGTCAACCACTCAGGGCAGCAGTGTGTGTGAGCTCAGGACACACTACAAGAGGATAGTGGGAAATGGGAAATAAATAAATGAGGGCCATAACGTTAAAAACACCAGGTTTTGAGCCTCTGTGATGATCCTCCAACACAAACACAGAAGCTTTGAAATAGCCAAAAGAAACTGTGCACAAAATTCCTCAGTGACAGTCTAATGAACAGGTTAGGTGGTTCTGCCAGGCTGACATTTCAAACAAACATAATTTCTGGTAAATTTCCCACGTTGCATACAAAAGCAGCTCCACTGTCAACTTGTCTACAGAGTTTGAAAGCCTCACTGAGCGGTGGCAACTAGTCTAATTTTGGCAGAGGTATGGTGAAGCCATCCTCACAGTCTGGCCCTTAAAAAAGCAGCTCCAGAATGAGGCACTGGTTAGGACACGTGGGTTCCCAGAATGCTTAGTGTCCATGTGACTGTGCAGAGAAATGCCTGGCATTGTTAATCCACCTAATCCTTCCCTGTGGTGACTTAATACTTAAACAAGATAGGCAGTGGTGAGAAAGTGACACACTCACATGTACTCCTGTATATGAACTGTATATACAATATATTAGGAAAAAATAACATTGATTTCCTTTCCTTATTAGTTGCAATAAAAAGTGTTGATGTGTTTGAGGGAGCAGTGCTCACTACAATTACGGTGTTGTTCTAATGTGAAGGAAAGTAACTAAAGCATTTTTATTTCTTTATAAGCTTCTATTATAGTGTTTATACAACAGCTTTTAGAATTACTGCACTGATTGCAGTGTCAGGTTTGACATGATAAAAGCTGCTATATGGCTGCAAAGAAATGAGCTGTTTTCCACCAACAGTATTCATGCCACCATTTATGAAATAAAGCATTGCATTTGATTCTCTTTGTGATGATTAAGGCACAGACTAGAATCACTGAAACAGTCAATGATCTGTACTTGCAAAGAGTAATGTGAAATATGGATGAGCATTCAAGCTCTAATCAACTTTTAAATGTGAGTAAGACAACCCTGGTTAAGATGTTTACATGAACTGACAGTGTTATACATCTTCCTAATTGGATACTATGTGAATGAGCAAATATCACATTGTTTCAGTTTTTCCCAATGAAAATGTCCTAACCTGCTCTCTGAGTCAGTGAACTAACAGGCTAAGTGACACAGGGAGAGCGTCAAACCTTTTCCTAAAATTTAATAAGCGAGAAAACTCTGGCGGATGGAGTGCAAAAATTGTCAGGATATACTACATGAGACAACACTCAGGGAGCCTGTTGAGCAGTTGCTCTGAAGTGTTAGAGCTGTGTGGGTATCACAATACTAAGATTTAATGTAAAATCTCTCTCTCTCTCTCTCTCTCTCTCTCTCTCTCAACTACTATCACTATCATTTTCATCATTGATTAATCTGCCAAATATCTTAACAGATGAACCCATTTTTCTTACTATGGACTGTTTCTGACTAACAATCCAAAAACGATCCCAAAAGATTTTGTAAAAAAGACAACAGTTAATCCTCTCATGTGAGAAGCTATATCCAGAAAATATTTGGCATTTTTTTCACAAGATTTGTTTGAACAATGACTGAAAAATCCAGGTTGATAAACCAATCATTTAATATAACCAGACTTAACGACAAGCGCAGAAAAAAAGAATAAAATAAACACATAAAAGAAGCAGAGGGATTTACTTTGACAAAATTAAAGAGTAACGCCATAAATTGATGCATAAAATGCACAAATTGGTGGATAAAAATTTACCAGAAATCAGAAAATTAAGTAGGGCTGGGCGATATGAACAAAATTTCATATCCCGGTATTTTCAGGCTAAATGGAGATACACGATATATATGCCAGTGTTTTCTACAAAGCGGGCTACATGTTCAGTTGCAAGTTGAACCACGGCTGAAGTCCCCTGTAATTTCTGCTGCATGTGTTTTTCCACAGCAGGGCAGGTAAAAGAAGTTTACCTGTTGGAGGTGAGCTGTTTGCATCAACATCTCACTGTGGCTGTTTCTGCTTATACTCTTCCTCCCTGCTGTATTATTATTCTTGTCTCAATTGAAGAAAAGCCGCTTATAAAGCTTCGCTTATTTGGTAATAAACATATTTTAATTCCTGTAGAGTCTTAGAAATAAAATTCCCCCGTTATATTGTTATGTAAAAACTTTTATTGTGAAGCAGCAAAATAAGGAAATGTTGAATTTTCCAGCAGAAATGATGTACCACCCAGCCCTAAAACTAAGCACTCAAAATTTATTGGTGGAGGACCCCAACCCCCTTTTTTGTCCCCCACATGTTGAAATGAAACCTTCACCCTTGCTACCTGCTCACTGATGGAGGTCAGTAATGGTCCTAAAAGAGCTAATGCCCTTAACTATTATCAGGTTCCATGCACACACGCACACATGCAAAATGAGGTTGTGTGACATTGGTGTGATTCCCTCCCAGAGGTGAAGCCCATGGGAAAGCCAAGGCCTGAGCCACTGACACCATCACTACAACAACAGCTCACACATAACAAATGAAGGGAAGGGGGGGAGGGGGGGGGCATTCTGCGACAGAGGCACAGTGACATTTTCCTACTGACCAAACACCTCCACCACCTTCCACCCACAAAAGGGCAGACAGTAAAAACAGAATAATAAAAAGGAAAAGGGTGTCATGTTCCTAGACTCTGAATCAAAAGGGCAACCCCTCACTGCAATGCAAATGAGCTCCTCTGTCTCAGTTAAAGTGGCCTTTGTCTTCACCATTTGAAGTGTCCTGAGACTACTCAGGAATTGCCCTATGAGTCACTGCTCCCACAGTTAAGGAAACAGTGGAATCCAGTCAGTCTCACTTCCCTCCTAAGAAAACAACCTAAACCTGAGAAATTTACAGTACCACGTAAACTCTCTGTGGAATGCCTCCTCTTCCTCTTGAGAGAAATCCTTCACTTTCAGCTTCTTCTTTGAAACCCAGTCTACTCTCTTAAAATTGAGAATTGAAGGCTAATTGGCACATGTATTAAAAAAATTATGTCAATAGTCATACTTTGTTTTAATATCAAACATTCTCCTACAGTTTTAACATGTAAAATGTGTGAAAAACAATTTACTAACTGTGTCAAGGGAAACCATGAGATTAATTTGTAAGATTCTCTTTGTGAGTCTTGTGTTTATTAGAGTTTGAGGTGACAGGGAGATGCTCCACAGAGAGCTGAACATAATGTTCCTGTTCACTAGCGGTCACCTCTGCTTGGCTCATTAACCTCCCATCATTCATAGCCAGACGGGACTGGACAGGAGAGGAAAGTCTGCTGTTATTTCTGCCCCAAGCTGTCACAGGAGAGCGGAAAAACACTGTCACCGCACGCCCAACGCCCACCATGGAAGACAATGGCATGGCCATGACACGCCGGTCCCAGCCCCTGTTCAGACAGTAAGCCTATTTGTAATCCTTTCCGCTCAACCTGTGCTTGATTGAACATGCCTTTGTTAATGAGACTGTGGAGCTGTTCCAAAGTGCGAAACACTGGAGATCCCAATGATGCAGCAGTGTCCTATGTTTCCTTTAATGTCTCAAGCCACAAAAATTAATCAGAGTGGAAAAGGAGTTGATCGAGGTCAGAGAGTTCAAAGTGATGAAGGATCTGAAGGAGACTCAATAAGCACATTTCTAGCAATTTGACTGCTGGTGCCAATGCTATTAGATTAGCCTGCTTCCTTTTCAGTAACTCATTTTGAATTATTATGAGGTATTATTTGATTTTAACTGTACTGCTCTCAAGTGCAAGTTGCACTCCCTTAAAGAGATTAGACTGAAAAGGACCTGAACTGAGCTGAACGTGGTACTTGTTGTTTGTGTTGCTGCCACTACTGCAACAGATACTAGAACCACTACCATACTTACAATAAAAATAACTAATATTATTGCCATTATTAACTCTTAGAATAAGGCAATACATTTAAAAGAGAACTGCACTGGAGACAGGGCCCCGTTCATTCCTATGAAAGTTGCTTAGTGGAACATGAAGTGAATAAAAGCTTGATTTTGGGGGTATGACATTACCCAGATCTTCCACATCATTGGATCCACAGAGCAAGCACAAAGAGACTTCTGCCAGCTGAGCGGCTAACTTCCAGTTTAGCCCTTGACTAACTTGAATGGAGATAAATTATTTTATCGTGCTATAGACGAACGAAATGTTATTGGACCAAACTGATCACATCACGATAGTGACACAAGTCATTTCGAGGGGGTTGTGACGCTCAGAATAATTTATAATGTAGAAAGTGACTCACACCGAGGGCTGTAGGTGCCGATCATTGGCAGTAGACAAGTATAGGAAGGAGTAGTGTTGCACACTCTGGCTTCTTATGCATTTCTTTTATATTCAGATGACATTTTGGCTCTCACGCCTTTTTCAAGATATCATATTATCATATATCATATTTTACTATCATCAAAAATAAAACTGTCCACTGATTTATAGACATCTCTTTCAAAATGCAATTACACTTTTTAGATCCCATGGCATCACACGACAGGCCCAGACGTTATAATTCCACATTTGGCCACTGTGTAAAATTGGCTCTGAGAGCCCAGCACATTTCCTAGGGGCTTGGTTACAACTCCAATGTCTGAATATACACATAAGTATAAAACATGAATACACAAACATATCTAAAATGGTAAAATGGAGGGAAATAAAATGACCCAAATGTTTCTCATAAATCTCTTTCATTCCTTTTTCAAAGATGGTGTTGGTATTTGTGACTGCCTTTGCCAATCTAGGTGTTTTTCGAGAGCAAGAAGAAGCATTAAAGTTATCACTAGTTCTTGTTAGCAGCCCTTGTTTAAACTATTTGTACTTAGACTAGGTAAATGAAAATAAAGAAGAGTTGTGTATTAACTGCAAAGCAAATCTGCATCCTGTTTTGTGGTAATCATTTACTAGCGTTAATATTCTACACGCTCCTCCTTAAAATGAACCTGACTAACAGTTTCCAAGGCAAATTATGATTTAGTTGCAACTTGATCTCACAGAGCGTCACCCAAACGTCGCTCTACTCAGCGAAAGGAGATGAACAGAAGCAAGACGTGCTTGTAATTAAGCTCCAGCTAGGAGATGCGTTGCGGCTCACTGGTTGCAGGGTAACAGTCGTGGTGATTGAGTGGCATAGGTCTGACTGTGTGTCAGGGGGAGATAACATGGCCTCTCTCTAGCTTACAGGGAAACAGACGTGAATGACAACTTGTTCAAATGGCCTGTCACTATGGAAACCTTCTACAAAAGCATCCCAGCTATTCACACAGAGGAACACTGAGGCTGCAGAAGAAAGAGAGGCAGAGGGAAACCGAGAGAGAGAGGAGGGAAAAGGCGAGGGCAAAAGAGAGAAACAGATTGAAGAAGTGGAGCAGGAGAGAACGAGGGGAGGAGGGAGAAGAAAGCAGGGAGATAGATAATCAGAAGCTCACAACGACAGAGCGAGAAGACAGGAAGGAGAAAAAAGAAGGGGGGGGGGGTTCAAGAAAGAGAAAAAAATAATGGAGAAAGAGGGAATGAGGCCACAGTTGTGAGAGACTGGCATATGAGACAGAGAGGGAGAAGAGATGGGAGGTGTAGTGACAAAGGCTGTATGAATGGCACAGAGGACAACACTCACAATAACAGCTGCTGTGCCCTTTTGGTGCATTCAGCAACACCATGTCCTTGTGTGCAAAAGGACCCTCAGCTCCATAGGTTTGCACTTATCTTCCCTGACACACACATATAACAGACATACAGTACACAAAGCTATGTCTGTGCTCAGTCCCCTCCTGAACAAAAACTGTGCCCATTGCCATGGCAGTGTGCATCAGTGTGTTCAGCAATGTCGCTCCCCATGACGAGCAGACACTGCACCAACTGCCACTTGTTTCTTTTAAAATATTTACAAGACAGTAAGTCACAGCTTGACTTCTGGGAGGAATCCTGATCAGGAAAAATAAAACGCGCTAGTGTTTTTTAGAATGCTACTGCTCATAGAAAAGGTGAAACACCAGGAATCTGGGTGACAGCCAGTGTACACCCAAGTTCATGGCAGGGTAACAGCTTCTGCAGTTTTATGCGAGCAGGTTTAGAGGAGAAGGATGTCAGGAAGAAGGGGAGTAATGAAATTACATGCACTCACAATAGATATACCATTTTAAGTCTAAATTTCACCGTTTACATAAGGTGCTCTTGCTTAAAGGAATAAATAACCTTGTTTTTCAATTGCATCCTAATCGTCATTAAACAAAATTTAAGAATTAAAAGTGTCCAGATGAGTGCAAACATTCAACTTCTTTATTTTTTTCCCCTTTGTGTTTCCATCTGGTATTAATGTTGATGCTGCTTTCAGGACAACCTGAAAGCTTTCTGTTTTCCTCAGAGCCTTGCATCTACTACAGCTTCCACAGTTTGGTTGTTCCGCTGTCTGCCATTTTTACTACTGGGGATAATAATCACAAATAAGTTACAAAAATACTCTTATGGCCAAAATACATGGACATGGTTGCAGCATGGCACATGTGCCGCAGCATGCCCAAAGCAGAGAACAACCATAATATTGAATCCCAGCACAGCGCTGTTCAACGTTAACTTTACGTGGCTTGTCTAATGTGCATGGCTTCACAGCCCCCCAACAGGTAAAACTACATAGAACTATGTAAAAATGATTGCAATCTCTCTAAAAATGATATAAATGAAAACATCATTGTACCAGAGGCAATGTGAAGCAGCACAGCAACCCTGTGTGTGTTTACATTTCACATTAAAATATATCAATCAAATCAGTTCATCCTGTTGTTAAAATGATCCAGTTAATTAATTCAGTACCAGTTAATATAGCCTATATGCTTCCAAACCCTCCATAACTAATAGCATTACCACTTGCCAAAACTCAGTACACACACAGTGAAGCTGGCGGCAACCACTCAGTACAGAGACGACATCTGTGTAGTAGGTAAAAAACTCGCTCCGCTCAGCCTATGTGACACCCCGCGTCCGTGCCCCATGTATTTCAGCTGTTGGGTAACTGAGCTACTGATAGCTACAGAGGAAAAGAAAAGCGCTATCCTCGTTCTGTTTTGGTTGCGCACTGGCTGACACGCCTCCTCATTTTCCCAGGAGATTGTACCCGGTGGCAGACAGAATTGCATAGTTAACATGGGTTGGTAGGGAGCCAATCTAAACAAAAGATGGTGTCATTTTGTAGCTGTTACATTGCACGATCAATTATATATTATTATTGTTATTACTATTATCATTATTATTATTATTATTATTATTTATAATTATAAGTTAATGCAAAAAAAAACCAAAAACATGTCTATACACACTTTGAAATACAGAACTAATGTCTAATCTTGATTGAACCTACCCAATAACCATAGCTGGTTACAAGTGCGGTGAATGCTGCGATTCTGTTGCATCATTAGACTTGAAACGATATTTGGAATCAACATGAATGAGACCATCACACAATGGAATCACACAAGCTGCAATACAGCAGTCCGCGAATTGAAGTGGGTGTGAAGTGCGAGGGCCAATGGCCCCTTCCTTATTCCCAGTGCCCTTGGTTGGACGACACACATATCTTTGAACTCTGCCTTCATTGTAATCTCAACTACACACACCTGCAATTTCTGCATCTTGCACAGTTGTAACACCATCCTAGTGATGAAATATGTCCACAGACAGACAGACAGATCTGGAAAAATACTCAAAAGGGCTTCTATGGTAGTTTCAGCTACAGGTGTCAGCAGGACCACATTTTGCCCTGAGGACACACACACACACACACACACACACACAGAAGTGTAAACAACAACAGCTCAGCTAGGAATGAAACATGCACACGGAAGACGAGGCTCAGAATTGCACAAAACTCTTACTTGAACTGAAAATGTTTTGACTTAAATGAGATGAAAAGAAATGTAGCTATCATGAGGTATATTATTGCATGACAGGAGCAGAACTGAGATGATCTGGATGAAAAAAGTGAAAATGGAGTTCCTGGTAACTTCTGTAAGGTCAGTCAGGACATTTTTTACTTTTTGTGGCCAGAAGCAATGGACTGAAAACCCCTCCAGCCGTCAAAGTGGAACAAAAGTCGAATTCTCAATGTATCTGAATGCACTTTGCTTTTGGTAGGGGGTTACAGAGAACACAATTGGTTCAACTAACAAAAAAGCGGCTTCCTCCACAAGCCATATTTACTTGATATTTGGGCCCATTTTTCAGTTCCACAATACACATTGTGATACTGTGAATATCATGCATCAACCTATTGTTGCAATTCTATTTGGAAGGTGAGGTATGAGGGTATAAGATTATCAAGTGTTGCAACGAGAGGGGGGCACAAGGTGAAGAGCTCAAGATTGCTCTTTGAAAACTGTTCCACTTGTCCAGAGCAAACACTGCACAATAACATGTATGCATTTTTTACAAGAGTTTACTTTGGAGTGTATCTCCCCTTACCAAATTTACTCAGAGCTTTTAGAGAGAGTGTAGCTCGTCAAGCAGCAGGGGCCCTGTTAGTGGGCCTCCACAGTCACTCCACAATTTCTGTCAAAGAATGAAAAAAAAAAAAAATCTCTTCAAGAAGAACCTCACATCAGCCTTTCACTGCTCAATCATATCCTCTCTCTCTAATCTTTCCTCTCTGCTTGCTATAAATTGCCCTTAGAAAGAATGAACATTCGATGTCTCTCCTTGGCTCATTTTTTTTTTATTCTTCTTTCCCTTACACCCTCTCTGTGAGGATCACTGCATTACCACAAGAATATTGTCGGGGCGCTGTAGCTCTCACCCCTACACTCATTACTGTAGGCTGCCTGTAATCGTTGTGATCTCGTAGTTATTCTATGAGTTCATTTTAAGTGGCTGTGGACAAGAGTGTCAACTGAAAGCCTGCCATGTAAATGTAAATGCAGTGAAGTGGAGAGATACTAGGCCAAGAGAAGAGGAAAACACTGTTAATTGGAGCAAAGTACTTTTTTTCATGCTGTGGCACACTGCCTTTTCACTAGGGAGAAGGTGTGTCTGGGCTATTTATAAGCTACAGTTGGTGGGCCAGTGGGGTCTTGTCTTCAAGGCCTGCCCTCACCAGTGGAGCTTGTTCAGAGAGATAAATACACATTTAAAAACATGAGGACAATGCTACTTTGTTTTGGTTAAGTGGTACTGTCCTAATTAGGACCATAATTCATCTTAAGAGGTATGGTAAATGAGCACTCAGAGGGAATTTTAAGGCAATACAGATCTAAAGGTAATACACTCTTTTCTTTTAAAGGAAGAATTCTGTCAAAGGACTGATTAAAAAAAAGGTAATAACCTGCTTGTGCAACATTAATTTCTTTTTAGTGTCAAATTAGGGATTCAAAGTGATTCTGATGAACAATGGTATGCTGTCACAATGGGTTCATACTGCGAGTATCATGGTTTTATGGTGGGTAGCGCACAAGTTTGGTATAATCTATGTTGGTATTTCATGCAATTAGCTTTTTAAAGAAATATCAGCAATGTATTAATACAGAGCACTCATATTTGGAGATATTGTCCTTTATTTGACATATTTTTAGTGAGTTAAAAAGTTAAACTCATCAACTGTTATGCAACCACTGTTTTGGATATATTTTCTGTTGAAATAAATCTCTACTGTAGGCCAGGGGTTGTTTGTGCTACCACTGTGACACATGGTATTGACTGCAACTTCTTTTCACCAGCCAGTGGTGAGCTTTAGGAGGCATTCACACCAAACACAGGTTGTCAAACAAAGCAGGGGCTGCATGTGGCTGGTGAAGGTGTTTTGCCTCAAGTACTCTTGGGACAAAATATGATCCAAGAAGTCTAATTAAAACAATAGATTCATAGGTTTATCATATGTCAAAGCACTGCACAGCAATTTATTTTTTTTTGTATTTAACTTCTTTATTGACTTTTCATTAGAAATGCAAATACACAACCAGTGTGTAAATATAAGCATTACAAACAAGATTAAGTCAACATTTTAAGAAACATAAAACAAACCTGACAATAACAAGCAAAAGAAGGAGTAAAAGAAACTTAAAAGAAACAAGGACAAAAAAAAGAAAAAAAAAGAAAAAGGGAATAAATAAAGTGCCCATTCCCGACAGTAAAATTCATCACAACACAGTGTTACATGACATGTCTATTCCTTGAACCTACATAGATATAAGGTACATGGGGTAGTGTACAGGTATTAGCCATTATGATCATCACTTTTCAATCATTTCCAAATAAGGAGCCCATACCTTCAAGAAGAGATCTAACTTATTATTAATCTTATAAATAAGTTGTTCAAAAGAAGCTATCTTGGTTAGTTCATCTCTCCATTCCTTAAAACTGATCTTTTCTTTTGACTTCCAGTGTCTCAGGACTACCCTGTTTGCTGTTGCGAGAGCTAGTTTCACCCATATGCACATTTGTGTAGATAGGCCGGATTTCCTCGGCAAAATACCCAGAATACATAAAGCTGGCCCCTCTCTGAACTCTATCTTCAGTACTTTATTGATACATTGGATAACAGCCACCCAGAGGTTGTGCACCACCTCACATTCATAGAACATATGTACCAGTGTGCCCCTTTCCTTCTCACATCTCCAACATTTATCATTCTCCCTAAGTCCCAACCTAGACATTTTTACAGGGGTCCAGTAGTTCCTATTCAATATTCTGAATGAAATCAGCCGCGTCTGCATGTCTCGGGCTATAGTGTACCAAGACCGGATTGTTTCCTCCCAAACCTCCCAGTCAATAGGTACCCTAAGGTCTTTTTCCCATGCTAGCTTCACACCTCGATAGTCTGGGGGTTGATGTTTTCTAAACATGTCATAAAATCTAGATGTCCCTCCTCTAAGTTTCCAGCCTGATCGCCATAGCTCTTGAATACAAGAGACAGGTGCAAATTTGACCTTTCTATCTGCTGTTGTAATACAGCTCCTTAACTGAAGGAACTTCCAAAAATCTTTGCTGGGGATATCATATTTAGATATAAATTGCTCAAAGGAGATTAAGTGTTTCCCGTCAAATAAATCTTCCAGTACCATTACCCCTGCCTTCACCCAGTTTTCCCACATGACTGATTTTTTGTTAATTTTCAATGACTTATTATACCATATTGATGAACCCATAGTGTGGTAATAGTTCAAATGGCACGCCTGGTGGGCCCATCTCCAACTTCCTCTAGAAAATGCCAACACAGGGTTTCTGTAGGGTACCTCACCTCCTGTCTGAGTGAGGAAAGCTTGCACTGAGAAGGGCTCTATCAACTCTTTCTCTATTGCCACCCAGGCAGGAGCACAGACCTTTGGCATATTTGACTTAGATAGCTGACTGAGACTGAAGGCATGGTGATACCAATCTATTCTTGGGCATCCTAGACCGCCCTCCTCTACTGATGCATATAGTTTCTTTTTATTAAAAGCAGGCTTCTTCCCCATCCACAAGAAACCACTTATGGCCCTATTAAATCTAGACAGAAGGGGGAGTGGGAAGTCCAAAGGTAGCATGCTTGTTATATAATTAATCTGTGGTATTATAATCATCTTCACTAAATTTATCTTTCCAATTAATGATAAACTTAATTTTGACCAGTTTTGTAAATTACTTTCAATCTACTGCACAGCAATTTATAATACTCTAAGACCAAGTTTTACAATTCTGTAAAGGTATTACTTGTACATTATTTTTGTCTTTGCTGTTATAATCACATGGGAAAAATAAAAATGTGGTGCAGTTCCTTGTTGGATGATGTCATGTTGCAGTCCAGCAGACGCTGAGCTTGGTTCAACTTTTTTGCAGGACCAACCCTACAATTTTTAATCCCCCTGTGTTGGTGGCAAGGACAAGACCCCCTTCACCCTTTTCCCACCTGTGAACAAGCTGATGATTGTGAAAATTTCAAGTGTGTAGACTTGTTCACAAACTACAAAGCAGCCAACTTTCTTTGGTCACTGAGCTCTAATGGAAGGAAAGAAATTGACTTCAGGGTTCTTGTTTTCCATGTTTTACTTGTACTGCGAATGCACAGTAAAATGAATCAGTGAAAGTCTTTGTGGGAGACATGCTAGAAAATTTTTATGTTCCACAAGTGAGCTTTTACTGCATGATTCTTTACAGAGACATAAACCAATGAACCCATTAACTCATGCAAAGTGCAGCTTTGATATTTATATTGTAGGTCCAAGTGACCGAAGGACAGCCAATCATTGGCACAGATAGCCAAGCTACTATCTGTCATTACAGGGCAAAGTTTCTCACTGTTCCTCATTTCCTCTTCCTCACTTCACACAGTTTTTCCCAATGACACATTTCCTCAGACACCCAGTGTTGTCAATGCCGTGTGGTCTCGCCGTCGTTGTTTCTGCCGTTATCTGTGGCACGTCAGACAGACACACAGCACTGCTGTTCAGATGCCTGCTTGTGAAATGAGTGCCTGACAGCTGACATCAGGATGCGTGCTGCATCTTGTGTATCATTACTCTTTTATTCTGAGGACTGGGGCTGCCAGTGAAGTGAGGAGAGCAGGGCAGAGCAGGAGGGGACCGAAGAGCCATTTCCCCTACGGCCCCTCTTGACACAGATCTCAGGCTGCACGCGTCTCCCTGGAATATTACTCCTCCCTGTCCACCTCTCCAGCCCCATCAAACACAGCCTCGAGGGTCATCCACAGCCATCATAATATTACATTTGGTTTTCCCTGCCTACCTGGTTAGATAAGGTAGATACAGAGCAGACTGGTTTCTAGCTGGCTGAGAAGCAGGAGGCAGAGAGGACAGGCGATGAAGAGAGGAGGAGCAAGCAAGGAAGCATATTTGTTTCGATTCTGCTGGGGGTGTACTATTTGCAGTATATGCTGCCGAATATGGGAAGAGACATGTCAAGTGAAAGCAAGGGCTTGACTTTAGCCTTCTCGTTAGTCCAATCACTGTCAAGTCGTGTTGGAAAAGAGGCAAAGAAAGCAGGAATAAAGATGGGCTGAAGGGGAGAGGCAGAGAAGGCAAGTGTGACTAATATCCAATAAAACATGGACTCTGCTATCTGTCGCTGCACTATCTCAATAATTATCCATCATGAAAAATGTATCTGCTTCCCCCTGTGTTGGCTTGTACAAAACTGCTTTAAAAAAAGAAAGAAAAACTGGGCAAAGCTTTATAAAATGTTTAATAGCTACTTAATTGTTGCAGTTCTGACTAAAGGGTTTACTAGAGGGGCAATTGAATTTGAGCCAATATCATCAAATGTCTGATATGCAAATACAGCTAAACAAGCCGAAATTTGGAGTCTAAGGTGTGTACTTTGCAGAGAAGGTTGGTATATACACATTAAAGTCAGTCAACAAAGAAATAACTGATAACTGTGTACTGCGGCGATAAAGAGATAATTACACCGAGGGTTTTACCCAGAGCTTGTTGTTCAGTTGCTAAGCTACGCAGGTGCATGATCGCATAAATAAGGCGCTGGAGTGTAAAAACTCTTTCTTGCAGGAAGAAGATAATTGCTTTTCATTTTGCGTTAATGACTCGAGGACTGTGATGATTGAGGTCCATTTTCAGGTGAATTTTTTGCAGCATCCACACAGCTGCATGGTGTGCTGACAATAGGTTTGAGCATGCCTGCCTCTTCTGCAGAGCTCCTGTCACTACAATCACCCATTCTCCCCTTCTGCCCGCTAAAAGCTCTCTGCATGAGCAACCCCTTCAATCCTCCATCTCCCTCCTTTAATCTCTATTCACTTTGAGCACTCAGGACAACTCTTTGTGCACCCATCTCCTCTTGCCTCAACGATGTCTATACATTTACCTCTCAACCTGCCTCTTTCTCAGTCTGTCTCTCTTTCTCTCTCCCTCACTCCCTCTGTCTCAGAGCCATGTGAGCTGGCGACCCTCACAGCCCTCTCTATCCAGGCTTACCGTCCACGTGGCCTAGAGCGGATTACATTCTTGACATCACTGTGCCAGATGTTTATGACTAAAATAGACAGTACAACTAGCCTCACCACTAAGTCAAACAATGCATTTAGTCGAAACTTGACACCACATTTATGCTTGAGCAGGTTTCTCTGCTTTAATTCAGATTCACTTTTCTCTAATGACCTCCCCTGTTTCCTTTGTCTCTAGCATCTCTCTCTTCAATTGGAATCAGAGCTGCTGTCCTCATTACCTTGTTCAGGAGACTAAATTGACTAGCTTTCTCTGGTTTTCACTTCATTGCTTCCTTCCCCCCAAAGCTTGGGTCATTCCATTCTTCCTCCTGCAGCTTCTGCTCCTAGCTCCCTCCAGCAAGCTGGTATGGAGATCAAGTAGCCGATAAGCCGCCCACTGTAAGATACACATTAGCATGATTAAATTGGCCATTGCCTGTCCATTTATTAAAAGCCTCTCTGTGCTGGGTGGGAGGTCTTTCTAGACAGCTGGAGTAAGAGAGGGACTATGTGTGTGTGTGAGAGTGTACGTACCGTGTGTCACTGTCGTGTGTGTCTAAGCCTAACATCATCAAGGTAGAAAAGTTAATGAGGGTTGCAGGGGTATTTCTAACACAGCACAGGCTTTTTGTGGGGAAATTTCAGGTGATGGAGTAAGAGCCTGTTGAGAAGCGATAGCTGGGCGGGAAAAAGTCAGCGGTGGGCTCGGCTCTGGCAGTGGCTACACAGGAGATTTAGGGCTTAGGCAATTGTTAGATGGGGCTCAGTTTGTTTTGAACTATGGGCCTGTGTTTTCCACGGGCTGCTTTATGTGGACGCTGACTCTTTCCCCACTTTGTACTGCAGTCTCAGCAGTTTAAAAGAGGAGGATTAGACACAGGAGTGTGCCTCTCTCTCGTCTGCCGGAGAGCACAGCCGCCTAATCTCTAACGCTGAGGAGAGGGGATTTGGAAGAAATGACCTGTGCTCACTTCACTTTCTCTTGCTTCTCTTCTTCTCATACCCTCCAAGTTGAGCGAAAACACAGTGCCGCATCCTTCCTTCCGTCACTACCACTCCCGCTTTTTCATTTTCCTGCTGGATGACTCTACGCTCATCAGCATGCAGCACCACGCTGCTGCTCCTCAGGACCAGGCAGGCTGGCAGACAGGCAGGCAGCCTTGTCAATAAAGGAACAACAGTAACAGGGCACCTTAGCGAAGCCTCCAGCCCTGTCACTGATGTCTCTCTCAGCTGCCTGGACTCCCTCAGTTAATGAGCACGTAATTGTTGAGCAAGCAAAAGAGAAATTAGGGAAGCGTGGAGGGAAAAGAGGCCATGAGGTGAGAGGTGTAAGATAGTAGAGCAAGAGAAAAGAGGGTCGTGAGGGAAGCACAAGGACAGAATGTTCCAGTGAACAAAGTAAGACATAAAATATCCAATTTGTCCTAAAATGTGTGGTGCAGTACAGTCAGCGTTGAGAGAAGAGGGGAGGAAGAACACTGTGTCTAAATCAGAGGGACTGTGTGGGGGAATGCTGCTCAGTGGGAGCTGACATTGAGAGCAGGCGGGGAAAAGCAGTTTCAAGGACAACATGGAAATATCACATTTAGTCGCTACAAGGCAGCCATGAGATGTGGTGAGGCCACGCTGGAGCAGGAGACCAGCCAAAGAACTGCAGGAGAAAGAACCAGATCAAGGACATGCAATGTTTCCAAAAGATCTGACAACATGAAATGATAGTGGGTGACAGATGTACTGCGTGGGAATGCTGAAAGAGAGAAGGAGGTTATTGACCTTACTAGTACTGGCATGATACCAGAGTTTTGACTTTGATACCATAACTAATTTTAACATCTTTGGATTCGATGCTATAAAAACACAGTAAAAAAAAGTCCAAACATCAACTTGCATGCTGCCTCACTACAAAAACAATTAATGGACAAGAAATTTACCAACAACAGTTCTTTATTGAGGTAATGTATCAGACAAAAAAAAAACACCAAATGGTTCTCTGTTTCTCGGATGTGAAGCACTGAAGCACTGAGGCACGTGAAGCCATGAACTCTGTTCCTACCTGATATTAACATGCGTCTCCGGTGGTTCGACCACAAAAGCTCAATATCTGTCTGTTCACACCTGGCATTAGAATGCATCTCCACATGCATCTCCAGTGACCACTTGTGATAGGATCTCACTTCACTTTTTATGTGCAAATATACAAATCATTTGTGTTTGCAAAGAACAAATGCATTGTTAGATTGTCATGCTATAGGCACACTTACAGCTTTTGTATTTAAAATTAGTAAGATTTCATTGAATTGTTGGGTTGCATACAGCATATTGATTCACAGCCCCTCCCTGCTCCCCTCTCTCTTTCTCTCTGTTTATCATGAGACAAGCACTCCTAGGAGACCACTGGGTTGGTGTGAGCTCTGTGCTGGGGACAGTTGGTAAGAGTCCGCTCAGCCACACACACATACATACAGAGCTAACATTAAGAATCACACGGCTAACATTACCTAGCGGTTATTGGTGACTTTAACGACAAAGCTGAGCAGTTTCAGCATTGGTGTGAGTTTGTTGAGACCATTGAACAGCTGCTGCTGCAGTGTTTGCTTGTGCTAACTGGGCAGATGTGGAACTGACTGTTAGCTAGGAATACAGTGGCTCCCGAGACAATCCTTCAGCTCTGTGTCTGTGCAACTGCACCAGCAACAGTTTTCTGATAAGCAAGGATGTCAGCTGAGTAGGTGGTCCTTCAATGTGGCCCATGAAACATTAGCATACAAACTGCTGAAACAACATGGTCACATGCAGCCACCTCCAAATGTGGTCTGAGTGACTGGAAATCAAGACACACTGAGGATGCAGTTAGTGCACTCACACCTGTACTTCGACCAGACATAGGGACCTATATCTTTTGCTGAATGTTACCTGCGAGATGGCTTTTATCATTCAGATATTTCAAATTCATACTTGAAGCCCTGTGGAGATGATGTGAAAATGTTTTTCACCTCAGAGAACATACTGTCAAGAACATATTGAATGTTCAAAACTGTCAGTTTCAAGAAATTGTATTGCCATCACCTGAGGTTGCATTACAATTTTCAGTCATAGTGATGACACTCAACCTGACTTGGGAGTAAGTTATGGACAGCAGCTGAGTTTGAGTTCTGGTGCCTGCATGCAGTGCCATTCTCCCACGACCAGCCAAGCTGATTTTAAATGAACCTATACTCTGATTGCAGAGCTCCCTGCTTCTTTTTCCCTCCTGCAGACACAGAGCAGTGAAGCAGAGACACAAGCCATGTGTGTGCATTAGCCTGTGTGGCTCCAGGCAATGAAAGGGAGGCCATCTTTACCAGGGGAAAATGATGGATGTAATGTAGATATGCTTATCTGTCATTAAGCCCTGCTTTGCCCTCCCTCAGCCTCCTCTGGGGAGGGGGCGGAGGGATTTCAATCAGACTAGTGAAGAGTATAACTCTAGTGAGACATGCTGAGGCCAACAGCTAATCAGTCATGTCTCAATGGAAAAGACACAGACTTCACAGCAGGAGCATCCATCTCTGAGCCTGTCTACTACACTTGCTTTTTGTCGATCGATTGACCTTGCTCCCCCCACCTCCTGCGTCTTTCCCTATAGTCCACAGCTCAAGACTGACCCCTCTGCTGCATCCTATTACCTCTCTGGGAGAGATCCCAAATCCAAACCAGCACCATGACAGTGACTATAAGGCAGACAAATCCCTGAGCCCTCGCATGACTGGGCCACCTCTCAGCTCCCAGCACCTCAATAATAGCGCAGTGCCGCTAAATAGGCTCCTGAAACATAAGGACGGGATGTGATGAACACTGAAGGGAGCGGTTGGAGGGTAGGTGGGGAATGGAGGGGGTGGAGTCCGGTGAAGGAGGCTAGCTGCTCAGAAGGCTCTATAATTAGCTGCAGAAGATCAAATGACTTTTAATGGGTTTGTCTGAAAACAGCAGACTATTTCAGATTTGCGCTCAGAGCTATATTCATATCTCATCAAACTAATGGAATTCTCTAGAGTGCTTGATTGGTTTTTATCTCAGATCAAAATGGCTGATAGAGGTGCACGGCTACAGCATTCCTGAGGTGCAGCTTTGTGATGAAAAAAGTGCCATTTCAGGGCACTATTATGCAAAGTGGAAATGGTTGTAACAAAAAATGTACACGTGATGTCAAATGACGAGTACTCCTTCAGCTAACGATCTGATAGCCCTAAGAATTCATGCTTTGATGCACAATCGTTGTTGCTATAGGAGTCATTTCCCATGGATGTTTCATTGCGAATGGTCTTATAATAAGTTTTTGTGACAGATAATGGAATCCTCTACTGGTCATTAGTTAGAGAATTAATAAGAAAGATACAAGGATAATAGGGTCATAGCTCAGCCACTGCCTGATCTGGCTGGAAGGAGGTCTGGTGGAGAATGCTAAATATGCTGCCTACAATTAGGCCTTGAGCGTGTAGTCACACACAGCACACACACAGATACACACACCATGCAATGGGACACACTTAGGGAACTGTGCGATGCAGAAACAATAATTCCTAGCCCACACTACATGACTGAAGTCCTGATTTTCCACTCGCTGACAGTTTTTGGAGCTCCTCAACAAAGCCCCGGACCTGAGGCAAATTGGCATTGGCTCTGCGAAACAGTGCTTGGGCGCTATGTGTGAACCGTTTTAAGATGCGAGCAAGGCTAACCAATGCACAGTAGACACATCCTAGATATCACAAGACTAAATATTTGGACCTGTCAGGGACATTACTGACCAGACCTAGAGGATGTGTGGGATTCGGTGACAAAATGTAGTAAAGAGATCAGACATACTCATTAGGTATTCCTCCTGGAGAAAGATCTTACAGTGTGTGAACCCACTGTTGCTGGTCAGTCAACAGGTTTTCACACTACAAGTGTGGAAATCACAACGACTTGAAGACTCCCGATTGCAAGACAACAGCGCATCATGTGAACTTAGCCTTAAGCCTAGTTCACATTACACGATTTTCACTGCGATTTTGACGTCGCAGAGGATCTTGAGAGCCACCTTGGGTCGGAGGTGAGTCGGCAGATAGTCTGCCACGATGAGTCCTCATGTGTAAACAAGCCTACAAGCAAGTCGCCCCCTCGTCTGTGACTGGGACTGGATATCTGGCATGCTAGAAAACTGGAGAAGTCTGACACGACTGACAAAGAGCATCAGCCAATGAGAGGCGGGATATGTCCCATGTCAGCACGCAGGAGGACGGAAGAAATGTGAGGAGGAGAAGCCGCAGGGTTGCCAGGTCCGCTTATTAACCGCAACTTTGGGCTAATAAGTGAAAGTGGAGTTGCTTATTTGGGCTTGCTCTCTAAACGTCACCTTTCTCTCTATATATCCGTCGAATATGTTATTTACACGCATGATAGTCGCTTCTTTTGGGCTTGTTTCCATAGCCCTGCTTGCTTGTTTCTCTCCCAAGATCTGGCAACAGTGACAAGCCGGCAATCAACAACAACAATGGCAGCGTCCACAGGATCACAGGGAGCGCATTGTGTTTGACCCAGGCCCTGGAGGCAGATCTGATTCAACACTAGGAAGAATATCCATGCCTTTACGATGTGTCGTCTCCAAGTTAAAAAACATAGGTTGGTGACATCATCGCGTTATCTGGGGCTCTATAAGCAAGGGCTCGGTGGAGAAATCTTGTGGCATGCACACACTGGTCGTAACGCAGTCGGCGAAACTCCCGCTGACAGAAACGCACGTCACCAGGTATGAACACTCAAAAGATTATCATAGTCTCTGTGACGCAAAATCAGGGTGAAAATCGCGTAATGTGAACTAGCCTTTAGTTGATGAATAAATTAGTCGATTAACTGATAATTTTGATAAATGATTAATCTGTCAAGTCGTTTTGAAAGCAAAAATGCCAAACATTTCCTAGTTCAAGGATTCAAGGCTTATCAAATATGAGGATTTGCTGTTTTCTTTCTTTTGCATCATTACAAACTGTATACCTGGGTTTTAAACTGTTGATTGGACAAAACAAGCCACCACAGCTCGGGCTCTAGGGCCTTGTGATAAGCACTTTTCACAATATTGTGAGTTTGCAATTCAATGAACAAACAAATAAACTAACACATAAATCAGTGGTGAAAATAATTGTTACTTTTAGTCTTTCAACTGTCTGTTCTACACTTTTGACTCCTGCAAAGTTATTCTTTCTGCATAATGAATCTGTATTCCTTAAAATGTATGTACAGTTGATGCAGGGGAAATAACGGGAATTACAGACTGAGGCAGAATAGAAAGTTGCTGCATATGCTCTCAGTAAAATTATATGTCACAGTCTGTTTGTGTGTCTGTGAGTGTCCTTTATTTCCCAGGGTTTCCTGCTAGCATTCAAGCTACATTAATTTCCCCCACTCAGTCATCTGGGGTTTCCTATTTTAGACTGAGGAAATTATGTCCAGTGTATTCCAGCCGGGTTTAACTCTCATTTACGTTTCGCCTTCTCCTTAAATTATACAATACACAAACCTCCTCCTTTTTATTGCTTCTATGAGGGCAGGGAGGGGATTGCAGGCTTCGACTCTTCATCATGCATGAACATCTCTGATTGAATTAATTACCGTCCATGAAGGCAGGAGCTTATACATTAGTAGGAGAAAAACTCAAAGAAAAAAAATCATATAACTTCTATTACAGGAAAAAAATGTTGCTGTGCCTCAGAAGTTCAAGGTAGAACGCTAGTGTATCCCTTTGTCTCTTCCCTCCCACATAGGTGAAATCTCCCCTTGTTCTGTCTGAGTCTCAAGTGGACCATCCTACAGAGCTGCTGTTTGTCCTTGGCCACCTTCTCCTTGAGAAAGTGCTGTATCAGACAGCCTGCTAACAGGGCCGTCACATAGCTTGAGTACCAGCAGCAGCAGCAGCAGCAGCACAGCCCTTTCTCTGGGGGTATACAGTTACACTGCACTGCTTCTATCTCTTACCATTCTGACATTTTCATTTCCCCCCACTCTCCTGGGGGAAAAAAAGGATAAACTTTAGAAAAAAAGAACCAGGATGGACTTCACACCACTGTTGGTTCCAGTCTGGATGATACCATTTCCACTACTGGCACGGGGGTAAAGACAGGAGGGATATGAAGGGAGCTTGGTGAGCAGGAAGATGGAAAGGGAGGGAGCTGGAACTGGAAAACATGCTCTGTTTTCCCTGGCAATGGATGGTGTATTTGTGCAGCGTTGCTCAGCAAAACAGAGCACTATAGCAGCCAGGCAGCCTGCCAGTCATCCATCCAGCTTATCAAGGCAAGACCTCCTCCCCCCATTTTCCTTCAGCAATAAAATTGTGGCACTGTGTTTGTACCTGGGCATGCAGACAAGTTAAAAGAGGGACTTCTCATGGCTCTCAAATCACCTTGAAACTACTAAAAAATAGAAGCCGTGGGTATGACAGTCCTCGATCATGACCCTGAAGACCGCTGAAAGTGATACCAAGACACAAAACATCAAAAAATGGCCTCCCGGTGTGCTGCACGCACACCCAGAGAAAAGGAAAGGCGGAGACATATGATGCACAAAGACAGACAGACCCATCCACACGCTCAAGCTTTCACAGAGAAAGAGACAAAGACACAAAATAAACAACGTGCTAAGAAAAGACACATCAATGATAACTGGAGTTTGGAAAACTGGGTCTGATTTGAATGCTCTTGTTTCACAAGTGAGGCAAAATTCAGTTGAAGATGGGTTCAAACACGAGTAAAAACAGCCCTTGAGTAATTTATGCTCTTACCACAATTTCTGGTGCAGCTGAGCATGGAAACAGCAGGAACCAGTGCCTGGCACACAGTTACACTGGCTCTTTGATTGTTTAGCTGCCTGCCTCTATTCTATTTTTTTTTTTACAGCTAGACAAATCAGTGCACATGCCTTGCCAGAGCCTACGTATGACTCACTGATCTTACAAAAATGAGAGCTGCACACATGAATAAGACAGGGAGGGGAAAGCAAACATAGCCTCCCTCATATATGGACAGACAGGGACTGAGGAAGAGATAGGCGGGGTTATAAGAAGAGGTGCAAGTGCACTATAACTCATAGATAGCACATCAGATATTTTATTCATGGGAAGAAAAACCCAAGCAGCAAGAGTGACTCACTGAGCCACAGGGACACACACACACACGCACACACACACACAGACTGAGTAGGGGGTGACAGGGTTTAACCCACCTACGTTGAATGTCTTCTTATTCTCAAACAGAAAATGCATTAAATAATAAAGTCTAGAATGGCAGGGCTCCTTTCAAAGGGATTTAAGAGGATGTTTTTGTCTACTGAACTAGTCAGAGTGTATAGTCACTCTCTCACTCTCATAGCGCTATCACAGGAAGAGAGTCGCTTGCTGCACAATAAAGCGAGCCGTTTGCACTTCGGGCTATGCATTCCTGAGCACTCTGGCATATAAACTGACAAAAGGAATTCTCATGCAGCCATGCTGAGCCAAGCTATTGTCGAAAACACACAGACTCAGGTGTAATGGCGCTTACGTTGGCTGCATATACATGGGGAGGATTGTCGAGGCTGTGCAGATTGGCCTACATATGGCAAGAGGCCTAGTGCAACTTAAGCGATGTGCAGTCAGGAGTGTGCCGTTTTGAACCCACTCACTCCGCGCCAAGTCCCCGCCGCCCAGGATCTTTCACTGAGAAAAACTGACTAAATATGTGATGAGCTGAGTGGTAAGAGGATTCAGGCATACAAAAACACACACACATATTTCAGAGGCATACACAGACACACAAGCATGCATTTCCAGTTGCAAAAAAAAAAGGAGGCAACTCTGCTCACGTGGGATAATTAGAGCGCACGCAGAGCCCCGGAGACAAAGCCTGGCACCGTGAGAACAAGGCTCGCCTGATGAGGCCTCTCTATTTAAATCCCCAGGATGAGCTGAGAGTGTGTCTGTCGATGGAATCGCTCCAGGAGACATGCATGGGCATGGAGGAAGAAACAGCCAAGGCGGTGAAAAGAAGACAGAGACAGAAAACTGTAGATGAACCGAGTGGCAGGAAGGTGTCTTTGAGGAAATTTAGGGACAGAGATTAAGGGCTCAGATTCAATCAGACATCCCTTCCCACTGTTAGTCACACAGCACAGATCAAACTTCAATGTTGAGCGAACACCACTGATATTATATTACACGCAGGTGACTCACATTGTTCTGTGCTACTTCAAAGTCAGTTTTCCTCTGCAGAGCTTGGAAATGAGGGTTTGACTGAATGAGTGGGTGAGTGGGGGAGTGAACGTATGAGTGTGTGTATGAGCAGACAGAGAAGGGTAGGGCTCTGGGATTAGTACCTTTCCCTTTGCAGATCTATAAGCACCCAGTGTTTCTTGTCACTAAGAGGATTCACAGGGATACGGGGCTGTCCCAACAATTGAAAGCAAGGTTTTAGGCACTAATCTACAAATTCAAGGGCGAGTGAGGCTGATTCTCGCCTGATGGAGCACATGCCGCTGCCTTCAACTTGACTGACACAGCAGAACATGGAAGTCAAAGAGACAATCTTTACAGCTTAGAGACAAGAAGAGACAACCTACAGAAGGCTGTGCTCCACCACCCACAACAATCTATTGAGAGATCATTATCAAATGCAAGTGCTACTCATTGTTGTTCTGTTTTTTTTTCCAGCTGTGAAACATCACCAACAGTCTGCCTTTGCCTCCGACTCTGCTTGGTATCTTGATCACCTCTGTATTGTAACGACACCCTGGGTTGTCCTAGCTTTTCAGGGGGCACACAAAAGGCCCTCATAGGGAATCATTCAGCCCTGCTAACAGATGGCTCCATAGCACCCGCCCCGACAATCACAGCCAACTGGGAGCATTCATTCACATGCAATTGTTCACTATCAGCCCATATCCACAGCAAATACGCACATGGAGGCACACAGGAGCACACTTTAATATCAGTGCTCGCCTACAAGAACACACAGCCAAGCACGCATTAAGACTTAAGATGATAAGAGGAAAACTGCTGCTGCAAGAGGGCTGCAACCAAAGAGCAATAAGCACAGCGCCAAAGTCATTTTTTTCTTCCTCTTGCTATGCAAAAAGTATCCAGCATTTCAGCACTTCTGTTGATTGGACCTGCTTGTCCACTCCTCTGGGGCCACTGTGACTAGTCTATGTTTGCAAACAGACCCTAAAAAGCCAAAGTCACTCCACCAGAATGAGTTAATGCTGCCATTTTTAAACAAGCTCAATCTTGCCCTGAATTTAGACACATGTTGATATATGTGACACCAACATTTTTATGATTCTGTGTTGCATAACATCATTTTTACACTGTGTGTCATAATCTCAGCTTGCTTAAGTCAGCAGAGAATAAAATGTACCGAATGTATTAACTGTTCCAGATATTCTGTATTCCATTAATCCAGTGGGAGTCATATCAGTGAATGCCTCAGTGTGATGCAATTCTCTGGGTAAACCTGCTATGTGGTTGTAGCCTGCACCCTATTTCTGAATTAGCTCCAGAAAAGACACAGCTGCTCACCCTAGATTCTCCACGAGCGAGTGAAACTGAAAAAAAAAAAGCTGCTTGTTTACAAAAAGGAATGTGAAATTACAAATCAAGACACAGAGTAAAGAGGTGAAAATCACCAGGGCAAAACCTCTTTTGAAGCCACTGCAGACTGTAAAGCCTGCGACACAGAGATGCTCAGATGAGAGGGGGGGGGGGGGGGACACAGCTGAAGAAACAAAAAGCTCACAATCTGGCACTCTCGTAGGTATCTGACAAAACAAAAAATGTTTACACAGCTGAAGTAGCTGGCTTATCCCAAAATGCTTGAAAAAAGGAGGAATTGTGAAACAAGACGGCGGCTCCGATCCAATGACACTTCGACAATCGCAGTACACAAAGAGATGAGGAACAATGGAAGGAGAGAGGTGGAGTGGAGGGAATAAACCACCCCTGACCAACAGTGAGTGCGTCTCTGAGGAGCTCTCACCGGCTTGTAAATTCAAGCTCAAGGTCCAGGGGAGTGCAGTCAGCATGTCAACACAGCAATATCTACCTCAGCTGTGTGTCCACAAGCTCATCAGCAGGGCCTAGTCTGCACACACCAGCAGCTACACTGACAAATAACAGCAACAGCAGGCAGTTTGTTCATGACTGTAGAGCCCTGACATGGTTCAAACAATTGAGAAATAGGCAGGAAAGGGCAACACAGCTTTGGCTTCATTAGTGCCCACTGAGAAAAGGAAATGTTGATTTTTAACTTGATGCTCTGTGAATCTGTAATCTGTTATTTTGTTACAAGTCCCGTGTGTAGGATTTAGGGGGTTATATTGATAGAAATTAAATATAATAAGTATGTTTCCTTTAGTGTATAAGCACCTGAAAATAAGAACTACTTTCTCATTACCTTAAAGTTGCTGTTTATATCTATATAAGAAGCAGGTCCTCATCCACAGAGACCACATTATTGCATACTAAGCGTTTCTACAGGGGCCCAGAACAGACATACTTAACACTGGCTCGGGATAGGGCCAATTATGTTTTCACTTTGGCCAGCGTAGTTAGTAGCCCTTCCGCAACATCCAGCATCAGAAAAAAACGATTCTTTTTAACATGAAACTGCTGTAGTCAGTGCTTGATTTGAATCACAGAGTCAGTTTTTTTGTAGAGGAGGAGACCTCTGCGGAAAATTCTGCACCTGCTTAAAACCACCTGAACGTCTGGATTTTAAGCTATCAGAGAAAAAAGGTGAGCACTCATTAGCAGGTGCCGGGCAGGCAGCCCTTCTGCAGCGTAGGAGAAACACTGATTTGTACATGTAATGTAAAACTGTTTTATTCAGTGGTTTTACCAGTTTTAATCACCTTGTCTGTTTGTTTTGGAGAGGTGGAGAACTCTGCAAATATTTTAGCTCCCGGTAAAAACCTCCTGAACAATGAACACTGACAGAATCCTAACAAGGTGCTCATGCTTGGCACATGGGAGAAGTTTCTGCTGGTTGTGATCTGCAACCCTCACTGTTAGGTATATCTGTGTTCTTCCCTACAGGTGCATATTCAGGTATTTCCACTTCAAGTTTTCCTGTAGATAGAGTGCTATGTATCCGTATTTGACACATGTGATGTTTTACTGCAAATACAAATGTCAAATCAAACAAAGAAAAAAGCCTCGTCCTTCAGGACAGCCATTGATTAAACCGCAGGAATCCTCAGCATGCGCTTTTAAGTCAAAGCGCCCAACAGTCCCCATAAATTTCTCAATTTAATCTGGGTGACTGATCAGGAAAATTCATTGATTTCATCCATTAATCATCTCAGGAGAGTCTGTCCAGTATCGACCAGCACGTCTGTGTGGTTAGGAAGGCTGACTGAGGAGGCAATCATTGCAGAGGGGACAGGTCTTTGTAGAGAGAGTGCAGCAGCATAGATTTTGTTGGGGACATAATAACCATTATTTCCCCTCCACACAATGCCAGCCAATACTGCCTCAAAATGGCCGAGGTTTTTGTCGCAAATGCGGGAGAGAGGGGAACATTCTCTGATAAGCACTTTGCACAGCAGTGCCAGGAGGAGACGTCTTGTTAAAATGTTTTGTCATGGTCGCTTCAGCAGTGAGCAGGAGCACTTGCGTTTACCCTCTGAGGGGGTGGGTGGGTGGAGGGGTGGGGTGTTTGCTCTGAAAACGGGTGCATTGTTATCCGATGACACACAAGTCTGACACTGCAGGCGTCAGTGTCCAGAGACAACTGGTGATCCAGCAGGAAAATAGGACAGGTGAGGAGTGTGTGCGTGTGTGTGAGTGAGTGGGTGTGTTTGTAAAGGCGGACCTACATGTCTAACAAATGGACTCACGTGCAATGTTTTCACAGATGAATTTAGAATAAGGACAACAAAGACAAATAATACACTAGTGAGTATAGTATAGAATAGTGAGTATGTGGGGTATACTCACTAGCCACCATCAGCCAAAAAGAAACTGGAGCATACAGGACAGTATACCCACTTCCTCATCTGAAACCTACCCATCTAGTAGCACACCAACCTCACCAACCACCACTACACCACTGATCCAGTGTCTGGTGTGAGACAGGGACCAACCTGTTGACACAGGAAAAGCTGGAGTTTGAATGCCTTGGTAAAGGATTTCCTCCTCTCTGTTTAGAATACATAATACAGGCCACAGGCTACACATGATGGACACTAGTATCCTGTTTGTGATCCATTGCAGAGGTCCTGCGTGTCCCCAAAGGCCTGACAAAGCGCCTGCTGTCTTTCATTTGATCTCTGCAGCAAACCCCGCTGTAATTCTTGTTACAGCACCTTCCTTCCGGCCAGCACATTGTTCAAGTCACACACACACACACACACACACACACACACACACACACACACACACACAAAAAAAAACTGCAATCAGTGCTCAAGAGGGAGGTGAAGAATGACCTGAAAACAAGCTCATTAATATTTAACTAGATCCGATATTCTATCAGCCTCCAAGAACAAGGTTAAAGCCTTTAAAACTATAAAACAAAAGTATTATGTAAATCCCTGCATTATTAACAGAAATCAGTCTGATCAATTCCGCTACTTGTGTGTGAATCTTGCACAAAACAAAAACAAAAATATACTGTTACCTCAAGATGGATAACAGAGTGTATTCTTTAGGAGACCAGCAGCTCTTAGTCACAAATGCCTCATGTGTATAGAGGACACATTTACAGGCCCAAAAGATTTGCTTTTACAAATGTGGAAAACACACTGGTGTTCAGTCAGAGTCAGACTAACCATGGCACAGCATAAATCAGAGAACACCTCAGATTACATACCTCAATGTAGCCGGCCAGCGCTGGAACCACAATGCCCAAAATAAGGACAGATATCGCCGGGACTGAACCCATCTTCCAGGATCTCCGCTTGCGCTACTGTAAATAACTTATATATCCTGTCAGCTCTATGTGTCAGGTGACGTCCGGGAGAATAAAGGGCAAACCACGTCCTGGGAATAATCTGATAATCTAATATCCCGGAGAGCGGGACGAGTCCGGCTCCGCTTGTTTTGTTACCCGAGCTCGACAGAGAATGTTGGTGGGAGACAGAGTGTCGGTCTCCTCGCTCTGGAAATGTGGACTGAGAGTCTGTGGCGCGGCTGCTCTGCCTCTGCTGCCTCCTCCCTCCTCTGCTCCATCTGAGCCACACTGAGCAGGACGCACTGCGCCACCAGGCGGCCGGCTGCAGAAACAGCCATGAGACACAATGCACACTGGGCTCCTCCTGCTGTGATACACATTATTATACAGGGGAGACTGGGAATGCTTGCAACAGCATCACTTCCACCATGAAGGGATGACCTGTGAGTCATGTCTTCTGGACTATGTCTATATTTTCAACTAGTGATACTGTTGAAGTTAGTTTAAGACAGAAGTCTGACGCAGATTCTTTTGCTCTGAAGAGGGCCCGATTGGACCCCCGGCCCCGGGCCGTATGCTTGACACCGCTGCATTAGAGAATAGTCTCTTGGGTGAAATGTGAGGCATTTCATTTTCATTCATTTCAAACCACCGTTCTGTTACAGTAAGCTAAACAATGGCTCACAGGGATGATCACAAGGTGTTACAACTAACCCCACTGACAGCTGAACACATTATCTATCTAAGTACTAAAATCTGCATCAGATGAGATGAGGCAGGGAACGACAGTAAGGTCTGCGCCTGAGTAATACTCTATCTGCCCTGTGTCAATGAGCAGATGAGACAAACCTCAGAGAAAGAGGATCAACACAGCTGCAAAATGATGTTTTGACTGGTTACTGGACTGAGGCAGTATTTCAGACTCACTCCACGAGAGGTTAGCATCTGACAGGTAGAGGATAGTGAGTTAGACCTTAGTAGGAATTGGTCATTAGTGTATATATCAGTTTGTTATGTGTATTATAAGTAATTCTTCACTCCTAGCCTGGGCCAGGTTATAACAATGGAGCTCCTCATGTTCATCAGTTAATGGCTTCTGTGTTATAGTTGGAGAAGTTGAAACCTTACAATTTGTGGTAGACAAATCAGGGTACTTTGTGTCAAAATTTGAGTGTTCTAACGTATAAATTTAGTAAGTTATAGGTTATGACCTGGTCTACTTTACTAATTTTAATGCCTACATAGTCACATGTGCTTTATGAGCTGCAGTGGTGGAAGAAGCACACATACATTCAGTCAACATGCTTTTAGTATAGATATGTAAATACAAGCTTTTCCATTCTTTATTCATTACATTTAAAGTTTTATTTATTTGTTGAGTTGTTTGGTGTATTTGTTACATATTTGTCACATACTCTCAAATCTCTACATCGTGCTGTGAATGCTTTCTACTGTGCTTGACATAAATAACAATAAAATACTGTATCATATAGCCCACATCAAAAGATAAAGTACAAACAAAGAATAAAGTACAAAGTGGTGCAGGTAAAAAAAAAATTCAAATCTTGACTATTGAACTATTTTAAGGCTGTGTTTTCATTTGATGCTACTTTATACTTTTACTTTCATAAATTGAAGGTATGTAGCAGTTATTTCAGTGTTAATATGAAATTGTTGTTTCAAATCATTTGAGATAATCAAGAGGTACTTTATAATGTGAAAAATGTATTTATTTTGTATCTTATTCTTTTGTGTGTGTGTGTGTTTTTTTGTATTATCAAAAGATGAATATAAAATAATAATAGTGATAATGGTAAAATAGTGGTGTCTTGTTCTCCCATGTGGGATGGCCTAGGTGTTTGGCATGACAGAGAAATAGAGATGAATTATAGCTGCTGCACAGCAATGGTCAGGGCCGGGCAATTTTAGGCAAAATTAGGCAATTCCGAGCAACAAGCAGAGTGTAGGAAGATGAAAAAAGGTGTCATTCTGAGCATAAGAGACTATGCTCTGTCTCACTGAGCTAATTAGCAAGAGACAACTCTGCGGTATATATGTTTAAAACTTCTTCTAGCTCATTATTGGAATTCTACAGTTGCAGTGATTAGTCAATAAATCAATAAGTCAAACACATAATTAATCCACAACTATTTCATGATGGATTGATTGTTTCAGGCATCAGTGTTGGAGTTACCTTCGCAGATTTGAGGATATCCTCCTCAAATCTTGCTTTATCATGGTTTTGGACCTTTAGTCAGACAAAGTGAGATGTTTGTGGATGCCAGATTGGAACTAATATGAATTTTACATAATTTTATAGACAAACATTTAATATAGAAAATAACTGGAATGCTAATCAATAATGAAATGATTCATAGCAGAGATAGGCCTATTTGTAAAATTGTAAATGCACCATTACAGCTTCATTTTAAAAGGAAATCAACATTACCTTTCAGCAGCAAAACTGCACAAATAAAATAAAATTAGGCTAAGCAGAAAAAACAGGGAAAAGAGACAAGGGATAACGGGGAAAAGTGTTGATAAAGACTATTTGTCTCTCCGCGAAACTGCCTGGATCATTATTATATTAACCACAGTAGTCTCTAATCCACATAGCATGATGCCTGAACTTAGGACTTTCACATTAGAATGTCCGTTCTGCCTTAGCTGAGGCTTGAACTCACAACTGCTGAGACTGAGGTCCATCTTCTATCTCACTGAGCTAATTGGCAAGTGACATTTTATGTGTGGCTTCACAAATTGACTAAGCCAAGCATCAGGGTGCCAGACAGTAGCTATCCATGCCATGGAAAAGCAAATTTCACAGTGAAAGCTCCAAAGCTGTAGCACATATGGCTGATTTGTTATGAATTTTCAAAGGTTTGAAATCTAGAGGCTTGCTGTAGCGCCACCATCAGGACTATTGTCTTGTGTTTCCAGGTGAGGACATCTGGCATGGGACTGGACCTTTATGAAAAGTTTGGCTAGATTTCTCATATGGAAATGTTGCACGAGCTGAAGCTTGAAATCACAATCTTCAACACCAAGAACCATCCTCTGTCTCACTGAGCTAACTGGCAAACAGAAACATTACATGTAGCTTCACAAACTGACTAAGCCAGTCACCTGTGTGCAAGACAGCAGCTGTTAGTGTGTAAAGATTTCAAACGGCTGTCAGAAATTCCGTTATTAAGACAAAAATCTGAAAATACACAAATTGCATCTAGACAGCATGGAGATGTTGGTAATTTGTTTTTAACAATGATTTATTGGCTCCATAAGTGAAAAACTGATGTTTAAAAATGCCATTTTTGCATTGACTCCAATTGTTGGCATGAGAGCGAAATTCAAAATGCTGTAAAAAATTCAGTTTTTGAGATAAAATTCTGATATTTTCCAAACATCATCTACCATGACTCCAAAATTTTGTCATTTTTTTTAATGAACATTGAAAATGTATTTAGCAAGAATTTGCAAGTATATGTTTACAGTACCGTTTACAGTCAAACATTTTGATGCACTGTAGGCTCAATTTTCGATAAATCAAAAATCTGTGTGGATCGTTTGTGTAAGACAGTCTGAAGATGCTCTGTAGCAAGTTTGGTGCCAATTGAGCAAAAATTGTGGGAGGAGATAGGTTTAATAGGTTTTACAGTTTTTGAAAAAAAAAGAGTGATGGACTTCATAATTTGTAATAAGTTCCAGTGTACAAAAGTTTTGTCAGTATTGGGGCTACATTTTGGTGAAAGTTGCAGCTGTGGCAATCTGGCATGGGACTGGACCTTTGTGCAAAGTTTGGTCATTTTTCGTGCATGGGAAGTAGGATTTCATTCCATACTTAATATTTACTTTGTTTATTTTATACACACACACGCACACGCAAAACCAATGAACTATTGAATTATTTTTTCTTCACAATTATCTAAAAAACTATTATTAATTAATTAAAGAATTATACGGAATAATTTCAAGAAACAATAAACAAAAATGTATATTATTTTATATTATGTTATGATAATATATTATAGCATTGCTTATTTGTTATTGTGTTTATATGTTTTATTTTAACTTATATGACAGACTAATATGAACTATTCTGTCTGACTTAGTAATATTTGGTCGTGGAGGGAATCCTTTCACTACAATCATGGGTTTACACTGCCCCCCTGTGGTCATAGTGCGTAACTACAACATTTATAGTTTTATTTTGAAGGATAAACCCGGAAGTACTGTTATATGTTATGTCTAACTTGACGCTTGACGTCATTGTAGTTACCCACTGTGACCAGTAGAGGGCAGAAAACCTAATGAGTACAATGGGAGACTGCAGAGCGCGCACTAAGATATAACCAGCGCGGTATTATTTTATTAAACAGTTTTATTTTAAATTAAAATTACACAAAAAGAGAAACAGTTGTTGGTAGCTTTGCTAGTTAGGCTAATGTGCCGTGTACTGCAAGAAGGTAATCAGTAACTGTGGGAAAGTGGGAAAGGAAGAATGTGGAGTCGTTATCTCGGATTTACGCGTTTGAATAACTTTTATTTTACTTGAGCATTGACATTTCCTGCTACTTAATAAATGACTACTCTGACATTTCAGGGATAAATATTGTATGTCTTTTATTCATATGAAACTGAAGTTGCTTTGCACGCTTAGAATAATAATCATAAAAAAATAATAATAAAGAAGTTTATGTATTATGGGTTAAGAGATGACAAGAAGGGAAATGCACAAGCTAGCAGTGTTAAGTAGCTCCATCACATTTAAACAGTGTACAAAATAATGCATAAATAATCATGAGTAAATTAATGATATAATGTGTATTGGCGCTAGTGGAGCTCTAAAATGGACTGTTCTGCATAATTAGCACTTTTAATTTTACTTACTGTCTTTAAGTATATTTTGATGTCAATACTTTTGTACGTAAGCACATTTTGAACGCATGACTTCTACTTGCAGCATTTCCACTCTGTGGATTTGATAAGTTATGTAGAAGTTCAGAGTACTTTTTCTACCACTGCAAGGTGCATGGCTTCATATCGTTTGATTACAAAATGTACACTACTTATGTTGGAGTTAATTTTATTTGCATTAATAATTATTCTTATTGATATAACTAGATATGAATATTTAAAAAATACATACAATTAATCAGTGTTAGGATCGGTATTATTCCTACTGGGGAATGTGGACTTACAGTCTATAAATTGTGATCTCCGTAGAACAATTTCTCGATCATTTCATGGCCGTTCGTACTAGTTTGGTCCGATTGCTTTAGTTTGGCAACTGTATTTTGAAAGGAATAACCGGAAAGGCACTGTTATGGTCGCATTTATTTGACGCTACCTTGATCAACTAAATGTTGCAGTTCCTCGCTGTGACCACCGGAGGGCAGTAAAGTAGCGTGCTTTTTGTATCACCGTCATTTTAACCTTTTATTTTTTGTTTGTTTTTTTTACGGGGAAAAAATAATTACTTTTTGATATATGGGAAAAAAATATTTTGAGAGTAGTCCAGGCCAGCAGCGCCACCTTTAAACTGGAATCACTAAGAGTCGATCAAATAACATTTTTGGACACAGCTTTAATTCAATTGGACGATGTCGGTGTTTATTTTTTCTGATTGGCTGTACTAAAATCGATTATGAAGTTGTCTTTAAATTGTAAAGACGATTAATAGACACATTCGCGGTAAAAATCTGTAGCATTGCTCTGTTATTAATATTTAATCCTGGCGGCTGTTTAGACTGTTTCGTGAAGGTAGTGTTTTAAAATAACCTAAATTGCTTTTGCTCCAGAGTAAATAACCACCAATCAGAAGCCGCGCTGGTGCGTGTTGCTAGGCAGATTATGTTAATATATGCAATGCAGCCATCTCTGCAGCTACCATTCTGAGGTAAGAACAACTACGCTTTCCACTAAATGTAAGAAAACCAGGGATTTCTTCACGACTATTTGTGTAACTTGACTGTTCCGTTGCCTTTCTGTTGATATATATTAAGTGTACGGATTGTTTGAGCGCTTATGTACCGGTGTAAAATACGTATTTTTTTCTTTGGGTCTCTCTTTGGATGTGGTTGTTGTTGTTAGTCCCACCCAAAATGGAGCCCGTTCTTCCTTGTTCACAGCAGACTTGAAGGGCTGGGCTCAACTAGAAAGGGGGCACGGGTGGGTCTACTCTGTTAATCCGGCCTGTTCCCGCTTCAAAATCACTTTTGTTAAATATCGCAGATTGCGGTCTACGTCCTGGGACCTGACAAGTTATGTTTAGCTCCAAGGTCGGCCTTACATTGGGACTATATGGCCGTAATGCTAATGTTGCGGTGCAGTAAATGCCCGGGTTTCTATAGCGCTGGTTTGTGTGGTATGGTCCAGTTGGGACTGAGAACCTGCGGGGTTAAAATAGGGGGGAATTGAATTTATTATTGATTATACCAACTAGATTTCTGAATGAATTCACAGAGTCGTGATTTTTCACGGTGGCTTTTGTGCCGACATGCGGTTGTTTTTAGACACCGTTTCCCGGGCGGCCTCGTTGGCGAACGTTAACCGCAAATTCCCTCGTACCCCCGCTGAGAGTCCTGTGTGACCGCTCTGCACACCGACTGACATGCTGCTTTATTTTGGCGTGCATGTCGTGTCAGCCGAGCAAAACCGTGTCTGGAGACCCCAAAATCTGTGTTGCAGATTGCACGTGGGGTTGAACTCAGTTGCCACTTTGCTCAGAGATGGCTGCTGCAGTGCCTCGTTGTTGCAGCCGACCAGCTTTCTTGTGTCCAGTGTGATAAAGCTGTTACAGCAGAGACTCCATCACCCATCCAAGAGACTGATGCAGCCCGTACACACATTGAAATACACTTTTGTTTAAGATCTCATAATGTTGTGCCATGATTGTTAAAATGCTGCATAACCATGCAGTCACATACTCATATTAAAACCCAACCCCATCATTCAGTTTTACCTTGCATTAGCTACTAACACCATGATGCATTATTATAATTAAAATCACCCTCAATGCTATTGTCTGTGTGCATTACAGGCTGTCTCAAGAGTGAAGAGATAGGTGACGTTGTTGGCAACAGGCTTGGCACCGTGCTGCCATGGAGACCAAGCAGGAACCCTCAGCTGTGTGGAGTCAGACATCTAATAATGATTCAGGCAATGGCGCACAGGTCTGAACTGTCCCTTAAGTGCTACATTAGAGTCATAAGCAATAGAAAAGAAGTGCAGCACATTTGATACATCACAGGACAATCTAAGCATCTTATAATTTGTCTTTCCAACACACTCACACACAGAGAAACTCCCCTCTGTCCACTGACCCAAGTTGCTGCTAAATCCTAAAATTTACCATCCACTTAGCTGACACTATATGGTGGGATTTTCCAAGTCGTCATTCCTTACCCTCCAGAAGGACTTGAGAAGGACATAAACTCACCATCATTTGTTCAGCACTCACACAGACTAACACTAAGTTAAAGGAGGACTAACGGGGGAGACACACACACACACACACACACACACACAGAGTGTAATGATGTTGCAGCTGGTTCAAAGCCTTTGTGTCTTGTGCACACGTGTTGCAGGTGCATTTTGAAGGTGGCACGGTGGCCCAGATTGTCTACAGTGGTGATCAGGAGGACCGGGGACAGCAGCAGGTGGTTTATACAGCAGATGGGAACTCCTATACCTCTGTAGAGTCTGCAGAGCACACACTGGTTTACATACACCCTGCAGATGGCACTCAGGTAAGAAGGGCTTTTATCAAGTGCAAAGACATCTTAGCTGATATTTAAGCATTTAGATGACACGAGAATTTGCTTTAATGGGCAGATGGGGTTGAAACTAAGACCCTGCCTTTTGAGTTGTTCTTGACCACCTATTTTGGCATTTTTACAAAAACCCAAGAGTTCCAAGAGTTTCATATACTTTCACACTCTTGTTTCAAATGTACAAAGATTGCATGAATTAATATATAAAATGACCTGCACACGGCCATGCAAGATTTGCTCATAGTGCTGTACTACATTTGCTTTCAGACTGTATTTGCTGATCAGCCACAAGTGGCTTATATTCAGCAGGATGGTACAACGCAACAGGTAAGTTTACCAGATACTGTCTGCCATTTCTTTGCTGCGTACCACCTGTTTTTATCGAACCTTAAAGCATTGTAATCTCTTTCATAGGTCACAGTTTTACTGCCCAGTGGACAGAACATGAATGCTGCCAATCTGCATGTTCTCAGTAATGTAGCAGAGGCTCCCCAAGCCATCCTGGAGCCAGTTTCCCAGGTGAGGGCAAGGTGTTTTACAAACAAGTGAACTGTATTTGTTTATTCTCATTTTAACACACATATGATATATAGTAGGGAATCATAAGCATGATGTGTTAACCCAATGATAGCAGAAATATTGTCGTGTTGTTATTCCACCACGTAAGCGGTCTAACTTGGGCCATATACTCTGGCTTGAATAAATATGGCTGAATATCTTAGTCAGCCAAAACATTAAACAATAAAAATATCCTCGTCCAAAACATTCTCTGAACTCATTTTGTTTTATTATTGAAATGCCCTTATAAAAGACCATGAACAAATACTGATACTAGGGCTGGACCCAAATATTCGGATATTCGAATATTCGTTTCTATGGGTAGGCTTTTTTTTTTTTAAAACATATTTTATTCGTGCTCAATGTAGTCTTTTGTTGTTGGTAAATGTAGGTTATCAATAACAATCAAAACTTTTAAATTGCATTGTTAAAAATGTGAAAATATAGTATCGCCTACCAACAGAGCTTGTGCACACAGCACACTTGAGCGCATCCGTCTGAGGCTGTAGATCAATGCCAAGTTTTACCACTTTATCACTATTCCCTCTAACTTGTAGCTGTTTTTTCGTTATCTTTTGAATTTAATATGAATTATGGAACCGCTTTTGTCAACGTTTGTTTCCCCCGTTTTGTACAATAAATTATTGTTTAAAGTTTCAACAAGTTTCTTTTGTAGTGCGTGACACAAGTGTGTTTTGAAAACGACCGCAGACTGTCACCTGCTCAACGCATCAGTACCTTCGGATGCCTTGACAGTAATAGATTATAGATTGATAGATTATAATAATAATGTCAAAATATCATTTACAGACCGATTTAGAGACATTCACTGCTGCCTGACCCGCAGGTCCATTTGCAGGTCCTGTGGGTTACGGGTCGACTCGCGCATCACTACTCAGCTCAGTCTGTAACACAACAGTAAGGCTATAGACATTACATTCTATTCAGGCCGGCAGAACCAGCAGTGCATCAGCTCTACAGTGCACGGCACTGCTGATTAACCATTTTATTGTAGCACAGAGTGTCTGCCAGAAACCAATTACTTGCAGAGGCTTCCTACAACTTGTTTCAAAGAGAAATTGAACAGGAAGACTAGCCAATGTGAAAATCAAAAGAAAGCACAGAATAATGTACTGAAGGAGACTGTTGTGCCATCACATTTTTTTGTGGTTTGAGAGCAAAGATACGGTCACCGCTGTGCAAAACTCTGCAATACAATTAGGTCCGAAAAAACCCTGGAGTCCGCCCCAAGGTTTCCTCCCAGTTGGACATGCCTGAAACACCTCATGCCTCCAACTCATCACTTCAAATGACGGAAGGAAGAACAGCAGATTATGCAGCTATGATTTCAGCTTTCTTAGTCAGTATAGCATGCACAGAGGAAATTATCACTTCAAACGACTACATTTACATTAAACACTGATTAGACAGGCATTCAAAGATAAGGTGGCGATTCTTCCTGAATAAGATTTTGATGTCCCTCATACAAACAATAACCGAACGTTACTTGACTCAACCGCAAACAAGTTTTTGCATGCACAGAAGATAATTAGTAAATGGCATCTAATTTTGTAAAACTATTTAAGGATACATTTATTCATCCTTTATATACATTTTTTTGTTAAATTTTTTGTATGTGAACAAGTCAGTCCTGAAGATGTTAACTTGTTGGTGATTCTCACACAAGGATAAACAGAAGAGTTGAGTGAATATTAACTCTGTTAAATGATCAAACACACAGGAGCAGCTGTCTGCGTCCAATTCGCTCCCTTCCATGGCTGACATGGCGGACCCCCCCAGCAGTCCCCTTGGGGCCACCGACTCCACAGATGATTCTGATGAAGACGAGGATGAAGACTCTGAGATGGATGACTGGGAACCTCGTCAGCCTCAGTCATTCAACCCTCACAATCTGTGTGAGTGAGATTCTCCTCAGTCGTAACAAACTTGTTTGGTCTGTCAGGAGTCACACATTCAGAGCAGACAGCAGAGGATGTTGAGTCTTTTTCTGTGTCTGCTGAAATGAAGCTCTGCTTTATACACTCATCTCAGTGGCTTGGCCTTGACTTACCAGTAGTGTTTTTTGCTGCATTTTTCTAAAAACATACTGTCAAATTATGATATACATTCACACAAACTAAAAACAAAGTTGCCTAAAAACTATTACTGTCTTGTGGCTGATATCCTGATTTAATTTTGGACTACAAAAATGTCTTACTCTTTTGTTAAACAAATGAAAATTCATTCAGAACAAGGCAAATGATTAGACCTCATTGAAATCACAGATGTTATGTCATTTGCCTGTGGACCTTTTTAAATGGATAGTTCAGATTTTTTGAAGTGCAGTTGTATGAAGTACTTATCCACAGTCTGTATATTACATAGAGTAGATGTCAGCCAGCACGCCCCCAGTTTGGAGAAGCAGCAGGAATACTGACATGTAAGCTAAGCAATGTGCTGCTGTGAATAGGGGGCAGTAACAAAACAAATTTTAGCCACCTACAAAAAAAGTCCCATCTAAAATAAAGTTTAAGTGTACACTATATAAAAAAATATTTCTGTTGCTTCACCTTTTCGTTAGACAGCTTGTTCCTGACAGAGAAGCTGTTACAGTTCTCGAGCTGTGCTCTCGTCAAAGCCACCAGACTCCACTGACAAAAACAGTCATATTGGCTCTCAGAACACAGGAGCTGCCGGTCTGTTGCTGCCTCTGTCAGTTAGTTAGTTTGTATTATTGTGTGACTTTGGTGAATCAGAACTAACTCTTTTGAATGCCAAAATCACAAAATAACACAAACAAAATAACTGATTCAGGCAGCATTAGTCCAGCAGCTTCTGTGTTCAGTGATGTTAAATCACTGTTTTTCTCAATGGAGTCTGGCTTAGAAGAGAGCGAAATAAAGGCTTCAGTTCCCAGTCGGAACTCACCGTTTGACAGCAAGTTTAAACGCTGAAAATATTCTTAATAGCATACACATAAACTGATAAGTGGGACTTTTTTTCAGGTGGCTAAAATATGTTTTAATGTTGCCCCCATCTAGAGCCTTACATTGCTTAGCTTCCATGTCAGTACCCCAGCCTGCTTCTCCAAACTGTGGGCGTGCCAACTGACATCTACTATATGTAATACACTGACTATGGATAAGCACCTCACAACTTCATTTCAAAAGATCTCAACTATCCCTTTCAGTAGAACAACACAAAGTAGATCAATAAAATAATAAAGTCATAAATTTTTATATGTTTGTTGTAATTGTTTGTTTTTTATTGATTTTTCCCTTTTGTGGCCTCTCAGGGTGTGAGGAGTGCAATAATGCCAACTCCTCTGTGTGTCTAAAGCATGGCTCCCTGCACCCCATCCCCAACCGGCCTGTGATGTCCAAGGCCAGAGCCAGTCTGCCTCTGGTCCTCTACATCGACCGCTTCCTGGGTGGGGTGTTCTCCAAGAGACGCATCCCAAAGCGCACACAGTTTGGTCCCGTGGAGGGACCCCTGGTTCCTCAGAGCGAACTGCATGACCACTACATTCATCTAAAAGTAAATCAGCGCTCTGCATGACTACAGTTTTTATTTTGGTATTTAGCCGCACACAGATTTGTGAAATTATTGCTTCAGAAGCAAAGAGGACAAAGTGTGAAATTATAGCGTGGATACCAAGAAACAACAAAAGAAGTCTATTTTTAAGATTAAGTTTATAAGAAAGTGCCGGCTAAGAAAGAACTGCAAAAACTGCGCAAGAATGTGTAATCTAAGGTTCTTACTCTTACAGTGTGATTTTAATGTGTTTTTTGCCTCTTGTATTAGCTGTGCATGCTTGATACAGAGAAAGATGGAGAGAAGTCTGACGACATGTGGTTGGACCTGTCTGATGAGGACAGCTGTAACTGGATGATGTTTGTGAGACCTGCTCAGAACCACCTGGAGCAGAACCTGGTGGCCTATCAGTATGGCTCAGAGATATTTTACACAACCATCAAGAACATCCAACCCAAACAAGAGCTCAAGGTCAGTCCCATGTAGTGCAGTTTGTGTGCTCTGTTGCAAATACAGTGTGCCCATTTGTCCTGCTTTATGAATGAAACAACGTAATGAAACAAAGTTTTCACTCCTACATGCTACGTGCCCTGCACCAGAAAGCAGACAGGCAAAATTAGCGACTAGCTGGTGAGGAGCAGCAATACTAAGTTTAAGTGCAAAGAAATCATTAGACCAAGTAGCGCTAACAAAACATAAATAAATCAGTAAGTTAGTCCATTGTTGTTGGAGGATATGATGTCATCATTTCTCAAACACTCTATTTTACATTTCCACACAGGTGAACAGAAATGTGCATTTTGAAAAAACTGCACATTAGAAGATGTTTTGAAAAATGTCACTTTTATTGACTTTAAACCCTGTTTTCATGTGAGGAATGCAGAAAACGTAGAGGAAAACTTTTGTTTACAAAAACATCTGTATACGTGTAGACAGGGCTACAGTCAAATATCAAATAACTTAAGAGCCAGATATTTTTCCTCAGGACATGGTGGACACTGGCCAGCGCTGAAAGGAAAAATGATCTGTCCCAGTAAAAAAAAAAAAAGAGTATCTGAACTGGCTGTACTAGTTAGTGTTTGTAATGATATATGTTTATTTGCAGGTGTGGTATGCGGCATCATATGCAGATTTTGTCAATCAGAAGATCCACAATGTTACAGAAGAAGAGAGAAAAGGTGAGCTGCTGCACATAATACTTATCTAGCTTGATATCAACATATGTCTCGGCCCACCACCACAGTTACAAACTATCACAACAGTAGTAGTGATTATTCCTGATACTCACTTTTTGTTGTTCCTTCAGTGCTCCGGGAGCAAGAGAAGAACTGGCCTTGTTACGAGTGTAACCGGCGCTTTGTGAGCTCCGAACAACTGCAGCAACATCTTAACATGCATGACGACAAGTTAAACTCTGTGACTAGGTAAAACCTGTTTTCATCACCTTCTATTATGTTTTCTCTTTCATTTCTTTCTCATAAAAGTCTAAATGAAGTCTTCATTGTTTCTTTGGTCTCAGATCCAGAGGTCGGGGCCGAGGAAGAGGCAGGAGGAGATTTGGGACAGGAAGGAGACCAGGACGCCCACCTAAATTTATACGTTTGGATCCACCAGGAGACACCAGTGGGGACAAGACAACAGTAAGGGACACATTAATATGTGCTGTATTGATTAATCGATTAGTTAAGTGGCTTTGGTGTGACTGACCTTTTTACCTTTTTAATCAGGAGATGCTGGAATTGACGGAGAAGCCGCTGGAAGAGCGAGTGGATGGAGTACAGAATGGGCTGAAGGTGGTGGAGATGGAGTCAGAGACAGAGGCTGGGACTGAGACAGAGGGCCAGCTTATACCACCTGCAGGGGAACCAGTTCCAGAGTCTGTCACCCCGCCCTCCACCACAGATCTGCAAGTTCCACTGAAGGAGGACCCGGCACAGAGCAGCCAATCAGACGCCCACCTCACATCTCAGGACATGCGGCGTGCCAAGAGGATACGGGTATGACTGCTGTGTTTACTGAACTGGACGTGTTTTAGATTTCATTTGGTGTCCTAGTGGCCATGATGTGCTTTACAACAGTGTGTCTCTCTTCCTCAATGCGTGCTTCCCTCAAAGATGGATGTGCAGGTAGGTAGGACCTGCAGGATGGCAGAAAAAAACATTTGGTTCAAAGATTTGTCATTTTGTCATGTTGTTAACGTTCATGTGACATTTCTGGATATGTCCCCTCCTGCACAATCCATTGCATCTGTCAGCCTCTTCCTATGTCAGAGCAGATCAGTGTCAGTCTACATTGGTGGGGTTTTCTGCTAGTAGTTCTTCTCTGTCTTTTTTTAATCTCAGAATGCAGCGCTGCAGCACCTTTTCATCAGGAAGAGTTTCCGTCCTTTTAAATGCACCCATTGTGGCAAGGCCTTTCGGGATAAAGACAAGCTGGATCAGCACCTGCGGGTGCACGGCCGGGACGCCTATGCCTTTTCTTGCCACATTTGCAGCAAGAGCTTTATGAGTGACTCGGCCCTTGAGGACCACCTGCTAGTGCACACGGAGAACCGCTCCTACTCTTGTCTCTTATGCCAAGAAACCTTTGAAAGGCTGGACCTGCTCAAAGACCACGTAGCGGTGCATGCTGTGGATGGCTGCTTCACCTGTCCTTCCTGCAAGAAGACATTTACTGATTTCATCCAAGTTAGTACTAAATGTCTTAGAGTGATTTGGCCAGTTAGAGCTAATTAAAAGTCTGGTTTAAATTAGTAAATTGGCCCAATTACTCTGTTTTAAGACTGCAAAATATTCTCTTCCTTAGGTGAAGAAGCATATCCGCTGCTTCCATTCAGAAAAGATCTTCCAGTGCCCAGACTGTGAAAAGGCTTTCTGCCGGCCAGACAAGCTGCGCTTGCACATGTTACGCCACTCTGACCGCAAGGACTTCCTGTGCTCAACATGTGGCAAACAATTCAAGGTAAGATGAAAAGATAAAGCATAATAAAAAAACAGTTGGTAATGTTAATGTATAGATATGTGAGCTCTTGTATGATAATTGATTTCCTTTGTCATTAAGAGGAAAGATAAGCTGCGGGAGCACATGCAGCGAATGCACAATCCTGACAGAGAGGCCAAGAAGGCTGACAGAATCCACCGCTCCAAAACCCTCAAACTGAAGGTGCCCACCACTGACTTCGAGAGCTTCATGTTTAAATGCAGAGTGTGCATGATGGGATTCAGGCGCAGAGGCATGCTGGTGAGCAAAAACTAACAGATAGATCTTTGTTTGTTGATATTGAATTCCAGTACACTCAGCTTTATTTTTTTGGTTTCAGGTCAATCATCTGTCCAAGCGTCATCCAGAGATGCGTATTGATGATGTGCCTGAGCTAACGCTGCCTATTATCAAGCCCAACAGGGACTACTTCTGCCAGTATTGTGACAAGGTGTGTTTTTCCCATCCTGTAATGTGAACTTGTAGTTTTGGAGACAACTTGTCATTCATATTTTTTTGTTATTTATTAATTAATTAAATATTTATTCAAAGTTCCTGCCTTGAATAAAACATGCAAACATCTGCTTCACCTCAAACTCTGAACCTGAACTTTCAGGATGATATTCATGAATCAATCTAATGGACTGATATCTACAGGTTTATAAGAGTGCCAGTAAGAGGAAAGCACACATACTGAAGAACCACCCTGGGGCAGAATTGCCTCCCAGCATCCGGAAGTTGCGTCCGGCTGCTCCTGGTGAGCCAGATCCCATGTTGAGCACACACACACAACTGACAGGCACCATCGCCACTGCACCGGTCTGTTGCCCACACTGTGCCAAACAATACAGCAGCAAGGTTAGTATAACGCTCTGTCAAAGATATTATAAATATTTATACAGGAATTGACTCTAGCTCTGTGTTTGCAGTAATTTAAAATTCTGTGCGTTGCCTTAGACAGTTGCAGACCAGACCCACACTGATAACCCTCTGTGTGCTTGTATCTTAGACTAAGATGGTTCAGCACATCAGGAAGAAGCATCCAGAGTTTGCCCAGCTTGCCAACACCATCCAGACTCCTCTGACTACAGCTGTTATCAGTAGCACTCCTGCAGTCATCAGTTCAGATGGTACCACAGCTGAGGCTGTAGTGGTAAGAACAAATTATGAACATTCATGTTGAGTGCCAACGCTCAGTGAATTTTTTAAATTAAATATTACAGAAACATAAAAGTGGTATTTGCCAATATAGAGGGCTAGACGGTGCAAATAAATGTAAATATAAAAGACGGAGCAAGAAAGAAATTAAGAAAGAAATGTCAACCAATATACACCATATTATAACTGTATGATTTGTTTTCTCCACAGACCACAGATTTGCTGACCCAGGCCATGACAGAGCTTTCTCAGACACTAACCACGGACTATCGCACAGCACAGGGAGACTACCAGAGGATCCAGTACATCCCAGTGTCTCAGGCAGGAGGCAACCTGTCTCAGCCGCAACACATTCAGCTGCAGGTGGTGCAGGTGGCTCCGGTAAGATTCAGGATCTGATCTGGGAACTAAGTTTTTTTTTGTTTGTTTTTTAAACTTCATGTATCCAGGGAAAGCTGACTAAACAACTTAACAACATCCTGCTGCACAATCACAGTTGTTCACATTTGGGAGCTGCCTGATATAAACACAGCTCCCACTAACTATTTTGACAATAGATTGTTTAAAGGTATATGATGCAGGAATAGTTGGCTACTGTTAGTAAACTGTATTGACAGTCAAAGTGGAAGCAAATCCTCAGCTATATTTGCAATCTGTTGCCACTGTATCTGCAATTTTGTAACTTCTTTTTGGATGCTGCCTATTGTCTGGTCAGATAAAAGAAACTGATTGTGTCACCTTGTGCTTGTGGGAATTTTGTTATGTTTCTCCAGTTTTTTTTAATTCTCAAAAGAACCACCAGCCACCATGAAAATTCTGGCAATTACTGCTTTGACATGGAGGCTTTAAACATTTCAGCAGACAAACTGTGTCTGTTTTGGCCTTTTGTATTTTTAAAATGTGGTGTGCAGGCAAAATACAGTAGTTAAAGTAACTTGTTTGTTTTCCAGCAATATTCATGGAAATGTGTCCAGTGGTGGATTGAGGTGAATGTAAGAGACAATATCAAGTAGTTACTTTCATTGCGTTTTACAGGCTTCCTCCCCACATTCCCAGCACCCCACAGTAGATGTTAGCCAGCTGCATGACCCTCATGGCTACAGCCAGCACTCCATCCAGGTACAACACATCCAGGTCAATGAGCCCTCAGGCACTGGACAAGGTGCCACCCAGGTAAATCCTCAATCCTAAAGTTAAGTCAGGTCAAGTTAATGAGTAATGTATAAAATATAATAACACACATTGCTCGCCCCATAATTTTAAGCTTTATAACAGACTACTTATATTTCTTTACTCTCTTTCAGGTCACTGGTCAGCCTCTAAGCCCCACCTCCCAGCAGCCCAATCAGGAGCTGAGCCCCACACAGCTGACACCTGTGACCTTAGCTCAGAGTCACACCCTGCAGACCAGCAGCACCCAGCAGCAGCAGCAGCAGCAGCAGCAGCAGGGGACTGTGCAGCACGCTTACATACCCGGGAACTGGAACTACAGAGGCTACTGTGAGTCACACACTTGCTCCTATATCATCCTGTCACTGTATGTTTTGACAGCTCTATACTGTAGGATTGCCTGTCAGGTTAATGTGTTAACTTTTTACTATGGCAGCGTCTGAGATCCAGATGATGGCTCTACCTCACGCACAATATGTGATAGCCGAGGCCAGCACGCCTGTATCTGGAGTGAACAGCAACCAGGTGAAAACGGTGAGGAATGCTGTCTGATACCTGTTAGATTAAAGTGACGTGTACATTTTGCTATGGTTTGGGAAATTACTGTGTTGCCATTTCACTTGGTACATGCATGTCCTTATAGGCAAGGCTAACACTGCAATTGAAAGAATCAGCCTGTTCAAAAAATCAAAAGGTTTTAAAAAGAAGGGGGGAAAATGGGGAAATCCAACAATGGCTTTCACGCCACATGGATAAGTAGTGAAAAATAAGATTCTAAAGTTTTAGGCCTTTATGGGACTTAAATTCAAAACACATCATAACTTGTCACTCCCCCGTTACACCAAAAGCATCTCAGGTTGAAGAAGCCCTTCCATTACTTGTGAAAATGTAAAAGTTATTGTTGCCCTGCATGTGAGTTACATTCTGGACAATAAAAAAAGAGCAGAAATGCTGAATTAAACGGGCAGATCATGGTATGAACTGAAATTCTGTTTGTGGAGCTAAAGACATTCTCATCCCTGTACTGCAGACACACTACGTTATCTCCGAGGGTCAGACTGAGCTGGAGACCAAACAGGGTGTTCAGCAGAGCACAACCCAGGCCCACACTGAACATCTGGAGCAGCAATCGACCAATCAGCAAGCCACCACGCAGTACATTATCACCACAACCACCAATGGCAGCGGTACTAGTGAAGTTCACATCACAAAACCCTAAACTGTTACGTGATGAGCTCTGCAAATGAAGTGCAGACCCATGGACTGAACCTGCATGTATACCTCAGCAGCTTGTATGCACATTAATGAACAAACACACAGTCATATGCACATGGATACAGACTTGTGTACATACAGAGCTGAAATGGGGATGAATTGGTGACCAGCACAGTTTTATGTGTCTGTAAAGTGTTAAATTGCAAGCTGCCAGGGCTTTGTGAAAAGTTAGTAGAGAAAAAAAATGTTATGATTTTGAACAGAATATATAAACAACAACTGACGCCTTGTTTCAATACACAGCACTGGAAAACATTGTCATTGCAACTGCTGAAAACAGGAACATTATATAATTGTATCAAAAACAGGGTTCCTGTACACATTTGAAAGTATGGACAATGAAAGCGATCATTTTGAGGTCTTGCTGTGTGAGCTACTGGTCTGAAGTGGTGAAAAAGTTTTATTGCTCAGTCCTTACACAGATTTGAGTGCCCATTTTACATATTTGTAAAGTTAAAAAGTTAAAGACATTTCTTAAAGTATAGTATTTGTAAATTAAATCTTGGAAAGAAATACAGAACTGAAAAATGTGTAAAAAAAACCAAAAAAAAAAAACAGTCCTGCAGTTGGCCTTCCAATACAGGTCATTGTATTTTTTGCCCAACACACCATCTGTTGTATTGTATGTTGCCATATTGTTGCTGATATCTGATGTGATTTTTCTCCATGCATTTGCTTTTGAGAATGTCTCAGACATCTGTTTTTACTCACGTGCTGGATTGTCCTGATTTCACCTTAATTTTTGTCATCATCCCAACTACAACTCCTGTGTTTTTATAGTAAAATTCAGAAAAGCAAACATAATCAGTTTCACTTGTCCACAAAGATCACACAGTTCTCATGGATACAGTCGACCTAAAACTTGGGGGTAATTTTATTTTTGACATATGTAAAAGGTAATCGATACCAATGGCATTTGTGTTGTTGGATGGAGTCGGAAATGTGCTTTGGTACACCCATAACTACACCAAACAGTGATATCACTGGGTTATAGAGTACACCTGTAGATCACTGCAGCAGGACGAGAGTTTAAACTACTGGAGGTTTGAAAGAACAAGATTTCTGGGGAATGTTACCTTTTTGAAAAGGAGAACATGCAGTTTTAGTTTGTATTTTTTTTTCTCTTTCTTTTCTCTGACACTAGTCAATCTGAGAAAGTCAAATTTCCCTGAATCATTTCATTTGCATCCTTTTTAATAGAAGCTTGAAGCCAAATACAAAATGTATTTCCCTCACTAACACACTTTGAAGACAAATGAGACAAAGACAACATCACAGGTTTGCAACTGAACAGTTTAGGAGATCAACATGATACAGTGTTACAGAGCTTTGAGGGATTATTGTACTTAATTAGTCTGTTTATTAACCCACAAAACATGCTGCTAGTATTGAATTTGGGGTTGGTGGGTAGCAGAGTATCTTGTAGTAAAAACCAGTAAGGGGTATCGTCACTCAGCACATCTTGTATTTCCTTCACAGTAAAGTGAGAAAGGAGGATGTAACTCAGAAGGAATATCTCAATCACAATCACCTTTCCTGCTGAAGGGTTCATGAGCAAGCCATGTCTGTTGCTGGAGCTTATGTTTTACATGTCAAAGTACTCTTTGTCATGTACTTGTACCATAAGTTCGCCATGATGACAACAAAAAGGCTAATACACTGAGTTAAGGCCATTGTAAAATGCTGTTATGTGCCCGCTATTTATATTGGTCTATTATAATAGACATGTACAATGTTCAGTATTGCAGGAATATTACTAGAGTTTGATCATGTAAAGAAATGATTTTGTCCTTTTGTCCATGTGTTGAGAAATTAAATTATTTTATATCTGCACATTGTGTTTTCTGTCCACTTCATGACTAATGTGTTTAACTTGGGATCAAGCGAAGCCATGAGAATTTCATTGTGTCTCTTGGGGTTAATTTAGGCTAATTGAGGCTTGATGTGTCTACCTGTTATTCTCACTGTCACTGCTAGATGGCAGCATGGTTTTAGAAACAAAAAACAAGTTCTACAGCAGTGAGACTTGACTCTTATCCCACAGGCAGAACTTAGCCAATTGGCCTGCCAAACATTTTCTAATTCAAAATGAAAGTAAATGGACTCACTGGGATTTTTTTTCTCTATTTTGTATGTAGAAAAAGGTGTCAGAGTGCACTAAATGCATCAAAAAAGAGCTTGTCTTGAAAAAGAATGTGCCAAAAAGTCCTTTGGAAATGGTCCCTGGACTCCTGTCATTTTGAAAAGTGGCTCTCTGGCAAAGCAAGTTGATCATCCCTATTTCACAGCGTCTTAAAAGTGAACATTAGAAATAGACAGTGTCAGTCCCAATTATTTATGAGTGTTGATTACTTATGATGGGCTCTCTTCTATTTGTAAACGTCATCTTTGTGAGGAATTTAATGCTATTCAGATTCCAACATTGTTCACATGTGATCTAATAATAGCTCTGTGTTAGTGAGTGACTGTTGCAGAGGTTCTCGTAAGCTCCAGGTGTACCTGGGCGGAGCTGGGCTTGTCCTTCACACAATTGTGATCAGTGTGTTTAACACATTCCTTCTTTGATGGGAGGTGGGAAAAGGAAAAGGCCACTACCTAGATAAAACAAATGTTCCCGTAGAACCAGTTTAACAAGCTTGTCGTGTCGCAGAACTAATCATATATGGGGCAGGTGTAGGGTGCTGAACTAATTTTACTGGTGCAGTTTTAACCAGCATGTCTGTGGCAGTGCTGCTCTCATGCCTCTGTTGACAGTTACCCATCCCAAGGGTCAAGGGGGAACAGGACAGGGAGAAAGAGTGGACTTGGCCCTGGCCTGTAAATGGATGGAGGAAGTACACGAGGGCGAGGAGGGACAGAGGTAGGTAGAGCTGTGTGTCATTCAACAACTGGCCTCTCATTTGAATCAGTGTTTGAGTGGCAGGTCTCTGATTATCTGCTGCTACAGGGAGGAAAAGTCTGTAAGAAATGATGGTCCTATAACATTTTTCTGCCCAGACTATGTTGACAGCAAATGTTTTTCTGCTCCATTAGGTAGATATCTGTCAACATGTTACATTTCTGAGTTCTACATCTAACTGCTTACCAGACATGAGCTAAAATTCCTGAAGTGGCTATTGCTTTTACAGTATAGTGCTGGTTGAGGGAACCTCTGTGACTCTGCTGGATGCAACAGCTGATCTATTATAAGGAAATACATGTGGTGAAGCAAAGCATTCATGAAAACTTTACTTTGAATTACAGTTTGGATCCCAAGATTTATGAAACTGTATGAAAAGTGAACCACAGGAAATCTGTATCTTTCATCTTAGCTCGTGTTCATATGAAAACATACCATCTTCGATTTCAGTCAGTTTGAGAGTTATGTAGACCTAAGTGTAATAAACCCATATGAGGACCAATATGATATATATATATTTAAACATTGAATTTAATAGCGGTGGGACCAAGTCATTGTGTTGCAAGTCACCAGTAAGTCTCAAGACTTTGCACTCTAGTCCCAAACCAAGTCCCAAGTCCTAAACTTTGAGTTTGAAGTCCTAAACAAGTCATCCCAGGTGGCCAAAATGACCTTCCCAGCATGGCTCCAAACTCGGCATGCGGGAAGAAATAGGTTTATTCACGTCTGTTTACCGGACCTGGCTGAGACTTCAGGATAAATGATGCCCCAGAATCAGGCCAAATAAACTGGCCCAATTCTGGCAGCTTTGTCTCAGCCGCAATGTCTACAACACCCAATCAGGCCCAGATTTAGCAACCATCAATGGGGCAGAACATGTTGTGGTGCTGGCCGTTGTTTCATCCAACTGTTGTGTCTCAGCCAGAAAAGGCCCATGTCTGTCAGCTAAATCTAGGCCAGACTTGGTAAAAGTAAACAGGCCAAAGCTGGCTCACATTTGGCACCATGAATCCGGAGCACAGCTGAGTCAGCCATCACTCGGCTGCAAATGGGCTGAGTCCAGTGGCTACCTGGGATAATGCACTCTTCACCAAATGTAATGCTATTTTAACAGTAAAGTAATAATAAATTTGCAAAATCATAATTGCTTCTTAAAATGTGTATTTATTTGTTAAAACATGTCTGCTGGACGTTGTTGTGTCTCTGTCATTTTTGACCTGCACATTTGATTGCATACTGCAATGTGTTTTTTTGTTATGCAGCACATAGTGTTTGTACATGAACAAAATTAAAATTTTTCCAACTGGTGTTCAGTAATTAGTTCTTCCTGTTCCCCTCCTGCAACTCGATTGGATAATGTCGGATTGGTTCACACAAAGTAGATCTGGGGAATTTAGCATCAGCATGCTTGGAATGAATAGTGTTCAACTTTGGTTAATTCAGGAAATTGAGGTAAATGAACTGATTCATGGCACGCTTTTTTAACACTGTACTTGAATGTTTGAGCTTGGGGGAAGGACTTGAGTATTTTCAAAAGGCTGAGTATTTTCAAAAGGCTAAAGTCATGAGTCATTGGTGTTAAAATCCAAGTTGAGTTGCAGCTGTTTTTTTGATTTGTCAAGTCTAAAGTCATCAAATTTGTGACTCCAGTTTGACTCAAGTCCAAGGCATGTGACTAAAGTCCACACCTCTGATTTTTAATGAACCAATTCTCACTCTCTATGTTGCTGTTTAACCACCTTTGGTCCATCTCTCTCTGCTGCCCCATTACAACTGCAGTTCAAACCAAGCACCCGCTGGTCATGAGCCACAGCAAACTTCTTGGTCACAGACTTTGAGGACACTACAACCCTGGAGAGGCTGGTACAGTTTCCTTCCAGTAGGTGTTGTGTGGTCTGTCTGCCAGGTGGAGGCGCCGTTGCACCCCTCTCTGTTACTGGTGGATGTGTGCTGGAGGCTCCTGTTGGTGTGTTTGCTGTGGATGATTCTGGGAGGTTGTGTTCATGCCCTGAAGTGCCGCCTGCAGCCAGGACAGAATCAGGTGAGTGCAGCCGCACAGAGTGAATCCCTCCTGACCCTGTCCGTGGATTTAATCGTATTATGTTTATTCAGTAAGTTTGCTTCAATTCAAGGGGGAGTCTCCACTGAGGATACAGCAGGAGGTTGTAACTGCAAACAGGAGTAACAGCAATTTATGGTGAGATTTGATTTTACAACCAGTTCTTCATTATTAGGGTCCGGGCAGCTAAGCTGCCAGGACACTATTGTAATCCTAGGGATTCTTTTTCTTTCTTCTTTATTCTTCCAAGGAAATCATACTTCCCATGGGTGAAAACTCACCAAACTTTGCACAAACGTCAAGTCTCATGCCAGATATCCTCAGCTGTAAACTCAAGCCAATAGTCCTGATGGTGACGCTACAGCAAGCATCTAAAGTTCAAAACACTAACAAATCAACCATACGTGCTACAACTTCACAACTTTCATTTAACTGTAGTCCCAATACTGAAGAAACTTTTGTACATTTAAACCTATTAAAAATGATGAAGTTCATCACTCTGTTTTTTTTCCAAAAACTGTAAAACTTCTTAAACCTATCTCCTCCCACAATTTTTGCTCAATTGACACCAAACTTGCTACAGAGCATCTTCAGACTGTCGTACAAAAACTACGTTTCTCAGATTTTTGATTTATCAAAAATTGAGCCTACAGTGCATCAAAAATGTTTGACTGTAAACAGTACTGTAAACATATACATGCAAATTCTTGCTAAATAAATCTTAAATGTTCATGAAAAAATGCCAAAATTCTAGAGTCATGGTAGATGATGTGTGGCAAATTTCAGAATTTTATCTCAAAAATTGAATTTTTGACAGCATTTTGAATTTTGCTCTAATGTGAACAATTGGAGTCAATGTAAAAATGGCATTTTTAAACATCAGTTTTTCACTTATGGAACAATTTGGTTATTGCTACAAACAAATTACCAACATCTCCATGCTGTCTAGATGCAATATGTGTATTTTCAGATTTTTGCTTCGATAATTGAATTTTTTTTACAGTGGTTTGAAATCTGCTTTTCCATGCATGGACAACTGCTAAACCTGCGCATCTGGCTTAATCAATTTGTGAAGCTACACATGAATTGTTACTGACTTATAAGCTCAGTAAGATAGAAATTGATTCTTAGTCTCAGAGGTTGTGAGTTCAAGCCTCAACTGATGCAAAAGGCAGAATGTGTTGCTAAATTCCTAAATGTCTTCTAATTCTTCTGCTTGTTGCAGACCCATCGACCCATCGCTGCACAGCAGCTATAATTTGATATTTAATTTTGGCATTGTTGATAGCAGATTGAGACAATAACTACCAAAGACAAACAGGGATATTCATGCTATTAAATGTTTTTATTTTACTATTTTATGATATACCAGTACATCTGTAGTTGTGAGGGATGAACACACTTTGCCATTTATGGACCAGAATCAAAAATCATAATCTTTTCAAACAAATACATACACATGCTCACTTTGCTGTCATTATCTCTCCAGGATGTCCCAGCCTAGAGGCCCGGGCCACTGCGGCCATCTGGCTCTTGCCCTGGCCGACAGCCTGTTGCTGTGTGTGCTTCAGGAGCCCCTGCCAGACCCCAGCGTGCCCCACATAAAGGCTCTCCTCTCCAGGCTGGAGGTAGGAGGGAGAAAACCACCTTGAAGAAGCAAAATGCCTCCTCTCTTTTTTACACTTACACACACACACACACACACACACACACACAAAAACACACACACATACAGCCTCAGGCAATACCTGTCATCTCCTGTGTTTTCACTCGCTCTGTGCATGTAGATCAGCATAAAGTCTTTGTTGGTGATATTAGAGCATACACAGGTATTCTAGCCCGGGGTAACACACACTGCTGCTGTCGTCTGCACTCTGAATCAACCAGATTGGTAGAGGAGAAAAATTGTAATGTTTTGTCTCCTTCTGTATTCCCTGTTTACGTTTTAGCGCCTATGCCTACTAATAACGTGGCTCTGTGATAGCAGTTTCAGTTGCTCTGGTAGCCTGTTGGTATTTGACCTGTTTGTCAGCATTTCTAATGGTACAAAATTGTAGTTTATGGCAAATCATCTAAAAAAATAAAGACCAAAATCAGCTGTATTTTGTGAGCTTAATGCTTACAAATGTGCTGACATGCTGGGTTAAGAGCACCGTCCTTCCCTCTGGCACCAGCCTCAGGCTAAACTTTTTTTTTTTTTTTACCTCGAGCATTATAGCATCAAAAGACCACTAGTGAGGCTATAAACATTTTCTTGTTTGAATCATATTCCTCCCTCTAAGGTTTCTGTTTCAAGGCCATGTATTTTTTAATTGTCCTGTTTTGGGCTGAATCATTTTATTTTTTTGGTATCCATCTTTTCTTTTTGGAATGTTCCAAAAATTTTTTTTTTTAAAAATCTCAATTTGCAGAATCAGTATTGTTTGTGTGTGTTTTGAAATTTGTAAACTATATGAAAATATGTATTTGGACAGCTGCATGTGTAGAACAAGAGTATGTCAGTAGAGAATGGATATAAAATACAACAAGTAGATTCCTGCACACTGTCTCCATCTCAAAGTTTTTCTACAACAGCATTATGCTCAAATAAACTAACATGATTTTGATGGATGTATTTTTCTTAAGTTCTGCACAGCCATGTGATGCATACATTTGGCAGAGGTAGTTTAATGAAACTCTACTAAACAAAACCAACTCTTTTTCTCTGTAGTCAGTGTCTCACTCACTTGAGAAGGCTGATTTTGGGTCCGAGGCGACACTGGAGGAGGTGGACCAAGACTCTACACTGATAAACAAAGTGAAGCTCATCCGCACCTACCTGCAGCAGAGGTGAAGTTCAACATCTTGTTTTCATGCCATCTGCCTTCTTGGAAACGTTGTTCAGTTGGATTAACATCACACACTTCTCTCTGATAGGATGACGACACTGTGTAGACTCATCCAGGTGCAGGGAGATTTTGAAGCCAGTGTGAAGGACATGATGGTGGGCCTAGAAGGCCTCTGGGCTCAGTTGGAGGAGCTGCATACTGGGGTCACACTCACCAAAGAGGGGGGCCAAGACCACACAGACCTGGCCTCGGCCCAAACAGATGCAGAGGTAAGCTGATGTGAAGGTCTAGTTTTTCCAGAGATAAACTTTGCCTATAATAATAACAGTTGCCTATTTAGTTTTAGTTTCTTTAAAGAACCATGAATCATTAACTGTGTCCTTGTCCATGCCTTTGAGTGTTGTTGTGATACTCTTATGTCTTTGGCAAAGAATTTGTTTGCCGTGTTGGGGCACTACAGGAACAGACTCAGGTGCTGCGAGGCTTATCTGAAGGATAGCACACAACTACTGCAGGTTAAGTTCTCCTCATGCAATAGAACTCCAGTTCTGATATTTTCTGACATCTTGACTCAGAAATTCTGTCTGCCCTGTCCCACAGGAGTTAACCTGGAGTTACACTCATATAAGCAACAGTGTGAGCAGCAGCAGTGAATCAGTCTGGCCAGAGCTGTTGCTTCAGTCCAACATTGAGCAGGTACACTAAACTCAAACATTGTTCAAAAGTTAAGAAACCAACCAGGACTAAAAACTCCTCTCTCTTTGCAGTTTGACAAGGTGCAGGAGAGTTTCCTCCCCCTGGAGCAACAGACCTCTACGTTCCAGGCCCACCTGGAGGGACTTGAAAAGGTGAATCAGCGAGGACATGCAGGGCCCCTCGCTCATGCTAACGGGGCTCATTCCCGCTCACCTTCTCCACAGACTTCCCTAAATTTTGACAGCGAACGCACAAGTGATGTAGAGCACAATAACTCGACCTCTGCATCCACATCTGTCTCCTCAATGGACGCAGACACAGACACAGAAATAGACAATCCTCGGTCACTATGTGAGAGGTCAGCTCTGCAGTTCACCTCCACTATCGGACGCCTGCGGAAATCTGCAATAAGGAAGTGACTTTTATCAAACTCTACTTATATTATGAACCAGAGATTTTATTGAACTAGAGAGGTTTCAATTAACAAGGGAGAATAATTTCAAATGTTGATCATTTGAAGGTTACCTTAAAATTGATTATTTGTTGCTTTCTGTGTGCCTTTATTCAGTTTTCAGTTTTTGTAAAGAAAAAACAAAAAAACAAAAAAAACCTTTTGTATTTTTCTTTATTTTTTTAATTTCAAAGACTGTGGTAAATCAGAGCATGCAATAACAGCATTTTCATGCATATATAATAATAATAATTAATATTTCAGACACAAGGGGGCAGACTGTCATCAGTTATTAATACAAACAAACTGATGACTCATATTACCTATTCAACATGCTTTATTATAATATCAAACCACACTATACCATAGAGTCGTCTAACATCTCTGCCTGCAATGAGGGACCATTGCCCAGAAAATTTCCGTTCAATCAACTTTATAGGAGGAAAGTGCTGGAAAGGCTTCTCAAACATATGGCCCATAAATGTGTTTCTTTATGATCAGAGCAGTCTGCCACAACTTGTGTCTGAAGAATCTCATAATGTGTCTGATGAATTATATTCAAATATATGTATTAGGTGAAACTTAATTTCAGTTACCGGTTAATTTCATTAACCATGCTTTTTGCACTTAAAGAAAATAATGTCGTATTGGATTTCATGATGCACTTCCTTGGAAGCCTTATCCACTGTATGTTACAACTCTTTTAATCAATGCTGTCAAAGTAAAAAAACATTTTTACATCTATCTATGATTTTAAGAAGTATGTTCTTCTAATATGAATGAGGAATAGGTTACTGGTTAAGAAATCCCAGACATTTCTCTTTTCCAGAACTATTTCTGTTCTGCCTCTCTCTGTGAGTGGCCACAATGACTTTAACCCTTCAAAGCAGGGATTTTTCAGGTTGAGGGCAGAGGGGGAGGGAAGAGAGGAAGGTATAAGGGGGCAGTGGAGGTCAACGCCGGAAGCGTTTCTGTTATTACTAAAAACTGAGCAGCCCTCTAGACCTTTTTGAAAGACATGAATGTCTTTGATCCAAATTCAATTACCCTGCAGCTTTGACACTGATGGCATACAAGTCAACATACATTTCTTCACCAGATTCCTGACTTTTCTGGCCGGACCAAACAGGATTTCTGATGAGAATTGATACATTCATCGCTGCCGTTTAGCGCTAATTGTAGGGAGTCTGTACAGTAAGCATGACATTGATGTAATTTGACCATGAACTTGCCTACCATCTGCCAGATCCTGCATCTGTCCTATTCCCTCATACTGGGGCAGTGACTGGGAGAGGTGGGGCAGACCTATGGGGGATCTGGGATGAAAGGAATGCAAGCTGAACGCTGCAGGATATGAGCTGTCACAACACCAAAGACACAAACACACCATGTCTGGATGGACAGAGGGACATAAAGACTATGGGAGGAGAGATGTTGGGTGTTTGGTATTTGAAGTTAGTGACACGAGCTTTGAATAAAAAAATGTTTGACATGCCACATGAATATGTAACATTTTCCACGAATCAGTCATGAATACACAGAACATAACGGTCTTGGATGCTCGCTTACAATAACAATGACCACATTTGCTTTGAGGTCCAGCAGTCAAATGACAACAACAGTTTTAGAATTGATTTACTAAGTGCTTTAATAAACGACAAGAAGGGGGAGTTGATTCTAAAAAATGTAAATGAAAAAGTGCTACAAATACAAAGCAAGCTGTGCTTTATGTGCTGGTGGAGAACGTCCCTGTTCTGTCCAGATGAATTCATGCCTCACATTGCTGGCATGTGATGTCACAGCCTGCAGAGGGATGTTGTCTGGGAGAGCAGAGGGCACCAGCTATCTGCTCACTGAGAATGTAAGAGTGAGCTAATGAAATTACCACAGGCTTTGTTTAGTTACACTAAAAAGTTGATGACTAGCTTCCTCACAGGCCACTCCAGTCCTAGAGGAGAGGCTATTTCAAAGCTAGCTCAAGTGTGTGTTGTTTTAGAAAATATGGTTCATGGCAGAGGTCAATCCCTTGCCTTATCCAGACAATTACTCAAGATCGGGTTTCACTGGTGTACACATAGCACACATTTGTGCTGATCCTTCCTCTGATGGCACTGCAAGACACCATGCAGTAGTGTGGACTCTTGCTATCTGATATAAACAAACTCCAGAGCTTTTCACAAAACTTTCATGGGAGCAAAGATAAATAAACCACTTTAAACTCCCATTGGGGATTTTGCGCGATGTCAGTGAGCAAAAATTGATTCATCAAAATGTTGAGAAGGAAGTTAGTATGTGGACAAATAAGCGTCAAACAGAAGGAGCATACACAGTGCCGCCAAATTAAGACAAGAACAACTAAGCAAGCTGATTCTTTACACAAGAGTGTGTGTTTATGTGTGTGTGTTCATGTGTGCGTGTAGGATTCCTGTTAGCTTTTTAACTTAATGGCAGTAACATTTCCCAGACTGAGAATGGCTCCAGTCCCATCAAGAATGCTGTGTGTTCACACAATGATCTGAGGAGTGTGAGAGTGTGACAATATTTGTTTACAATGTATCATACAGCAACTGGCTTAAAGTCCTAAAAATCCTATTTTCATAAAAAAAAGTAAAAAAATCTTTTCAAGGGATGAGATTATTTCCAATTCATAACATCTTTCTAATTTGTTTAAAAGATTCTCTGGCATATGTCTACATACTGATATTTATTTTTTGTAAATACACAAATTAAGCTGGTTTGTATTAGAAACTGCGTCTTGGAATGCGGTAATCTTACCCACTGGCAGGTATTGTTGGTTTTTAGGATTCAATAATGGATAAAAATGACCTGTTAAGATGGAGATTTTGTGTAGTGTAGCAGCCCAGTTGGACACGATAACAATAAATAAAAGAATAAAGTAAAATACTGGCTCATATTAACATGTTAACTGGCTTCTTGTCCAATTTATTTATTAGATTCTGTTAAGTCACTTAATGATTTTGTGGGGCTCTGATATAAGCAATAAGCACCAAGTGGTGAATAAAGAAACAGAATATTTCTACGACATATTACGGGTCCTAATTGTACAAGTTCAGATACCTTTCAACTAAGATTTGTGTTTGTTTTAATGATTGCTGTTTAGCTTTTTCCCCTCCATTTTCCATTGTTAAACATGTTTGTGTCAAACCTTTGTGCTGGCAGGTGTCCATTCGGCACTATAGTCCTTATAAAACTACTCAATGGCTCGATGCGTTTATGTCTTTATTTTCAGTATAGTCAAAACTTAAATGCGCTGGTCTGTGATTTGTTCAAAAAGCAAACTCCTGTGATTACTGGTGAATCACAAGCCCCATGCATAGCTTCTATTTAAGGGTCTGGACACAGATAACGAAGGGCCGTGCCACTTTTAACCAGAGGCTGTTGGAACGGACAGCTGCACGTTGAGACAAAACATCAAAACACCAGCCACAGATGTACGCAATTAGCAACATGGTAGACATTTGGGGAGCAAAGGTCCATAAACTCGCAAGTTATTATGGTTGATCTAACATTGCTGGAGGGAAGCCCAAACTCGACAACATTAATGGGCTTTTAGTTTGGGTTGAAACATTCCACCATTCAGATAGAAGGCTTAACTCCCAAATCTTTCTCAAACCCCTATTATCAGTTTTATCTTCTGATACTAAATCATAATTCATACAGTATATGTCTGTGTGTGTGTGTTGGTGAATGTAAGTGAGAAAACAACACAAATAGGCTCAGCAGGTTTCCAGTCATTAGTTAAGTCTAAGGTTCCTGTTTGTGTAAACATTTTCTTTTTTTTGTTTTCCAAGAGAGCAGGGTAGAATAATTAAGCGTGACCTCTTTGCCCTCCTGTTTCCTACGCCATCACATGGATGCGGCTCACCTTCCGCATCGACCCGCCTGAGACCAGAGGTAGGAGCCTGTTGTGACCCATCACTAGCTGGTGGGAGAGGTTAGTCAGGAATGGATTCTCTAAAGGTCATGTGACCCAGCCAGTGATACCAATGGATAACAGCTGTGGGGCCAGTTTAGCTCAGCGCAACCAACTTTGAAACTCCATGCAAAAAAATACCATCCACATTCTCTCAGATATATTTGCTGATATCTCAGAAGAAACATCTCTGATTAACAACCGTCATTCCATGAACTGAGAAGGTGTAGTTGCAAAATACATTTGAAAAACTGAGTTTCACTACTTTGAAAGAATAGGACTCATGTAAATCTCACAAACCTCTCCCAGATATAGCTGTCTGCAACTTTGAAATATTACATGATAAATCTTTCAGCTCAGTGTGTCTCTTAGCTTTTTGGAATGATGCCTGTAAAATCTCAGTATCCATTGCATCACCTGCTTTTATCTTTGGTTGATGTTTTCTCTGTGTTACCAAAGGTACTGACAGTTTGATTTCTCAGTATTCCTCCCTATGAGCTAATCATTTTTGCAAATGTTCTGAGGCATGTGTGACCAAGCTGCTGCAGGTCTGAACTCTGGATTTCTTGCTTTTGGTTGCTTGGAAAGTTTGTGATCATAATCCCGCACAAATCCTTTTGGCTGATTTATAGTTGTGTGTAGGCTCAATGCAGAGCCTACTCTGGATCCTGCACAAGTGGCAGAACCAGTTGTGAGCATTTATACTTGTGCAGTGGTGCGGTTTCATTGCTCTGCAATTACAACTCCAGAATGTTAGTTGGTAGTGGGGTTTCTATGCTGTTGTGAAGAAGAAGAGTGAAGTTCAGTAAAGTTTGATTGATTCACTTAATAGTCCTATCGTAGACACGTTTTTCCCACATATAGGTTACAACAGGCTAACATTTTAGCACACGTCTATGACATTTGATATTGCATAAATTAGCCCAGCGGCAAGCGGACTTTTCTCTTCTCATACGAGGCCAAGATACACACAAGACTTAAAATGCTATATTGTGGGGGCTTTATTATCCCCACAATTTATTGTTTGTTATCAGTGAAAGAAGAAAGTAAAGCTTTGTTTCCACTGAGGGAAATTGTTTTCAGGTTACAAAAATAACAACAAATAAACAAATACAAAAATAAACAGGTCTGTGTTGCAGTGACATACGGTAACATTTCAGTGAGGGTGCACATCAGACTACAGCATGGCGTCATGTCGTAGGTATAGTGTCCATTCAACGCAGAAGTATAAATCACAATTTAATCTAAAGTTAGAGATAAAAGAAGATACAATTGATTCAATTTCCCAGTTCAGACAGAGACACTTACGTCAAGAAATTGCTAATTTATAGCAAATATTTCTACTGTTAGATCTGGCGGAGATGGCACTGCTGTTTAACCAGCATCTCAAAAACACTTTTTTTGCCTCCTCTCATTCTTTCCCCTCACCTCTCAAAGCTTGAGCTTGTCTCTTCAGTCCTCTGTATGAGGCACCGATGTGTGAAGCAGCTCTCTGAGGAAAGGCTAAACAAACAGGCTGGCCCAGGCACAAAGAGTCCGCCACTCAGAGACATGTGGCAGCAAAACCCTCTCAATTCACGTCCCCACCCCCCAGCCACAACTCTGAACCCCTCACACTCCTACCAGAGCCACACATACACTGAGCATGGAGCCAAGAGAACGAAAGATGGAGGAGGAGGGGGAGCAAATTCTGATTCCTATTCACTGAATGTCACCACCTCACAAAGGGGACCGCATGACACTGCCACTAAATCAGAGTTAATGGACTCCTTTCTCAGTCCTGCGAACATGACAGGGGGCGTGTGTGTGAGAGTTAGGGGGTGTGGGAGAGGGACGGGTGCTGGTGAGGGTGCCTGTTTGCCCCATTGAAGGGGCACATGGGCCAATGAGCCTTGTGTGATATAGTGCGAATAGATTGGCGAGGGAAGTGTGTTTTCCAGGGGCATTAACAGCTCACCCAATGGAAAGCCCTGTGTCTCATTCAACACTTATTTGTTTTGAGCAGTCCATAACTCAGAGGATATACTGACTCTGTGCTTTCTCTAAATTGTTAGTGATGTAAAAAAGGTGAGTGTTAATCATGTGGTTTGTTTAAATGTCCTGTCACAACTCTTTCGGCACAGCTGATTTGTTTGTAAGAAGCAAAACAACATAACATCAATCACGGGCCACTTTAACAGTAAGTACAGCGCTACACAAACCATGTTGGCGCATAGGCTATCCATCAAACTCCTAGAGTGAAGGTATGAGGAACACCATCCACAGGGCTTGTGGGGGGATTGTCGATTTGCATGTGAACACTTATTTCACAATGAGGAGCCAGACTGGGTGACAGCAATTTCGGAGCCGTTTGTTATCTTCCCCACAGGGCACAACCTAATACGAGTAACCCCTCCCACCCGGCAACCTTGCACTGCTCAAAAAGTGCGGCTTGGAGGCTGGGGTGGAGATGAGTGAAGATGGCATTGGTGTCACTTGGCAGGCATTCATAGTTGCCGCCCCCCCGACTTTCGGCTGCACAGCGGAGATGAGGAGAGACAGAGGCGGAGAGACACGGAGCCCCAGGTACCGACCTCATTAGCAGATAAAAGCAACCTTTCTCCATGACCCCTGACCCCAGAGGTTGCCATGGAGCCTTCCAGTCGAGGCATAGATGGAGCATGCTGGGATTGCTCCCAGCAGGGTAGAGTGAATATGGGCTGCTGTGAGAATTATTAAGACCCCCTCCCCCTCCTCTCTCATACACCAATCCATATTCGTCCACTTCATGCTCCTCTGAACTCACTTCTTGAAGTTGCGCTGGAGCTCATGTGCTGCTCTCACTTGCTTCCTGCTTTGTTTCTGTTCAGTCATTCTAATACCAGTCTAACAGTTAAGGTCATTACATCCCTGAGTTCACCTTTGATGTGCCGGGAGGAAAAAGTGTGATAGTTTACATAAGAACAAAATGAAAAGACTACTCACAACTTTTTTCCCTGCTAGTTTCTTCCCAACAAAGTAACCATGCATGGTGTTAATTTTCAAGCCTTACTGTGTTGCATTATTGATGCTGTTTGTTCTTGTTAGTTCCTAAAGTGCAGAACTAGTTTACATATATTGTATTTAGTCCTGAACCTATGATAGTAATAGTATTTTTGGATAAAGTGGTCTTTTTCTGTTGTATCTGCCATGTCCCATTTGATTAGTTTAGTTTATTTAATTAGTTTGCTTTATTTTGCATGCTTTTTCTGTGAAGCACTTGATAACTTTACTTTTAAAAGTGCTGTACAAACAAAAGCTGTTGGTATTATTTTTAATAAGTATTACATTATGTGTGTTCATACAGGACATAAACCACGGAGGTTTCAGATTATGCCGTCATACTTTCTGCCTTACAGGTAAAACCTACAGGAGAAAGTGTATCAATATGTTACAGGGAGTGTGTTCACATATGTATGTGTGCACGCATGAGTGTGTGTGTGTGTGCACGTGTGGTTGTTAGAGAAAGAGGGGGAGGGGGGGGTTATATCTTGGTCACGCTGACTGAGTTTTATAAGCTGTGGCTAACCCCACTCCCCACAGCTGACTGAATATTAAATAAACAGAGCCAAGTGGATGAATTCAGCGGAGTGAGTGCTCAGGCTGGAGAAGCACTACTTCACCAGCGCGAGGCCTCCCCCATGGGGCCCCCACATCAGCCTGTCTTATTCTTGGCAGCTGCAGTGGAGAGAGGCAGCTGAGAGGAGAGAGCCTATGGGGTGGATGGGGTGTGTTTGGGGTTGTGTATGAGGGAAAAGGCAGGGGGAGTCACCTAAAGACGAGGGGGGAGGTGGATGGAAGGGAAAGCTGGAAGGAGTGAGGAAAAGAGGGATGTGGGCAAAAGAAAACTGGGGGCTGGTGTTTGTTGCTGCACAGCTGTGGGATGAAAATCACTACCAGCAGCAGAAGAAAACTTAGTGTTGTGTTGTCGCTGGCTAATTTTTCTTGCGGTTTTGTGGAGAGTTGGTGGAATCTGTGAAAGTAAGGCAGTGTGTCAGTGTCAGTCAAACCTCCTGCCAGGAACACCAAAAGGGTTCCATGCTTAATCCCAAACTGCTTCTCATATCTAATGTTTTCAAGGATGACATATAATATTTTGGGACATGAAAAGACAGTAATGCTGAAAAGACACAAGGAGAGCTACAATAACAAAACATCTGTTTTCATGTCATGATTGTTTCAGATACATTTGATGTATAAGATTGTGCTGTGATGATCCCCTACTCCATTTGGTTGTGCCTTGTTTGCACTTATCTTGCAGGTACATGTAATTGGTAGGTGGGTTGTCCACTTGGGCCGATTGGGAGCACCTGAGCCCAGTGCTCCCAGTCACGACATGAACTGCCACCTAACTGTGTGTTCACACCGGGCTTTCGTGCGTAAAGCGTGAGTTTGGATGCTGGACCATTTTGTTAATTCATATTATCGCGTCAGTCGCGCGAGTAGCGAGCCCGCCCATTTTTATTAGATAACAACATCTGGCCCGCCATTCTCTCCTCAACCAAGGCTAAGATAACCACCATCGCTGCTTTGTACCTGCTCTGGAAGTCCCAGATGCATCAGAGGGCCAAACGCTGTCTTTTTTGGGTTCACCCTATCCTGCAGAAGCGCATCCAGCTCAGCGAGTTTCACCACTTCCTCCAGGAGCTCCGTCTGGATGATAGCCGCTTTCAGCGGTACTTCAGGCTGACTGGGGCCTAGTTTGAGGACCTGTTGGCGAGAGTTGGTGCCAGGATCTCCCGGCAGGACACCAACTACAGGCGCTCCATTTCAGCTGCAGAGCACCTGTCCATCTGTCTCCAATGAGTAGCAGTTTATTGTTGTGTCAACAACTGGACGTCAGAAAGGTTGGTCAGTGACGTCGGGAGAATCTCAACGCTGATTGGCTTTCGCTGCACAGTGTCATGCGAATTCGCTGCGAAAGTTCAATATTTTCAACTCGAGCGATGAGGCGCCTATGTGTCTAGCGCGACACGATAGACACGTAGGCGCCAATTTGCGTCTAATCGCGTCTTTGCATTGACTTTGTATGTAATCTCAACGCTCGGTGTGACATCACTGCCGCCATGACGCCACTGCTGTCACTGCCTGTCTTGATGCCCTGACATCCAGTTGTCGACACAACAATAAACTGCTACTCACCGGAGACAGATGGACAGGCGCTCCGCAGCTGAAATGGAGCGCCTGTAGTTGGTGTCCTGCCGGGAGATCCTGGTGCCAACTCTCGCCAACAGGAACTCAAACTGGGCCCCAGTCAGCCTTTAGTACCGCTGAAAGCAGCTATCATCCAGACGGAGTTCCTGGAGGAAGTGGTGAAACTCGCTGAGCTGGATGGGGTGGACCCAGAAACGACGTGCGTTTGGCCCTCCTTCGCATCTGGGACTTCCACAGCACTCGCGCCCAGAGTGAACGCACAGTAAGGCCTCTCCGAGAGACTCTCTCTGTGAGTATTGTTTGGTCCCTTTATCTTTTTCCCCACTTAAGCCCTCACATAATACTTTTCACACGTCTGCTCACTGACCTTACTGCCATCCGCATCTCATTTCTTTGCAGTTTCATTTTTGTTTTTAGATTTTCTGGTGCCTCTCTGCTATATGCCATGGCTCTCTGAGCTGGTGATAACAGTTTTTATGTTTTGACTCAGTTGGCACATCTCTTCATGTGACCTATTTCTATTATATGCCTTTCAGTAAACGAGAAGCTGACAAAGTAAGAAAAGCACAGGTGTAATTAATAACATACACATCATTCCAAATGAGCCAGCAGTATGTTCAATATCAGAGGTGTACCGAAATGGAATGCACCTATGATTATTATTTCTTTTAATTTAATTTTACTTTCATTTTACCAGGAAGTCCCACTGACCATGTTTACATGCACAGTAATATTACACTGTTATTCCAAATATGACAGTATTCACAATTTGTCATGTAAACGTCATCCGTTTGTATATTGCAATCTAGGCCTTTCTCCGAGTGTAATGATTTTTTGATTAAGACGTTGGATATGCCAGTATTATTTTGGTTTATGGGCATTCCTTAGACATGCATACAGTTCGTTCAGAATATGTGTCTCATATGGGCTTTTTACGGTAGTTTGCAACACATGGCCTCTTGCCTGTTTACGGTCAGTTCTGTGCCTTGTACACAAAACTACCCAACAGTTTGCAAGGTTGGAGAAGGGACATGTACAAGGGAAAAGCCAGCATTTCTGGTCGGAAGGAGAAACAATGGATGTGTGCAAATATCGAAACGCTGACCTCTGCAAGAAGGTGGTTAAAATAATGAAAGAGGGCAGTTGTGTTGGCAGGTTCGGCAGTTGTGTTGGCAGGTTCGAACAAGTCTGTCACTGGTGGGGAAAAAAACAACAACCCTATTTTGATACAAAGATGCAAAATGGCACAGGTCCCAGCTATTCCACTTTTCTATATTTTCATGTGATAAATGGCATTTTAGGGCATGTTAATCCCAGCATGCACGGCTGCATGTAAACAGGAAATATTAGTAGAGTATTCATTTTCATCAGCCATCTAAACAGCTTAGTAGGAATGTTGAATATGATATATGAATATTTTCAGAATTAGGGAAAAAAACTGAATATTTTGTGCATGTAAGCGTAGTTATTATGAAAAAAATCTCTTTAACAAGAGACACCTGAGGAAGCAGCCGTACAAATCACAAAAGCAACTTCTTGGAGGAATGTAACTGGTAACTACCAGAACTAAGACGGAGAAGGGTATAAAAGGGAACCTGAAAGTTTTGCTAGTATCGCTTTGTAGATAAAAATATACCAGTGTTGTTGTCTATGAATGGTCAATGATGTCCAAAAAGAATGCAGTGGTGAGTAAGGGACTTTGCATTTGTAGTGAAATGTAGAGATGCATGAGGGCACCCTTTCAGTGTCATTAGATGTGAAAATGCTAAAGACATAAAGCAACTTCATTAATTAATTTTATTAATCAAATCTGTGATTTTCCTGCCATGAAATGTCAAAAAGTCTACAGTGGAAGAGGCGTATAGCACAGAGGTTTTAACATGGCATAGTAGAAAAACCACAGGTGTAAATAATAAAATTAATGATGGCTCAGTTGCAATTTGCTACTTCAATTTCAGGGTCCTGGCATTTTGCATGCTGGTTCATTGTTTAACATGAATAAAAAAGGACACTTAAATACAACAGAGCCATCATTAATGTGATTAGTAATGCCCCTGCTTTTCCTCAAGTCAACATTTTTGCTATCAAAAAAGACCTCAATCAAGCTGTAACAGGTGTTAAAATTCGGACAAATGCCTCAGGTGTGGATTTACTTTTGCATTATGTATTTTGGTTTTAGTCACACGCTTCTAAAATAAGAAAAATATAAAGCAGTATGGTGGCTTTTTTCTGTTCACAGTGAGAAAACACCAGATATCTGCTACATGTAAACATATTATAGAACAAAAATATATTCTTCTGTTCAAGTGTGAACACAGCCAGTCTCATCCTCTTTATGGGGTCATGTCAAGGTACACACACACACACACACACACACACACACACACACACATTACACGCTGCTCTGTCTGGAACCCCCTCCCCACCCCACTTCCCAAACATCACTGTCTCCCACCCTTGAGAGTTTACTGTGTTGTGTTTTTTTTTTAATCTCACAGTTAAAATAAGGTCTGTGGCTCAACCCCAGATTACCCCTCCACCGCCATCATTATACACACACCCAATGCTCTCCATACACACATACTCTACTCGGCCCGTCCTTTGAGAACACAAAACCGACCATCCCAGACCGTGAGTTTAGTCATTCCAGACAGTGAATAAAAAGCATTTGATATCAAGCTCCTGCTTGATTTATAAGGCGCTCCCACATGAACGCTATCGAGTCACAGCGAGCATCTGGGCAGGTCATGGGAGCCATTTTCTGGATGGAGTGAATCCGCAGGGCTCCAGCCTCCCACACCCTGCTCTATAAACACAGCTGTCAGTCTCGTGTCTCCTGTCATTGCCAGCTCTTGTGTTTTATTCTCTCCTCTTTCACATAATTTGAGCTTTAGGGCTGAGCAGGCAGAGTGCTCCTTGTCAGCATCCTCCTCTGTTGTTGGAGGAAGTGGGAGAGTTTAGATTACTTGCTGACTGAACTGATTATGTAGCAAAGAAATATATTTGGGATGCAACCCCGTGTTTACAGAGCAATCTTCGACAGGAACGTACACTGCTTGGAAAACGCTGGCCATCTGTAATGACTCACACCAAAAACCAGCAAAGCTCATAGTGAGAGTTCAGCTAATTGAAGCCAGCATCTGTTTTTTTTGATGAATTGTTGTCCTTTTCATATCCCTCCCTAAGCGTCCTCCCACACTGTGCTTTAGACCTCCCACAGAACATTACAAACATACATTCACATGCACTTGCAGACACACATTCATGCACACATACTCAGCAGAGCAGGTAGGGGCTGTAGTCAGGGAAATTGCGTTTCATCTTGACCCCAGGAAAGCAGAGGCACGAGTGCAGCTCATTGGTTTTCAAAGGGTGAATGAAAAAGGAAACAGTAAGATTGAGAGTGATAGACAAAGAGGGAAAGACTATTTGTGTGTGCTGTGGAGTAGGAAGGGGAATGAAGGAAACAGCGAGAGGTAGTAGGGAGCTTGCTAAAAACTCTCTGCGGACTCCCCTCTGCTTCCCTCTCCTGCAGCCCCATGCAGGTCGTTGTTCCCCGTCACTCTCCTTGTGTGGTCTGGAGCTCCGAGTCATTCCCAAACAATCGGCATTAATCCAGGGAGCGAGGGGCCTGGAGCACTGCGCTGCCAGACTGCCAGAGCACCCTCACCCTGGCCTGTACTGACGCACGCTACACTACACCCCCTGCGCACACACAGACACACTAATAGACTCATACAGCCTTTAATCAGGCTCATAGTGTGCTGTATTGTACAACAGACTTTGACTTAGCATGAACAACGGCACACATTACAAGTCTCGATAAGCAAATTGCAAGTCAAGATGCAGGTCAAAGAGGTAAAGACGTAAATTACAAAACACTTGATTGATTGAAATTACAAAACGCTGATTCAAATAATTTTGTTCAGCTAAGTTCAACAATTCCTAGTGACTATACAGTTCACCATCACCATTTCAGTGCTCTTCAGCATGTACAATAATAAGTGAAGGCATCACGATTCAGATTCACTGCAGTATGCTCAACAGTTAGTGAACACATCACCACTCATACATTTGGTTTATTGCTAGTTCAAGCTGTTACATTCAGGTCAGTACAAAAATGGCCTATATAAGCAGTATTTATGAGGTTAATAGCTCAGCAGCCACTTATTTGTGACAGTAATCTCTTCGTTCTGTGACTTTTTACTATTCAGTTCGAAGATTTAGTATATACGTTTTACCACTGCTAATCTGTCTCAAGGTCCTGGCTGACTTACCATACTTACCACAGTTTGTGTGCAAACAGTGAAGGACTGTTACGAGCATTTCCAGTGCACTCATTTTTGGTTTGAGCTCCGAATAAAGTGGTTTAACAAGGGAAAACGAGCTGCAAATCCCACAACACAACACATTGAGAAAAACGCGCTGCAAATCCCACAACACAACGGAAGTGTTTCCACGGGACACTTGAAAGTGATGCACACCTGTCTCCACAACTGCAGGCAGGGGGATCCTTGGTCGATGCCACCACTGTGGTTCACTGGTGCAGGCCAGGGAAGGTGGGCCAAGTTGCAGGTAATTTACTGGTTGATATAATAAAGCTGTCATATGGTTACAAAAGCCTTTGCCTGCAGCACAACTGCAGCTGTATGTTGTGACAGCAGGTGGCTCATCTGCCTCCAGGACAATCTGAGAAACAACGAGAGATGGATTATTGACATTATATTTTCAAGTCATCTTAAATAAGAGCTGTTGTATAAAAGATATATATGTAAACTTGCTGTCAGCTGGTTTGAAATCGTGCAAAGACTCTGCAACCGCAGAAAAGTCAAAAATGAATATGAAAGAAATTACTTATATTTAACATGGCAATAATTTGAACATAACAGTGACAGAAAACTGCAACGGCAGCTGTTAACAGACACACGATCAAACACACTTTCGCCAGCAGGCAACATAATAAACCTCCCATGAGTGGGGCTCCTAATTTCTCCTCATGGACCGTTAGCATCTTGCCTTTATTACCACCTTGTCGTCAATTGTTGCAAAATCGTGTTTTTTTTCAACCTGGGCCTAACCTATTTTGTGTAAATGAGTGATGGGGTTAAACATATTTAAAACCGTTCCCGTATGGAGCTGCGTAGCCCACAGCCTCGAAACGCTTTATAACGTAATCAAATGGGGCATGTGGCTAACATTCAAATACGTCCACTAAACGTGTTTATTTTTGCAACTGACAGGCTCAGATTATTTTTATTAGTGTCTGACATCGACACATGAGCTAGCCACCTCTAGCAACATTATAGCTGACTGCAGAGAGAACTAAGTCCGGGGCAGCTCAGATCCAATTGTTTAAATAACAGCTAACGTTAGCAGATAGAAGTGGTCTACATTTAAACCGGTTCAAGTCTGCAAGTTTCCAAGATGCACGGCTAAATCGAGCAGAATCAAACTGTAACCTTACAGTTTTCACAGACAAGTAAACAACTTTAAAATAGCTTTCTGCAGTTTTGGTCAAAGCTATGTTCTACTAACGTTATACACTACACACATAATCTGCTCCCACATACAAAATAACGTCATTTAAAGTCATAAATACGGCAGCGACAGATATTACATCCTGTGTAACTTTAACATTATAAACTTACCCATGAGATGTTTGCTCTAGAGAGATCCCCCTGCCTGCAGTTGTGGAGACAGGTGTGCATCACTTTCAAGTGTCCCGTGGAAACACTTCCGTTGTGTTGTGGGATTTGCAGCGCGTTTTTCTTCATGTGTTGTGTTGTGGGATTTGCAGTGCGTTTTTCTTAATTTGTTGTAGGATTTGCAGTGCGCTTTCCTTAATGTGTTGTGTTGTGGGATTTGCAGCGCGTTTTTCTTAATGTGTTGTGTTGTGGGATTTGCAGCAAGTTTTTCCTTAATGTGTTGTGTTGTGGGATTTGCAGCGCGTTTTTCTTAATGTGTTGTGTTGTGGGATTTGCAGTGCGTTTTTCTTAAAGTGTTGTAGGATTTGCAGTGCGCTTTCCTTAATGTGTTGTGTTGTGGGATTTGCAGTGCGCTTTTCTTAATGTGTTGTGTTGTGGGATTTGCAGTGCGTTTTTCTTAATGTGTTGTAGGATTTGCAGTGCGCTTTCCTTAATGTGTTGTGTTGTGGGATTTGCAGCGCGTTTTTCTTAATGTGTTGTGTTGTGGGATTTGCAGCAAGTTTTTCCTTAATGTGTTGTGCTGTGGGATTTGCAGCGCGTTTTTCTTAATGTGTTGTGCTGTGGGATTTGCAGCGCGTTTTTCTTAATGTGTTGTAGGATTTGCAGTGCGTTTTTCTTAATGTGTTGTGTTGTGGGATTTGCAGTGCGTTTTTCTTAATGTGTTGTAGGATTTGCAGTGCGCTTTCCTTAATGTGTTGTGCTGTGGGATTTGCAGTGCGCTTTTCTTAATGTGTTGTGTTGTAGGATTTGCAGTACGCTTTCCTTAATGTGTTGTGTTGTGGGATTTGCAGTGCGTTTTTCTTAATGTGTTGTAGGATTTGCAGTGCGCTTTCCTTAATGTGTTGTGTTGTGGGATTTGCAGCGCGTTTTTCTTAATGTGTTGTAGGATTTGCAGCAAGTTTTCCTTAATGTGTTGTGTTGTGGGATTTGGAGCACCCTGACCTCTCAGGGCCACCGTAGGGTTTAAATATTATGTTTGAACAGTTTATACAACCTGTCTGATTGTCTAAGTGGTCACGTTTCTTACCCTGTTGCACTCTGCTGCAGCAGGAAGACCCAACTTGTAATTAGGGCTGAGTATTATTTTAGAAATTACAATATCAGTGCCAATACCAATACCTGTGCCCTTTAAGTGGTACCAATACCAATAGAGTACTACATTTTATACTTTTTTCTTCTTCATTTAATAGCCATTATGTGAGTGGAGGCATTCAGTTGTGTAAAACGCCACCAGACACCACAGCTGTAGTGCAGCCATAACTTAGAATGTTTTGGCTGAGTCTCGGCACACTGAACTGCCAACTCTGTCGTACACTGTGCTCGACTTCACCACACCACAGACTGTATGTGTTTTAGCTGCTGCTGTAGTGGGCCAATCAAACGTTGCATTAAATCCAAAAATGCTTGTGGTGTTTGGCTGCAAGCAAAACCATACAAATAGTTTTTTTCCCCCATCTGGATACAAAAAAGATCAAATGCAGGTATTATTGGACTGGGGAATTTCCAATACTACTTGGTACTGGGTTACTTTGGTCAATAGCTTTTAAAGTTATCAGTTATAACCAGCCTTACTTGTAATGTGCCAATATTATCCTTTAAATTAATTTAAAGACTAGGGATGGGCATCAATTTTCGATTATCAATGATTGATTGTTAAGACTTTTGATCGATCACAAATAGTTTTGGTCAATTGTCGCAATAGTCCTCGTAGTCACGGCGGCTCACCAGGCGGGGGGTCTGGTAGTCATGGCGGCTCGACTACCAGACCCCCCGCCGGACCTATGCCAGGCAAAAAATCATAAACAGAAGGAGGCTCTCATCGCTCTCCAAAGCCCCGGCGGCTTCCCTTGAGGCGTCTGAAAACACTACGCCATTGAAAGACGGAGGTTTTGCTGAAAACTGAAGCCTGTAACCTCTGGCTGGCAACGGTTGTAAACACCTGGGGGTGAACTGCGCATGCGCGCCATTCTTCCTCTTTGGCCTGGGGGGTTGAAGCCCAAAACCGGGGCAGATGCGCTCTTTTGCGGCAACAGTCTACACTGCACTCTTTTGTTTTCTCTCTTTTGAAATACTCGCTTATCAATTAATCGATAATTGATCGTTAATTTTTTTTGATCGACTAATGAATTTTGATCGTTTTCCCATCCCTATTAAAGACTATAGATATGCATCATAAAGGTGTTTAGTACATTATACATCATTTAATGAATGACTTTAATTCATTTTCATTTTATTTTTCATTTCCTTCCTCTGTTCTTTGCAGGTGCACTTAACAAGTTTTCTTTTATGGCTCATCTTTTTCTATTCCCACAGCTCTATTCAGGCGCTCTGCATCAAGCCAAGGGTTTTAAGGCTGGTTGTGCACTCAACCACCGTGAAGGGCTCATATTGACCAGAACCTGCACCACTCCCATTCCACCCCTTCCCTCATATGCAGGCCCAAGCATCTGGGATTAGCCAGCATCGTGTGCTGCGGCCTGGAATGTATATTCCTGGCAGTGCTCAGGGTAAATTGCTGTAATCAGCCATTACTCTAATTCAGTCATTTACCTGACTTTACACATTCATCACTTTCATATAAATCTAGGCACACAGATGATGAATTGAAGTATTTGTGCCCCCCTCCCTGATCCCCCTGCTGTAACAGCCCAGAAAACACGTTTCTCCAGGGGACCAAACTGGACTCTCCCTCCAGCCTCTTAAAGCCTAATCACCAGCTCTGACCAGCCATTAGTCAGTCAGTTCAGACACCCTGACACCACGTCCGGTACCCCAACCCCACTGCACCATGCTCCCCAACACACAGACCAGAAGGTTGGTGTGCTGCTGAGAGGTTGGCTAGATGGAGTTGTGGCGAGGAACCAGGTCACTAGCTCCCTTACGGCCATTACTGTAATTATAGTTGGCGTTGTTAATTGTTTTTTGTTGGGCCTAATGAGGTGGGGGGGCTGGAGCAATGCAATTAGGGAGGCTGAAGGAGGTGGTGGGAGGTGAGGGAGTTTTGGGTGAGACACAGGGTGAGTGGGGGAAGCCGGAATGGGAGGAGGGAGCAGGCGATGGAGTGCGGGATTGAATTGTCAGTCCAGGTTATGATTAGGAGGCGCAGATGCGGCCATGTGAGAAATGAATTTCATGCCTGTTGATTCTGCGATTTCTCCTGGAATGTAGGGGTTTCGCTACAGAGAGAGAGAAAGAGCGAGAGAGAGCGGCTGAGAAGGAGGACTAACTCTTTGTGGTCTGATGCAGACAGATAGAGGGAGGAGAGGCTGAGGTTTCTTCATGTGGGAAAAGTTGTGCTTTTTTTTTTTATCTTTAAGTTATTCAAGTAGTGGCTGTTATTGTACAGGGCTTTAAACTTGTATTATATTCATTATTAATAGCAAAATGTATACATAATTGTGAAATGTATCAAATTGTATGCCTTAACAGATTACACCCAAATGCAATATTCACTAGTGTATATTGCACTACTTTAATTTTGCAGTCGAACATGCAGAGCCGTTTTGTATTCATAGACAGGGAAGAGAGGTTATACTACAAGCTTGACCAGATATGTGACAATTAATCAGGGAGCGTCAGACAAATATTCCCTGGTGTTTTTGAAGGGATGCGTCAGTTTGGATTTAAGGGCTGAGTCTGAAGAAAAGGTGGAAAGCATTATGTATCCCTCACTGTGGGAACAACAGAGCCCTATGTACACTTCTCTCCCCTTTGACTCCTCATGTGAGCACGTGTTTTCCATTTCTGTTTGGAGTGTCAGCGAAATGTGTGACACAAGGAGGGAGCAGGGTGTCTGGGGAGGGTGTATGTGTAGAGATGGGCTGCCAGGCACTGTTTACTCTGGCCAGGACCAGTTGTGGATACCAGCCTGTAGCCAACTGCCAAGCTGCCATCTCACCAGCAGCTTCCCGCCCCGTGTTCTCCCCCACCCTGCTCACTCTCCTGAGCCAAGGTTGGACGTAGGCTGCAGGATTACTTGGACCAGACGAGCAGCAGAGTTCCCGGCCAAGTGGACTCCTCGACATGAGAATACAAGCCTCAAAGTTCAGGTTTACTCGCCCTAGATGTGAGCAATTATTGCTTTTCAGCATGAGAGGAAAACAAAGCTTCAAAAACAATCCAAATGAGAAGTACAGTTCATTATGGTTCAGTGGAAGTGATTAAGACAGTTACAGTTATTTGTAATTACATGGGATTTCCCGTTATAGCACAGTGGTGTTGGAATAAATGATGCTTGTAATTATTTGTCCTGACCAGAGGAACCAGAGCGTAGAGGCTGGAATTAAGAGTGAAGGGTGAGAGTGCTTTGGTTGAGCTCACTGAAGGAACATGTCTCTCTTAGTATTTAGAACGTGTATTTGTCCCCTCTCACAGCATGAAAGTATTGGAGGACTTTTATTTTGAGAAATTTCCACCATAAATTGAACCAGAAAAGACACAAATTGGTGCAAAAAAATATCACCAGAATGAAGGAAATTAAGTCATGAGGCTCAAAATTTCCTGGCAGAGGACCCCTAAATTCCCCGCCGCATGTGTGTGTCCCCCAGTGTTAAAACTAAACCTCCACCTTTGGTCAGATATATGCTTTAAAGCTAAGCTAAGCAAATTTTCTGTGACCCTTGGATTTGCACAAGAAAAAATGATTTTCAAATCCTTGCAACCTAAAAGGAGTTAACTAGAATAACTAGTATCAAAAACTGATACAGTTGCTTCTTCTTTCTTGAGGTACTGTTTAAATCTAACCAGCTTTCTGCTGGTTACTCTTGGTCCAGAGGGTGGTGAGAGTCTGAGCAGTGCGGGTTCCTGAGCAGTGAGGTAGTGCACATGCTGTAATAGGGTGTCGCATTGAGACATAGTGTTGTGTCTGTCCATTGGGGACATCGCATCATGGAAAAGTGAGCACAGAGCTCAGCCTGTGCGGAGCTGGACATTTCATAAAAGTTTTCAGCAGCCTTGTCGGAAATGAGTCAACATACTCCCGAAAGCGTTCGTCGTGCCCTCGGGCCTGTCTACACCTCACAGTGTGGGAGAGCGCACAGGTGCAGATCACAGTTCCTGTGTGTACATGTGTTTGTTTGAGCATGTGGCCGTGCACAGGGCCCTGTTTGTACCTCTCCTGCTGGGTTTGTTAATGAAGGAGTCTAATTGGATTTTTTGGGTTGGTGCTGGGGCGTTCAGGAGAGGGCGGGGCCGATCCAAACCCCCTGAAGAGAGGGGAGAAGAGGGGGACAAACCTACCGGCTGGATCACCACTGTGCCCTTTTCTCTCTCACTCTGTCTTCCCAAGGCAGGGGATTATTGTCCGAAAGAGCAGGGAAGCTGGTGAGAGAGCATTTCATGAGTTCAGCTTGTTAAGATAAAGGGCAGGTCATGCGAGGCTACACAAATTCTGCTTTGAACGTGAATGGCTAAGGGATAATCACGTCAGCTGCTGCTATTCAAACCACTATATCCATTACGTCCATGAACTCGTGCAAAGTTATTCTCGAAGGTAAATCTTTGCTCGCTGAAAGATTGCTTGTAAACTTAGCAAATTATATTTTTATGACATGAAACTTATGAAACACTTGCGTGACCAAAGTCCACTGCAGATGAAAATGAACCTTACTTGGCCAGTTCATTTGCTGATATATTTACTGCCATGCCCATTTCCTGTTCAGTGAACTGACTGAATTAAAAAAATGGAGGTTGAGCTTCTCAGATATGCCATGACAATGGTAAATAGAAGAAGGAGGCTCTGCAGATTTTTTTTCAGCAACAAAAGCAATGAAACAGAGGGAGACGTGGAGTGAGGGTGAATACAGGTTCGCTGTCCTTCACACTCCTTCCCACCCTCCCTTGTTCCCTCTCCCTCCCCTGGGCTATTGTCCGCTGTTCTCGACCTCCCTGTCTTCCGCCTGGGACTGGAGTAGTTCCCGATGGCCGCAAACAGGATTAGGAGCACCCACGGCTCTGGTCATTCTCTGTGGATTTGGGAGTGTTACTGCAGCTTGGCTGGGCTATGGTACTTTAATTACCCCACCACCAGGGGGCCTCAGAGCAGCCCAGCGGGTAACAAACAGGGAGCGGGGGAAAAGCTTCTGTCTTTACATGGGAATAATCCCTGAGTCCCTCTCATCAGGTCAACTTGTACTAAGCACTGACAACCATTTTTAACCCTGACTGCCAGGCTTTAGTGCCAACTGCACATTAGTATGATAACATTTAAGAAGATTTAGAACAGTGATAAGGAATTAAAATTGCATTCTTTACTTTGTTACTTACCCTCAAAAGTAAAAATAAGAAAAGAAAAAAACAACAACATGTAAATGTACATAAAAAATTCCTCGATACACCAAGCTGGTGGTCAGCTGTTGGTCAATGTGGCTTGTCCCACCCTATTGGGCCTTATTGTCATTTTTTTGTTGGCCGATTCAACGTGTTGAAATGGCAGTGAAGATGGTGGAGTCCATTGGTGAATGGAATCACTCTGATTGGCAGTTCAGCTCAGTGCACCAGAGGAGAAATGGAAGAGAAGAAAGTAGACAAATGGCTAAAGTCAAGAGGGAGTAAGATTGAAACAAACTTGTTATATTAGGTAGGATTAATTTTTTAGGCCATGAGCTCTTTTGTAGAAACAGTTTGTAATTGTTTGTGTTACTCTTCCCTAGTGCATGGTAAATATCCTTTCTTGTTTTAACATTAGGTTGTGTTGTTAATGTGCCACCTGGCTAACAAGCATCTTGAATCCATCCTGTTGGTCTTTTGGTATTCTCTTTAGAATGAAGAATACAGACTAAAGCCATCTGCTGGTATGGAGAATTATTTCCTGATGTACATGCAGTTTGCCATTGGCTGTAGTCTTTGTGGTGCGTGTCACGAGGTGACACAATAGTCAGCCCAGTTGCCACTAGTTCTTTAACGTTGGTTTGGAATTTCTTGGCCTTAATGATGCTAATTGTTGCCTGTTAACTGTAGAAATAATTTTTGCTTGACTTTGTGTGAGTGTGTTTGTGTGTGTGTGTGTGTGGCAACAGTGCTACAGGCTGTTTTTTGGTCTGTCGTCTAAGTGACAAGATTTGGGCTATATGCCTATTGCTTGAGAGAGGAACATCTTTTGTATACTTCATTAAGTTTAAGGTCTTGTGCCTGTGATGTCCAGACCAGACCTGCTGCCCACTAATGATCAACATACTTCATATGAACTGAGGGAAGACTTTCATCTGAACAGCCAACAATGATGTCACAGCTATAGGAGCGCAGTTGTGAACATAAATGACTTGATGCATTTCACTTTAATGCATTGCTTTATAATACTAGAGAGAGACTCTAAGAGTTTTTAGCTTTGTTATTATTCAGAAGATGCAGGGGTGAAGTTAAAGAATATTTCTGACAATGTTTTTTGTTTCATCCAACTTGAGGACAAATGGTCAATAGCAGAATTAGAATTTACGGTACAGACATAAAATGCCAACATCTGGACTTGGCTTAATGTCACTGTTGGCTGTGTGTGTGTGTGTGTGTGTGATGGCAGATATGTGTGTGTGTGTGTACTTGTGAGAGAGCGGGGTCTGCAGAGAAGGAGGCAGAGAGCGGGCACAGACAAAGGTAGGCCTGTGTGCCCCTTCCACTGTCGACCTGTGGAAAATTCCCCGTCAGCACTGTGCCAAGATGCCTGGCCCTACGAGGCGGGACTCAGGAGGAATGTGAGTGGCAGACATGACCAAGAGTGCCAGCATTTAACCAAAGCCAGAGAAGGTGGAGGCTGCATGTCCTTAAGTGGTGGTCAATTTAAATTCACAGATTTCTTTTTGAGAAAAAAAAAAAATCAATGTTTTAGTTTTGTGACATGTATCAGTCTTTGAGAATAACATCATCATAAACGTCAGTTATAGGTCAGTGGATCCAGGTGTACTTCTGTTGGCTGGCAGTGCAAATTCTCAAGTCAGAGTTTTTTTTTTTTCCAAATTATCCACAGTATTGTCCCTTGTCCGCTGCATTAAGTGTGCTACTAGTCTTGCTGTCCTGAGGTTTGTGGCAAACCTTTCTACAAAAAAACCTGTCCTTTTTTGTTCAACAGCTCAAAACCTCCAATCATTTCTCTCTCTCTTGCACTGCAGCCTCATTTTCGGGAGCTGTCCTTAGGCAGTTCACCTGGTTGCCTGGCCCCAAGGTGTCAATCTGGACCAGGTGTCCCTTTCTACCCATCACCCCTTTAGTGAGGCATGTCTGACCTACAGGAAGTTGCCAAAATATCACACCCCACCTGCACTAGAGGCCTGCATTTCCTCCAACCTCCAACCCCCCCCACCGCTGACGGCTGTACGATATGCTACAATGACTGCAAACTCTTAGGAACAGAACTGTTTAAATGTGCGACTTCACTAATGAGCATGAGTTATTGCCTTGAAAGGACATCAATAATGACTTATGAACAATTATTAGGGCAATGGGGTGGCATAGTGATTAGAGATTATGTCTCTCAAGCAGAAAGCCCTGAATCCAATCATGTCTGACGGCAAGATCTCTTGGGGTGCCATTCTGTAGCTGATTTGGTGCTTTGATGGCCTTATGGGGGTGAGGTAAGCAAAATGACGAGATATTTCCTCTTCTAGAATATCATAAAAAGTGTGTAGGTGTTACTCATATGTCCCTTTATGGTCTTCTAAGAGGTATATCTTTCCCAGACAATCATTATATAGGACAGTGATCAGGTGCTATTGTATTCATTGTGTTGTTAGGGTGCAGAGAGGAAATTGTCCCGTCTGCCAAGCCTCTGTGAATCCTGTCAGAGGCTCCACTGGGGCTACCGAGCCTCCCTCAATCAGGCCCAGGAACTTCCAGGACCCTTGCATCTGGTCCTGCTTATGGCAGCCCCCAGCCTCTCCTGAATAACATAACAATCATTTGCTTTTGCTCCAGTTTTCTACCACAGCGAAGCTGCAGAGGGGCGCTAAGACAAACTGCTGGGTGTGCTCTTCTGCCGTGCAACTAAAGCATGCGTGAAAACAGTCAGGGTTTGGAGGAAACACATGCGCAAATACATAAATAAACACACATATGGAGACTCACATACACAATGGAGAGAGAAAAAGGTCAGCTCTGCCTTGCCCCCACCCTTGTAGACATTCTTGGAGCACCTGCACTCACTTAATATTTTGGCAGGAGTGGAAAAAAAGCTCCTCTGCTCAGCGCCTGTCATGTTTGTTCACTGAAGGAAACAAGTTTGGTTTTAATTAGAGCCCCTGCCAAGAGCTGAGGTAATTGCCACTCTGTATGTCTTGCTTTCTTTTAAAAATTTCTTTTCTCTCTTGTAGCCTCATATACTTTAAAACAGAGTTGAGAACTCACAGAAAAAACAATATTTGTCTGAGCATGCGTTAAATCTGGTCAGTGGGTGCATCCATGCTGGAAATTGAAAATGCAGGAAAAACAGAAGGCCAGCAGGCCCAGAGTGTAGCCAAACCGGTACTGTCATTAGTCACACAGGACATACAGTATATGATGAGAAACATAATAATTTGGATAATTGCTATGTTCATCCAAAACCTACCCCCGTTTGTGTGTATGTCTAACTCTCTGACTGTTTTTGGCCCAGAATGAGGTTTTGTCCTCGAGGGGTCCGGGGGTTCCGCTCTTACTTAACCCTCCCCACAACCATCCATCCATCTAGCCCCCTCTTCTCCCCACCTGTAACCCAGCTGTGGCCTTGTGCAGCTCATGAAAATTCCCACCAAATTATTTTGACAAAACACCAACATCTGCTGCTGGGAGACACCCTCATCATTACACACATGCATACATGCATGCTAACATGCTCATTTACATACAGAAGGTCAACTCTGTTTAGAGTTATTGGTGGTGCACACATGCTATGTACCTACAGTGGCCAAGAAAGCTCAACTATTGTGTTAAAATTTACTGCCATTGTGGTGTGTACAGTTTGGGACCTCATGATCCTTTTGACCTTTTGCTTTTAAACAGGGGATGTCAGATAGGTTACCACAGGGATAACAGACTTGTGACACCAAACATTTATAGCTACGTCACTTTTTGATGCTTCAATGTCGGCTCTTCCTATCATTGTGAAGCAGAGTTCACCAAGCATTGGATTGTTCAATCACTAATAGGGAATGCGCGTAAGGGTTAGACTGTTGTGAGACAGGTTAGTTTTACCCTACTGATAATGTGTTGTTGCAATAGCCTGTGTATGCACCATCTTTGATATGCTATATGTGTATTTTCTACATTTGCTTGTGTTTTTGTTCTCTCTCTCTTTGCCAACTTATGTTTCTCATGTGGAAATACAATGGGAGAGGAATGTAAAACATACAACAATTTGACAGGCTCAACCTGCTGCTCTGCCGTGTTTCATCACATTTTGTGCAACCAGTTTAAGTGCTGAGATTGAGAGGCTGCGCTTCAGACAGGAAGACACTTTTGATTTGTCTGTCTGTCAATATGTTGATGGGAGTCAGGGATGTATTTTCTTCCGAGTTTTTCTCAACGGGGCCTCAAATGACTTGAGCACATGCTGAGCCTTTCAGAGGGGCTTTTATTTTGATTTGCACCAGCAAGGGATGGAATGGAGCCTTCTTGGTCTCTCTCCATCCCAGCCCCTGTGGACCCATCATTGCCGTGCTTCAGTCCAGAGATGAGACGCCATGGCGCTGATTTACTATTCAGAGGTTATTCATCGCCTGTGGATAAAAAGACAATTGAATTATGCTGTTGGAACAGCCAAGGCTGGGCCAGAGCAGTTCAGGACGGACGATCTGCATGAACCGAGACGGAGAGAAAAAGACAGATAGAGAGAGATGTCTGATCCTTCTGATTGCTCCAGGCGACTTCCTGGTTCTCTGATCAGTTCTATATGCCAATGAAAAACAGAGATGGGACATCTCTTTGCAGTCAAGGCTGCTGATATTTCCTGAAATGTCTACAAAAAGCTGAAGGTCAAAGGTAAGATCACCAACGCCAAAAGCCACCTTTCGCAGTAGTATGATACTCCACTGGGCGGCATCATTTTGTAACAAGGCTGGATTAAACCTTTCATGGTGTTACAATATGCTGGCAATCGACTGAACAGCACATTTTTCTAACCTCGTGCTTTTGTTGCCTGCACCTAACCATGTACTTTTATCGACATCTGGGCATTGGTTGCGGCATCCCGGAACATCAGCAACAAACGCAGGAGGATACCTAAAGCATAATATGTAGACGTGAAAGTCCACTAACAAAGCAGACAACTTGGGATGAGAACATTTTGGAATACTTCACGAAAATCACGTCTTTTGAGTGCCCAGTTCTAGTAGCTTCTCCACAACCTAGCTAATTCTGTGTTGCAATATCCCCAAGTGATTTACTGGCAAACTGTTTGGAACATGGTTTGAGAGGTTTCTATGGCCAATCTAGTATTGTTTCTGCCATGATTCTGTGTCTCCTTCTTGGAATTTATTGCTGAGAATTCAAGCTGACAACAGCTGCCATCCTCCCCAAAGGATAGAGTTAGAAACTAGTAAATGATAGTAAATGTATAATACTCAAAAACACAAAGGTATTAAAAAATACGAACAGCTCTAAATGTCTATACACAGTTTTGAAATGTTGGGCGGTTGATTTTGGAATAAACCCTTAATTTTCTCAGAACATGCTACATGTTGTGGCTAATACAGAGGTCTTTGTTTAAACATATAACGCTCCCTCTGCAGATGCTGTGCAAATGAAGTTTTTTTTTTTCAATGGACATAATGTCATATGTGTAAGATGTCCAACATATATACAGTTGTTGCTGCTGTAATAAGGCAGGAATGCTGTCAGGTCTGAAAACTCAAACATTAGCTCCGCGCCCAGCAATAAAATTTTTTCTTGGATGTACTATTTCGTTTCTCTCAATGACATCATGCTGTTAGTGTTGACCTGCCATCAGTGCAGCAAAACTTTAACTTCACAGTGGTACAGAGAATAGCCCACATTTTTCTCCATCATTCAGGTCTCAGGTGAAATAAACCACAAGAGACGCTCATTACGAAGCGCTCTCCTGGCTCTGTGGCCACGTTCTCCATGTTTCCTAATAAATTGCTTTTTAATCACTGTTGCAGAAATGTCTATGCCAGATGCACTGAGGTGTTGGCAGGACATCCCTCGATTTTTGAAGGACGGGGATGTTTTACCCATTTCCCATCACCCATGTGGACTCACTGATATTAAATTGAAAATGCACATTGAAATCCCGGGACACACACAGATTGCAAAAATTTCAAAACATCAACAAGTGGAAAGAACATTTAACAGCGTGAATCTCTGTATCCAGAAGTTAAGTTCGTTGGGTGGCCTTTGCTCAGGGGGTGGCCCACAGTGGCATGTTATGAGTGTTGATTGTATACAGTGTGAGTATCAATTGTAAGACCCCCTCCTCTGTTCGCCAAGGGGAACATAGCTCCCTGTGCCCCTCACCACCCAGGACACAGAAGGTAAGCTGGACATTGGCCCAGATAAATGTACCGTCTGTTCCAGCTGGGGTTGTGTCAGGATCTCCTGGGCGGCATGGACAGGCCCGTCTTTGTCCAACAGGAGCTGCGTGTGGTTCAGTATCTTAAGAGAGTCATAATCACATCGGTGATCGGGGTGTTAACAGGCCCCCACAGCTGTCAGAAAGCGATGCACCCTGGGAATGCATGACGAAGGAACCACTGACCCTCAGCGTACGGGTTGCAGTATGTGTTAATGTCTGTACACACACAGCATGCATATGTCTGTTCATCTCTGCAAGGGTAATATGGGTGGATGCCTCATTTCTTGTCCAAACAAACCAACAGCAATGGCAGCACATCAGCAGCTTCATCCTGTAATTTAAGTGTCTTATGAAACGCATCCATCTGGGACGTTGTCTCAAAGCATTCTGTGCGTTGTTGTGATATATCTTTGAGCAAATGCTGAAACACAGTAAATGACTGGATTCAAAAATAAACATAACAACATGAAACAACAATATAATTTCAGAACCAAAAAAACCCACAAAACATCATCTGCTTTAGATCAACCCGAAGACATTCTCTCTTCGCCGAAGAGGCATTTGGAGGCCTTTTGATGCGTGGAGAGTGACCCAAAAATAGTCTGGTGGTTAGGCATGGGGATCTATAGGGCATTGCGGGGAACTCTGTTCATGACCCACGCTGAAGAACCTCCTGTCCAGGGGCTGATTCATGAGCTGGGGTCAGTCGTTCTGAGTATATATCAGGTTCTCAGTTTGTTGCTTTTAGCAGCTGTTATTGCATTCAAGAGACTGAGCTGCCCCTGCTGAATCACAGGCATGAGTGGAGGGGGAGGACTTTGCCCTGAAGAGCCCCAGCGTGCAGGCATAATAGGAGGCAGGACATTCACGATGACGCTACAGTAACACGGCCCGGCCCAGGCAAAGGTACAGTAACACCAGCCCATGCCATTCTGTCTCCAGGCTGGCAAGCAAAGCAGCACAGGCTAGGTGGTCTGGCCCTGTTTACTCCCTCAGCCGCACGCACAGTCTTGTTTAAACAAAGTGGGTGCCTTCACAAGCTTCCCCTCAGCTCGTGGACGTCATCAGGCAGGCGTGTGTTGATGTGGCCTTTCCCTGGAGCACCCTGGTCTGTGTACTCCAGGGAGGGAAAGAGAGATATTGCCAGCTGCAGGAATCAGACCACATGCGCTCTTCATCGCAGTTGTTTGACCAGATAACTGTGGGCCAGAAAGATGGTGGAACAGCATCAAAATCTTGGCTCTATGGCAGCCCTGATTAACATTTGGAACATAAAGTCAAACTCTCCAGCCAACGATTCAACATTCTTCCACTCCACAGTGCTGCCAGCTCTGTCTGCGATCACTGTATACTCATTCTATCACCTGTTGCCTACTTCTTGCAGGTGAGCCTCACTGAAACTGAAAATACAGTAAACTTAAAATGTATTTTAAGGAAGGATGTCAACCATGTTAATAATGATTTCTGGGTAACTGTTATTTAGTTCATGAGATCAACCAAAACTAAAACCTACAGGTCCCAGTAATGCAGTCATTGTATCAGAGAGATGCATAGTTAACAGAGAGAAAACATAGAAAAAAGCATAAAACTGGTTGAAATTATTCTGAGCAACCAAGTTTCAAAAAGGTGTCTTGCTTTTTGCTCACCATTTAAATGTCAAACCTTAAGGCTCTGCATACCTGCACAAATATTTTCAGTTATTTTAACTTATCTCAGGATTATGCTGGTTAGGGCCTCAATGTTAATAACTATGGAAATCCCCAAACTTTATGATCTATAAAGATCCTTACAGGTGAAACAAAAAACTTAATCTCAAGACAAACAAAACAAAAAATTACCAGCAACTCATTTAACTAATATAACGAATAAAAATACAAAATGAACTTATTATGAATGTGTAACAATTCCTGTATTAAAATGTTACTTGAATCATGCAAGCCAGAAACAACATTCGGCCACATTATGATACATATGTAGAAGCATAGGCTACAGAAGTAATTCACATGCCAATGCCAAATAAAGCTCTTGCAAAAGTTCAGTCAGGAAGACAATATTTTCATGATTAGGCTGTAACTTTCTTCCTCACCCTGCTATTCTTCTTTGCAGGCATGCTCATGCTCTATCTCTGGCTGTCAATCAAGACATCAGCTGTTTTACAGCTGATCCACAATCAGCCAATAGCACAGCAACACACCTGCTCCGTTAGCCTATCATCTCACTGCCCCTCATTTTAAATATAGTTCTTTTTCTGCCTGCAGTTCTTTCATGCTGCTGCTGTGCATATGTTCCACCTCCCCATCACCACCTAGTCTTCTCGGAGGCAGCCTCTATTTGCCTCAGCAGTCATTAGCCACCACCACCTCCTCCAGTGTCTAGACTCCATGGGGGGATTTATCCTGCTGCCGCTCAGATGTCCCACGATCATAAATAATCTTCCTCGAGTGTCTAAGCACCAAAGACTTTGTTAAAATCGTATCAGTACAGGTCATCTGTAGACTTAGATTTTGCATGAAATTTCATCTTTATTTTATTCTTGTGATTAAAATATAGGCTGAAAAATTGTCAGAAAAACAAGAAAAAAAGGGTCTTCCACTGTAGGTATTACCAAGTTTATTTACAAACATTTCTGTATTTGAATGTGGGTAGCCTGTATGTTGTATATGAAATTGAGCATAGCGTTAGTTCAGGCACTAGTGAAGGTACTGGTATGTACTGTATCTCCCGACAAATAGTCTAATCAGCAGAACCATATGATCTGGACTTCATCTCCTGAAAACAGGACACTGCTCTTCAGTCACGCTAAGCCATTTCACTGAGGAATTTCAACAACAGAACATCTCCTTATGGCGCACCACTGTCATTGATACCAGGCCACATCCATATCAGTCAAGAGCAGTTGAATGACTCATTAGTAGCTGCCATAAAGGCCACTTTGCTGCTCACTTTATCATTAATCAAAGCACAGTATCCCTTAATGGCAGCCAATAGAGTGTAACAAGTAGTGCTATCTGAGTGCTTTGATCAAGCATCAGCCTGTTCTCTATCACCCTGTTGGCCTCGGCTGGCCCTGAGTGGCCCTGGGTGGCCTTGTGTTGTAGGCCCTGCCTGGTCCGTGGGGACAGGGTTTAGAAAAGGTGGCTATCTCAGATGTCCTGCCCTCCCATGCGATTCTTCTGCACCCCCTCCTTGCTTCTCCAGCACATGAAAGCTAACAGAGGGCACGCTAGTCTGATCCCAGCCGCTGACATGAATTTTTGATCAATGGCTGGTGCCTCTGAAGGGCCTTTTCCAACACCGCTCCTCTCGCCAGCCTCCCGCCCCTGATGGCAACCCCCCCCCCCCACTCCTCCCCTTTCCTCTCCATCTAAAGCTTGGGCAACTCCAAATGTCAATGATGTTAGTTTAGCCATTGTACACGGCTGGCCGCATCTGAATGGGTGACTTGTCCCCAGGCCAGCCCCCTACAATGGCCTCCTTTCTCACTCTGACTTGTTCTCAGCATTTCCCCCCTTCCATGAAGAGAGGGCTCTCTCTCTGGCTCTCTTAGCTCTTTGGCTCTGCTGAGAATTCTGGAGCCAGAGTTAAACTGGAAGAGAGGGAGCAAGAGATCAAGAGAGGAGGCCAGAAAGAGAGAGAGAGAGAGGGTGTGAAGGAAAGATGGAGGTTGGGAGGTCAGTGGGGAGGTGGACCGTGACAGAGCAGTAAGCGGTTTTATAACCAGAATTGTTACAGTGTGCTCTGCCAATAATTACCAGCATAGAGGAACGGCGGTAAATCTGGCTTTCACAGACCGGCTAAGCTTGTTAGTGTGCTTAATCGGACAGGGAAAGAGTGTGTTGTAGCGCTGAAAGCTTTGGGGACTGAGAAAATGTGCACTCGCTTCCCTAATGAAGAGTGACGACGGAGATGGGGTGGGGAGGAGGTGGAGGGAGGAAAAAGTCATACATGTATGGTAAATTTACAGATCAGGATGGGTTGAAATTCCTCATCTGCGAGCGAGCACAGCTCGGGCTGATGCTCTGACATAAAGCTGAAGGGCAAGCAGGATATAGAGGAAAAAAAGCAGGGAAGACGCTCAGAGCCCTCATTTGTGCCCCATTTTTTAAAGAGATGAACTTGGGTCCAGCTGATGTGGTTAGTGGAGACTGCTTTTTTTTTTTTTTTTAATAAAGTCTTTTGGGGCAAATACGTGTCAAGGTTCGACTCAGCTGAGACAAGTTCAGGCCAGCAGTCTTGTCAAACCAAATGTCAAGTCTTAGTCTTAAAAGGCAATTCCATTCCACTCAAGTTTTTATTGTCTCAGGTCTTTGAATACCAACAATTCAGATACAGATTTTGAGGGTGTTTCTTTCAAGTTGTGCATATAATGTTTTAGTAATTTTATTTATTACTTTCAAGTCTGAAGCCAAGTCAAGTTTCAAAGGAACTGAGTATATACTAAGTCGAGTCTCAAGTTGTGGTCATGCAGAAAGTGAGGCAAATGTTCACGTTGTGGCATTTGCACAAATTTGACTGCTGGTCCATTTGTACAGCCTGAACTGATTTGCCCAAATTACCAACTGCACTGACATCAACTGTAGGCTAGACAGAAATGGAAAGTTTGAATTGTTGACGTGTATTTGTATGGCAGTTCAGCTTTGGACTGATCTCAGAACTTATCAGGAACTCCAGCTCGGTCTGTGATTTACCTCCAATCTCTCTCCCTTGTCCCTCTGGAGCCTAGCTGACATTGGGCGAGAGGCAGGGTACAGTTTGCCAGACAATCGCAGGGCTAACACATAGAGACACATTCACACCTACGGACAATTTAGAGTCACCAATTAACTTATACCCAACCTGCATTTGTTTGGACTGTGGGAGGAAGCCTGAACCAGGAACCCTCTTGCTGTGAGGCGACAGTGCTAAGCACTACACCACCATGCTGCCCCTTCTCCGTCTTGTCCCCGTTTATTTATGAAACAGATTCATAAAGTCATGAATGCAATATTTTTTGCACAACAGCTCCAGCAAATATGTCTTCCCCTCAGTTTGCATTGCCCTGAGCAAATTTGTTTCTATGCGTGTACACTTGCAAATGTGCAGCCCCTGAAAATTGCATTGCACTGAACACACCGTCAGAGCAGCCAGGGCTCAACCCTTAATTTTTGTGATGTGAAATCTCTTTCTCAGTGGATAAAACACTCACCAACACTGACAAAAATCTGTCTTTTTGTATTTACTGTCCGTCTCCCTCCAAGCAGTGTTCAAACATTGTTAAAAATTAAGTCTGCAATGAGTCTGAGAGAGAGACACTAAATAACTTAAAGATATATAAAAAAGAACTAACCGCTGTAACATTTTCACTTGGCTCCTTGCTGCATTCTACAGTTTACTAACCTGTTTTTCAGCCCGTTAATAAATTTGAAAGTGACACATAAACAAAACAAAAAACGAACAAACAAACAAAAAAAAGGACTAAAACAAAACAGAAAGGCATAAGTTGCTACTGGCAATGGGAAAGCAGTCTGTTGACTATTTTTCATGGGTTTTCCTGCATCTAAAATCGGGAACTGCCCATTGGTCCGACAGCCCATTGGTCCGACATCCCATTGTTCCGACCATATTAAACCCATTGTTCCGAAGTCCGTTCCGAAATCATCATGATGCCCTGTGGTTAAGGTCTAGTTAGGTTTAGGCACAAAAGCCACTTGGTTAGGGTCAGGAAAAGATCATGGTGTGGGTTAAAATGAAAAAGAAAGTGACAAACATATAAGGTGAGCCTGCTTCACCTCAAGCCTTTCCCGGCTGACCCAGAGCCAGTTGTGGCGCACCATCAAGGTAGAAATACGCCCGCCAGGAGCCGTTCAGCACCGCGGACCGTCACACTAATGGGATGTCGGACCGATGGGCTGTCGGACCAATGACATGGACCCCTAAAATCCTGCATTCATGTGCTTATTTTTGGTTGAAAAAGGGTAAAAGTCTCAAATCTTCAACTTAAATGCCAAGTATTGAATCTCCTTTATTATCAAGCCTATTGTCGCCACTCCTCACTGTTTGCTGAAAAAGTTATTATCATTAAATACTGAGCCTTGTTTCACATGTGTAATAGATTAAGTTTAGCATGTTAAAAGAAAAACAAAATAAGAATGTAACATTTTCTTGAACAGCTGCTGGCTGTTTCTCTGCCAGATTTTGGAGAGGACACACACACACACACACACACACACACACACACACACACACACACACACACACACACACACACACACACACACACACAAAAACAACTTACTCCCACTTTTTCCTCAATGAGGTTTTTATAGACACTGAACATCTGGAGCAGGAAAAGAAGTAACAAGTCGCATATTGCCGCTGACTTTCTTTCAAAGGAATGAGGTCATTATTTTCTTATTTTATGATTATGTTATCATTTTTTCAGTTTTGAATCTTCTTTTATGCTTTCTTACTCATTAAGTGGTTGTCATTCCCTTTTAAAGGATAGTTTTACTGATAATCTGTCACATTTGACAGCAAAGTGTTGATTACAAAATAGTATCTGAAGGGATTCATCTTCTAAACTGAATGTGTGCAGTACATTTGAACATAAAAAGGAAGCTCAAACATATCAAATTCATTTTTTAAAGGTGACTTGTAAGAATTGCTCATTTTCAAACACTGGTGTGCTTTCTGCAAGTAAACTTTGTGTGCTGCCATCTACTGATGCCCCATTGAATTGCCTGGATTTTTGCTGTCTGGGAGTCAGGTACGTCCACATCTGGAAGGCACATGCCTTCCGAGACAGATGCATGAGGGGTCAGGGGTCACCCGGGCCCTTTAATGCAGATTAAAGAAGAAAAGTGAAGAACAACAGAGATGAACAAACCTCTGAAGTGGCTCCAAGGCTGGCCGGCACAGAGTGAAACTCTGATCAGCATCACTCAGGTATGCACGTGATGACTAGCTGGATGATTGCACAAAAAGACAGGAAAGAGGCTGCAGAAACCGTCCAGGACTGAAAAACAACCATTAAACTGCCTGTATGTATTATTGCATTAATGAAATGGGGCAAAAGCTGACTCGTAGTGGTTTTGAATTCATTGCAAACTTCTTTTCTGACCTTCTTAAAATGTAGATGTGTTTCGTGGCATGCTGCTTGTGTCGAGTCTTTGTTCCCTCTGCTCCTCTGCTACTCGCTCTGCTCAGACATGTTTCTCTCTCCCTCCCCTAAATTCCCTTCTTTCAGAGAGAGGTCAGAGGCCAGGGACTGTGACCTACCCTGGGGGTAGGTGAAGGACTCACCCCTCTCTCCCCTTCTTGAGAGATGGGCCAATCCTCCCCATCTCTTTATTTTGTATACACCTGAGTCCCTTATTCTTTCCTGGATCAACTGACAGAGTGCAGAGAGAGCTGCAGTATCCAGTTTCCAGCTCTATTTTGAATTGTTCAGACAGATCAATAAGTGCTCCACAGCCGGTTGTATGGAGTCATTGTGCATGCAAAAATAGGGGGAAAAACATGGAAACTTTACTGATCATGCAGCTGAAAATAAAGCAATCAGTTTACAAATCCGAGGGATATAATGGCGCCTGTGTAGAACTGAATTAGACCATTTGTGCGATTACGTTTTCCAAAATATGTGTCTAGTTTGTAGTAATCTCTTTAAGTTTTCCACATCCTAAAGAGAGATTTTACCATCATTACCTGGTACCGGGAAGTTAGGTTTCTTAAGTAACATCAGACACTGCATGACTGTCCTCTCTGGACTCACACGCCCATGTGTTTTAATGTTGACCACCCTCCCTCCTCCTGTATCCCCTGCCTCTCCTTGGCACTGGTCCTGCATGTGTGTTGGCTTAGAGGAATTTTCTAGGGCCTGCAGGAGAAATGAGCTGCATTACACGCCACTGTCTTCTGCTCACTTGGTCCAAAGAAAAGTGTTGCTGGCCTCTGTCTCTGCTTGTGCTTCTCAAACACGTTTAAACAACTTGCCTCTTCTCTGCTCCTCATTCCACGTTTTGACAAGCCAGACAAGCAAAGTGTTTGGGATGAAGCTGGCCCCGTCTCAAGCTTGTGTCTCCTCACAGTGCCTCCAGTGATCTGGACGATTTTTACAATCTCATGTTAAGTTCCCAGGAACTTAAATGTGCCTGCAGCCTGTTTTTACTTTCAAATTTCAAAATGTTATGAAACTGATTTCAAGTGATCCAGCTGAACATGTTTCTCTCTATCTATTCTTCCATGTATTTTTTTCACTTCATCTCTGTTATATAAAGATGTTTATCACTATTTGCCTCCACTGTGACAGATTGTTTTCCACTTATAACTGTGCAAAACAATATACTTTTCCTTTAAAGTCCTGTGTCAATTCATAAATTTCTCCAATTCTATTTCTGAAGTACTGGAGCAAGTTAAGAGTCTCTATAAACTGTTGAATACATACTTTTTGTGAGGCTTTATGAGCGGGATATGAGACTCTGCCCTTCAGCTGGTGGCATTCCTTTGCTCCTCAAATGCAATTATCTTTTCCCATTTGTCTGTTTTTGTTTTCCCTGTCCTTCCCTCTTATACTCATTTCCTGTTTTGAGCTGCACTAGGCTTTTAGCTCCCTCCCTACTGCCCCCTTCCCATAAGTATGAGAGCATATCTGTTATTTACAGCCCCCGGGGGCTACCTGTCATTCTCACCGCTCCATTGTGATTGCCATGGTGACACTGAAATTCCACGGAGTGCAGGTCCTGACCCCCACCTTCACCTACCATAAAGCTCTGACCCCTCACCTCCACACCTGGGGATGCAGGTCACAAAACCTATTGCTGATGATTAGAGAGTGAAGGAGGAGATGTAGATGGGCTTGGAAAAAACAACAACAGATAGATAGATAGACAGACAGACAGACAGACAGACAGACAGACAGATAGATAGATGAACTTGTTCAGTGTTTTGTTTTCTGACTGACTGACTTTGTGTTCCTCTGTATTGTAATGACAGATTCATTACGCATAATAAGATAATTATAATTAATTATAAAATAATGGCCCTGGGAAATCCCATAGTTTCTATTAATCATTCATTTCATTGCCAGATTTAGATGCCACAACTCTGAAAAAACAAACACACAAACAAAAATTAGGGGCTTAGCCACATTTACCACCTGTAGCCATACAACCAGCAACATTATGTGAAATAAAAGGAAAAGTTCCACATTTTGGTAAGTATTTGCTTGCCTGCTGAGAGTAAAATGAGATTTTTCTCTCTCTCATGGCTAAGAAATCGCACACAACTCCCATCAAACTGCATCTTGGGATTTTTTTTACTCTTCGGTATTTGTATGGATTTGACGGTCATAATATTAATTGATTAATAAGTGGACTTTAGAGGAGCTGGAAGTCAGATTTTGTTACCTTTCGATAGAGCGGGGCTAGCTGCTTTCCCGTTTCCAGTCTTTATGCTAAGCTAAGTTAACTGGCTGTTGGTTTTAGGTTTATATACATATGAGAGTCGTACTGATCTTCTCAGTGAACTCTCAGAAAGAAGATGGATGAGCGTATTTTACCAAATGTTGAACTAAAGGTATTAATTTTGTCAATAACTTGTGTTGAATTTAATTAGTTGATTATTAGTTTCAGAAAGTTGGATGCCTTCTTCAACATTAGGCAGTACTCCAGTTAAATGCTTACAGTGTATTTCTTAATTATGAGTATCTGTTTGATCCATGTTTCTGTTTGTTTCTGTGGTCTTGACTTGATATCAGTACACCATGCTGAATGGGTTTGTACGTGTTCCTCTGAAGTGTAGAGCAAATACTTCTCAAGCCGGTTATATCCTTTTTTCTCAACCTGTGTGTGTGGGTGCGTGTGTGTGAATATGTGTGTCTCCATTTCACCATTGTATACCTGTTGCCATGGATACAGAGGCAGCTTAAAGAAGAAAAGACATCAGAAGGTGATAAGAGGCCGCTGTGAACTCGTGACCTCCTGTGGGAGGCAAAGTTACAGAGTTACAGACTGACGCTGAGTTTAATCAGCTAGCAAAATCACAAACTGTAAGGATATCATCTAATATCTTCCATTTAACACTGGAAAATCACACAGTGGGGGTTTCATTTTCTTCTGAAGGTCTGACTCATGCTGCTACTGTTACTAGAAACGATGATATGTCTGACTGTTAATGAAGAAAAAAAAGCTATCCCATTCACAGGCGCCGTGGACGTCTGTAGTGTGAATGGAGAAGAGATCTGCACTCGTGCAACTGTTAACATTTAAAGTTGGGTGAATTAACCCCCCAGCCCCTCAGGCTGTATTACTCCATAATTACATGGTTCCATGCTTTCCCTTACTCATATTTAGCCATGTAATGGTTTACTCCTGCAAATATTTTGGTCCAGCTGGCGCTGTAGTGAAACTGTATAAGGGGAGAGCTGTAGCGCAGGGGTGCTCTCTTGTCTACTCATGAATGGACTGTGTAACATCTGAGAGAAATCCAGGCAGACATAATAAAGTCATAGAGAGAAAATATGCGGGGACAGAGAGAACAACATGTCACATTTAGGAGGAAAAATGTCCAACTTATTTTTGGGTGTTGACTTTTAAAACAACCTTGCTATAAAATCCACCCTCTGATGTTTTTCTTTGATGTTCAGTACAATGAAAGCCCATGATCAAATTATGTATTTCCTGTTTTAGTTTATCCACTTTTTTGTTTTATTTTCCCATTTTCCTATTAGAATTAAGTCTAAACTGCCCTTGTAGGTTTTATGCACGTGTGAGGAAACTGATAGCAATAGTATACCAAAAGCAAGATAGCAAGCTTTCAATGAACAGTCACACTCCTAAACGCTGCATATTTTCTGGCTGCATTGCATTCTGGTTTATTGTGGCTTCTGTCAGTGGAAATATGTCTACATTTGTTTCTTCTACAAGATTTCCTTGCTTTATGACTGTTGAACATCTGTGCACAGTGGTTAGTCTTTGCTCATTTAATATATAATCAACATATATATATATATTGATATAATCAATATATAATCAATTTGAATTTTAATATGTATGAAATGCAACTTTTACACTTTTTTAATCTCTTTCTCTTGATAAGGGAGACTCATTGCAATGCCACATTAGAGTTCACATATTTAGGTTTCTTCTAAGTGTGAAATTAACAATTTAATGTATATAATAAAACAATAAGTAGTCATCAAATTACATCCGTCATAGTTACATTTATTAATTTCACACACATCATATTGGCATTTAAAATGATGCACTATTTGAGCTGACTTTGTAATCTGGAGCTGAATGAGATGGTGGATGGAGTGTCAGCTAGGTGAGACACCTACTATGCTGCAAACCACTGTTCAAGACCAACAAATAACAAAACCAGATGGGATTTAGTCAGTCATTGCTATGTGTTCAGTGACTTTTTATCCACAAATTGAGGGTGTTTCTCGGCAAACTGTCAATGTTTTGTCCAGTGGCTTTTTAGGCACAAAAGAAGTTGTTTTTTACTGAGACATTGTTGCATTTCTTGATGGCATTGTACCCCCCAAACCGAATATCTTAAGCCAAAACATGATCTTTTCCTGACCATAACCAAGTGGTTTTTGTGCCTAAACCCTAACCAACCACAGTATTGTTGAAACTTGAAGTTTAAACGTATTTGCTACATAATAACATGCAAATGCAATGTATCCGTGGTTTGCAGAAATGTACAATGCCAGTGTTTATACTTGTGATTGAGTTGTAAATTAGGAGGAGAGTAGTAACAACACTTACAGTGGTTTAATGAATACCGCGCTAAGTTCCTCATTACCATAAAATGTAACCAAACTCTCTCTCTTGTTATTTAACAGTGTGTTAACCCATCTGTTGCGTTTATAAACTTTACAGTGCTGACCAGGAGCGCTTCAAAAGCTCTTCCCCTCTGGAACAAGTGGTCAGTCTCGTGGTCTAGGTCTAATGAGGCAGAGATTATTGTTGGCTGGGAGACTCGTCCGTCGGTCTAACCCTTCGTGCCAAGATGCCAATCTGAATCCTCTGCTGCTGCTTTCCATCTGACTGCCATTCTGGCCGCTCCACACCCGTGTGACACCCACCTGTCCATCACTGTTTGTTTGCCTGTCTTGGGAGCTGTCCACTGTTGGGCCAAACCACACAACCATCTGCCCTCTGCCTGGCTCCTGTCCTCTGAGACATGGATCATCAAAATGTTATTCTAGTGTAAACCTCAGCAGAACTACTGGAACCCTGGTGCTCTGGCACACTCCTGTATTGTGTCAGAGATGTGAGGAGGAAAAGTTTGAAGGAAACTCTACTGTAAGAGAATTTCCCACCCTGGGAGTCTTGAAGGCTTCAGAGAAAGCAAAACGTCAGGTCAGAGGGCTCGAATTCATCTGTTGTAGAAACACTGAGAACATGTGGTCAGACACCACAACCTCTTCTGTACCAGCTGGCTAACATTCATTACTGAACAACAGTTTAACATGTTTTACTGCTTTTATTTCTTGTGGTTTTCCAATGGGGATGTATTTTGATTTTCCCAGTTTTGTTTGTCATTTGTTTTATGCTTGTTTTGTATTGGTCCTGTGTGGATTTGTAATTTTAACAATTTCTTTTAATGTCTTTTCAGTTATTAGAACAGCAGCTTTTAGATCAGATATTTCCCGACTTAACATTGACTGTTTTCATCTTGCATTTGGTCACCTTTATGGACACCTTATTGAATATTTCGGTACTGCTGTTGTACAGTTATATCTAAGGATTCATGATAATATCAGCACGTCATTGGTATCAGCCAATATCGGCTTTAAAATGAACTATTAGAATTGGCTAAAATGCTTTTTTTAAATTTTGCACAATGAATGCATTCACTGAAAAGTATTGTATTTCATGTCTCCATCTGCTGGTGGGCCATCATGATAAGAGTATGCATGCATAATGTGATGTTAATTCCACTACAGAAGAGACTTGATGATCACTAAATTAGGAAAAAAGTGGATATATCAATATTGGTATCGGTTATCAGTCAAATAACTTGTTATATCAAAATCAGCATATCGGATATCGGCAAAAAAATGTAATATCGTGCATCCCTGTTTATATTATTTTTGTACTTTCCAAACTTAACTATGTATAGCAAAACTTGGTATATAGTATATACATACATATATAAAACAGTATCTAGTATGGTATGCTTACGGTTTATTTAAGGGGGCATGTGAAATGGGGGTATAGGGATCCCCTGCAAGAACATTTTGAGCATTAAACTTCTTTCTGGTAAATTTTCATGCAGAAATCATGATGTAATTTTTTACCTCCCCCCGTCCAAAATCTAAACTTATCTGTAGTTTATCCATCTTTAGGCTCTTCCTCACTGTCACATTAATGTGTAGTTTGAAGAGTCTTCAATTTATCTGACACCTGACAGAAAATATGTATTTTTTTGTACTGATTTACAAATAATCCTGAAAGTATTCAGCTTCACCTGCTCGAAGTTACGGTTGACTTTGCTGACTTAAAATAAAGTAACAAAATCCAATAATTTTAAAGCAAAAATTGTTTCAGCAAATGTACACTGTGGACAGAGGGGGCCATGCCATCACAGATGACATTGTCTGGTCAGTATTGCTCTGATTACCAAAACAATTCATCAGTGTAACAACAGCGCAGACAGTAAAGATAGATTCACTTCACTAAAGAACATCTCTAACCCTTTTTAACCTAAAACCTCTCCATCACCCTCTTTTCACACATACTCCTTTTTAGCAGTGTCTGTGCTCTTCTCTCCTCTCCTCTCTTGTCTTTCTTTGAAAACAGCTTTCAATTTCCTGGGTAGCTGTCTTCAAAGGGAACGGGCAGGGGGCGAGAGGCCGAGTAGGATGCCAGAGGCACAGTGACAGCTGGGAGGCAGGAGACTCCGAGACGAGATCAGAGGGTTCGAGTTTCTGCCCGCCACAGACACGCTGTCATTCTCTGAGCTCCTGCCCCTGCTGCTTTCACACATACACACACACACACACACACACACACACACACACACACACACACACACACACACACACACACACACACACACATAAACACAGGCGTGCAAGAAAAAACACAGCTATGTACATAAATATACAGTAATACACACACAAACGCGTGCTCTTATAAATGCATACAAACAAAGCACAGACAAAAGCATAAACACACACTTACTGCACATACCTATACACACACTAACTGCTATATCGTACAACCAACAGGCAGACACACACACACACACACACACACACACACACAAACACACACACAAACACACACACACACAGACAAAGTACTGAAAACCATACAGTGCATTGTTCACAAATTAAAAGCTGCCACAAAGCAAACTTCACCGTAAACTTTCCCAGGAGCACCTGCCCTGACTCTGCGCCCTTCTTCCCAGCAGCAGAGGTCTTCTGAGGCTGCTATGTGGGTTGCAACATCGAGCTTTTATTCCCAGGTGATGATGTAAGTGTTGAAGGAAGAGCGAAAATGATCTTATTCAATTTACATAATGTGTTGACTTTGGAACCGATACCATTCTGCTGGAAGGAACGCAGAACCTTTTCATTGGCAGCTCTCTCGCTCAACACATTTTAGTGATTAATGCACAAACTGACTTGAAACATCTGTCCTACTTTCTCATCTAACTGTCTTTTGGCGCTGCAGTTGGTTTGCCCACTTGATATGGCTTTCGGCATGTCTGCTGTGCAGCGCCTTGGTTGGCCTTCAAAGCCAGTCCAGGTAATAACACTTTGGCTTTTGTGATGCTGCCACAAGCTTACTAATATGAAGAGCTTTTGAAGATTCTGGCACCACATTACAACAGTATCTCTCTACTGTTTAATCATACCTTTCTAGTGGCCTGGAGAGCTCAGTATAAAAGGAAACAAATTACATCCTGATAGCATTGGGTAAAGTGATGCCAGACTGTTTTGTTGCTGCCTGACGTGTGGCCTGGCAACCCCTGGAGTGAAGTGACATCCCTGACCACAAAGCTCCCGTTTGCACACGAGCAGGGGCAGGGATAAACAGAGGATCTGTTTTGAAAGGCTCAGTGACGCTTTCCTAAGTCTCACCTCAAAAACCAGAGTGTTGACTACTCTCGTATTCCCAGTGCATCTCGCACTCTCAAGGAAAAATATGCAGGAGTGGCGCAGGAAAGCCTGAGATTGAGTATGAAAGAGAAAGTGGAAGAAAATGAGACAGTGGGGACTCTAGTTAGAGGGGGGAGGGAGAAAAACGGGGAGGGTGGGAGAGGGAGAGAGTCAGAGTGAGGGAGAAAGAGAAGGGGGGAATGGTCTTTGTTAATCCCTCCACATCTGGCTTCTATTAGGATGTGGGGGCCGCTAAAATAATGTTTTTCACCCTACAAGCCTTTCTGTGCTATAAATTACCCACCAGCCACTGTGCCTTCCTGACTGAAACTCTTTCAGTGAGCCAGTTTTAGTTTCTCAGGCAGTCGACTCAACTCCTCCTCCTGTCCTTTCTGCTTTCTCGATTTTGAAACTCCCTCTTAGCGCCAGCGCAGTAAAATCAGGCCTTTCTTCCTGTCAGCCTTCCACACTTCCTGTCTGTATGCTGGTCTGTACAGCTTTGTCGATCTTACTACTTTTGGATTTGTCCTTGTGAGTCAGTGCATTGTGACTCATACATAAGCAAGATGTAGAGTACGGCTATTTTGAACTGATAATAATGCTTTCTCAAAAAATGGGTCAGGTACCTGGCAGGTGACCTGCAAAAAAGGTGATTTGTGGGTGATATTTTGTTTGGGTTTGGTTCTGAGTGGGAAAATAGGTCATGCTGGTCAGATTGCAGGTGTTGGATGATAAATACTTTAAAATCTAATAATAATAATTTAATTTATTACTTTGATGTTTGACTGACTGCTGACTTTGTGTGTTGGCTCTATCTTTTGCGCCAGTTGCAATACGAGAGCTGCTTTAGTCGGGTGTGTTATTAAGGCACATTAACTGTGGAGATATGCTACTCAATATATTGAGAATAAAGAAATATAAAAATATATATATTCATATTATCACCATTTTATCTTTGTGTGTGTGTGTGTGTGTGTGTGTGCGTGTTTGCGTGTGTGTGCACTTGTGCGTGCGTGTATGTGTGTTTGTTTGGACGGGGGTGGGAAGGATGGGTTTTTATTATTATCTATATATTTTGTTTTGTTTTATTTCATCTTGTTTGTTTTGTAAAGCACTTTGTGTTACACTTTATGTATGAAAAGTGCTATATAAATAAATAAAGTTTGAAGTTTGAGATTTAAATTGCATTTCCCGAATTGCCTTCATTTTGAAATGTCTAATTTTGGTTTCACATGTATGAAATGGCCTTAAATGGTCACTTTAAAAGTACTGCCTAACAGAATTATTTGAGCAGCAGCTCATTTTCATCACAGGATTTGTGGTTCCAGGTAGGTATAGGATCTTGTGTTGGTGGGTCAGGTTGCGTAACTAATTGGTCATATGTGTGGATGGCGGGGTGGTGATGCATGTCCCGATTCAAGAGCTGGTTTTAAAAATTTGATCTGTGCAGGATTTTGGTTTGAGGTCACAGTGCAACATCTTGCTGCATAAAAAGTAAAAATGAATGTTTTCATTTAAGATGGTGTCAGGAACATAATGTAAGCAATTTATGGAGTTCACTGATGGGGCTAATCTGAGCTCAGCTTTTGAGCAGTGGCCTGGCAAATCAAATTCACCAGGCAGAATACCTCATAACTTTACTTTGTAGCGTTGTGTTAATTTTGCTGTTTTCTTTACATGCTGAGACACAGGAGCATGTTTTTCACTGTCATGATGACTACTCACAATTGTAATGCAGCAATGTCTTGGCATCTAATATGCCTTCAAACTGGACTTCCAAGTTTCTGTTGAATTATACTTTCATAGTGAACACGGCCTAAAGGCCAGATTTGTGGCCCCCTTCAGTCTCAGCAGTGAGATGGCCAGCCAGGTCTGATCTGTCAAAGGCTCATCACCACCAGGGGTTAAACAGAGTTCAATGTGCAGAGGTGCATAAAAGTAGTGGGCTTGCATGTATGGAGCTGGAGACATGAGGTCTGATGGCCGGTGAGAGGGCCGGGGCAGGGCCTCGTGGAGTAGGAGGGAGGGAGGCTGGTGGAAAGGGTGAAAGGCGGCAGGTCAGTGCCTCTTCACCAGTAACACCAATTAGATAAATAAGAGCTGACAGCCTAGAGGATGAAAGGGAGAGGATTGACTAATGCGCGAATTCAAGTGGTAATGATGAACTGGCCGAACCTGATTTTATAGCCATTACACACCTGTTTTAGGAGGGCAGCTGGTCCTGCCAGGAGGCCAAGGCGTCCCCAGGTTAGCCACAATCTGGTTAATCTGAAACCAGAGCAGATGTAGGCTCTGGTGCCCTTCTTGACAGTGTGATGACTGAAAAGATGCTTTTAGAAATCAAACCAAGTATGGTAATCCAGAAGTCCTGAACACTCTATTTACTTATGATGATTTGATCAGTAGACCTTCATCAAGCACGATTCAGGTTATCTTACCTGATGACTAGATGAAGTCTGGCTTCCTCTCAGTTTACAGACATCAAATAAGACCCGAAAAAGTTCTCACCCCTCCCCTTTGCTCCACGAGAGCAACAATCGCCACCTCACCCTCTGAAACTGGCACTTCACAGGTACTCTGTGGGCATCACCAAGACAAAAACTTATTGTTATTCAGGGGGGGAGAGATATGGAGGTATCATATGTCTATTGAGCATGATTTAAGTGCTATAATGTGGCAGCATTTGGCAGAGTCAACTCAACTTTTGATTGTTTGAAGTTGTCCTAAGAAACAATAGGATCATATGAGCCTGGAGAGGCGAATGCAAGGACATATTTCAGCACAGCGTAATCCTAGCTGGTCATGGCCTATCATCTGGATGGAGTGGATGTCATCCCTGTGCGGGTACCCATTGTGTCAACGGGCCCTTTGCCACATACCTCGATGTGCTCCCTGTGTCTTCTGTCTGTCCCTCCATTACTCCATTCCATAATTACCTTCTGCGCTTCACTCAGTGAACCCAATCCTTCCTTTGCCTGTCTGCCAATTCCTCAGATGTTCAGAGAGAGCCATGTCATTAGCCTGCTGAGATGGGCTGGCCAGAGGATTGACTGTCTGGATCGTTCTTCCCGAGCCGCCTGGTTTGGTCCGACAGCCTGAGTGTCTGTTTTCACAAATTAGATGTATCGCTGGCCTCCAAAACAACTCATTATCTTAAAGACTCTGATTTATTATGCATGAGTTACATTTCTGTGGTCTGATTATCTCATATTGGAAAACTGCTGTTGCTATGTCTATCTATTTGCATGACGCCTGTGTATCCTCAGGCTGTCAGAGTTTATCTCAGCTTAGAGCGAGAATGTCTAGATAAGAGATGAGTAACGAGATAGACAGTTTGAGCGCTGAGGTTGCAGATGAGAGCTGTCTCACTGGGTGAGGCCCTCGTTTTCCAGCATGGGAATATCCCAATTTATCCTGTGAAAGGTAACGAAAGAAAGGACACAAACAAGATTTCAAAGGGCAATGTAGATGTATGTCAACCAAGCTCAAGATACTAAAACCCACATCATTTTTCTGTCATGATCCATGGGATTATTTTTATGGAGGTGGGGTGTGAGTGGGGGTATGAACAGGGGAGGCTATTCCTCCATGCAGGGGTCTAAGATATCAAAGCCAGAAGGCTGTGGGGAGGATGGAGAGGGTGGATACAGCAGGAGGGTTTTGGGGCAGTGGGGGTTGGCTTTTGTTCCAACCCCTCCACCAGGATCCCCTGAAAAGATCACCGCGCAGGCAGATTCGTTACGGCTCTGAGCTCTTCCCTCTGATTGGTTACGGCGGGTGAGCAGATGTTGGAGGTGCAGCAGGGGGTTCGGATGATTCCAGCTCCTTGCTCTCACACCGCAGGATGGTCTCACAGCACCAGCAGCTCTCATACACAACCTGCTGAAGCAGGGGCCCACAGGCTCCCACCACACACCACTCGCTCGGGTGACTCTCAAAGACAGACGCATACTTAGCACAGTTCACTTTGGCTTCCTTACATCAAAGATGAACATAAATGTTTCCCCCTATAAACTACATTTGAATCTAAAGTTTATTATCGGTACTCACTGACCGTGTATGAATCTACTTCAAGTTGCAATTGACAAACTAAACATTGTGTCATGGGGTCAAAGCTTTACTCCTCCCTGACAATAGACTACAAAACGCACATGGAGCTACTACTCTTGAAAGTGATCGGCAGCCATAATATAAATAATAACTTTATTTGGACCTTTTTACATGTATCCTTGTCATAGTATTGGCAGCTGAAGAACACAGTTAGCATTTACATTTTATAAGGCTTCTCTATGCTGCTACTCATTTTTTAATGAAAAGCTGAAGTTATTAAATTAGTGCTTGTTATTAGTTTTGGTCTGCTCAAAAAAAAAAGAAAAAAAATCTGCTCTCACTAAAGTGAAGGGTTCTGTTTGTGTGCAGCATATGTCACTGTTGAAGTAGTCAAGTCTCAGTGCACATCTACATCATTCAAAGCAGGGGCAGGCAACCTGTGGCTCCAGTGCTGCATGTGGCTCTTTTGCCATCATCCAGTAGTTTCCTGTGTAGGAGGGCAAAACACTATACAGAAATTAATAACAGTTATTTAACACTTCAATATTTATTTATCTTTGCTCTAAGCCTAAAGTGATTCTTACAATTATATATATAAAAAAAGTGTAGCCTGTATGCTGAATTAAAATGTATTTTCTAACATTTCAAATAAAATGTGCAACGACTCATATGTCTTCTCCAGGTGCCTTTTTCTTTTTTAAAAAAAAGGAAGTATTGGAGGAAGATAGAGAATTTAATTTATTCACTGATTCACCTGCTTTCTCCACCATCACTACAAAATGAAAGTACCAAATAATCATGAATAGTCCACCACTGAGTAGCACTGGCTGTGAATGGGCTTTGGTACCTTCATGACAACTCCAGCTACAATGTTTTGCAGCTCCACAGATTTTTTTTTGCTCTTTTGATTGTAAAATTTGTTTATCGCCCTTATCCCCAAAAATTCAACTTGACTCGTATAAATCCAATGTAAAATAAAGAATAACTTCTCCCAGATTTTGTTCAGAACTTTCAAAGCCTTTTCATTCTTGCTCAGGTACTGCTTTTGTTCACTAACAGAGCTATCTGCCCAAGATAAAAGAAAAAAGATGCCTCAAGGCTAACATTCAGACCTAACCCCCCCCCCCCCTTCCCACCACCACCACCTTTGAGTGAACTAATTAGTGTGATTACTGTAAGGATTACTTGTCTGCGTGTCATTTGAGCATTCCTGTTTCCCATCCTGGTAGCTCTTTAGCTCTTTATCCCTATCTTTCACTTCTACGCTAAAGCAGATAAGAGTACAGCTTGTACATATAGTCTTGTGATGCAGAGTCAAACCACCAAAGCCTCAGTTTGGAGAGGCAATGAGTTCTGCAATTTGGGCCGGAACTGTAATTGCTCTGCTTTGCATCAACAGACTGATGCTTGCTGAAGGCCTGGGTCCCATACAAACTCTTTCTGGCAGAGTAATAGAAGCAGATACGCTATCTGCAAAAATCTGCAGGCTCTGGAGCTTAAAACAGTTCCCATACTGTCCCTCCTCTGCTTGGCTAAAGCTGCAGAGTAAATGGCCATTTGGACTGTCTCCTGGTTTTTTCCTCTCTCTTCCTGACATGTGTTTTTATCCACCGACAACAAACACAACTAGATCAAAATAAAGAAAAACAAACACTAGCCAATAAGCAATGAAAAGGAGGACTAACAATTCATTTTGTGATATAGTGAACTGGAGCGAGTCTAGAAGGATTGGGCCATGTCTAATAAATCTCCGCAAGAGGCTTTTCATTTCTAATTACTTATTTCTAATAAAATAATATACAGATTTAGTTTCTGGATCTCGCTGAGATCTGCATTTACAGTTCTGGCTAGGGGTCATAAGTAAAAGTGTGCATGTGATTGTATGTGTAGTTCACACACTTAACAAATCAGAATGTTTGGAAAGCCAACAATGACTGTTAAAATGAACATCTCAAGAGATTTATGGGTCAATTTACAGCGTTGCATTTTTTTATGCAGAAACAAAACAGATGTAAGGTTATCTTGACTGCAAAGGTTTTATTAACAACAAGGCCCTGCAAGCTGAAAACCTTTCAGCCTGAGCCTGGACAACTGCCACCAAAAATGAAGAGCAGCAGCACAGTTTGGCAGGATATTTCTCATGACTACAGTAGGTGTGTTCATCAGAACCATACAGCAACATCTCAGAGGCCCTTGGAGCTGTGTTAAACGTTGATTTAAGATTATTCCATTTGTTTCGTTACTTCTCTGCATGACATATTTGCTGCTCCGCTCACTTAGATCAAAATGTCTGTGTGCTTCTTCGACATTATGTTGCATGTTTTTGATTTTCCTGCAGTTCCGAACCATGCAGAGACAAGAAGCTATAATGCTGAGTGATTTAAAGCAGGAGGCGCACACAGGAAGGAATTTCTGATTGATTGAAATAATGAACAGTTCAGTTTGTCAAAGTTAAAGCCAAAGGGTCAAAGGGCAATGCTTCTCAAAGAACAGACAGGAGTTGTCTTATCCGCTAAAAATCAGCCTGCTGTGGCTCTGTTGTGTGTGCGAGTTTGCTCTCTTTGAAGCTCGGCATTCCCGTAGGTATAGCATGGCGTGACTCGAGCCGAACAGGGTGAGCAGACCGATGAGGGGAGATGTTCTGGTTGTGGTTATCGGTGCGCTATGCTGGCATCCAGGCAGCACAGCATGTTGGAGAGATAACAGGCCTTTAGGAGGGAAAGCAGGGGGGAAAGAGAGAGTCAGTCCATCCACCTTTTAATACAATGTGACTAGGCCTCCGCCCAAGTTGCGGACAATTGAAGTCTGAGCCAGTAATGCACATCTGTGCCTTATTTTATTGCTGTTCAATTTTGCGTTGGTATGCGCAGAGGGCAACAAACAAAGCACAGTTCCACCTTGTTTCCATATTCCCAACTGAAAACTCCCTGCCTCCCCCTCTGCCTTCCTCTCTCCCCCCACGTGGAGACCCATTTGGACACACATAGGCATGCATTACAGAGAATGCAAAGGTACAGATCTTATATTGAAGCAGCATTCCAGTGTAGCCCCCATGGGGTAGATGACAGGGTTTTACTTAAAAGAAAAAAGGCACGCAGGGGGAGACTTCAAGTCTGAAGAGGATATTAGAAAAATACATTGAAAAAAGTCGCCTCTGGCAATTTTTTTTTTCACTTTCAGGAACAATTTTGTACCTTTCCTTCAGAGGGAAAAGTGCTCAGTTTAGAGGGGGCAGGAGGAAGGGAGGGATGCTGTTTTTCTGGGTAGGTCTGAAGTGCAAAGGATGTAATGAAAACCAACTGGCAGGCAGTCACTATCTATCTATCGTGGCGCAGGACTGCATTGACATGGAGAGGAAAAACAGGCCCTCTTCTAATCCAGTCAGGCCTGCACTTCTCCTTTTGTTTCCGTCTTTCCTCCCCTCTCTCTCCTTGTGTTTCATTTTCAAGAAACTCAGTTGATGTTTTCACAAAACAAGAGAACAACTTACAAGCTGGATGATGATGTGAGCTGATGTATAGCTGAGCTAAGGTTATACATTTCTTTGTCAGAGACTAAACTCCACCTAAATGTCACTTGTTTTCCTCCAGACATCAAGAGCAAGCCGTTAATTTTAATATTATTTCTCCTTTTATCAATATGAACACAAATTTCCCATAAAGATGTGTTGAGTCTTTGTTTTGATCTTAAAATATGCTTTGCAATATTATATTTTGGTTATCTAAAAGAGAGAAGCACATCAGTTTTCAGAGGATAAAATGCAAATGAACCAGGTGGGATTTGTAGTCCTGAATATCTGTGTGTATGTGAATGTGAGGATTCAGGACTACACAGACTGGTTCCCCAGATATGTTGCGTCCCACCTGGCCTCCCAGTGTAAGCGGTCTTTGGGTCGACTCTGAAGGCCTGCAGCGGGGGTTCAGTCTGCAAGGCGATAAGACTCTAAAGAGAGCTCTTTCACACCCGTGCTGCTTCCTAATCCACACCACGCCACCCTAACCACCAAGCCCAATATTAGCGTTCCTGCAGCTGGCCAGTCCAGGTAATGGCTATGAGCATGTTTGTTTGATTGTGTGTGTAGTGTTCCTGAGCTCTGAGAGGCATGTGGTTCTGTCTATGGGCATTTTTACTGTGATGCAAATTTGATATTTGAAAAAGCTACCAGGAAAGTCTTCCATTGACAATAATCCTTTATTATTGTTTTCCAAAGATTTACCATCTACAGTATTTTGGCTTAAAGCTATAGAGCGTAACTTCTACAGGTCCGTAAATGTCCATTTCACCCAAGCTACTACTAGAGAAGATGACACAATGCTGATTAAGCCGATTGGCTCCTCTAACACTCTCCACTAACTTTTTTGTGTTCCGGTTCCTACCCGAACCCCGAAACTGCATAGTGTCAGTGTAAGTGAAACAGACGCTCTCAAGCAATGATGGAGGTGTCATCCAACCTATTGTGAGTTGATGTACCATCACATGGATATTGGGTATATATTTTGAGGGCTCAAAAACAGTGTTGCTTTAAGGGACAGTTCATCCCAAAATCAAGAATACATATATTTCCGCCAACCTGTAGTGCTATTTATCAGTCAAGATTGTTTTAGTGTGAGTTGCCAAGTGTTGGAGATATCAGCTGCAGAGATGTCTGCCTTCTCTCAAATGTACAGGAACTAGATGGCACTCGGCTTGTGGTGCACAAAGTGAGAAAAAAAGGAAAAAAACAAAACAACAAAATTGAAAAACTCAACAGCAATGTCTTTTTCCATGATCCAGTTACTCAAGATAATCCACAGACCTTGTTGTGAGCAGGAAATATTTTCTTTCTATTGAACTATATCTGCCAACTGTATCACTGTGCAGAATGAAGCGTGCATCTACTGCGAGCTCACTTAGCACCGCTGAGCTAGCTAACGTCACAGCTCAGATTCGCCATTCATGTTTACATCACAAGCTCTCTCTCAATCAGCTTGTCAATTAATCAACTAAACATTTCACAACAACAGTCAAAAATACAAGCTTTGTGTGGATGTCAGATCCCCCAAAAGAAAGACCAACAAGTAACTTGCATTTGCAGAGCTATGACTTCAGTTTTCACTGAGGCTGCATCAGAGCTTTTCACTGTATAACTCAGCCTACAAAGACATTTTACAGCAAACACCATCTTTGGTATGAACATGAACGTAAGAAGATTTGTTTGTCAGGTTGATGAATACAGGAACTGGCTTGTGCATTTGGGAATGTCTATCAAAGTCCATTCAACAAAGCCAAAATCCTTCTATAACTACTGAGCTGCTGTGGTTCACTGTGACATTTAAAAGCATAAAAACTGAACAAACTAATGAATCATGCAAAATGTTACAAGTTTGAGCTGAATTGAGATTATAAATACATCACATAAGGTATTTTTTCTGCAGTGAAGGGAAGCACAGTGGTGCCTATTGTCGCTGGGAAACATTTATGGCCGCTGTTCTGCAGTTAAACGTTTGTTAACACTCCATCCACCCTTTTCCTAATCATCAGCCATTAGTAAAGTCCAGCAGGCTCCTCTCATTAACCAGCCCAAGCTGACAGGTAGAGAGAGCCTTTCATTCTCTCCACATTTATTATTGCCTACTTTAATGAGCACTTAGGACCATCACCTCCACTCTGTGATTTATAGCATTTTCAGCAGAGATCAGAGGCCCAAGTCCGCCTTGCACCTATGAAGCCGGCAGCCTTTCCTGACACCCCAGGCCGGCCTGGGCACTGGGGGGACACAGCTGGGCCCAACATGGCAAGAGGTGTGAAGTCCCCGGGCTTAATGAGCTGATGGAAGAGGTGGATTACAGACGGGGTCAGAGGTGATGGGACCGGGGCCACAAAGGCTGGTATTAGTATCCATGAGCCAGATTAAAACAGGAGAGATTAACACCATCAATGTGTAGTCCTGGAGAATTCCTCACAGTCAAAATGCACATTCTTGGATGAATTTACAGGTCACCTGTGTGTGTCTGTGTGTATCATACGAAGACATACAGCAACATAATAACAATGACAATTACCCATGCAGGATATTGATCTATATCAGATGGGATTGTTATTGTTGAGACCGCTAATGGATTAGCTTGAAATAAAATAAATAAAAACTTAATCGTTATCCTCTCACCTTCATGTCCCAAAAGCATGAACATTTTCCAAAAAGCAAAATCATTCCTCTAAACAAACATGCAGCATAATCAGTGTCCTCTGAGGCCAAATGATTGCACTGTGGATCCAAAAGACTGGTGTTTATGTCATTATCTCTTAAATTTTCCTGACTTGACAGCTCTCTGCTTACAAACAGACCATACAGTAGCAAGCAAGTCTTTCATTAGCGTAAATATATCTGTGAACCACAGCATAATCAGTATGTAGAGTCAGTGCAGTTGTGTGGCTATTAAATATTTTCATTATGCAGTGCAAGTTGTTTGGAGAAATTAAATGCACAAGTTTTTATTTTATCACCAGTTAAGATCTGATAAAGACTCTAAATCTCATTTACAAGAGACACCTGGCAAGATAGCAGCATCAGAAAGAAACCAACAATATTACACAAAAATGATAATGACAGAAGATTTAAAAAGGACGCATAAAAATGGTGCCATGTAAATTCTCTTATAAACCAACACATTCTCTCTCCCATCTTGTCAAATACTGGGTCAATGGCCTGTCACGTCAAAATATGAAATGCAATGTATCCCTCCTGGGTCAGTATTACGAGCATAATATAACATAATACATCACTGGCAAAGTATGCTAAACATACTAGCACACCATGTCATTATTAAAACAACTTGGCTGACTTTTGGTTTCACACCGGATACAAACAGCAGGCTCCCAGGTAAAAGTCCACAATTTGTTTGACCCATTCACCTTGCTCTTATACTATGATAGTTGCTTGGGGCATCAACAACGCTGTTTCCTTGGTTGTCTCATACCACCGCCAAAGGGTGCCTTGTCACTCTGCAGTGACACCGACAGGCCATTGACCAAGCATTGGTATTTAACAAGTCAGGAGTGAGACCAGGTTTTAAAAACAGTCCATTGTCTAGGAGCACACTGCTTAAAAGAAATGATATATTTTAGTTTAGATCTAGTTTATTTATTCTTTGAAAATATATTTTTCTTTTGACCTTAGACTGTACTGAGGTCCACAGACATAAAAATCACTGTGATAAGTGAGTGGAGGCACAGGAGGCAGGTGGTCAGACCACTGAAGTCACATGTTTTGACAGCCCAATGGAGGAAGTTATTCTTTGAGAGGTCAGGGTCGGGTTAGCCATGCTCCTCAGCTGCCCTGACCCTGTGAGTAGATCTACCCATGAGCACCTGGGGGAGATCAGTCATTATCAAAGCAGCCAAGGCTGGTATGACACTGTACCTGCATCAGCCTCAGTCGGCCACTGTTTCCTTCTAGCCCTGACCCCAAACAGTCAAGTATCACACAGGTGAACATGATCTGCCTCAGTGTTCCCTGTGGTGCTATCAATCCACCCTGAGAACCAGAGATTCCACCCACCCTGTCCCTTTTTCAACCAATTTGCCCCGGCTGCTCAGTTCTCCTTCACAGCTAACACTCAAAACAAAACAAAATATATCATCTTGTCTTCAATCTCATGGTCTCTGATTCTGTGACCTGTGAGCCTGCACCCCCCTTACTTGATTATGTGATTGTTTCTTGTTTGCTGTGCACAAGTTTACATCCTGCTGAGTTTAAGTGTGTGATGCTTGAAGGCCCAATCTTAACCATTTACATAAAGTATGTTAACACAAAATTTAAGAAAAAAAGCATGATCATGATACAATGTATGGGCCAGTTTCACAGGTGTAATGGAAAATATTAATGATGTCAACAAACCTAGAACATCCTGAGAAAAATAGGATAACTCAGTTTGAATTGTTGTCTACTGAATTTCAAAGACTTTGTTATTATTTGGATCACTGTATGGCTTTTAAGTGACATGACCCCTAAGCACCTTAGAACAAGAAATTAACCACAGACTACCAAAGGACAATCACAATATATAACATTGTACTACAGCAGCCCAGTCAACAGAAGTAAATATTGTCTGTACCTTTATGCAAAGCATGAATATGTGTTTTCAGTGGATTTTTAGCTACAAATGTAGGTGTTTTTTTAGCAACCTGATGCTGTTTTACCACCAGGGATAGTGCAACAAAAAATGATTGTTTTCAACCAAGACATTGATAGCTTGTCCAACCAGTTAGTGTACTACCAAAACTGGTTTTTCATGCTCAAACCTAATCCTTTGTGGTTAAACTTAACCACACATTAACTACAGCATTGTTAAAACATAAAGTTTCATCATAGCTCCTATATAATAATGTACAAACATAATCCGTGGTTTACAGAAATGTACCATGCCATCATTTTACTGGCGACTGGGCTGATTGCAGCCATTTTGCAAAGAAAAAAAATCAAAGCTGTTGACTTACTAGTCTGCACAGTCATTTAGGTTATAAACCTGCAATTTTTCATGTGCTGATGCACCATATTTAATTTTTCCATTTCACTGCACTCCATTTTATTTTAAGTGCACAACTCTGCATTGACCTCAGTCCATCAGGGCACAGAAGCACAATGAGGGAGGAAGTCCAGCGAACCCATGCTGTGCTGGGACATTAACTGTGGAGGCACACAGGCCATGAAATGTATGCCTCTTTAGAGAGAGCTTTTTATTCGCCTTTAAAAGGGCTGTAAACTACCTTACAGAGCCCTGATCAGGAGACCACAGGCACAGTGACACCAGCTTCATCGGTGCTAAGGCACTGACTCTCACTGTCCAGTGTCCGTCAACGCTGCTGGAGGAAATGGGATACAGGAAGTAGATATGAATTCATCTTTGGGGTCGAGGGGACTTTTGTCCAGCAAGCCTAATTTGAAACAGGAGTCTTTTCAGACAGCTCTATCTGGCTCCCACTTGTACTGTCTGTCCAACTGTCCCCAGAGAGCTGCGATTTATGGAGCAGAGAGGGGAGTGCAGCCTGTGGGATGGAGCAGATTGTTCACGGATCTAGCTTGTCTCTGGCATGAGGATGAGAAAAAATAGGAGACGGGCAGAGCTGGGTGAGATAGCATGAGTTACAGGAGGACTAAAAAAAAACCCCGGAGATCCTTATGAAGACATCAGTGTCTTTACTTCACATCTGCCCAAGATTTCCCCACAGCCCATCCTGTTCTGGGGGAAAGTCAGTCCTCTGGGGTTTGATTGAACCTGTCTTGTGTCTGATCAGATAGTGGTCATCATGGCAACGTGGTTGAAGAGACAAAACATGCATCCATATGGTTACATATAAAGACACACAGACATGTACAGTATATCAGCACACAGGCACACACAACATAAACACACACTTTGTTTACTCTTGGTACATTTTCCTGCGGCTCCAAAGTGACTATCAGATGATATTCTGCAGCGATTGTGTGCCTGGGCCCTGCTGGGGGCTGGTGAGGCTCCACATCTCACAAAAGCGGAAGTAAGATAGATGGTATCATTTTGGACGGTGTGTTTGACCAGTGCAACGCACAAACAAAAGTGATACTTCTACCGAGATGAGGGCGCTGTCTGTGTCAGAAAAGACAGGATAAAAAGAAGAAAAAAATGAGGGCAGTGGATGCTCCACCATGCTCTGACATCCTGTCCACGGCCTCAGTTCTCCAATTTATGCACCTTGACTCAAATCCCTGAAACAAACAAGTATGATAGCATGGTACAATATGCAAAGTCTACAATGGTAAAAATATGGGTCCCTCAAGAAAAAGGTTGGGAACCACTGCGCTAGAGGACTGCACTGTATCACTTGAGGGCTTTACTGATACCAAAGTGCTCTGTTTGTAGATTATTTTAGTATCTTTGAGAATGCCAATAACTTCCAAAGGCCTCGATAAGATAAGTCTAAACATGCAAACATTTTGGGCATGTGCTCTCCTTGAGGTTGACAAATGTCCTCTGCAAAAGCTGCATTCAGGAATGCATGCTGACAGCTTCATGGCCTTGTCTAAAACAGAGCCGGCATGATGGATGGTGCCCTTCTTGACATTGCCAGCTGTTTGTGTATTTGCGTATTGACATCTACATGTGTATGTCTGTGTGTGTAGATGAGGGACATTAGATTTTCTTACCTCTCTGTATGCTTTTAACAACCAATATGGTCATCTGAATATACGCTTTTGATTAAAGTACTTTTTCTCCAGTATTTCAATTCTCAAAAGTACCATGAAGGATAGGTTCTCTAAACGCAATATTCAAATGTCCATGTGTTCATTGAAAGGGTTATTGGTTGCTGTAATTGTTCCCCTTCCATATTAGCCACAAAAACAAAAAACTAAACAAACCCCCCTAAAGGGAAATTTCGGTTTATTTCAACCTGTCTCCTATCATCCTAAATTTGTTTCAAGTGACTAGTGACATAAAAATAATACTTAACACGTTAGCTGTTTGCCTAGATACAGCCGGGGCACATAGTAGCGTCAGACCTTTTAGCTCTGCTTTCCAAAGCGCGGCCTAAATCTCGCGAGAACAAACAGCTGGAAGGCTGAACCGGACAGTAGCCTGAACAGTTCATTCATTTATTTTATGAAAGATTTAGAGAACAATGGCTGACTTTTTGCCAGACTTCGACTTTGTGGAGGAGGAATTTGATTTTGCAGAGTTTGATGGCCGCCCTTATTTATTTGAGCCAGAATACACTGACGAAGAGCTTCGTGGAATTGAAGAATGGAGGAGGAGAGAGAGAGAGGTGCAACAGGTGGAGGACGAGAGAGGAGGAAGGGCTGCTGCAAGGCTGCGTAGCTCTGGAGATTGGTGGTGTACCTGTGAATGCTACGCCCCAATGCCCACTGAAGAGGAATGCCTCTGTTGCAAGGAATGGGACCGGTTGCAGCCTTATTTTCAAGGTCTCATAATCTAGGCTAACGGCTAACATGCTAACTATTATTTTTATGTCACTAGTCACTTGAAACAAATTTAGGACAATAGGAGACAGGTTGAAATAAACCGAAATTTCCCTTTAAGTAATTTCACTGAATATCTTATTGGTACTTCAACAGGCAGTGTTTGCTTGCTCAATAACACAAAGGTCACATTTCGCTCTACAAAGACTGCAACTTTTAAAGATACCCACTTGATTTTTCTAGCTCAGACTGCTTTTTCTTTGGTGAAGTTTGGAATTAATTCCTACACAGAATATGGACTGTGGGTTAAGTTACTTACATTGAAAGTGCTTTATCAGGAGGTCTTTTTGTGGCCTGTATGAACAGAAGAAACAATTGCAGCCAACAAAAACTCTTTCAATGCCCATATTGGCAGGTAAGCATCATTGTAAGAGACTTCTTTTGATGTTCTGAGGATTTATTGCATGTTACAGTGATTGGGCTCTGGCTTCTATTACTTTTAAATGACTTCAAAGTCGAAGCAAATACCCTCTAATTAAAGCTGAAAGTCAAACATTTAACCTCATAGTAATTGTCTTATTTGTATCTAATGTGCTGGGGTACAAATAGTACTTCATTTCATTTCTTAGTCTCCATTTATATATTTCTCTAACTCTAACACTCTGAATTAAGTCCCACTCAGATCATATAGTGCACTGAATCATTGCACTGTAGCAGCAAAAAGAGGAGCACCACATACACATCTCACCAAAGCAAACACTGAAGATAGCTCATTGAAAAGTCAGAGGAGAATTTACTTGGCAGAGAAAAAAACATGCTGAATGTGGAATTCAGGCTCAGTTTGTGTGTGTGGAGGTTATATGACCAGACGGGGTGCGAGTGAAAGAGAGTGTGGTGACCTGTAACAGCTCCATGACTCCAGTCTGGGGCTTTAAAATCCACACGCCGGGGTCCTGGATTGAACCCGCAGCAGACCTCACTTCAGTATAGACAAGGCAGCCCCAATGGGAAACTGATTGTTTATTTAACTACTGTTTTATGGAATACCTAGTGACAGGAAGTCCTTAAAACAGCAGCAGTTGCTATTTATATAGTCCCTTTTTGGAGTAAACACCCTCCCTTGCCCCTCCTCCCTCCAGCAGACACCCTGCCGTTGAGGAATGCACCCATTCACAAGCTGGTGGCCATCTTGGAAGTTTGCCTCTCACTTCCTGTTTCCATGGCTACACTCCAGTGCTATGGGAGATGATAAGCACTAGCAGTCTCGAGTCCTAATCCTCTTCATCTAGCTCATTTTCTACATCACTTCATGCCATTCAGAATGAGAAGGAAAAGCCAGTTAGCCGCAACAAGCGTCACATTTTTACGCACTTAATCCCTGGATTCACAGCAAATTTACACAAAAGAAAACAAAGGTGGATGCATTTGTTTGTTTTTTTAAAATCAGAAATCAGTCCAGAGCTGCACTGATTTGAATGCAGACCAGTTATGCTTGAGTCTGGTATACACATGTTTGTGTGCGGCTATGGGGCAGCTGTATTCTGATCTGCTCCTCCAGCGCTGCACCATAAATCACAAGGTCACCATGAGCCTGTGGGACCAGAGAAAACATCAGTGTTAAACAGGAATGAAATTTCACTTCAGCCTCTTCCTGCTCCACTGCTCCCCTGATACCCACTACAACCAACTCTTGAATGCTTTATCATGACAGCTTCACGTCAGTGCCGATTCGGATGTTGGGGATGAGACCGGAACAACATGTCCGTACAATTTGGGAATCCATTGTAAATCTGAGCTTTGTGGAAGTGATATAGTGCAGGGGAGCAGAACAGTTTTCATGGCTTCACATCATGACTTCTTTTCAAAAATGGACTGGTAATAGATTTTGTTACATTACTCAAAAAATGTCTTTAGATACTTCTACTCTTTTGGAAATAATTTTTGCAACATAAATGCCAGCGGGTGTTCTGCATCTTTTCACATTGTGACAGTTTTCATGTACAGGTAGTAGTCACAAAAAGTGTTTCCCAAGGTCTAATTCTCCAATGATCAGCCACAGATTACTAAACATCATACTTTTAATAGAAATGTAAAAGTATTGCCGTTTACCTTTGTATAAAAAGTAACAGAGCACTTTTACTTTTACAAAATTAATGTCATTAATGCCATTAATTGATGCAGAAAATGTAGCCTACAAATGTGTGCATAAAAAATGACCAGAAAATTAAGTGTTTGATGCTTAAAGCACTCCACCCCCAAACCCCCAGTGTCATATGTGTTCTTCCCAAGTTGTTAAATGAAACCTGCACCCTTGTCTGTGTGTGTGTGTGTGTGTGTGTGTGTGTGAGAGAGAGAGAGAGAGAGAGAATATCATTTTTTTTTACCTGCCAAATCCCTCTGTGGATCAAAACAGTACCGCATGTCTGTCTGAAAATCTTATGATCATCAGGTCAGAGCTAAATATTTCTTTTTAAAAATGTACTTTGTTGCCTTTAATCAATAAATATGACAGATGATCTTAAGGTGGAAAGAACATATGAGTTTGTGTTTTGTCACTTGTTAAAATTTGGTAAGATCAGTGCAAAAACTTCCTTTCTCCTTGGTTTGTATAGTTCTATCCCTGTAAGAAAAGCAGTGGCTGCGTTCATGTGACTGCATATTTTATAATGTTAAGTTGTGGACAACTCAGGCAAAACAGAGGCAGTGTGAAAACTGGAGTTAAGACAATTTTATGCCCAGTGGAGTTCTCACAGAGACACAATATTGGACAGGAGAAAGCTTTAAAGATGGTCAGAGGATGTACAGGGTCACTGTGGTGTCATTTGGGATGCTCAGGATTGTTCTACATGGTAAAGCCCAGTGAGACGTGTGAATAAGTGAGATGTTACAGACTGATGAAATTCCCAGAGAGCCTACGATGGATAATGTGAGCCCACCACAGTGATGCAGAAACCAGATGGAGAGAGGTGCTTTCAAATTTCTCTGTCTTTTTCACATCCATGAACACACACACAACCGCAGGCGCATACCCAAACCTTCATACAGAAAGAAGCAACACACACACACACACACACACACACACACACACACACACACACACACACACACCTGTCTAAGTCATAAGATATACAGCTCTCCAAGGGGAAATCCATTTAGTCTATGTTGTAAAATATTGTGATTTTCTCACCCTTGTATATATTTCTTTGCGAGCACAAAGTCATCCTTGTCTTATAAAAACCTATGAAAAAGTAGATATTTCATATTTTTGCAATTGTCCTACTCCATGCATAAGCACTCCAGAAAAAAGGCAAACATGCCTATTTGTGGCATTTTACCCACAACATCTGCTTTCCAGTAGGCCTAATTACATAATGTTGGGCATCAGATCTGACAATTACAACAAACAACAATTAAGCTTTGGTATTTTCTCCTGCTGATGAATCCACAAACCCTGACTGGCTCAAACAGAGGGATGGTACTCCTGTTATCTGAAAGTGCTTTTTAATAGCACTGGGAGTCAGGCGTCCCTCAGGCCCCTGCTGACAGAGTCAACACAACCCAGGGCTGCTTTGCAGGTCATAAACACTCTGTTGACAGTGGTCAGAGGCTTATTATCCTCAGACCAAAGGACAGCAAGCTGGAGGTACTAACTCCAAACAATCCCAGCCTGCGGATTTAGACAAAGCCCTTGTTAGCTGGTCTCCTGCCATTTCCCCTCCTCTAAGCTAAATCATGACATCACACAAGGAAAGTCAGTATTTTAATGTGTAAAATGTAAACTGCTTTTGTTTTGCAGCCTCTGCATGATCATCAAGTGATCTTGCATTGGCTGAATATGTTGTACTCTATTGATATTTGATCAGGGCTGGTATGACTAAGGAAACAACCTTCATATCAGTTCAATGTGGGCCAGAGGTCACTTCTGCTTTGTGTGTGCTTAGTGTTTCTGGTGCTTCTGCTCACGGTGAGCAGCTCGCTGAAGCTGCTGCGGCTCAACAGTGTGGAGCTGGCCGCTCCGCACAGATAAGTGGGCATGTACCCCAGGGGGTCAGAGACAGCCGAACCCTCAGTGGATGAGAAGTGTCTGTGCTGTCAGCTTTGGTTCCCAGCATGGCCTCTCCTCCTTGGTCGCCCCTCCCGCCCCTAGAGAGCCCCTCCCTCGCCCTTTGTGTGTGGACCCTGCTCCCTGCGGACTCGCCGCTCTCTGGCCTTTCACATGCGACTGTGTCCAATCACCCTGCTCACCCCCCTCTGAACCCAGAGCCTCCGTCTCCATCTCCAACCAGCTCCTGACGCTGAGAGAGAGACAGAGAGAAAGAGAGAAATGGCTTTCACAAGGTTGAAGAAAAGAATTGCTCATATTAGAGATGATGATGAAAAAAGTGGACTGTACTGTCTAATGAGACATACTTGTACGTCTAATGAGACTAACTGATTATTATCATCAAGCTTAATAAGCCATATATTATCATTTAATAAATCAGTAATAAAACAAAGACATGCTGTGCAGGAACTGTCAGTTACTGTTTGTAAACAATGTCAGCAGTAAAAGGGAAAGTGAAATCAAACCCCACATTCACTCTTGTTTTGAAACCAGCTTTGTCCTCTTGGCATTTCTCCTCACTGTATTTGCAGTTTTTTTTCGTAGCTTCCTCTTGGATGCGTGCTGTTTATGGTCTGGCACCTGGTCATTACCTTTGTACAGAGTCCCAACCCCCCCTGCTTCCTGCGCCAAGGAACGTCCCATCCACAGCAAAGTTAGAAGAAATTAAGAAAATACAGGAAGAGTCTCTGCCAGGTTGTGAAAAATCCATTTGCCTGGTCAATATTCGCAGTAAACCTGCAGTTATACATGTTAATGAATCACCTTGACCAAGGGTATGGGTTTTGTTTCAAAACCCAAGGGCATGGGGTTTGTGGCTCCACTACTGGGAAATCTTGAGCATCATATCTGCATTACTGCATTCTGGTAAATTTTTATGCACCAATTTGTGCTTTTTCTGCATCAATCTGCATCAATTTATGGTGCTAATGTCTTTATTATTGTCATAATATAAGTCCTCTGCTACTTTCTCATTTTTATGGGGGAAGAAAAATGCACATTAAAAATAGTGAAGTGGACATGTCCCCCTGCGTTGTCAGGAAGTTGAAGGGCGGTGGATGGCGTGACACCCAGGTGAGACAGCTGCCAAGCTGCAGACACTTTTTGAGACCCGTAAATAACGAAACCGGTTGTATTTTAGCTGTATTTCCAGCAGTTTTGCAGGCTCCAAACATGAGTGTTTTTAGCAACCCATCTATGCTTTTGTCACACAGAGACATTGCTGTTTTTCGTACCAGGATTGTGCCCCTAAAACCAGGTATTTTTAGCCAACATATAATCTTTTCCTGACCATAACCCATTGTTTTGGTGCCTAAACCTATCCTTGGTTTGCAGAAATGTACAATACCAACATTTTTTCTGGCGATTGGGTTGGTTTATTACATTTATAAAACCCCTTGTTAAAACTCATAAAGCTTTTGTAATGTATGACATTAGAAAGTGGTGCTGATAAGTGACTTCACAGTATGTAGAGAAAAACTGCACTCTTCGAAGTGACAGAAAATTGGCAAAAAGATAGTTTGGTCCAACTGTGAAAACAGAGTTGAGGCATCCGTCCTTCATCAGTCCCGTCTCCACCACCTCCTCCATCTTGTTTTCCCTCTCCTCCTGTGTCAGAGGTTTGCTGGTTTGTTGGCTTTGGCCCTGACCGCCTGAAGGCTCGCACTGGGTCGACCCAGCCTCAGGAGGATTGGATCACACCTTCCATAGGAGTCAGCTGTCAGATGGTAAGCTGCACCTGCTGTCTGAAGCAGGGTGGGCCCGCCGCCGCCACCGCCACCGCCCGGCCAACGCTGGAGCACATAATTACTGCCTCAAAGATGATTATGCTGTTTACTCATGCCCATACGCACAACAGATGACTGTTTCACACTCCCAGCTCCCTCTCCCCCGCCTCTCTGTGAAGGCGTTTCACCTAGTGATGAGGAAATAGCTGCAGCCAACCAACATTCAGCCCATCCAAGCAACAGGTCTGATGCCAGAAATGACCCGTAGCTATTAGCTGTTCAAACATCCCCCTCCCACATAACTTTATTTCAATTCAATGGGACCAGTGAGAGCTGGTTAAATCTACATGGCACAGTGTATGCCACTGAAAAATGAGAACTGCCTTTATGGCTTTGAGGCTGTAGATAGAACTGTCAGTCCTCATCAGAGATGTAGCTTTAGGTATAAACAATATACACTTGTGCAGACACTTGACTGTTTTAATTCTGGTCTTGTTAATAATAAAAAGTATTCCAGTAATCAGAGTGTGCAGAAACAGACAAAGAAAATTAACCTTGAGAGAAATTCTTGAAGTAAAACTTACATGCATGCATGTCATGGATAGTCAGTTAAACTTAGTTTAAGTCAAATGTTCATCTTTACTGTAAAGATTCTTCACCTTTGCAGTCTGACAGAAATGTCAGTGACATGAATCCTTTGTACTCATCTCAAGCTGATGCCAGTAATGAAGATTAAGGAAGTGTTTCTAGAAATATAATTAGTATTGTTTACACGTGTGGTAGGTTTTCTCATGATGATCACCTGCCTGCATGAGATGACAGTTTACTGGACATCACAGATAAAACCTTGTTATTTTATCCCATCCCTGCTTATTATAATTGCTAAAACAAACAACCTTAATATGTGTATGTAGCAATTACTAGACAGATGACATATTTCTTTATAGTGTTCAACTACTTCACAACTACTGAACTAATACATCTATTTATTATATCATGACATTTAATTCTGGATTAGTGTTCACTGGTGTAATTTGGGTTGTAAGATTTTTATTATGAAATTAGGCTATATATATTTGTCTGCCTTGGTCAATAAATAAGTGTCCACTATATAAGTCCATTGTTTCAGTACATCAATAAATAAGATTATTGATCCATCCCAATTAAGCCCGTATTGTGATGTGAATGTGCATCAAACAAAGGGAAGAATGATATCAGGTGATTCACCTTGATATGATAACAATGAGTCTAACAGGTAAGTGTGCACAGAGGAGGAAGAAGGAAGTTTTTTTTCTCGTTAGATTGTAAAACTTGTTAATGCACAGTCTATATGGGTAACACCCCCTCCTCTCTCTCTCCCTCCCCTCTCCAGGAGCCGTATTGAGCTGTGGGGCTGGGACATTCCTGGTTTGAAGACCAGCTTCGCTGCTGCCATGATTTGCTGAGCAATTCGACACTGGCTTCAAAGATGCGTGTGTGGAAGAGGCAGCGGTAGAGAGAGACGGAGACCGAGAGCTGGCGGAGAAGTTACAATAACGGGTTAGACAGAGTGTGTGTGCGCACCGAGCCGGGACGTAACGCTTTTATCTAAACACGCGGACTCCAAACTTCTCAAGAGAAAACTCTCCACCACCTCAGCTCGAGTTTAGACCAGGGGGAGTTGTCGCACCTTGGCCCCGAAGCCTTCGCTGCTCCGCGGGTCTGAAAACTCTCTTTCCCCACTGCACCTCCGGCTGTTTTCATGTTCCTCCCGTCGTCTTGCACTTTGAGCCCGTGTCTAATGGAGGGCCCCGTACGGATATGCCTCCAGAAGAATGCGTTTTGCTGCTAATTCACCCGGCGGCTCGCAGCTTTTGCCCTCCTGCAAGCGAGGTAAGGACGGACTGAGGGGAGGCAGACAAGGGAGTCCCGGGCCGGCTGGCTGGGAGCGGGTTTGGGGAGGCTTCGGTGTGCGCACCAGGCCAGCTGGTCTTCTCTGGGAACAACAAAGAAAAAGTGACGCTCAAAGAAACAGAGAGCTCCGAAGAAGCAGTTTAATCTGTACCCTAAACATTATTATGTGTTTTTTAAACTTTGTATAGTAGTGAAAGTGGAGACAGAGCACGGAGAGGCAGTACATGCTCCGTCTGTGTGGCAGTCTGGTAAACGGGGGCGCCCGTGTACGAATATTAATATTATGTTCATGAATTAACTGTCCACATTGAGACAACATCTACATTTATAACATTTTGACTCTAGATAGGCCTAATTACTACATGTGCTCCTTTAACCTCATTGCAATGATAACACTTTGATTATTGAAAATAAGATTTTTCTATATTAGTTTCTATGGAGTGTCAGAATAGGATTGTGCACTTAAGTTGTGATTTTGTTTACTTCAGGCGACATCTTTGTTTGATTATAATCTACAGACAGAAAAAAAAGTTAATTCAAGACTCAAAAGCACTTAGTGAAAAACCATGCTTTGTGTTTTCACCCCAAAGCATTTAGATTAGCATTAATATTCAGCAGTTATCTGTTATCTATTCTGACACAGCTCAGTGCACTGTGTTGTCTCAGAGGTGAATGAAACACTTAAATATTTGCTTGGTAAACGGCTCTAGAAGGCAGAGACACTGCACTTAACATCCCAGTTGAAAACAGATGGCCTGTGGCTGCATTTCTGCTTTGAAAGATGAAAGAACAGTTTTAGAAATGGCAAATATGTCCCTCCAGTGACACACTAGTGTCACAGTCATAAAAGGTGAAAATGTACTGGGAATAAGTAAAGCGCTGCTTTGTTCTAAAGTTGTACTTATCTTATGGATCAGCTTTGGGAGCCAACTGTCTGCCACACTTACCACTGTGCAGAAACATAGTGGCTTAGACTAATATTTGAAGTCGTGTTGTTTTTTTCCCCTCTTTCCAAAGACAGAGAGCCTTTATTGTTTTAGATAAATCCCCTGAGGGTGTCATAAATGTCGGTTTGGTAAATCAGTGTTGGTATTATTGTAAAATTTGGCAAGTGCACAAATAGCTGTGCAAAGCACATAATAGCAGCTACCTGCCTATGAAGGTGTCATTGTTTACTGATTAGGAACTGATTTTTGATTTGGGATTAGTTTAGATACATAAATGATAAAAAAAAACACTAGTGGCGAAGGGAAATCTTAAAAACATTGTAAAATACAGATGTGTAAGTAGGCTGATCAAGACCTTCAAACTGCCTTTGCTTTGTTCCTGTTGGCCCTATTTCACATCTTCAAAGTCTCACCCTTTCCTTCATTGTGGGAAGTGTTTCATAAACAAGAAACGTTTTTGATGTGTCAAAAAATGCCGTATGACTGAGTGTGCAAGTGTGTGCATGAGCTTTTTCTGCTCAGGTCTTGGTTTGTTGTGATCTGCACCGCTGCACTTCAGGAACTTTGAGGAAGACAACTTCAAACTTCAAATAGTTTTTGAGTCATAGGCAGACTTTTTAAACATTTAATATTAATCCACATTATTAAATTTGAAATACCTTTTTTTCAGTATCAAAGAAGTGAATGCAGTTTTGTTTTGCGTTGCTAAAACATTTTTTTGTAAAGTACATCATATACTCATCATGCAGATATAAATGTAAGAGGCACCAAATATGTTGAGGATTGTAAATATACTATCAATAACAATCCACTGTGAGACTTCTGCTATGCTCTTAAAGAGTACAAATAAAGAGGATGACAGAGTAAAAGTCATTGTAATGATGTGGCTGCACAGACAAGTTCCTCACTTCTAACCCTCAAGTAATTTCCTCTGTCTGCTGTTCGCCCCGATCATCAGAGCTTCACAGGGACTTTTGTTACATAGGGGTAACTCTCAGAAAACTGAACACTTAAAAGTTATCGAGAACAAAGTCTTGAATCCCTCTCGAATGCATGACATCCAGTCAGTGGGACACACATGGCTGCTCTCAGATAAAACACTTTCAAGTTCAAACAGTTGCTCGTGCATTGTTGCGTCGGTGGGGGACAAGAAGACACTTCCGATGCCTTTCAAATCCTTTTAGTGCTCCCCAATATTGGGTGAGCTTTTGACAGGGGCAGAGAGAGATTTGCTCTTTGTGTTAAGGGACGGTGGCTGACGGCGTTCATTTTAAAGGAGAAATCCTCCCTCAGGTTTTGATACTGAGTCTGTTCAAGGAGTTTTTTTAGTAAGGTGTTCTAATTTATTTTTCCTGCCTCCAACCTGCCTCACTCTAACTCAATTCAGTCCACGATTTCCCACTTTTCCTTGAATATCTTTCTTCCTCACTCTAACTACTGCTGCATTGGCTGCATTGCATTCTGGTCAGTCTGTGGAGAAATTGGTTGTCCTTTGGCAACTTAAGCATCCTGTTGTTAGGTTTTTTTTTCATAGAATATATAAAAATACTCTTTTGAACAACAAACTAGACCCATAAATCCATGCTTCAGTACCAAGAACTGGTGGATTTAAAGCTGAACATAAAGACTGCAGAGTATTTTTAGTATAACTGACCATGTTGGGATTGTGTGGGATTTTCCCCACAGCAACTACATATTGGTAATGTGATGGAAGTAGACAATGACTGAGCTTCAGAGCCATCTTTTTGTTTTCACAGCATTTTTTTGTGACTCGTAGGGGAATTAATAAACCATTAGTGGCCCGGCTCTTATCAGACAGACCCGAACAAAGCACAACTATGCCATTAAGCGAGCTCGAATAATGTTTGAGCCATTAGGGTGCTCGCTAATGATAAACACATGTTGCTGTAGGAGAACTATGTTAAGTGGGCAATTTGAATGTAAGCATGTGTAATGATACCAGCCGCTGCTCTCATAATGGCTCTTTAGATTTTTGTGATGCAGTATTATAATCACACAACCACATGCACACCAACAATGACAAATAATTGTTGAATAGTAGCAGTAAACGTCTTGTGTTTACAAAGTAACAATCAGGTTTCATTGAAGGTAAAACCAGGAAGTGAGGTTAAAAAAATCTCTAGTTTTGGTTTTGAAATAAAACTTTTTGTTAGTAATGATGCACTTAGTTGATCAGTTAACTGACAAACAATCAGTCGGCAAGGTCTTTTGATAACTTTGGGGTATTGTTATTAAAAATTTATAGAATGAACAAAACCCCTCAAAATAGTTGACAGTTGCACCCCTATTTTCAGCTTTAAAAATTTCAGTGATGAAGTGGATGAATGTCTATTGGAGGTCAGTGTGGCGGGAGAGGGTGTGTCTGAATGGGTGACTTAAGTGTATTTTGGGCACGTCCCACATTCTCCCATTTTCCGGGCCATACAGATGTAAGGGCCAGGCAGCAAACCTCAGCCCTGGCCCTAAAGCAAATGGAAAATAATTTAAAACCTAATGTGGTTTGGTTGTTTATTTGGTTTTTATTTGGTTGTGATTGATTGCTCCAAAGGATCAACTTTTGGCTGAGAAAAATGTTCAGAGAGTCATAAAACAGGAGACAAATCTAATTTTTTAGCAGCCACCTTATTTTTCATTATCATCACAATATTGTGACAGCTGTAATTAAGTCTTAGTCGCTTTGTAAATCTCTGATGACTAATCCATTTCAGCGTCTTAGTATAATAAAGCAGAATTTAGTGGACTGTTGTATAGTTGGTTTTTGACCCTCCAAGCAACTTAAAAACTAAAACCTGGCTTGTTTTGAACTCTTGACACATAGCCCTCCTTTTACTCTCATTGCTCAGGGATTGAGTCATACTGCAGCCTTTTTCCCATTTTCTAATGCTGGCCTTTACTCTGCAAGCTTCAGCTCTCATTCGTCAAGGACAGAGCCAGAGCTCAGGCCCCATTAGATGGACAGAGGGGAGTTTTGGGCAGCATGCCAAAGAGCCCCCATGTTCAAGGAGCCAGTGGGTGCTGATTGACAACACCCAGCAGCCATGAGCAGGGGGTCGATGGGAAAGATGGGCAGGTCGGAGACAGAGTTTGAGTTCTCGTGACTGCTGGGTTGGTGAGTGCACCCTGCAGCTGCAGTGCTAACAAAAAAAGACTTCACTTTCCACCCTCCGTTTCCCTCCCTAAATTTATTCGAGGGACAAGCTGTGAGTGGAATTGGATAAATTGAAGCTGTGTTGAAGAGGCCGTGAAGGCAAATGCAGTAGCTGAAGGTGTCACTCGTGTTTATATGAAGCTGTCATTGGTAGCACTTCTTATCTGCTCTGAGCTCACACTGTCATTATTTTAACTACACAATGCATATGTCTCTCAGTGGGACCCCCTTCCCGTTTTCTTCCATGTCCCCCTGCTCTGACAGATGATCCAAACAGCCCAGCGCTGACTCGCTTTACTATGCAAGCATGTTACTCCAGCAGGTTACAGATAGGCTGCATGCTTCCTCCCGTACAACTCCTCTGAAATGTCAAAGGTGAGCCGACTGTAGTCCGATGTGTACACCAGCTTTCAACAGATGGTCGTATTGAGTTACTAAAAATTCAGAACCTTGAAGGACCTGAAACTGGATAATGACTTTCGAGAGATTTGAGAAATGAAATGAGAAACATCAGGGCGTAATTGTTAAGACAAACAAACAGTTTTTGGAGCAGCAGAAACAGATGTTCCAGCCAGCCACCGAAATGCAGCGGGATGAAGCCGTACAGGCTGGAGATAGGCAGGCTGAGGAGGTCTGCTTCTTCTCTGAAGATGGCTTGTTTTCTTTAATGTAATGGAAATACAGTCCTCGACTAAATATATATGTCTGTGTTCTTAATATGATAAGGGAATGTAAACTAATACCCCACACAGTGCTATTGAGGAAAAACACACTGTCCAGCCGGTTACAGATAATGAAAATACCTCAACAGCAGATGGACAAGAGCAGTTTGTGTGACTCAGAAGGCCACAGTTTGATAAACACCATAACTTTTACTGTAGGATGAAATCTTATACATAGATGGAAAGACCAAAAGGTTACAACAGGCTGCAAAATACTTCGTTCCGAGCCGTTTGAAGCACGCTGCGAGTCTTTTTTAGCCATACAGTTTGAAGTTTGTTACTTCTGTATATGCCTTTTTATTATGTGCTTATAATCATTTTAGGGTATGCTTTTAGGCTTATGCAGCTATATGTGCCTTCAACATGATGCAGAACACCACATGCATGAGAGAGAACAAAAACCTCCCCAAGAGGGTTCGACGTGGCATTTTACACAACGCTCATCTCTCGCCAAAACCAACAATTTTTCTCATAATTGTCGTGCAAATATATGATGAGACCCATTGTTTTGTAGCCTTGTCTTGTGTAGTATTCTTAATGATTCCTCAGCCCTAGGGAAGATTTCAGGGAGTGAACTTCTGAACCGGACCCTCGCTGACAGCTCTCACAGCAAAGTATTTCAGAACATTCGAGGGGATTTTTTTTTTTTTTTGCATCCTCAGCGTCTTCCTGTTTGCAAGATTCATTTCTTTTTCCCTTCCTGAAACTGACCCTACAAAATATGCCTGACTTAGTCCGTCACCTCAGTGTGGGCCCCCAAGAGTTAGAGTCTTTTCTTCCTGAAACTGTGAGCAACCACAGCTTTCTATTTCAAATGTTGAACCAATAAGTCACATCTGACATGGGTTTTCTGTGAACCAGAATGTGTGTGCTGTTGAAAAGCCAGCGCAAGGATCAGCAAGACTATATTAAGGCAAAACTAGTGGCTGGCACTCCCCTCTGGCTGACAAACAGGCTACTTGTTTGAAGGGCTGTTTTTCTCCCAGATCAGAGTGTGAGGCAGTGCGGGTACTGCTGCTGCCTGCCTCTGGGTCTGTGGTTATGGGTGCCATTTTGGGCCTTCCCTACTACAAGATGTAGCCCCTTAGGGAGCAATGGAACCCCTTATTTATGGAAGATATTCAAAGTGAGTGTAGGAATCTGAGCCAGAAGGATAAAACATGGTTGGTTCAGCCTTCTGCATTGTTCTGGGAAGATTGTAGCAGATACTCTGCATACTGTGGGATGTATTTCTGCCTTGTGATGACTGAAAACACATCCCTGGTTTGACTAACTCTCATCAAGTAAAATAAATCACTGTCATCTCTCTGTGGTGCTCCTACAGTAGCAAACACACACAAACCTATGCACTGAGTTACCATACGCCATGGTTTCTGTATTATTGCTATGTTTTGCTGTTGTCATGAGGTTGTGTTTCTCTTGGCGCCTTCAGGGCACTACGTCATCTGCCAAAAGCTCTTCTCACCTCCAATGTTGCAGCAAGGAGCAGCCCGGACGCTAAATATGTTGCAGAGTTTTTTTTTTTTTACGATTTGACCAAGAGCCAGAAGTGGAAACTTAGATGGTGTGTGTGTTGACGTATCACCACCAAGTTTGTTTTGTGATCACTTGATTGCCGCACAACAAGCGTGGAGTGTTACAAGGCGAGACGGATAAACATTTAGACAAACTAAATAAAGCATTTACACACTCTGTTTGGGACTGCATATTTATTTTTGGGGTCTTCAAACTTGTACGTACAAGGGAGCTGGTTTGTTTGTTTGGGTTTTTGCAAGAGATTTGTGGAGTTGGTGAAGAAGACTAATTATATTTTAACCTTTTTTATGTGTGTTTGTTTTTGTTCTGCCGGCTGGCTGTGGAGTTCAGCAACGCTCTCTGTCCCCATATATCCTCCCCCTGTGAATATATGGCCATCACTCTAATATATTTGCAGACGAAATTCATCATTCTGAGAAATGAAAATACCCTGTGTGTACTTTTCTTTCTCACGCCTCTCAAGCGACAAACAAAGAAGAGGCGAACACCCTGAAAGCAGCCTAGTTTTATTTGTGGTTGGTTTTAAATAGTGACTTTGCAAAACTGAGTTTCTTGTTAGGATCTATTTGGACACCCTGTCATTTTGTTTTTGTTGCACATGTTTGAAATTACATTATTTAATATATGTTTTAGTTTGAAAGTACTTTTGGTCGGCAGCCAGGGACCTATCAGGAGGAGACTGAACAGAAACTGTTGTCTGCGTCTTCGCCGCTTGTTGCCGTAGAGACACAGGCAGTGATGGAATCCAGGAGAGTTGGGGAGGGACGACAGAGTGAGGGGAGAAAGGGTGGGGGCAGCTGGATCACATCACTGTATGCCCGTCATGCACAGCCCACACAACAGCATTTAAAAACACAGATAGTGTCTTGACTCCCCCAGAGAAGGTGGACTTTTTCAAGCCATTTGGCAAACTTGATAATTTTTCCCTCCCTTGCATCAATGTGTTTTCCCATCATCTCACTAATCAAGGCTGATATTGAGGAATGTGAATCTGTGGCCCTCCTCTGCTTCGGTGCCATGGCTGCACAATCCCAGCTCCTCTCTCGCTTGGCATGATGAATCAGACTCTTGGCACATGTTGGAGATCAGTGTTATAACACACCCTGCGGGCAAGACGGATTTCTTGTGCATTCCTCCTTTCCATCAGAATTACCTTTTCGTCCGAGCAGACGTTCCCCTGTGGGCTGAAAGGCCTGTGAAATCAGCCGGAAGGGCCCAGAGAGCTCTGACAATGGGGAAGGGTTGTTAGTTACATGCGCTTTGCAAAAGGTCTCGAGGTGGCCTTGTATGGTGGCGATACCCGGGGATCTGTTTCCAGTGTCCGAGGCTGCTATTGAGTTTCGGTCCTGTGGTTAATCCCGCTGTTCAGGACCTTGGGAAACAACCGTACCTCCCCACCCTCTTGTCCCTCCCCCTCACAGATTCCCAGGAAAAACAAGACATTGCAGAACAATCTCCAATTAAGATGGGTCTTACATACTGTACCATTCAGTCCCCACTCTCTCTCCCGTCTGTCTCAATCTTTCTACCTCCCCCCTTTCTCTCCCCTCCTCAGCTCTCTGTTTGTGTCCTCGGCCAACAAGCCTCGGGGTAGAATTAGCGCTGTCTCCCAGGTCCCGGCCCTGGCACTTCGGGAGGGTCGGGCTTTGGTGAACGGAGATGTTGGCGGGGGGAGGTGAAGGGAGGGGTCGATGTGTGTCCTTGGTAAACAGGGCTTTGTGGGATGTGACTGTCTGATCCCCGGGGGCCTCTCCTTTCATTCCTCCTCTCTACTGATCCCACACCACGGCCGTGTTGTCAGGGCTGCGGCGTCTCTGAGTTCTGGGACCCGCTTGGCCCCATCGTCACCCTGCGCCTCCCGGACTGTTTATGCTCTGTCCTCCTGCAGACACAGAGAGACAGCAGTGTCTGAAAAACAGATTGTCCTTGAAGATGTATCTCATTTGTTGTCTGCAGTCACAGTCAATTTAAATGATTTATTGAGGAGACTTGTATTAACTTTCTGCAGGATGTCAGGTTCAGGCGAGGGCAGTCATTTTGTATTATGGATCGACTTAACCCTTCAAATGTGATTTTCTCATTGTAAAACAAAGAGGACCCCTCTTCTCTCCTCTCCTAATTCCCTTATTTGATTCCAAATCATGTCTCTTTCTTTTTCTGTCTTTCTCTCCCCTTCTTTAGCTCACTCCCCTTCTCTAAGTCTGTCCCACTTTTAATAACGTCTCAGTCTTTAATCAGACAGAGTTAGGCCATACCAGAGGCCCAGTGTTTCCACTCATTAGTTTCCTCTGTGGCCCCGGGCTGCCTCAGTGGGCTCACCCAGACCAACAGAAGAAGCCCATAATGGTCCCCTAGAGTCTCTTCTCTCAGGAGGCTCTTCCCAAGTTTTTGGGCTGAGCTGAATGCAGTTAGGCTGAATCATCAGTCAGTTTTGGCAGACGTGGATGCAAGTTCAGCCATTATCTGTATGTCTATCTCTGAGCCAAATAAAGAGGGAGGAGAAATGAGTCGGGGCTTGGCAACTTTTCACCTCCCAGTGAATGTTTCACCTCTTTTTACCCTCATCTCCTTTTACTCCTCTCCCAGAGAGTTTTTCTATGTTCTCACATACGCTTCCCCCCATTGCCTCTCATCTTCTTGTTTTGAATTTATCTCCCATCTCTTGTGTGTGTGTGTCTTTCTCTGTCTCTTTCTGTGTGTCCGTGCCTCTCTCTCTCTCTCTCTCTCTCTCGCTCTCTCTCAGTCTGTCTGTGGAGCTGAGGAATGTGTGTGCTGCAGATCCTCTGTCCGTGAGATGTGGGGCGAGTGCAGACAGGTTTGGGGTATAGCATGTGAGTCAGCTTCAGCGCACAGGTCAGATTAGACCATCATACCAGAAAAGACTTGCTCGTTCTCTTACACCCCACTGCTCCCTCACCCTGAACATCTTTAACTCTAACTCTGGGCTTTGTTCAATTCCATGCATTCTTTACAAGTTTCTCTTTTTTGAAGATGAACCTTTCTGATCTATTGGATTTATACCACTCTGGTATTGATTGGAGCTGCTTTATGATGTCCGCCATTTACTTTTATTCAGCTGTGCAGTCTTGTGAAGCAGAGAGGCCAGGCCCCTGCCTCAGTCAGCAGCACCAGTTGTGACCTGTTCCTCCTCTGCCCTCCAGGTCTTTGATGCTCCGCCGCATTGCTTTTGTCCCTGTTTACCCAATATGACAGCGATATGGGCCAGCCCCACATGCGGGCAGATGGGGCTTTAAGTAGTTCCTGCAGAGAGGAGACCAAAAAGAAGCGCAGGTGCTACCCCCCCCCCCCCCCCCCCCCCCCCCCCCCCCCAGAACTTGAACCCCTTTCCCTTCCCCGAGGGCAGCCTGTCAGTGTGTTTATTTTTTCTTGTGTCATCACCAGGGATCCCTCTTGTCCTACCAGAGGATATATGGTGCTATTCCTGTGTCGAAGTTTTGTATAACTCACGAGATGGATTAATAAAAGTGCTGCCTCTCAACAGTATATCTCTACTATGGATTCCTCTGGAAATAAGCATGACAGATAAACTACAAAAAATAACAAAAAAAAACCCTCACAAGATTGAGTGAGGGATACCAGCTGTCTAAGAAGACTCTTGTTATTTCTCGCTTTCACACACTTAAGCCAGGTGTCAGTCATATATTTCCCAAACATACATGGGTCAACCCCCACGCCCCTGAAAAAATAGGAACTTTTCCACTTGAACTCACTGACACTAACCTCATTTATTTTCATGAACTGTCCCTGTGTCTGCATATCAGCTTTCAACGGTGCAGAGTCTGTTTTGTATGCTGGATGTCTCTTCAATTTATAGCTGGTCGATTCTGCCTTGAGAATGGCCATGCATCCATAACACAAGTGCAAAAACAGAGAGTAACACAAGATCAGATTTGGGATAGGAGGAGGAAATCTGGAACACAGGCTTTTTTTCCTTTAAGTAGTACAGTCTGGAGTTTTAGAAGGGGAGCAGGAGTGGAGTGAGGGAGTGGGCTGGCTGCAGATCAACATTGGACCAGAGGAGACGGCTCTCAGGCCGATCAGACTTCATTTGACAGGGACTTCCCCTTCGTCAAATGGCCACTCCAGCTTTTGTCTGGGCGTCTGCTCAGGAGGAAGCGGGACTTGCCTTTCCATGCAGCTGGTGCTGCCAGCATCAGGACAACTCTCTGTGATGAGGGATACAAGATATCCTCACAGTGTCTGTCTCCAGTGAGGCGGCTTCATGGTGGCGGATGTCAAGGGAAAGCCAAACAGATAAGAAGCAGGAATGATGCCCCTGTGTTTCCTCGTTAAGCTAGATTGATGGGCCAGATAGGTAGCTGTGTGTGTGTTTACACAAGGGCACCCAGTCAGAGCTGTAGTACCCAAATGCTACACCCATTGGGGGGAAGTAACTGGTTAAAATAAGAGAGAGAGAAAGGTGGATACAGAGAGCCCTCTCTCTAGTTACAGAATCAGCTCTGGTTTCTCATCATACCATGTGCCAAGGTGCATGCGCTTGGCTCTGCATTTTTATAGCGCTGTTGTTATTATTGTAATTATATATCATTATTCCGGCAGAGAGAGAAAGATAGTTTCCACTGATGATATGGGGGCAGTGTGCAGGGCCTGTTGCAACTTGTGGGATGGAGAAAAGCTAGCCTGCAAGATGTGGGTTTCATCTGCTTGAATGAGCATGCACATACTTAAACTGGGGCCTCAAATGCAGAGCATACAGCACATACATAACATAGTATGTTTAATCCTGAAGTCAAAATTACAGATTGTTGCTCATTGTCGTCATTTTTGCAATTCAGTCAAAACAAGATGAACTTTGAACTGTGGAGGAATGAGAAAGATTTCGTTTTTACCCTTTTAAGCACGTTTACACCTGTCTTGTAGGGAATGTTTGTTAATGTGTGTAAAAACAGTGAAAATGTGTGTGAGTGAAGCAGAGAGAGCTGGAGGTGACCTCTGGGGGCTGGTCCAGGGCCACCAGACACCCGCTGGTCCACCCTCTCTCTCTGCTCTTCCCTGACCTTTGAACTCAGGGTGAGAAGGGGGCGTGAGCCAGGAGCTGGGAGAGTTTATTATTTCCTGCCTCTTCTCTCCTCCTCCTCCTCTCAGGATGAGAGGAGAGAGAGAGAGAGAGCAAGATGAAGAGAGTGAGAATGAGTACATGGATTAAGCATCTGTATCTCATTGGTGAGATCATAGAGGAACAAGCATCCCACTAGTATCTCTCACCTCTCAACTAGTGCTGACAGAATTAGTCTATCAGCAGAAAATGAATCAACAATAGTTTTGATAGCTGATTAATTGTTCAGTCATTGTATTGAGCAAAACATGGAGAACTTTTCCTTGTTCCACATTGTGAAATGTGAAGATTAGCTGCTTCCCTCCCGTTTTCATGATTGTAAATTGTATGTCTATGGGTTTTGAAGAAGTCATCTAAGAAACTGGAAGGCAGTTTTCACCATGTCGGCACATTTATCAATAATGAAATGGATTGTTTCTTGCAGCGCTACTGTAACCCACTGGGATTACATTGTCAGGTGCTAAACAAATTGATCATCTTATGTGTCAAACAAATGAAACAATGTTTTCGTAAAGAATGAGGGTTAGAAACCTGTTCAGCTTCAGCGAACCCACCTAGACATCATCCTTTTAATTTGACGCACCCTTCAGCCCAGGTCAGCCCTTCCGCTGTCTGCCAGCCACCGAAGCACCAGTGTGAATATCACAGCTGGACGGCCATTGTCCCTCTGGCCTCAGGCTCAAACCCTGGTAACCGACCAGGAACCTGGGATCAAAGCTTGCCCGGATTACTCTTAGAAAAAGGAGGAGGAGGTGCCGCAGTCAGAGGGGGTCGGGTTGAAAAGGATAGAGGAATGCTCCTAATTACGTGCCCTCCAGTGTGTCTGGGCCTGCACTTCAGGCTACAGTGAACCTATGAGGAAGCAACACAGTGTGACAAGAGAGTGATATTAAGAGTGAGGCGACAGTCTCTCCACGGCCACTCCATTAGCGGGAGATCTCTGCAGCCCAGTGGGAGAGAGAGGCAGGGGGGCAAAGAGGCTGGACATTCCAGCCTCCGTGGAGACACTGAAGTGGGTGAGAACAGGGGTCAGAGGAGAGGGTGGGAGGTGGAGATCAAGGAGTGTGTAAAGAGGATGTGTCGTGAAGATTAGAAGGATTGTCGTACAGGATTCATTTGGAACCTAATAGATTTTTTTTTCTCCTCACAGATCCACCTCTGAAATCCTCCTTTGGCTTGTTTTGTCATTTGTTTTTGTCTCATCCTCTTCATTTGCTTATGTGTATGCTGTCATGTTTCCACACAGAGCTCTAGTTTGATGTGTTTTTCCTCTCTGCTGTGTGTTGCAGGTTTGCTGAACAGACCAGGGCGTGTGCGCTGGGCAACACGGCTGCTGGCAGGGGTCAAAGTGCACCATGGACAGTGGCCTAAGGGTCCTCCTGTCCACTGTGCTGTGTCTCAGCCAGTCCCTGCTTATCAGCTGTTCATGTAAGTTGATGTCCTGCCCTCATCTTAACATGTGGAAGTGATGTGATCCCTTAATACTACTATTTGTTTAAACCACAGACCATTATTAATATATTAACAATGGAGCAAATGACTATATTATATGAAAAGTGCCCTTCAAAACAGCACGAAGCACGAAGACACTCACCAACTCTGCGGCTGAAAGCAGCTTTCGTGCATGCTTTCATCAGCAGCAGCATGGCAGCTGTGAAAGCAGAATAGCTCAGATAAACTCAATGCTCGCTACCTGCCTAACACCAAACGGCAGACAGATTAGCAGGTGAAGAAAGTGGTAATTATGGCAGCTAAAGAGCCAGATATTTTTCTCAAGAGTTGTTCGAGACCAAAGAGCAAAAAGGAGGGGAAAGCTTGGACTCACATTCATCCTGTGGCCATAAATATGACTCCAAATTAAGGCTAATGCTACTCCGTGTCTGCCGATTGTGTTAGGGTTGTGTTCTACAACTGACTGTGAGGTCCTCTGTTCTCAAGTGGCCATAAAAGCAAATTATTGCAACTTTAAAGTAATTTTGATAGTTTTTCTTTAGTTTGAAACATCTGGCACTAGGGTAGGTCTATCCTGTTGTACACAAAAATGCTAAAAAGCAGATAGCATGATAACCATCAGGTTAAACAAGGGCAAATAAGGGTGTCTTCTGGAGGTTAAACTTAAATTGACAGTTTATCCCAAAATCAAAAATTCAATGCTATTTATCAGTCTAGATTGTCTTGGTATGAGTTTCTGAGTGTTGGACATATAACCCCTAGAGATGTCTGGAACTGGATGGCATTTGGCTTGTGGTGCTAAAAGTGTCAAAAAAGTATATTGAAAAACTCAACAGCAATGTCTCTTTCCAGAAATCATGACTCGGTTAGTCAAAATAATCCACCGACCTTGTTGTGAGCAGTTTCTTGTAGGAGCTATTTCCTTTCTACTGAACTACCCCTGCTAACTGAATCACTTGTGCAGGAGGAAATGTGCATCTTTTGCTAGCTCACCTAGCACTACTGAGCTAGCTAACATTACAGCTCAGCCGAAGAGGATGCCATTAATGTTCATATCTCACGCTGTCTCAAGCACAAGCCTCTCGTCTATAAGTAGATGCACGCTTCCTTCTGCGCAGTGATGCAGTTTGCCTCCAACACTCACAACAAAACAATCTAGCTTGTTAAATTTCTTGATTGTTCTTGATTGTTGGGTGGACTGATCCCTTTAATCAGGAAAATGGATGAAAGTGTCCAGATTGTTTTACTGATAATAGTCCTATTTCATTTGTATGGCTAAAACAACACAGACAATACCCTTCAGAGCCTGAGACGTTGCATCATAAAAGTACCAAAAAACATTTTTGTATTAGTTATTTGCAAAACTATCTCCATGACATTGGGTATTTCCATTTTTTGAGCAGCTCTATTTTATTGCTCCGCGCAGAGGCAAACCAATATCTGCATGAGAATGTGTTTTATAATTTCGCCTAACCAAGCATCTATAACAAAATGACTGATTCAACATTCTGAACCTATTTTTCTCTTCTCTCTCCTCACCAGCTCAATATCCCTCTTTCCGCTCTGAGCCTGCCTCCTTGGTTCAGAGTCAAGGCTCTGTTGCTCATCTACTCTGCTTAGTAAGTCCTCCATCAGTGGTGGTTTCCTGGCGCTTCAGAGGCCGTCCCCTGGACCAGGGCACCCTGCCTGGTGTGGCGCTAAATGAGGGCTCCCTAACCATCTCCTCCCTTAATCCCAGCCATGTTGGCATCTTTCAGTGTGTGGCACGCTTAGACAATGGGCCGGCCATCGTCAGCCGCCACGCGCGTGTGGCCATAGCAGGTACGGATACAGATAATTACCCTTCTGAGCATACTTCTACTCAGTTCAAAGCAGAGGGTAAAAAAAAAGAGGAAGTTGCCTTGAGAAAAGGAAGGCCATTTTGTAAGTGTTGAACACTTAGAAAGAATGCCTGTCCTCGGCTGCCTGCTGCTGAGTGGCGGAGGGGAAGGAAGCAGTAGGAGGTTTTACTCAGGCACCCTTCCAAATGCCTCTTGACCGGTATCCTTAATGAGCCTTGGGCTTTCCTGTGTAGTGTGTTATGTTCCTGCTGGGATGCTGCTTGCTGTTGGACACTACGCTAAGGGGTTGACCCTGATCTGGAACTGTATCAAGCATGAATAGAATCACTCCCTGCAACAATAAACAAACTCAGTGATCCAACACAAACAGCTCAACTCAAGTAGCGCTGTTCGCTGTCATTCCTGACTGCTGATACTCAGCTCACATTAAATTTCCAATGTTATGCACATAAAGTGAGTTGAGCTAAAGGAGTCTTCTTTTTCTTTGTCACTGCAGAAATATCAGAATATGAAGATGGCCGACGGCGGTCATTATCAGTGCAGGAAGGGAGCACTGTTCTTCTAGAGTGTCCTCTACCGCACAGCATCCCTCCAGCTGTTCCTAGACTGAGAGTGCGAGGCGAGTGGATAGAGGCGTCAACAGGTTTGTTTGAGACCTAACTGTAAATAATGAGTACTTGTGCATAGATGTGATAAAGCTTCTTGACATATCAGTTTTTTCTTTCCCTCTTTTTTCAGATGACTATTTAGTTCTTCCATCTGGAAACCTCCAGATAACCTCAGTTTCAGACCAGCACCAGGGCATGTATAAATGTGGTGCATTCAACCCTGTTACTGGGGAAACTGTCATGCAGCCTCATGGTACTAAGCTGTCAGTGAAACGTAAGTCTGAAGACGTTAAATTTTAAGAGTGAGAAGTTTTGATATCTCAGTTTCATGTTCTTTTATCATCTGCTGATGTCGTTCTTTTGTTTCTTTAGATTCAGACTCCTCCCCCTCAGTGCGAATAGTTTACCCCATTACCCCAAGGACTGTGTTGGTGCAGCAGTCACAGCCGCTGACACTGGAGTGTATCGTGTCTGGTAGTCCTGCGCCAGCGGCAAAATGGTTTAAGAATGGTAAGGAGGTCATACCAGGGCCTTCTCACCAACGACAGCACAACAACCTGGCCTTCAATGCAGTGACAAGGAGCGATGAAGGGAGTTACACCTGTGCTGCTGAGACCAAGCAAGGGACTCTGATCGGCGCTAACTATACTGTGAATGTTCTTGGTAAGAAAAGCAAAAGAAAGGATGTTGGGGTGTGGGGAGTGTTTGTAGCAAACCTTATGGTGATGCTAATCTTTCTGCCTCTCCTCTACAGAGCCTGCATCTATCACAGAGGGCCTGACCAACCAGTTTGTCTCTCCTGGCTCCTCTGCTCATTTTAGCTGTGGAGCAAAGGGAAACCCTTACCCAAACATTACCTGGCTGTTCAATGCTGAGCCCATCACTCCATCACCCCACTTTCAGGTCTCTGGATCCTCACTTGTTATTACAGACGTGACACCACAGGATGAGGGCGTGTTTCAGTGTTTGCTGGACAATGGGATTGGCTCGGCACAGTCATATGGAATGCTTACGATGCTATCAGGTATGTATCCATCATATTAAACCCATTTGTTTCTTGGCTTTAATACGGAGCTTTCTCAAGTTGGTTTTTATTAGTAATAAAAACCCACCTTTCAACCCACAAAATGCCTTAAATTGCTTACAAAAATGCAGGCAACAAATAATGAAATGCCCAAGAAAGAGGTCCAAAGACATAGTGTTTGGGGGCAAGGGGTTTCATTGATTAATCTGTCAAAAATGATTTTTTAATTACCTCCGCATTTAGGCTGGTGGAACCACATAATGTGTAGCTTTTTTGTTTCATAAATAAGTTAAACAACAACCTAAATTGTTGTTGATCATTTTGAAGTATCTCAGTGCTACTGTTCCCAATGTTCCCCTTTTATTTCCCCTTTCATTCCACACAAAGGATGATAAAACTGGATCCAGTGCCACATTGTCACTTTACTGTAAGATCATGTGCGCCAACACTGTAGGCCTCGCAGACCTCAAGAGTTTACAGATACAAAAGTGAGCATTTTCAGAAATGCCACTTACTTGTACATTGTTACAGAAACTGTTGCTAGTGTTGGAAAGGGTTAAGGCATCTCACCGGGCGGGATATCTGTGTGCCTGCACATACAGTATCTGCAGGGAGTCCTTGCTCTTTGAGTGTGAATGTGTGTGTGTTTCTTAGGGCTGGTAGGAGAGGCTTAGCCAAGGCCGCCCTCCTCCTGAGCCTTGAACTGAGCTTGAGCGTGAGAGTGAGCTTTGTGCACGCCGTCGGGGATAAGCCCCCGGACACTGGAATGTAAGGAGTAGCCGTGGAGGGTTATGACGAGGACCAGACCACCCAGCTGTCAACATCATACACAACTGCCTTTTATTTATTAACACATCACAACACTCCCCCCTCCTGCCCCAAGCCCCCCCCCCCCCTTCTCCCTCGCAAGGCCGCTCTACACCAGGGCCCCATTCCTCAGCTCACCCCTCTATCTGTAGAATGATTAATACAGCTACATGTGGTACATAGGGAGTACAAATCAGACAGGATCAGGCGGGTTCACTCCAAAACATTTGCTCCCAGACTCCAGGAAGAAGAAGGAGATTTAATATCTTTTGCTGCAGATTTACACAAAACAGAGTATAAGGGCCGATAAGCAGGATATGCCCAGCAGAGGTAAACACACTGAGGTCAGTTTGTGCTCAGTTGTTTTTTAGGTACTGGGCACCAGAGCTTATCAAATGCCCTTTGCATTCGCAGTAAACAGTATTGCTGATGTGAGTAGTCTGTTATTATTAGTAATTAATCACAGAGAGCAATCTGAAATGTATTTGGTTTTCTGTTTGGTATCGTTGTTTCCATCGCCATAGCAACTCTGCGCTTTCATCTGTTAAGTGGGATGAACCACAGCAGAGATGTGGTGTACTTATTCTGTCATGCCACTGGCCACTTGACAAAGCTAGCAGCCCCCCTAGATACAAGTGCTGAAATTATTTATACGTGATTGACCAAAAATGCATAAAGAACAATTATGATAATCCATAAATATGTTAATTAATGAGCCTTTGTCTGTTTTTATTATTGTTCATTGAATATATTTGGATTTTGACTGCCGGTCTGACAAAATAAGCATTTTGAAGACATCACCTTGGACTTTTTTTTAACTTGTTCTAAACCAAATGAATAACTGATTAATTGTGGGTGAGAATAATCATTAGTTGCCACCTTCTCACCACACCAGGAAAGAGCATTTCCTGACGTCCAGTCAGGACTATAAAAAATACCTTCACTTGTCCTCCAATAAGCCGAACTCTGTCCAAACTGAGTCTCTCGTCTCTGCCGGTAATCCTTTATGATTTACTTTAACATTTACTCCCAGGTGTTCATCTCTAATGGACTGACCTTTTTCTGGGAAGGTCCTGGCAGTGAATCCCTGTCCAGGTGTAGTTGCACTTACTCAAGATATATCACTCCTCTCCATCAGGACTGTTAGGACGCCGTGGCCTTAATTGCCTCCTCCTGTATCAGTGTGTCAGAGGAGGAGCCCCGGCTGTGGTTAAGCTATGAGTCAGAGCTGCGGAGAGGGCAGAGGGAGGGAACGAGCAGGAGAGTGTGTTGGACTGGATGTAGTGCTGGGGTCTGATTCTCTCCGGTATTTTAATGGTTGGCGTGTGGAATGTGTGGCAGCTGGCCGCAGTCCCAGGATCAGGTCTAGTGTTACCAGCTCCGGGCCTGTTTGTTTTACAAAGTGAACCGGTGCCGCACACAAAACAGCCCGAAACTGGACCCAAGACCCTGCAGTGTGCCCCTGTGGCAAGCCTCACCGCCTTAACCTCCTTACTCACTTGTTTAGGTTTTAATATTCAATTATGGTGCTCTTTGACCTCAGTGGTGTGGCTCAGAGTTGAGCAGTCCCTGCTCCTGTGGGCTGTGCTCAGTGTCCTCCAAATGTCTGTGAAAAATTCCACCCAGGCTCTGCCAAACCGGTGTCAGCCATAATAAGGCTCCCAGCTTGCATGATTTGCCCAGGTGGACCGCTCTGGCTCTGGCGAAGATTTAATGAAAAAAACAAACAAAGCATGATTATGTAGTGCTGCAGCGATCCAGGTTTTTCTTGTTATTTTATGTAGATTAAAAGGCTTGTTCCAAATGTAAAACTTTCCAGGACTGGTTGTCCTCTGTGGACACGTAGGGCCACCTTGGTTAGTCACTGACTGAGTAACTTTGTTGCCATTGCTTCACCCTTTATAACACTGTGCATTCCCCAGTAACAGTTTTTTTTTTAAATCATGCAGTGTCCATATATGATTGATTAGTTACACTTAGGGATTTAATAATCTATTTAATATAGATTTAATATAATATATATTATATGTTTGCATAATCCAAAAAATTAAATAGCCCTCTGAAGTCTCATCTTATTTCAAAAATCTACAACAAGACTTTGTTAAGTTGTCTACATTTGGAGTACGTTAACTACCACAAGGTTCAGATTTTCCTCTAAACGTCTAGACCTTTTCATTCAACAGTTTAGTTTTTGTCTTGACAAAGAAGTGTTGTAAAAAAAAAAAGGGCTGCAACTAATGATCACTTTCATTGTCAATTAATCTGTTGCTTATTTTCTCAATTTAACTAGGAGTACTTTGGTCCATAAAATGTCGGAAAATGGTGAAAAATGTACATCAGTGTTTCCCAGACATTTTCAGCTCTTTTGTTTTGTCCACGAAAAAAAAAAAGATATTCAGTTTACTGTCGTAGATGAGTAAAGAAAACAGTAAAATATTTACATTTAAGAATCTGGAATCAGTGAACTTTGACTTAAAAAACACACACAAAAAAAACAAAAACGTACTCAATCTGATTAATTGATTATCAAATTTGCTAGCAATTAATTTAATAGTTGACATCTAAATTAATTATTCATTGCAGCTTTAGTATAAAACCGACTTCATTGTTTCCATCTAAATGAGCCAGCTAATTGCATTTTGAACTAAAACCGTTATGAAACTACTATCTAAAAGGAAAAATGGTGAAACCTGAAAACATTGTTTACACGTTTTCCATTTAAGGAGGAATAATCAAGGAACTTTTTTTTATTCCAGCTTTGTTAAAAGTTTTATCTGTCTGACCGAGCTGTGATCTGACTCAGGTTATATTTTAATAATCTTTGATGTCTCTCCCTGACAGATCCACAGCTGGGCTCCACAGCTGGTGTGCTGCTGGAGGCTTCACCATCGCTTCACCCCATGCAGAGCGATGAGGGCCACGAGCACTTCCTGACCGAAGATGAAGGCGACACGATCAACCTGCCAGCTGATAGGAGTGGTGACCGTCCTACTCCGGAGGCCCCGATCATCATCAGCCCACCTCAAACTCACAAACCTGATATTTATGACCTGGAGTGGAGGGCAGGGCGTGATGGAGGGAGTCAAATCAACGCCTATTTTGTCAAATACCGTAAGGTGAGGTGAAAAATACATTCTGACATGTTTCATTTTTTTTACCATTGTCTTGAAGACAGATTTTGGTTTTACCAACACATGACCGTTTCCTGAAGTGCTGTGCCTAAATCAACTGAGAATGGGCGAATATAATTTGCTCATTAAAGTTTAAAGCTAGAGCCAGGACTTGCACTGACTGAATTATTTCCTGTTTAAAATCCCTTTTTTTCAGTAATAAGCTCACTCTGACTATAAAACTGCAGCGAAACTAGTAAAGACTCTGTTGGCAGCAGGACTCAGTTCCGCTGGAGTTGGAAACTGTGACAGAAATCTCAGGGATTGTTTCTGGGGCTGTTCCCTGTCGTTATTCAGGCTCAGACAGAGACTGAGCTGTGGTAGACTCACAAGTCAGTCTTTAGACGCTTTGCTTAACTAAAGACTGATGACTTTCTCCCTGATTTTGAGTTTAGATGGGCGGATACAATTTCAGAGTTTAAAAAAACTCCCTACGTTGCAGAACCAATAATAAATCTGCAGGACGGTCCTTTGGTGGCTTGCTGAACTCTTGTGCTCGTAAACATAGTCCGACTAGAAACACGTGTAGTGGTAGAAAAAGGCTCAAGTCGCTGTAAGTCCTTCATTTCCACAATCTTGTGGACTGAGCACACGTTTGATAAAACAGAGTTAAATCTCACGGCATCCGTTTTCAAGCTCTCTGCGTGTTTGTTTCCTTGCGGACGAGAAAAGGGCACATTTCCGGGAGGGCGTGTCCTTTTCAGAAATGCAAGAGCTGTTGCTTTGTTGCTGACTGTTTTCGCCAGTGTGTTAAACACACTTTAGAAAGGAGTGTCCCCAGACTATCAGAAACCGGAGATCTCTGATTGTCTGGTGGCGAGACTAGAGCTGTGGAGGATTGTAGACCGACACATGATTTTGTTTTTCCCTGTCATTTTTAGTCATGTGTTTGTGTTTGTCTGTGTGTGTGGCCGTCTCTGCGTGTCAGGTCGATGAAATGGGAACAGTGGTGGGGAGTTGGCATACAGTTCGTGTCCCTGGCAGTGAGAAGACCCTGCGGCTGTCAGAGCTGGAGTCCTCCAGCCTCTATGAGGTGCTGATGGTGGCTCGAAGTTCAGCAGGCGAGGGCCAGCCAGCCATGCTCACCTTCCGCACCGGCAAGGGTCAGTCCTACCACGGGCTCTCAACAAAAAATAACACTCAAACACTGTTAACAACTCTTAATAGCAATGTACCTTCATTTCCTGTGTGTATTAGGCTGTTGAGTCTTTCTTGTGGTACTCTTGGGAATAACTAACCACTGGAAGACCCCACATCACCACTTTTCAAACATAGCTACAATAGAAAGAGCAAAATTTTCAGCTGCCTTAAACATCAACAGTAAATGTCAAGATTTGGTGTCATCTCCTCTGAGTTAAAGAGCATCTGGTTGTTTCTGGACTCCAGATTTTGCACTGACATTAAACAGGCATTCAGGAAGAAATTTATTAGAAGCAGAAACCTCTATCAATAGCAGTCACATGAGAACAGAAAAATCTGCAAAGCACTTGTGTTTTTTCGAATTGGGTTTAAGAAAATATACTGAAAATATACTGTTTGTATACTGTACTTTTTGGGGTGATATTCATGATTCTACATTCAGAGCAAACCCATATAATCATGTTAAGTTTGTGATTTATAGTAAAGGAAGCACATTAAAATACTTTCAACCAAGCTAACTTGGATTAAGCGCCTAGGAAAATGAAATTAGTTCACGGTTGTTGTTGTGGACTGAGAAATATTAATAACTGAAGTAGAAGCAGATGATTTGAATGACGAAGTGAAAACACCTAAACATAAAATGACATTTCATTACTAAATAACTACTTGATGGTTAAAAATGCACTGCCATATACTGTATGTGAGGGTAGAATATTACTTCAAGTGACCACTTTCACCACATTGTCCGATTATAATCCTAAGTACAATCATAATGATCAGTATCATAATCATAGTGAGTGACAGAGCAAGTTTTGTGTTTTTGAGACAAATAGAAACAAGAACAACCGCAAATGTTCCAAAAACTAACAATAATGCTATACCGCAGCAGGGTTGACAAAATGTTCCCTGGTCAGAAATATGCAAAGTACTGCCAGAAACTACAAATATGACTGTATCCCAAGGGTGGTTCTTTTACAAAATTGTCCTGGACCAAACAAATGCCAACCAGTCCAAAACCAGGCTCTTACGTCCAACTGCGGCTCCAAACTTGCCGGAATAACGCCATCTCCCCAAGAAATATTTGACCTATCCTCGATAAGCTACATTTTTTTTGTGTCTAAATTGGATTTATTCATTTCAACCACGAAACTGCATTATCTGTAAAATGTATCTTTTACATGGTGTGTTTTTGAGAACTATCTCCATACTGCCAGAAATATATTTCTGATAGAGAAATATTAAATCTAAATGTAAAAACATCCAAAAAATCTAAATCAGCCTGTAAAAGCTAAGCTGCCATTTAAAAAAAAAAATGTAATTAGCAATGCTTTTCCTGAAAAGTGTTAAATTTGGACAATAGTCACACCATAGACTCATACAAGCATCAACAGCTAAGTGTAACTGCAGAGTTGTTGAGTTGGAACCTGACACCCACCCTGATAAAACCCGAACTGCTCCGGAAACCAGGAGGAAATTTTAGATTTCAGAGCCAACATCCGGAGCTGTTCCATGTGCTTGCAGTGGAACTGAAAGCCCTGAAGACCTGTTGTGCCTTGTTCTTCTAACTTGCTTTTCTTCTTCCTCTCTCAGAGAAGAGCACCACGTCCAACAAAAATCCATCCAAGCCTCCTGTCATCTCGATGCCCCCTAAAGCTCCGGAGGACAAAACACCCAACACACACTTTGGTGTTGTCATACATGACAGAGGTAGGCAGAGAATCATTGACTGTCTGCAAAGTGTTTTGTTGGTTCAGCGGCTGGACTGTGTGCAGACAGTGGTTGTGGGATGTTTCTGAGGAAGTGATGGGGCTTTCAGTTGAGCAGATAGCTGTGGAGTTCATGACCGGTCTGTGTTCAATAGATCTCAGAGCTTAATGTTTAGATGTGGTCTGCTTTGTTTCTTTGTGCCTCGGAGTACAAACAGTGACACAACAGTTGACACCATGTAATGAATCTTTGGATGAAACATGCTGTAAGCAGAAAGCTGTGAGATTGCACACGGCTTCAGGATCAGATCTGTGTGTGTGCTTTTTTTTGTGTGTGCGCATGTTTACTTGCATTACAAGCTGGCGTACTTTGCTGAAACTCACATTGGTCTTTTCACTAACCCTCATTTCTCTCTCTCTTACTCTCTCCTGCCCTCTCTAACTCTGTGGCTAAGAGCCCAGGCAGTAAGTACACATTCCTCCACGTCATGCCCTCTTTTTTTTTCTTTCTCTGTGAACTTGTTCCATCCTCACATGAGTTGGGATGCAGTGATGACGCTTGCCAGTTCTCTGTGTGTGTTTTTAATTTATTTGAAGACATTTGCACGACTCATAGGTTATTTGTTTCTGCCCCAGTACCCGAGGCCCCTGATCGCCCCACCATCTCCATGGCGACTGAAAGTTCAGTGTATGTCACCTGGATTCCCAGAGCCAACGGCGGGTCTCCAATCACAGCTTTCCGCGTTGAGTACAGAAGAGGTCGCAGTGCAGAATGGGTCGTGGCTGCGGATAACATCTCACCTCTCAAGCTGTCTGTGGAAGTTCGCAATCTGGAGCCTGGTGAGCTTTCACAAACTTTTCTCTACAGTCCAGTGAAGCATGACATGATTCCTCTGCACAGATAAGAGTTTCTTGATCTAAAATGATCATGTGATGCTGTGTGACTAGATTGCTTATCCGTCTTTATCTTTATTTTTCTCTATAGATTTTGATCAGTTGAACTTAATCCAGACTAATGTAACCCGTTTCAACGTGACATACCAGCACTTGCTCAAAGTATTCAAAGCCTGCAATCACTGTTTTATGATACATCAATATATTCGTCTAAACAATGCTTATTACCATATCACAATATTTGTAAGAAGCAGATAACGTATAAGATAGCGTGTTTAATATAGAGGACTCAAAAGCAATTAATTTCAGCCCTGAGCAAAGACTCCAGTGCCTTTCAACTTTAGTTAAGTGTTAAAACTAAAATGAATCATTAGAAACACAAACAGCAGAATTAGGTATCACCATGACAATACAATAAGTTAGTGACTATGTTTACGTGCACAGAATATTCCATTTTTGTCCCCCTTATTCTGAAAAAGACAATATTCCTACTAAGCTGTTTACTTGGCAAATGAAAATTAATATTCCACTCATATTCTTGTTTACGCCTCTTTCATTCCTTCAACCACATTATTAAAAAGGTGTGATATTTGTGCATGTCCAGAAATGTGGGCTTTTCTTTTGCATCTCTACCCCAGCCCAGCAAACAGTTGTCTAGTTGGTTTGTGTACAATGATTCATTAAAGCACACAGCAGGTGTGTTGCATACTGTGGTAAAAACCCAAATTGAGATGCATATTCTGAATGTACTGTAGACATGTCCAAAGAATGCTCTTAAAACCCGAATAATACCAGCATCCCACATGTAATATTCAGGAAATGCTACATTTGGAATAAGGCCTAATTCAGAATATCCAAACAGAATATGCTGTTTACACGACCTGTATTAAATTAGCAATATCGTCATGTACGGAATAATAGTGGAATTTAAGTGTGCATGTAAATGTAGTCATTGATAGACTCCACAGGATAATATTCAGTTATTGCTCAGCACTGTACTGTAAGAATGCCTCATTCATTGTATTACTTTCGCAGGATCCTCCTACAAGTTCCGTGTTGTAGCCATGAACATGTACGGTGAGAGTCCTCACAGCATTCCATCAAAGCCGTACCAGGTGCCACAAGCCAGCCCGCGAATCGCAGATCGTCCTGTGGTCGGACCTCACATCTCATCCACAGATGCCATCAGTGACACACAGATCATGCTGCGCTGGACTGTGAGTACACCGTTGACACAGGACACCCATAGCACCAGTAGAGATTATGTTTTGAGACTAAATTCTTACTTTTAACCTTTAACAATTTAAGCCTTATTTTTGTTGTTTTTGGTATATGATTTTATTGTATGAGACAGGAAAACCGAGCAGTCAGATTTGTTACCAACTTATTTGTAAGACGAAAAAAAAAACCCTATAATGCTTGTCGTAGTTGCTCACACACAACTTTCTTGTGCAGTGAGGGATTACTACAGATGTTGCGAGTGCAATCGCTTCCAGTTTTACCTCCAAATAAAGTGGTTGGTGGGGAAGAGAGGATCTGGATAAACTGCTGGCTTGTTTAAAATCTGCCGGATGGCTTGTGCTTCTTGTCTTCTTGTTGATGTCCTATAATGCAGAGGTATAATCATAGAATAACAGGGCCTACCTACCTTTGTGTTATTATTTTTTTATTCTGGGATTTTACAAGGTCAAAACTTGAGACTTAAATGCAAATTTCGAGTCTCAGGTCCCCATTTTTGAAGTCTAACTTGAGTCCAAGTCAAAAATGAAGTGTACAGCTCTGTAAGTACAAGTAAATGGAAATACTAAAAATAAGTACCTCAGAGTATAGTATTTACAACAGTACTCTTAAGTAAATGACATTGTAACTTTCTGCCACAGTAGACAGTTTGGTTGATGTAGTATTTTTTCCAGCTGGTTTACCTGTTTTTGAGCTGCTGGTACTTCTTTGGCAGCAAAGGTTCAATCAGACCTTTAACAGAGCTGCTGTGCTGATTAGAGCTCTGCTTTAACAGAGATTAAGAGGTCCTATCCGTATACGTTTTGATTCCGCTCTCTTCAAAGCTGTTTCTCCTCCACACCACAGTTTGGGCTGCAGATGGACGCAGATAGTTCCCCAGATTTACTTAACCTCAGACGGTCTCATTATTTCCTGAACTTTAGATAGAAAGTGCAATCACAGTCTTGCTTGCAGCCCTGGACATCTGCTGATAACAAGCTCCACCATTAGTTGCCGGAAAATTTCCTCTCTTTGTATAATAATTGCCCACTAGATTGCGGCAGTCTAACGTAATCTTTTTTCCATCCCCATCCAGTATAGTCCCTCGAGTAACAACAACACTCCAATCCAAGGCTTCTACATTTACTACCGGCCCACGGACAGTGACAATGACAGCGACTACAAAAGAGATATGGTTGAAGGTAAGTGGAAATGCAGATTTGGATGTTTGTGTGTCTGTGTTACCACTGAAGACTGAGTGTATGGCTGTCGTAGATTGTTTGTCGACAGCCCTGTCCTGTCCCGGATGTTAAGCTCGCGCTCTGCAGATAAACTTGGACTTGGGAGAGTAATGGATACTCCATGTCAAGAGAGTGGTGTAGTGAAGAGGGGCATTTCTGCTGTTTGATTTATAGAGAGTGCTGTCCCTGGGCAGCAGGGCTTTCTGAAATCTGTTTTTAATAAATGGTTGCCAGAGCTGAAATATGAGCCCGGCCAGAGGAGAGGGGCTCAGGTTGCTGGGTGGAATGCTAACAGTGGAGCCTGGTACAGGAAGGGAAGGAGGGACGTCCTTTCAGTCCGCCCAACTCTTTAATATTTGAACGTCTATAGTTTTCCACAATGTCCGCAGCATCAGTGTGTGTAGGGCTTGAGTGAGCACTGTTTTGGTCAAAAAATAAATTCAGTAACTGTGTTTCCAAAGGATTTCAATGGCTATATTTCCATGTTTAGTTATGCCGTGCTTCCACTTGATATCTATTTATTTAGATTTTTAACCCAGACATCTAAAAACTTTTCAACCAGTCCAGCACCAGCCACTTTGTAAAATTTAACTTTGGCACCCCTAGTATCAAAAAAGACACTGTGGCAGACACAACACATAGACCAGTTTTTGCCTGGATTGTCTTATGACTTGGCAATCATTTTGAAAATGTGCTTTTTAAAAAAGAATTTTATCTGTAAATGTAAAAAAACATCAGTACCAATATGATAAAACAATGAGGGATTTGATTGATTCCATAGATTTGAGGAACATCAACATGTTTCTCTACATAATTCTCTTTTTTGTTCATGTATTAATCAAAGTTCCTAAATGAATCAACAACTTATGTCTTAGCAAAAGTAGCCATTATAAGAACCTCGCCTTAGCAAAACTAATTATCAGACACACCACTCAGTGCCAACTTTTCGTACCCAGCAGTTTGATTCTCAGTGCTAATATCACAGTTCACAGTTCAGTCCGATTGGTACTCAATAAGTGCTTGGGTAACCAGCCTCACATGCATGCTGCAGTCACTTCCCCCTTAGATATTTTGTGCTTGTCTTGTTTAAACATATTTGAAATCTGTGACTGAGCACAAACTGGTGTTTATTTGTGTATTAAACTTCTGCTTCTGAATTGACTCTGACTTACAGCCCAGAGTAGATTTAGCTTCAGCAGCAGCTTTCTTTTATTGTTCCCACTTTCAACCGTAAAAATCTACCTTGGGGCAGAGGTAGCACTTGTGCGGTGATTTATTGTACTTAATATGAAACAAAACACAGCAAGAACGGCAGCTTCTTTCAGCCTCATTTGTTGGAAATGTAGCATTTCCATGTTGGAGATTGTCGTCTCATCTGTGATTTTCAAAGCACGTAGTAGTGTGATTGTGTGTGGTAGTGCAGCAGTTGTGTGTGTGTGGAGTGGTAATACTGGAGGCAGGCCAGCACAAACATGAAGCTGCCATATATGGAGCTCATCTAGAGTAAAGCAACTGTCTGGGCCCTCATGGGACTGACGGAGTTAGAGAGAAGGGTGGGGGCACTGGAGCAAAGAGAGAGGGGGGTGAATGAGAGAGCGTAAAAGTGCATGACCTGAAGTGTGGGACATGAAGAGAAGGTAGAGAAGGAGGGAAATACTGATAGTGTGTTTACACAGGATTTGGAGCAATGTGAGTCAACACCAGCTCATAGAGGAAGTGATTTCTCACCTTTGTCCCCCTTCTTTTCCACCTCCTTCCCTCCTGCTTCCTCAGGTGTAAAACACTGGCACATGATTGGACATCTCCAACCTGAGACCTCATATGATATCAAGATGCAGTGCTTCAATGATGGGGGAGAGAGTGAATACAGCAATGTCATGATCTGCGAGACCAAAGGTAAGAAAACATAAAACTTTACTGCACAAGAAATCACTCGTGCGTCAACCAAACCTCTGCATCATCAGAAGTCCAGGCATGTTTCTGCGAAGGCTGTAACTTTAATGAAGGGTACGATTGCCATAATTATACAACGTGAATGTACTGAGTTTTATGAGACAAACAACAATGGTTTGCATTATATAGTTTGGTACTGTGTGATTTTCCTTTGTTGCTAGCGGGTAAAAAGCTGTTCCTCATGTCCCCTCCTGCCTCCTCTCTCTGCTGCAGCACGTCAGTCACCGGGGTCGCCCAGCCAGCACCCCATCACCCCACCTTACCCCCACCCCCAGGACCCACCCAGCCCACCTGGAGGTCTGCTGTACCTGATTGTGGGATGTGTTTTGGGAGTGATGGTGCTCATCCTACTTGCTTTTATCGCCATGTGTCTGTGGAGGAACCGCCAGCAGAACAACATGCACAGTGAGTTTATAGAGAAACTAAACCTGAAGCTAATGTAGAGGAAGTGTAACTGCCACCTACAGCATGAGATTTTGGATAATTTGTTCAAAAAAAATCTATTATAAACTTAAGTTGTGTTCCCTTTTTTTTTTTTTTTTTTTTTACTGTAGTTCACTTTAAAAGTAGTTTGCAGCACCAGCACACAAAGAGTTAACTCCTTTTTAAGTGTCTCATATTTAAAGGTAGTTGGCCCCAAGACAGCATGTGCAACGTATTCCAAGTGTTTATAGTACATATATGGATCCCACAGCGCTTGCAAAAGTGTTTGCCATTGTTGGATGGACTCTTTACCAGACCTTTTGGGTCTGTAAATAGTTGGGGTTTTGCAGCTTTAAGATTTTGAGAAAAGAGCTAAGGTTGAGTCACAGGTGTTGACTTTCTTTGTAATAATTTACATCAGAATGAACTGAACAATAGAGCTGATTTTTTTTTTCTTCAGTACTTTCATAATCTTGTTATAATAAATGTAAACACAGTGTTGTATAAATCCTTTCTCTCATCATACAAAATAAGCCAAACTCCTCAATGTCCAGGGTTTAATGTATTTTAAGTAAGTTAACACAAATAGCATTGTAAAACCATTTGCAACATCTTAAGTGTGCAGGATTATGATTTTAAAATAGTTATCTGATAAAGACAAATTAAAAGAGACTAAGAGGAATCTGACAGAGTCAGGGCCAAATTTTAGTACTTTATAAACTGTTCTGTGACAGAAAAATATTGCATGCTGACAAATAACTAAAAGTGGCTCCTCAGATGCAAAAAAAGAAAATACATTTCATTTCTATTCAAAAGGTTAAAAAGTGTGGGGGATTTAAAAAAACAAACAAACAACTAAAGTAAACAATTCTTTCAGAGGACCATTGTTAGCTAAATATACCACTTAATGCTCTGTTTCTGTGAGTAATAATTAGGCCATCAGAGAACTAGCAAAAGTCAAAATAGTGTCGTATTGTTAAAGTTAATGCTGGTCTATGGACAGATTCTGGTCTGTGCCGAAGACATTAAAGTTGAATACCTAGCTCAGTCGAAAATTAGATGATTTTTTCTTGTTCTCATGAATTATTCCTTTATCTGGACTAGATAAACTTTCTAAATTGTCTCTACCCCTATCCTAACCATTCCGCCTCTTAATCACCTCCTCTCTCTCTCTCTCTGTCTCTCTGTCTCTCTGTCTCTCCGCTGTAGAATACGACCCACCTGGCTACCTGTACCAGCCAGCAGAGATGAATGGTCATGTCCTAGAGTACACCACACTGCCCGGCACCAGCCGCATCAATGGGGGCGTCCACGGGGGGTACGGGCACAGTGGCCCCATGTTACCCCAAGGGTGCCATCACCTCCACCACAAACTCCCAAATGGCTTGGCTCTGCTCAACGGCTCCAGCAGTATGTTCTCACCTGGCCACCCACATGGCCACGATGGCACCCTGCCCCACAGCAACCGGGACTGTGAGCACTCGCACCCCCACCACCACCATAACGTGAGTGCTGCAGTCCAGACACCACAAAGTACTCCAAACCTAGAGACTGGATGCATTATTCCTGTCCAAGTATTAAATAACCACGTACGGTATTTTTACATCAGCAGCTGCAAATCCAGTTTGCTTGGGCTAAATGTAATGTTTGTGCTCTCTTGTCAGGGTGGAGGCATGTACACAGCTCTTCCCCAAACAGAGTCATCTGATTGTATGAGCTGTCAGAATCTGTGCAACAATAACAGGTAAGAGAAGAAATCTTAAGAATGTAATTTAGCATCGCATTAATGGAGATCTTTATTTTTCAAGAAGTTTGGGGATTTATTAAATGTTAATTTGTCAGAAAAAAAAATCAGCAACACAAAAATCAAGGCAAGAATTGGATCTGTGAAACACACACACACACACACACACACACACACACACACACACACACACACACACACACACACATATGCGCACAGTCTTATACACACACAGAGACACACACACATTTCCCCTCCTGCTAGTCTTGTTTATGTACTCAAGGGTCCCCAGCATCACAGTTTACCCTGTGTGCACCCAGCCAGCAGACCTAATGAGCCCTGTGTTTATTTACCTCTGGCTGCTGGGAAAAGAGGGGGTGTGGTCACAATCCAATCATGTGCTGATAGTGGGAAGCCAAGTTCAGGGAAGCATGGTGAAGCTCGCTGCCTGCAACTGTCTGCGTTTGGGAACTTCATCGGAGAGCAAAACCACAATGTGTCTCAGTTATTTAAAGGCAGTTAGACTGGACGTTTAATCTCCGGTTGAACTGTTGAAAATGCTTTTTGCAGCTGTGTAAGAGTGCTCCAGTTGTGTTAGAGCTGTCATTGTTTTGTACACTGTTAGGGGTATTAACACAAGGGTTTTCTGTGTCTGGTGGAAAACCCACAGATATCTGCAGAGAGGAAGAACCAGAGTTCTCACAGTGGGTGAGCACTCAGCAGTACACTGGCACCTTTATAAACGAATGTCCTGCATTTCTTTCCATCTCCCTCTGTCTCTAAACAGATGTTACAACAAGACCAACGGCACTTTCTCCAGCGGCACTCTGCCTGTAATGCATCGTGTGGCGCCTTGCCAGCAGGATGGGCTGGAGATGGTGCCTCTGGGACAGGTTTCGTCGCAGTGCCACGGCCCTGACAGCCATATGCACTCTACTGACCAGGGGGCCGATGCAGGGTACCAGCCAGACGATCACAGGGAGTCCTCGCCCTCACAGCATTCCTGCTGTCTGGTTGGGAACAATGAAAACTGTCCAGCAGACAACACTGGTGAGACACATTTTTATACCAAATGCCCACAAAATCCTTCCAAGTATTTGAACTGTTTTCCTCCTCCACCATTTTTTTCTTCCTCTCGTATTTTCAGATACAGTGAACTGCAACTGACTATGATGATGCATTTGAATTTACTTATTATTCCAGAAATTCTATAATTAAAAGTAACTTTTGGATAGTCTTTTGATATTCTAATTATGAGGCTATAGAATCAGACTTAAGAAAATAAGATCAACATCAGGCTGGAACGGTTTTATCCTCTTCAGCATTGCATATGATGTTGTGAAATCCTTTTTCCTTATTGTCAACAGGTACTACTTAGTATAATAATGGAATATGATCATAGAAAAAAATGTGATAGTAATGCTTTAATAATGTTTTTCTTGTTTTTTCATTGCAGTATTTTTTATGTGAAAACACAGTTTTTGGATGGTAGTAGCATCTCTTAATGGCAGCTTGTGGCCAGTGAATATTTCATGATAAATGTAGGAATAATGCAGAATAACAAAAAATACAGTCATACTGACTTCTGCAGTGACCTATGAGTACAAGATTCATTCAACACATAGCTCATTGCAATCTTAAGCTTAGATAGTTTAAGAAATTGTTGAATTTTTCAAGAAGTCAGTTTACTCACTGTCTTGCTGAGTCAGGTGATAAGATTGAAACTATTCTTATATCTGTCAGGTAAACATAATGCTATGGCCAGCAAATGATTGGCTTAGCTTAGCATAAATACTGGAAAATTCTTATGTAACTTCCTGAAGTCTTGTCATCAGCCTGAGGTTGTAGCTAGTGAGACTCCAGGCAGTCACGTCTCCCCGCCAAGAAAAAATCTGGCAAATTGTCTTAAAAACTTCAACGTGTCCTTTTTTAACTTCTGTGGATTCAATGGATGTAGACTAGCTGTTTCTCCCTGCTTCCAGTCTCTGTGCTAAGCTAAGCTAACCTGCTTCTTGCTAAAGCTTTATATATACCATATAGAGTGGAGTCTTTAAGCATATTGTCCAAAATGTCAAACAATAGCATTAAGACAATAGAGTTATAAACTGATTCCAGGGGAAGTGAAAACATTTACGTGGTTCGAAACTATTGTGAAATCAAACTCTGACAGTTCTTTTTATTTTTATGCCTTACTAGTAAGTTTTTATTTTACCAATCCTCATGTTTTATGCAGACAAACTGTAGCGTCACCACAAATTACATTGTGGGCCACTCCTGAATCTGTTCCTGTCTTTTTTAATATGAAGTATAAACCAAAGACTTCTCTCTTTCTCTCTCTGCAGCTGAGGAGGAGCTGGAGTGCATGGACACGGAGGGGCCTGTGGTGTGCTGGGAGAGTCTTGGCCTGCCAGACTTGGACTGTGACGAAAAGCCTGGGTGGATCTCCAGCAGCAGCCTGGCAGGCGAGCTGATCCAGCCGAGCCCACAGGAGGTCTGAAGGCAGCCCACACACAAACACACTCTCCTGCAGCGTGGAGGGTTTTGAGAAACCAGGCAGAGAGACTGGACGAGAGACAGTGGTGGAAATATCACAGTGGAAGAGGACCAGTGATGGGATAGTCAGAGACACTGCATGTTACGGTGACAAGGCCACAAAACTTTGGATGGACTAAGCTGAGATGAGCAAAGTGTGAAAAGAGAGCGACTTCAAGAGACTGAGAGCAAAGCCAGATGGAGAGAAACACAAAGAGCAAAGGAAACGCTTCTCAAAGACAGAAACAATATCCCACTGGAGGGAAGACTCTCATAAAAGATCAAAAACTCTTGAGATGACTTATTTATTTTTTGTAGTAGTGAAATATTATTTCATATGAATGTATCTGTTTTAAAGTAAAAAAAAGTTTGTCTTTTATATTATTTATGCCTTTTGGATGAGAAATACTTTTTATTTTTTGTTGTTTTGTCCCTCTGTGTTCCACTCAAGTGTGGAGATTAGCAATTGTCTGTGTAAAGTTTTGTAATAATATAAAGAGAAGATATGGAAGAGTAAACAACAACCTATTTTCAATGTCTTTCCTCCCCTCCTTTATGTGCATGTGCAGCGCCCAATGAATGATTGCCATAGTGAATTTCCCGGCCTCGGTCCAAACCCATCGATATTTCTGGCAGGCCTTTGATGTGGCTGTGTGATGGGCTGTTCCACTGCAGTGACCCCTGAGCGGGGTGAACACTCCCTTCACTGTTCAGATTAAGGCTTCTGCTCTTCGCTTCAGTGAATACTTGATAGCTCATCACTTAAAGCAAAATGCACTGTTGCTTTCAGAGCACTGCTGACCTACTGGCTCCAATCTGTTAGAGAAGTGGAGTAGTTGCATTAAAACAGAATTGTTAAGCGTTAACGGCCCCCTCACACAAATCTTTGTATGTTAAAACCGCTCTGGTGCTTGTGACAGAATACTCTCCCATCCTTTGTAATTTTGAGATCACACAGGTAAAGTGTATTTGACCAGGTGAAGTTCTCCTGTCAGGTACAAATCTCCAGCCACAGGGAGAGCTTCATCAAAAGTTAAACACAATCTGTGTCATGAATAGCAGCAAATGCTCCAACCAGAGAAAACTTAATTGTTGCTCATCAATGTGGCATTCTTGGTATTAAAGGGTCCGTTTGCCCAAATCGTAAAATGTTTTTTCATTTAACGCTGACAAAGCCGATTGTATCATTTCATTGTACCGACAAAGAAGTTGGCCCAATTAGTGAACGTCGACATCTGTGAATTATCAAGAGTAAAAGGGACAGTGTTTATGGAAAGACACAAGGCTACACAAACAAAATTTCCATCACCTCATTTGTGCTCTGTTGGAGGCGGAAAATCTTAGAAACACAAAACTTTAACATACGAAACCCAAACTATCTGCATTGTTGTGATCTGGTCGAACTGACCCTTAAGGGTAATCACAAATTGGGAATGCTGGTAAAATGGTCCATCTGTCCCAGTTTAATGACATTACATTTCATGATTTCCAGGAAATGAAGGTTGCATTGCCAATTGGAGCTGCTAACATGCAAAGTTGTCGACAGTGGCAATCCTAGACAGCGCAAGTAAAGAAGCCTACCTAGGCCCTGTCCTAACTAATGGTATCCAGCTGTCATACGGTAGCAAGAAGGGGCCCCACTTTTGGTGGCAGTAGCAGTACCCTGTATAGTGCATTTATAGGAGGTTTCAGGGGGTTTATAGTTGTCATTTCAAAATATGCTAATATGAGTGGCCATTGAGAGGCTTTTGTGCCTATTTTACAATTTACCTGGTTTGCCTCACTTCACAGTGCGGCCCAGACTGCCTGGCATAGCTTTAACATCTCGCTGGACAATGGTATATTAGAAACAGGCAGAAGGTGAGTTGAGATGAGTAATTCTGTCGTCAAAAGTCACTGTGTGCTGCTACTGATGTATGAAAATACTGCTGAGAACTCATTCATAAAAACAGTTGTAATATGGTCTTCTCAGGTTTCAGCCTGCCTTAGCCAAACCCATATTCTGAAGGCTTAAACCCTTCATTGGTTTTAAAATAATCTCCCTGGTGTGTTGGCTGATTGGAGTTGATAGGATTGCAGCAGGCAGATGACAGGGCTGGCCCTGCTTCACTGAGGATGACTGCGGTGCACGCTTTCCATGCCTGGTGCCTGTCTGCCTGTGTTTGTGCCAGATTCAGCTGCCAGTCCTCAGGCCCTGGCTCGCCTGGCATCTCTCCTCCCTCTGATGGTATACGGGATATTCCTGGCACCCGGATTTACTCGCCTGCTGCTGAGGCGTGGCATAGCCTCTTCCGGCTGTTATTTTTAGTCACGATGGAGGCTGGTGGCATGCGTTCAGTTGACTTGACTTAAACTCAGTTCTTTCCCAGGAATAGCCTGTCTGAGTTTCTCAGACTTTAAGTGTTTCAGATGAACACTGATTTGATTTTGTTTTTGAGGTGCTAATCCAAAACTAAAAGTGGCTTACAGACCAGAATGATGGGAAGAACTGGCCACACTCATTAAGTTTCTTCTCATTTTTTGCCTTATTTCCATACTGTTGCTCATTCGAGTGTCCATCATGAATCCCTTGCTGCCGTTAGGAAGAAAAAGGAGAAAACAATGGGTAGGAAATGAAGCTGGAAAGGAAGGAGAAATAGTCCGAGGAGGGAGAGGGGATGCTGACAGATGCAGGCTGGGCTGATGAGGAGAAGATAAGGGCAGGGTTGTCTCTAAATGAGCTTCTTCTCCATCTCCCACGTCTATCAGTCGGCACTCTCCCTCAGCCCTGCCCTGCACCCTCTACCCACGCAGCTACACCCCTTCATTAAGGAGCCCATGGGAACAAGAAAACTCATTGTCTGCCCTGGAATTTCTGCCCCTTGCTGCAGAGCCGACCTGTTAACGCCAGTCCCTCTCCCCTCCGCCCACCATTCTTCCTCTCTCTCCCCTCTCCAGCACACCCTGAATGAATGCAATTCTTATGAATCGGGCAGTGTGTTGTTAAGTTGCTTGATTCAGCCCCGGGTGGTTTTATCCTTGAGATGTCACAAACCACAAGTGAAGCATGTTGTGGTTGGATGAACTCCAACGGCATTCCAGTGGGTCCCTGCAAATGATGAGCTCATATGGAGCACAAGACTAATAATCTATATGTTCTCTCAAGGATATGTGCTATTTATTTGTTAGTGGGGTCAAATATTGATGCAGGAAGATGCCTCACTCATGCTGATGTAACCACAACATTTATAGACTGCACCTGTTGGATACAGTCGGGAAAACACTGTCTCATCTTTGTTCCAGCTGCATCCATTTAACTGCCTCCATTTATTCCCTGTCAACCCACTTCACAGTTTCAGTGTGATCATACTTATCTGGATCAATAATGAGCCTATTGATGACAAGGAGGTTGGATCTGTCGACGTGAGCTAACCTCCAGAAGGAAATTAATGGTATTCTCAGGCATCAGGAGAAATTCTTTGAGCCACACTTGCTGAAAAATAAATCAGCCAAGTAGTCATTTTTATTCACCAACCACTCTAGAGTATCTGTGCATAGATATGAGTAATGATATGTTTATTTTATACGGATGAATTATTTAAGAGAACACTTGTCTTATGTGTAAGGATTTCTGTCAAGGTATGTGACAGCTCAAAGAAGCTAAAATGTTTCCCAGAAATTATTCAGGAATGAGAGTTTGCAGCCTCGAGCGATGTGCTTTAAACGTTGAGATGTGTCGGTCTGCTCTGGATGTACCACAGTCTCTCACTCCATCGAAAGTGATAACACACAGCAGCAAAAATAATGAGCACAGTCTAATGCACTTAAAGAAAGAAAAACAACACTGCAGGGTGGTTATTTGAATTAAGCAGAAACAGTAATGAACAATATATTTCAAGAAAAAACAAACACCAGATAGTCTTTTATAATGAACTTGCTGTCCAGATGGTTTTAATAATCAACACAATGCAAGTCTGGTTAGGTATTTGAAATAGGAACCACAACCTCAGGTCTACATGGTGTCACGCTTTGTAAGTTTATATGGCTACCAAGACTGCAGGAGACAATAGCACAGTCTTCTACTGATCAAAGTGCTTCGGTGTGTATTACAGCCCAGTCCAGTGCTAAAAAGTCTGCTTGTCCAAATGATAAAAAACACATTTTCTCACTTAACCCTTGTGGTATTTAGCGTGGTAGTTTTGGGGTTTGAGTTTTGAGTTACCTGTTTCTGAAATTTCTGCCTCCACCCCAATATAATGGAGGTGAGTGGAATTTTATTTGTGATGCTTACAGAACTAAAAAATGTCCTTTAGAAAATGTACAGGGACTATTTCTTCAGTAGACAGTACTTCTGATTAAATTGTACACAGCAAGGTCTGTGGATTAGGCAGAACAATCAGGAAGTTGTTTTTAAGCTGAATTTTTACTCCAACAATTTTTTGTTGGACTGAAGACTCATAAGAAACAGATTCAAAAGGGAATGGTCAAAATCAAATCAGCAGAGGCTAAGATATCCTGGTTTTAAGTCCCTGGTATGGGTCAAGCTACAAAAATGCTGAATCCTACACTTCCCATAGTGCAACGCAATGGCTTATTTTGTTGTGCTTGATAGACACCTCCATCTTTCAAACTCTACACCAACACAAGCTTGACAAAGCTCCACTTAGAATCATTTAAGTGAGGATGGGTACCTAAACCTGGTACCTTGTCAGCAAATAAATGCTTCAACTCCTCAACATCCAAGTAAAGCTCCCATGTCTTACTTGCCACCTGCTGATAAAAATGAAGGTGGTTAGTTTTGAGGTTGGCGAAGTTAGTGTTTTTGTGTTGTTGTTTTTTTAAGTATCGGTTCAGGCATTGTGTAAGCAAGAACACCATTTTAAAAGTAGCATTTGCACTGGTATTGGCAAAAACCCAAATTATACCCAACCCTACATATAAGAAAGCTATTTTGACAGGCAGAGGAAACAGATTTTTATGAGTAAGGAAGTGTAGTATCCAATGTACATTTTCATTGGTGAAATTCACTTTCATTGTATTGTGGTCTGGGCAAAACATCTCAGAGACAAATCCTGGGCAAAAACTATCTGCATACCATTAAAGAATATGTTTTGGGTATTTTACTCTTTAAAGCAAGATCATTTGAAAAAACACACAGTGGTCATGAATCTTAGAATAAGACATTAATGCAGCACACTTCTGAGGTTAAGAGACTGATGTAAACAGAATACACCAGACTGTTATCATCAGTCATCCTCCACATCCAGCCGGGTGAAGTAGAAAGTTATCCTGGCCCCTTCGTCTGTATTGTACAAAGCCTGGCATGTGTACATCCCTTCTGCATCCCTTTGAAGCTCCTTTATGACTAAAGCAGAGGTGTTGATGAGCACCTGCATGTGGCCCAGGCTGCTGGACTGAGACTGGAGCTTGGGGTCCTGCCCGTAGTTGTAAACCACTGCTACATTATTATCAGTTCCTGGTTTGGTGAAGCCCCAGATGAAGATGGTGGGCATGGTGGACCCACAGTCCAAGGTGACTGAGCCTCCAACTGTTGCTTTAGCATTGTAGCGAATATATTCCACTTCCTCGGGGTCAAGTATCTCCAGACCTGTAACACAAGATGGCCAGAGTCAGTCACTATTGCTGTGGGAAAGGAAAAGCTCTCAAGTTGTTTTCTGCACATCCACCAAAACGGCCCCAACAAGTTCAGTATTGACAGATGTTTATTAGTAAGTGTCTTCAGAAAACTTTTACAAGACCTCACAGTTCGTTGGGAATGGACTGCGTCAGCTTTTGAGGATGAGCAACACATAATTAAACACACTCGTAGTTTATCTGCCTCTGGCCTATTTGATGGATCAAATTTTATGACCCTCCCTTTGGCTGCGCTCAGCAATTTGATATAATAATGGCAGCAGTTTGTGATTAAGAGCGACTCGCCTCAGCTTGTCTCAAAGTCAACATCTTCGTTGTTAAAGTAAGCTAAAGTACAATGATCTTTTACCTTGTAGAGGAAGAGCCAGCCAGCAGAGGAACAAGCAGAAATAAGGAATCATCCTCAGACTCCCTGTGGTGTCACAAAGCTTCAGCTGGAAATCTCAAGTCAGGAGGCTATTTAAAGCCTGTCACAGTGATGGAAGCGTGTCTCCTCTCCAGTCCACACCGCTGTACACACTAAGAGTGACTGAGCGAGGCTGAAGGACTGACAGGGAGAATTCTTTCAAACTACACTGGATTCACTTTAAATTATTCATCAGTGCATCCACCTCCCCAGTGTCGCTCCATTTTGCCTGTCTCTCCAGCTTTCCACTCATGACTGGGCTAATGGCTAGACCTGAGAGTGAAAGGTGTAGGGTGTCAGGGTGATGCCATCGCTTCATATATTATTGAATAAATCGGTTGAGATAGCCTTTTTAGAAATTCCATCACTTCTAACGTGAAATGAAAAACCAGCCCGGCAAGGGCGGAAAACTGGCGCCGAGGCTCCCTCGCTAACACATGCGAGTTATTATTTACCCTATGAGAGGCATGCAGCCAGAATAAAATCACAGCTGATTCACATCATCTATTGATAACTATATTTCTCATGACTCAGTGTGTCGTGTCCAAGCTTAGACGGGTGAATCATGGAAGCAGTGCACATAGACACTCAAAAATGCATGGGTTTTTGCATAATTCATGCATAGATATTAAAATCCTTAAATGCTTGTGGAAGTAGGACATTCATGCAAGTATCTCTTCTAACAAAAAAAGGCTCTGTTTAGATTATATGTAGGAGGAGAGAAACAGTGAGCATCATTAGTGGTGCCACACAGCTGCCACCAGTAAAAAGTCTTGTTTCCCAGAGCCTCTGGCTGATGTTTGGGCCTGCTAGCTGCAACAGAAGAGGCTAAAGCTGAGTAGTGCTGCCCTGCAAGCAGCCCGTAAACCTGCTCTTACTGGAGGCAGCCCCAGACTGAGGAGAAGGCTCTAATTAGTAAGGACTTAGTGTTCAGCTCTTTTGGGGGGGGAAGAGGAGAACTATATTTAGAAGGCTGCTGGAAGACAGACAGATGTAATAAAAATGCAATATAAAACAACATGGTTTCTGAGGGCAGAGTGGACTGGCAGATGAAGTTCAAAGATGTTACAGGGAAAGACTGACAAGCTAGTAAACACATTACACAATGATGTTTCTGCTGAAATTGCCAAGAGGTGTTGTGCAATGGAAAATACTAACCTGTACCAAAGACCAAAATGTTGCAAAATGAGCAGCAATGAGAGTGAAAGACATTAAAGACACAGGAGAGAGTTAGGAAGTTAAGAGTGGTTTATACCAGTGTTGTACTCCAAAGAGTGTGCAGCGTGTTTTCCTGTAGAAAACACAGAAAAGAAAGACAATAAGTTTAGGAGGAGTTAACAAATTTAAGAGACTTTGAACTTTGTGTTTCCTTTTAGATAGAACTGTCAACTTGTTGGAAGGCAGTTTGAAGTTATTTGCATCCTACTGGCTGGTACCCCAGGGTATATAACAGGCATGGCTCACAATACATGTTATTAATTAACTGTGAAAGGCAGCTTTAGGCATCTCAGCCTGCAGCCTGCCAAAAATCTATTAGAAATGCTGTAGCTTTATTGTATCTGATCCGAACTAGGCTTTAAATAAGCAATACAATTATCCTCAATATAATACATTCATTTTGTGGACAGTTAAAGTTTAAACGCATGTGTGGTGCAGCTAGGCTGCTGACAAAACCGTGACAACACCTTCTTACAGCTGCTGCACCAGGCTATAGCGATGTCCAAGCTATGACAAAGGAGAGCAGGAGTGTGATTTGTCATTAGTGGGACCAAGTAAGTCCTGTTCTGCTGGAGTAAGAGCTGACCAAATTCCTTACTGGTGAAGCACATCCTTTCTATGTGCTGCAGTCCTGCATACAAGGGCCTGCCACATCTGCTGGCAGCCTGCCTGATTTGCTGCCTGGCTGCTTGCAAATGTCAAAAAAGATGGGGAGGAAGAAGACCAGGCAACTGGAAAATGTGAGTTGTTGAAAAACAAAATGTTTTGGATGGTGGTCGGTGTGGGGGAAGTTGGCCTTGGTGTGGGGGAGTTAGCGACCATGGAAGGTTGCATCTTATCTGGACCCTCTTACCCCTATAAAAGCTCTCAGGTGCAGTGCCCCATTGAGTGGATCCGGCCAGGCCGAGCTTGAGCAGCGTTTTTGGTTTTGGCAGCAGATGAGAGAACAGAATCAGACCCAGATAGCTGGGACTATATGGGGATCTGGGTAACACATTACTGCCACCCCAACATGTGCCACCCGCCCCGACTGTGAACACTTGGCAACACTGCGCTTTATGCGAGAGCAAAGCTGGCAAAACAGGTGGGTTCCATGAGCGTGCCCTATGATTAGATCAGTCATTACCAACGGCATTGTTGAAAGCAAAGCTAACCTCTTATTTCAGAGGACCACCTGTACTGGAATGTGTTACTAAAGCTTAACAGCAGATGATTCAATCTCTGGATGGGAAAAATAGTCTTGGCTTACAGTGAGGATGTGTGTTTCCACTTATCATCTAATGAGATTGAGATTCACAGTGCTGCACAGCCACTGTGTTTATTTTTGTAACTCAGGTTTTATCAGAGTTGTCCAGCTTCCAACAATGTTGACTTCCTCCTAAGCATAGCTGTCTGCTGTGCCCCGCCATCCTCAGACTTGAGTCCCATACATCTTATGCTGGCTGCAGCTGTGAGGTTTCCTCCTCCTCATCCTCCTTCTCCTTCTCCCTGCTTTTTCTTCAGTTGACAGTTGTGTCAGGGACCACACATTGCGAAGGTGGACCGAGGCTGTTGTACTATTCTGGCAGACAGGGTAACATATATTAGCCAGCCTACCGTATATTTCTGCTCTATCATCATTTATCTACCAGGCAGGCAGAGCGGAGGTAAACACGGCTGTGCAGAGGCTTGTGCTCGTAAAGCACAGGGGCCCACCCCCATGACCTCCATTTCCCTCCTGGCTCACTCATCTCACAGCCTCAGACCTCACCATGATGGCCTCTTCTGCAGAGGGCTCCCTGTTGGGCCTCTACCTGAATCACAGAGCAGAGCACAGCCACAGCTGACTGGCCTTGGGACAAGGGCAGCAGGAAGGGGCCTCTCTCCTCAACTGAGCCCCAGGAGTACACAGGCACAAAATATAGTTTTACACAAGAGTTACAGATAACCTCTGAAGTCCTGCAGCCATGCACAAATGGAGTGTTCAGTGTGGGGCTAGAATCAAGTTTTCCTATAACATGTGATAAAATAGGTCAGCAGAGGTCAGATAATTCCACTTGTAGCCTACTTGTACTAGAAGGTGACATAATAATAATAATCAAAACATAACAGTAAAGTGATTTGTATCAGAGAGCAAGTTTCAAAAGTAGATCACACACACACACACACACCTATTCTTAAAGCAGTGGTAAAACATTTTTGGAAATATGTTTATTTTCTTTCTTTACAAGTGTTTGATGGGAAGATACTAAGGGTGGGCAACAGGCTACTGCAAAATTCAGTTTTGATCGAATACCCAGGTGGGTGCTATGGTGATTAGATTATTTTTTGAAGCCTTTTGCTTTATTGTTGTTTATTGGATAGTAGTAGTAGTAGTAGTAGTAGTAGTAGTTTATTCAGTCATGACAACACCAAATATTGTACACAGTATTGACATATCACACAAAATCACAAAATCATGTGTTGAATAATGACTGAAAAGGCATAGGCAGAAGCAGACTGCTTATAAAGGCCTATCCTATATTGTGAGCTTTTTAGGCTACCAACCTCCAGAAAAGCAAAGAAACAACAACAGAAAATTAATCACACTTATAAGCTTCAAAAATAGCTTTACAAACCATTTTCTTAAAAACCAAAAAAGAATGACATGTTTTTAAATTTATGTTGGCATCATTCCAGAATTTAACTCCAATAATGGAGACACATCTCCTTTTCATACCTTTTTTTGCTTTTTGTACAGTAAATTTGCAAACACCTCTGAGATTATACGGACTCTCCTGAATTGAAAAGAACCTCTGTATTGAGTCAGGGAGCGTTTTTGATTTTGCTCTGAACATAATTTGCATTATTTTATAATAAAACAAATCATAAAATTTCATAACATGAGAATTTAGAAAGAGTGGCTCCGTGTGAGCATAATAATCAGCCTTATTAATGATACGTATAGCTCGTTTTTGCAGTTTTATTATTGAATTTATGGTGGTTTTAAAGGTGGATCCCCACAATTCCACACAGTAAGATATATAGGGAACAATCAATGAGTAGTAAATCAAATGCAAGGCCTTGGAATTCAATACATTTCTGGATTTATACAGGATTGCAAGTGATTTTGAGATTTTCCCTTTAATGTATTCAATGTGTTGTTTCCATGTTAGCTTTTGATCAATGACAACCCCAAGGAATTTAGTCTCAGAAACTCTTTCAATGTCAACATTACAAATTTTTAATTTAACATTACAATCACTTTCATTTAGATTCCCAAAAACCATAAATTTTGTTTTCTTAATATTTAAAGATAATTTATTAACATCAAACCAAGTCTTTAGATTTCCCAGCTCCATTTCTACACAACACAGAAGTTCCTTTAAATTCTTACCAGAGCAAAACAAATTGGTATCATCTGCAAATATCACATATAAAAAAATCAGTTACATTACATATGTCATTGATATAAAGAATGAACAATATTGGACCAATCACTGATCCTTGTGGTACACCACATGTAATCTTTCTAAGTGCTGACCCAGTATCATTAATTTGTACACACTGGTGTCTATTACCTAAATAACTTTCCAGCCAAGAATGAGCAAGCCCTCGTATTCCATACATCTCTAATTTCTTCAGTAACTGTCTGTGATCTATGGTATCAAAAGCCTTCTGCAGATTAATGTACAGACCAATAGAGCACTCACCATTTTCATTTGCATTTGATATTTCTTCTACCATTTGCATTACTGCAAATGCAGTAGTTCTACTTTCTCTGAATCCATATTGATTTTCACTTAATAATTTATTTTTATGAATGAACAAATTTAATTGTTTCACAAATAATTTCTCTAAAAGTTTAGAAAATTGTGGCAAAAGTGATATTGGTCTGTAATTTTCCATACAGTGTTTATCTCCATTTTTATAAATTGGGATCACCTTTGCTTACTTCATGTTGTTAGGAAAGATTCCTTTTTGGAAAGACAGATTACAAACATAGGTCAAGGGTCTGACAATATAATCAATAACATCTTTAATAATTACTGTATCAATAGAATGAATGTCGAGTGATCTCTTATTTTTTTAATTTTCTTACAATTTCAATAACATCAGTTTCATGTACCCCACTTAGAAACATAGAACTAACATTAGTGTTGATCAAATTATTAAACATATTTTTGTTGTCATCAGATACAGTAATCTGTTTTGCCAAAGAAGCTCCAACATCTACAAAGTAGTTATTGAACTCGTCAACAATATTTTTTAAATCATCCACTTTATTATTAACTTTATTTATAAAAAAATCTGGAAGTTCAGAATTATTATTTTTATTCTGAATGATATAATTGATTACCTTCCAAGTTTTTTGTATATTATTTTTACTGTCCTCCAACATTTTGCTATAGTATTCCTTTTTTTGAGTCCTAATAATGGTAGTTAGTTTGTTCTTATAGCGCTTATATTTTTCCTCACTATCACTAGTTCTCTGCTGTAAAAACTTTTTGTACAATTGATTTTTGTTATTACATGCCTTTTGCAGGCCTTTTGTAATCCATGGTTTACCTTCATATTGATCTTTCACCCTACACATTTTTATAGGACAATGCTTATTATATAATTTTAAGAATACAGACAAAAATGCATCATATGCTAGATCTGGATCATCAGCATAAACCTCATGTGCCATTAGTACAAGTAAAGAGTAACAAGAAAGGGGGGGAGAGGATGACATGCATAACTAGCATCACTACATGGGTTGTATGCAGACTCTTGAAATACAAATGGTTACAACATAGAAGAGAGAAATTCATTCTCTCATTTTCATTCTTTTTTTTGTATTAGTCCTACTGATGCTAGAATCGATCTGCAAAACCAAAACCTATCTGTAGTATTAATATTTTGATATCAATCCACCCACACTTGGAAGAAACCACTATTTGTCGGCTCAGTTTACCTCAGCATAAAGAATGGAAACAGGGGGAAACAGTTAGTCTGGCTCTGTCCAAAGGTTAAAAAAAAATCCATCTACCAGCACTTTGAAAGATCACCAATTACCAGTTATTGTAATATCACAACACAATGCTTTGTAATAACTGAGACCTCCTGGGTTTAAGTGGATAAGCTCAATTGTTTTTTAAAGATAAATTCGCTCACACAGCCACTGGGATGGATTTCCTGATCACTAGTGTTGACATCTTGTTTTTCTCAAAGCAAGAAGAAAAATCTGTCATTGGAGTAAGATTATTTAACTTGTTCCCAATTAATATCAACTTGTGTAAACGATTTACTTGAATCAAGTGTCATTCTCTTGAGACTAGTGGAGAGATCTGCTTATTCTGTCTTGTTTTAAGATGTTTACACTCACAGAGTTCTGTAACAAGAGAACCCACACTGGATCGAACAGGAGTCTCACTCCACTGACTGAAGTTTTATTTTGGTTTCAGAAGGAGACAATGTTAAGACTCAGCGCAATACTAAACAGGCTCTGACTGTGGTGATTTTTTTTACAGTGTGCTGGTCTGAGTGGAGCTTGCGACATGCTAGGTTGGGTATGTAAACCACAGGACTACAGAGGGCCTGGCACTCTCCCCTCCTGTGAAGCAGAAAGCAGGTCCATGTCAAGGAACGTGTGTGAAGTCCTGGACGAGCTGACCTGGAAAGAGCCAGATGGGGATTGGGGTTTAAGCACCATAGAGGCCTTCTGCAAACAACATGTGGAAAGGCTTTGGCGGCTAATGTAGCGTGGAGTATTTATGTACTGAGTGCAGACTTGACCACTGTCCATCAGGATCTGGGGAGCAGATATGCCACATACAGCCACGACCTCTGCAACCATTTCCACAGGACCACCTCATCTGGACCAGCCTACCCCCAACCCCATCCCCAACACCGCCCCCTTCTCCAGCCTTTCTCCCCACGGGACCCTCATACTGCTCCTGGTTCAGCTGTTAAGTGTACAGTAGCTCATACCCACAATCCTCTCTGAGCAGGTGGTCTGTCATAGGCCTCTTTGTTTTCCAGAGTCTCACATGGCAGCTGAGGACAGAGAACAAGAGGAATATACAATAATCCAGCGCTTTAGGCTCTTTTGGCTGCCCCTTCTCTGATTTAATTCATTTAGTCAGAATGTCATCAGATTGGGAGAGCAAGGTTGACATAGTGGTTTTCTCAATGAATATTTCATTTGGTGGTTTAACATACTTTGTTTTATAATGCCTATTGGGCCACATTGAAGGCAACGGTGACTGTAGCAAGTTCTGCTTTGATGTTACTGTAACTAAGTGTATACTTAACATATTCCTCCTGATCTTTAACGATATTTGATCCTGCTCTGTAACTTTTGGAATTTATGGGGTTTGTGTGTTTGTGAGAGGTCAGGGAAAAGTGCCAAAAACTCATAATTACATTTCTGAAACCAAAAACCTTCATGTTCATAAGATACTGAAGAATCAGATGAATACATGATTTAGACGACTACCTGTCAGTGTTCTGTGTAAAAGGGATAGTTTGGATCTTTTTAAGCGGTGTTGTATAAGGTACCATATTTAGTGTATCACATACAGCAACAAAATGGATTTCAGCTGCCTAAAAAAGATGTCCCACCTAAAAAAATCCATGTCATTGAAAGTGTACAGTATATTGAGAATGTTTTCACTGCTTTACTTTTCTTCAGACAGCAATTACAATAGAAAACTGAGGCCATTTTATCGCTCTCTTCAGAGCCAGCATCCATAGAAAAAAACTGTGATTTAACATCACTGAACAAAGGAGGTGCACGTCTACTGCTGCCTCAATCACCTAGTTTGTGTCATTCTGTGACTTTGGCATTGACAAGGGTTAGTTTGGATTCAACAAAGTCACACAATAACACAAACTAACTAACAGATTGAGGCAGCAGTAAACCAGCAGCTCCCAAGAGCCAAAATTACCCTTTCTGTCAGTGCAGTCTGGTAGTTTTGACGCGAGCATACATATGGCACTTCCACATCAGAATGGGCTGTCTGACGGAAAGGTAAAGCTGTGAAAATACTCTGAATATAGCATTACACCTAAATTTTTATAGATTTTTTAGGTGGGACTTTTTTTGGGGAGGCTAAAAAGGCAGAACGCTGCTCAGCTTCTTTGTCTGTACTCTTGTCTGCTTCTCCAAACTGGGGACATGCTGACATTATGTATGTGTATGTGATACACTGAATATGGATAAGTACCTCATACGACACACTTAAAAAATTCTTAACAATCCCTTTAAATGTTTATGTGCCATACGGACACTGGCCCCATAGCATTAATTTGTGTAAAATTAAATGCTACATGTAGTCTGATTGACAAGAAATGTCCAACTTGACACAAACAAGTACTGTAACTGTCCTGAGACGAGGGGGCATGGTGATCATATAAAGGACAATGCCAGTGTTGGTGCATGTTTTTTTAAGTAATGGTTATTTGATGTCTTGCAGAAAGTTCAATGAGAAGATCAGCACATGTTTAGTATCTGTACAGTTAATATGTGACTACAATCAGCAGCTAGTTAACTTAGCTAAGCATGAAGACCAGAAACAGGGGAAACAGCTGGTTCTGTCCAAAGGTAGAAAAAAACTGTTTTGTTTTGTTTCTCCAGCCATTCATACTTCATGACAATCAACACAGATTTAGAATGACAGAGACCTGAGTCTTACTCTATACTTAATGCATTGCACTTACAGTTATTGATGACATCTTACTATTGTTGCTAATAGGCTGAATGCACTCCCTGACCCTTTGAGACAAAAGCTTAAAAGTAATGTAATCCGTTACAGTGAAAATCCTATTTAGTTTGAATTTTCTGCAACAGTGATGATAATGTGTCTGTTGCAAACATTTCCAGCTATTCTGCTTTACCATCCAACAGAGTGACAAAACAGACATGGAATAAAAAAAGGAACTAATGGAAAGTTGGTACAAACAAAGTTCATGAAACTAAAACTATAGCATGCTTTCAAAAATGATTAGCAGTAATATTAAATGTACAGTATGTGATGTGTCTTAAACATGTAGAAACACAGGTGTTAAAATGGCTGTGGGCAGATGCTAACTTGATTTTTTTCCTTCAGTGTCAGACATCATATTTCACTGTCACTGTGACCCTTGATTTCTTGTTCAAACTGTTTATACTACAACATTTTGGGGACACTTTGTATTATTATCCAATTTATCACCAGATGTACGACAGTAAATTATCAGACTCCCTCAACAGAAGCCAACACTGTGGCATGTCGACAATTTAAATGTTGAGACGTTTCCCTAAAACCAAAAATTAGCTGCAAAAATGCTTCAAACATGACAGTGAAATTACTATTTTGTTTCCACTGGTGTAATAGAGCTGTCAAACATGGTTTAACTCCTTCGTCTTCTGGGAAAAAAAATATATTCTGTGTGTAATTCACGAGCACACCACTAATTTGTGCAAGTGGGAGTGTGAACAGTGCAGGATGCTGGTTGGCACGATACTCACTGATCCAGCAGTGGCAGAAATTTGAGTCTGTGCAGCAGAGTCTCTCAGCTTTGGTCAGATCAGGCATGAGTTTGCAGATTGAAATGTTTATTTTATTGTCAAAATATCATTGAAATCATTAAGACGTAATTCCTTTCTCTATTTCTCCACACTCAAATTCACAGGACAACTTAACACTAATTGTGGGTTCATGTGCATTTCTGGACTTAACAACACATCTTCTCTGCTGGAATAAATATATCCATTATCTGTGGTGACTTAATGGAACCAACTATGATCTCAGCTAACATCAAGCCAGTTCATAACTCCCATGCTACTAGCTGCTAATGTGTATATGTATCACCCCACCCGTCTGTTGGCTCACACCTAAAGCACTACAGCTGGTGATCAACTTTCAGGCTGACATATTAATGAAATACAGCCGATGCTGTGCCTGTGAAGTAACACTAATGAAATCACATTTTTGCAACAGGGAGAACAAAAGAAATTACCATTCGAACTTCATTGTCACTTGGAATGATGGAAAGCAGTATTAACCTGCACGCCATGTTTTTAAGAAATACAGCCAGCATACAGGTCAACAGGATAATGTGTTCCACTGATTTCACTTTAAACTTGTGCATAATGTAGAATAAAGAATATTGTCATTTCACAGTGATCGTGTTTGAGATTGGTTACTTTTTAACACACTGCCAATAGTGGCTCAATTTGTTGGTGACTCTGCCTGTAATATTTAATATGGAGGTGCCTATAATTCTGAGGCTCTCTACTATTACGCTATTAGGTGGTTATCTTGAATTAACCCACCAGCCTTTTACTTTCAACCACAGTAAGAGGCTAAAAGCTAATCTATATGCATTCTATACATTCTAGTGATATATTTTTTGAAGTATTGCCACCCTGAGTTGCACAAAGACCAATGAAATATGGCTAAACGAAAAGGCCTGAACAGTGCTTTATACAAAAAAAAAAAAAAAAAAAAAAATGTTAATAATGAACAAAAAAACTTCATTGCCAGCTTGACATTCATCAGTCTTCAGCACTTGGCTGGACAGTTTCTTGTAATCTCAAGCACCTCAATGTAACATGTGACAGATGTTTCCATGTAAGACAGAGGTTAAAACCCACCATCAGTTCCTCCCGTCTCTCTGTTCCCTTCAGCTACTTTACAAGCTTCTAAAATGGATACTTGCTCATTCCGAAGTGGTTTCTACCATTTATATGAAGGAGGTCACGAGAGCTATTTGGATGGGAAAGGTGACTGTAAAGTGTTCAGTTACTGTTGCTTTTGTTTCTCCTCTCATCATTTGGACCTGATGAAAGAAGAGACCTGTGTTGTCACATTTGGAAAATAAACTCTTGCATCTTTTATTTTTGAAAACTGTATTTTGAATGGAGAATACTGTTTCTCACTTAGATATGTATGTAGAGTTAAATTTATTGTGGTGTTAAGGTCTTTTTGCAGTAAGACATGCACTGGAGGTGTGCAGAACAATGCTCAGACACAACATTTTACTTTTATGTTTAATCTGTCGTACAGATGGAATAGAAAAGAATAGATACTCTATAATATAATTTCACCATAGTTTGCACACTCGTCGCAAAGTGAAGCCATAGTCTGTGACTTTGTGCTATTCCACAAGCTCATACCTTTCCAAAAACTACTGACACTGTACCTGGCATGCTTCTATTCACACATGCAGTAGCCACGTAAACAAACAGCAACAAAGATAAACTAAACTATCTTCACGGCCCATGAGTTTTACAGACTGACACAAATCTGTGACCAGTTGTATTGTGTAGGTTTCTCCGCTCACTGCATGGTTTTTGTAAGGTAAAGACATTAAAGCATTACATTTTTTTCAAAAACAAACTTGAACCCTGGAGTGCCTTCCCCATCTGGAAGCAGTAGAGTGCTTGTCTAAAAGATAAAAACGATATGAATCGCTGCTGGCAACTCAAATGTCCAGTCTGGGATCAATTACCTAGACAGGATTCAGAGAGAGAGAGGAGGGGAGCACAGATTCTATATCACGGTCTGGTCCAGCATAGGCATGTAGCCCACATACACCCACACACAAACACACACACACACACGCACACACTAAACAAACTGCTCTGTGACCTGCAGCTTGTGCGCACAGTTCCCAGTGTCTGGTTATGGATTGGCTGAGACCGCATGCTGCCATGTTCCCGCCCCACTCGCACACTGCATTTAACAAGCGACTGATGGCAGTTCCAGATGAGGCCGCTCTCAGCCAGCTGCTCTGTCATGTGGGTTGGGGCAAGGATTTCTGCTAGGATCAATAGAATGAGATGGTAGTCTCTTTTACGGCTCTGTGTAGCTTTAAAGTATAAAAGAATTCTTATACGAACATGTTAATCATTCAATTTTAAGGATTATTTCCTGGCTTTATGTTTAATATCCAAGTTTGTCTAACATTTCTTTATGCAGGATTCATATGGTTCAGCACCATGAAAACATCTGCCCAGCAGCCTCAACGAAATGCATTGTGGGACGTTTGAGACAGAGGGGAGGAGGGTTGTAATGGAATGAATATGAATAACACAAAGTAAAAACAGACAGCACAACCAGGAGGGGAGAATGGGAGAGAGACAAAAGGATTTAATAGGATCCAGATTGTTTTGAGCTCTCACTGTTTCAAAGGGAGACGCTGCCATATGTACGTCTACACTTACTGTGTTTGTTGGAGCACCGAGCGGGCAGATCCAGGCATTCGGAGCTTGACTAAAGGTCACAGCAACACCTTCATTCCCCATGACCTTTTTAGGGTCAAGCTCCAATGCACAAATAGTGCAGGACCTCACCTCATGTGGCCCCATTAAACTTCATAGGCATGGCCTGCTCTGTGTCTCCCATTACCCTCACAAATGTAAATACACAGAGTTGCAACTGGTCGGTTGTTACACATTATTGCACAGTGTTATTTTGATTTGCAGGCCAGTTACATGCAGTATTAGTCAGATTAATCTGAATCGATTTCAAATAAAACATTACCCATTAGCATAATTAGTTATTATAAAACAAAATTACACCTGCAAAGCATCTGTCCAGCTGAGAATGTCTTTTCCTGTCTTGTGCTGATCATTAGGGAACAGAATAATTCTTATATTGTCGGTACTTTTTTGTTCTTTCACTTTTAAGCTTACTTTTTACTTTATTACTTTTTGTAATAAAAAAAAACATCTTCATTTTATGTTTCGGGTACTGGCACCAGTTGATTTCAGGTTTTTCTCCTTTTCTTGTAAATTGTTTGAAAACTATCTAATATTAATTTATCAAATATTTCACGTTTAAAGACGAGTAATAAGGTTTATCCACGGGTATGTTTGCGCACTAACTCGAGATTGAATTTCATGCAGTTTGGTTGTTTTGGATGAGAAATGCTCTGCCAACATGGCACTCAAATGGCAGTTTATATAAAACCTGAATTTGCCAGCTTTTGAAAGACAGTTGCAGTCGAATGTGAATATTTTTGGAATCTAAAATTATCTGCTTTTCAGTGAGCCATACCTGCAAAGCAAAGCTGTCACTAAAGGAAGGGAGCAGTGAATGACTGTGACCATGATTAAAATTCACCAGAGCAACTCTACTGCCATCTACTGTCTGCTTTTGTTTTCCACAATGAAAACTGTGTAATTGTTCTATTGTGTGGAGGTAAACCTTGAGCAGGAGGAGATTACTCCGACCCCTAGTATGATAAAAGAGGAGCAACATTGATCTGAACTGGCTGCAATGATAACAAAGAGTCTTGATCAGCTAGTTTTGTCCAAATTTGAAACCTTCTGCATTTCAGCTAGAAGACAACCCTCAATGTGCAGAACAATGTGGTCAACATGGGCTTCCACTAATACCTGGATTCTATCTAAATCCTGTGCCAGACTGCTGTGATTCATGCTTAGTGTTTTGGAGTTTGGAGTTGCTGCTTTTCCAACTCAACATAGCTCACCAAATGTCTTATGGATTATTGGTATTTTGCCATCATAGAGACAACATTCTTTAGTTTCAGTTAGGGGGTTCATGTAGCTAGTGTTAAGAAATCCTGCTAATTCTTCCTGTCTTTATATGAATGTAATGTTTGTAAGTTTTATTTGGGTTCATATACTTACACTTTTTTGTCTGGCTTTAGTTGTAGTATATGTATAAAACCTCCCATGCAAGCCAGCATGGAGACAAAATTTGAATGACCACCCTGCTGTCAGTGTAATAATCACTGAACCCAAAGTATTCAACTAAACATTACCTTTGTTCACCTCCTTCCTGGGCCTAATCCAAGAAAACAAGTTGGCCATCTACTAGTAAATTGCCCACATGGGTATTTAGTTGTGCCAACAGCCTTGATCATAACACAAACAAGACTGTGGAGATTAGATTGACTTCCACAAGAACCCAGATGCTCATCTCCCCCTGGTAATCAACGATACTACCTTGTACACACAGCTGAGTCGATTAAATACATAAGAGCACTCAGATCGGAAGAGGACATTTCCAGCTTGACTGAAAGATGCTCTTCCTGTCTCAAACACGTCATGGCAGATTGTCCAAATTCTTATCTATGATCATCATCATCTTCCATCACTGCTTGGTCTGGCTCTGCCTCCTCCCTTTCTGAGCAATTTGTCATTTCTGTGTGTGCTGGCTGCCCTCCATCAAAGACCTGCATGATTTTAAAGTAAGGGCAAGAGGGAAACATGATTGTTGCTGACTTTGCCCATCTGGGAAACCACCTGTTTGAGAAACCGCTCCTGTGCATTGGTGCCTGCACCAGCCGCCACGGCAACCGCTTCTCCCCAATTACAATTACCCTCTCTCCAAAAACACACACACCCCCTTCGTCAGACTGACTGAACAAACAAACAAATCTGAACATGGCTGCTGGTTATTAGGTTATTCAAGCTATTTATCACTGTCAACCACTGACGCACCATTGCTACTTTGTTTTGTGCTTCACTGCATTCTCAAGTTGATCCTTCTCTGTTTGACATATTTAGGATTATGACTGATAATGGCAGCTTTGTATGTCAAGACTATTAGACAGTTTCAGTGTAGTTTCATTTCATTTTCCCTGTTAAGTCCTATATTTTTCACGCACCTATGTCAGTTCTTATGTTATATATGTGTATATATATATATATATATATATATATATATATATATATATATATATAGATAGATATAGATATACATATATAAAATTCAGCATGAAAATATATTATACAGTTTCAACATGCACAAACATACATTGCATAAAGAATAATCTGAAGATGTACTGTATGATACTTTTATACAAGAGTGCCACACACATTAGAGCACAAGCAGCTATTGTCTGTTGAGTACATGCTGTTCTCAGATGTACTCTGTTTTCCACTCTGAAACCGGTGGTAGAGATTGTAGGTGAGGGACTTGACTTCCTACACTGATACACACAATGGCATGGGTAGTGTTTGTCACCACGGAAACCATTAGTTTCTTGGCAACATTCCTATCATCTCTAGCCGACTAAAATCAGATCTAATGATGGGATTCCAGCAGTTGGCTGAAAGAGGAATGTTTGCAAGCAAAGTGCCGGTAAAGGCTCTGGCAGTATGAAAAAGCACACAGGTGAGAGGGAAAATAATGATGAGGTACAGCAAACTTTTTTTGTTTTTGTCCCTGCATAATGTGTCGACACAGACTTCCTGCTGACAGGTGGCTTTCTTAAGACCAGACATTTAGGCTTGAATCCTGTCATCTGAAATGTTCTTGAATGAAAAGTGTGAGAGGGTTAACATGCATCTCCATCACTGAATGTTAGCCTATAAAATGCAATAACATTTTTCATATGCAGCAGTAACAGAGCCACAAGTTGTTTACCCACATTGGTAATTCACATTCACAATGACCTCTGCACCTCACAAGCAGATACATTTTTTTAATTAGTCATTTGTAAGTAACTGCACAGAGAGAGATTAGGGCTGATCCTCTCAACTACCACCATCTCAATCCACTATGGAGTCAACATAAGCCTCTACATTCAAAGATTCATATTTCTGTCATCATCATTACTAATATACATTTATTTTTGTTTCAAATCTCTTTATTTGCATAAAATGTTGTGGAAGGTCCTCTCTTAAATACATCTCCCTGCTTATTTCTTCCCTGTAGCGCCATCACATTCCCTAAGGGTAAACCAATTTACATTCTTGTTTTGCTCTTCAGATCCATGCCAGTTTCCATGACAACATAGTTTCACTTTCTCATCCTCTCTGTCTCACTCTCTCTATCTCCCTCCTCTCTCTCCCCTGTTCTCTCATTCCCCACTGCTCCTTTCTTATGTTCTCTTGACCTTCCTCCAATGTTTCATTTTCTATCTCTCCAAATACCAGGCTCCAAATTCCTCCTCTCCTCTCATTTCCTCACCTAATTGAGCTCATTCCTCTGCTTGCCATATACCAGCAGAGAATAATGGACTCAGATAAAATATATCTCAGGGGGGAACGGCGGGATAGAATTCCCAGCATCTTTTTGCATTTTCATCATAAAATACAAATGCTGCATACTCTGTCTGCAGGCTGTTTTATTCTCTCTTAAATATCCCTGGGCTGGTCTATTTGGCAGGAGTGATGCCTCAAGCCCAGAATTATTGAATCAAAACAATGTGGAGCAGAGTTTTCTTTCTTCTGATTGAAATAATACTCTTGTTTGGCAATTAGTGTCTACACAATAGCACACACAACTTAAAGAGGGGTAGGACAATGATAAAGACAAGATGCCTCAGTAAAATAACCATATACGTTTCCCAATCTATTAATTTAGTTGTCCAAACATTAACAACAACAACAACAACAAAAGCTTCCATCCTAAACCCAGTCTGAGCTTATTTTTCCATTCAGTGTTTGACAGAACAATGTAAAGTGCACATATCTAACCAATGACATAATTAAAATCTCAAGCTATTTAATTACTCAATGATTAAAAATGTCTGGTGCCAACAGGTGTGATGGCGCTTCCTCGGCTGATTAATGCCAGTCCTTTCTGCCTTGTCTGGAAGGAGAAGGTCATGAAGACAGTGGTCCGTCTCCTGCACGACTTTGACCAGTCTGCCTGCTCACGCTCCATGTCTGCAGGTCAGGGAGTCTCAGCAAGGCACTTTTGTGGTTTGTGATTATTTTTGCTTCTCCACTCTGACTCACATCCACTGCAGATTGCCATTTCATTTCTCTTCATCTCAGTATACATCACTGCAGCTCCCCTCTCAATGATCTACGACTTTATTGGAAGTGTCCTTCCCTATATTCAACTGGTTGCCTTATAAAAAAAATCAGGGTTTCTTATTCATTCTTTCAGCAAAAATGGGGAAAAAATCCCTATACTAAGGATGATCTACAAACCTACATCCTAGACATTAGAGAAGCAACTGTTGCAGGTGCAAATCTTTGCGAAATCTGAACAAAAAAATATGAGATATGCTCTCCACTTGAACAATGTCTTAAGTTGCCTTGATTTTGACAATTACTTTGGTAGAGCTTAGTTGTAGCCAGTACTGGAAAGGTGTAGATGTTTCATACTGCTCCTACATATAGTCTAATGTAAGTGTTCTTCCTTGTATAAACTGCTGCACTAAAACATGTCTGCCCTGTCAGCCTTTTCAAGGTAACAAATAATGCATGAAACATAAGGCTCCTTCAACTCCCATCTAAATTCAAAAACACAATCAGTGTATTTGCAAAAATGGCCTTTATCCCATGTTCACTTGAGTGTATGTTGCCAAGCCTACTTCTGCTACCCATACCACCAGAGGGAGTATTCAACTAAAAAAAGAGCAGGTTTAACAGTGCAACAACTGGATCTTCACTCTGAGTAACTTTATAATGGTTCCCCCAAACCTGAAGCGTCTGAGCTCAGTTTGCAGTGTCTCTGATTTAATTCTACTTTGAATTTGAAATCTGCAGGATAGTGTCCCATAGGGATGAGAGGGTGATTTGCTGGATCAGATTGGCCCAATAAAATAGAAATAAAACACCTAATATTTGCTATTTTAATGATTATTTTATTCTGACAAGTTCAGGAAAGGCATCTACAGTGTATTTCATGTCTGAAAGACAGCATTTTATTTCAGGGTGTTGCCATGTTCATCATCTGAAAATATTATAAATATCAATAATTTTGAAGTGGCATTCATGCAACCCTTAGTGAGATTTAAAAAAAAAATAGACTCACAGCCAGCACAGAAGTCCAGTATGACATATCAGTTCAGTGACATACGGATACCCGTGTGGCCACACTAATTATTGTCAGCGGCTGGGAGTGATATGGACTCGCAGAGAAATGCAACGTCCTGCCCTTCTACATCTTGAATAGTGGGAGTCATGAACCGCTGCAAGGTGACGCGTCCCCTGATTTCAACCGAAACTTCAACCTAGACACGCCGTGTTATTTATCACCATCTGAACCTCCCGTCAAACTGCACCAGCTCCTTTCTTATCAAACATCGGGATCGGGACCATCTTGCGCAGTGGTACGGCGAACAGAGCAAGCGGTGGCGGCGGCCACTCCGGGGAATGTCGACTGGCCGTCAGTCCTGACATCGGCCTCTTCTGATCTCACACACCAGGTAGAGTACACAGCATTTCAAAACACTGTCACTGCCGAAGCATGCTAGCTGTTCGCCTATTTCGGAGCCGTCTCCCTAACGTGTGGACTCGTATAACTTTCTCTTCCTTTTATGAAGTCTTCGGGTCGCTAGCAAGCCAATAACAAAGTTCAAATCCCGTTAGCTAGCATTGGTTCGCTTGCAGATGTGTGCTACGGCAACGTCAGTTTACAAGCAAGTAGCCTAGCGAAGACATGAATTAGCATGCTAAGTTAGCCCATGGACCTGGCTGGCGCAGCAAGTCTCCACTCATGAGCGCAGGGGTTCACACCAGGGGCATGTGTCCTTAAATTCTCCTAACAAGAATGCGGTGCTTGCTCAACTTCTATGCTTTCACGTGGCGATGCGAACATGTAAATCCACAGTGTGTATATCACAATTATTAGCTTGTCAGGAAGCTAATCTGACAGATGCAGCCTTTGAATGGTTTTGTGCTAAGCAGCTACACCGTGTTCAGTAAGGTGACAGACTGCGTAACGATACCTGTCACTTCAACACAGACTCAGCGTGGGCATGTGGAGACCAACATGCTGTTAATAATGCCGCCGCTGCTTAACACTATCTGCCCCCTTTACTGCCACCGTGGTGAACGTTAGCTGTAATGATGAAAAATGATATCTGTGTACTTTAAAAATATTTATTTTCAAGAGGCATTTCCTGTTCCCGCTGTGATTCACTGTCACAGAGACGAGCAGATTGTGCACCTGGAGTTTATTCCTGAAAACCTAAAACGTTGTCTGGTTAGCTGTCAAAAATATGTTGAAATACTTATTACCATTATTAGAATTGTAGTTATTATATTTGTATAGATAAATACTGCCATGCAGTCTGTTAAGTGTCATACACACCCCTTTCCTGTCTTTCTTCCTCTCTCTTTCTCTCTGTATGTATTTATGTGTGTGTGTGTGTGTGGTCTCAGTTCAGTAACCTTATGACAACCCATGACCCCGCTCAGTTCAGCCTGTTGAATATGGTGTGATAATGCTGTGCTTCAACCTGTTCAGAGAGAGATAGTACAGCTTTCCTCTTTTGCTACACATCATTTCTGTGTGTGTGTGTGTGTGTGTGTGTGCGCGCACCCAGGCGCTTCATGCTGTTTGTGTATCTACAATATCCTGGTGAGCTATATATAGCACCTAACAGAGTTTGCAACTTGATCCGAATTGTCTTTCAGGGCTACAGTACACTGTGCGTTGCTTTCCACTGGAAGTCAGATATCTTTGAGTTCAGAGCATCTTTTTCTTTTTTTGTCTTTTTTGTTGTGAGAAAAGGACAGTCCACTGCCTGCCCGTAGGCCTAATGCAAGTTTTATGTTGCACTTCTGTTGTGTTTTATCCTTTGGTATCCCCGTAAATGAGGTTCAGGTGGATAATTATAGAAACTTAATCTAAAATGTCAGGGCTTAATGGACCAAATACCATTTTGTTTTTACTCCATCATGTTCTCAGCACTTTACAAACTAATATTATAGTAATCAACCATGTACACTTCTGTACATTTTGCTTGGACAAAACATGTGACAGAAAATTGGATGAAGAGCCAGTCTTCTAGTAAAGATGAGAAAGCTAATGTGTCTATAATTGTACAGAAGAGCAAACTGTCAGCCTGCTTGTGTTAATTAACATATCCTAGGTGTGAAAACTCTACTAATGCCTCTTTTGCATTGTCCAAAGTTGATTTGAATGAATAAACATGTGGCAGCCAGTGCATGTCCACACAGACTGCTCTAGTGCAAGCAGAGACAGATTTGGTGAGCTGCTGACAAAGTGTTTCTTATCTGGTTAGGTGATCTGAGAACTTTGGGGTGAGTTACAGGGAGCACTGCTAAGGTGAGCTATGAAAGAATAATGTGATATTGAGAACGTTTCCACACGACAGAATATACAAAGACGCTTATGTACTGGACTCTGTAGGTCTAGTGACAAAAGCGAGTTCCCACTCTAATCCCTAAATAGGAAGCATTTAGACAGAGCATTTTCATTACGCTTACATTATGGTTCATATTTATGTCCCATGTCTGTTTTAGTTCTGTGCCTTTCACTGTGCTTATCTTTTGCATATTTTTGCACACAATTTTTGTAGACAAAATTACTCTGTCCACGCTGCTTCTGATCCTGAACCTTTCAAATTGCATTGATATATTTTGTCAGACTATTAATGTTAGTTTGTTTGGTGAGGTAAGAACAATGTCATTTGAGCTCAGCTGTGTACAAAATAACCACAGTGAAACCTTGTTAGCATGCAGGTCTTGGGCAAACTGGTGCTGCTTGCTAGAAGTGAGAATGTAATATGAACCAGATACAGCATTTAACCATAGACTGTATAAAAATAACCCTCAGATACTGTGCCCAGCTTCATAATTACAAGAGGACAGATGTTCACCTCTGTTTGTTAGCACTTACTTGTGCTTGGAAAGCCTTGTGTAACAAATTGAGTCTCAGTGGATGCTTATATTAGGATATTTCCTCATGTGTTCAAAGCTGATGTGAACCCAAGAAAATGTATGATTTAATAAAGAGCAGAGCCAAGTGTATCTCACTTGGTTACAATTACAGGGAGAGGAATTTTTGATTTGTTTTGACTCCTGTCACACTGCCAAATTGTGCTAATATCCAATACATTAGATAATTGTGGGTCTGTGTGACTTTTGTTTACAAGTTTGAAATGTGACGCTAGATGACTCAAACGGGAAAATGCATCAAAGTAAAGCTTTCCATACACAAAACCAACTGTGGGTGTGATCACAGGCTTGGTGATCAATACGCTCACATTTCACCTTTACCATAAGGTCTGAGCTCTGATCGGATCTTACCAATCATCAAAGCTTTTTTTCAGTATCACAAACAGAGTGAACTAAGTAAGCTAAGTGTGCACTGTGAAACAAAAATGTGGGAACTGAGGGTCGGTGTCAAGTTTGATATAATAAATACAAGCCTTATTGAGGATATAGAGAGAATCTTATGTTTGCAGTGGCTGCATGGCACAATGCATTTTCACCACTGATGCCTCTCACACTACGAGTATTTGAACATAATATCATCCCCATATCTTAAAATCATTTGAAGGATTGTGTGATAGCTCGGTGCTTGAATGCATTTATTGCACATGCTCAGAATGATCAGCTCAAAGCTGCTTTAAAGTCCTTTGCCAAAGACAAAACAAGACGAATATTTTAAAGGCTCCATTAGAGGCCTCTTTGGTCTAGTGGTGCTTCTTACACCCAAACCAACCACCGTGTTTTGAACAGAGCTCCTGACAGTGCCATAATTTCCTTTAGCAGGGCTAAACATGCTTGTATTTGAGGAACTGACATTGTTCACAAGCTTAATACCTGTTTGACTATTAAAAAGACCAAAGAACTGTGAGTGCTGTCGGAGAATCGACACACAAAAATTTAATTCATGCAAGTTATTTCCTGGTATGTGAATGCTGAACTCGTCACAAGTTAACTCGCACTGCCTGCTGTATGAATGCACAATAGTATTTTATCTTTGTGTGCGTCTCATGAACCTCTGTGTGGCTTTAACAATGGATACCATTATTCCCTCAAAGCAGTGTGTATTGCATTTTGTATTACATACAAATGTGCAAACAAACAGACTCTAACTGGGATTCTACAGTCGGATGATGCATCTGTCACCACCTCTATCCTCCCTAAGCTCTCTTGCTTTTGTAATCACACAATTACGTACAGTTAGTGTGTGATAATAATGTTTGTTAGACACTTTATGTACCCAACAAATACATTTTTAGAAAGGACACCACTTTCAAATTGAGGTTTATTTCTTTACAAAGTGTGTGTTAGAGTGCATACCGTAAATTGACCAGCAAAGGCCAAAAGTGTGAAAACACTTCGATGATCTGGAGGTAATTTCCCACCTTGTTTGTATCTGTTGCAATAATTACTAGTATGCTTGTTTATCCAGGTGAATTTTCCTCCTTTTCTGGGACTTACTTTAGTCTCATCTTCATTTTAAGCTCACAGCTCAGGACACTTAACTTTCTTTTTCTACCTTCACACTTTTTATTCAGTTATGCCTCATTGTAGGGCCATGTCTAGTTTAGATGCAACTGGTGTCTATTTGGTGCTTCTAATTGGAGTAATTCTGTTCTCCAATTTGTTAAATTCTAGGAGTTAAATTCTAAGTTATTTTAGTTAAGGTCACGTTATGTTTAGGCTAATGTTTTGGTCACTGTTTATGGATAGCTCAGCGTTGTTTTGGGAAAAAGATGCCGTGCACAACCTCTAATGCTCCCCAGGGAAACAACAGATACACTTCTAGTTCTGCTTGGTTAATTTGCCAAATCTTAAAAAACGGGGACAGATGTTAAAAAAAATAAAATACAATCTCTACAAACCCATGTATTGTACGATAAATCATGTGGAGTGATGTGTGGAGTGCATTCTTACATGATGATGATGATGATGATCTTTGACCTGTGGGAAAAACCAAGACAGTGTATCTGATTGGACAGACTGGTTTTCCTGTCCTAAGCAGACTGGGAGGTGTGTGTTCAGTTTTACACTGGATGACTTCTGTCCATCAGCCTACTGCTTCTGTGCCATAATGCCTGCCTTCTGTCTGTTCTAAGGCTGCAGTTTGGTCGTTTTCCTTGCTCTAGTTGGCTTTTTTCCCAGAATGTGTTGGAAAGGATACAACCCTTGACCCTATGTACAAAATGAGTCCAGTACTTCCCTATCCCTGAGCTGAGGCAAAGCTATGGACTAGGTGCCCACAGTCTTCTTATGACTTAATTTGCAGCCCATTGAGGAGGTCTTTATTGGTGTTTGTATTGAATCACGAACAAACCCTGTGTAAATTGCCCACATTGCCATGTCTACTCTAGTTCAGTCAGTCCTGAACACACGTTACAAACATGTCTGATTTCCACCCTGATAGTTGCACATATAAACCAGAGGTGGCTTCGTTGAATCAGATAATATTTTAGCTAAAATGTCATCTTTCCTCCTCTGCTTAACTCAGGGCTTTTTGTGCAGTTCATAATGTTTTCTCCTGGTGTGAAAAGAAAGGTACATCTTAGGTCATCTCTTTTGTCATCACTGTTCAGTGAGGTCTGTTACATCAAAAGACAGCAATGCTTTGAGATCTTCACAAATGTCTCACTTTTCCTTTTTTTTCCTGTGGCCTTTTCTCTGTTGCAGGCCCTTCTCTCCGCACATCGCCTACTGGTTAGCCTATATTTACTCAGCCCCGTGACATGTTTTGTTGCCACAGCAACCTGCCACAACCCCCCCAGTGTGCTGATTTTTTTGTTGGCTGTCACCTGTGTACTGTCCCACAATGCACTGCAGTTTAACCCCAGCAAGCATTATGAGCAGACTGAGAACTGCGAGTGCAGAGAAGGCAGCTATGCAAATCACAGACTTCTAAACAGAGTTTGTGGGTTAACTTCTCCCAAAAGTAAAAATACCTTTTTGACAAAGGTTAGATCAACAGACCAACCAAATCCCTCTCATTTTTAGATGTTTATTGAAATGACCCACAGTAACCTCTTGTTATGCTTGTGGACTAATACATTCCTACTACACCAGGCTGCAGAAAAACAAAGTGTGTGTTGGGAGAAGAGAACAAGCATGTGATTGAAGGGAAGTGGGGAGGAAAGAGAAAAAAAAAAAGTTATAGCAAGGACGAAAAAAAGCAAGAAATAGATATGGCTATGGGGCTGAATGTGGTCAATAATCCATGAACAGGGTTCCCCCGCCTATTACACTCTTAGCAGGCCCACTTCACTGCTCTGACCAAAAATGCCAAACATGCAGTATACTTTTTTTCCTCCTGCAAGACTTTTGAACAAGTTCCAGTTGTGTCCTTTCCTTGCCTACAGCCCCTGACAGCATACAAATATAGTCTTCTCTCAACTTAAAAGCTGCCATATGATCAGAAATTGGATGGTTGGTGCTTTCCAATGAAGTGACCCTTTAGTTGTATTCTGTTGGGTGCTGGCACCAATAATCACTCAAAATGTACTGATGCTGTAACTTGGAAGCAGTGTCACATTATTGGTGTCAGTTGGTTTTTCCATGAGTGGAAGTTGGCAGGGGCTCGATAACTGATTAAACATCTTAAAACCTAGCAGAGCTTGCCTGTCGTCATCCTTGTTGATTTTGTAAAGTTGCATGGCTTGCAAATCAAGCTGGCTTTTACATCAGAATGGTGGCTGACAGAAACATTTAAAATGCAGTCATTATAAGGCAGTAAAGAAAAGCTCACTATTGATGTCATATCAGAGGAGGGTCAGTTTTGATATTTAAAATTCATTAGCGGATCTTAAGACAACTCTCACTGAGTTGTGGGGTTTATTTTATTTAGTGTTATAGTTTATGGCACTCGAGCATGCTTATTTAATATGCAGGAGGGATTTGAACCACAGGAGAAAGTGACAGTACTTCGCTGTATTCTCTGTCCACAGGTCTAATCCAAGCTAAGTCCTTTTTTGAACAACAGGCTAGTCGTAGCTTTTCACTGTTGTCCTTGAGCTGCGTTTAGCTGTGATCCAGGATTGTAGGTTCTATTGTTGGATTGTGTTCAATTGCACAAAGCAGGCCAACCAGTGTTTTAAACAGTGTGGAGAAATGACACCATTCATTGCTTTTGCCCCTAATTTTATTACACTATATCCCACAGTATCGCAGTGCATCCCAATCAAACTGTTCCCTCACAGGGGCTTCAATGTGGTCATGGTGTAGCATGGTTATTTCTAACATAAAAGGGTTCAGAGTTGTCCATGTCACATCACATTTCATAAAATTTGTCACGGTCCACTTAAAGGTTGATTTCATTTATTAAATAAGGCACACAGGTAGATTTGCCATCTGAAAATGAAACTGAAATATAGAGCAAGTCTGTCTCAGTGGCAAGTGGTGGTAAGTGTGACAATTTTGGGTTTCTTTGAAACCTTTGTGTGTGGACATGAAGGGAGTCATTACACCAGCCACATAGCCCACATTACATGTGTGTAACATAAAAGCAGGTGAGGAAAAAAAATCACAGGTGTGTTGTCTGCTTCATTTGAGCAGGTTACAATAAACCAGAGCTGTGTCGTTCTTAGGATCCTGCACTTGAGCGAAGGAGGTTCGATGTTTGGTAGCACAGTAAAAAAATTTAGTAGTACAGTGACTATACATTTAAACAGACTCTATAGCTAATATATTATAACTTTGAAGAACTGAAAGAAGATGAAAGTTTCAAACTTGATTTGATTAATGAACAGTGCCCTGGCAAGTGACAGAAGAAAAAAGTAAAATTTTAATAAATGTCCACAGTGATAAATAAAAAATAACTTTGAAAAAATAAATTTTCTTGAAAGTCAGGATTTTGTGTGTAAAATGGAGCTTTCTTTAAAGGTACACTATGTGGGATTTTCCCAAAAAACACTGTATAGACTCAAACAAAAGAAATCCTTCTGAGTCATCACCTGTATTTTCTTGTTTATTTCTTATTTTGCTGTGTTTGGGATGTTCCTGGGTACAATGTGCAGGTGAGGCCAGGCCATTGTAAAAAGGAGCGACCAGGTGCCAGACTGTAAGCAGCAGGCATCCAGAAGGAAGCAATGAAAATTGCAGGCACAGTGCTAAAAAAGATGCAAATATAGTGAGGTGAAACAGGGCGTGGACAAAGCTTGTTCTAAAATGAGAGTGCATCTGGGGTCGGCTTTCACTTTCGCTGGCGGTACTGTTTACAAACATTGGTCGACAAGTCCTGCACAGTGTAACTTTAAGTCCAGTTTGAATTCTTCTTGAAAGTGCACTCAGAGTCAGGCACTTCCTCATCATTTAAAAAAAAAACTAGTTTACTATTTTGTGCAGTGCATGTCTCAACACAGGTTTTCTAAAAATGCTATTGGTTGAAAAATGTATGCAGTCATCCGAGGTGATGTGGCTAGACATTCAGATGATTATGAACATCTTCATGATATGAATAAGCAGAAATTATGCCTTAGGTAGTGAGAATTTGCAGTGTATACCAGAAAACACTACAGAAACAGTGCCAGATATGAATGACAGAGTTCAAATGAGGAAATGTGTATTGACAGTAGACAGCAGGCGGACAGCAGCAAAAACAAGTTTGACAGAATGTCAGGACATTGAAACAAAACATGCATGACTGTGTGTTGCAATGTCGATGTCGTACAGAATCAAATATATTATTTGAAATGATTTTGTGTTTGTTGATTTATGTCATTATTCTTGTAATGTCCAGTAATTGTCTTTTTTCTCGTTTTGTGAAGGAGCTACGTAACATGTGGTTGTATATTCCATTGCTGAGGGTAAAATATTTTAACTTTGAACGGCAATGCTGTCTAGTGTTATAGTTGCCGGTCTCACCTAAGTCTACCATCCTGCTCTCTTCTACTAAAATGAAACCCTGTTTGCCATCTACCATGTGCCTGATTCCATGTGAATGCAGCTTAACCGTAAAAAATATCACTAATATTCTTACAGTACTCCAAACAGTGTTTTTAACATAATTTTTATGTGTTGGTGCCTGTCAAAAAAAAAAAAAAATCCTCAAGTATTGCATACTAAGTCAATTACAGCTGATAACGTTTACTATTGTGTATTTGTGATGCTCTTGAACCTTGATAAAGGACCTTCAGGTCAACCCAACATGTCCTTTGGTGATCCTGATGTGAATGTTCCAAGTGGCTGTCCTCTTAGATCCCCATATTAACTGATAAAAAATGAAGGACTTGGTAGACCCTGCAAGGACATGTTTTAATTTAAGAAGTCCTTCACAGAGCATTTATTTTGTTAACAGTCACACATGTTGTGTTAGCTGTGGCCTTGTCCTCAATTCGAGAGAAAAGTGGCTAAGCACATTCAACTTATTTTTCTTCTTTCAGGCTGTTTGACTGGCGCCATGTGCAAATGAAGTTTGTTAACCGTCAAAAAAGTCTTAACTGTGCATCTCTGTGTAACTGTGTGGGTCTCTGCGTCATACACATTATTCATTCATCAGTACTGTTAAACACTTTGGCCTCAGTGTTTACTGGTGTCGATCCACAGTGCAGCACTGTGGCATCTGTGTTTTGGACTTGGCGTCGTATTTTGTTCTCGCTGTTGGCCCTGACTTCCCAGGACTCTCTGGGTCTATTAATACCAGCTCACTCTAAAAATACACAGTACTGTGTGACCCACTGGGACTAAATAGGAGCTCAACCTCTCACCGTAGGCACACTGACATAGACATAAACAGCAGTCATAAATTCTGACCTGTAAAATAGTTGCTGTACTGTTGTCCTGGGATTCACACTAAAACTTTTTTTTAAGTGCCTGGATGGTCAGCTGAAAAAATAAACAGTATATCAGTATTTTCCACTCAAAGACAAATAAATAGCTTTTGGGAAATTCATTTAAATCATTCATCAAACCTTTGGGTCTAACTGAGAACAGTGATGTTTTTTTCCATTGATGTTGAAGGAATGTAGGGGCGTGTGTTTGTGTGTGTTGGCCTGCTTTGTGTGTATATGTACTTATTATGGCCCTAAATGAGTTGGCCTCATATGTAAAGACCACGTGCTATGGATTCCAAAACTCATTGAATTATTTCCATAATTTGTTTGGAGCAGCAGTTAGACACATCTGGACAAGGTCCAATTATTAAATTGAATTTGTTTTCCAGACAACTTGTGAAAATGTCAAATGAGGAAAAGGGAAATAGAGAACATTTTATGCCCCAACACATTTTTTGATTGGGTAACAACTCACCTTTGCATAAACATGTGGCCAACTGATCCTTTCTTTAGCAGGGGCAACATGTTTCATTAATAAGTAACTCACATCCTTAAAAGAAACCAATAATACAAAACAATGCACATCAGGGTGTGAACATAATAATGCCAGCCCTCATATTTTTGTTTTCAGTTTCTCTGCTGGCTCCATGTCGTATGGGCACATGCTGATTAGTTGGTTTAGAAAGCTTCCTCCATGTAATCAACAGGTCAGTTGAGCTGGATTGTCTTACATAGATACATTTTGGTAACGTTGGCAGTTAGACATAGTCATGAATACATTTTGTGAGGCATGCATGATGCTTTAGTTGTTGTGAGACAATAACTTTTTTGTTGCAACTAAACGCACCAGCCTATTTGATACCATTTAATCCCAACAAACTGTAATTATCTCTCTTGCCTTAGTTGGAGACATCTTTTTCTGTCTTTATAAAGAATTGGCTTTCCCTTGACTTAACACCTCTGGTGCTGAAATATGCTAAATTCAGAAGTGGTGTGAGACTTGCTGGAAATTCAAGTAAGCTGTTCTCCCTATACAACTTGACTTTACTGACCTGTATAACTGCTGCACTAGAAGTTGCTAGGGATGTTAATCACCAATTTCATCACGATACGATATTATATGGATTCTTTGGACAATGATCTGATATTTGCCGATATTACAAAGTCTGCCATGATACGATTTCGATTCGATGTGATTTAGGGGCTTGTGATCGAGATGAGATGATATTATATATCCATTTAACATTCAGCAAAACCTGAAGATTATAATCTTTTTTTTTTTTATTAAAGATTATTTTTATTGGCTTTTTGCCTTTATTGACAGGACAGAGGGTGAAATGGGGAGACACAGAGAGATTGGGGACTGACATGCAGCAAAGGGCTGTGAGTCGGATTCGAACCCGCGGGCGCTGCAGCAAGGCAGTGCCTCTGTACATGGGGCACCGGCACTATCCACTATACAATCGACGCCCTTGAACATTATAATCTTAGCTGAGGTCAGACTTATTGTATTAGACCACTCAAGTTTAAGGGTAGTTTTCAGAGATAATTAAGTTGAGACAGTTTTAAAAAGAGACATTATTCCATTCTGAATCAGTCCACACAAGCCTAGTGCTGTCAGAAATATCAATTTATCATTACATATCAATTTTGAAGTTTGAAATTGTTTTATACTAATTTTTTCGTAGTATCAATACACTAGTTCCAGCTGAGCTCTCTTACTTACTATCTTATTGTTAATATTTACTACCATCATTTTGTTGTCCTCTGTTCCTCTGCTTGTCTTTGTCATATTATAGTCCTATATTTATCTTTGAATAAACATTTTAAATGTTATGCCTTCAATGTACCAATAAGATTTGGTATGAAATATCAGTATGTTCCAAGGTTTTGTATTGAAATTCCAGTATCGTGACAACACTATTTTAGTAAGTCAGTATCAGTCCACTGAGTGTACATTCTATTGAAATAGCTGCTCAGACAGACTTGTTTGTTGACATTCTCAGATGACTGAACAGGCGCCTGAATGGAAAGCAGGATTTCTAGGTTATCCAGATAATTTGTCTTTGCAGAGGTAGGTTTCAAGGGTAACATTTTTTGAATGGGTGCAAGAAATAGTATTTTCTACCTCAGTTACTTTGATCATTTGTGCCGTTAAATCCTTTTTAAAATGTGTAGTCATTTATCAGTTTTCACAAAAGAATACCATCAAGCTTCTTAGCAGTAGGAACTGAAGTTACACAACTTGCTACTTAAAAACCCAGAGCAGCTTTTTTTTCTTAGTTTATATGCCAGATTTGAAGGGGATCCGAGTGTTGCTTAGCAAATGCATCCAGATAATGGACACTGCTTTTGTGAAAGCATTAGTGTTTCCAGGTTGTTTTCATAAAGAATTTTGTACAAACAACAAAACTGCACATCGCAGAAAACATCTGGTAAGGAGTGGGACAGACCGCCCAGCTGTCCAAATCATTACTTCATGGTCGGGACGTCATCTGACAGGATCAAAATAATATATACAGGTTAATGACAACATCTGTGGTGTATGATTGGTTATACTGACGTTTGAAATGCGTCATTACAGAAAAAGAGATGAGAGGAAGTTGTTTTAACTTTGCTGCCACAAAACCTGTTTCTATGTCAAGTGACAGCCTGTTACACCTCTGTTCCCCTGCTTGCTGTGGTCACCTCTACTGTGGTTTAATATAGATGAATCCACAATATAGTTGTACTTGTTTACAGATTTTTTCTGTTTTTGTTGTCATACAACTGACTGAGTATTAAATAGTTGGTAAATTGGGGTCCATATTAACAAGCAGTATTTGCAGCTGCTGTGCTGCAGTTATAAGACCCGTTATTTTATAATTGTCTTATGAAATAAACATGAATCCAGGTTAATGGCAACAGCTTTGATGTGTATTTAACAATCACAGAGAACGTTAGAGGCAACCAGAAGTTGCTAGCTAAGGTCATTGTTTTGCAAAAGCTGGTGTTTAAAGTTTCACACACTCTGGAGGCTATTTTAAAAGAGTTCCCTTTTGGGGGGGCAGAAAGATGCTGCTTTAGTCTTGATGGACTGAAACAAAAAAGAAAAATTGAATTTACTAATTAATCGTCTTAAAGTGGATGTACTCCCAGTAATTCGTCTTTGAAACAGGCCCGATTTCTTCTTCTACCCAGCTTGACCATTAGTAAGAGTGGCCTTGCAGCAGGTGTGGCCAGGTACTGTTCGGCATGACACAGGACCCCTGCATACGTAGACATCTACAGTGGACACAGTTGGCTCTGGTCTGTGCCTGGTCTCCCAGGGCATTTCACCACATGATGAGTATCTTCTCTATTGGTTCTGATTTTAGTTCTTCTCTGGAGAACTGTGGAGTTGGTTCGGCATCATTCAGCATCTCATCCACACATTTCCCTGTGCTCTGGTTTAATACTGTTGGTTCTTAAATGTAAATGAATCTTCCATTGTTATTACCTTAAGCCATGGAACTGTGGAACAGGTTCACCACCTATGACCTTCATCATGAAATGATGATAGCACATACAGTTTTACAGTTACATACAGTTTGTTTTTCCCCTCTTTGAATAGAGCAGCAGACTTCAATTAAAGGACCTGCAGGGGTCTAATTATGATTATTGGTGACTGCTGTACAAGACTATTTTCTCTTATTTGTCACCATGAACCAATAAGGTACAAGGCAGTCCTGCACCCATGTGTCTGCACCTTATTAAGAATTACGTTCTTATTTTTATCTAGCTACTGTGCGCTTGCAGTGTGTTATCTACTGAGCAGTGTACATTTGAGCAACAGTCACATGTCACCCTACATTAGCTGTAATTATTTTTCAAGCTTTTAGTAGTGTGAGCAAAGATTAACATGGTTTCTTTTTCATGTGTTCTCTCAGTCAACGGTCAGCTGGGAGTGAGTATCAGTGATGCCAGGGCCTTGATTCATCAGTCTCTGTACACACCAGGTATGTGTGATTATCAATCACAGGAGTCAGTGCCCTTTACATACCAAGTTAAACTGCGGTTTGTACATTTTCAAACTGTGTCAGCAGGCTCTTTTCCACAGTAGGATTTGGGTTTTTTTCCAGGTTTCGTCTGTCCATCCATTATCGCTTCTTATTTATCCTTTTCAGGTTTGATTCAGACATATGAGAGCAACATATTTTCTTTGCCATTGAGAAGTTGTTAAACCATTAGAAAAGAACTGCAGGAGACCTTGTTTGATAAGGAAAGCTTCAGTCTGTCAGGCCAGATGGAGATCTGCAACCTTGTCAACATAAACACAAAAGCTAGACTCAAAAAATGAGCATTCAAACCTGCTTTGGCAGAAACTGTTTGACTGGATAAGGGGGAGGGAATGTGAGAAAGTCTCCCTTAAGGGACATTAACTTTGATTTTACAACCTTGATTTTATTGTAGATTAATTGCATGGCAGCCTGGATGATTTGATTTAATTCATCATTCAAATATCACCATAATTGAGTGCTAATCTTTTCTCAAGCTTAGGTGTAAAATGTGGTGTTAATTTCATGTGTAGAGGTCAGAATGAAATGAATGCAGATGACACCAATTAGGTTTAGTGTTGGTTCTCTAAGTGTGTCTTATTAATCAGCGCCTTTTTATAAATAAAAATGCGAACTGCGGTTCAATGTACAGTACAGTACTCAAAACAACTATTGAACCCCTGGACTTTACTTTTCAATTTTGCAGCATTAAATCAAAGTGGATACAATGTGGCTTTTTAATGCTGATCAACAGAAAACAACTTGAGTATCAAAGTGAAAACAATTCATCGCAATTCGATGTAAATAGTACAAATACAATACAAAAGTAGTTCATACTCTCCCATGACACACCCATGTCATCACCGGTGCTACCAGTTGTTGCATAAATTAATAAATTAAATGGAGATTGCTCTTGTGTAATAAAGGTGTGACAAATTAGTTTTGGATTAATAGGCCTCAAATGAATAACATGTACAATCAGATTACTTAATTTGTTTAATCAAGGTAATTATTTGTAAATTATTATTAGCCTCTTGCAGGTCCAGTGTGTAGGATTTAAGGGGATATCTTGGCAGAAATGGAATATTATATAATAAGTATGTTTTCTCTAGTGTATAACCATCTGAAAAGAAGAATTGTTGTGTTTTTGTATCTTTGAATGAGCCATTTATATCTACATAGGAAGTGGGTCCTTGTCCACAGAGTCCGCCATGTTGCACTGCCATGTTTCTACAGTAGCCCAAAACGGACAAATGAAACACTGGCTCTAGATAAGGCCATTCACATTTTCACATCAGACACTGTGGTTAGCAGCCCCAAGAGCAGCATTGGAAAAACAATGATTTTTTTTAAATGTGAAACCACTTTAATCAGTGTTTTAGCAAGTTTAAATTAATGGGTCTGTTTGTTTTGTTTCTGAGACCTCTGTGGTTAATTCAGCTCCATGTAAAAACCCTCAGCCTCACCCTTCGGATTTTAAGTTATCCGAGAAAAAAAGGTAAGCATACACGTGCTGCCCATTAAGGGCATGCTGAACAGCTTCAAAGAAACACTGTTTTGTTGTGTGAAACTGCTTTATTCATTGTTTTTACCAGTTGAAATTATCGGGTCTGTTTGTTTTAGAGAGGAAGAGACCTCTGCGGTTAATTCGGCTCTGGGTAAAAACCCTGCTGAATAATGAACCCTGGGAGTTCACGCTTGGCACATGGCAGAAGTTTCAGCTGGTTGCAAACTGCAGTCCTCCCAACTAGATGCCACTCATTCTCGGAACCCAGAGGCTGTATCGCTGTCTGCCCGAAGTCAGATGGCGATACAAATACGATACGAATTTCTGTTTCCGACTTCCGTTTATATATAAGTAAATATGCTGAACCATTGCGATGGATTCAGAGTTTGCAGTGACGCCAATTATGTTCCTCCTCGTTAGTTCACCGCACGGACCGTTTAACCTGGCATCAGCTGCAGTCGGCTCAAACATGATTGGTCAATATCACGCCGACTACAAACAGCCTACAACCAGAAACCAGGGCTCTTCCGCTCTTCTTCCGGAGGCAAGATCTCCGGGGTTTCCCTAAAGACTCTGCATTCACTGAATGTAGAGTCTGTATAGAGACTAGATGCCACTAAATCCTACACACTGTTCCTTTAAGCCAGATCTACCATGTTACAGGTCTAATCTTAAGTAACAGTTTTGGTTTTTAATTGTATTTTCCTGTCTGAAATGCATTTAAGCACTTTTCTCCAGATGTGTCTTGTGACTCCTCCAAATAAATAAGCCTGTAAACGGCACTATATGAATAGAATTTATTGGCATTAATGGAGAAACCTGCTTTGATTGAGACCTGTGACTGTAACAGCTCAGTTAAATATTAATATGCTAACCAAAAATTGCCAAATCATTGCAGCACCTTGTCTAGCTACTTTTGCAGAAGGTCAAGGAAGAGCATTTATTGGTTTGGTTTAACTAGTTGTAATAATTTTCATACATTGATATATTACCACTTCACCTAAAAAAACACTCAAGTAAAAACACATCTACTACTAAAAAGGCTTTAGCTGCTGTAAAGTCCCTGTAATGTTCCTTGTGGCTGATTACCTAAATACAGGCTTCATTCACATGGCAAGGAGTGGGCATAATAGTAGTGCAAGGCCTAACTCCAGGTTTACAAAATGTTCAAATGAGACACAACATTTACTCGAGCCTTCAATGACTTGTACCTGCTTTAATGTTCTGTTACAGTCCAAACTGGACTCACTTTGATTTCTTCAGCCTGTTGATATTATCAACTACAGCAGAAATGACAGAGTCTCCTTGATATCTACTAGACTGGCATTCACTTTAGATAGGCCTATCTTTTCTTCACTGTCCACTCGAAGGTCAGCGACTCACCATATGATTAGTCTGCCTCCACTATGTGTCGCACAAAGCAAATGAGTCACACTTTGTCAACAGGAGCGACGTCTGACTGTCCCTGTTTGGGTTAATGAGTGATGAAGCTCTCAGCCGACGAACAAGGCACCTTTCTGTGCTGACATGAGCCAGTGGTAGTTAATGACTAATTACAGCTTTATGTTTCCCATTACCTGTCAAGGTGAGTGAGTGGTACAGATGGTTTTGTCAGAGCGTGACAGCTGACCTGACTGACGACACTGTGTGCAGTGGTGAGATTGTGTCATCGCTCAAAATGGAAACCAGTGGAAATGTTTGAGATCTGCATCATGTCAGCCAAATATCTCAGCTAGATGTTTTTTGAGCAGGCTGTGATGACTGTTTTTACCAACTATTGTTTGCAGCAACAGGTGTGGAAGGGTCTTGTTGAGACCTGCAAATACTGAGGAACTCCTAAATGCTCTGTACACAAGCAGCTTTTATAGGATGCACGGCAAGAAAACGTTGTGTTCAACTAGTTTGTAGACTGCATACAAATTCTTCAACGCACAAAGAAGAACACCCCAGTTGCAAAGGTTAAAATCAGAGCCTTGGGGTTATGGACACAGGCAGGTGGTGGTGTCAAGAGGGCGTCAGCTTGCAGCTATGGACTTGAACCCAGAAGGAAACCTCATGTGCTGGGAAGTGTCCTCCATTCTTAATGTTGAGCTTGAATCCTCCTCAGTTTACGGCTGGTTTTGTTCGCTAACATTACCAGTAAATGTAGATGTCTGAGAGCTGAGGCCTCGTCATCTGGTCTCTTAGGTCACACCAAAATAGATTAAATACAAATGCTGATAAACCCATGAGGTTTGGTGGTGTGTCTAAATAGGCCTTAACTAAAATCTGTAATAAGCAGGTAATCAGTTTTTGCCTGTTTGTGTCTTACACTCAAAGTGTGAAACTGAGAGAATGAGTCTCTCTGAGTGGGTAAGGGAGGGAGGGAGAGACAGGTATTGCTTCAGACAGTGTTGTGGAATGTGTGGTGGAGTTTTTGTGGTTTGCAAAGTGTTTGGTAGGGGGAGGGACCTAAAACACTGCTGAGCTACTTCTGAGCTGCAAGTTCCTCCCCCAGCTCAATCTCACTCTCTGCTCTCTTTCCCTTAAAGGAACAGTTACTTCGCAATAGGCCCTTATACACAGCCTGTTCAAGGTGGGACTGTTGTGCTGTTATTCCACCTCACTGTTCTGTGTAAAAGGTACAAACACGGAAAGAGGAGGGGCATTGTTGCTCCGCTGCTAAGCCCACAGTGAAAGGAAGTCACAGAGGCGAATCAAAATCTGCATAAAAGGGACAGCTGGCATGAAGGGACTACCCGCATATACACACACACACACACACACACACACACACACACACCTATACTTGTTTTTGTGGACTAGAAGGACAATTTTTTCAAACCAGTTTTTTGCAACACTAGAGGGACACCCCTTTCCACTTGTGCTACAAAGATGTTGTAAATATCAAAAAATTTTAGTTGAGCTATACAACCCAAATCTCACTTCAAATTTTGAATACACATTACAGAACTCAAAGTACAATAACCTGACATAGTGCTGTATTAAGAGGACAAAAGTTAATTAGGTACTTAGCTCCACCCACGACTCAAACCGTAATTGACAGGACTAACTTGATTTGTGAGGACCATGGCTAAATAACACACAAATATGTCATTTAGGTGAATTAAAGGGTCAAACATGAATAAATGGAACATGGCTGAACACACACACACACACACACAAATGAATAGACTGTTTATTACAGTGCCCTTACTGAAGTATTACTAGGATCCAAAATGCTGTTTGTAAAGACAATGTATGTCTTTCCAGTGTGACCTTTTAAAGCCAAAATAGGACAGATTACATATTTATGATTGAGTGAACAAGTTGAATTCAATCAGACATGAACCACATAGAATACAACATGTGTGAGATCCTTGCAGCAACATCTTTAAAGACTCAAAACAAAAAACAACACAACAAAAAAGGCTGCAACAATTTCCCATAATACTTCACTGGTAACTGTTCAAGAATTTCCCTTTTTTTTCTCCAGTTACACCCCGATTCCTGACAAAGTCTCTGATATTTTGAACAGAGCTATCAGCCAGAGTGGGATGTTCTGCTGTCTTGCACTGTTTGCATTCAATCATAGTGGCCAGTCTTCCCTTTCTGATATGTCCTTCAAAACGTCTCATGACAGCTGCAGCCTCCTTGGAAGACCACTGTCACTTCTGTGCCCTCCTTGCATTTTCCAAAGAAACTACAAAACAGACAAACAGATCATTAATAAAAACATGAACTGTAATTTAACACACAACATTCCTCATGTTTGTCAACTGCAAATGAAAGGGAAAAGGGAGAGTCAATCCCACTTGCTCTTCTTGCACTCATTCTGATCTATGTTTTGCAGCATTCACTTGATTGTTTATTCACTTTTACTTTTTTTCTGGGATCTTTGTCCTTCCCATCTGCATTTTCACTTACTGCTACAAAACAGGCAGAGAATAAAATAGAAAGGGTCACAATTTGAAGATTCAATGACAACAACAAAAAACAATTGAATCATCATCATTGAATGTGACTTTGCTTTATTGTACAAAGCTCACAGTCCTCCTAATGTCTGCACCTGTCCAGTTGACTGTTACACAGGACATGTGTGTCTATGGACATCTAAAGGAGAAAGGACAATCATTGAATGTGAGTTTGTTTCAATGTTCAAAGCTCACAGTCCTCCTAATATCTGCACCTGTCCAGTTGACTGCTACACAGGACATGTGTGTCTACATACTGCTGAATACAATTTTAATGACTTGATCATTTCAAAATAAAGTCCATGGAGATCAATTAACCTGGTCAGTGTTGCCACTGAGCGAACTGCACATGGCCACCTCAGCAGGCTGGACATGCATCTCTATGGGCATCTAAAGGAGAAAGGACAATCATTGAATGTGAGTTTGTTTCAATGTTCAAAGCTCACAGTCCTCCTAATGTCTGCACCTGTCCAGTTGACTGTTACACAGGACATGTGTGTCTACACGCTTATGAACATATCTCATTTGTGTTTTTGACTCTAAAATTCAAAAGTTCATGGAGATCATTTTACATCATTATCATTGTCCAGGACTAAACTGCACTTGGCCACATCATCATAATGGACATGCAGCTGCTTGGAAATCTAGCAGGGAAATTACTGAGTGTGACTTTGCTTTATTGTACAAAGCTCACAGTCCTCCTAATGTCTGCACCTGTCCAGTTGACTGTTACACAGGACATGTGTGTCTATGGGCATCTAAAGAAGAAAGGACAATCACTGAATGTGAGTTTGTTTCAATGTACAAAGCTCACAGTCCTCCTAATGTCTGCACCTGTCCAGTTGACTGTTACACAGGACATGTGTGTCTATGGGCATCTAAAGGAGAAAGGACAATCACTGAATGTGAGTTTGTTTCAATGTACAAAGCTCACAGTCCTCCTAATGTCTGCACCTGTCCAGTTGACTGTTACACAGGACATGTGTGTCTACACGCTTATGAACATATCTCATTTGTGTTTTTGACTCTAAAATTCAAAAGTTCATGGAGATCATTTTACATCATTATCATTGTCCAGGACTAAACTGCACTTGGCCACATCATCAGAATGGACATGCAGCTCCTTTGAAATCTAGCAGGGAAATTACTGAGTGTTACTGTGCTTTATTGTACAAAGCTCACAGTCCTCCTAATGTCTGCACCTGTCCAGTTGACTGTTACACAGGACATGTGTGTCTACACGCTTATGAACATATCCACATATCCTGTGGGGCGCTTCTCTGTGTGCGACCCGCTACAGCTTTCACCGTCTTTTATCTGTTTTTATTGTTTTAAACCCATGTTTTTAATGTCTAGTGTGTGTGTGAAAGTACAGAGGACGGATATGTGGACTTTGCGAATGTATGCGCAATTCCTTGCACTCTTTTTTATCTTGACGCTGGTGTGCAGCGTCTGTCATGGGGAGACGCCGAAACAACAGCATGGCGATCGGATCATTATCAATAGGGAGTTCCTCCTGTCACTACGTTCTTCGGCGGCGGGTGAGATTCCGACAGATATTCCAGCTGAGATTTTTGTTCCACTCCATCAGGACAAAAGATCTCCACGTCAGCCCTCGCAGCGGAAAAGAGGATGAAGACGAGGTATTCACAGCAAAATGAAAAAACTTTGCCTTGATAACCGACGCAAGCTACCCCCCTTGCCCTCGGTCTTCTTATCCAATGCGAAGTCCTTGAGGCGCAAGGTAGATGAATTGGAGATCTGGGCAAAGCATAAACGGGAATTTAAAGAGTGTTGCCTGCTCGCGATTACCGAGACGTGGCTTAATGAGAGTGATCAGGACAGTGACTTGGCTCTCACTGGATTCGGCTGTCCCATCAGACTGGACCGCTCCTCTGAAGTGACGGGGAAAAACCGCGGAGGAGGGGTCTGCTTCTATGTGAATCAACGGTACTGTAACAACATTATTGTACGGGAGAAAATATGTACCCCGGACATTGAATTACTCTCCATCTCCTTACGCCCCTTCTATCTGCCACGTGAGTTCCCCCAACTGTTTTTTAACTCTCGTGTACATCCATCCTAGAGCAAATGCCAGGGCAGCCACTCAGCTGATAGTGGATGTATCTCACAAGCTGGACTCTCTGTGTAATGATGCTCCTAAATTTTATCTTGGAGACTTGAATCATGTGCGATTAGATGGTGTCTTACGAACATATGAACAATATGTAAGTTGCCCTACCACACAAAAAAACACTATCCTGGACTTGTGCTATGGAAACGTGAAAGGAGGCTACAAGTCAATACTTATGCCCACTTTAGGGGCTTCATATCACAACAGCATATTCTTACTGCCTACATACAGTCCATGCTTTAGACGTCAGGAGAGAGAGGAAAAGACTATTAAGATCTGGTCAGAGGACAGCATCTCTTCCCTCCAAGCATGTTTTGACTGTACAGACTGGCAAAGCTTTTTTGATGCTTGTGGTGATAACATTGATGAACTTACAGAAACTGTCTCATCTTATGTTACTTTTTGTGTTGATTCTGTAATCCCCTCCAAACAGGTTGTTATTTTTCCCAATAACAAACCATGGGTAACCAAAGCTCTTAAATCTGCCATTAACAAGAAGAAATATATCTTTTTCACCGGCAACCCTCAGGAGAAAAAAGCTGTTGCCAAAGAGGTTAAGGCTGAAATAGCCATGGCTAAAGCCAAGTACAGGGAAAAGATAGAAAATCAGTACGTAAATGGTGACCTTACGTCAGCCTGGCAGGGGATTAAATCTATGGCCTCTATTAATCAGCATGCTAATGACACCAAGCAACCCATTAGCATAAATGGAGTTGAAGATAAAGATTTATCAAACACCTTTAATAGGTTCTTTTCAAGGTTTGAAAGGTCTGACTTCACTCAGGATGTCTCCAGGTTGAGGGACTCCTTGGTACCCCATAGTGACATACTGATATCTCAAGAGCAGGTCAATGTTTTATTTAAGAAAACGAGGACAAGGAAAGCTTCTGGCCCTGATGCCATCTGTGGTCGCTCTCTGCACCACTGTGCTGATCAGCTTAGTGAGGTTTTCAACAGGCTCTTTCAGATGTGCCTTGATAGCTGTCAGCTGCCCACGATTTGGAAGTCCTCCACCATAATTCCTATTCCTAAAGTTAAAAACCCTAGGGAATTAAATCAATTCAGACCTGTGGCTCTCACTTCTCTGGTGGTGAAAACCCTTGAGAAAATTTTAAAGGACGAGGTTCTCTCCCTGGTTGGAGGCAAACTGGACCCACTTCAGTTTGCCTATCAAACTAGTAAAGGAGTGGAAGATGCTAAACTCTTTATCCTGGACAAAGCGTATAAGCACCTAGAAAAACCAAATGCTCATGTCAGACTTTTATTTGCTGATTTTTCCTCAGCTTTTAACAAGATGCAACCTCACATTCTGATCAAGAGGCTTGCTTCTTATTTTAATCTACCTGACCAGCTCTTAACATTGTTCTTAAACTTCTTAACAGACAGAACACAATGGGTTTTAGCCAGTGGTATCATGTCTAATACCTTGGTTTCGAACACAGGCTCTCCGCAAGGTTGTGTCCTTTCGCCACTGTTTTTTATTTTGTACACTGACAGCTGCAGGTCTTTTAAAGAGGGCAGCTTCCATGTGAAATTCTCAGATGACACTGCACTCCTGTCGCTTCTCCAGGGTGCAGAGTCAGATCATGGTTGTGCCCTTCCTGCCTTTGTCGAGTGGTGTGACAAAAATCTCCTCGATCTCAGTGTTTCTAAAACTAAGGAACTTGTGATTGATTTTAGGAAAAACAAAACTAATCCCACTCCTAGCACAATTCATGGCAAAGATGTTGAAATTGTGGACTCTTACAAGTACTTGGGCACAATATTTGATGCTCATCTCAAGTTTGACGTAAACACTGAATCAATTGTTAAACGAGGTCAACAGAGAATCCACTTGTTGCGGAAAATTAACTCCTTTGGTGTTAGCAAACCCATCTTGTGCACTGTCTATCTGTCTTACATTGAGAGCTTGTTAACTTTTTCATTTATCTGCTGGTTTAACGGTTTGTCTGTGAAGGATAGAAACTGCCTTAACAATATTGTTAAAGTTTGCTCCAAAATCACTGGAGCCCAGCAGAGTGACTTAAACTCTATCTGGGAGAAATGTGTTCTCCGGAAGGCCAAAAGCATTATTAATCATGATCACATTCTGTCCAGTGAGTTCACACTAACGTCGTCAGGACGGCGCTATCTGCCACCTCTCAGGAAGACAAACCGCTATTCCAGGTCGTTCATTCCCTCGGCCATTAAGCTGCTGAATGCAGAGTAGCTGTCTTAGATGAAATTTGCACCTGCATTTATTTTGCACAAACCATGCTGGTTGTCCTTTTTGGTAGTTTTTAGCACTTCCCCATGTGCCATTTATCGTTACCTCTGTCACTGAGGATGATTGTAGAGATGACTGTGCAGTATGAATGAATCTATGTGATCGGTGGACTGGAGAAACTGAATTGCCCTTAGGGGATAAATAAAGCTATCTGTATCTGTATCTGTATCATTTGTGTTTTTGACTCTAAAATTCAAAAGTTCATGGAGATCATTTTACATCATTATCATTGTCCAGGACTAAACTGCACTTGGCCACATCATCAAAATGGACATGCAGCTCCTTTGAAATCTAGCAGGGAAATTACTGAGTGTGACTTTGCTTTATTGTACAAAGCTCACAGTCCTCCTAATGTCCGCACCTGTCCAGTTGACTGTTACACAGGACATGTGTGTCTACATGCTTATGAACATATCACATTTGTGTTTTTGACTCTAAAATTCAAAAGTTCATGGAGATCATTTTACATCATTATCATTGTCCAGGACTAAACTGCACTTGGCCACATCATCATAATGGACATGCAGCTGCTTGGAAATCTAGCAGGAAATTACTGAGTGTGACTTTGCTTTATTGTACAAAGCTCACAGTCCTCCTAATGTCTGCACCTGTCCAGTTGACTGTTACACAGGACATGTGTGTCTATGGGCATCTAAAGGAGAAAGGACAATCACTGAATGTGAGTTTGTTTCAATGTACAAAGCTCACAGTCCTCCTAATGTCTGCACCTGTCCAGTTGACTGTTACACAGGACATGTGTGTCTATGGGCATCTAAAGGAGAAAGGACAATCACTGAATGTGAGTTTGTTTCAATGTTCAAAGCTCACAGTCCTCCTAATGTCTGCACCTGTCCAGTTGACTGTTACACAGGACATGTGTGTCTACACGCTTATGAACATATCTCATTTGTGTTTTTGACTCTAAAATTCATAAGTTCATGGAGATCATTTTACATCATTATCATTGTCCAGGACTTAACTGCACTTGGCCACATCATCAGAATGGACATGCAGCTGCTTGGAAATCTAGCAGGGAAATTACTGAGTGTGACTTTGCTTTATTGTACATAGCTCACAGTCCTCCTAATGTCTGCACCTGTCCAGTTGACTGTTACACAGGACATGTGTGTCTATGGGCATCTAAAGAAGAAAGGACAATCACTGAATGTGAGTTTGTTTCAATGTACAAAGCTCACAGTCCTCCTAATGTCTGCACCTGTCCAGTTGACTGTTACACAGGACATGTGTGTCTATGGGCATCTAAAGAAGAAAGGACAATCACTGAATGTGAGTTTGTTTCAATGTACAAAGCTCACAGTCCTCCTAATGTCTGCACCTGTCCAGTTGACTGTTACACAGGACATGTGTGTCTACACGCTTATGAACATATCTCATTTGCGTTTTTGACTCTAAAATTCAAAAGTTCATGGAGATCATTTTACATCATTATCATTGTCCAGGACTAAACTGCACTTGGCCACATCATCAGATTGGACATGCAGCTGCTTGGAAATCTAGCAGGGAAATTACTGAGTGTGACTTTGCTTTATTGTACAAAGCTCACAGTCCTCCCAATGTCTGCACCTGTCCAGTTGACTGTTACACAGGACATGTGTGTCTATGGGCATCTAAAGAAGAAAGGACAATCACTGAATGTGAGTTTGTTTCAATGTACAAAGCTCACAGTCCTCCTAATGTCTGCACCTGTCCAGTTGACTGTTACACAGGACATGTGTGTCTACATGCTTATGAACATATCACATTTGTGTTTTTGACTCTAAAATTCAAAAGTTCATGGAGATCATTTTACATCATTATCATTGTCCAGGACTAAACTGCACTTGGCCACATCATCAGAATGGACATGCAGCTCCTTGGAAATCAAGCAGGAAATTACTGAGTGTGACTTTGCTTTATTGTACAAAGCTCACAGTCCTCCTAATGCCTGCACCTGTCCAGTTGACTGTTACACAGGACATGTGTGTCTATGGGCATCTAAAGGAGAAAGGACAATCACTGAATGTGAGTTTGTTTCAATGTACAAAGCTCACAGTCCTCCTAATGTCTGCACCTGTCCAGTCGAGTATTACACAGGACATGTGTGTCTACACGCTTATGAACATATCTCATTTGCGTTTTTGACTCTAAAATTCAAAAGTTCATGGAGATCATTTTACATCATTATCATTGTCCAGGACTAAACTGCACTTGGCCACATCATCAGAATGGACATGCAGCTCCTTGGAAATCAAGCAGGAAATTACTGAGTGTGACTTTGCTTTATTGTACAAAGCTCACAGTCCTCCTAATGCCTGCACCTGTCCAGTTGACTGTTACACAGGACATGTGTGTCTATGGGCATCTAAAGGAGAAAGGACAATCACTGAATGTGAGTTTGTTTCAATGTTCAAAGCTCACAGTCCTCCTAATGTCTGCACCTGTCCAGTTGACTGTTACACAGGACATGTGTGTCTACACACTTATGAACATATCACATTTGTGTTTTTGACTCTAAAATTCAAAAGTTCATGGAGATCATTTTACATCATTATCATTGTCCAGGACTAAACTGCACTTGGCCACATCATCAGAATGGACATGCAGCTCCTTGGAAATCAAGCAGGAAATTACTGAGTGTGACTTTGCTTTATTGTACAAAGCTCACAGTCCTCCTAATGTCTGCACCTGTCCAGTTGACTGTTACACAGGACATGTGTGTCTATGGGCATCTAAAGGAGAAAGGACAATCACTGAATGTGAGTTTGTTTCAATGTACAAAGCTCACAGTCCTCCTAATGTCTGCACCTGTCCAGTTGACTGTTACACAGGACATGTGTGTCTATGGGCATCTAAAGGAGAAAGGACAATCACTGAATGTGAGTTTGTTTCAATGTACAAAGCTCACAGTCCTCCTAATGTCTGCACCTGTCCAGTCGAGTATTACACAGGACATGTGTGTCTACACGCTTATGAACATATCTCATTTGCGTTTTTGACTCTAAAATTCAAAAGTTCATGGAGATCATTTTACATCATTATCATTGTCCAGGACTAAACTGCACTTGGCCACATCATCAGAATGGACATGCAGCTGCTTGGAAATCTAGCAGGGAAATTACTGAGTGTGACTTTGCTTTACTGTACAAAGCTCACAGTCCTCCTAATGTCTGCACCTGTCCAGTTGACTGTTACACAGGACATGTGTGTCTATGGGCATCTAAAGGAGAAAGGACAATCATTGAATGTGAGTTTGTTTGAATGTTCAAAGCTCACAGTCCTCCTAATGTCTGCACCTGTCCAGTTGACTGTTACACAGGACATGTGTGTCTATGGGCATCTAAAGGAGAAAGGACAATCATTGAATGTGAGTTTGTTTCAATGTACAAAGCTCACAGTCCTCCTAATGTCTGCACCTGTCCAGTTGACTGTTACACAGGACATGTGTGTCTATGGGCATCTAAAGGAGAAAGGACAATCATTGAATGTGAGTTTGTTTGAATGTTCAAAGCTCACAGTCCTCCTAATGTCTGCACCTGTCCAGTTGACTGTTACACAGGACATGTGTGTCTATGGGCATCTAAAGGAGAAAGGACAATCACTGAATGTGAGTTTGTTTCAATGTACAAAGCTCACAGTCCTCCTAATGTCTGCACCTGTCCAGTTGACTGTTACACAGGACATGTGTGTCTACACGCTTATGAACATATCTCATTTGCGTTTTTGACTCTAAAATACAAAAGTTCATGGAGATCATTTTACATCATTATCATTGTCCAGGACTAAACTGCACTTGGCCACATCATCAGAATGGACATGCAGCTCCTTGGAAATCTACCAGGGAAATTACTGAGTGTGACTTTGCTTTATTGTACAAAGCTCACAGTCCTCCTAATGTCTGCACCTGTCCATTTGACTGCTACACAGGACATGTGTGTCTACATACTGCTGAATACAATTTTAATGACTTGATCATTTCAAAATAAAGTCCATGGAGATCAATTTACCTGGTCAGTGTTGCCACTGAGGGAACTGCACATGGCCACCTCAGCAGGCTGGACATGCATCTCTATGGGCATCTAAAGGAGAAAGGACAACCATTGAATGTGAGTTTGTTTCAATGTTCAAAGCTCACAGTCCTCCTAATGTCTGCACCTGTCCAGTCGAGTATTACACAGGACATGTGTGTCTACACGCTTATGAACATATCTCATTTGCGTTTTTGACTCTAAAATTCAAAAGTTCATGGAGATCATTTTACATCATTATCATTGTCCAGGACTAAACTGCACTTGGCCACATCATAAGGATGGACATGCAGCTCCTTTGAAATCTAGCAGGGAAATTACTGAGTGTGACTTTGCTTTATTGTACAAAGCTCACAGTCCTCCTAATGTCTGCACCTGTCCAGTTGACTGTTACACAGGACATGTGTGTCTACACAGGGCTCCAGACTACCTTTTTCCACTAGGAGCACCAGCACTACTAACTTTGAAACTTTTAAACTAACCCTCCTAACACATCCAAAGGCTTGCTCGCTAATTACAATAAACTACCGCTGAATAAGATGCTTCGTCAGGTAATCTGTACCATTTTGCCTAGCTGCTGTTAATATAGTTGTATATAAGTGCCTTACCTGCTTCACCACACCTCCGGAAACATGAGACTCAATTAGCGCAAACTGGCTGGCAGGTGGACAGCTTGCGGACTGTACCAAGTTGTTGGAAGAGGAGGGGTTATCAGAAAAGGACGAGAGGTTCTCTTTTTCTAAAGAGAACAAATTTGGATTTATTCAAGAAACCAAGGAAAGAATTTACTATGAGTGATATTTTACTATCTTTGATTTCAGCCCATCACAATAAATAGTTTATCAAACAGTTGGCTTTTATTTGAGGCACAAGTCAAATGGTATCTCCCACTTGAAAATTGTATCCATCAGGCTATTTTGTCCTCATCAATAAGTTCAGTCAAATCAAGTCACTTTAATTTCTAAAGCACATTTAATACACATGGTTAGACTCAAAAGTAAACACCATTCATAACAAGATCATATATAAAAGTATAATATGATACAATGTAGCCTTATATAATGACAAAATATGCCTGTGGCCCTCAACCAGGGGTTATGACCTCCAGGAGGTCCCCCAAAATAGTTAAAATCTCTCATCAAAATGATTTCAATCAGGGATCTTTTTATTAAGAAATTATATTGAGTTAACTCAGTTAAATATAAATTCTAATAGTAAAGGGTCATAATAAGCTACTTTTAAAAAAAATATGACAGTGACTGCTTGTAAAATAGGTTAAAAAACAGTTAGCTCGGACTTCCGGTGAGGCGAGCACCCAAGATGGCTGCGTAGTGCGACACTTCGTGGGGCTTTACCCAGTTCACCCTCCTATAACGATTTTGGAGATATCTAAGATAGATAAAATAACTACATATTAGAACAAGAAGGGAAGAAATATGCAGGGAGTCCAAAAATCCATCACACAGTACGGTCTGAGAAGCCAAATTAGCCGACCAGCCACAGAAGACACAGACGACAACATGGCACCTCCGCAGATAGACACTGCAGCTGAGCTAGCTAGCATTAAAACTTTGCTCCAAACTATCGCGTCGGACATGAGCGGGCTGAAAGCAGGTATGGATGCAGTCCAAACTACAGTGGAGACGCTTGGACACCGGGTGACTGTAGCTGAAACATGGATTTCGGTGCTAGAGGATAAAGATGAGGTCAGAGAAACAGCGGTGAACACAGCGATGAGAACTGTCACACAGCTGCAGGAGCGAGTTATCTACCTGGAGGATGCCGGGCGGCGTAATAATGTTCGCATTGTGGGGATAGAGGAAGGCGCCGAAGGACGTGATATACAGGGGTTTGGACAGACACTCATCTCTGAAACACTGGATGTCGAGCTGACACAGGATTTTGAAATCGAGCGCTTCCACAGAACCGGCCAACGAGGAGGCAGAGATCGGCACATTCTGGTACGTTTCCTGAGATTCACAACCAGGGAAGCTGTTTTACGTGCGGCGAGAGAGAAAGGACGAGCGACGTGGAAGGGTAAACCGGTCTCCTTTTTCCAGGATTTGTCTCAGGACGTTATCCAGAAATGCAAGAAGTTTGATGGAGTGAAAACCCAGCTATGCTGAGAGAGTCGTCGCCGACAACATCAGACACACTTTCACTTCACCTGAGGACGCTGGAGTTTTTCTTTCATCAAGAGACTGATAAAACAAAGTGGACGAAATGACCTACTTGACAAGCCGTCTTCAAACCCTGATTTGTTTTTTGTTTTTCCTCCGCATTGATTCAGACGGTACGATGGAAGACACTGTTTACAGACATTGCAATTCCCTCACTGCACTCGAGGAGAGTGGATATTTATTTACTTACTTGTATTCATTTATTTATTTATTTATTTTCTTTCTTTACTGGGATGCTGCAAGGGGCAATGAGGGTTAAAAGACCAGGACAAACCATCTGAACTGGTGATCTATACTTGTGTCATCTTTGAACATACAAACTGAGTCATATTTTAAGTTAATCTACAGAACTACGGGGATTATACTTGATTTCCTGCAGCATCTGACTTTATTTTATTTATTTATTTTTAACTTTTTTCATGTGTTTTTTTTTGTACAAAACATGGGCAGCATCAGTGTAATGAACAAAAGTAGGTATGGGTACAATATGATGCAGCTAAGTAATACAAATGCTAGCCATGTAGTGCCCTTATAGACACAAAAGAAACAACAAAAAAGGAGAGAAGAACAAAAGGTATATGTACACATATGTCTGTGCACCTGATCTCACGAGTGCACATGTTCACTTACACCCATTTGTCTAAATAATCATACACAATCATACACAGTTGCACACATACATATAAACACTCATAGGAACGAAACATGAGAGAACCGTGGGGTTGCGCGTAGGGCGTATGTCACATACATTACAGCAATATAGTTGCAATATTGTTTTTCTTAAAACCAAAATATATAAAGCATTAAGGTTGGTTATCGCCTCTTCTTGTAATATAAGTGCTCCATTTTTCCCAGAGGGCATCACCTTTGTCCCTTTGTAATCTGAGACTAAACGTCAGTAGTTCCGTTGTTTGGATGTCTTTAATTATGGCCTCCCACTGATTAACCGTGGGAGGTTCTGTGTTGAGCCATCTTCTTGTTATGGCTTTTTTGCTGGCAGCCATTAAGATTTTTAGGAGGTATCTGGGTTTTTTTTTTGGTAATTCTGTGTCCATATTGCCCAGGTAGAATGTTAAACAAGTGAAATTAAAATTATACTGCAAGACTTCACTGATAATACTTTGAACTCCTTCCCAGAAGGATTTAAGCGTGGGACAGCTCCACAATATGTGTGTAACATCTGCCATACTGTGTCCACACCCTCTCCAGCATGTAGGTTGTAGTCCTGTCTGTTTGGACTTTTGCTTTGGTGTTATGAAGAATCGGATATAGTTTTTTCCAGGAAAAATCTCTCCACGGGCGGCACGGTGGTGTGGTGGTTAGCACCGTCGCCTCACAGCAAGAGGGTTGCCGGTTCGATCCCGGGTGTGGGAGCCCTTCTGTGTGGAGTTTGCATGTTCTCCCCGTGTCAGCGTGGGTTCTCTCCGGGTACTCCGGCTTCCTCCCACAGTCCAAAGACATGCAATTTGGGGACTAGGTTAATTGATTACTCTAAATTGTCCATAGGTGTGAATGTGAGTGTGAATGGTTGTCTGTCTCTATGTGTCAGTCCTGCGATGGTCTGGTGAACTGTCCAGGGTGTACCCTGCCTCTCGCCCGATGTCAGCTGGGATAGGCTCCAGCCCCCCCGCGACCCTCACGAGGATAAAGCGGTTAGAAGATGAATGAATGAATGATTGAAAATCTCTCCACAGTTGTGAGGCTGTAGTAGTGATTTGTGTGTTAATTACATTTGTCCAGTCTTCAGAAGTAATTACGATTCCCAACTCTTTTTCCCATTTCGCCTTAATATAGTTTGTTGAATGACCTCTTAATTCAGCTATATGTCTATATAGCTCGCCAATGATCTTTCTGGACAGTTTTGTATTATAAGCTTTGATAAACATTTTGGTAATACCTGATATATTTTCCTGTATAAGTCCTTTAATGTTCTTATCAAAGTAGTGCCGGAGTTGGAGATACCTATAGAAATCCTCCCGAGCAAGGACGTATTTATCAGATATGGTCTTGAAGTCTATAAATTCCTGGTTTTGGATGAATAGACATAATGTTGAGAGTCCTTTTCTCGTCCATTGAGTGAAACCTCCATCATTCATACCTGGTTTGAAATCTGGGTCATGGGTTGGCCACATTAAAATTTGAATTTCTTTCTGAATGTTAAGTTGTTTCACCAAGCCAAACCAGGTTTCTATAGAGAATCTAACCCACTTGCTCTGGATATCATGTTGTTTAGCCACCACTGGGCTTCCTAAAAAACTCTGTATAGGCCTGTCGGATAGTGATAACTCAACATCTTTCCATTTTGTGAAGTAGTCTTTATTGCACCAGAGCAGCAGTGGTCTTAGTTGTGCCACTCAATAGTAATCTTTGAGCCTCGGTAAGCCCATCCCCCCACTCTGCTTTGGCAACTGTAAAGTTTTGTATCTCACCCTGGGAACTTTTCCATTCCAGATGAAGCGGGATATCATCTTATCCCATTCTCTAAACTGACTACCAGGGACACAAATGGGTAAGGACTGAAACAGATAGAGTAATCTGGGTAAAATATTTGTTTTTATTGTCATAATTCTGTTACCAAGATCTAGGGGCAGAGAGGCCCATCTGTCTAGATGTGAATTTATTCTTACATAGTTTTCAAAGAATAACTGTGGTATATCCTTAGTTAATTTAACGCCTAAGTATTTAATAGAGGTGGAGTCCCAGTTAAACCTGTACTTGTTTTTAAGTTCTGATGATGGTACAAAATTAAACGTGTCCATACACCTGCAGGGAATCCATTAATCTTGGGATTCCTGACTCTGGGTTTTTTAGGCTGACCAACACGTCATCCGCATAAAGACATATTTTGTGTTCTATACCTTTTATTGTGATGCCCTCAAGGTCAGGATTCTGTCTTACAACCTGAGCAAGAGGTTCAATGAAAAGGTTAAAGAGCACTGGGCTGGCTGGGCAGCCCTGGCGACAGCCGCGTTGCAGGTGGATAGTTTCTGAAAGGCCTCCGTTTACCTTAATTCTGGCTACGGGGGACGTATATAGTGTTTTGATGCCTTTAATGAACTTCTCATGGAAGCCAAATTTTTCCATGACTGTATAAAGAAATTCCCACCCCACCGAATCAAATACCTTTTCCGCATCCATACTAAGTAAAATAGCTCCAATTTTTTCTCCTTATGTTGTCCTGTGTTTGTCTACATTTAATAAATCCAGTTTGATCTTCGTCAATCAAAAAAGGGATCACTTCCTCCATTATTTTAGTTAAAATAGTTGCATATAATTAATAATCTTGATTTAAAACACTGATAGGTCTGTAAGAGCCGCATTCTTTCTGGTCCTTGCCCTCTTTTGGAATCACCGAGATGGTAGCCTCCCTCCAAGACGGGGGGATGACTCCCTTCCTCAGGGTGTAATTGAAGCTTTTATGTAGTATTGGTATTAATTGCTCCCTCAGTGATTTATACCATTCCCCTGGAAAGCCGTCTGTCCCTGGAGACTTACAAGACTTCAGGGAGGAGATTGCCTTGTCGATTTCTTCAGCTGATATTTCTTTGATTGTTAATTTTTCATTTTGCAATTTCCCCAAAGAGGGCAGATCCAATTGGCTCAGAAACTTCTACTTTAGCAGGTTCGAACGGTGTGGGTTGGGTATACAGGGTCTGGTAAAATTTCTCAAATGCTTTCTGTATTCCCTCTAGTTTATTTGTAACTTTTTTAGTGGCAGGATCCCTAATCTTATAGAATGTATTGTCTGATTGCTGTTTTCGCAGCCTCCAGGCTAACAGCTTGGATGCTTTCGAGCCTGCCTCGTAGTATCTCTGTTTTGTTCATGTTTGAACGGAATCTCTTTGGGATTATGTTTTGTTTCGCACATTCATTTGATTATTTGTAAACAAACTGTTTGTTTCTCAATGTCTGGGTTCAGTTTTGGACCATGTGTTGTCCAGGAAGTCTATGTGCAAGCTCAGTCACCTTGTTTGTCCTGCAGCTCTTTGCCATCTTTACAAAAGTGTAGTCTCTTCTGGACAATACACCGACACATTTTTGCAGGTTGCCATGAAGGTTATACATTGTAGAAGAAATATGGCAGTAAACCAGTGTTCCTGTTCTATCATTTGCCTGTATCAGTCTATAGCACCATGTACTTTGTGCCTAAAAGAGTGGAGGGACTGGAACCTACACTGAGCTAATTTGTGAAGAGCCATGTCACCCTTCAGTCTCATACATTGCAAGGTTGTACAAGCTCAACTTCTTTTTCATTACATCTTTGAATATAAACTGCTAACATAGTCCAGGGAGAAGGTTAGCTTCAAAAGCTAGGGAGCCTCAAAAGGCTTTCCAGTCTCTTAGAGGCATTTTTTTGGGGCAATCAATTGCATGCATATGCCACACATAAGCATTCGCGTAAATGAAAGCCTAACAGTGCAGCGGCTGTAACGATACTAATACCGGACATAGTTAATTGAAAAAAGTAGCAGTGACATTATAATACCAGTAATATAATAAATATGGCTAAATAAATTGTCTGTTGTTGAACATTCATCATGTGGAAGGAGAAAGTCAGGGGAATAATCACAATAATTGAAAATAACACAAAAGAGCTTCAGATTTGGATTTATCATAATGGATTACTGTTACAAAGTCCTCAAAAAGACACTGAGGTTCCAGGAGACATGACAATGCCTACAAAAGGGATATGACTGCAATGATGCACTTCTCAGAACTGTGCAACTGTTAGCATTCAGCTGTATTCTGGCATGGAATCCAATACTTAAGTACTCTTTGAAGATGTCACTCAGCATATAATATGAATACTGGATTACAGTACTTTATTCTCATTACCAATCTCTGCATCTTGAAATAAGGTATGTGACACTTTTGAGGCCCAAAGTGTCCAATCTTTTGGTTTTTATTAGTTCTGGAGTGGTTTAGAGTTCCCATGTGTCTTCTGACAGTAGAAATCCTCAAGATATTTACTTTCCATTTTTTCACAATACACAGTTTTGTTACATTTGGTACTGTTCATTTAAGGTATGAACATAGACCGACCTCGATCCAATCGCGTGACAGAAATCACTGCACCTTTTTTGAATTAATGTCAATGATGCTCAAAGTTTCTGCAATTGTTCTTGCTGACACCACCAAATCAATACTAATATGATGAAAACAACTGAAGTTGAACCTCAGATTGAGGAGGAGCAATGTGGTTTTCGTCCCGGACGCGGAACCGTGGACCAGCTCTTTACCCTCGCCAGGGTGCTGGAGGGGGCATGGGAGTTTGCCCAACCGGTCCACATGTGTTTTGTGGATTTGGAGAAGGCTTACGACTGTGTCCCCAGGGGCATCCTGTGGGGGGTGCTCCGGGAGTATGGGGTTGGTGGCCCTCTGCTAAGGGCCATCCAGTCCCTGTACCGAAGGAGCACGAGTCTGGTTCGCGTGGCCGGCAATAAGTCGGACCTGTTCCCGGTGAGGGTTGGACTCCGCCAGGGCTGCCCTTTGTCACCGGTTCTGTTCATAACTTTTATGGACAGAATTTCTAGGCGCAGCCGAGTGGTGGAGGGGGTCAGGTTCGGTAGCGGGAGGATCTCGTCCCTGCTTTTTGCAGATGACGTGGTCCTCCTAGCTCCATCGAACAGTGACCTCCAGCTCTTGCTGGGACGGTTCGCAGCCGAGTGTGAAGCGGCTGGGATGAGAATCAGCACCTCCAAGTCTGAGGCCATGGTCCTCAGCCGGAAAAGGGTGGATTGCCCTCTCCGGGTCGGGGGGGAGGTCCTTCCTCAGGTGGAGGAGTTTAAGTATCTCGGGGTCTTGTTCACGAGTGAGGGTAGAATGGAGCGGGAGATGGACAGGTGGATTGGGGAGGCGTCAGCAGTGATGCGGGCGCTGAACCGGTCCGTTGTGGTGAAGAGGGAGCTTAGCCGAAAAGCGAAGCTCTCGATTTACCGGTCTATCTTCGTTCCAATCCTCACCTATGGTCACGAGCTCTGGGTAGTGACCGAAAGAATGAGATCGCGAGTGCAAGCGGCCGAAATGAGTTTCCTCCGCAGGGTGGCTGGGCTCAGCCTTAGAGATAGGGTGAGGAGCTCGGACATCCGGGAGGGACTCGGAGTAGAGCCGCTGCTCCTCCACATCGAGAGGAGCCAGTTGAGGTGGTCCGGGCATCTAGTAAGGATGCCACCCGGATGCCTCCCTTGGGAGGTGTTCCGGGCGTGTCCAACCGGGAGGAGACCTCGGGGCCGCCCCAGGACACGCTGGAGGGACTACATCGCCCGGCTGGCCTGGGAACGCCTCTGGGTTCCCGCAGAAGAGCTGATGGAAGTGGCTGGGGAGAGGTCTGTCTGGGCTTCTTTGCTGAGGCTGCTGCCCCCGCGACCCGGACCCGGATAAGCGGAGGAGGACGACGACGACAACTGAAGCATGGAAGATCTTGACCATGACTGTTCAGCCTACTTTCCTTTAGTATTTCCTTGTTTCCCTGCCTCAGAATGTCTGACAATGAATGAATGACCTTAGTGCACATATGATTTTGTTCAAAAATTTTGTAAAAGAACACACTAGAAAAAAATCAAAACTGTCTATAGACATTTAAAGTTCATACATAAATCTCTGTGACAAGAAACTAGTGGTGGTACACCAAATATGTTATGTTTTGAACACTGAGTTATTGTCAGCTGTCTTTCAGTGTGTGGAGCAGCTGAGGAACCTGTCTTTATCACTCACCGACACAATTTTAATGAATTTAAACAGTGTCAATTTCAGCCCCAAGAGAGGACATCCCATGGTGATAAAAATACATGTGTACTGATAACTAGAAACACATAGCTTTCTTTATCTCAAAATAATAATCCCTGGTCATACAACTCAGGTATTATGTAATCATTTTATCAGTGACAGTCAAACATCTGACCATGCAAATCAGTCTGTAACATTATCTGATATATAACTGTGACACTTTTTGGAAAACTGAGATCTGTGTTAAAATCTATGATACACACCTATTTACAGAAATGTGAATTATAAGGACATTGTAAGAATTATCAGGACCTTCCGGGTAGACAGCCAATCAGAAGCTCAGAATCATACACAAGTGTGAATTATTCATGAGGTCCTGCCATACCACTTGCAGGCTATAGGGGGCACTGTGATGATACACAGATTATACACAAAGTCAGGTCTATGTGTATTAACAGGTCATCTCGAGTTTTTTTTATATTTAGGGTCTATGGACCAATAGGAACACTTCTACGCTTTTAGATTTCTTTCCAAATTAGCAGGACACCGACCCTGTCCTGCTAATTCAAAATGTCCTTCTAGTGTGGTGTGTATTCTGACGAAATGTCCTTCTAATACACATTGGCGAACACACACACACACACACACACACACTGACTGTTGTGTTTACACGCCTTTTTTGCTTCCGGAGCGCAGGCGTGCTGTCTCGGTTCACACATTGGAGCATTATCCCAGGTGATGTTTGGTTCAGTGTAAAAAAGCAAAGCCGGCATAATGGCAGTATTGCAGATTCTTTGTTTAAAAAGGGTTTGTGTCTCTTTGGCCCTGCTGTCTTATCAAACTTTTAGGTACTTCGCTCTCTTATCTGTCTTTGCTCATGAAGTTGATGTTGACCCACAGATATCTCTGACTGTAAAGGTTGCTATCTGGCTCCACTGAGATGATATTACTCTCTTGTTGTCCCCCAGGTCCATGTGTGGTCAGTGACGTATCCTGGAGAGCAGCATGGCAATGTATCAGTTAAGCGTCTGGTTGAGATGAGATGAGGTGAGTGAACAAGCTGAAAAGTTTGCTCTAAAGGCCTAACCCTGAACCAGAGTGTGCTGTCTATCGTCCACTCAGTTTAGGCAAGAAATAAGGTTATTTTTCTAGAAAAAATAAATAAATAAATATATGTGTAAACTCTGTCCAGTACCTTTTTTTTCAAATTTGTAGTTTCACATTTCCTAATTGCTGCTTGTGCATCGGCCAGATTTGTATTTACTCTCAGACCAGGTCTCGTAGAGAAAGGGGCTGAAACTTTCTTTCAACTCATACAGAATTTAAGTCTGAAATACTGATACTGATTTTTCTTCTCTCCATCAGCGTCGCCTGTAAGCAATGTGAGCTCCACTGACAAACAGCTTTTCTCCATACCAGACCTCCACCTCAATCACCAGCTAATCAAATGCACCCAGACAATAAACTGGCCAATCATGGCAAGCAGGTCACCAGTGACAGCCGATCCCAAATACCCAGTGTAAACCAGCAGGCTCAGCAGCAGCAGGGAGCTGCTGGCCACCTGGGTCCAAAGGGCGTTGGTGCCGGGAGCCATGGGGTCAAAACCAACCAGATTTCCCCCGGCAACCCTGGACTGAAGGCGGTCAGCCAATCAGTGAGCAGCGTCGGAGGGATGCTGAAAACCAAATCCAAGCGAGAGCGGAGCGTCTCAATTGACTCTGGTGAATCAAGAAATGCTGTTCCTCCAGCGCTGGAGACTGATGCCAAAGGAGGTAAGGCCATTCACGCACAAACAAAATTGTGTTAGCATCTGGGACATACAGACAGCGTGCCTCTGTTCTAAGTATGCAGAAGTTCACTTCCTTTACCCTCCTATCAGCCAAATCTTTACCCGAAATACCAGATTACGTGCATTCACCTCCTCCACAGCAGGAAGTGAATGTAAGGACTGAGAGGATAGAAGAACTTGTTTTCTCTCTAGCTAAAATGCCCTGACCTTTCAGTGAAGCGTCAGAATTTCCCCCTGGCTTTTGATAGTTTGTGCCGTGCCCGCACGGCAGTGACGTGTCTCAGATGAAAAAGCATCTGGGCTTTCTGTAGTGCTCAGAGGGAGAGACAGGTCATGAGGTTGCGAAAACTTAGTAAGCCTAGAGAGGTTGTTATTAAAGCAGAGGCAGCGAGTGGGTGGGAAGAGTTAAAGTTCCCATTGTGAGTGTTTGGTAAACATTTGTGTTCATGTGGTTCAGTACAGTGTTTGATTTGCATTTGTTTGCTGTTGCTTACTTAAGCATTCATGTGTTCATGTGAGCGATTGACTGCAGATGACCGTATGATTTTGTGAAACTCATCTGGGCTTCCTGTACATGACTTGAACCTCTTTAAACACACACATAAACAAACACACACAACTTGACACACTCAGAGGTGTGGTTCCAACATGAAGAGCGACAAGCTGAAAGATGGAGAGAAAGAAAGATAGGGTGGATCATTTGAGGGGAAATCTCCACTGGCTCCATTTGACCTCCACACATACACACACACACACACACACACACACACACACACACACACACACACACACACACACACACACACACACACACACACACACAGACATACCACACACTGCCTCTGTCTCGCTCTTTCTGTCTCACTCCCTGTGATCTAATTTCTGCTTGTAGAAAAGTGCATTCAAATGAAACCCAAGCCTCCCTACTCTTCACTTCAAATCAATCTGCCATCAAACCCGCAGAGAGTCAGTGACAAATAGTCTGAACACGGTTACGTTTCTTTTTCTTTTTAAGTTTCTTGTTAAGATAAACCAGTAACTGCTGGTAACAAAAACATTTACAGAAGAGGTCAGCTCTTTCAGACTGCCTTTCTGTGTCAAGGTAGCAGCCCTCCCTCTGCTGTCCTTTTCTCTGTACTGTCACTGCACACTTCCTTCCTTACTGTACATTTGCACATTTTATAAGTGTATGGTTACCCAAGCTCATCCAATGTGTTTATTGGAAGGTAGTTTTCTTCCAAAAAGTCAGTAAGATGTTGAGTAATGAACCTGAAAAGCCTTCGCTGATTTGTTTAAAAAGTATCTCTAAATATGTGACAGTAATCAGGGATATCACCAGTATAACTTTCTCTCCCGTCACCATTTAAGTGAGATAAACCCACAGTTGTATTTGCTGTCAGAAGTTAGTTTTGCCTCTTCTACTGTGGGTTACCTTCTGGAAATGTTAAAGCTGCTACATATTTCCTGCAGCTGCTTGCACCCACCGGTGCACAGCAGCTTGTGCATCCACAAAATCATAATTGCACCATGTGAGAAAGCTCAGCACATGCTTCTCAAAACATTGCATCTGCAGATGTGATTAGTATGCACGGCATTTTGTTGTGAAAAGAAAAAAGAACCAATACAGAGACGAGCAGAACTGCAAATGATTCTAGTGTTTCATTTTTACCCGCAAGCATTTTTGATAATTCAGGTGTGTAAATTTTAGTAGCTCTGATTAACATAATATGTAATTACATGACTATGGCATATTTTACCAACATGACTTTATGGTGCAGCTAATTTCCATTTTCACTGAACAACATTTGATGATTGATTTGAAGTGATTCTGACATCCTGTTCAGGTTTAAAGTGATTCCTTACCTTTGCCAATGCAGCTGTGGGGTGGGATACATATAACTTACAGCACATTAGACAAACTGCATTAGCATGTTAGCTTCTGGCTCTGGGATATATGGGGATGGCTTTTGACCTTTAGTGGTGAGTTATAATAACAAAATTACATTGATATGCTCCTAAAAGAGACAACACTGTGACAGTTGTCCAAGTGTTGATGTGTGTGTATTGTCATCTAGAGGGTGTTATGCGCAGCAAGCGGCGCTGTGTTCTGGAGAAGAAACAGCCATATAGTGGAGATGAATGGTGCTCTGGACCTGACACGGAGGAAGATGAAGACAAGCCACACACTGCGACCCACCGTGAGTCTGCCCGCCTCCACAGATGGGGAAACACACTACCAGTTGCTGTTGTCTGAATGTAGCATAGTCCTCACTAACAGTAGTGTCATTGTGACTACAACTTTGAAGGCCACATGACTGACATGTAGAAATCCCGTGCTGCGCCCCAATTTTATTTTCTCTGAAAACAACAGGTTAAAGCCATAAAATATCCAGAGCTGTTCTCAGATCCTGCTCACACACACTGAAAGGAAGGGGCTGTCAGCTTGACGTGCCCCACTACTATTTTCCACTGATTTGACTTTATATGTGTTTTAGCTCCATCTAGTGTTTATATGTTGTAGCCAAAAGGATGTGCTGCTATTAAAATTATAAACCAGTGTACCACTTTAACCAAATTGTGTGCTGCTGATGTTTTTAGGAGAGCGTGGGCTGGCAGGTCCTATCCAAGGGCTCTCTGATCGCCTGTCTGCAGGGCCTGTGTCTGAACCTGCAGGTCCTGTAATGGGATGTGGAGTGGGACCAGGGTTAAAGACAGAGCCACCTCCGCCTTCACAGCAAGTGGTGTATGTTTTCACAACCAGCCTAGCCAACAGGTAAGAGCTATTTGTAGGCTGTACACGCAGATGATTATTCACATCAGAAATAGAGATGTCGAGATTGTCTTTTTGATTTTGATCAGATCTCCATTTAAACACTGAATTATGTAATTGTTGTGATGTTTTAATTTGTAATATTGCTCTGTTTTTTTGACAGTGCTGCAGAGGCAGTAATGAAAGGACAGACCGATTCCATCCTTCTGTTTCACCAGCAAAATGTATCACGCACCAAGTTGGAGCAGGTCAGTGGCAAATTAAATAAAGGGTAAAGTTTGTGTTAAACCACGGGGAGGTTAAAAGTGCTTTTCCACAGTGAAGACCACATATGCAAAGCATGTGGGGAGGTTATTTCTTTAGCTATTTTGGTCTTAGAAAACTGCTTGTTCCTGTTTCCATTAGCAGCTGTTATGACTGCTGCAAATGCTTGTGTTGGGAAAGTGAAGTGCACTGTGTTGTTTAGGCAAAACAACAAACGGACAATATACTATATATACAATAACTAAAATTACTACTGCTACTAGTGAAATAACGATTATGCACTTAATGTAACTGTTTCTTTTTTCCTTTTGTCTGCCACAGGGCCACACATCAGGAAAGCTTCCTAACCAGCCTGAGAAGGCAAACTCTAGCAGCTCTCCACCCACAGGCACCCCTAAATCCCAAAGTGGAACTCCACGGCCAGCCTCTGCAGGAGTTGTAGGCCCATTGCATCCTGCAGGGACACCGTCATCAGCAGGACACTCCGATAGTGAATCCTCTCAGACCAGACCTGGCGGAGTTTCCAGCAATAACAATATCGTTGTCCATAGGTCAGAGGGAGGAAGCACGGCCACACCTGTAGGCCCAGTCCCAGGAACTGGAGATGGGGAGGGTGCAGGGGGTATGTCTCTTCCCGTTGCTACTGTTTCTCCCTCGGGCAGTCCCTCCATTCTTTCAGCACACCTACAGGGTGATACAGGCCAGAGGGGTGGCCCAGGGCACACAGATGGTCTTTCCAAAGAGCAGCTGGAACACAGGGAACGCTCTTTGCAGACACTGAGAGATATAGAGAGGCTGCTTCTGCGCAGTGGGGCAAGTGGAGGCCCAGGAGACACAGGAGGCTCCAACAACAATGCTAGTAATAACTCCTCCAACCTAAATAATAACAACAATACTGATAGGAGCGGTATACTCGAGGACAGCGACAATGGTACTAATAACTCTGGAAACTGTAGTAGTGGTAATATGCTTTCCTCAGCCTTGGCTCCGATGGGGGGGATGAAGAAATATGAAGAACCCCTTCAGTCCATCATATCTCAAACACAGTCCCTTGCTGGACCTGCCCTTGACAGCCCTCAAATGGACTCTCACCATAACCTACCACAACACCCCCATCACCAGCTGTCTTCACCTGGGGTGGACATGGGTCCGTTACTTGGACCAGAAGGGCTGACCCCAGAGCAAATGGCATGGAGGAAACTTCAAGAAGAATACTACCAAGAGAAGAGACGACAACAAGAGATACAACCCCCCACACATCCACAGCACTTTAGAATGATGACAGAAATTGGCATGCATGGAGGTCCTATGATGATGAGAGGACCCCCTCCTCCCTACCACAGCAAGCCTGGAGACCAGCAGTGGGCTCCTGGTAATATGATGGGAGGAGGCATAGGTGGAAATGCTCGAATGATAGACATGCACCAAGAGGGGCCCCGTGGCCCAAGGTTCCTGGGACAGATGCAGAGAGGGCCACCGGGGGGAGGCGGTTTTCCTGGTAGTGCAGGGGGAGTTTTATCAGTGGAGGGTCTCGGACCTCAAAGGCCCCCCAGGCCAGGGATGATTTGGCTTGATGATATGCCCAACAACATAGGCGGCGGAGGTCCCTTTCATGGCTGCTACCCTGGTGGACCTCCTCAGCACATGCAAGGGGACCCAGAACATCTGTTAACACATGAGGAAATGTTTCGCCTCATGGAGAAACGGCAAATGCAGGGGATTCCCAGGTTTGAGCTTGACAGATTGGCTAAACAGCAGCAACAGGGCAACCTTGGTTCAAGAATAATAGATAATCCTGGGGGGCCAGACTTTCACAGTTTGGGAATGGGACGGGGTCTACCCTCAACTCGAGGTGATCCTATGGACTTTCCTGGTTCACGGGAGATTATGGGCTCTCCTGGAGGGGGTCCTCAGATAAGAGACCTGGTGGATTCTCATTTAGGGAGCAACCTCCCAATGAACATGAACCCACAGATGAATGTTCAGCAACAACAGCAGATGATGCTATCTCAGAAGCTCAGAGGAGGTCCTGCAGGAGGAGGGCCTTTAAGTGACATGTTTAGCCCTGGAGAGATTTCAAGAATCAGGGCTTCACAGAATGGAAGAGGAGCAAATAAGGGAATGATCCCAGGACCTGATGGCCCCTTCCAGTTTCCTAATCAAGGTCCCTTCTCTGGAGGACAAGTAGATGGGCCTTATCTTCAACAACCTGGGCCTGAGATGTTTGGGCCTGAGCAGCAAGGTCATAATCAAATGGGAGGTACATCACGGCTTAGTCATATGCCAATGACTGGAGGCCTCAGGGGAGTAGACCTTGGTCCTAGGCACCCCTCTGACCTATCAATCAATGTTAACCCGCTGACCTCTCCTTCTGTGCCTCGTCCCCATCAACTCAAGTCTCCATCCCTCAACCAAGAGCCATCTCCTCTTCTACCTTCCCCCTCTGCTCCAGGACTGAAGTCACCCTCACAGATCTCCTCTGCAGGGCATCACCCCACGCTTCCCCCTGCGTCTGGTGCTGGGACTCCCTCCTCTTCTTCCATGAAGTCCCCCCAAATAATGGGGTCTTCCAACCTTGGGTTGCACTCTCCATCTGCTTCTCCTGGACGACTCAAGTCCCCTGCCATGGCTGTGGGCTCTCCAGGGTGGGCGTCTCCCAAAACAGCTCTTCCAAGTCCAGGTGGTCCAACAAGTGGGAAGGTAGTGGGCAATGGAGGAAGTAGTTCCACTGAGACAGGTACACTCAAAATCCAAGATGATGTTTGATCATTATTAAAGCTGTTCCTTTCATTAATCTGACATTAATTCTTTTTAATGTTCTTTGCAGGCCAATCACTTCCCCCCAGGAGTTCCAACTCTACACCTATTAGCCAGCCAGGCTCTATGAATCCTAGTATTCCATTTACTTCCTCTCCCGATAACCCTCCATCTCAGAATCCTTTATCTCTTATCATGTCTCAGATGTCCAAATATGCCATGCCCAGTTCTACTCCTCTCTACCATGATGCAATCAAAACAATTGCCACTTCTGACGATGAGATGCTGCCAGATCGACCTCTTCTATCTGGTGTCAGCATTGGAGGTATGAAAGCAAGGATACATTGTGACACACACAGAAAAAATCCTATACAATTCTGCAGTATGTAGAGAGGAAGCAGTAGAATGACTCTGGTTTAGTGTGTCATTAGTAGATGCTGCCATGCCATCAGAGAAAGAATGTTAATAAATGTTAACAGTTGTTTCAAATGTTAATAATGTGATTTTCCACATGCTGGTTTTGTTTTATCACCAGGAAACATGGGGAACTCCCAGACCTCCCAGATACTTGTCTCCCAGGGCTCCATCGGTCCCCACAGTGATCCACAAAGCCCCATGGGTATTGTGAGCCAAGGTCAGCAACACCTGCCCCATGATGCCTCAGGACCTGTGCTTTCATCCCCAAACCAAATGGGCATGCCTGCCATGAATTCTGCCATGATGGGAGGAGGTGCACCTGAAGGAATGGGGCCCTGCAATGTTTCACCTATGTCTCAGAACCAGATGACAGGTTTCCCTCGCATCCAGCCACCACCTCATGGGCACATGCACTCACCTATTGGAGGAATGTCACAGAATTTCTCTCAGTCGAATGAGGATATTCTCCCACCTCAGCAGTTACACCTACTTAGAAAAGGTCATCCTCACCAGCGCCCCTCTCATCCCTCAGACTCATTTGCCTCTTTGCCCATGGGGGATGGCCCAGATCTAAGTGAAGTTATACGACCCTCTCACACAGGGATCCCTGAGTTTGATCTCTCCCGCATCATTCCTTCTGATAAGCCCAGTAGCACTCTTCAGTATTTCCCAAAGAGTGAGCCACATCAGAATCCACATCAGGGGCCACCATCCCAGCAACCTACTCCACAGCAGCTTCTCAAACAGCTATCATCTTCTGGCCCGTCATCTAACCCCCACTTAGCAAACCTACAGAATATGATGGCTGAACAGCAGCTGCCACTTCACCCCTCACATGGTGGAATACGCCAAAACATGGGCATTCCTCAAGGGGGCTCTAGGGGTATGGTTTCTGGTGGGGCTATGGGCCCCATGTGCCCCCCTGGACATATGATGGGAAGGACAGGCATGGTGCCCCAGCAGCAACTCCAACAACAGCAAGCCATGATGGCCAACAGCCTTCTCCACCACCCTTCCAATCCTTACCCTGGCATGATGTCCTCTCAGCAGCACCCACACAATCTGATGGCACAGCAAAACATTATGATGATGCAGGCTAAGCAGCGAAGCATGCCAATATCCGGGGATCCCTTTGGTCCCCAGGGTCCTCTAATGTCCCCTCAGGGTCCTATGATGGCCCCTTCCCACCCACAGTCTGGTATGATGGGCCCCCAGTCTCTCAGACAGCGGGGAATGTCTCTGGACAGTCCTATTGGCTATGGCCCTGGAAGTATGGCCAATATGCCATTCTGATCCAGCTAACATAAACTGTATAAAAAATCATGTCCACTAGGTCACCTTCCCATTGAGTCCAGTTTTTTCATTGTTATTCTTGCAGTTATTTGAAAAGAGGAACTGTAAAAACAATAAATCAGTGATACTCTTTAAATTTTGGATTACAACTGATTAAAAATTGAATATTTAAAAGCACTGTAACACAGTTCAATAACAAATCTGAAGCCATTTTCTAAAATACTGTAAAATATGTATATTTCAAAGATGTGTGTATTTGTTGTGGGAACAGAGTGGCAGTCAGGAGAGGAGTGCCTCAAATTTCTATTTGTTTTAATATCATTGATTTATTTTCTCCAACTACCAAACTGTTGTGCAAAGGAATTATATATAATATATACTTGCTGTATATAAGATGCAATTTGTGATTGTTTGCAGTTGTTCTGTATAACAGTGTTTTAATAGAAGTCTAAAAATAGAATAATACTGATCTCTAAGGTGGTTTTAGTTTTGGTTATTGTGTTGTCAATTATTGTTGTTTGATAACACTGACAAGGGGACACAGTTGCTGTATAATATATGAAATCTTTATTAAGTTCAAGTAGCAGAAGCTAAAATACAAGCAAAAACAGATTCCGGCCAACAATAACATTTTTTTCTTGAGTGGGTAAATAAAACATCTTTTAAATGCAATCAAAGAAGCAATGGGTACTGTATTGTCAGAACATCTGATAAAATTTAAAACATCATTACAAATGAAATATTGCAGAACCAAACGGAAGCATTTTAGTTACAGCTGGCATTGTATAAGAGTTAATTAGATGAGGATGGTGCTGGTTGTTGTTGCTCCATCAGAAATGGAAGGGCGACTGTGACCCTGAGGTCTAATGAAAGGTAGGCAAACTCGGCTGCAGCCCAGTTTACAAATTAAGTGTATAAGCTCCCTGCGAAACCGCACCCCAACAAAAGCATACAAGAAAGGGTTCAGGCAACAGTGTGAGAACCCCAGGCTCTTCGTCACATCAAGGGCGGGAGGCAGGTTGACCATAAGTTCACAGTTTGTATCATATTGGTCACTCACGGTTTTTATCAGTAAGGTGATATTGTAAGGCAGCCAACAGAAGAAAAAGACGAGAGTGACAAGTACAGCCAGTCGAATTGCCCCTTGCTTAGCTTTGCTTTTTTGACTGTTGCGCAAAGTAACTACCACTGCTGTGTAACAATAGCTCATGACAGCCAGAGGTAGGAAAAAGCACAGATGATCTAAAACTCTGTTGGCCAAAACCCAGTTGTTTGCATGGATACGGAAATGATGATAGAAACAGGAGAACCTAGATGTGCTCACAGGGTCTTCCTTCACAGAGAGAAACACAGCATTGGGTATTGATAAACCAAAACAGACCAGCCATAACAACATGCATGTCAGGTGCACTGTTCTCGGACGTCGACTTTGCATACTAGGAATAGCATGAACAATAGCCAAATAGCGATCAAACCCAATGCATGCTAGAAGGAAACACCCACAGTGGAGGTTAAGATTTTGCATCAGGCCAATAAGCTTGCAGAGAAACTCCCCAAACAGCCAACCATTTATATTTTCAACTACATAAAAAGGAAACGTGACAAGGAGCATGAGGTCAGCCAGGGCGAGGTGCAGCAGGTAGATCTCAGTGATGCGTAGGAGGCGCCAACGTCTCAGGAGGACTGTTATCATCAGGCCATTCCCTGCCACACCCAGCAGGAAGCTCAAGCTGTACAGCAGAGGTTGAAACACGGCATGAAAGGTCTGCAGGCCAATCCCCTTATCGTCCTCACAGAAGGTTTCTTGTGTTGTGTTGCTGTAATTGTAGTATGTGTCATTCCCCAAATCATCATCGTCACCCAGCTGTAAAATATAAAGAGGAAAATGTTCATATGACGTATTTCATCACAGTTTGAGAATTATTTTGTGTTGTGGAATAATACAAAATTGCATAGTCAGTTGATTTGGGCTAAATTCTAATAGCTGTTTGAAATATGAAAAATTAATGAAATGAAAAATTAATTATAACTTAGTCTGTTAATATAGCTTTAAAAAAACTACCTTAATTTGTACTTTGTTCCTTGTGGTTTTCTCAGTCAAATTATTAGGCAGGAAACACTGAATAAGCCGCTATTTTCACTTCCCCTTCACAGTAAGTAGGAAACATTTTGGGGTATATATGCCAAAACATCATACTTTGGCTGTATACTAGTAAATGAATCCTGTTGACTTTTTACTAGACTGAAGGTCTGCGAAAATTGCCATTTCTCTATGTTTAGTAATGTGTTAGATCAGTGATCACTGATATACTCATAAATCTATCTATCTATCTATCTATCTATCTATCTATCTATCTATCTATCTATCTATCTGTCTATCTGTCTATCTGTCTATCTATCTGTCTGTCTATACATACACACACATGTATGTGTATGTATATATGTGTGTGTGTATATATATATATATATATATATACATATATATATATATATATATATATATATGTCCATATTGTTAAAATATGGGGAAAATGTTATATACAAACATTAATAGTATTACACATTCTGTATCCATCCTCTTAAATTTCATCGCATTCCAATGTATTATTAGTAACAGATTGCTGTGCTCTGGTATTTTTATGTTACTTATAGAATAACGATGTCTTTGAATAAGACAGTAATACATATTTTTATATTTAAATATATTCATGATTCTTTGAAAAAGTATTCTGTTTGATGAAACAAAACTTCACGTTTCACAACTATAAACCGTAATTATAATTTATTCATGTAATAATTGTTGCCGTTACCTTTAATTTTATTATTGAGCCTAAAATTCATAGGGACAGTTACACTATAACTTATATCACTTTTTTAATGTTAGAATGTAACTTCTTTACAATAATCAAGTTTGTACATTACATACATTTAGATTCATATTATAAGCAATGATCATCAGGAAGATAATATGTTTTGCTGAACGACTCTAATTTAAAATCAGAAATAATCACAAATAAAATTTAATTGGTTTAAATTATATTATTTTTACCATATACACCAGTGTCATTATAAATGAATTGGAAGCTATTTGAAGCTTGTGATTAGATCCTCTTGTCACAAGAAACGTGTTGAATTACAGTGTTTTTTCTCCCTCGCTTAATTCCCTAGTGAGTCAACGGGAAGGACACAATATGTAACAAACCCACATCTGTTCAGGTGCATTTTTATGGTTCAGTAATTCAAGCCACTGTAGTTTATGAATTATGTTTCTCAACTTTTTGGCAATTTTAAAATCTTATAGTTTAAGCTAAATCATAGAGAGCAGCATTGTTGCTTGCTACCTTGAAATCTTGTACTTAAAAATCCCAGATGCTGCAGTGGAGACTAGAAAATGTTAAAGATTTATGCAGAGTTATGCTGTACTTTCCTTAACAGTAAGCTGTAGCATCTGGAAAGTGTCTACTAGCAATTTAAGGATATTTGACAACAGACCAAATCAAGCCTTTTGTTATGACACCCACTCTTAGGCTAAAAAATACAAACTAAACATACACACAGGCAACATTTCAGTATCTCAAATTAAATTTGAATCAATCTGTGACCTGCTATAGACCTTTACGAACATCTATAGCAGTTCACAATTCACTTCAACAATTCTTAATTATGTCTTACCTCATAAACTTGAAAGGTGTTTGTTACAGCCATTTGGGTTAATCTCAGTCACTTGAATGTATATCTTTCCCTGCCGTAGTGAAGTGTGCTTGTACTTCCTGTTATTGCTGGTTCTTTTCCATTTGCCTCGCTGCTGTCTTCATTAGTGGTGCGTTTGGCAGAAACAGCAAGTCAAATCTGACAAAAGCTTTCAATACCCGGCTTCTTGCAGTAAACATGAGAGAGTAACCACACCCCACAGTACATTGTAGCTTTGACAAGCTAGAGTCAATCATACAGAACTAGACAGATTTATATGGGTATTTTTGGCAACACACCCTTATAAATCTTACAACATCCAGCCATCCTCTGACAAGAAGAATATGTTGATGTGGGATAATCATACACACCATCCAACTTTGTCACTGGTATCAGTTCTGTTTTTGATTGTAATTAATAATTTATAATAATAATAATAATACATTTTATTTGTTAGGGCGCCTTTCAAGCCACTCAAGGTCGCCTTACAGCAAAGATCAATCAATCAATTTTACAATATCACAAATACAATTTGCCTCACAGGGCTTTACAGCATACGACATCCCTCTGTCCTTTGGACACTCACAGCGGATAAGAAAAAACTCCCCTAAAAAAACCCTTTACCGGGGGAAAAAAAGGAAGAAACCTCAGGAAGAGCAACTGAGGAGGGATCCCTCTTCCAGGATGGACCGACATGCAATAGATGTGGTACAGAACAGATCAGCATAATAAATTAACAGTAATCTGTATGACACAATGAGACCGATAACACACAGCATACAAAACATCATAACACATCTTACAATACATTAAAATAGAGGGGAAGACAGCAAGCATATGATCAGGTGGAATGGGCAAGTCTGAACAGATGTGTTTTGAGTTTCGATTTAAACAGATTGACAGATGTGGTGTTGCGGAGGTCAACAACACCCCATTTACCACAACTCTTCCAGTTAAGCTGCTCTGTGGTTGTACTAGGCAGCTCTCTTGAATGTGTGAGTGTGGACCTGGCATTTCTTATAAACAGAGCACATTGCTGTCAGTGATATACAGTCATGGAAAAAATTATTAGACCACCCTTGTTTTCTTCAATTTCTTGTTAATTTTAATGCCTGGCTCAACTAAAGGTACATTTGTTTGGACAATTATAATGATAACAACAAAAATAGCTGATGAGAGTTTAATTTAAGAACTAAGAACTATTCATTTTCCATGGTTTTCTTGATAATAACCAAAATTACTTAAATTCTTACATCAATAGCTATGGCATTGTACCGCCAAAAACACTACTTTTAAGCATTCCATGTTTTCTTTTCTGTTTGCTTTAAACACATGATACACACAAGAGTTAATACTTGATTGCATAACCATTGTTTTTGATGACTGCAGCCATGCGTCTTGGCATGCTCTCCACCAGCTTCTGACATTGTTCTGCTGTCACAGCAGCCCATTCCTGTTGGGGAAATTCAAACAAATTTTCTTTGTTTTTGGGCTTGTGGTTCTCCATTTTGAGTTTGATGATTTTCCACAGGTTTTCAATTGGATTAAGGCATGGTGCGAATGTTGTGGTTCTCCATCCAGGCTTTAACTGACCTTGCCGTGTGGCAAGGGGCATTGTCTTGTTGGAAAATCCAGTCATTCGAGGCAGGAAAGAGTTTTCCAGCTGATGAAAGAAGACTGTTTTCAAGGGTAGTCCTGTACATGACCTGGTTCATTCGGCCTTCACACAATTGCATTTGCCCTGTTCAACTCAGACTGAAACAACCCCAGATCATGACTGATCCACCCCCATGTTTTACTGTAGGGGCAAGACAGTCTGGGTTGTAAGCTTCTCCAGGCTTCCTCCTAACCAGTAAGTTGGCTGGAGTGGGCATCAATTCAAAATTGGATTCATCACTGAAGAGAACCTTAGCCCAATCATCAACAGTCCAATCCTTGTGGTCTCGAGCAAAGAGTAACCGGGCCTTCCTCTGCCTTTCATTGATGAAGGGCTTCTTGCGTGCTCTGTGTGACTTCAAACCAGCTTCAACAAGTCGGTTTCAAACTGTCCTTGCCGAACAAGTCACATTTCTCGACAGTGCCCACTCATTTTTAAGGTCCCTGGAGGTCTGACGACGATTCCTGACACAGGAACGGATGAGTACACGGTCATCTCGTGGGGTAGAAAGACGTTTCCTGCCACGGCCAGGTAGCAATTTGGTAGTGCCATGTTCAGCTTGTTTTTTTTGTTGTAATGAACGGCTGTCTTGGAGATCTTCAGTTTTTTCGCTACCTGTCTCTCACTCATGCCAATTTCCAGCAGTGCCAAGATGGCTGCCTTTGTGGCTTCACATAATTCTTTTGTTTTAGGCATTATGTGAGAGCTGACAACTTCTGAGTTGTGCTACGGCTTGAATGTAAGCAGGAAACCACTCTAGGCCTTTGCATGTGCAGTGCTGCTTGTGACATGAAATGGCCTCTTATATACCCTGGGAATCAATTAAGCTTAAGAATGTCAAATGGGCCATAAATTATTATGTGACCAGCTGCATTTTTTGTTGTGTTCATTGTATTATACGTTTAGTGGTACCAGATATTAGAATGAACAAGAAATTGAAGACAACAAGGGTGGTCTAATAATTTTTTCCATGACTGTACCTATTAACTAAAGTTTTCAAAACAGCTGTAGGTGAATATTCAGCTGTTGAATCGTAAAGTTTCACAATTGTATTTTTTACGTAGCTATGTCCTGAAACTTAAAACTTACGGTATGATAGGTGATAGAGCAACCACAACCCCCCGCCCACACACACACACACACACACACACACACACACACACACACAAGTGAACACAGTGTGTCAAAGTGGATAAAGTAAGTAACAACAGCGGTGAACATTGTGCGTTATTTGTTTACTTAATTTAAGGCGGCATTAATCCCAATAATATAGATGGACGTTACGTACAATTGAGTGAAAGACGATGACACTGATGGTGCACAAATTGTACACTGGATTGTGGAGTGGAGTTAGTAATAGTCTAAAAGTATAATTTTGACAGGACACCCTAAAGTAAATCCTTGATTTGAAATGAAATCAGCTGATTAGTTGGATGGGGGCGGGTTCAAATACGAGTGGAAGCCATCTTGAACGCTTGGTTGACAAGACTCTTTGGTAGTCAGCTAAAAAATTGAGTACACCTTACAAACACCGCATAGGGAACCGGTTATTTCAGTTATCCAAGGTAAATGCATGCACATCTTTACAATTTCTTCTTCTGGGTAGTTCTTTACCAGATATCCCACTGTTTTGTGGGGACTTTAACGATATGAGTTACCTGTAAATGGTATTTCGCCATCGATAGCCAGTTTGTTAGCTTGCTAGCACACCTAGCACGTCAGTTGAGTCGGCTGAACTGGCTGATATTAGCTAACGATACGTGATTGTGGAGATCCTGTTTTGTTTGTTAGCTAAAATTGGAAACGGTGTCAAGTATCATTTGCACTAGCGCTATAACATACGGGCTGGTTTACAAGTATCCTGACTCGATAATGCCAGAGTTGCTTACCGAGCAGCACAACATTAGCATGAAGCTAAATCTTCATGTGCTAGTTAGCCGGATGTCGGCTAGCTGAAGGGTAACATTAGCTTGTTTTCCTTCTAGTTGGTTGGATTTAACAGAATATGCTTCTTGTTCGTCATATGGTTAGATATTTATCCGCCAGACTTTTAATTCGGCAACGTTGAACTAACTGGACTGATTGTGTATTTCGGTGATTGACTTTCCGTAAATCAACGCCGTTTCCACATTGTTAGCAAGGGTTTACTAAACAACATCACGGGCCACCGCTGTGTCGGCTAACTTCTGAGGTTAGGCCAGCGCAGTACTGTCACAGTTATTGATGAACTAAATATTACCTTGATGAGTCACAATACACTCAAGATAAAGGATATTTTCTTCTGCCACGCAGCATCATTGTTTTTTTGTCAAGTATGATGTTTCTAATAACTGTGTCTCGTTTGTTTCAGGGTCGGAGAAACCTGAGAAAGAACGCAGCAGCTCAGTCAGGCTAAAGAAGCTGGCTAGCTAAACAGTCTGCTAACACTTGAAAGCCAGTCAAGCCCTCCTAGTGTGTGGTTTTCCATATGACAATGGCAGATTACATCTGCTTCAAGCCCTAATTTGCTAATAAAATCTACCCTTAGAAGTCTTCTAAAAATTGAGAAGGGGAATTTGTTTTTTCACACTTGAGGTCCAAGAAAGAACAATATTGTTGAGACAAAATACTTAAATACTTTTATTTGGATAATTACAAAAGTCTCAAGAGGGAAGGACAATCTTAAGTTTTGAGTGGTCCCAGCAGAGTGGACTCACTCCATCCTTTAGTTTTATTGCTATTGTAACAAAAGATAAGCTGAGTAAATATGAGTACCGCCAGGACAGAGAATCCAGTTATTTTGGGCTTGTCCAACCAGAATGGACAGCTCAGAGGCTCAGTAAAGCCTGCCGGAGCACCAGGTGGAGGTGGAGGAGGCCCTCAACAACAACAACAACAACTTAATCAGATGAAAGGCACAATCAACAATGGCAATTCCCAGCCAGCCCCCACAACTAACGCTGTCATCAAGTAAGTTATTCAGTACTAGAAATCCAAGACTTTGAATATCATGTTTTCTGCATTTTGGCACAGTTACTACTGTCTGTCAGATCTGTGTTATGCTTAGTGCTTACAAGAATTTTACTCTCCACAGGCCTGGAGATGACTGGAAGAAAAGTTTGAAATTGCCCCCTAAAGACATGAGGATGAAAACTTCGGTTGGTACCAGATAGTTCTCCTTTTATTGAGCTGAGAGTCATCCAGATTGGAAGTTGAAATGACGGATATCTGTTTTACTTGTGCTTTACATGGGTCTATTTGCAATTCATGTCACTGTTATGCAGTCATGTTTGCAAATCCTGCTAAGCTTGGCTATACCTTTGTCACAAAGGAATTTATTGTACATACTGTTACCACAAACAAAGTGTGACTGAAAGAACTTTTGCTTTTGTAAAAAAAAAAAAAAAGACTGCCATGTAATGCATGTTCAACGTGAACTGTTGCAGTCACCATACATTTGGATCTCTGTACTCTGATCTTGGGTGCTTAACTATTTATGTGGTTTTCTTTTTTTTAAAGCATACATTTTCTTGCCACTGTTGTCCTCACAGTCTTCAAATCACTTCAAATCATTTAAGTTTTCCTCTTCATTGGAACTGTTGCAGTGGTCCAATAACTGTTCTTAACATGGTTTCGAGTTGACCTCTAAGAGAAACTTGCTGCATGACTGTAATTTACAGATTTAAGTTAAAAAAAAAAAAAAGTATCTACATTTGTGTAACTGAAAAAGCTGGTCAATTAATTTAAAGTAATGCACTGAGACATTATCACTTATTTTACCAGCCAGTAATCTGTTTACATCTTCTCAACCACATTCAAATTATTTTTTTAATTTTATGATTACAGGATGTGACTGCAACTAAAGGCAATGAGTTTGAAGATTATTGCCTAAAGAGGGAGCTGCTAATGGGAATCTTTGAGATGGGCTGGGAAAAGCCCTCTCCAATTCAGGTACATTAAGACATGCAAGTCAAGATTTGATCCCTTTCAGCAGCTGGACAAAAAGGTGTCTTTGTGCTTAAGGAAGTGCATGTTTTTATAATTAAGATTTTGGTGTGTTTCAAAAAAATTCTGGCAAAATCTGACATTACAATACCTAGACTTTGACACTTTACCAAGCTTTACTTTGTCACACTGTGATTGTCTATCATTAAATTACTTTAATGTTATATAAATATAGTGTACTGGATTTTGGTATGAAAGAATTGTACTACCTGCTTCTAGTTCAACATTAAACATAATGCTTTGGATTCCTTTAAAATCTAGTATGTATCGGGTTCAGGGGTTAAAAATTGGAAAGGGTTAGAATTAGGTTTGATTGTAAATCAGACTCTGATGAAACGAATAAAAGGGTGACTCAAAGTTAAACTATTTTTAGCCATGATAGTGGCATGACAATGTCAGTCAGTTGGGCTGCCACATTGGTCCGGAGTGAAATCTCAAAAACTAAATGACTGATTGCCATTAAGGTTTTTTTAACATTCATAGTTCCCAGACTATGTATTCTAATGAATTCGTTGGTCCCCCTAGTTCTCCTCATCTGACCCATTCAGATAGACCCCCTAAGCTTGTTTAACCTGGTCTGAATGAGGTATTAGGGGGCCAGTGACACGGGACTTTAAAAATTACTGTTTTACTTTTCATCCGGCCAGAACGTGTTATTTTATGTGACCAAACCTTTCAATTAAATGTTTGAATGTAGTTTGTTCAAGTAGACGTAATGTGGTATGAGCCAAAAATGCAATGACTGTACCCAGCCCCCCCAAAACAGTACTGTGTATGAATCTGTTATTACTGCTTGTGGCACAGGAGGAAAGCATTCCCATTGCACTGTCAGGAAGGGATATCTTGGCCAGAGCCAAGAATGGCACGGGAAAGAGTGGAGCCTACCTCATTCCCTTACTTGAACGCATTGACCTGAAGAGGGACTGCATACAAGGTGAGTAAGCTTATTTTCTGCCATAGCAAATGCTGGGAAGTTAAAACTGGACTGTCACCCCAATCCTAATCAAAGTCATCCTTAATTTTCAATTCCTAGATGTAAACTTTTTAAATGTCAATATATTCTATTCATAACACTATTCTTATCTTTGTGTATATCGAATATCTCAAGATCAGTTGATAATTAAATGTTAGTTGCAGACCTATTTTTCCTATATATTCTCTACATGTATATTCAAATGGAGTAAAACTACTTTCTTTTGGAACTGTGTGTAATACCTAAATAAAAACACTAATCAAGGTATCTTTGTTACAGTGCGTGTGAAGCTTCCGTGTAGTTTCGATCTGTAGTTGTTGTGATTTCATTGTTTTAATGGTTTGGGAAAGCTGTGTTCATGTCTCCAAATTAAGACTAAGCTGGTTTAATAATGTTGAGTACTCTATCACAATATTGTTTCTCTTTTTTTTTTTTCAGCTGTTGTCATAGTGCCCACCAGAGAACTGGCTCTGCAAGTAAGCCAAATATGTATCCAGGTCAGCAAACACATGGGTGGAGTGAAGGTAATGGCAACCACAGGTGGCACCAACCTACGTGATGACATCATGAGACTTGACGAAACGGGTAAACTTTTTGTCTTCATTGGAAGAACTGTGTTCATATCTCTCTGGAATGACTACAATAATCATGCTTGTACCTTAGCTGTCAGTCTAAATCATCCTCTTTGACAAATGCCAATAAATGTGTAAATACTGTTTCAGTGCAAGCAAATGAAAATCTCTATTTGATCTGTTCATAGAAACATGAAAACATCAAATGAAGGCATTATCATTTAAAGTGGAATTCTAATTTATATGTCTTGGCACTGCACTTTGCAGAGGAGTAATCTTAAACACAATAGATATATATTTAGGTCCAGATGATGGATGTCAGTCTGGCTCATGTGTTATGTTTGGAGTCTGGAAAGTCCATCTGATCTTGTCAGTATCTAACACAGATAATGAAGGGGCTCTGTCCAGTTTGTTTGAATATTGGCAATCTGAATCTCTCAAAAAGCAATCTATTTAACTTACTGGCCACATCACAAAACCACAGTGTGAGGTGGTTGTTTGTTTCTTCTTGTTTAAGGCCATCATTATTGACCGCACTATTTGTTGTTCCTACGGAGTATCAGGAAAGAATTGAAATATGTCGTAATAACTAACGCATGCCATCAACTTGGTTTGTTTTTTCTAATATCTGTGGTGGTACAGCTATATTATTGGCAAGCAGAAGTTGATAATGATTGAAATATGGCAGCCAGTCAAAACATCTGCTCTGTGGCTGAGTGAATATTGCCAAATAATGGAGATTTTCAGTGAAGCACAGCTTTCTATACTGTGCAGTCACCAGTTGCTGAATATTACCAGTACAACATACATTCATAGTGCTACACTCTAATCTATACATTTTTAAATTCTCTGCAAAGTGATAAAACTGCTATTACTTAATGCGATTCTTGTGTTATGTGTTTATGTATAAAGTAATTTACAGATTTTTTTTAAAAAATTTTTTTTTTATAGTACATGTAATTATTGCCACTCCTGGGAGAATTTTAGACCTCATCAAGAAAGGAGTGGCCAAAGTCAATCAAGTGCAGATGATCGTTCTGGATGAAGTGAGTTAAATAGTTAATTTCTTTATTATGTATAACCCATTATACCATTATTTAACCCATACTTTTTTTGTAAATAAACCAGTGACTTTAAAATTTAAATTTGTTCAACAGGCTGACAAACTCCTGTCTCAGGACTTTGTGGTTATGATGGAGGAAATGCTGGGCTTCCTGCCCAAACAGAGGCAGATTCTGCTTTATTCTGCAACCTTCCCTCTTAGCGTGCAGAAGTTTATGGTACACATTTCTCATTTTTTATTTAAGTACTTGTTTCATCATTTCTAATTGCTGATAAACATAATCAGCCTTCATAATCTTCAGCACAACTTATACATAACTCCTGTTATCACCTGCTTTGTAGAATGCCCACTTGCAGAAACCCTATGAGATCAACCTGATGGAGGAGCTTACACTGAAGGGTGTGACTCAGTATTACGCTTATGTAACTGAAAGGCAAAAGGTTCATTGCCTTAACACCTTGTTCTCCAGGGTAAGTGTTGCCTTCATGCACTCCATGATCCTGAATTAAATAAACTATGTAGTCAAAACAGCTGTAAAATTTATTCAAATGTCTGTCATAAACTGTGTCTGTCATTCATGAGTTAATTTCTGTACTTTAGTTTTGCATTGGACACTGGAAATGTTTATTATTAGATAATGGCTGGAAACCTCACAATTCAAACAAATCGATTTCACCAGGATTTACTGCTGTTGCTGTTCTGTTTCAGCTCCAGATCAACCAGTCTATTATCTTCTGCAACTCCTCTCAGAGGGTGGAGCTCCTTGCCAAGAAGATCTCCCAGCTTGGTTATTCATGTTTCTACATTCATGCCAAGATGAGACAGGTCAGCTCAAAGTAGTGCCTCAGAAATACCAGCTCTAACAGCTTTAAAGGGGAAGTTCCGTTTTTTACAACCTGGACCTTATTTTTGGCATTAAATATGGTTGTTTACTCACCCAGATAAGTTTGGTGTCATTTGGAGTCATTCGGAAGATATTTAGATCCGCGAGAGCCACGTACATCCATATAGTGGGAATGATCGGGGCACCGAGGCTCTAAATAACACATTATCTGCCACGAAACTCGATCATTTCACCAATATGTTTTATGAATCGCTGGAGTTGCTTGTCATCATCATCCGGGTCATTTATACTGACCTAACCTCTGCAAAAAAAAAAAGGCAATTCGTAAAGACAGTCCTCTTTACCACCGAAATTTTGCATAAGAAGTGCCTCTGCTTTTTGTGCAGTGTGTGGGATGTTCTACACAAGCGATAATGAGAACCTAAAGAAATGTAAATGCTCTTAGTTATTTACTTATCAAGCAAACAAATTCAAGGAAAATAAACAATTTATGCATGTGTGTAGGCTACTTACTCAATCGAAAGTTGCCCGTTCGGTCCTGCAGGCTTTGGCTGGCTTTACTTTCGAGACACAAAAAAAACCAGCCCGGTTGATCATAGAAGTGGAATCCTCTGTTGTGAGACAGTCATTTCTGGAGACATCCAGACGTGTAACGTTATCTCCTGGCCTCAAATCCCACTCGGAGCAACAAAGGCATTCCTCCTCTGTTGGCATAGTGAAACACTGTCCACAAGAACACCATCAGTTAGCATCTATTCTCGGACGTACAGCGGTTTGTTGTTCCTCTCTCTGCCTCCGCATTCCTCCTTTCAAAGAGCTCTTCATCCGTATACTCTGACTCAAAACGGTAAGGATGTCCATCATATTCAAAGTCGTCGTCCACAACCTCAAAATCTGACAAATATTCAGCCATGTTTCAAAAAACTAGCAAATTCCAGTTGTAAACAAAGCCGTGCTGCGGGTGCGGCGGCGCGTGCACCTGGATGACATCCAGGTCAGAGGTTAGTAGGTCAGTATAAAAGACCCAGATGATGATGACACTCTAGCGATTCATAAAAACATATTGGTGAATTGAACGAGTTTAATGGCAGATAATGTGTTATTTAGAGCCTCGTTGTCGGTGCCCCGATCATTCCCACTATATGGATGTACGTGGCTCTCGCGGATGTAAATATCTTCCGAAGGACTCCAAATGACACCAAACTTATCTGGGTGAGTAAACAACCGTATTTAATGTCAGAAATAAAGTCCAGGTTGTAAAAAAAAAAAAACAGAACCTCCCCTTTAAGACCAAAATACACACAGGTGGCAATGGATGCATGCCAGAACAGCTGCTGCTATTATGTTTGGTGTGCATTCCAGTGGTGCATCATGTAGACATGCATGTACCTCTGCTTGATGTGCTGCTACAGTTCACACCAGTGCTCCATTTTTGGAGTGTTGCTACCACTACCATTATCCTTTCCCCAGTGAGAAACTGTCCTGTTGACACTTTGCTAACTGGACAGCATGTAATATGAACAACAGCTTTTGAACTGTACCTTATTTGTCATCAACAGTACTGACATTTGAGCCTAGTTTTGCAGCTTAGCTTGTACTTTACAATGTAAAAAGTTTTACATTCCATAATAATAGGCTACACGCACATAACGTGGTGCTTTTTCACAGCAAAACAAAAAAAATGTTGTACTGCGGAGTCCATCATTTATGAGGTTTTCATGTTATAACATTTTTTCTCTCCAGGAGCATCGCAACCGTGTGTTCCATGACTTCAGAAATGGCCTCTGTCGGAATCTTGTCTGCACTGGTAAGTGCCATGTGGATGTACTTGTGCTGTATTTTACGTAAGACTGTGATTATATATTTTGAACTTGTCCAACCAGAATGGACAGCTCTTTTTTTGGAATGGGTAGCTATTGTGAGACTCTCTAGACATCATCATCACCAGGCGGTCTGGGCCCACTGTGACCATTATTTTCCACATAGAGAGTGGTGATGCACACTGCACCTATTTTGAAACTTCACCACTGAGCTTATAGTTTAAATGATTTTATTATCAACCCTGCTTGCCACTGACTTTTCAAAGCGTGTCCAATCAGATTACAGCTGACCTAGATTCCTGACTTGAGTCACCAGAGATGTAATTTCTGTCTAGTTTGAAAGGTAAGTGCTTGAAGTGCAGGAATTTCAGTTCTTGTCTAAAAGTTCTGTGATGACATATCAGCATGAGCTGAGCTAATGGCACTAACGCAGCATTGAGTACAGCTCATATCATGTGAGTCAGTCATTATTTATTTGAACTTGAGAGCCTTTAGAAAGAAAGAGCATTGTTGCATCACTCAGCTTAGTGGGTAAATCTTTTTAACTGACGGACATTTGGCTGCTCCTGCTTGCAAAAATATATTTTTAAAGGTTTTGCACTGAGAAAAAATGACCAAAAGACAGAGTACATATAGATAGGATGGCAATGCACTTCAAGCTGCATCGAGATCTCAACAAGATCTGGTTGCCACAAATCCTTTAACTGGAATCACCCACCTGATCATGGAACAGTGGAAACATTTTGATAGGTTTAGCAAGCCAGCCTGTGCACATGGATTAAAGCCAAATGGGGTGCCACAGTTCGACCACAGTAAGCTCATGTTGCCTGTGGTAACACATCAAACAGCTTTGTTCAGAGTGTGCTTTTGGCCTTGGTTTTGGTAATGGAAAGGTTTTGCTACAATAATAGGGCTGTGTGAGCCAAAAGAAAGTGAAACGAAAGTGAGACTGATCCTTTACGGAAGTGGGATGACACATGCACACAAAAACTTTCGTGGTGCCTTGTTTTTTAGACTGAACTTGTTCCACGGGGGTGTCAATGTTTTTGTTTCCCAAACAGAACTCTTTATTGTTCACATCTTATATTCAGTTTGTAGTGACTCATATGGGTTGAAATAAACTACTGCTTGTCTTTTCAAAAATTATTCTACAGATACTCTAAGGTCTGGTGTGCAGGATTTAGAGGGATATATTTGCAGAAATTGAATATAATGAGTTTTTCATCAGTGTGTAATCATTTTGAAATAAGCATTGTTGTGTTTTTGATACATAGGGAGCAGGTCCTCCTTTATGGAGATTTCCACGTTGTACCACCATGTCTCTAAAGCAGCCCAGAATGAACGAACGAAACACCGGCTCCTAATAGGGCCATTTGTGTTTTCGTGCCAACCGCCGTAGTTAGCAGGCCCTCCAAGACCAGCAGGGTTGGGAAAAAGTTTTTTTTTTTTTAAAAACATGAAACTGCTTTATTCAGTGTTATTACCAGTTTAATTGACGGGTTGGTTGGTTTCAGAGAGGAAGAGGCCTATGAGGATATTTCAGCTCTCATAGAAAATATCCTAAATGTATGGATCAGAAAAAAGATGAGCGCACATTAATTTACTAGAGAAAAATGGTGAGCACACATTAGTGGGTGCTGGGCTAGTGGTCCATCTTCGACCAGCTGAACAGCATCTGGTCCATTTATTTTAGAGAGGAAGAGATTGCAGATAATTTGGCTCCTGGTAAAAACCTCCTTAACACTTGACACATGAGGAATTCTAAATAGGAGAAGTTAAATCTGGTTGCAGTCTGCAATCCTCACCACTAGATGCCACAGAATCCCCCTAAATCTTACACATAGCTCTTGATATTTTGCTCCAGATGTATATGTTTGTGTTGATGTAGGTTTGGTTTCTTGCTTTTTTTTCCTCTAGACCTCTTCACAAGAGGAATTGACATTCAAGCTGTGAATGTTGTGATCAATTTCGACTTTCCCAAGCTGGGAGAAACGTACCTTCATCGCATTGGTAGATCTGGTAAGAAAACATGTTGTGGTTTTTTTTTTTTTTTTTTTTGGTGCAGGATTTTATCTGGTACAAAGATTTATTGTAGGTGGCAAATAATAGAGGTAGGGATAAAATAATAATTAAAGCCCTCACATCTTTAATATCCAGGCCGCTTCGGACACTTGGGTCTCGCCATCAACCTCATCACGTACGATGATCGCTTCAACCTGAAAGGGATTGAGGAGCAGCTTGGAACAGAGATCAAGCCCATCCCTGGCATCATTGACAAGAGCCTATATGTGGCAGAGTACCACAGTGAGAGTGGCGAAGAAGTCAAGCCATGAGCCAGTGAGTACATAGACATTGACACCCAATATGTATACATATATTCACTCTTTCAGGATAGTCCCAGGATGATTAAACTACTTTTCTGTGTTCTCATTTTCTGTCTTTTTTTTAATGCCAGTGCAACCATTTTAAGACAAAAATGCATGGATAAAAGAGATTTTATAATTAGACATATTAATGGCAGGCATTACATTGTGCTTTGCCAGTGCTGTGCTATGTTGGGCATGCTGGGTAAGGTAAAGTTCCACTGATTGTCAATCCAAATACTGAACTCAAAACTTATTCAGTGGGTAAGCTTAAGTTATAATGATATGAATGAGAGTTAAACTTGAACGTGGCTGCTCGAGTTGTGGAAACTAAATGGGATATAATTAGACTGATTGTGAGCTACAAGTAATCTGTGAGGGAACACACGACCCTTAGCAATTGAATGCAGTTAGAGGGTACTAATGTAAAAAAAGAGAACACCAGGCTTTGTTCAAGTAACTAACTTAATGTCACTCTTCTCTCTTGACAGATCAGTCCATCCTCCATTCCCCTTTGTATCTTTTTTTCATCCCCCACCTGTCTTGGAGTTCTTTTTTTTTATTGTACAGTGTCTGTCTGTCTTCCTTTTTTGGATGCCACCATAAGGAATGTGTATTTTGATGGACGCGTTTCGGAAGAACTCATTTGCCTTTTAATAGGGCTCTGTGCTGCACCACCACACCCTGAAGACATAAGCACCAGGAGGAAAGCACGGGACCAAGTCGAAAATGTATCAATGCACATTGTGAAGATTCATATCCACCAATGACACAAAGCCAGCACCAACAGACCGCTAAATGACACCCTCCATTCTCCACGTGTTATTTTAGAAGTTTTAACCAATTTGTATCAAGTGCCTTAACAAGCAGTTCAACTCGTTCTAAAGTAATAACCCTCCATCATCTGTCATCTTGCTCACTTCATACCACACACTCATGTTCACCTAATTGAAAATTTGTTACACTAATTTAATGTCCAACCACATAGGTGAATTCATTTTTGGTTGGCTCATCCGTTTGCAAGGAAAGGAGATAATAAGGACGGAGGCTGGTCTGAAATATCTTTTGCTGGCTTGGCTGCACTTGAGTCTGGCTGATAAATGAGGACAAACTTGGATGTTCCATGGACAGAGATGCTGGATTTTTTTCCCAAGAGACAGCCAGACTGTCCAGTTGCTTGTGAAGGAGCTTGTGCTTCAAAAAGACCCAGACCCTTTCCTCTGTCTTCAGCATCAGAACACTAAAAATGAATAAGCAGCCTCTCAAAACCATGAGTCATGAGGATTCCTGTTTTGGTGGAGTTTAATTGTAGGGAACGCTTTGTTTTTCTCCCCCTTTTTTTTTCCTGTGTTTCACCTTCCTATGGATGGCCATACTTCAGTCTACGAGATGTGCAGCCAACGTGTGGTGCATCTTACACCTTATGTATATAACTTCATTTTAAGATTGTTTTAAACAAGTTCAAAAGGCTGGCCGACAAACTGAAAAGCTTTTTCCTCCCTTCTCTCTTGTTAGCACTGGAGACTGTGTCCTTAACTGCCAGTTTGTTTGTTCTGCAATATTGGCCTGTGAATTTATTTATAATTTTAGAAATTGCAGAATTTATTAGAACCCAAAACATTTAAATCCCTTTGTGCATGATATGTTTTTGGAGGCAGAGTTCATCACTGATTATCTTTTAACCCCTCCAAATTTGATGGCAAATGCAATTTTTCAAAGCTGCACTTAAACCGAGATTGTTTAAATTGTTGCCCTTATTCTCCTGCTACCAGTGTTAACAAGTGTTCAGTCTAGACATGGCTTTGTTAAGCTTGTGCATTTGAGTAATGAATTCTTTGTTGTCACCAGCCTTAACTTGTGAAACTGACTCTTGAGACACACTCCAAGATCTCCAGTTATAGAGTGTGTCGTTATTGGAAGAGAAAATAATCATAGTAGTACTACTTGCTGCAGTGCAGCTGAATTGGCAGAGAATTTGTGTTATGGGGGAGGTTTAGCTGTTACGTTGATCTGTGTGCTCTTTAAGCCCAGCTGCATTGCTTCACAAATCTTGAGGAGGAAGCTGTGGATTTATTTTCCCCTTTTTCAAAGAATGCTGGCCAAATGCATCAAAATGATCTATCTGACCTAACATGTAGCAGGAATTCATTCTCTGTGCATTGCAAGTTAGCTGGCTTTACTAAAAACCAGCTAACAAAAGATGCCTCACTAAACACAACCTGAGCAGGTTGGGCTGCACTTAACGCACAGAGAGATGGGTTCAGGCAATAACAGTGACTGCACTGCTTTTTGTACACCCATGATGCCCACATGGAAGGGAAGTGTGATGCAGAACATTGAAAAAATAATAATAAAAAATTGGCACGGAGGGGGGAATGGGCATGAAGGATAACATTTCTATTAGTCGGACTGCTTGTTTAAGAAAATAACTTGGGCACCTCAGAATGCTGAGTTATGGCTTTTTCTCTGCCCTTTATTGCTTTGATATTTGGGGTTTTGGTAACAGCTTTTTGCATTTTTATGCACCACAGCCTTGTTTTGCATTAAGGTCATCTGTTTGTTCAGCTGAAACCTTTATGCAAATGAGGTTCCCTTTTGTTATGGTGAGATGCTCTCTTAACTGTTCTAATCAATGAGAAGTATTATCCCACATATAATTTAAGCTCCTTTTTTAAAAAAAAAAATATACCTGTTGATTAGTTTAAAATGACCATCTTATTTCTCATTGGTTAGGACTATGATCCCTGTTCACTCAGCTCTATTGTTGTCCCCTGAATACTTGCACATGTAATTTGGCTGTTTTGGCTTATGGTTTGGGTGGGAGGGCTGTATTTGTTAAAAATATTCAAATTAAGCATTGGTTGAATGAATGGGGATCTAATTGTTCAGGCACTTGGCAGCTGCCTGTCTCTTGTCAGTCCACTGGCAGTAATCACCACAGCGAATGCTTTCATGTCTAAAATTGACGATCCCTCAAATTTTAGTGTATTGCTACCTTTTGATGGAATGCTGCTTTACTGCCAGTGGCTGCCATTTTGAGAACCTTAAAGACTGAGACAAGAGCATCTTGCCCCAGATTGGGTGACTAAATTGGATAGTGTGTGTGTAACTAAATTGTCTCATTCTTTAAGGCTTTTTTTTTTTTTATAAACTTGTGGGGAGGTTTAAATTAGCTCTTTTGCTGCCCAGATGCACATGTTAATCTTCTCTTGATAGATCCAACACATTTAAGGTAACACAGCTTTTGTGTACAATTTGGCCGTCTTATCACTTACCTATCAAGGAGGATGTGAAAGGAGTCCATTAGGGATTTCTTTCAAAACTGATGCATCTGTAAAATGAAACAGAGAGAAGCTTTTGGGCTTTACAGAAACAGGATAAGATCTAAAGATCCAAAGTTATGGTAATGGGTATAAAAACGTTTCAAAATGATGCCCTTAGATTTGGATTTTTTTTTTTTTTATTCAAATGGAATGTTCAAGTGGAGTAAACCTTATTTATAAAGTCCAAATTTAAGTGAAGAATTTAAAGCCTAAGTTCTTTTTTTTTTTTGATGGAAAATTGGTTGTTATTTAATTGGCTCATTTTTTCAGTGAAGCTAATTTTACAATGGACTTAAGTTTAAAAAAAAAAAAAAAAAAAATGTCCTGAATATTACTGGATACAATTGAAAGTTTTGTTGAGAATAAAGCTCACTGAAATTTATTGTGTCTGAAGTTTTTGTTTTCATTGGCAGCCACTGCAGAGTGCTGTTAAACCGCTCTTTTAAAGCTAGGTGTCAGTATGTTGCTGCTCTTTGGTTCAGACGTAATGTCTTCATATAATCTCTGACCTGGAGGAAGCTCTCAGACCGCAGGCTTATTTGTTCTCTGGTGTCACTTAGTTCATCGCTTAAGATGCATGTGTTGGTTGTGTTATGCATTTCGTCAGTGGTTCTTTTTGCCTGTGTAAATGGCGCTGTTCCACTGCCATGTGACAGGTAAGATAAATGACTGTTTTTCTTTAAAATGTGTTTGTATAGCAGACTGTATGAGCCAGTCTCCTGTTACTGCACTTCTGTTAATTATAAAAGGAAAAACTGATTATTGTATAGCTGTAAAACTGATAAATTAATCTATAATTTGTCCGATCACCATGGACAACCCTAGATCTTTAAACTTTGCCCTTTGGTTTGAATTTGCCACCAAAAACTATTGATCTGTTCAGTTTATAGTACTGCAGTGCTTACAATCAAAAATACTGGAATGCCTCCATTTTGTCAAATGACTCATCTTTTTTTCATCAGATTTCCTGCATACTGTGTGCTTGACTTCCTTAAAAAGAATTTGCACTGTAATGGCAAAAATGTCGATAGTTATCTTGGCATTCGAGAGCTATTTATTCATCTGTAGCATTATGTTTGTAGGATAACATCAGCCTTCTGCTGTGGCTGAACTCCTAGAAGTGGTGTTGTTTTTCTCATGTTTGTTATCTCCTTCAGCATATATTAAGTTGATAGCAGACCTTTGCCCTCACCTGCTTATTATTATTGATTAGGGTTTATTACTTACTTGCAGGACTCTGTAACAAGAGGTCCGTATATTGCAATAATACACATAATGTCTTTCCTGTCGAATGAGTCACAACTTTCAGTGAAATATACTGCACTGGGCCCATCTTGCATCAGGTACAGGAAGCCAAACTGTTTGATGATGACAAGTACTTTGTTGACATGAAACTGAGGGAAACTCCTGGTGAGTCATAAATCAGTAAATTAACTTTCTTTTTTTGGTTTCTGTTGTTGACTGTGTGACTGCTTTTGTTGCTCACTGTGGTTTTTCCTGCAGATGTCGTTTTGTCTGCATTTCACAATCTTTCAAATGAATCGGCAAACACCACTGTACCGCCTGCTAAACTGCAGGAGTTCCTCAATACTTACTTTGAGAAACCAGGGACTGAGTTTGAGTCATGGACACCACCAGATTGGCATGACAAGTGAGAACCAGTTATTAGAGGACTCTTGCTCAGATGGTACTGTATTTTTTAAGCGTGCTTTGCTGGAATGAGTTGATTTTTATATGCAGGCCAAAGTTCCTGGGAGGAATAGCAGACCAAGAACTACGCAGCTGGGCTGAAAAGATCCATGATCTGTGGAAGCTTCTGGGCAGAAAGGTGATGAGCTTAAATGATTGGTTGCTTAGTAAATCTCCCTAATTTTGCTTTATTTCAGCTCTTCAGTAACTGAGGAAATATTGAGGTAATTTAAAGTAAAAATGCTAAAACTATATACAGTTTATATGTATATATCTTAAGATTTTGTTCTGTCTGTTGAACAAAACAAGCTATTTCAATATGTCAGATTGACCTTTAGGCAAATGTTATTCACGATTCTGATTATTTGTCGACCAAATGACAAATTGAAAAATTATTCAGGTTCATAAATAATGAAAGTAATTGTTAGTTGCAGCCGTGATGAGGTTAAAGGATCTTACGTACATGCGAATCCAAAGCTTTTAAAATGAAAAATAATCTCTCCTTCAGATCCACACTGGTGTTAAAGATCACCCGAAGCTCTACTCGCAGATATACACCCCACATCCTGTTGTTGTGCCAGGAGGGCGCTTTAGGGAACTCTACTACTGGTGAGTGAACGATGAGGCCTGTCTCTCAGCTGTCTGTCTGAGAGTAAAGTGTCACCAGGTCAGAGTGAGGAGAGATCACAGCCAAGCTCAGTCAGGGGTCTCTGCTCAGAGCCCACCCGGGTGCCATATGCCGACAGTGACGTGAGCTGTTCTGTGCCTAACAGGGACTCCTACTGGGTCATCAATGGGCTCCTGCTGTCAGAAATGACAGACACAGCCCGTGGGATGATTCAAAACTTCCTCTACCTCGTCAACAGGTAAGCTTTAAAGTACATTTCATCTTTCATATCACTTACAAAGTCCAGCTCGCTGCAGGTTGTTCAGCAGGCTCATTTTGAATAATAAGTCATTTAGCAACCCAAGTTGTACACTTGGATATTGAGCTCTTGGGGGGCGGGGGGCGAATTCAAGATTTGTGGAATAAAGGATTTTTTCAATCACTCTCCTACAGATATGGCTTCATTCCAAATGGTCGGCGGATTTACTATGAAAGGCGCAGTCAGCCTCCATTCCTCACTCTAATGGTGGAGAGCTACTATCAAGCAACCAAGGATAAAGAGTTCCTCAGGTGATATTTAGGCCTGAGCTGATGTCCTGCCAGACACATTATCATTCTTCAGCTGCCTCGTGTCTCTTCCAGAATAGAAAAAAAAGGCGTATTTAACATCAAAACCTCAGTGCTTGTGTCTGTCTGCCCCTCCGGTGTTTTGTTTCCCCTAACACGCTTAATTAGAACGAGACACCCAAACTTTTGTGTGTAATGATATTAAGGGCTGTGAAAAGTAGTCTGAATTAATTCATAGCTCTCTGCTGTCTGTACAAACTTTAATGTTTTAGAGCAGCTTTACCAGCACTGGAGCAGGAGTACCAATTTTGGATGCAGAACCGCTCTGTGACTTTGAAATTAAATGGGACAGAGCATGTGCTGAACCGATATGATGTAAAGGTGGGCTTGCCCAGGCAGGCTACATTTGAAAGAAATCTATTGAATAATAAAAACAAATTTAAGATGTGGGTATTGTTGATTGTGCTACACTCACCATGTCTTTTGTTCTCTTTAGGCCTGAATCCTACACAGATGACCTGGAACTAGCGGAAGGACTCACCAATGGTAACGGATTAGGCTGAAAAGGCTGATGCTGTGGGATGGATGTACTGTAGTTTATCAGTGCTCCTTGACAGAAAAGGGGAAAATATTCCCCTCGATTTAAAGATCATTACCATGTTTTGATGTATATTTAATATGTTAAGCACATCCATTTTTGCGTATTGTGGCTTACAAGCTGAGCATTAATTTCAAGAAAAGCTGTTTTAGGGAAAAACACTGTTGTTGTTTGCTAAAATGTTGGATTTTTCTGCCAGCAAAGTGTGTTCGCTTAGATTTCTGAAGATTTTATGCAAGAATATATTTATATTTATTAACAAATAGTCAAGGTCAAAGTCAAGTTATTTCCTCCTCTTTGGGGGAGACGTTTAATTTTTGTGTCTCTAAAGCTTTTGAGAAATGTTGCAAAACTGAAACAAAAATGTTATTCAGAGGCTGCATATTTTACTTTTTCCACATCCAGTTGACAAATGGCACATACATGAATAAATAACAAAGTTTAGATGCTGATTTGTTGTGGCTCTACTAGTGAATTCATGTTGGGTTTTTTTCTTGCCCCCAGACCGTAAGGAGAAGCTGTGGATGGATCTGAAAGCGGGTGCAGAGTCTGGCTGGGACTTCTCATCCCGCTGGTATATAAACGGTGACAGCCACAACAACGGCACCCTGAGGGAGACCAGCACCAGTCAGATCCTGCCTACTGACCTCAATGCTCTTCTGTGCCTCAATGAGAAGGCTCTTGCTTCATTTCACAGGATACTGGGTGACTACATGAGCAGCCTTTGACCTTGGAACTAACTTTGGTCTTCACACTGCTTTTAGCTCCTAACTGGTGTTACATAACGGTGATGTGCTGTTTCCTGACAGGTGATGGTGACTCAGCTGCACTGTATGACCAGGCTACAGCCCGCAGGCTGGAGGCGATAGAGTCTGCGCTGTGGGATGCTGAGAGGGGTGCCTGGTTTGACTACAACCTAGTGACGCACTCCAAACACTTTGAGTTTTACCTCTCCAACCTGGCACCTGTTTGGGCACAGTGCTATTCTCGGCCTGAGATGGGAGAGAAGGCAGGACAGTATCTGAAGGTCGGTGGACAATCTTGCCTTTATTGTGGTGTCAATTCATAAATGTGGAAGAAGGGATAACTTTTTTTAGTCAAAGGGTTGTTTATTCCAAATTACAAAAGATGCATATTTTCCCCATTCACCCTTAAGAGAATCCAGCTATGCAGATACTGTATGTTGGTTTTTCTTGAGTAGGTTTTGAGATATTGGTCTCAAAAATGCTGCCAGTACTTCAATACAGCGAAGGTGTGTATAATTTTAATGAATCCAACAAAGATTTTTTTTCTTTTTTTCTTTAACAGCAGCTTTTTTTACAGGATCAATTTCCCTGTAATCCACAGTGCACACTGTCAACAGTGTCATCAGGGATTGTTTTTTAGTTGTTGTTCTTTTAAGGTTTTAGTAACAGATAGGCAGTGGGTATTACTTCGAATAAAAAAGCCCATTCAGCCAAATCACTGATTCAGTTACCCTTTACCTCTGTTGTATTGAGAAAGCATCCAAAACATGGACAAATAAAGCCAAAGCTGTGTGGCTAGAAACCATTAGGGTTAAATGAGAAAATGCCCTCAGTGACCACTTTAATAACGTGATAAGATATGTATAATCCATTGCAATTAAATACAACAGCTCTGCCACAATGTCTGCCTTTACGAAGTATATAATGTTTCTGAATTTAAGTTATGCTTAAAGGTCCAGTGTGTAGGATTCAGTGGGGGGGGGTGTATTAGAAACAATTCTGAATATGGCAGATCTGTTATGTACCTAATAAAGTGACAACTTATAGTGTGTATTCATGCCATTTGTGTGAAAGAACCCTTTAACCTGTATTTCTCCTGTTTGGTATGACTTGTCTCCTCTTCTGTTGGCCACTGCAGCTCCGCTCTGTGAGTTACAATAGATCTAATTAGCTGCTCAGCTGCAGCACATTAAACACGTAAACATACCTGCAAATGTCACTTCTGTCTGGTTAGATGCTGGTGTGGTCCTTACTCTTAAGTACCAGTAACATCACAGTGTTTGACCATGACATGTTGACATTTTTTATTACAAAAAGGGTTAACTAAATGTGATTTTAAGTGCTTCTTGACAGTTGTTGAGGACGAAGAGATTGTTGCTCATTTATTTCCCCACCACCATTTCCAACCAATTAATCTTCCCTCTACTCAGAAGCTCACCTATATGTCACAAGCTTTATGAACTGTGCTCATTTGCTCCAGTAGATGGAGCACACACACTGCACTGCTTTAATCCATGCATGCTTCTAAGGTTACTGGTTTTCCTGTGTGTACAGGGGAGTGGTGCTCTCCAATTTCCCAATGGAGTTCCAACATCACTGAGAGATTCTGGGCAGCAGTGGGACTATCCTAACGCATGGCCTCCTTTACAACACATGCTCATTGATGGTAGGTGCTAATAAATTGATCTACCTTCATGAGAATTCCTTGAAACACATACTGATGATGCACCAACTGTTCAACATGTTGCTCTGTTGATTTTGCATAATAATATCTGAGAATGCATAGTGGCTGTAGCGTGGTGCTTTATTTTATTTTTTTTGCTCTTGCTTTGTATTCCAGGACATGGATTTAAAATGAAACAAAGCAGGTTAAACAACTGACCTTCAGGTTTATTTGAGGGTGTTTACATCTGTTGATTGTTACTCACCATGGCATTGTGTGCATCTGTGTGCAAATGTGTGTCCTTGTGCATGTGCACATTACAAACTAAATGGAGACCCACTTGTAAAAAAAAATATCTCCAAAGTGCAACCAGTCGTCCAAAACTCCACAGGATAGCTTTAGGTTACATAGAGTCATTATATTTCATATTCTGCTTGAAATCCAACCACCCATAGAGATGTGCAGATACTTCATATCTGCTCTGATGATGCTCTGCTAGGCCCTTAATGTACCAGCCTTCACTTCTTGCTTTATAGAAGGATTTTTGCCTTAGTTTGGTCTAAAGCAAATGTGACTAATGATAAGAGAGTGACCCTTCAAAGTCCTTGGTTGCCTGGTCTGTATGATCACTGCCCTGCTGAATGTTTCTCTGCCTCATGTATGTTTTAAAAAAAACTTTCTTGGGCTTATTTAGTGATTTAAGTCTTCGTGTACTTCCAGGTTTAATAAAACTGCCTTCAGAGGATGCTCAACAACTAGCATTTGATTTGGCCCAGCGCTGGATCAGGACAAATTGGTTGGCATACATGAAGTATGATGCCATGTTTGAAAAGGTGAGTCTCTTAAGGTTTCAGTGTGTCAGAGCTTGTGTTGCATGGTGATAACACAGCTGGCTCAGAATGTGTAATTTTCTTCCTCCTGACAGTATGATGTGAACGGTGATGGCAAACCTGGTGGTGGAGGAGAATATGAAGTTCAGGTACTTCTTGTGTTGATGGTGTAAAACTAATGTGCTTATAGTCTTTCTGATTTCATGTAGAGCCCTGTCAATTCTTTCTACCTCCCTTTTGCTTCTTAACTTGAACACATTTGCATTTACACATAAACTCTCACTCCTCCTCACTTCTTTGTCATTATCCATCTTTTTTTTGTGTAATTTTCTACCCTGTTGGGTCTTGTTGTCTTTTACCTTTGACTTATGTACTTCCATCAGCACAAATTAATCACTTGTTTTTCTCAGATCACTGTGCTTTACTAAAATGTTATATAAAAATGAAAACATATCTTATGCACTACTGTGTTGCCCTTTCTGTAGCTTGGTTTTGTCTGGACCAATGGCGTCGCCCTGCAGCTCCTGAACCAGTATGGGGCGACTCTCACCTGAGGAAGCGGGCGAATGTCTTCTGGCCTCCTGCTGCCTCTAGTCGTCTCAGCCGCTATCATGCTCCAGTGAAACAGAGGTGACAAAAGAGCCTGACTGGAGGTTGGATTTTATTTTTCCTGGTTTCATTGCACTACATCACTCCCGTCCACTGGCTGACTTCAAACAAACAGATATTGACATTAAAATGAGACTAAATTGTACATATTTTAACAAGTTCTGATGTCTTTCTAAATCGTATATGATCAGGATCACTCTTCTTTGTCGAGGGAACAGGATGTGATTTATCATAAACTAAAAATTCCTTTGATGAATATTTTAGTATGTATCCTCAGAGGTAAATGATCTCTGATGATATCAGAAGATGCAGATCATGTAGGCACTTAAATGGACTCTCTCCAGTAATTCAAGCTGTAAGCACTGGCTGCTGCCTGGATCACAACATTAACTTGTCCCAGATATTGAACTGACATTACAAACAGTTATTCACCTAATTCAGTTATAAAGTTTATTGCTATGCTGCAGCTTAATTCACTCCAAGGCCTTCTATTTGCATGTATACTGAAATTGGGCTGTAAATGAGCTCATGTGAGAAATAAAATGCGACATGAATACAATAATGGTGTTTAAAACATAGCAGTCTTTATTACATCTATCTACTCAAGACACCTTTTCCATTTTTTACAAAATCAACAGAGGAATTCCAGGTTGCAATGCTGGTATGATAATCACATGTTCAATACAGTGATGAATTCCGGCTAACTGTCAGCACTAAGGTTATATGAAATGCATTGTTTTGGTCTTATACCTTCATTGGGCATGGGTGGTCTATGACCATGCAGGAAGGAGGACGCACAACTAATAAAAAAATATTTCCAATCGTGATGGGTGCAAGTTGCAGAGGGAATCCTAAGCCTTATTCAGTGTATCTTTTGGTACACTGAAGAAGGCTTAGGCGGAAATGTGTCTGTCATTTTGTTTGGCCGTGTGTTGCCCTAATAAAACAGAGATTTTGACTCTAGTCTTTTGTGAGTGCTGTTGCCTACTGGCAGACTCCAGGAGAGAGGACCTGTTCCATATATATTAGCGGCTCATTCTAAGGTAATAAAAACACAATGCTTATTTTCAGGGGAATATTATAAACTAATGAAAACATAGTTGTGAATATTATATACCATTTCTGTAAATGGATGCCCCTAAATCCTACACACTGGACCTTTAAAGACACTTTCTTTAAAGACAGAACACTGCTAACCACAGTGACAAATACATTGCCTGTGGCTGCTTCACAATATAAGCCACCTGTATTCCACTTCAGTGTTTAACAGTAGGAAGTTTGGTTTGCATTATTGTTAACCTAATGCAGCTCTGACATGATGGAAATAGAGAGGACAATAAACAGTGAGGCCCATATCAATGACATAAAATTATGCTGGATAGCATCTATGCATTGTTTGCCTGTGAATCCCTGGTGCATGTGAAAGTAATATGAGTCTAGGATGGGAATGACAGACTCTGCCACTATCAATGAAAACTGTTAAATAGAAACGTAATTACTGAATGTAAATACACTGAAATGCTATTGCAGAAAAAATATGACAATAAATAGTATCCAAAACTGGGTTTTATGAATTCATGATCCTTAAGTATTTTTCAACCTCGACTCTATTTTCCCAGACAACAATTTTTTTTATAGGTGCAGTATTGAGAGAGGCCCCTGCAGCCAGCAGCCGCAAAACGGGCTGCAATGTAACCACTAAGGGCAATAACGCACCATCAATGCACATCCACTAAAAGTTCTTGTTATCGCTGACAGCCTCAGATTTTTATTTTTAGTGCATAATTTATGGAAAGAACCTTTACAGAGAAATAAAACATTTTCCTTTACCTTTCAACCTGATCCGATCTGTTTGTGATTGTGTGTAACAAAGTCTCGCTCATGGAAAAATCTTGTTCCAAAATGTTGTGAGAGGTGACTTGTTGCACACAACAGTGTAAATGTTGGTGGCAGTTGGAGAGGATTGCAAAGAATAGTTTGTTGTGTTGGAGTACAGAAATTGTAGTGTAGTGTTATCTAAAGATTTTCCGTGTCATGGCTGAATATTTAGCAGATTTTGACACTGAAAAATTCAGCAAGATTTAAAGACCAGACCTCTCCTTGAGTGAGAACAAACTGACCGGATCAGTGAATGTTAATGAAAACATTTAATTTCTCTGTAAAGCCCCTTCCATAAGACACTAATAATAACAGTCTTAACCTGTCAGTGGCAAAATAAAGCACTTTTAGTGGCTGTAACTTGATGGTGCACAATTGCTCAAGTGGTTACAATGCAGCCTGTTTCATGGTTGCAGCACTTCCTCTCAGTACTGGGCCAATTTCAAAAATGACTGTCCCCACAAGTCACTGAGACCTGAAAACATGGGAAAACAGGTTGAAAATACAGTGGTTTCCCTTGAAGAATGATGAAAATGATGGGCACTTTTTCTCCACTTTGGGAAATGTGTTTTCTGAAATGTTGCGTTTAGTACTTAAAGGCCACCATAGTTATACAGTTAAACCTCTTTGACATTAAAATAGTCTACTTTGACATTTCGGGTAATTGTGTTCTCACTTTAGTTTGAACTCAGGCCCACAAAACAGAGTGAAAAAAGCCAAGGGACCTTGAAAAATTTATGAAGGCACAGTAAATGTTTGACTGTAACTCACACACACATACTGCTAATCTAAAAAGAAACAAAGACAAGTCAACATTTTTATGCCATTTCTGATTGTTCCAAGCAAGTCATTCTCTCTTTTGCATTTCTGCTTACATCTATGGTGAAATGCAGGTCAAGCATGAAATTAAGTCCATATAGATATTCAAATGGTCGTGGGGGGGAAAAAGTAATGAGAAATTTGCTCCTTAAAGAAGAAAATGCATCCCTCTTGGCTGTGAAGATATGAGGCCCAAGCAGGGATTTCACTGCATCTCTCTCCTTAGCATGAGTGCACACAACGGATTGACTGTGCAACTTAAATGGGCAAAAGGCCAATAGGTGCAGTGGTCCGTGCAACCCCAAAGATCACACTCTGGTAATGCGCTATTGTGAGTCTCCATCTACAAGCTATATCATCATCTTTTTTTTTTTTTTTTTTTCGATCCCCATGCATAACTGTGACACCCACACAGTAGCAGCCGCGTGTATTATGCTGTGTTTAGAGAGGTTTAAGCAGTAGGCAGCAGTCATTATGTTTTCAGCCCTCGCTGACAGCAGTAACTCAAGTAGAACCTGCTCCTTTTGATAACTTTCACATTACCATGCCGTTTTAGTAGAATGTGTTGTGTTCTGGTAATGAGATGGAGCTGTAAAGTGTGGAATAAGTTGTCCGGCAGTTAAGTGGCGATGAGGTGAAACTACAATGTGTTTGTGGGTGCACGTGCGTGTGTGCCTTTTAATTACACAAATCGGGGGACGTTATTCTGAGAGGCACGTTCCATGGGCGGTCTATGAATTGTAAGCAGCGGCGACAAGTGCATTACATGTTGTTGTGGAAGTAAAGGTCAGGGTGTCTTGTCCTCATCAGTCATCCAGTAACTGGCACTGCATACAAACTAGCATTCACATACAAACTTGCTTTTTCTTATGAAAGTGCATCACATTTTAGATTCATTACTCTTTGTGGGAAATGTACAGTTTACAGACAAGGAGATATGTTTGAAGTAACTCGGCTAGGGACAGGAGTCTTTTTTTTTTTTATTCGAGATTTCATTTATTCTCGTGTCTTTCAAATTCTACATGCATCTCTACGGGTCTTTACTGTATGAACCTCTGGTCTTAGATATGTTAAAAAAAAAGATACTACTGTGGCTAACACACTCCCTGATTTCCATAACGAGAATGAGATGCAGGATTATGTGCTGAAATGTGTAAAATCTTATGAAACAGCTGTGGAAGTGAAAACAGTAGACGCATAGGACAATGGAGGTGGATTCATATCCCTGAATGTCTGTGTGGCTTTAGATGGAGGCCTGGGCTTCATTACTGTTCCCTGGCTCAGCCTTCACTAGCCCCTGCAGCACACATCACAAAGACTGCTCATTATCCACTGAGTCCTCCTGGTGCCGCTGAGTCCTGCTTGGTGCTGCAGGAACCCTGCTCTGCACTGCCAGTATAATCCCCACCCCACCCACCCACATCCCCACCGTCTGTGAAGACCCACGATGGGGATGTATAGGGCTGCCTGTCTGTCTGTTCTCTGATGGTGAATCAGAGAGCCAGAGATTGTTCTACTGACTCCCATTCAATATGCTCTGATCGATAACTCATTGAAGGATTATGCCAGTCTTCCTGTGTAATGTATTTCCCTAATTATGACCGCGGCCTCCGCAAAGAATTGGTTTGTCTCTGGTTTAGCAGGCAAATTGTTTGGAGAATAGGCCAACTCCTTGACCTCTAAACTGTAAGGACTGGCTAACTGGAGGCATTATAGGGATAGATATGAGATAGCTTAGTAATATTGATTCGGCACTGTCCAGAGATATCAGGCTTTTTATAATCAATAAGTCTTGAGGAATCATTCCTATAGAATTTCTCCTGCTTAAGAGAAGATTTTAAAATCCAATCTGATGGAAGGAAGAGCTATCAGCGAGAGAAAATGTAATATTGTCTCAACTGATCTGCACCCTTGAACTCCAGACTTGGAGGAATCTCTTAAAAAAGAAAACTGCATCAAAAGCAGCTCACCTTGCTTATGCAGTTACAAGTTTTATATTCTTTTGTCAGGGTCCTAGGTGGCTCTTACATATTTCTCTATGATATGGCGAAGTGCAGCTGTGGATATATTCATGCCTTTATGTTTTGAATAAATGTATCGACTTAGCTCTCACACAACACGTCTGATTCAAAGAAGAACCATAAACCTTTAATATGTTTCACATAATGCTGTCAAAATGGTCTGTTAATGAAATTATAATGGCTTAAAGACTTTGAAAACTTTTTGTTTCTTAAGTATTCCTCTCACATAAACTATTCATGGCTAAATATGCAACAATTAAAGTTCAGAAATAATATCCTCAGTTATTATCAGTTTAACACTCAGAAATTCAGCTAATCTGCTTCTTCAGGATTGTGTGGATGCGCTTTGATCAGATTTGACAGTGCTGGCAGCACAAGCAAACAGCTCTACATCTGTCATCACATTTTGATTCAAATGCAGCTAAACTCTGATTTGTGCACAGAAGTAACATCACCTTTATATAACTGTGTCGCGCTCAGTGAGAAAAGCTCAGACAAAAACACAAATAAAGAGATCTCTTGTTTGAAATCAACAAAGCTTTTCTAACTTTGGCAGAAAATAGCATGTTCATGTTGAATCACATCGCTCAGAGTGAGAGGCTGATTGAGAAAATAAGTTTTCAGGGCCTGCTTTACCTTTAAATCCCACTTTGTTTGAAAATTAAGTGAATATATACCAAAATAAGGGAATTAAACTGATGAAGACTGTATACAGAGATATGACAATTCTTGATTAAGTAATGGAAAGGCCCAACAAACCCTCACGTTTGTGTTTTAAGTGTTTCAGTTAGACAATTGTTATTGAAATCTTCCAGACATCTCCTCTCAGAGGAATGACCACACAGTTTTACTATGTGATGTCTCTCCTCCTGTCCAAAACTTGTGAAGAAAAAAAAGGGCTGTTGCCCAAATGTGCCACTGTGAGGCGGTAGAGCTCTTTGTTGTATTGGATGATGCGCCTTGTTTTCCCAGTCATGCCATTTCGTTCTGGTGGGTATACAATCAATATGGACACCACAAAAGCCTATCACCATTTGCAGTGTGGCACAGTGTCCTTGCCTGCTGCCTGAAGGCTTTTACTCGACACTTTACATGGTTAAAGAAAAAACGAATCACATTCTGTGAGTTTGTCTTCGAAGACGGTTCTGTTGTTTGAACCATAAGCCAAGAGAATCACACGCAATATTTCACACTGATTTTTCCATTACCCAGCTGAGTGGGATGTCAGTATGATGACTGGCTCAGATCAATAGTGTGCCGTTGGTGAGGACTTGGATTGTTAGATCTTGGGCTGTACACTCTTCACTGGAAGAGGGAGTTTTTGTTTTGTTGGAGTAATTGAGAGTGATCACGCATTGTGTACATGCCACAAAGAGAGCACGAGGAAGGTTATCACATTTACGCTTGCAGCATGCTTTCAGCAAAAGATGAAAGCACCGTTGTGTTAACTGGCTGGGCTTGCTGCGTAATGGCGGGACGTAGTGTGTGTGAGAAAAAGTGTCTGAGACATTACTGCACACAGGGAGTCTGACTGCATGGTAGCTCCATCGTGGGACGCAAACAAGTCAGTCAAACAGCCATGCAGGGGAGGCCATGCCTGGAGAGGGGGGATGAGCCAGAACCAGGAGGGAAGAGAAAGCAAGGGAGTGAAAGAGAGCACATGAGGAGTCCTGCTTATTACAGCTGCACAGATGGTGCAGCAGATGAGATGGGAGGGATAGATGGATAGATAAGGAGTGAGAGTAAGACAGGGAGAGAGAGAAATGGCACGAGAGCACGTGTTTGACAGTGTACATAAGGAGCGCCGGATTGGAGAACTTCCAAGGGAAACACTATAATATTTATTGTTCTGTGGCTGGTCGGAAACTTTCTTTCCACCTCCAATTCGTCAGCAAGAAAAATGGCTGAGGAGCCACCTGTGAAATATTAATTCCATTGCAGGGAAGCGGGATGCTGAAGGTACGCAGGATAGAGCGACATATGGTGGGAGATCCTGAGGGAAAGAACACCGGGAAGGAACACTCCACAGACAAGAGAGGGTCGGCGCAGTGAGGACGCGAGGCGGAGTGAAGGAAAAGAAGGAGGGAAATCAAATTATTGGGAGGAGGATTCAGTGGGGCTCATGAGTCTGCATTTGCAAGGGATAATAGGCCAGACTTTGTGCTTTGTAAGCTATTATTGCAGGCACAGTCAATATTCATTCAGTCTGTCAACCAGGGATAAATGCAGAAGTAATAAGGAAAATGACAAAAATATGAAAAAAAATTAAAAAAAAAAAGGCAACCTCAGCTGACACAAAGGCTTTACAGTTCTCCTCTCTACACTTAAGTAATATGTTTGATGATCAGCACTGTTCTGGTTTATTTGTTAGATCTTGAAAGTGAAATTCAGAGACTGAAGGGTATTTGGGTAAGTGGTATTTGTGACAGATATAGATTGTAAACTTCAAACAGTAATGAAAACAGTTTTTGTGTGTTATTGTACAGTTTTTGACATAAACATAGTCGGTTATTAGACCCCATAGAGAATCAATGCTCTCATCCCACTGGAATCTTCACACTGATGGTGAAAAAACTGAGCATATGGCTTGTGGGAGTGTACCTACTGTATGATTCATGATAACAGCCCATGTTCCCTCAACATACAGTACAAAGAGACATAATGTCCATATGTCTAGTATTAAGTATTTTTATAAATATATAATTTCATAGTAGATATTATGCAAATAATTAAACTTTGTGTACAAGATGCACTTGTGCTGCACAATTAAAAATGTGGGAGATCTCATATGTCGGTAATGTGTAGTGTTTCATAACAACTAATGGCTAATATTCATGCTGCCACTAATGCCAACTTTGTTAATGTTTTCGGATTCATGGAAATATTTTCACGAGACTATCTTTGTTAGCAGCTCGTAAATTTATTGAACGACTAACATAGAATATACCACAGGTGCTATTTAAACATTTTAGGCAAACCATTTCATCTTGTTTTCCTGAAATAAAAAAGCGCTATTTACATTTGAATGTCAGCAGGATTTAACCGCCACTAAAACCTGACAAAGATACAGTTGCAGAAGGCAAACCCTCTGTTTGTTTGTTTTTAAGCTTAACAGCTAAACTGAACATTTTGAAGTATTTAGAAACAAAAATCCTAGATCAGGGATTCTCCAGTGCCATCTTGGGGAGCCAGCATATAACTAAAGGCTGCAAAGGCTCTGTCATTCTATGACATACTATACTATGAATTTTCATGTCATTTTTTATTGCATACTATACTATGGCATTTTTTTTTAAGTGAGAAACTATACTGTGAATTTTCATGTTTTTTTATGGCATGACTTTTTTTTGATATAATTTTTCATGACATACTATGCTATAGCTTTTTTATTTTTTTTATGACATACCATGAATTTTTTTTAATATTTTTTTTTTTGTTAAATTACATATTGTACTTGTTATTGTTGTGTTGTTTTTCTATGGCATATTATACTATGGCTTTTTATTGCATGACTTTTTTTTTTTTTTTACTGATTTTTTTTATGACATACTATACTATGAATTTTTGTGTCATTGTTTTTACTACATACTATCCCATGACTTTTTTAATAATTTTTTTTATGATACACCATAATATGACCTTTTATGACATACAATACTATGAGTTTTTTTAAATGAATTTTTTTGGCATAACAAACTTTTCTTTGACTTTTCAAAATGATTTTTCATTTTCATGACCTACTATACGATTTTTTGTGTCCTTTTTTTGGTGACACACCACACTATTTTCAGCTGGCCTTTAATACTGTTCAAAAATTCTATTCAAGTTGAAGCTCGTCCTGATTGCTGAGAAAAGTATTATTTACAAAGGCCACAGAGAAGCTATCAAATCATGTGAGATTATAATGTGTAACTAATGTTACACATATTGAACTACTTGTGAAAAGTATAAGGGTAAAACTGGGGTTTTATTTTAGGAATAGGAAGTTTTCTTTCTTGGCCAAAATAAGAAAGAGAAAAGACTGGTCTTGGCTACATCCTGTCTGTGCTTGATTGTGCGAATGTATTATACATGAATGCATCATCTCAGTGTTTGCATGCTCTAGACTCTGTGTACCATGGTGCAGTGAGATTATCAACTGTGAACCCCCTACCCATCACTGTATCCTGTATGCTCAGGTTGGGTGGCTCTCTTTAAAATTTCACATTCATTTTTTTATTGGCATTTTTTATTTTCAAAGATATTCTTGGCCTGCTTCCAATATATTTATGTGACTACATTAAGAAAAAAAAATGGAAATGGCTATGCTCTCCATTCACAGTATATATACACAGTATATACATAGTTTATATAGTTTGGCAAAAGAGCTTTTATGTATGCAGCTCCATATCCGTGGAATCTTCTGCAGTAGGATTTAAAGTTGAACTTCTTGGTTCCTCTAGACGGTTAAAGCTGTAGCAAGATTTTTTTTTTAATGTCATCATCTATATGCCAGTGTCAGGGTGTATTTCAGCTGGTCTTGTTAACTGTTCATAGTTGCCCCTGTTTTCTTGTTTTGCCTGTGATTCACTTAACACATTTGTGAACATATTTTTTAGTTTTTCTTTGCAGTCATTTCATTTTATGTTTTTTTTTTGTTTTATATTATATATAGGTTAAAAAAAAATAACAGCAAATAAAAACTAATTTTTTTGTGATTTTTTTTAATGACAAACTATGCTATGATTTTTTGTCATTTTTCATGGCACACATGACTTTTTCAAAATGACTTTTTATCACTTGCTGTATTCTAATTTTTTTTTTTTAAGATTTTTTTAATGACATGCTATGCTATGATTTTTTGTGTCATTTTTTATGGCATACTATGGCTCTTTAGTTCCCACTAGGTCCAGCTGAAATAGGTGTCACCAGGACCACATTTTGCCATGATGACACACACAAACACAAACACTCACATGGTGAAAACAATACCAGCCGTTGCAACATTGTCACGGCTGGTAATGATGGAAAGGTTAGTTGCCACTGAGATGGTAAATGGAGTTGCATTTGTATAGTGCCTTTCTAGTCTTCTGACTACTCAGAACTTTTACACTACGTTCCATATTCACCCATTCACACACAGTCTTACAGAGGTGACCCAGGCTACCATACACGGTGCCACCTGCTGCTCACCACTCACCTACCTGCTACACATTCACACACTTACACACACACACATGGCACAGCCATCGGGAGCAATTTGGGGTTCAGTATCTTGCCTTCGACATGGGGACTGGAGATGCTAGGGATCAAACCACCCACCGATCTTCTAATTAGTGGACAACCCAGTCTATCTCCTGAGCCACAGCCACAGCCACATCCTAAAAGAGGGGATGGCATGCAGCAAAGGGCCCGGGCCGTACTTGAACCTGGGGTAAGGACTCAGCCTTAATGGCATGTGCTCTTCAGTAGGTCAAATGTAGCCAGCCCTCTGCTAGTTCAACTCTATAAAAGAATTTTAATGGAATAATAAAAAGAAATCTAAATTAATTTATCAAGAAAAGCAAACAAAAAAAGAACATAGTGGCCATCAGAGTTGTTTTTGAGATCCCAGCAATCAAATTGGCAAGGGAAATGATACAATTAACAGAGAAAATAGCTGAACTTACAAAAATAAGTTTCACGTTGCAATAACCAACCATCCTTTCACTGAACCTTAACCAATAGTCATTTTAAAACATATTTGCAGCAAAAAAAAAAATCAAAAACACTGCACAGCATGTAATATGAGTGCGCAGAATCTTCCAGTATTAATATTCTGCTGGGTGAGTGGGCTATGGGAACACAGGACCTTGAGAACACTGAGATGACCCTGCGGTGACCGAAGACACTCCTCCTAGTGTTGATCTTCATCTGAGGGGTTGGAAAGACCTGGAGCAGGGCTTCCTGACAAGCATATTGAACAGCACCTGGAGCTTTATTCCACTTAGGCTGGTGATGAACACAGGAGGTGGTAGAGGTGTCATGCAACCGCAACTGTCAACTTCTAGCTGACATCTAGAAACAGCAGAGAAGGAAACATTATTGAAAATCTCACAACAGCATGAACATGAATAAACATAAAAATGAAGGAGCATGCATGAGAAAAGGTCTTCTTGAGTGAACATTTGCTTAGTTTGATTTCCTGCCATCTGATTTAGTATTCAAACATTAGCTTGCAGGATACCAGCAGCATGCTCTGTCCCCATCATTTATATTACAGGGAAGAAATCTTCTATTCCAGTTGCTGTAATCAATAACACAATTAGTGTTCTTGTGTACCTGTTTATGAACAAATGTGTGTTTCTGTTTTAAAGTGCAGGCCACATCATCCTGTAATTAACATGCACACCTTTAGAAAAACCTGTATTTGATGAGGAAGCTAATTTATTCCCTCTCCAGAAAGACAACAAAGGATGTGCTGAGGTGATTTCTGTCACTCTTCCTCTCTGTTTCATGCCTCTCATCAGGAATGCACGACATTTGAATATTTACGAAGGTCAGGTCAAGACCATCTTTGTCCACTGGAGACCTGTTGTGTCCCAGTGGAATAGAATAATGAAGAAACCAATTTCCTCTTTTGTCAAAGCTATGTGAACCATGTAATCAGCAAATCCTGCCAAAACACCCTTCAGGAGGAAAGAAAGGGGGAATTCATTTTAAGGAAATATTGCAGCTTCACAGCTTTTATTGCCTTTGATTGTCATCTATTCTAAATGAAAATAAGCTGGGACCTTACATATTACATCCCAGCATGTTACTCTCTGATGCACCTTTTTGATTTTTGCATCGGCCACAAGGAAGTCGCTCATGGTTCAGTTCCAGTTTAATATCTGATATCAGAACAGATAGAAAAGATTTAAAAAAAAAAAAAAATCAATTTTCATATCAGATGTCACCCCTACTCTACATCTCTGGGAGACAGTAAAAAAGAGGTGCAGGAAAAATTAATTCTAATGATTAACAACTCATAATGACAGAGGTATTACGTATTAGTGTTGCAGGGCAAGAGTTTCCCTCCCTGTGTGGGCGGGAGAATTGGTGAAAACACTCTCCCAGGTGTTGCTTCACCAGATGGGCTCGGGATGCGATGATAATATATTCCCCAAGCGTTGGCTCTGCCTTTGAAAAATGCTGGTGCTGGGAGAAGATGGCCTTGCGCTGTTTGAAAGGCAAGCCGCAGGGGGGACAGATGCTCTGATATTCCAGCAGGGGTATAGCTGCGGGGCCTCGTGGCTGTTCACTGCCTATCAGGGGGAAGTTCGGTTGAGTCACGCCTACGCAGCTCAGCAGGAGAAACCGAGAAATGGCAGGCAAAGAGCGGCGGCGTGCTCTTCAGGTCACACTGCTGGATTTCCTTATGAGGGCAAGATGGGAGATCTGATCATAGACTACATCAGTTTACAGTGTGAGTGTCAGAAAGTCAGTCTTCAAATAGATATTAAAAAGCAACATTTTAAAAAATTATAAGTTTAAAAAAAGGAGGCAGAGAGTTAGATTTGAGTCGACATGAAAGAGGAGAAATAGAAACTGAAAATCTAAATTTCATTAATTGGTTTGCCCTTGCTGACATTTTGCCATCCAACTGGTGAATCTGTAATTACATATAAAAGCAAAATTGTCAAGCTAATAAATATTTTTATGAGATAAAACAGATAAGACAATCTGGGAAAACCAACCATCCAGGGTAAGATTTTCGCACATCATTACACTAAGATGAAAGCAATTTCAACGTCTCTTTCCCTGTAATACTTACATCACATTGGTCCCAGTCATCCCTTTGTATCTTCTGAAGTATCAAGTTACATTTCCATTATGTTGAAATAGATAAGGTCTGCAAAGTACAAAAAAAAAAAAACAAAAAGAAAAAAAAAAGAAAACATGTGACCATGACTAATGATAGATCACTGAGCTCTTTTTATTCCACTGAAGGATTGTCAGGATGTGATTTCACTAAACTAGTTAGACAGCTTCTTGGGGCCTTTAAATTTCAGAGCCGTGTCTCAGATGAAGATGATTAATTGCAGTTATGGACTTGCTCACAGCTGCTTAGCCACGGAGAGGGACACAATTTTCTGAAACAACATGCAAATACACGATATAGACTCAACAATGTAAATACCTCAGAGAAAATGACTTAGCTGTGAAGTGAAACTGGCACACAGGCGGGTTGCATGAAGCTGAATACCAATTAGTGACATTTAATAGCTATTAACAAGATCTGGCAGTCAGTACATTGATATGTAAGTTTTCAAAACCCATTAAATTCACTGGAAAGTTATCTGTTGCTTTTTGGTTGCCTTTGGCTTTTCTGATCTCAGAGACGGATTGCTGTTATGTTGCGTTAGCCAGACGGTGAAAAGGTGCAACTGTGTATGCAATCAGCACTTAAATGACATAAGCCTGTTTGTTTGTTAGCTGTGTGGTAGTTGTTAGCTGGCTACTTAATCTGTTCTAGGTACATGTGATTCAAAAATCCTTCACTCACAAAATGATCATTTGTATATCAGTAACTCACCCAATGTGACATTGAATTTGTGAAGTATTTCTTGCACACTTCCACGGTGAACAAAGAATCACAAAACTGAGAAAGTTCTTAATCAATTGGAGTAAAAGGGGGCTGCGTTTAACAACAGCAAAACTATATCAAAACATCTGTTGACAAACACACCTCATGCTGTGTAATCCAAGTCTCATTTATCAAGTTGTATGTTCAGTACTTTCGAAACACATGCATTATCGCTACCTGTCTATTTAAAACACACACAGCAGTTTCATGCACAAACACTTCATGGCATATATATGGCCCCTAATTTAGAGGGCTGGTATCTGCGGTTGTATTTCTCTGCAATGTAGCACAGTGTTAACAATGTTACTGATACTATTCTTTCTCAGACCTTGAATGCAAACAATGTGTTGCCCTGCCCAAAACATATAATTTATCAATTACATTAATATCATAAACATGCAGGCAACTAGTCGACCAATGGCCTAGCCTGAGTGTCAGACTCTATGGTCTGGAACCAGGCTACCAATGGCCCTAAATGACGACTATTCGTCGAAATGTCTTAGTCGGGGGCAGCCCTAGTTTTAGCAAAAAGGCTTATGTTTGGGAAGTGCTATGTTTTTGGAGGCTTTGTTCACCATTAAAGCATGCGAGACCATTCATTTTCTTTTTGCATTTTTTGATTGTTGGCAAACCCCTATACCTGCATCTTGCCATCTTTTTGACTGGAGTATTAGTTTAGCAAGTTTAAAGCAGCTATAACTGTGAAAGTACACTAAGTAGAATGCAGATCTTTGCCAGGTGTCCCCCTGGGTCACAGCTGGATCACAGAGAACTGCACCTGGAGGAATTGTCCCTTCTGGATCCCTTACAGTCAAGATGGTGAAGAAAAGAATGGGGGGAAAAATGAAGATTTATTTATCCCATATCGTGTCTAACTTTGGTGGATCACAACATATCATGTATGGAATAAATCTGCAGATGCTCTGGTTCAAAATAAGACCAAATTTTTCTACAGATGTCAGTTTTTGAGCCACAGTTAAGGCCAAAATATGTCATGCAACAGATTGAAAGGCTTGCTGCTTTCAGCCGAGCTGATTTGCCGAAAACTTGCAGCCCCTACTGGTCAGTCAAGAGGAGTGAGGAGTCAGCAGTCAATGACAGTATGAAACAGTGAGTATTACAGGTTTTTCAACAACTGTGAATCACCACAGCATAGAGGTCCTTGAGCACACAGTCAAAAACGTGCACACAAAATATTAGGGTAATTGGTCTAGTAATTTGTGAGATTAGATGCAGGCAGACAGATACACACACTCAAATACACACACGACCAAATGCATGATGTCAGGCTTACGCCTGGTGGAGGTAATCCATATTTTCATAACAACAATGGATCGAATGACTGTGTGATGTGAAAGGGTTTGCTCTTAATAGTGAACCCCCAGAGAATCATCAGCTGACTCTGCAGTTCCACTCAGCTCTACCAGGCTTTACAGCATTATTCACCTAATTGTTTTGGTTTTACAGCCCACAACTTTAATGTTTTGGTTCACTCTCATAGCAACATTTTTGGATGCAGCAGGCAGCTGTTTTTAGAGAAAAAGGCTCTAAAAACCCTCCTTACACGACCTGCACAGCACCACAACTACAGCACACCAACATAGTGGAGCATTTAGCTAAAGAGCCAGATATTTCCCCTGGGAGCTGGTGGATACTGGACTTATGCCAGGTGGCCAGAAACAACACTCCAAATGAATGCTAATGGTGCTCCTGCATCAGCTGGTTGTGTAAATAGGCAACTGCACACTAACAAGTTTGTCACATCAACCGGAAAGGTGTTAATATGTTGGTGTTGTGTAAAGTCATTAAGTGCAAGAAAACCAAGTGGGTTGCAATCAGATTTCTTATTTGGCTAATGAAAATGCATATACATCGATGAGGCTATGAGTACATCAAATTAAATAGGCGTAAGGCTCCAAGGAGGCTAAATCACATCAGTGCAGGAAAGAGCATAGTCTCAAAAATATGCCAAATATGCCAAACATAGACAAACTGCATGATCAAAGAAGAAGAAGACTCACAAGCTGAACTTAACCAAAAGGGATGTCTGACATACACAATATGCAGGGAACTGACAAATGTTGCTATAACTGGCATCCAACCAAATATGACCCATATAATATTTGTGGCAGTGTTTCTAATGGTGATTTAGTTGCTTCAAATTTAGCACTAACATTATTTATTTTACCATTTGGAAATGGCCACTAGAGGCAAACCATTCCCCAAAACCATTCTTCGGACTACATAGTAAGTCCTTGAAGTTGCGGAAAGCTGGTATTGTTCCATTCATTTCAAGGTGACAGCTGGGCGATTATGATTACACTCATTTGGTTTCCAGGGGCAAATAGCGGCAGATCTTTGAGAAGACATGTCCCTGTGCCATGCCTTCCCTGGCCTCACTGAATTGCGGAGAGGCCTTGGATGCAACGGCTGAGTTTATCACTCTTAATGAGAGACTCTGCAGTAGGCCACACTCCATTACGCATGAGCCAGATGATAAATTACATCGCCTTCCATGACTCCCTGACCCCAAGGGATGTTTAATTAATCAGAGGCTGGACATGGCCACCATTAGTCGAAGGAACAGCGGCCAGGGCTGCACTGGACACATTCTCACTCCCACACATCATTATTTGGCTATCTTTGCAGCTCCCTCACCTTGGCAGCCAGGTGTGAATATATAGAATCAGAACAGAGGGAGAGGGAGAGACATCTTCACGACCTCATGGGGGCTGTTACCAACACTAACAGCTATTTGAATGTGAAACAACCTCGGCTCTTAATCAGGTTAGAATATGAATAATTGAGCCTCACAGATGAGCTCAGAGGAGGGGGGGAAATGAGGTAGAAGTGTTGCTGCACAGGTAGAGCAGCTGTTCCCCAAAGTGGGATCTGGGGACCCCCAGGAGGGATCCTGGAGGGGGATCCTGGAGGTTCCTGACAAGATTAGGAGTACTTAAACTTGAATGAAATTCAATTCACCAGAAATGATCACAATTAAAACAGTGTATTGAAAGGACTATTCTAATGAGGTTTCATTTTCACCACTATTATTTTCCTATTAATAATGTCCACAGTTAATTCAGTACTTAATCAACAACAATCCTCCAGCTATGCGACATCCTGGGACAAAAATGAACAAGAATTTGTGACTGAACATGTGTTAATTGGGGGGCAGTGACATGGAATGTTTCAGATCCCAAAACAATTTGTTACTTTAACCATCTACCAAACACAATCAATTAACTATAAATGTACAGTATCAGGGGCTGCAACTACTGATTGTTTTAATTATAGTTAATATGTCAGTTGATTGAGTCATTGTTTTATAGGAGACATAAAGGAGTGGGAAAAGTGTCTTGTTTTCACTGACCAACAGCCCAAAACATAAAAGATATTCAATTTACAACAATATGAAACAGAGAAAAGCAGCACAGATTACCAAATCACTGATGATTAGGCAAATCTCTGGACTAAATTCTTTTTCTCAGCACAAAGTTGTCCAGTTGTTCATCAGTAGGTGAAGACATACCCATTTTTTTTGCATTGGAAAAGAGTTTCTTTAGAAAAAAGCAGCCAGCCCTGACCCTAAAACAGTGATATTAGTTGTCTGTGCAAGCAGCTTATTACAACTCATATAACATTTTAAGACACATCCCTGTGCCATTAGCCGGCGACCTCTAGTGGCTGTAGTAATGATGCTGGGAGCAAAGGATTAAGTCAGGTGATGTCGTATAAAGAGTGGCAATGTCCTCATATAGCGAGGCGGTTGGGGTAGATGGTTGGGCAAGACAAAAACTGGACTTTCACCCACTCTTTGTTGAGTTTTAGCTACTTAGCAGCTAAGTGTACACATAGTTTACATGCCTGTAGTTTGTTTTGCTAACCATACCACTAAGCTTTAGTAGTGCTTTGGTAGTCACTCACCACCTCCACTGCAGAGATATGGGGAAACACCTTATTCTCAGCATCTTGGTCTCTATTACTATCCCTCGAGTTTCTGCCTCTGCTTATTTTCCCATACTAACTAATATCACAGTCAGAATCCCTGACCTGCGTTCACGCTCGTTACTATCAGAGGCACTGTGGTGTTTGAGTGATGCCTCCAATTTCACACACCCCCAAAACATCCTGGACACTTAAGCCTTGTTTCCACCAAGTACGGTGCAGTACGTCTTTTTTGTTTCCACTGCTAAAAGTTGTGGATGGTACTAGGGCTGGGCAATATGGACAAAAATGCATATCTCATATCTCATATCTCTATATCTATTTACAGGCTGACTGGCCATACACGATATCTCGATAGTTTGTACGTAATGGGAACATGTTTTCAGTTGCAAGTCAAAGCCACGTGTGAGATGTCACATGCAGTTTTTTAGAAACAGGCTGTGACCAAACTAAAATGCAAAGACAGGGATTTTATCCCCCTGTTTGAAAATATACAGCTGAACAACAGTTACACCTCCAAAACACTGGTCGGCAGCAGAAGTGCTGGAAAGTTTAGTTAATTCAAAAAATACCTAAAACACACAGTAAACATGGCTTAATAGCGACAACATCAAACACAAGTACACAAATCAACTTCATTATAATTGGACACAATTTGCTCACAGATACAACATGCTTATGTTTTTAGCACAAGTCTATGGCATTTTACATTGTATAAATTAGCCTAGCGAATAGCGGAGATTTCCTTGAAGCCAGGATAAATCACACACAAAATTTAAAATGCTATTTTGCGGGGGCTATATTGTCTTCACAATTTATTATTTCTTATCTGTGAAATCAACAAAGAAAAGCTTTGTTTCCACAGAGGGAAATGGCTTCAGCTTCCAAAAATAGACAGGAAGTCTGTGTCACCACGACGTGCAGTTATGTTTCTGGGTACGTTCATGTCAGGGCTCTAAAAAGTGTTTTGCTGGAGAACTTGTGAGTGAGTGGGGTGGAGTAGTGCGGTGAATGTGAGAGAGGACAGATGCACACTGGTACGCATCATGTAACACAACTTGACCCTACAATATGAACGGTGTTGTCTAAATTTATATCTTGCTTGAAAATACATCGATATATCATATAGTTTTAGCCCTAGATGGTATAGATGCAGCCACTTCAAATTTCCCAGGCCTTCTGAAAGCCTGCCAATGTCCTCCCAATCCCCAGCCAAGTACCATTCCCCCCCCCACCTTTCTGGGGCTGTGCCTAGATTCTACTGTAACGCCCATTCATTCAATTACAAGGTATCACCATGAGATGGCGCTTCTCTCACAGAAACACAAAAACTAACAAAGATTTAAAGGGGATTTAAGGTTGTGCGTAGACCCTACGCATGTAGCCTACGTGCATCGCCAGTGCCGTTGTGAGCGTTTTTACTTCTGCAGTGGTGTGTCCATAGACATATATACATAGACGCCGCATCGAGCGCTGAGCCGTACGTCAACGTCGCTGCCATATTGGATGTGGCAAGGCTGCGCAGTAAATACAGGTGAATGGACTTAATTTCATAAAGCGCCTTCCTACAAAGACATTTACGTTAATGTCTCTCGTTTACTCATTCACACACACACACTAATATACTTAGGAAACAGTTAGGCACCAAAAACAATGTATTTGATCTTCTCAGATGGCTAAGATAAGAACTTTATTGATCCCACACAGGAGTAATTCACCTTACATCAACTATAGAGCACAAGGTAGTGCTGAAAAACAATAAACAGTAGCCTATACATATATATATATATATTTATATATATATATAGGCCTAGCCAGGAAGTGTCCACTCTGAGAGAAGCGTTGGAAACTCAGACAAGCGTGATCGAAGACCAGGGAACAGCTGCGGCTCTGGATCGACGGATGACGGACTTGGAGAGGTGCCATTGCCATGGATTGCCGGCCGGGCCCGTGGGGCTGGTGCTGCTGCATCGAGATGGCAGGAGAGGGAAGCGCCGGGCGGAGCTTGCTCTGCAGTCATTGGGGGTGACGGCGGGCCCCCAACTCCTCTCCCCAGCATGGAGTACAGTTCTGAAGGAAGGGAAGCGCAAGCCTCAGAAGCCCCAAAAAGTGTAATTGTGTAGGATATCTGAGTCACCAAACATCTTAATTTCAGCGCTTGCAAATCCTGCCATGAGTACGGTTAGGTTCACCTCAAGGCTTTGGAACCATTGGCGTTTTAGTTTATATGCAAATATTTGCTATTTTTGTATCTGTCTGTCCTTTTACTGTGTCTTGTATTTTTATTGTAGGCCTACTGTACCACACACACACACACACACACACACACACACACACACACACACACACACACACACACACACACACATATATATAAATATATATATATGTGTACTGTTTTTCGGCACTACCTTGTTCTCTATAGCTGATGTAAGATGAATTACTCCTGTGTGGGATCAATAAAGTTCTTATCTTAGCCATCTGAGAAGACCAAATACATTGATTTTGGTGCCTAACTGTTTCCAAAGTATATTAGTGTGTGTGTGAATGAATAAACGAGAGACATCAACGTAAATTTCTTTGTAGAAAGGCGCTTTATGAAATTAAGTCCATTCACTTGTATTAGTTTACAGTGCAGCCTTGCCATATCCAATATTACGGCGACGTTGACGTATCGCAGCAGTGGGCAAACCCACTTGATGCCGCGTCTACGTATATATGTCAATGGGTGTGTCTGTGTCACTCTGCAGTTATACCTCAAAAAACTCCAAAAGTAGTCGGCGGCAGAGGATTCTGTGAAGTGCTGTAAAGTTTAGTTGATTCAAAACACACATTAAACATGGCTTAATAGGGACAATTTCAAACACCAGTACACAAATAAGCTTCACTATAACTCGCACCATTCACAGACAAACACTTGTGTTAATCCAGACACATTTTACCCATATATATATATATATATATATATATATACACACATATACATCATACCATTATTATGGCTATATAAATGTAATTTATATAGCCATAATACTCTATATCAGCACTCACAGAATGTCTCTCGTCCAATCAAATAACTCGGTCGGAACTAACTGTTGTATAAATATATATATATATACTTTATTTTTTTTTTATCAATGTCCCTACCTTTTTTAAGCATGCTACCATTCATCCTATATTGAAGAAAAATAGCTTTGACCCTGCTCTGCCAAATAACTATAGGCCTATCTAAACTACCACTATTGTCAAAAATTTTAGAGGTTGTGGCCAATCAACTCTCTGCTGTGCTGGAGAGACACAATATTTACGATATGTTTCAGTCAGAGTTTTGGAAACAGCACTCTACTAAAACTGCTCCTCTCAGAGTTTCAAATTATATTTTAATATCCTCTGATGCAGGTGACTGTTCTGTGCTAGTACTTCTTCTTAGTGCTATTAATTAGGGTCTGGGTGGCAGAAAACTTTCTACAGCTCAATATTGACAAGATGGAGGTTCTGGTTGTTGCTCCAGAAAAGGTTGTTCCCCTGATGATGCAAAGTATCTGGCCTCTTTCCTCTGCTGCTCACTCAAACCTGCATAATTTAGGGGTAATATTTGATAAAACCGTGTCAGTTGACAGCCATGAGAAGCGCCTGTCCAAATTTTGTTTATTCCATTCCAGAAATATGAGAAAACTGAGATCTGTAGTTTCAACTGCTGAACTAGAGATGCGTATGCATGCCTTCATCTCATCTCACATTGACTACTGGAAAGCACTTTTCTCCTCACTTAGTATTTCTGCAAGCAATCCAGAATGCTGCTGCAAGTCTTCTTACTAGGGTCAAACAGACAATCTCATATTACCCCTATACTATACTAAAATCTCTTCACTGGCTCTTTGTCACATATAGGATCCAGTCTAAAATTCTTACTTACAGAGCATTACACGGTCAGACTCCTGCTTATGTGGCTGAACTCAGCTTGCTCTCTCATTCAAATAAACACAAGAAGTTTGTGCTCTAGAAAAGGATCAACACTCAGTGAATACTCTCCTAAGCCCTGTGATAAGCTATTATGGCAAGGCTTAACTATACAGACCAGTGAGCAGTGATAACTAACATGTCTTTGGGGTCATTGGGTGGGAACCTCCTTTCACTGGTGTTTCGTCTAGTTGGTCCCACGACACCTCCAGGAGGCTAGACAGTGATCTCTGGCGTCCCAGAGGCACTCCCCTAATGCCAGGTCTCACTGCTCTCCACACCAACACAACAACCTCCTTAACCTTATTAACATATGGCTTTCTCAGCCCAAACAGCACTGCCACCTTCAAGAAACCCAGGCTCCGTACATGCGAGCTCCAGGTAGAAGCTGTGCTGATACTACCTTTCCTAGCACATTCACCATACTCTATTTCACACGCTACATAGCATAACTACAATATAAGCTAAAGTTAAAGGAGATAAATGAACTCACAGGATCAGCAAACACACTCACCTTGCAGCATGGCCTCAATTCAAATAGGCCACTCCCACACTTAAATAACCTTCCTCTTCCTCCTTACTTACACGTGGCTTTCTCAGCCCAAACAGCACTGCCACCTTCAACCAAACCCAGGCTCTGTACATGCGAGCTCCAGGCAGAAGTAGTGCTGATACTACCTTTCCTAGCACATTCACCATACTCTATTTCACATGCTACATAGCATAACTACAATATAAGCTAAGGTTAAAGGAGATAAATAAACTTACAGGATCAGCAAACACACTCACCTTGCAGCATGGCCTCAAACAAAATGGATTCAAATAGGCCACTCCCACACTTAAATAGCCTTCCTCGTACTGGATTTCTCCTAAGAGGAAGTGGATCTCTCCACCAGATCTCAAGGAGTTATGTACCCTGCTTAGTAGTTCCCCCTGCTGGCCCCCAACTAACATTATTTCTTCTGTAGTAGATGAGCTGGCTGGTTCTTAGTGCTTCATCTGACATTTCCCTCACTGTCTTCTTCAAACTCTGTCCCCGCACTCCGAGTTCCCCCAGGAGCGAGATAGCTGATCTTGCTATAAATCCCCTACACCCCACTTCCACTGGACAAATCCTAGTCTTCCATCCTCGCAGCTCAGCTTCTGCTCCTAAATCTGCATATCTAAGCTTTTTTCTTTCATAGGCTTCTTCCACTGAGTCTTCCCAAGGAACTGTCAGCTCAATGAAATAAACTATCCGTTGACTCAATGACCACAACACTATGTCCGGCCTCTGCTTAGTACAAACTATTTCCTGGGGAACAACAAGCTTCCCCCCTAAATCTACTTGCATTTCCCAATCACAAGCACCTTCTAGGTGGCCACACCCCTGCCTCCTTACTAACTTATCCCTTCTGTATTTCTCTCCCTCACGGACAAACTGAATAGCTAAACTCCTATCCTTAACACCTTCTGAATTCACCTGTCTTCGTTTCCCTTCGATTCCTGCAGCTAAACATTTCAACACCTGGTTATGTCGCCATGTATATCGGCCTTGTGACAAGCTAACTTTACAGCCTGACAAAATATGCTTTAAGCTTGCGGTACCTAAACACAATGGACATGATGGGTCCTCATTTACCCACAGTTTTAGGTTCTGGGGGGTTGGTAACACATCATATGTAGCCCCTACCAGGAATCTAATACGATTCTCCTCCATACTCCACAGGTCCCTCCAACTAAGCTTCCTCTTCTCTACACTTTCCCAATTCAACCACTGCCCCTGTTTAGTCTGGGCCACTACCTTTGCACCCCTTACTATCTCCTCCTGTCTCAGGTCAGGTGTGTAAAATTTGCTGTCTGTTCCTTGCTCTCACCTTAAGACCCATGGTGATTGTGCTTTTGAGGCTATAGCACCTAAATTCGGCTCTGCCCGCACCCTTATAGTCTGCTGAATCTGTGGTTTCTTTTAAAACCTAACTAAAGACACATCTGTTTAGACAGGCATCTGGGGGACTTGTGTGCACTAGCTCTGTATTTTCTTTATATTTTGTGTATTATTGTTGTGTGCTGTGATTTTGATTATGTATTATGCAAACAGTTTCAAACTTTTAACTATGTGGCATGGGTAGTCACTTTATCTTCTTTGTTTTGTCTTCTGTGTTTTCTTGTATATTGTATATTGATCTTGTAAAGCACAATATAAATACATTTTACATACTTACTTATTAACTTACTTGTTTTTACATGAATAATTGTAGTGATCCTATCTGTATAAGTTACAACAAATTAATTTGTGGCTCTGATCAACACTGTTGTCCAGGAGACTTACCTCCTTAAAATCAACAGCCTGTAAGCCACTATTCTATATGAGAAATGAAAGTTCTGTGAACCACCAACAATAAATATCAGCACCTGGTTATACGTTTTCTTTGACCCATTAAGATCATAAATTACAATAGAAACGTTAACTGAGAGATTAGCCAACACAGCTATTCCAGGGTGCTACTTTCTATGTTAACTTTAGGTCAGACTCAGAAACAACCATTTTAAAGATTCATGTAAAAAAACTTGTTAATTTGGAAAGCTGTAGGAGGCTAATCAGCTTGCTCCAACGTAAGTATTGTTGCAAGATTCCTTGTTTTTCCAAGTCTCTGCAATGGAGGTGGTGAGTAGGGAACATTAGCTATATGTTCCCAGGGTCCTATGTCTGTTACTAAAAACTAACATTGTAAGTGATTGGTAAAGACTAGCTTTGCAAATAGCAAAAGAAGGAAGGGTAGTCTAGTAGGAAGGGGGCTCCCCATGGTCACGGTGGATTTCTAAATAAAACCTATATTTCTGGAATCGTGAAGGTCAGTAGATAATGATTTTTGATGTTCCCATCGCGAAAAAGGGTAGTCCTCGTAATTCCAGTGGAATTTCGAATTCCGTCAATCGGAATATATGGAAAAAATTAAAAATCAAATGTATCCACAACTTTTGAACCATATATTGTACAGAGACAAATAATCCATCTTTTTGCATAAATTAAGCATGAAAAATCAATTAAAATGGTTATTTTAATGATTTAAAATGTATGTCTATGCGTAATTGGCTTTTCTTTGCAAAATTTAGCAGAAAAAATATGAAAAAAGCTATGACCTATAGGAAATCTTCCCAATTTGTTGGTATTTGGTGAGAAACATCAGCTTTTTAATAGCTACAGAAAACTGCCCAGCACTCTAAGCTTTCATTTGATTGGTTACATGTTGCTGTAACTAAAAAAATAAAGTCTGGGAGACTTAGAGCTATGTCTACTCCCAAATTTGTGATAGACAGGTCAAAATGAGGGATAACCATAACTCTCAAATCATACAACATATAAAAATGAACCAATTTTAATAAATCAATCAATGAATCAATGAAAAATATTAATTAATTAATTAATTAATTAATTAATTAATTAATTAATTAATTAATAATAATAATAATAATAATAATAGTAATGATACATTTTATTTATATAGCGCTTTTTAGGCTACTCAAAGACAATTTACAAGATAAAAGCTCAAACTTAAAAGAACAAGGCACTAAACACATGAAAACAATCACACATTAAAAGCAAGTTTGAAGAGGTTTTGATCAGAGATTTGAACATGGGCAGATTGGTGCAGTCTCAGATGTGTATGGGTAAAGAGATCCAGGGGGAGGAGGCAGCTACGGAGAAGGCTCTGTAGTTGGTTGGCATCAGAGGATCGCAGACTGCGAGGAGTGTGGTGGTGGAGCAGGTCGGTAATGTAGGAGGGGGCCTGGTTCTGGAGGGCTTTGTGTGTGAGGAGAGGGACTTTGAAATAGATTCATTGATGAATTAATATATTAAACAAAAACTTTATGGTTTGAGCTTCATCGTCATCATCAACAAGGTGGTCATAGTCTATTCCCAGGTTGTCCTCTTCTTCTCCATCCTCTTCCTCAAACAACTTCTTCAATCAAATCGATGAGAGAGGAAGGAAAGATAGGTCCATCCATCCCTGGCCATCATCATGAGGCTTTGGTTTATCAAATTGAGGCTGGTTGGCACGCTTATAGTTGGCCAGTCTGTAATTGACCCGACCAATATGAGGAATAAGATTATTCCTACACGGTGGAAGGCGAGCCAGGTCAATTTTGGATTTGGTGATGAGTTTTTCATCCTCTCCCACCATCTTCCTTAGCATCTTTGCTCTCACCACATCTATGGACTTCTCCCGCCGTTGACCATACATGAGGCACGTAAAGGCTTCCACATCTGCCACCACCTCTGGTTTCACCACCCAGTCATCACTAAGTTGCCTGAACAGAAAATTCATGGATATGCACTCTTAAAATGTAATAAATGGTTTTCAATTTCAGCAATAATCCTTTAATTGTAGACAGCACGCATTTAAGATTTTGCATAAGGCAACATGGATTACTTACCTAAAAGCCTTGTGAAACTTTGGATTCTTCTGCAGCTTCTTTAGGGGGGGCACTTTGCCCTTACCCTTGAAGGCACTAGTGCAGTCCTCACCTGTGAACACGTAGAACCCTAAAAGTGTTGTGCAGACTTGGCTGACTTGTATCCTTGAGAGGCTGCATAGTGTAGGTAAAGAACCACCCGGGTATCTGTCTCCTCCTGGTCTGACGACAACTCATTGATCTTATGCATCCTCACCTGAAACACATGAATCCTGGTATTGAAGATTCAGTGGTAAAGCATAATCATCATTGTGAGGTTTTAAGAATATGTATGTAAAAGAATATTTGTTCAATCCTACCACATTGTACTTACTTTGCCATGAGATGATTCCAGATGTTGTGCTTTTCCTTCCACAATGGCAATTGCCATGCCACACTTCTCGAGTCGTGTCACTGCAGCTTTGCTCCCCCACACCTGGAGAAGTAGCTGGCAGAGTTGCTGCTTGTTGTCATCATTGGTTAGGAACTGTTTGAAGTCAACAGGTTTCCTAGTGGAAGGGCCACCCATGATGTTTTTTTGAGATGAGCCACGCCGCAATCTCTCTTGTGCTTTGACAGACCCTGCATGATAGCAGTCAGTCGAGAACACAAAGTTTTTTTTGGCAACCATCTGGTCCAGCATCTGGAGGCAAATTTCACCACATGTTTCTTGCAGATTAACAAGTGTGTGGAATAATGCCATGCCATCTTGTATGTAAAACGCATCTTTTGGGTAGGGAACTTCCTCAGATGAGTCTTCCAGCAAAAAGTGCAACATAGAGGCCTTATTTGTTTTGGCAAAAAATCTATCAGCAGTGCCAAGGCCGGGAGGGACAGGAGTGAGGGTGTATCGCATCAGTTCATCGATGTTGAGAGGTTCCTTAAGGAGCTGTGACTTCACAAGAAGCATGAAGGCCAAGTTGCTCTGTTCACTGTACTGGATGAGCTGAAAATAAAGGACAGTAATGTCTTACTTCTCATTTTGGTTTATTTGAAATGTCGTATCAAAATATGTGTGTGCAACATGTAAAAGTATATCTACTCAGTGAAACTGGCAGTCTTATAATTTTCCCTGTGAGGTGGTTAGTTTAATCGTCTTGTTGGAAGCCTCCATCGTTTTCAGCTTCTGTCTCTTGATGGGTTCAAAGAAGGTCTCTTCAGGATTACCATTTTGGAAACGATCCTTGATAAATGCCTCCTTTGCTTCCATGCCAACTGTGTCAGCTTGCATCACATCTATCTCGACCTCAAGAGGAACAGGAGCACCAGATGCTATGTTGTAGAGGTGATCTTTATCACTAACAGTGAAGGGGTCAATGAAATTTCAGATAGCACTGAGTGTTCTGAGTGTACAGCCCGCGGAAGCGCCGCGAATAGCCTCGAAGCGCCGAGAAGTGAAGGCAGTTTCCTTTCGGCGCCCATGTTAACCGACTGTGTCATCCACACTGGCCGCGCCGTGCCGGGAAGCTCCGCGGCAGGCTCACGATTTGCAGCGACCAGTCTGGTCTATTTTCTGCGTGAGCCGCGAGTAAATGTGTCAAGCCAGGCAGGAAGTCAAACAAAGTAACAACAACAGAATCCGGTCAATTTTCAGAATAAAAAAAGAGGAAGAGAAAACACCAGATTTCCTAAAATCAAGAGTAGATTTACAAACTGGTATTTCAACTGTATATACAGACCAAACTACACAACGCTGGTAACATACACTCCTTGTCTGTGTGTGAGTGTGTGTGTGTGTGTGTGTGTCTGTGGAGCCTCTGTGTGTGTATGCAACCTCTGTGTGTGTATGTAGCCTACCAGCCTACTGTGGACATTCATTCACGGATAATACTCGTTACTAAGAAGTGCACATACATGTACAGTTGTTAGGAAAACATGGCATTATAATTTTATGAGGTTATTTACTTACCCATGATGGAAAAACAGCCCCAAATGTGACGGAGACAACAGCTGGGAGCAGAAGCGCTTGTCGACCGGCGCGGAGAAATGCGCGCCTGGTGTGAACGGAAATGCTCCGGCGTGCGCGAGAATTTCGGTGCACTGCGCTTCGCAGCACTTCCGCGGGCGGTGTGGCCCTGGCGTCAAGCTGTGTCATCAATGAGTCCACACATCTCAAGCAGCCTCTCAAAGGGCCTCTAGCACTACCGTAAGAAACCTCGGAGTAATATTTGATCAAGATCTGTCTTTTAATTCTCATTTAAAACAAACCTCACAGACTGCATTTTTTCATCTGCGTAATATTGCGAAAATTAGGCCTATCCTGACCCGAAAAGATGCAGAAAAATTGGTCCACGCTTATGTTACCTCAAGGCTGGATTACTGTAACTCTCTATTATCAGGTAGCTCTAGTAAGTCCTTAAAAACCCTCCAGCTAATTCAGAATGCAGCAGCACGTGTACTAACAGGAACTAAGAAACGAGATCATATTTCTCCTGCTTTAGCTTCTCTGCACTGGCTCCCTGTAAAATCCAGAATTGAATTTAAAATCCTACTGTTAACTTATAAAGCTGCACTGGTGAAAGAGCTTGAGGCTGTTGGTCTTGACAGAGTAGATTAGCATGAGGATGAGGCGGACGTGTTTGATGAAGCCAAACCAGAAGTTTCCAGTCTTGCCCAGATGATTGGCATCCACTTTGTCCTCAAACTCAATAAACTTGTTGATGATGGTGATAGTAGAGGTGTCCTGCATGAGCAGGTTAAGATGCTCTCGGTTGCAGGACTTCACCAGGTTCAGAAGGGACATTATATTTTCTACCTGGATATTTTCCTCCACAAACCATTCCATAAGCAGCCGTTCCATTGCCTCACAGATGGTTTTCAGGCAGAACAGTGCTTTTGCATAAGCCTTCCCACTGAGAACACTGTTCTGGCAGCTACAGGTGATCAGGCCAGCCTCGAGGATGACCTCAGCATAGCCTGACCCATGGAACTTGTGTCCGGTTACCATGCCCATGTTATCATTCCAGTGTGGAATGCACCTGGAGTGATAACATGCAACTTGTATCTCTCTGGAAATTTCCATATGAGGGGAAGTGCCTTCATGCACCCACCGAGGTCAAATGTGCTGAGGACGTATTTCTGTCCAACCTCAGCCATGGCTTCTTCAGATTGCCTCAACAGTTCCTGGATAACAGAGTACTCTGTGAATGGCTGGTTGATTGGAGTGAAATAATCTATAGAAGACTTCCTGGCAGGCTTGGTTCCTGTTGCTGAGATGAATCCACCAAATGCAGGAACTGGCTGATTTCCACTGCTTCCCGTCATCTGCAATAAGATCCACACACGATATTCCATCAAACATTCCTTGTACACTGTGTCATTCTCCACTGGAGGTATCAACACAGTGCCATCTGGACCAACTCGATTGTAAATATGTAGAGGAGGCAGGGTGTTTAGAGTATCAGCCTTGAGTGACCGATTCTTTTCTCTGGCTTTAAGAGGCAGCATCCTCTCCTGTGTCGTCTTGAAACCAGATTTCACCTCTTGAATCATAATGCCGGCTGTACTATTCACAATGTTGGGTCCATGGACATTGGTGGTAATTTTGTTTAGGTTATCCCATTCTACATGCAACACATCATTACCTTCACCAGTAGTGATCTTAGGAGTCAGATAAGTTGACATTTCATCAATGGCCTTGGCCATGGCTGTCTCTAGCTCCAAGTCATATGACTCAGAATGGCCGAGTCTGTTGAGGATAGTGGTCAACTGCCTACTACGATACAGGTGCCAGACTGTGCAGCAGAGGAGGATGTGTTTTGGCAGCTTCCACTCACCATTTTCACATCACGGCAAAGATCCTGGAACAACATTGCAAAGAGAGAATACAGTAAGTTACTGAATGAATTTTGAGGTTAAAAAAATAATGTATATTATAAGGTAAGGATATTTTATGACATTGTGGTTAAAGTATAGGTGCATAGATAAAGGACTACTAAGTATGATCATGAATATATGATGTGGATTAAGTCTTAAGTATTACCTGGCCAATAGACAGCACAAGACGATGCGTCTTTGCAACAATTTCCCCAACTGATTCCTCACCGGCAATAACGATGTTGAGAAACTTGGTCAGACCTGGAGGGAGGACACCCTCAGATTTGATTTCAAGATCATCAGCTGTAGGAGGCCATGGTAGGGACTTGGATTTACTGAATGCTTGTTGGATCACACCTCAGGGAAGAAGAGCAACATCCTTAAACTTGTCCCTTGAGCCAAGTGTGTATGCATGGGACAGCACTTCCTCAACTTGAAGTCTGGAATTGTAGACAAGGTTGAATGTGACAAAGCCCTTGTCACTTGAGTTCACTACGGCAAATGCAGTTTTCTCACTTATCTTGTCATCCCTGAGGCGTCTCTTAAGCACCCTCCTATCAGGCTTTGGGAGGCCATGTTTCTCCAGTTCCTTTATGTAGAGTGCCCACAAAATAGAAAACTGCACCACCTCATTCTGCTCAATAATATGGCTGTTGATGAAATCAATTACAGATGAGAATGCCTCCTGATGAGCAGCAGTCCTCCTGGCCTGAGCTGTGTCAGAGTTGCGGATATCAAGTTGCTTCTTTGCACGGATATGATTTTTGTATTTGCTATTGAACAAATTGTGACAGTAAGGGTGGTACTGTGCTTTCCTGGCAAAAAGATCTTTACCTTTCACCTCACGATGTAGACGGCTATATCCTAGTACTAGGGATTGATGTTTAATCTTCTTCCAAGAACTTGGTCCATCCTTACATGAAGGAAACTTTTCTGTGCTTTGATTTTTTCCAAACATTTTTAACTGACGTTTTTCACAGAAGATCAGTCAATCAATCAATCAATTTTATTTATAAAGCCCAATATCACAAATACAATTTGCCTCACAGGGCTTTACAGCATACGACATCCCTCTGTCCTTTAGACCCTCACAGCGGATAAGGAAAAACTCCCCCAAAAAAACCCTTTACCGGGGGAAAAAAACCGGTAGAAACCTCAGGAAGAGCAACTGAGGAGGGATCCCTCTTCCAGGACGGACAGACGTGCAATGGATGTCGTACAGAACAGATCAGCATAATAAATTAACAGTAATCCGTATGACACAATGAGAGAGAGAGAGAGAGAGAGAGAGAGAGAGAGAGAGAGAGAGAGAGAGACAGACAGACAGAGAGACAGACAGAGAGAGAGAGAGATGCAGGACATCCTCGGTAATGACAGTAGCTTACAACAGCATTCATGAAAGTAATAATATTGTCGTTATAGTTCTGGCTACTGTGGTACAATATGTTGAAAGTATATATTAGTATCTGATAGTATACAGGTATGATAATAATCATATGTTTATAATAACAGTAGAAGTATGACTAATGACTAATGATGGCAGCAGCAGCAGCAGCAGCAGCAGCAGGAGGCGCCTGGCAGGACCACGGCAGCAGCACAACCACACACGTCACACTATCCAGGCACCGCTGCAATATGAGTTAACCTGAGAGACAGTGGAGCACAAAGGCTCCGGAGAAGAAGCCGAGTTAGTGACATCCAGAATGGCCGAGTTAACAAGATGCGGTAATAGGATACGAGAGAGAGAGAGAGAGAGAGAGAGAGAGAGAGAGAGAGAGAGAGAGAGAGAGAGAAGGTGCCTGGTGCATTATAGGTGATCCTCCGGCTGACTAGGCCTAAGTCAGCCTAACTAGGGGCTGGTACAAGGCAAGCCTGAGCCAGCCCTAACTATAAGCTTTATCAAAGAGGAAAGTCTTAAGTCTAGTCTTAAATGTGGAGACGGTGTCTGCCTCCCGGACCGTAACAGGAAGATGATTCCACAGGAGAGGAGCCTGATAGCTGAAGGCTCTGGCTCCTGATCTACCTTTGGAGACTTTAGGGACCACGAGTAACCCTGCATTCTCAGAGCACAGTGTTCTGGTGGGATAATATGGCACTATGAGCTCTCTAAGATATGACGGAGCTTGACCATTTAGAGCTTTATTTTTGTTTCAATAAACATTAAATAAACTTAGTCAAGACTCAACTATGGTTGAAGCTGGACAGAATTTATTGTGTTTATCACAGCATGGTAATCAAATACAGATTTAGTGATAATAAACAGTAGTACTGTTAGCAGTTTCATCAGATTTGATCACTTAAGCCTGGCTCACACTACAGGATTCTCGGGCTGATTTGACCCAGATTCGGCCCTCCCGACAATCGGCGGAGAAATTGGGTCTCGGACTTTAACTGGCCCCGATGTTCAGCCCAGATTATCTTCTAGTGTGAGCGGGTGAAAGATGAATCTTAAACTCCACGATCAGCTCACAGACACGTCGAGGCCGACCCGATAATTTTCAAACATGTTTGATTTTTATCGGGATGACACCGGAAGTGGATGCCAACTGCCGTAAAAGAAGCAGACGAAGAAGAAGAGGCCCGACGTAACGTTACCTCGAGATGGAAATTGCAACCGTGAAGGAGCAACAGAGCAGCAGGGTGCGTTGGACAGCGCATAGACATGATAAGCTAAATAAAAATAGACTCTTTATTATGTCTATGGGACAGCGGAGATGGCGTTTCTTCCTCTTGCCTTTTTCGCTGCACAGAATGGCATGTACTGTTGACTTCCGCTTCCTTGTGAGATGACGTACATTACGTGGTGCACCGCTCTCTGGTCCGATAATCTTGATGAAATCCTGTAGTGTGTGCTGGTCATTATTTTCAAATCTTGTAGTGAGTGCGCAATGAAGATTTTATATAAGATAATCTGCGAAGATTCTCATTATCTGTGTGATACAACCTGATTTAAAAATCTTTTAAGATTTTTAAAATCCTGTAGTGTGAGCCAGGCTTTAAGCTAAAAGATTAGTGTTTCATTCCTAATTGACTGTAGGCCTACCCTTCAAACGGTCCAAGTTCTTCATGAAGCACTGATAGCAACAACGGTGATAGCCAGTTGTTTTTAGATTGACATCCTCTAGACTTCAGGGATTTGCTTACATAAAGATGCCATGCAATTAACCGAATCCTCAGGCTGAGATTGTCTGTTTTCTAATATTAAGTAGCTTTGCCAAAATAGCAGTTGGTGGCTCTTTTGTATGGCTAAATGGTGTAAATGACCCATGGTTAATGCCAACTACATGTAAAATGCAATTTTGCTTTGATCCATCTTTACCCCTTCTTTTTTTCGTAGGCATTGTACCGAATTTATCTGTAGCTCTCAGCTAGCTACTATATCATACCAACTGACACCAACTGATTCCCATTAATTTCCATAGAAACCATCACTTTTGCTCCAGCTCAAAAACTGAGCATACTTCAGCGTGCAACCATAACTGATTGTGTTTTATATTACAATATGGTGTGGGAAGTGTGAAATACTATTTGGACAAAATACATAAAAACTACTTCAGTCATCAAGAGAACACCATAATCAATTTGTAAAATGAAAAACTACATTAAAAAATTGGTTAATTTATATATGTATGATGTATGATTTGAGAGTTATGGTTATCCCTCATTTTGACTTGTCTATCACAAATTTGGGAGGAGACATAGCTCTAACAGTCTCCCAGACTTTATTTTTTTTAGTTACAGCAACATGTAACCAATCAAATGAAAGGGCAGTTTTCTATAGCTATTAAAAAGCTGATGTTTCTCACCAAATACCGACAAATTGGGAAGATTTCCTAAAGGTCATAGCTTTTTTCATATTTTTTCTGCTAAATTTTGCAAAGAAAAGCCAATTACACATAGACATACATTTTAAATCATTAAAATAAGCATTTTAATTGATTTCTCATGCTTAATTCATGCAAAAAGATGGTTTATTTGTCTCTGTACAATATATGGTTCAAAAGTTGTGGATACATTTGATTTATAATTTCTTCCATATATTCTGATTGACGAATTGAATTACGAGGACTACCCTTTTTTCGCGATGGGAACATCAAAATTCATTATCTACAGACCTTCACGATTCCAAAAATATAGGTTTCATTTAGAAATCCATCGTGACCATGGGGACCCCCCCTTCCTACTAGACCAGGGTTACAGATGTTGTAAACTCAGTTTGAATGGTAAAAATACGTTCAGCTGTAGTGGTGATATCAATGTCTAAAGTGAAGAAAACTGTCTTGCCCACAAATTTGATGGCATAGGTTTCAAGGAGTATAACATATGTTGGCTGTAAGTTATAGGTGGATAATTTCAACATATTGACCCAGGGAAATATACACTGAACATCCGACTTTGGAAGAACATTGCTGGAAACATAAACACCTTTTGAAGTATCTCCTTAATGATATGATTAAGAAGATACTGAATTGGGTAACAGTGGACCCTGGAAACATACATATGCTCCCAGTGAGTGCAAAGGTAGCATGACTCAAAGAGTCACAATAGCCACTTACAGTATATGGTAAATACACTGAGTTGAAATGTACAGGAATTTTTCTTTGATGCAGGTTGATTTTAAAAGTCTTTGCCGCATTACCTCAAGATAATGTGAAAAATTAATGCAGACTTGACATTCACTGTGATGGATCACACCGCTCAAGCAAGTTTCAAGAGTCTGCAATTTATTTTCAAGCCATATGGAAATGAATGGAAACAAATAGAAGCCTTAGAGGTAAAAAATTAATTAAAATCTGACAGCATACTGTGGTTAATGGTTAGCACTATTATAAAGTATGTTATCTGACGTTAATGGGCTACGACATGCTGAATTACCATTTTGGTCCATTAATTACTACTGATTACTGCTAGATTCTCTCGTGAACTTACAGAGGTTCTTAGACCATGCTTTGAACCACTGCAGTAAACACTTGGCTTTGCTGCTTGTGATGAAAATCCTGTGTTGTCGTGAAACTTACTGTTACTTGACTGTTATTTACTCTGTAGATGGAAAGCTCATTCAGACTTCCATCTCCTTTCAAGTGAAGTTCATGGCTTTCGTTTGCTTTAAGATACTGGGTAGGTTTTTGATAAAGTTGTCCTTGGCTATGTCAATGATTGTAACGACTGGAGCTTCATGACTGTCTGACAGATCAAGGTCTTTCCTTATCCACCTTTTCCTGCACTTTTGGTGGCATACACTGAATACAGAATCAGAACTTTGTGTAGAAAAATATTCCTTTGAATAATTGTCAAGATTTTTCTCCACACTTTACTTTGCAGGAGTCAAAACAGCACTATCTATTACATGTAGATTGTGATCTGCCAGTCTTCAACATGGCACTTAAAATTCATCAGATTCCAACAACTTGAGTGGCATGTTTTCCTCTTTCCTCCTCTCAGGCCCTTGGAATCTCCTGATGCTGTTGTTTGAGCTCGTCCGTTTCTGTTCTTCTCCCTGTACTATATATTTGTCTGTACCAAACATTCACTTTTATTCTCATAACTCAGGGATAATCTGCTGTGATTATACATTGATAAGGCAAATGGCTGCATGCATATTCCTTCATCCTATTTATATAGTCAGTGGCAGAATTGTTGATAGAGTGGAGAAACGAGCTGGGCATGAATTTGGCCTCAGAATTTCACTTTGAAATTGTGAGCTTGCTTATTATTGAAATTTAAATGGAAATTCTGCTCTGAAAGGTCACAAAGACACGACTGAAATATGTGAGCTGCAGGCTCTCAATTGGTCCAGCATTTCAAATGGGGCTCCATTCAACGCTAAGTTGCACACACCGACTGAGCTCATTTCACCTTTGATATCAGATGACAGTGACACAGACATTTCTGCTGCATTTTACTAAACTGCCCCCCTCACCCAAAAGAAAGAAAAAAAAATCATGGAATTAATCTCAGATGTGTCCATGCATATCATCATTTTACTTGTATATAGGCATTGGATGTTGTTGGTCATTGTTGCTTTTTATATACATACATATTTCCCACCTACTGTACTTGCATGTACAGAGCACTTGTGCTTCTTTTTACACATCTTTGGTCTGCTTTGTTGTCTTTGTTTTTAGCTGCTATCTTCCTATAAATTGTTTCTCGCGTCCAATTTCTAAATGACAGAGAAATGGAGGAAAATTTGTAGTGACCACAGGTTTATTTAGTTGCAGGCTGAGGTATGAGTTACAGCCTCTGTGTGGCAGTGTGTGCTCACAGTGTCCCTCTCAGACATTTCAGGCTTTCGCCAGCTCTGCATGAACAGCCCTCCTGGCTCCTCTGGTTTGTCTCATCTGGTCTCTGCATGCTGAGCATCTTCCAATCTGGCCGCAAGCGATGGAGAGACTGGCGCTCTCGGTGTCAGCTCTCCTCAGGATTGTCAGAAGTCCTCTGTCAAATCCCCCTACCGGCTGGCCCTGCAGGCTCCAAGGAAATTAACCAGGAGGAGAGACTGGGGAGGGGGTGACACTGGCGGGAACTTCTTTTTCTGTTTATGCTGCAACAGTATTACTCTTCCACAAAAGACATCCTCCCTGATCCCTGCCAGTGGTCATTTTATTTGGGCGGGGGTATGCGGGACAGCTGAGGAGCAAAAAAAAGAAAGAAATGGACTTCACTGTGTGGCTCCCTGGCATCTGACCAGCAGGTCTCTCCACTTCTTAGCCTTATTTCCTGGTGCACGTACCTCAGAGTAACTCAACTTGAACCATCCATGACTCATCAGCACAAATATATGAACATTCACATCAGGCACAAAATTAACATTTTTTGCTCTCGGGCCACAGCGGCTCCCAGATTCTCAAATTCACAAGCAATGTTTGACCTTCTGGATTAAAAATAACCCCTAAACCAGTGCTGGGTATGTGCCAGGTGGCTGTGAGGTAAATAAAACTCAGCCAATGCCAGACTTCACCAAGATTTGCCTTGAGTTTGTCCCTCACCCTGATTAATAGCAAAACAACCTGCCGAATACAACCGTAAATGGATCTGGTGAAAAATAGAGATTAAAGGAAATACAGTTCGCATTTCTGTGGCTCAGATATTTTGGTTCTATGTGCTTTTGAATTGCAAATGTTGAATCAGCTTTTCCAGGATGGAGTTTTGACACACAGCAGCTGTTTAAAAAACTCCTGAAATTAAAACAAATGTGAAATGAAAGAGAACAGCACTCAACTGCAGCATCACTTCCAGTGAATCCTGTATTGTTAAAGTGGCACACTATGATTCACATCATACCTGCACAGAAACTGCTGTAATTACATAAAAGGAAAAAAGCAAGCTTTCTGCCTGAAAAAAAAAAACTGTATCTGATTCAGAAATGCAAAACATACTTAAAATTGATGATAGAGCTGTCCCTTTAGCAGTCCCTTTACTTTCTAATGCCAATGTGATGAAGAAGGTACATTTAATGTTACTGTATTAAAGTCTCTAAATGTACTACATACACTCAGTTACCAGTCTATTAGGTACACCTCGCTTAAAATAATGCAGTCCAACACAAGAGACCTGCAATAAATCCTACTTCCATGAAGGTTATAATCAGCTTCAGTTGAAAGTGTTTTAAAGAGGTTGTGATTGATTTGTTTGCACACTTTGGAGAATTAAGTTTGTGGTGCTGTTAAGTTGCATTGCGTGATATTGACGAGTGTGTCTATTATTTTGTCACCCCATTCATATGAGTGAGGTGGGCTAAACAACAGAAACACCTCTCTGTATAATGCCACAGTTCAACAGCAGTACAACAGTGCCCTGTCTCCAGCTAAATCCAAACGTGTTGGATTGGGAGATAATGGCCCTGTGCAGGCCAGTCAGGTTCTTTCACACTGAGCTGGGAAATGATCCTGGCTTTGTGAGATTTTGATAATGAAACAATTAAGGGTCTTTCTCAAACTATTGCCACAAAGTTAGAAGCACAATATGGTCTAAAATATAACTGTCACATTAAGACTTCCCTTAAAGGAAAAAAATGTTGGCATTGTACGTTTTTGCTAACCACAGACTACTTACTTACTTTTGAACCTTCTATACATTTCAAATGGTTGTTATTCAGATTACATGTATATGAGCTAAGGTTGTCATCAGGAGGAGCAGGGGAAAGTGGATGTCGTAAGACCTTGGTGTGACGCTACCAAGTAGCAGACGACTGTTTGAGACCAACAAACAGCAGAAGGTATATTTTAAGGACACATCAGGACAAGATTGCAGTTACAAAAGCGTGCATTTGAAGCCAAAACATGATTTTATTCCCCACCCATAACCAAATGGTTTTTGTGCCTAAACAAAACCATGTTAAACACAGCATTTTCACAATGTAAAATTGAAAATTAAAACATATAGAAGTGTAAAGTTGCAACATATTTCCTACATGTGAAATGTACACATGCATATCTGTGGTTTACAGAACCTTAAAATGCCAACATTTCTTCTGGCAAGTGTTAGATGGGAAGATTGTTACCTGTTTCATACATGATTGTAGTATCAGTTTCCTAATCTAACTACAAAGAAAGCAGACTATTTATGTCAGACTATAAAAACCATGAAAAACTACCCAAAAACAAATGTACAGTGGGACCTGTCCAAATTTTTTTAGGTGTGCAGTAACAATTTGATACTAGATATGTCAAGATATAGAATCACAAAAGCAAGCAATAGCATCTAAGACAAAGGATAGGACCTGAATAACCATAATAACTAATTGCATTGGAATCTTGCCCTTCTGGGGGTATGATGAAAGCTGAATGTACATGCACTTTAAAGCAGAGCAATTTCTGTAAGACTCTCATTCCATCTCATCATTCTTCTCCTCATGTTTGCTTCATGGTGTCCCTAACATAGAAGACTTCCAATCTGACAGCATTACAATTTCCCTCAAATTGCTTGACATTTGAAGAGTACACTGCAAAGGCCTAACAGAGCAAAAAATGTACACCAGGGGGTAAAAAGCCATTGACAGAGATTCTCTTAAAGATAATTACAGTGACAGTGTAAGATCTATGATAATAAGCCTTTTCCACCAGACTGCAGCTTAACAAAAGCGGTCGCTAATGCATTTGTACAAGACATTCTCTTGTTGGAAAATAGGAGGAATTTCAATGTGCAGATAAAAGTGAATCATTGCCCGCCATTGTGTATACTTTATTTTCCACCGTGCCCCCCTGTGACTTCAAAATGAATTCTGAATAGAAGTTTGTCCATATGCTTCTTAATGCGTGGCTCTTATTTCCAGCTGTTAAGAGGTTCTTTTTCACTGATTATAATGAAGAGGAATTTTGATACGGAAGACGAGAAGAGGCGAGAGAGATGGAGGAGAAATGGGTTTGATCTTGAAGCGGGGAAAGGGCGGAGGAGTCCTCAGGGCCTTGGCTTCTTAAAAGGTGCTTGTAGCCTCCAGGGAAGATGCTCGCTCTCTCCCTCTCTTCTCTGTTTCGCTCTCTGCTTGTCTTCATCCACATCTCCCACCACCCCCGCAACTCAAGATCTATTATGATTGACAAGCACTCTGGTTCAGAAATTGTTTAAGTTGCTTGATCTATGGGTAGATATCACCCCCCCGCTCAACCTGCAACGTACCGCACCTTCCTCCTGCTCCCTTCTTACTCCTACGTTCCATCGTGAGCCCAATCTGGGATCATGCAGAGTACCTGAGGGATTGCTGCTTTCACTGAAGTCCTTGCCGCGTGTTAAGCGTCGTTATCTCAAGAGGACTTTCAATGACTTGTGCACTGTTTGCCAGTTCAAGTGAGGGTGCTATCTCAGCTTGACTAAAGAGGGAAAGAGATTTTTCCCACTGCAATGTGGCTTTTCATGGTGTGTTATGCCGAACTGTAAACTGATATCGGAAGCTTAAAGAATTACTTTAAGCTTGTCCATTTGTTGTAATGTTTCCAGAAATCTGCCAGAAAATGGATTATTCCAGCCATCTCCCTTTAGCTAGTGCAGCAGATAACAAGCACAACACAACATCAGAGCTATTATTCATTATAAACTAAGCCTGTAGTTTGCCTAACCAGTCCTAAATGAGCGTGGTGATGAGATCTGTGCATAAAGTGCTGTGCAAGCCTTCAGGTGTCACACAACATCCAGGGTGCATTCCCCTCAGATAAAGGCAGCCAATTCTGTAATCACTCAGAAATTGGCTCAAACACAAAATTAAAGTTCAAAATAGTTCAAAATAAAACATCAAATCAAGAGAAGCAGCAGAGTTATCCACTCTCACTGAGGACACTGTTTGACTTGTTCAGCTGTATTACAAATGTGTATGATTTGGGGAATCAAATGGCCAGTCTTTAGTCAGAGGCTGCATGGCTAAAAATGATGTTGGCTTATCACTTTGATCCAGATCAATCCTCACGACTTTGATGAACCCCCGACTTTTCATCTAGCACCATCATGAGATTTATGTTTATAGTTTAGAGTTAAATACCTCAAAAACAAAGGGATGGATTGACACTAAATTTTGTACAGACATTCAAGGTTACAATTACAATGACTTAGGTTTTTCATCTAGCACCATAGGCAAGTCAAATTTTCAGTTTGCCGAACATTTTGGTTTGGTAACCAAAAACCTGCACACTAATCAGTTCCATCAGTCTTAGCTGTACTTTGTATTTAGCGTCAATTAGCAAACAGCATTCCTACAGGCTTAACTAAGATGGCACACCTGGTAAATATTGCATGCTTAAAATTAGCATGTTAGCATGCTGACGTTTAAGTCAAAGCATCCTCTGTGTCTAAATCAAGCCCATAGACTGAAAAATAAAGATGGACACAGCTTACAGCTCCAGGCCCCTAGGAAGTGCACTTGGCTGTGAAGCCAAGTTTTATTTTTCCCTTAGAATTACATTGTGAAAGAGGCTGTAAATCGGTGGATGGTTTCACTATCAGGATTTGTATCCATTCATTTCGATGACATTTGGAAAGTCGAGAAGAGCTGAAAGATGAAATCATGTTATCCCCATTCAATTTAGCATAGCGCTAAATTGGCAGTAGCTGAGTCAGCCAGCAGAAGTCTCAAGTTTGCTTGCTCTATGGGCTCAATTATGTGGAAGCAGTGGCGACCACCTGGATAATTTTATATTTTATTTTTTGGCTTCATGTACCGCTGAGCAACTTTCATAGGAATGAACAAGGTCCCACCTCAAAACTGTATTAAGGCCTTTTTATACACCAATTACTTGACAGCTCCCCAAAAGTGAAGCCAAAAAATCTACATCACACCCTAGTGGTTTGGCTGCAGTATAGGTCATAAGCCCCACCCATAAACCTCAATGTTAGATGGGACATCAAAGTACACATCCAATAAATTTTTATCCAAAGATGGTTTCTATCATTTTAGGTAGGTCTGTATGTTCAAGTGTTCACTTTTCTGATTAGTTTGGTTATAACGAGATAGTTATTTTATGCTTTAAAAAGGGGGCTTGACGTCATGATTGACAAATTTGTGCTAATAGATGTGCTTGCAATCAATGGCGCTGCTCGTGATTGGTCAGATGGTGGGAACTTGATACTGTGGAGATGGCTACTGTGCAGACTCTGGCTCCAAGTAATGTCATTAGCGTAAGATGGCAGCAGCTGTATTGAGAATACTCTAGCTTCATTTTTGTACAGTGAAAAGAAGTGGAGACGTGTTGTCCATCTATATCCTTATATACAGTCACTGCTACAGCCTCACAGAGCAGCATGGCTGTAGACTCTTGTGAACAGAAGGGTTACACTCTTCTAAGTGACCAACAAAACAGCTGTGTTGCACCTTTATTGGAAGTTATCCTGCCATACAAAAAACACAATAAGCATGACAGCACACTGGAATAATTTTAGTTTAGCCACAACAGCTATTTCTAATGATGTTTAATATTAAATTTAAGACTTTTTTAGGTAGCAGTTGTGATGGAACTATCCCTTTTTTTAGTGGATTAAAAATAACTCCCCTCGACAAATACATTTTCAATTTAAATGACATGCCTTTTTCTTCAGTCCGCAGATCCTCTCTTATCACAGACTTTGCCCAACTGTGCTTACGCTATTCAGTTTAAAGTAATTCCAAATTACCTTTTTGTGAAATAGGCTGTTAAGCTTCAACTTTACAAGCAGAATTGCCCAGACCAGCTCATTGTTCTCATCTGTAAACAAACTCTGTCCTCCACACAACGCACCGTAATGAGCCACATATTGACCATCATGCAATTTAAGTCATGCAGAATTTTCTCTGAACTGATCACTGTGAAATTAACTGCGATAACCACTGCTAATACTACATTCTGTAACAGTCTTTCTGTCCATGCACTTCATTATTTCCCCTTCTCACTGCTTTGAATGTGTGCTTATGGTACTGGAAGGGATTTCATGGGGAAATAAGCCTGAGAACTCCCAAATTAGGCCAAACACAAGCACAAAGCTCACCACTGGGAATACAGTTTAAAGTGCTGACAGTTTTGTTCTTTCTGAAATGAAACTCATCACAGCTGTTTCAATGAGAGAAATCCACACAAAGTTTTGCAATTAGAGTATTTCTTGGTTTACAGAGGATCTGGTTATTTTCAACATGGAATTCCCGAATTTGAAGAATACTGATAGAGGTTTAATGCATCGATGCAGGGATTTCTATTTATTCAGTTTCACAATACCCAAGAGCCTATTCAAGCATGGTTAATAGCCATATTTATAAAATAGCCAGAATTCATCAGTTTAAATGTTTTGTCAATGAGAAAAAAATTCTTATCAGTACAGTTGCAACTGGCCCCAAAGCGTCAGACCCGAAAAGGACAGTGCATTTGTTAATACTAATATCAATATTCCTCACAATCTTTGTGGAGCGGTGAGTGTGAATTGAGGTCTGCCTGATTGGTTTTCATTCTTAACAAGGGCTGTGGAGAGGCAATTTAATTTCTTCTCCTCCCTGCCTCCTGGGAGACTATTTTTTATTTTATTTTTGTGCTTTCCTCTCCAAAAAATGTCAACATGACTTTGTCAGCACTAAGCACATTCTCTGCTGTGACAGATATCACCTGACCCCAATTTATGAAAGGCACAGAAGAGACACATTCCTGTAGCACAATATGAATATATTATCATCCTGAAATGTCCTGTATTCAGCATTTGAGAATTATATTGAAGGATGTGCTGGAAATCCAAGCAGCCTTCACTTAAATAAGACAAAGGTACTCTACCTGGATGCAAAAATAAAACAGGGCTCATGAATACTCTTAACGCACAGTTGTCGCTCAATCTGGTCACAGAAACTGTGATGCGACTGTCAAGCTTAGATTAAATGGAAGTATCAATCAAAAAGGTGCATCAAAAAAAGTGCATCCAAAAATAAATAAATTTATAAAAAAGCTTTTACTTCCAGATGGCTGAACAGTGAGATCCCATCTCCTGGCTGACGCTGCTGACATATCTGTATGGAATTCCTGTCTCTCCTTTTCAACACAACAGCCAGCCCTAAGTTCAAATGCAGCCTATCTTCCTGATAGTGCAATGTCATTATGGCACCAATATTAGCGATGTGAGGAAGGATCTCTGCCTTTCTCAGCTAAGCAAGGAAAACAGCAGTTATAGAGCAACCTTCTTTCTCCCTCTAATGGTGTTTTCTGCCACTCAGAGAGAAGTGCCTGGATAATGTTTACTGAATTCTGTTCTCAACAACAGCCATAAAAGCAAACAACATTGGTTTTGGACTGAAACCTCGAGCAGGCAAATCTATATGTTACATAAACACACAGTGCAACACGCGCACATGAATACGTGCACAGACGAAACATCTGCAAAGGTTTGGCTGTCTGTGTATGCATGTGCACATGTATACGCACACAAACACACACACACACACACACACACACACACACACAAATTGCATTCAAAAGACATCTGCCATCATGTGACCACGAGGCATTCAGATGCTACCCTCCAATGAATATAAAGTATAAACACTCCTACAAATTCTCCACCCCTGGCCTCTATTTCATGCCATTATCTTGGCATAATAAACACATTAGCTTCTCCCTACCCAATTCCTGCTCCTAAGATGAATCTTTCCCCACTATATAAAATAATTTGCCAACATTATATGTGCTGATGAATAATTCATGAGGGTTCATGGAGAGTTTCAGCCCCATCTGAGTCCTGGAGGAGGCAGAGCTGACAGACACGCAGGTTCTACAGTTGGACCGGCTCTCAGGAAAGAAAGTGGAGGATTTACTGAAAAATTCTTCCTTTGAAAATGATATACAGTCCCCTATATTTACTCTGAAGGGTACTTATTCACACAGGCATGAGGGCAGTTCAAATGAAGATACAGGATCATTTTATCTCTATTGAATTGTCATAATTGGTTCAAGTGAAAAGATTTCTAAGCTGCTCTGTCTGGACTTGGGTTTCCTGTATCCTATAAATACACTACAGACTTTAGCAGTACTAATCTTTGGGGAAAACAACATCTTTGATTGTGATACAACAAAAATGAAATTCAACTGTGAATGTCATATGACACTTCAGTGTAGGTGTCAGCAGGGGGAACAGAGTTTGATTCTGAAACTTTCTTTCACTGAATTGGTCCTCTCAAAGTGCTTTTGACAAGTGATAGTACCCTAAACTACTTTTGTGCTTCAGTACTTTCCAAAATTACCTACATGAGCTTCCTTAAGGAGTACATTTACATCCCCTGAAGATCCTGTCTTTGCTGACCTCCAGTGGTTTAACTTTTCACCTTGCTGCAGAGAATTACGGATTAAAGGTTTGCTGGGGAATTTTCTTCTAAACAAACAATAAACTTGAGATCTAAATTTGTGAAGTGTATTTCCTTCCTCATAAAACATTTGCAAAGTTGATATTTTAAGTATTAAGGGTTCACAGTGGGCTGGGTCTGACCTGTCTTAGGGCAGCAACAGAAATTCTGCTGATCCAGCAGGGAGTTTGCACAGGCTGACTTCGATTTGCTAAAGGGTGAAGGTCTGTGTCCTCAGACCATCTGCCATTTTTAGCTTTCCTCCTTTGACTTTGATTTTCTTTAAACAGATAAAACATCATGTTACTCATAGATGACCACAATAAAAGTGGAAATGTCTATTCACCTCAGCATTTGAATTATATCAACTATATAAAAATTGACTTGTTTTCCCCACCCCTAGTATATATCCAAGTTTACTAGCTCCTTTAATGTCTTTGTTGGCACACTGCAGCATATCTTACTGCCACCTGTTGACCAGTGAAATAGTGTGACACCGTTGTAAAGACTACGTATCATGTCCTCGTGCACAATATAAACAAATTGAGCACCCATTCACATAACTAGAATTACTACTTCATGGTTGTATGCCTCCATGCATGTGTCAAGCTGCATAAATTCTTAAGTTATGGCCAAAAACATTTGTGAAGTCATAGTGACCCTGACCTTTGTCCTTTGACCACTAAATTCTAATCACTTCATTCTTGAGTCCAGGTGGACATTTGTACCAAATTTGAGGAAACTCCCTCGAGGCCCTCTTCGGATATTGCATTCAAGAGAATGAGATGGATGCAAGGTCACAATAGCCTTGACCTTTGACTGCCAAAACTCAATCAATTCATTGTTTAGTCCAAGTGAATGTTTTTGCCAGATTTTGAAAAATAAAAAAATCCCTGAAGGTGTTCTTGAGAAAACGTTTTCACAAGAATAAGACAATTGAGGTCACAGTGATCTTGACCTTTGACCTATGACAACCAAAATCTAATAACTTCATCCCTCTGTTTAAGTGGATGTTTTTGTCAAATTTGAGGAAATTTCCTTGAGGAAGTCTAGAGATACCTCGTTCAGAAGAATGGGATGGATGTACAGTCATACGGACAACCCAGCAACATATTGCCTGTGGCCATGACTATCGCCCGGCTCACAGGCATTAAAACAGCTTGAAAGTGTTACTAGAGATGAGAAGCCTCATGTCCACCAAAGACTTTGGGCATAGAACCAAAATTAACCCCTATGGACATGTACTTAGATCATAGATCACTTCAGTGTTTCCAGAGAAGACAGTACTCTTAAAGGGCCAGTGTGTAAAATGGGTTTAAAACCGTTGAAAACAGTGACATCAGTGGTCAAATTCTAGATTGCAGGGCTCACTCGCTCACCCCTCCCGTCGGGTAAATGACGGTGGCCTCGTAGGGACAAAAAGGCTTGCGCAGACGAGTTTTTCAGGAGTAGGTCTATCTAGCGACGAGGTGAATGTTTATTTAGAAATCTAAACCATGTTTTGATATTGTAATGAATTGTAATGAAAAGAGACCAGAGTAGCGTTTGGGAAAAAGTCCGTTTATTTGAGCACTCTAAAAAAACTCCGGTAACACTCCAGGAGGTAAAAGACTCCGTCCCAAACTCTTCTAGCGTAACACACACACTTAATACACACATACTCGTTTACAGTACCTAGCGGGGACCCCCTCCCCTCTCTGCTCCACCAATCTCCAGCCTGCACACTGACTGACAGAAGTAGCCTGTAAACAGAGCTCAGCTGTTTATTTAGCCTAGCAATATCTCCGGACTGTAGCAGCTGCAATGGATGACTTTGAACGCGATTTTGAAGAGTTTCTTGTAGCGGACACAGACCCAGAGCCATACCTGTTTGAGCCAGAGTACACAGATGAGGAAATCTATAGGATGCTGAGCGGGCAAGGAGAGCGGCTGAATCCTCCGCTCCCATTTTGCTGCACAGAATGGGATTCACTGCTACCATCGTTGGGGAGATATATCATCAGGAGGAAAAGCGCCACAGAGAGGGCATCACAAGGAGTGAAGTTGCGTCTTCTTTCCTCGCAGATGACGGTTCAGGTTCATTCTCTCCTGTTGCGTGGTCAGTGTGGTCCATTCGCAAACTTTATAACTAAAAAAACTTTTCACTACTCTCTATCGACGAACTACTAACACTCTCTGCTGTTTCCTCCTCCCTCTTCCTTCCTTCCGCTGTCTTAGTTGGTTTATTTATACACGCGAAACGCATTCTCTGGCTCTGGATTGTCCGCTCGGTCTGCCGTACATACATGGCAACGCAAGATGGCGATCTCTCTAAAGCAAGGCCCTTGCTATATATATATATATATATATATATATATATATATATATAAAAGCATAATTATAAGACTACGAAAACCAAACAAATTTTATTTTATAGCGATTATACACTTATATAAACATATTAATGAGTAGAATATTCAGATTCAGATTCAGATTTGATAATAAACCATGCCAAATATTACACACTGGCCCTTTAAATGTGGGTAGGGTTGTTGTCACTCATTGCTTAGTCCAAATTTCGCCACATTTCCTCATCACCAGTGATACAGAGGAACATCTGTACTTTGTTTATAGTCCTCAATGCTCAAAGGTCCAATAATCACTGAAGCGTTATGTCATTCAAGAGACAATAATAACAAATATAATGGTCAGAGTGGAGTTGATATATTAACATTAAAGGTGTGTTGATTGATTCACCTTGTCAACTTATGCACTGAGTAACCTTAGAAGTAAACGTTCAACTTTAAAAGTTGCGGGTAGCTGCTGGAAGTTGGCATAATGAATTAAATTATTTTTCTCAGTCTACAGCTGCTACTCGAGGCAGCAATTCCTTTCATTTTATAGCAATAGTTTACTATTGTATGAACCAGTATGAGCAATGGTTGCATAACTTTTAAAACCACCATCAACTCAGTCCTGAGCAAGAGTGCGGGTTTACTATTGACCAATTAATGGACTGCAGTGTTTATAGCTCCACCTTTTAGTACCAATTCACTTTATTCGGAACTCGAACAGAGGGTTGCAAAAAATAAGGGCAGATCTATCTGTACCATCTCCAACTTTTCACAATAGAAACAATAAAATAACTTTTCTAATGCGTACCAATTGAACTGAACTGGGCTATTCAGTGGAAACGGGGCTTAAAATACCACAGAGAACCTTTAAACTGCCAGCTAACAAACTTGAGAAAAAAAATGTCACGGTACAAATGTAACAATGAAATCTGAAGTGTCCATATGTACAGATATAAATGGACTTAGTGTAGGAAATGCCACTCTTCTATAGGTCATGGCTTTCTTCGCCTCTGTCTCAGCCATTATTTTTATATAGCAGGAAACCTTGTCATGTGTTATTGCTGAAATGAGATATTGTAATTTACTTTTATGGTGTATCTGCCTTTTAGTCTTCTGTTTGAGTTATTGTTTTCCAACCTTTCCCCGCATGCTGCACAGTAACAACCAGACATTAAGAGTCACAGTCCTTTTTTTTGTTTATAATAAACTTGCTTTTAGCAGGGGTTATATCTGTCTATATTTGTCAAGATATATTATTAAATTAGACCCAGGAATGCAATAAAAGTCTCAATGTTTTTCCCAACATTCTTTATGTTTAAAGGTTGTAGGAGGTTGTGGGTGGATGTTACAACTTTAGTTTTGTAGTATTACAGGAGGTAGCTGCTTGAAGGCAATCACATTAACATTGTTATCAATTAAGTTAATGCTAAAGTAGCTCATGATTGAACTTGATTCATTTTAAATTTACAATAACCAGATGTCAAAACAACAGGGTCAGAGCACTTCACTGTGCGAGCACTGCACACTCAGGTATGATTTTACAGGAATCCCAATTTATTAAACAATCCTCCACTCTGAGCACATTCCCCAACAGCTGCTGTACGCTGCTCACTCTTATTGAGTACTGATTGAATAAATATGTCAGCTTTAATCAGGTGTTGCAGTAACACTAAGCCTGAGGCAAGCTCTCTCATAAACAGTGGCAATAAGCTCAGAGGGTGTAAACTTCCAGTGGAGCTTATGTACAAAAATGATGCACACACAAATTTCCTCACTGAGTCTTGTATTTATAAAAACACAAATCTGACGTGTGAACAACAACCCCTCTCCCCTCTCTTGTACATTTTTACAGCATGTATTGTCTTCTTTTCCCAAAATAACTGAGTTGAGATGTTTGTCAGAAAGTTGGGTAAAAAAGGCCTCACAGTGTATTTCTATTCCCTGGTAGGCTGACTGAAACATGTTTACAGAGTGTTAGGGAGATATTTAAAGTTAGCAGTATGTTTATCCAGCACAGCACATTTGTTGTGTTTTGCTGAAGTAAAGGTACAATATACAGTATCAGTTAAAAGTATAATGATGAGGTCATGAAGATAAAATCTGAATTTTCCCTTGGGTGACTTATTAGTTACTGTTTGGTGATGGCTTTGCTGCCTTTAATTTAAAGTTCCCCGTGAAAGTGTCACTGTACCTACAGCAAAGGTATCTTAGTAAAGCTTTATACCATGAAAAAAATTACACTACATGCAGGGTAACACAGGTCACAGGGACTCCTCAGTAACTGCAGTTCTGTATTTCATATGTGTTTCTTAGGTGCTGTTAGTTTATTTTAACCCTTAGAAGAAAACATTCAGCAATACAAAGAAAAACTGTAATCTCCTCTTCACCAACAGTTAGAACCCATTTCAAGAAATAACATTTCTTTCACTGCTATTGTTATTTTTCAGCGTTAAGAAGTGAATATATTATTAGTATTGACAGATTTCAGGTTTTTTCTTGAAGAATGACTGTGCTGCATCGCCTTCCATCTTTGTCAAATGGTAAACCCTATGCAAGACACAAATCAGTCCTTACCTCGTGACCACTTCTTGTGTAACTATGACAACACCTAAATATGATTAAGTCGCAATGTACTGCTGCAAATAATTGCTAACTTTAAATGGAACTCAGGAGCTTGTGGTTACCACAATGGTTGCCATGCACACAATATGCTTGGCATTCAAGTAAAGTTGTGAGAGCACTACTGCAAGACAATGGAAACATAGACGCTACTGTCAACATCTAGAGACCACAGAGGCTAACAGTTCAGCTAGCTAGCACACGGGTCACATAATGCAGGAAATGCAATGGCATGACACAGGAAAAAGACGAGGCCATAGGGAATTTTGACATTGTCCTCAGACGTATCATAAAATCATACTGAACTCATTATGACTAAAAATTACAATATACTTACTTATTATCTACCAAAAAAATTAACGCCCATGGCCTCCTCCATTTCTGATAACATCAGCAAACACATTGTGAACTTTGAAAACTCCTGAACTCGGAGCTTTCAGAAAATGTCAACTTACGAGGTTGTAAGTACTTCATATGGACTCTTCTTGTCAACACGGTAAACATGACCCCATTTTAACACAGCAAATGACAAACTTCAGTCACAACTACTAGCGGCATGGCTCCAGGGAGGGCAATGTCTAAATAATATAATGCCATAAAATGCTGTACAGACAGTCATGGTTTTCCAGTAATGTACAAAACAAACCAACCACAGACCAAGATATAAAGAAGACAGTACAAAGAGTAGCCAATAGGTATCCTGAGCCTACAATACAATTAAAATGATCAGATGACCAACCTCAGTACGTCAGAAAATATCTCAACAGTGACTGATCAGATAAAAATATTGAACAGATCAAGTATGAATAAATATGTAAACATCCAGATACAAACAAAATAATGACATAAAAATTGTAATGTAATGTAATAATGTAACCTATTGACTACTGGAAGAATCTCGTTTCATTTGGGCAGACAGTCTCAAAACGTTTAAGAGGGGCCTCTGCAATGCCAGAGCAAACGCTACTATCAGGTAGCTCTAGTAAATCATTAAAAACCCTCCAGCTAATTCAGAATGCAGCAGCACGTGTACTAACAGGAACTACGAAACGAGATCATATTTCTCCTGTTTTAGCTTCTCTGCACTGGCTCCCTGTAAAATCCAGAACTGAATTTAAAATCCTACTGTTAACTTATAAAGCTCGAAATGGTCAAGCTCCGTCATATCTTAGAGAGCTCATAGTGCCTTATTATCCCACCAGAACTCTGCGCTCTGAGAACTCAGGGTTACTCGTGGTCCCTAAAGTCTCCAAAAGTAGATCAGGAGCCAGAGCCTTCAGCTATCAGGTTCCTCTCCTGTGGAATCATCTTCCTGTTGCGGTCCGGGAGGCAGACACCGTCTCCACATTTAAGACTAGACTTAAGACTTTCCTCTTTGATAAAGCTTATAGTTAGGGCTGGCTCAGGCTTGCCTTGTACCAGCCCCTAGTTAGGCTGACTTAGGCCTAGTCTACCGGAGGACCACCTATAATGCACCAGGCACCTTCTCTCTCTCTCTCTCTCTCTCTCTCTCTCTCTCTCTCTCTCTCGTGTCCTATTACTGCATCTTGCAAACTCGGCCATTCTGGATGTCACTAACTCGGCTTCTTCTCCAGAGCCTTTGTGCTCCACTGTCTCTCAGGTTAACTCGTATTGCAGCGGTGCCTGGATAGTGTGAAATGTGTGGTTGTGCTGCTGCCGTGGTCCCGTCAGATGCCTCCTGCTGCTGCTGTTATCATTAGTCATACTTCTACATACTTCTTGTGTTATTATACACATATGATTATTGTCACATATGTATACTATCAGATATTAATATATACTTTCAACATATTGTACCACAGTAGCCAGAACTATAATTATAATATTATTACTTTCATTAATGTTGTTGTAAGCTACTGTCATTACCGTCTGTCCTGCAACTCTCTCTGTCTCTTTCTGTCTCATTGTGTCATACGGATTACTGTTGATTTATTATGCTGATCTGTTCTGTACGACATCTACTGCACGTCTGTCCGTCCTGGAAGAGGGATCCCTCCTCAGTTGCTCTTCCTGAGGTTTCTACCATTTTTTTCCCCTGTTAAAGGTTTTTTTTTTTTCCCTTATCCTCTGTGAGGGTCCAAAGGACAGAGGGATGTTGTATGCTGTAAAGACCTGTGAGGCAAATTGTGATTTGCGATATTGGGCTTCATGAATAAAATTGATTGATTGATTGACTATCTTGACCCTCTGCCTTTTCCCATGGAGCCACCAAGAGGTTGACATTTGTGGTGTTGAGTGAAATGTCCCAACACTGTGTATGGACTGTCAGATTTGGTACACTGGTCATTTGTGAACTCTGCAGAATTAACTGGATTGACTTTGGTGATCCTCTGACTTTTCATCTAGAACCACTTACAGGTCAAAATTGTATGCAAAAACTAATGACTTCACATAAGCCCAAAGTGTGCACTGTATTTAGTGCTAATTACTAAATTTTAGCATTCTAACCTGCTAAGCACCACAGTGCCAAAGTGGGTGCAGACTCTTACTGGTAAATATAAGTAAAAGACTAAGTTTTGTTTCAGTGTGACTTTTTTATGGTCAGAATAAAGAATATTTGGGGTTGAATCTATGCAAGGTTTTTGACTTAAGCTTCAGAGTTTTTAATTGTTGCAGCTACCGAGGAATATCATCCTTTCTTTTGATTAGGGGAATTTGATCTTTGGACTCACCAAACAGTGACTGCCACATTATGTGCTGTCTAATTGTTTCTCTCTGTGGACCACCATGAAATTGACCAGTTTGTCTTCCTCAGATGTCACACCATATTCTTCCTCTTCTTCTTCTTTTTATTATTATTGTTAAAAAATACTTTTCAAAATGGAAAATGCAAGTTTGTATATAACCTGGACAGTTTTAGTGCACAGCATGCGTATACAAACAAATCATGCCAACAATACAATTGAACAGAGGACAAGTAATAATGCAAGAAAAGGAAGAATCGTGTCGGCTTTGCAATGCCTTTGTTTTCAATTATTACAACAAAAACAACAAAGTTCTGAGACTGTGCTGATATTATGGATGGGTGAATACATTAAAGATTCATCAATGTCAAAAGTTTATTCATCCATTATCAAGCTGTGCACATACAGTGAGTAAAACCCAACACGTCAGATAATAGCAGACACAGACAAGAGAGACAAAAACCAAGAGCCAAACTGGCTGAAGATTTGGATTTAAATTGCTCCCTTTACTCTCTGCAAGCCTTCAAAGGGCAACACTCACTCTCACAGATTCACTGATTTGCTGTTTCTGCCTCAGTAGCAATAACCTTCAGGTCAAACTCCTCTCTTCTTCCTTCATGCCAGCATGTAACTGTGCAACCCTCACCTTAACCTCCACAGAACTCAGCACAAATTTTTTTAAATAAGCTAAGTTGCAGCTGTACTCAATGGTAAACAAAGATAATCTGAGTGCCAAACCTGAACACAAGTGCAAGACTATACTACTACAGAGGGTAGAATTTATGGATTCAGATCAGTCAACATCGACCCTGGACATCTGGCGGACAACCACAGGTGGGCATAAACACAGACCAAAGTCAACCCTGGCATTACAACTGAAAAACAGGTTTGAACCATTCCTAAATCTCAGTGATATGTGGAGGTGACTACATATAAGTTTAGATATGGGAGTATTAAGAATGTAAGCTGACAGAAATTAGCAAATAAGAGATTTTAAAAAACCCTGAAGAGACGTTTCAACCTGTAACTCTGGTTGTGGGAGACATCCCTGTCAGAAACATTAATGGTAGGACAATTAAAACAAACTGCTTCCCACGTGGTATGATTTGTGAAATGAAAGCGAAAAAGGATGAATAAACACCCCCAAAATTAATCAAAATATCTGCATGTGAGGGGCCAATTATGTTTTTTTACAGAGAGCAGTCAGAGGTGCTAAAGCACAATTTTGTTGAGCTGTTAAACTGTGTGGACAGCCTGGTCTCACCGGGCTTTTCACCAACTCCAGTGTAGACCCATCTGTGCTTAATTTAATTTGAACGTACTGGAACGCACCAGGATCTTTTCAGAAAAGGCCCTGGTGCGTTCCGGAAATAATTTGCATGGGTCTAGAACTTTTCACATCTAAAAACTACATATTGTATGGCTGATGTCACTAGTGTTGCAGGGTGGAGTACCATAGTACTACGGTGCCTCATGTACCACTACTGTGGGATAAGTTCAAAGTCCAATCGCAAGAGGATGAGTGTCCATGCGCCATCCAATAACGGTGTGCTCTGGTCAATAACGGAGCGTGCTGGCCACCTGGCACTCAATATGCTACTGTAGTGGTTTGTTTTCCAGACGTGAGTATCTTTGAGCAGTGAAAGTTATTATTTATTTCTATTTACTTGTCGGTTTTCCACAGAGCTCTACGTGCCAGCATTTTACTCGCATTTGCGACTAGAAATAGTTTTGTGCGAGCAAAATAAATCATTCAGCATGCTGTTCAAGTACAGATTTCAACCAGCAGCAGAAACGAATGGCGAATCTCGCCGGTTGTGGGTTGAACGGGGGTCACAGACAGGAATACGGCGGTCAAATAGCCTATGGTGGCTCCGTGGCGCAAGATAACGGCTTACCGGCGACAGAGAAGTCCGACTCCAGGTCCAGTAGCCTAATTTCCTCTTTCGTTGGCGTCATGACTGCCCTGTAGCACCTGGACAGCCGAGCCGTGGCGGCACACAGGTATGTGGCGTGTCAGAGGAGAAACAAGCGTTCACATTTCTCTCTCTGTGTCAGGTAATGATCCACAAACCTCACCACACTTTAGGGACTGTTCTTTACTTATGAAGGGACTGTTCTTTACTTGTCAGAGGAGGAGGGTGGCTGGTTGATTTTTTATTTTATTTTATTTATTTATTTTATTTTGATCCCCCCTATGTTAATCACTTATTGATGCTCTTTTTGAAGTATGAATAAGTCAATAAGTAATTCATTCCATTGAAATAAGAACTGATGTATTATAGAAAAGCGATTTATCTTTTTATAAATGACAAAAGGCACATCTGCCTCATTTTTGCTGAGGTATCATGATACTACTCAGAACCGTGATACTTTCACTGGTATCGTACCGTGGGTCCCAATTTTGGTACCGTGACAACACTAGATGTCACAACCATTCCATTTGGAGTTGCGCAGTGAGACGGCTCGGGTGCCACTTTTGGGAGTGGGGGAACACTGCTCTCTCAGAGGCCCAAAGTGTTCCCCTACTTCTAATTTTACAAATTAAGCACTAGACCCACCCATATCATTATTAGATGCTCAGAGCAATAGGCATAGAGTGTGAAAGTCTACTCAGGGTGGATGGGATCAACAAACACCAGACTTTGATTCAAGAGAGCGGTGTTGGAGGCCAACAAACAACAACATTGTTTGCAGCTTTTGTGCCATTCAAAGCTGGGTGTTTTGTAGCAACACACCACTGCTTTTCCAGTTGCATTTGTGTTACTCAAAGTTTTCTATTTTTAAGCAACATTTGCAGTCTTTTCCTAGTCATAACCAAGTTGTTTTGTTGCTTAAACCTTACCACAGACCCCTTGCAAGAGTCGCCTCACATGACTAACATCAACCACAATCTTTTCCTAACCACAACCAAGTACTTTTGTTGCCTAAACCTAACCTCCAACCCCTTTTTACTGCTGTGTTTGTGGCACTTAAAGCCAGGTGTCCTTTTAAGCAACATCTGCAATCTTTCCTGAACCATTACCAATTTGCTCTGTTGCCTAAATACCTAACCACCACAGCTTCTCTACCACCATCACCTTCCACGTCAAGATACAACACAAAAGGCAGCCCCTGCTGCCATTTTAGTAACGCCCAGGGGCTTCTGCCCAAATGGCAAAGTATGACGAGTAGGGATAAGATAATTTTATGTTCCTCTTGACAAACTGTAAACCCAGTTTATTAGTGGACCACGGCCAACAGTCAACAGAGGGATGAACAGGTTCAGCAGATTCATAGAACTCAACACATGGATCAGCATCAACTACATGGCTAATTCAAATGTGTTCTGTGGACGTGGCATGTGTCAGGGTAGATGGTCCGTGACACCCATCAGCTGGGTGTAGGATGATGGACCCTGACTAATGAAAGCATTGGTGCCACCAATTCAAAACATCAGCATGCTGACAACCTGCTCATTGATAAGCCTCCTGATTCCACCTCCCTTCACTCTCCCCTCCCCCCTGCCTTGCCCCTTTTGGGATTCACTGATAAAATGGAAGCACTAGCTAACACTACCGTTAAATTCACCCCCTGGTCACTGCCACTTCCTCTGCCTTCACCCAAACCAAGCACACTGTGTAACACCGACCCTGCTGATAACGACGATGGCAAAAAGAGGGAACAGCATTCTCCTGCCTGGGCTGGCGAGACTGATAAGGCCAGCAAGGTCATCAAAAGTTTGCCTCATTGGTTCCCCCCTGCCTCCCTTCCCTTTTAGGGACAACTCTGACAAACTGAGATCAGAGATTAAGGAGCTGCATGTGATGTTAATGGATGCCCCAAAGCTGCAATACAAAATCTTGGAATTACTGACATTCAGATCAGCACCAAGCAAACCTGCCTTGCATCAGTGCAGATGAGAGAGGATGTCTTAACAGACAGGATAACTGCCTCACGTCTACTACCCCCAATATGTCTCTTCTTTCTCCTATTAGACGTAGACATACTGCCTCATACTGTGGCCCCTACCAATGCTCAGACACAGACTCTTGGACTTCCCAGCTCTGTTTGGTATGGAGTAACAAGAACAAAATGCACCCAACTAACTCTGCAATTTTAACAAATGTGGTATGGTCTGAGAGGAGGTGTGGTGTTTATTTCCTCATCCAAGGAAATTAGGTTTTCAGTTTTGTTTTTTCATTTTTTTGTCAGAAACATTACAGAAAAACTACTTGCCCAATTTTCATGAATATTGGTGGAAGGGTGTAGCATGGGCCGACGAAGAATCCATGAGATTTTGGAGCAGATCTGAATCACAATCTGAGTTTGGGCAGTTGGCCATGGCAGAGGTCTGTACACTATGAGTGCATGAGGGCTGTATCCGACTCAGATTTGACTGTTTATTATGAATATTCAATGCTTAATTTTTTTTTTTTCATTAAAATTTTTAAAGTTTGAACAAAGCTCAGTGTGACGGTGGCATTCAGTAAACGAGCTAACAGTGCTAACGACAGATCGGAAATATATAACATTTTTTGCCGACACCAGATGTCAAACAAAAGCCAGAGACTGTGTTGTATTAAGTATCTGCGAGCTGTAAATTCACTACTTTCAACAAAAGAAGATAATGTTATCTTGGAGCCTTTCGATGAAAAGTTTCTCCTCCTCAGTGCGGCTGCATCACGTCTGCAGTTGTTTTTTTTCGTGTTCGTGTTAAATCAGACAGTGAGAATCTTGTGTTTCTGGAATAGAAGCAGAAATATGTTGTGATTGTCAACCTAAAATGCTGTCACACTTTTCTCACAGAAAAAAAACTTTATTAAATCTAAAGCATAAATGACGTCATGCAGGCTTAATTTGACATCAAGTATTGCTATCGGCAGTTCCTTCTGTACCTGGAGTAGATAAATTGTTGCTGTTTGTATTTAATAACAATCTGACAGGTGGGAGAAACACTGTTATCAAAGAGAAGGACGGTCAAAACTTTGCACTTCCGACTGTGTTCTAATGATGTGACAGAACTACTATCAGAAAAGGGTTGCAATTTTATCATAAGATATTTTGACGTGGCCGTGACGCCTGTGATTAAGGCGGATAGCATGAGATAAGCAGTAATGGGCTGTCAGTGTATTATCTAGTGTCAGGGAAAGGTGATGTAGGAGTAGGAAGGAGCAGCAGGAGACGGGGGGAAGAGAGAGAACAATATCATATGGAAGAAAAGTGCAGCTGACAGTTCCATCTTTTCCTGAGGCCAATAATGCTGTTTTATAAAATAGATTTACAGGCACAAACCAGACAAAACAGAGAGCAGAAATCATTTGCAACCAAAATGAAGCTCAACAGAACCCTAAAACACCAGCTGCTCGGGCTAATTTACTAAAGAGGAGATAAAAATATTCAGAATAGAGAGTATATTTTCACGAAAGGTAACAGCACTGCAGACCTTCTTTTATTTATCTCCATCTCTTATTTACCAACTTGTAGTCTCTGGCCACGGCTGTCTAATCGTAAAAGTCCCTCAATTTTCCACATGCAGTGGGAGTGAACACAAATCTTTCACTGCTTACATTTTAAAGATTGTTTCCAGATGTGTCAGTACACAAGCCTTCCTGGTAGCCTATTTGTGAAGGGACTGCAAACAATTAATTTGATTTACTGTAAGATGATTCACAAATAGAAGAGGAAATGATTTTCCCTTTGAAGCCACATTGTGTACTATAACTGAATGGATGTGTGTGATCCCTCTGTTAAATATTACTCTGCAACTATTCATTCCACTGTAAACTAATGTCATCTGTTTATAAGACATTTAATGACAGATCATAAAATAACTTTTTAGAGATACTTTAATGTGAGTTAAATTATAAACATGCTTATATGCAACATATTTATAATGTGTAACAGGCTCCAATTTATGATTTTTTAAAAAAAAACAACAACAACATGATTAAACATGAACAAAATAAGTTTTCATTAACAAGCACAAACTGCGACTACAGTGAGGGTGTTACATACACTTAGTGCAGCAGCTGCTACCACAATTAATGTGATTATGTGCCAAGCATAATGTTAATTTAGTGTGTAGTTTCTATTTAAAACATATTCTCTATTATGATGTGCAAGACAATGCACATTATCATAATGGTACATAAAAAGAAAGGTGTGAAAATGGAACTTCAATTGAAATGTCACGAGTAGTGTTGAAATAGAAGGTGTGACCGTGAACAAATAACCAAACTACAATATCCTCTCTTGTATGATTATTGTGGTTGACCTAGTATTTAATGTAGTAACTGTTTCTGTTCTCTTCCAGTTTGCAGCTTCTTTATGCTTTTACTTCCAATAAACAACAATACTAAATATAAAGTTATTTACAATGGCTTGCGTACTTGGATGGCCACATTTTTTTATCCTGACACAAGTAAAGCTTTTAAAAGCACTGACAGTATGTGATAGTATATTATTTTTACACATGGTGAGGCTTGTTTACATTTGTTGACAATGACATTTTTTGTCTTCAGGGCACAGAAGACTTCCCCTGAGTTATGATGCAATATCACAAGGATCTTGTGTTTCCATCTCTGGCAAGAGCAGTGCAAACAGACACTGTTTGATCAGGATGTCTTCCGGTTTCCATCCTGAATGTGTGGTAATTAGAAATATAAGTGGAACAGAAGTGGTGTTAAACTGTAAAACCGACAAATGAAAAAAAACACTAATATGGCCTCCATGCAGAAGATGATTGGAGTACAGTACAGGTTAAGCCAAGTAGCCTGGATGCCCCTCTCCACAGCCACATCATCCAGTTTCTCCTCAGGGACCCAAAGGAATTCCCAAGCCAGATAGGATATATAATCCTTCCAGTGGTAACCCTCTAGTGTCTTCTCCCAGTGGGGCAAACCCAGAAAAGCTCCACAGCAAGGTGTCCAGGTGCCCATACTAATCAAATGCCTCAACCACCTCAACTGGCTCCTTAAACGTAAAGGAGCAGCAGTTCTAGTAGAGCTCCGCACCCTCTTTCTACTCACACTCCATGTTACCCTTCTTCATGACCAAGATACATTCAAGAATTCCTTTACTTTTACCCTTCACTTTTCAGACACCCAGACAAAAGTGGGTAAGCCACCCTTTTTTCCAGCAGAGTACCATGGCCTCACATCAGAAAGTACTGAGTGCAATCCCAATTCACACTGAAGTGCAAACTACTCCAGTGCATAGTGGAGGTCACGATATGATGAAGCCAAGAGAACAACTTCATCAGTATAACCTCAGATATGACTGTTCCATGAAATTTGAAAATATAATAAGTGACACAAACTCGGCCATGAGATTGGATTTGATTTGTTGTCGGAAATGGACACACAGCGTTCAATCAGGGTATACAAGGACTAGTTAGCTTCAATGAGCCAGGTAACACATATTCTCATAACATCCCCACAAAATACTCCAAAGGCCATAGTCATAAAACTTAGGTACTGGACATTTTACACTGACTATACTGTGACACATTCGCTGTCTAAAAGTGCTGATCTACACAAGCTGTTATTCTGAAACCACAGGCGATGCAGCTCTGCAATTAAATGCATTTGTACTCTGCAGAAGGAGTGGCAACAGAGAGCGTGGCTGTGCACTAGGGAGTCTGTATTGTTCTTGTGGAACTGGAGGCTGTGTTTGTGTTTTCCCTAGAGGTCTTACAGAGTGTGGACCCATGGGAGCCAAGAAAGTGAGCCTGTGGAGTGCCGCAACATCGACAACAGAAGCAAGATAAAGCAGGCTGAAACTTTGTGACTCAGGGACAGTGGAACAGAGAGTTTTGGACCCAATCTGAAATCAACCAGTGCAAAACCCACCCGGACCCAAGATGAATAGATTAACTTTCTTAAAGATGCAATCCAAAGAGAGTGTTTTGTTATATTGCTGCAGCTTTATTTCAGTATGAATTCTCTGTCTCTTTTTGGTTGCTTGTTTTTACCAATCCGATATTGTGTTCAAAATCTGAATTGTTGGAGCATTAGACCACATTTGCTTTAGCTTTAACCACATACATTTTTCAAAAATGATCAGTTCTTTCTTTGTATTCTAACAGTGCATGCTGCTACTTAACACTGACACATTTCTCTGGTTTGACATAGTTTGTTTTGACACAATATTAGGCAGATGTCATAGATCACTTGTACTGATTGTCCGCAGGGCCCAGCATATTCAGCATATTACTGTCAGTGCTAGCTTTTCCTGTGGTCAGTATAATGCCATAATGATAATGACCTGACATAACAACAGAAAGCTTAGGGCCATAAACACATATCTGGGCTTTGTATCTCCTCACAACCTTGTTCAAAGAGAATAATACTCACCACTACAGAGGCAGATCATGCCTTCTGGCTTCAAACATGACAGCAAAGCATCAGGCTGTGAATTCAAGAAGATGAAGAGACTAGTCCAGGTCCAAATAAGGTAACATCTACAATCCCCCCAGTTGTTAAAATAAGGTTTAATCACCGTTATGGGTTATTTTTTGTACTTGAGGCCAAGCAGTGCTAACACAGGTTAATTCCTCCTCTGTTTGATCTAAGTCAGTGTGATACAGGGAGGTATCCCAAATGGCTTAACGCCAAGAATGAATTCGGGCTGCTGAATCAAAATGCAGGACTGCTATAAGACTAGCTGCTAACAATATCTGGTGCTTCTTTAAGAGTTTAAATGTTCAGTTTTCATGATACTGCTCATACTCACTCTTCTGCCTGCAGATTGGGCTTATCTGTATCAGATTTGTACAGTATGTCTTGGCATTTTTGTGTCTTTATTTACACTCTGTAAAGCACTTGTAATAAATTTTCATCTGAAATCAATCTTTTGTGCACCACTCCCTGTAGGCTTTGAAAATGGCTCATTAACAGAGCAACTCTGGCTCTTGTCAGCTTGCAGCACTTCTCAGATGTCCATCTGTATGTTCGGTATGTTGCAGATGCTTATAGATTTGTCAAAATATGGCAAAATATGCCGTTTCTGGCTGAGCCTTTGATGGAAGCAATAGCTTGACATGGAAGCAGCATATTTTGTCATATTTGGTAAAATGATTGGGACATACTGAGCATACAGATGGACAACAGAGAAGTGGATTATGAGTGGTTAGAGAAGTTTTTAATAGACATTTGAATTGTTTTCCCATCATAGAAATGAGTGGAATCCATTGGAAATGTCTGAATACAAAGCTGACCAGTGACCACAGCTGCTATTCTTCCTCAATAAGAAAACTGAAAACTCTTAACCATAGAATTAAAAGTCTACAGGGGACATACAAGCACCAAGAAAATGTCATTTAATTCTTGTCACATGAAATGCCTTGTATGGAATTTTAATAATGTAATTTTATGACTTTATGGTAAAGTAGAATCTTGGCAACATGCTAAGGCTTTGTGTAAAGCTAAAATTGTTTAAAATATTTTGTGCCACTGATGCTAAATTTCTTCATGCACAAATCAAAAATGTGAATTGAAACAGGAAACGTAATGAGTGACATGACCAAACATAGACCATATTGCACCGCCCAGTTGCCAGAAGAAAATTTTGGCACTGTGTTTCTGCAAACCAAGGATACATATCATTTGTACATTTCATACCTATTATATTTTGTCATCGGTAGGTGAAAGGGATGTTGGATGGTGTGACGCCGAGGTAAGAAGGCCACCAAGTCGCAGTCCACTGTTTGAGACCAATAAACAAGACGCTTGTGGCATATCCATGTTTGTGCCACCAAATCTGGGTACCTAAAGCCAATAAATTATCTTTTCCTAACCTTAATCAAGTGTTTTTTGTGCCTAAACATAACCACTTGTTAACTACAGTGTTGAAGAAAGGTAAAGGTTCAACATATCTGCCACATATGAATGTTACAAATCCGTGTCTGCAGAACCTTCAATGCCAACATTTATCCTGGCGATTGTGTTGCTATTGCAGCATGCACAAAGAACAAGAAACACCAAAGGCAGCTCCAAAAAAAGACACACAGATTACTGCTCTCAAATCTAAAGAGGAGTGTGTGTTTGGGTGTCCAGCACAGGCGAGCATGTAAAGTCCATGCAGAGTGCCAGGATCAAACTAGCTTGACTGTTCCAAACCTCTGAGCCACTGTGACAACCCTTCACTTTTTTGAGTATTTCCCAGTATTTCCTCATGTACAATAAGCTTCATGTGGGGAAAAAACAGGTCTTACAAGTATCTGTCAGCAGGCGTACAATAATGGAAATACACACACTCCATGTAAAACCTATTAAAACATTACATGAACAAGGAGCTGAAAACAAGCAAGCAAAAGCAAAGAGTCGGTCTGATGAGCATGTTTTACAAGACGATCAGAATGAGCTTGTTCGGTGTCCCTTTGGGCATTGTGAAAGAATTACAAACATATTAGTGTAGTGTGTCTGCTGGACATCACTGATCTTATTCACAGCAGTCATTTTCTCTTGTTTTTCCACAATTAGGTTTTCAAATCAGGCTACCCCTGAGACAGTGGAACTTGATTGCATAAAAATGTATGGAGCAGAGCTTGTTGTGTTCACCCACAGCTGTGGATTTTAGGCTCCGCTTATTTTTCCTACAAATACTGTGCCGTCAGAATCAATATTTACAGAACGTGCAAAGATCTTTTTGAAAATTGATAACAGTTGGACAAGGCTGTTGGAGCTGTTTTGTGAATGTGTCTTTTGTTTTATTCAGAAATGCATTCCTCACTCCTTTTCATTTACTTCTACGGTCTTGCAGCCTGCTTCTGTTCACTGTAATATCAGGGAATGTGCTTCCTCTTATATTGGATCCTGTGGCCTCGGTGTAAGCAGGAGAGGGACATGAGTAGGACAAAAACCCTGAGGTGAGCCCAGAGCGAAAGATCACCACTGAGACATAACCCCATTTAGCCTCTACATCTGAACATTTCTGTTTCACAGGAAAAAGCAGACTCTCAGCCAAACGGAATGAAACGTTTAAAGTCTAAAAGATGGACAGACGACCCATACTCTTCACTGAAATATAAGCCCCACAGACAGTAACCCTAGCATCACAAATGTGCACCAGAGGTGGCCCATCAACAGCAGCACAGAAAATGTACAGTGTAAAAATAGCTGTGGAACCAGAGGAGCAATCAGTGGACTACATGTTGTGCGGAAACAAGTGGGGGGGCTGATTACCTCCAGTTGGTTCGCCCTGGGAAACTGATGCCAAATCAATTCTTCAAGGTGCACCTCTGACAAACATCCTGCAATGGTTTTACCAATTGGAGGAAATTCATGGAGCTCTTCCAAGGCCTAAGTATTCTGGCACTGAATTCAATCTGATGACTCTGTCATTGTGACAGCTGTGTCTGCAGAGACAGACAAATCTGGTGTGTTGTTTTAGGATTTGTCACTGTAACAACACATTGTCTGATGTTTCATTCCAGTTATACAGCAAAATTAAGGTAAATAGAGAGATTAAAATGGATGACAAGATAATAATAGGATAAATGATTGACTGAATCGTTTGTGTGTTCAGGAATGAACAGCTTCCATGCAAAAAGATGGGAACATCTGGACATGCCACAGCAGGTTTACAACAGACAAAGACATTTTATAATCAGTATGACATTCATTCATGACTGGAGAGACTGGAAAGCATTTGATTATTTGCTATATTAAAATGTAATATGTCGATTTATACAAAGCAAATGAAATCTGGTGAAAAGCCTGCCTCTCCAAACTCAAGGCTTCATGTATAAGACTCCACAGATGCACTGGGATAATGTATGTGAGGTAGATAAACAAATACTTTGCATCCTCTTTAAAATTCAATTCAATTGAATTTAATAAAACTTAATTCATCCTGAAGGAAATTCCTATGCTAGAGAATGCTTCAAATTACAGTTACAAAGTTTCAAAATATACAAGATATAAAGTGTTAAACAATAGAAGACAATAGAAGTAAGATACGTTTAGTACAAGAGTTACTAAAAATAACCTAAAACGGGGGGAAATGCAGATTGCACTTGATAAGCAACATATTGTATATAATATAACAATGAGAAGTAGTACTGCACATGACACTAACATGTGATCATGATATTGAAAAGTCATATTGCACATGATGTTGAGATGTTGAGATAATATAACCTGACATACAGTATGTTGTATCTTTGTAAAACTTACAGAATAAAAATGTTTGAATAGTGTTTCGCTGCCTAGAGTGAGTGTGTGGATTGAAACAGTGCCGGGTCCAGCAGAGTCTCAGAGGTTAAGTAAGCGAGCACAGAGGACGCTGCCCTTACACCGACCACTCTGGTTCTCCAGCTGCAGCTACATACAGTAGTAGATGCAGTATTCAAACCAAAACTGCTCAGATTTCTCTCTTTATGTTTTTTTTTTTTTCATATTATATAGCCTTAGAATACATATTCATTGTCAATTTAAAGCTGAATTATCCAGTGACCACTAAGTCAATGATTAAAAAGTTATTCTCTATTTAACACAATTATATTTTTTGCTGTGAATATGTGTAAGTTTACCATACAGAAAAGGAAGATGTACTCAAGTGACTTATACTTTGGTGGATGTACAAAGGTAACAGAACAGGCTATGGATAAAAACAAAAGTTTTTTACACAACTTGGCTGAGAGTCTGTTCCCTGAGCTATTTTTCAGGACCAAACATCATTTCTCTAAACCTGCAGTAACCATTTTTTTTCTTGTGGTCACTTGGGGGAACAAGCTTTAAACACAACATTGACATATTATCACCTTTGACGCTGGTTTGTTGACTAGTTAGCAAGCAGCTGCCTACTCACACATCCTGCGGACATGAAGCAACATTAACATTCATATTTGTAATTCCAGTTTTCTCCGTCTCTCTCCTGGCTGTTTTTTGGTCTCTACCAACACCTGAGGGAAATACCTGTGTCTTCAGCTGCTAAATGCTCCACTATGTTCACCAGCTTGTCACTTACTGTGTGTGTTTGTTGTTCGGTGCTGCGCAGGTAATGTACACTAGGGTTTTAAAGGACAACTAAGATATTTTTCAACTTGGGCCCTATTTCCCCATGTGTATGTGTGTGTATGTTTCATGGGTACAACAACTAAAATTGGTTCAGTATTGAGGGAGGCGGATGCAGGGGGCACATGCGTCCAGTATAAGTTTGCGCATTAAAAGTGCTTTTTTTCACCACTGACCAGTTCAGATCACCAGTGATATCTCTGTAAATAGCACAGTAAGCGTTTCCCTTACCTCTGGGCTGTGCGACATCACCTCACGAGAGCTTTGCTCCACTGTGTCTGTAGCTCTCTTCACTCGTGGAACAGCTGTTTTCTTGAGAAAGAGGTGTTTCGGGATTGGATGTCTTCTCTTCTTCAGCTGGCAGTAGTCATCTTGGGAGAAGTTAGCAGTGCAGACCCGATGGTGGTGTCTGGACAGGAGTGTTAGCATCCATTTGTAGCACAACTAGCCACAACTTCAGAATCTCGCCGTCCGACATAGGCAGCCTATGAAAGCTATACGGGGTGTTGCGCGACATCCTGTTCTTGTGTTCGGGAAAAAGGCCCGTTGATTTGAGCATTCCAAAAACTCCGGTTACACTCCAGGGGGTAGCACGAAAAAGACTCCACCCTCCGACTCTTGTAGCGTACCAGTGACCCCTTACGCATTACACATTGTTGTTATCTATTGTTATTACAAATATATTGCTTAAAATAAAAGTCCTCTGTATATTCTTCATATGTTGGTATATTCAGAATCAAAATAAGTCATTTAACAATGAAGCAAGTGTACACATCACACCAATTCTCAGGTCTGCCTACTAAATTCAAGTGTGTCAGAGAAAAGACATTTTTAAAGTCTTTTTACAGAGGTAGAAAGATAGAAATATTTTTGAAAGTGGTCCTACATGACCAGAGAAAACAGAGAATACAAGCTGTGGCATTCACTTTTGGTGAGTGATGTATGGCGAGTTGCCCATCCAAAACAATATGGCAGCTTAATATGACTAGTAATGAAAATCTTGTATCATAGTCAAACAGTGAGCTAAAATATGTTTCTGAAAACATTTTTGACAAGGTATAGGCAACGCAGTAAAATAATCTTGGTTCATATTTATCAGCACTACCTAGTTGTAGCGTTTGATCTGAGTTTGTGAGACAGCGAGAGACAAAGAGGCAGGTCTTTCTTAAAGGGACATTGTGTACGTTAACATTTTCATTTTTTTTATTGGCAAAAATCGATGTCTGCATTCATAAATATGTCATCATTGGTGTAACAGCGGCTAACAGCTAACATCGACAAGTGGCTCAACCTCACACACACCTCATCCCTCTCCTCGCGTCACTGCGCCGCTGTTAGCTGTTAGTTGTTTGCCGCTAGCCGCTGTCAGCCTGATTACATTACCTTTCTCCTTCAGCAGCTCTCTCCACCAGGGAAAGGCTACCCCGATGTTGACCCTCGTTTCTTGAATTTGCCAGTCATGTTGCCTTTTTGATTCCCTTTTGTGCTTTCCTGGCAACAAGGATTCCGTCTCCCATGATGCCGCAGTAGTGTTGGGGTTAGTCGGTTAATTGCACGGTAAATTTAAAGGGAGACAGTAACTTTTCCGGCTGCAATTAATTGCCATATTCATGTATGTTTGTTTTCCTCATCTCTTTCCACCAAAGAGACTGGATGACAAGAGCGTTCACTGCCGTGTATCGTCTGGCAGCCAGATGAGTTGGTTCATTAGCATAATGAACGGAGGGAAAGCACTTGTCATCGAGTGTCTTTGTCTCTGTGGGGGAGGCGGGGCTATGGGCTACACGCACACACACACACACACACACACACACACAGTGCGATCTGCATGAGGGCAAAGATGGAAAGATGGTAGATAAACCAAGACGGTTCACTGCGAGTCAGTTTCCTGTGTCGGTGTCATGTGGGGTTCGCGCCCACCACGCCCCTTTTATTTAGGAGACTAACCTCAGGTCCTGAGTCCATTGACTTCAGTGGGAGAAATGAAGGTGATTACAGATTATGGCCGATTCTTTCGCCCCATAGTCACGGAATCAGATATTGGACCCATTTATCACAAGCCACATATCTTCAGAACATTTCAACACCAAAATGGCAAATTTCAGACGGACAAATCAGGAGAAAATTTACTTTGTTTAACACCTGTCTCTGTCTCAACAACACACTCTTGCGAGATCTGGCAACAGATATTTCCTCTCTGGTGCTGAAATCAGTGCAGTTTAACTAAAGATACTGGATTACTAAAAATATTTTTTCCAGCGGATGTCTTAGTTACAACATGACTCAGCTAACTGGAGTAGTTTCATCATCCGACAACGGGAGGCTGTTAACAGATGACGTCCTGATGTAAGCTTTGCTGCTGCAGTTCCTATCAGCTGCAGCCACTGATGCTTTCTAGACATCGTGATTTCCCAAAACTGAATAAATACCACACATAGCAACACAAAACTGCTTTGCTAGCTCAATCATGTTGTAACTAAGATATCCACTGGAATTTATTTTTTTTTTCTCACGGACCGTTTATTTAATTACTCAGTTATTACAGACACCGCTAACGGCTAACAGTTAGCCCAGTTAATCTACGATAACCAAGCAAGGTTGAGGATACTCGTCTTTGATTGGCGGTTCTTCATCGTCTTTGATTGGACTATGGGGGACAACGCCTACTTAGGAGACCGGAAATGTATACCATTTCATACAATGGGAGCAATACTGTAGGTGGGCCATCTTGTAGTATTACAGTATCTTTGGTGAGGGGGAGACGAGGCGGTGAAAAAAAAAAAAACAGTTCAGTGTAAGAGAAAGACATGGAACTTGTTCCTAAACCAAATGCCACGGCCCCTGTGTGGGAGTGTTTTGGATTTAAACCAAATGCCAGAGGGGAGCCCAGTAATTTGGACGAGCCGGTGTGCTGGGTTTGTTCTAAAACCATCTCAACAAAAAGAGCGAATTGACCAACTTAACTGCACACCTGAGAGTGAGAGACTGACAGTCTATTTTTTGTATATATTTATTAATTTCAATATTTTTAGGTGTTATTTTGGATATTTAAATCTTCTTTTTGTATTCCTAAATATTCTTGTTAAATAAATGTTTATTTCTCTTTAAAAGGGTGTACTTGCATCAATATGCCTTTATTATCATTATATAAGTTTAAAAAATGGTCTAAAAACGAAATGAAACGAAATGGTCTTAAAAGCACAATATTATGCAATATTATCGCTTGTCGCAATCATTTCTGATGCAATTAATCGCCCAGCACAAATTTGTTATTGTGACAGGCCTATAGTGCCGGAGTAGGAACAGCGGCTAACAGCTGTCAGCGGCGAGGAGAGGGATGAGATGTGTGAGGTTGAGCCACTTGTCAGTTGTCAAAAGACAAGATGTGATTGGTTTGTTTCGATTTACACCCGCCCCAACAGTCCTACATTGTAAACACAGCCAGCATGGTGAGTAGGTACAGTCTGTAGTTGGAGGAACAGCCCTGAATCCAGCGACAATGTGTCTTCTTTTGCTGGCAAATAAGAGCAAGATCTGGGTGCTGGTGAGCTGGAGGCAAGTTTAACAAAATTCATTTACACATACTACCCACATTGTTAGGAAGCTGATTAAAAACTGTCAAAGTATCCCTTTAAGTACAACTGCTTGTCTTTAAAAAAAAAAACTCCCACTGTTTTATGACCAAAGTAATGTACATCTCTGACTGTATAAACTCCCTCAGCCTCTTAGATCATCTGGTAGTGATCTGCTAATCATTTCCAGAGTCCAAACTGAACTCAGTGGAGATGTATGGTGTGTGCTGTGGTCATTAAGCACTAAATACTCTTGTGGGAACAAACTTCCAGAGGACCACCATCAACTTTAAACACACTGAAAAACCAGGTTAAAAATCAGCGATCTTCACTGCATTTGACTGAATCGCAAGCACAAGAGCTTTTTTTTATTTTTAACTTATCTAACTTTAATCAGTGTGTTCTTAATGTCTTATGCTGTATTATATGCATCATGTAACACATATTGACTTTGACTTTGTGTGTATCAGAAGTCCTGTAAACTTGCCTTGCGTATAATATACAGACATTCATTTCAACAGCCTAAGATCACTCTGTCTTTTCACTGAACATGCTGCTCACAATCTGATCATTTGAGTTTATTTTTCTGTTGCACTCATCATAAGCTGCTGTTCATGGGGGCAACAATTTAACAACTAAAATCCAATCTGGCTCAAACTCCTGTTTTGTTGGAATGATGGTATGACAGCCTCTCTGCAGACCAGATGACTGATCTCGATAAAGAATTTTCTCGTTGACTGCATCTGAGAAGTGCTCGCTATAAAGGCCTGCGATTACTGATTGACAGAAACAACCATTTTCGCTCCAAACCCTGATAGAAAACACTGTGATTCCCAAAGTCCAAAGTTTGACTCCCGTGTGCCCACTTTAAGCTCCCGTGTATTTTTCAATTTTCTCTATAGCAAGTAAATATCAGAGGTGTCAAACTGGAAACATAAGGGTAACCTGAGGGCACAGTGGTCCTATCTGGCAACACACTGAGCCCAGCGTGACACTGTCTCAGTCCACAGGAGCTAAAGGCTGATTGATGGTAAGAGCTTCTCTCTCGGTTGAGGGAAGAAGGAGAAGACCAGAGAGCACTAGAGAAAGAAAGAAAAAAAAAAAAAAGGACAGATATTGAGCGTGAAATGAGCATGGAAGTCTCATTAAAAATCTCCATGTGGCTTGCCGATGTTTAACTTTATGACGGACATTACTGTAGATCTCTGCGGTGTGCAGATACATATTGAGGGTGGTGGCAGTGGTGGGGAAACGCACCTCTAGCTAAATCAATTGGACAGGTATGAGATTAGGAGAGGCTGTAGCTCTTCTGTGTGCGAAAAGTTCCCCCTTCAGCCATCCCCGAAGACAGAGGAGCAGCATGTGGCCCTGTGCGATACAGGTGGAGGCTGTCGGAGGTCCAGCAGCATGTGACCTCAACGTCCCCCCTCTGCTGGGGCTTGTTTATGTACTGCTCCCTTTTTATCACACCTCACCACAGGCCTAATTAACAGGCTTTTCAACAGAGTCTAGGGTCCATCCAACAAGGTGTGCTGTGCATTAATACTCTAACACCAATAACTGGAGTCCCTCGGACCCCAGCCAATTAATCCTAATATAATTAGAAAATGGTGAGGTTCAGGGAGTCAGATATTTATATCAAAATCACTGGCTTTCCTCTCCGTCATCACCGCTGCCCAGTTATCTCCTCGGATGATATGAAACTCTTTGGCACTGATTCAAAGATATGTCCTCCATTAAATGATGAACCAGGCTCAGCCATTTTTTTGGTGGAGGGAGAATTAAGCAGGGACGAGACAAGGTTGGAAGGGAATTACTGTGATGCTGAACCAGCTGTGGATTACTCTATTGACAGTATAAATTCCCCTGTTTATTTAAGCAGGGCAGTTGCACGTTGAGGCAACTCACACTACATGTTTTAATCAGCCTTTCTGCAGGGCCAGAACCTGCAACTTCAGACTACTCAGATTCAACGATCAGCCACAATATGGTGCTCACACTAGGGCTGCACGACGTGCAAAAAAGTTATATTGCGATTATTTTAAACGATAATGCCATGGTAATATGCATTGCTATTTCTGTAGAGATTGTTATTTTTTACATACAAAAAATATAAAATGATGATGATTTTGCTGGTGTCAGTACCAAACAAGCATGTTCCTTTATGTCTGGAATATGCTTTGTAGGCTGGGGCATCTCTGTAGCACTACATTTATAGTAGTATGTTGTGGCACATGTACAGCACCTGTGAGTTGGATATAGCACTTTGCCATATTGCCATTTCAATAATATTTAAATTAATTGTATAGCTTCTATCTCACACTAAACAAAAGTGTAGAACTTAGGGATGTACCATATCATCTCGCTCACAATAATACCAGTATGATTTTTAGTATCATATGAAAAATTCATATCTTGATACTCACAATATTTCAACTTGTTGACATTTTGACGTCATACTGTTACGCACGGTAACAACAAGCATGGCTGAGAGCGAAATTATTACCGACTGTGGTGGTTAATAAAGAGAAGCAGCTTCAGTAGAATGGAATTAATTGTGGTGTCTCAGACTCTTTTAGTGACTTACCGCTCAGAGGGAACTCATTCAGTGGCTCCTCTGGCAGCAGCACAGCGTGTCTCCCTCTCTTCTTATATTAATAATCATTTTTCTTTTTTTTCTGTCATATCGTCAAGAATATTGTTATGGGAAAAATACCCCGAAATACTGTAATACTTTTCTAGGCCCATATCGCCCATCCCTGGTAAAACCTCTGGTCAGTTCTGTCTATAACAATTCCAATAAGTTTATTCAAACAAGAAGATCATGGCCCTTCGTAAAAAAAAAGGAGGCAGGCAGTACTACTTTTGGCAATTTTATTATGAGTGGAAAAAAATAAAAATATAGAATTGGGGCTGGAAAATGGAGACAGTAAGGTCCATCTGTTTTATTCAAACAAGCTCACTACAGTTTAAATTGGATTGTTTGACAGCAGCTGTGTGGGAATTCAGATCACTGAAATGTCCAAACTGCAGGCAGCTAACCAAAATTTCAAATATGCCAGAAATTCAAGCAGAAATTCAGCCCGATCCTCAAATTAGTCAGGGGCCATCAACTGGGGTTACAGCGGCCTTTGTCTGGCTAAACATGTGCAATCCCAGATACTATATCTTAGAAGTGGTGTGAAAATTCATATCAGTGACTGTGAAAAAAAGTGAAAAAAGTAAAGAAATCCCCATCTAATCAATGGACCTAAAATAACGGCTATATCATTAGCAATTTTAGTATTGTAATTCAGCATTTCACTTTCAACCAACGAGATCTAAATCAAAATGCCATTCACACCCTCACTCCATTTTGAAATTGTATCACCAGTCTGCCCTTTTGTGCAATCACTGACCTTTTCATGTGACTCACATTGTGTCAAAGATCAGAGTCATCTCTGGTCGAGTGCTGGAGAAGCTCCATTTGCAAAAACAAAATTCATTTTAAGAACAAAAAAGTTTCCCCCAACATGCAGCTGAATCAAAGCATCCAACAGCAGAAACTCAGCTCTAAAAACACATTTTGAGCAGTTGTTTCCATCAGACCTGTTAATTCCTAATAGATCTATTTGACATGAGTCTGCTCTATTAGTCGGATTTTAAGCCCTGAGCAAGAATTAAAGAGTATTTTTTGGAAAAGCTGGAGGTTTAAGTACTGCACTCATTCTCTGCTCACTCTCAGCAGAGACCTTCAGTGTGCTGGTAAAGGTGGTGACCTATTTTGGCTGGAACCGTTGAGGTCACTGAAATCCATTAAAGGCTGAGATTTAAAAGTCAACCAAAATTGATCAACAGAAATGTTGTTGTGAAGTGTTGAATGTTGCCAACACAAAATAAAGGATGGATAACATTTCACAGAGTGACCCTACAAGAGCGAGTCATTCATCTTCCTGAATTTACTTTTCAAAGTACGAACTGACACAAGACTGACATCCCTGACCCTTGTTCCCAAAAGCTGTACACAGCAATCTGAATCCCAGCTGGGTGCTACCAGTGTTGGGCCCTCAAGTCAGAAATGTTCCTGCACATAGTGGCTGTCAACAGGAAGTTAACTGACCCTCTAAGTTATGGCATTTATACCCACCCACTGGACATCGACTGACCAGCCACAGGTTTATAAGACAACATACCGCTCTCATCACAGTTACTGGCTATGTTCACTACGCAGCGTGTCCATAGCTCAGTGCTGTGATAAAAATAGTTATTGAACCTAACTCAATGACAATGAAACTCCTAACCTAAGCAGTGTTCACTTTTCTACAGATCCTTGAGCAAATTACAACTGTCCAAATACAAGGACAGGGCGACAATGACATATTGTTGTTTGCTGACTTTAGTGGAAACATAAAGTGAAGACATTAACATAGCACACAACATTGTTATATATATTAGGGATGTAACGATGTGGAAAATTTGATATCTCGATTATAGGGACCAAATTATCACGGTAAACGATAATATTGTTATATTTGTTAAGCGCTGTAAAATGTCCAAAAAAATAGATATATTGAAATAACTTCTCTAAATCTTGTAACTTCCATATCATACTAAAATGTTAACAGCCAAAATCTTATATTAAAATGAAACTTTCACATTAAAGGGGCAAGGGATTAACACAGCAACAGAAAATGTTATTTTAAATGAACAAAATATGTAAACAAATTACAGGAACAAAGCTTACAACAATTTATATAGTATTTTTTTAATAGCACGAGAGGAAAAATATATATAAAACAAAACAATGCAAGAGTAGAATAAAAAACAAAATAACGAATAGATATCACAAATGTGCAGGAGAAACCAACAAAACCCTAAGGGCAATGGTCATCATTACACAGTATAATTCACACATTAGAAGTGTACATGTGAGTGAGAGGTGTACCTGTATGAGAAAAGGAGTGCATGTCCTCGTGTGTGTGTGTGTGTGTGTGTGTGTGTGTGTGTGTTAGGTCAAGACTGTGAGCAGTGAATTTAATTAACCTTATAAAACCGAGAGCCCCCATTAAGGCTCTCGGTCAAAGGTTAACACGGCAGCGTTTTATGTTGTTTCCTTGAGCTTATGTCGAGAAAGCATAACTATATCGATTCTAGCTCGCCATACAATAACCATAATCACGTGATTCAATCATAGTTGATCTCAATTAGCGTTACGTTACATCGGTTTATATTCTGTTGGCTCTGCTCAGTGATTTAAGCTCCGTTTCATTTTGAAACACTTCGCAACATAGCTGTTAATACGGCTATTAGCTACTCAGCTAGTATTAGCTCCTAAGTGTCTTAAACGAAAACGAAAAACCTAGTCACCGTTTAGGAGGACAGATACGGCTCAAATGTCCCGTATACATCGCGAGCTTGCATGGCATAACTTGCACTGGCTGTAAAGCTGTGGATGATGGTCATGGAGATGAGCCAGCAGATTTGTAATGTTGCTACCCTTCACAGCAACTTTCTTTCTGCATGTTCTGCACACAGGATAGTTGTCCTCCACCAGCTGTCCCTCGGCATTCTTCAGAAACCCAAAGTACGCCCAGACCTCAGACTTTGTGCGTTTAGTTGGGGGGAAAATGTCCTGAGTGCCGCTATCACCACCTTCCGCCGTGTTTTCATTCTTTGTGTTTACACATGTTACGCATTCATGCAGCGCCTGCAGCGCGAGACTTGAATGAGGCTGTTATTACACATCCTGATAATCCACCGCGATAATGCAATTAATTTAAACATAAACGGTAATTCTTACCGTGTAAAAATTAAGATTTACCGTAACATCGGTAATCTTTACATCGTGATTGTTTTTCAGGTGATCTTAAATTTCTACACGTGCCAAACTATGATATGGGTATTTTCACCACAAAAAAGCCAAACCTATAGTTTGGTTTTAAGCAACACTTTAACCCTCAAATTACCATTTGTACCTCAATTTTTCACCTAATGTTATGTTGAATTTGTGGAAAAAACGTTCGAGTTTTTGTTTTTGCATGCTTCGCATGAACGAAGAATGCAAAACCAGAGAAAACTCTTGATAAACTGAATTAATGGGAACCATGTTTAGCAACCACAAAACTATATCCACACATCTGTTTACAAACTTTCACACAACTCTTGCAGAATAATCCATGTCTCATTTTTCCAGTCGCATGCTAAGTACTTCCCAAATGCACGCACTTTAACTAAAACCTTACAATTTAAAACCAAATGGAAAGTGAAACTTATTTATGCTCTCTTCAAAGCCAGACTCCATTGACAAAAAGAGCAATTTTACCTCACTGAACACAGGAGCTGCTGGTTCACTGCTGCTTCGAACATTTAGTTTTATTTGTGTTATTGTGTGACTTTGGTGTTTTAAAGGGTTAGCTTGGATTCACCATAGTCACACAATAACACAAACAAACTGCTGATCAAGACAGCAGTAGACCAACAGCTCCCGTGTTCAGGGAAGTAAAATTACTGTTTTTGTCAAAGTGGTCTGGCTTTGAGAGAGAATAGGTAAGTTTCAGTTTCCATTCAAGTTTAAATATTAACACTTTTAGTGAAAATGCACGTGTTTGGGAAGCACTGAGCTTACGAATAGAAAAATGAGACTTGGGTTATACTGCATGAGCTGTGTGCATTTGTAAATGGTTGTTCTGAATTGGAGCAATCAATGAAAATCTGCAAATCTGAAAAGCTTATAGCATTTGATAATTCAGTACTTTGTGTTAACGACACATTTTGGTGAGTGGCAAATTATTTCGGTTCAATACTCAGCCCTTAGTGATATATCTCATCATAAATCAGAAAATATTCGTATTTCTATCATGATATTAATTTGAACTGTACTGCCTAGTCTCACTACGCAGTGACACTGTCAACACAAGAAAAATCATACAGCTTTCTCTGTCAAGTAAACATACTGTACACTATTTAGATTTCAGTCCTTGTTTGATGACACTGGGTGTTCACATATTTGTAACTGAGGTCAGTGTGCTGTCAGCCTGTTGGTTCTGGTGATCCTGGCCCTGTCTACCACACTGCCCTCGCCCCCCTGTTGATAACAGCCCTCACAGCTCTTGAGGTGCGGTTTTGCACTTCAGCTGCAATCTCCTGCTCACTTCAAACCGTTGTCTCACCTCCTGCCGCGACCAGAGCTGTCACCTACATTTCACTCTCACCAACACGTTTCCCCCTGTCCCTCCAAAGCCTCCTGTCCCACTAGTCATTTATCACCCTGTTTGGACAACTCACCCCCTCCTCCCCCAATCCTGTAGCAAAAGCATGATTTCTAATTAAACCTTCTAACTGTGAGGTTAAGAGCCAATTTCATGCACCTTACTCTTGATAAATAGGCAATGGCCCCTTCACTCCTCCAGTCCTTTCCTATCTGTTGTGCCCAGGCTACTCTGGCATAACCAGTCTTTAGCCAGCTCCATTCCTCCGAGTTTCACTTCTCCCAGATAAGTTTCATCAGTAATAACATCTATTATTCATCTTTCTTCAGAAATGTCATTAATGGCGAGTCAATGAGGGAGCAATGAAGTGAAAAGACATGAGTACAGACCATTTATTGCTGAAATAATTCTAATGGGCACAATAGGAAGAACATCAATTCAAACCCCTTTCAAACACATTTTTATAAGCTCCAGGGTCCAAGTTTTAAACCAGCAAAACTGTTCTGCAAGGGTTCAGATTTTCTTACGGGACTGTGCTCGAGCATTAATTATTTGGCTCTCATAAGATTCATTGATTCCCCCCGATGGAATGTTAAACATGATCCAAAAAAATGGCTACTCATTTTCTGAAAGTAGAAGAATAGGCAGAGGCATTGATTAGGGTCTTTGACGAATGGTCATGCCTGAAGGCTCTGCTGGACTGGGGATTAATTACTATCTTTGCTCTGGAAAAGGAAACATTGATCTGAGCGAGTGAAGAAAAAGAGGATTAATGACAGGCAGCTTTATGTTGATTAAGATTAAGTGAGACAGAAAAGATGTCAGATTTGAATGTCTGACACCTCAGAGTGGGATGATTAGGCCTTTCACTTTGAAGACTGCACACAAGTTAGATACTGAACAAGGCTGCTACTTTCAGACTGACCTGATTTAATTTTGTTCTATATTGCTGAAACATGTGTAACATAGAAGTCTACATTTATGTATGCAACTGGCTCTTGTAACAGGAAAGATTTCTATGCATACCAACACATTTGTTAGCAGTCCATCCACATACCCAGACAGAATAACGTCACCGTCTTCTACATCTTAAAGCATTTACAACTGATATTTTAATAAAAACAATGTAAAGCTTCCCTCAGCTTTACAAGGCTTTATGGCCAGTTTCAGGTTATTGTTTAGCTGTCCGGCCCACAACTTTACTGTTTTGGTAAGCTCTTGCTGCATTCATATCAACACATTGTCACTCCAACTTGTATCGAAGTTTGGTCATGGACTCTCTACACTGAGATATGATGCGCAAAGGATGGTGAGGTGGTTGTTGATGTTCTGGAACGCCGTGTCAACTTCTGCCTGTCACATGCATTGTCTGTTTTCAAAATACACTTACGTTTTCACAAGAAATGCACACTTTGCATACAGTCTCTTTCCAAAATAAATGCACTACGTTGGCACAACACTGCAAATTTTTTCCTTCAACAACAAACGCACTTGGTTACATTACGCAACTTGGTTACAACAAGCTGGGTTGTATGGGGTACTTATCCATAGTCAGTCTATTATAAAAGCTTGGAGGGTGGTAAGAGTGCCAACACAGAGGCTAAGTAATGTACTGTGTTTAAAAAAAAAAAAAAGTTTAAGTGTACTCTGCATTGAGAGTCACCATTTTACATTACCTTTCTGTCAGACAGTCTGTTCTAACCAGACTCCACTGACAAAATCACTAATTTTGGCTCACTGAACATGGGAGCTGCTGGTCTACCGCTGCCTCTATCAATTATTTTGTGTTATTGTTTGACGATTTTTTGGTGAACCCGCATTAACCCTTTTAAACACCAGAATCACACATAATAACATAAATAAACTGATTGAAGCAGCAATGTGTTCAGTGATGTTAAATCAGTTTTTCGTCAATGGAGTCAGCTTCAGTTCCCAGTCAAAAATCTCTGTCTGATGGTAAGATAAAGCAGTGAAGATATCCTGAATATAGTGCACACTAAAAGTGATATTGATTTTTTTTTTTTTTTTTTAGGTTGTTATTTTTTTTTTTTAGGTTTTGTTGCCGGCCCCTCTACAGCAGTACATTGCTTAGCTTCTGTGTTGGACTCCAGCCTGCCTCTCATACAGCCCTACTTCAAGAGATTTGTACCATCCCTTTAAAGGATAATTCGGGTTTGTTTCTATTGGTAATTATACTCACACTGTTAATTCTTGAGATCTGGGGATATAGTAAAATTGCTACAAAAAAAATCCAATGAGTCAAAAACACCAATGGCCTGATGATGAGAGAAGTTGTAAACAAGCCCTCAGCAGTTGACCCCAGTTATCTTAACCACTTTATTTGGAGATAAAACTGAAGGTGAGCGCACCTGAAATTTGTGTGGGTCAGAGTTGAACACAAAGTCAGTGTGTAAACTGTGATGGATGTTTACAACGGGCAGTATGGGTGAGAGCTGTGTTCCTTTTCTCTTCCAAATGGGTTTTTGCTTACCTGGGGGTTTGTTTACAGCCTGTGTGATCATCTGACAGCTCCTGTGCCCCGTTGGAGAAATTGTTTTGTTGAGTACAACACTACAGGAGTAATGGCCAAAACTATTAAAATCCCAGGTTGTAATAAATCTGAATTATCTTATAAACTCATTTATATCAACATATTTATATGCACACAATCCACACATCCTATATTCATTGTTTCATTCATTTGTACTTGGGATGTTATAATCCTGAATCCTTTCACTTTTGCTGCAATGGCCCAAGTTCCCCAGCGAGATCAATAAAATGTAATCTCATCCTGTCTTATTACGATTTAATCTCACAGTCCACTTAGTGCTCACAGAGGTAATTTAGGAAAGTACACAGGACCCAGCAAGACGTTAGACTAATTAAGAACCAATGTTCAAATTTTGTTGACACACTATTCTTTTTTTCCCCTCATAATAATTGGATTTGGTGTTATTTTGGATTATTTTGCAGTTTCGACACAAATTCTCCTCTATTTAAAGCACCACAGGGTCTCCACAGGGTGTAAGGTCGGCTTTAAGTACTTATCAGGTCAGGGCTTACCTCAAAAGTTGAATGAACCAAAATAACACCAGATGGCTGGAGTCTGCTTACAAACAAACAAACCAGATATCCTCTAGAAGTCTGTCTCATTTTCACTTCACAATATGCAGACTAGTGCAAATTAAGTGATGACAGATTAGCTTCGCCTCTAATTTAAGATAAATTCTGTTAACCCGTTGAGTTGCTCCGTCCATTCCAATGGACATAATTTTTTCTGGGATGTCTAGATCTTTGATTACTGTCACCTGACTCCACCCAAGTACACAGACTTATTTGATGGAATATCTATAAACCAATCACAGTGCTCCGCATCATCTAAAGCGGACTGCAGTAGAGCCAAAGCACAAAGCACATTTCAGTCTATTAATCATATTGTTAAAGTACATAATTTATATTTTAAAAGTTTTTAAATTAAACATGAAATGTTGAATTACTTATGTACGTATGTCAAAAAAATCATTTGAAAGATTTGTAGTTTTTACTCAGGATTTTTTTTTTAAATATCTGAGTGTCATCTTGTGATTTTTTGTTGAAAAAACGTCTATGAAGATAATTGTATTTATCTTATTGGATGATTTCTGTAAGAAGCTTCATCCATTGGAATGGAAAAAATAAATAAATTAAGTATCCTAATAAAAACAACAACAAAAAAAGAAACAAAACGACAAATAATTTAAAAAATTGCTTGTAATTTGTAAAGTGCATTTAGGCTAGAAAGCCACCATTACAACATATTTTTGTGTGTACTTGGAACATAATTGGATTGTGATTGTGTTTACGAAGGTTTGCCCTTGAATGAATTGCATGACTCTCGAAAACTTCCTATAACATGAAATCCATTCAGAGCCCATTATGAGCTCTAAAAATGTATGGATGTCAATCCGAAAATGCAGCTGGTATTTCTTCCCCTATAAGTCATCTTCTGAGCGCTCAGCTGTAAAAGGGAAATCCTTTCACAGCGCTCTGTCACTGGGAAAGTGATGAGTCACAACCAGCAGATAATGACGGAGCCCATTTGGGAGGATAATTTCAAAATCTGTCATCAGAGAGAGAGAGAGAGGGAGAGATAGGCTGAAGTTCACAGATTTATAATATTCCCTTTGCCAAATATTCATTACCATTTTGCACTCTGTGTCCTTAGTTTTTTCACTTTGGAGAAAATTAAATCATATTTATTTTCTCTGCTGCTGTGTAAACACCAATAGGGTGACAAAAAATGACTCAAATAAAAAATGGAACAAATTGTAATTGCAACAGAAAAGCAGTGAAAAAACTGAATCAGCCAAAATGCATGTTTCAGCACAAAAACACCAACAGCAGCCAAAAAAATGCTTATAATAAAAAGAGTAGTGCTATACTTTTGTTCATAATGGAAAAGTAATGTGCACTAAAAACTTCTGTGAGGTGCTGACCACTGTAAGCAGGTTCTGGAACAAAAGAACAAGCAGTTCAGCCCAACGCACATCTACAATCAATCTTTCTTATAAAATATTTTTCGCTAGCAGCTTTTAGCCTCACCTTCAGAGAGGCCCTTCTTCTTATCGCTCTTTGGCATGACATTCATTCAGACACTTGATCTGCTGTTCTCCGAATAAATCACAAGGTTGGACGAACCGGTGCAGTTTAAAGAGGTAGTCAGAGGCAACAATGGCCAGTTAAGCAGATAGTGTCGTGAGGGTCTCTTTCATAATGTAATGTAATGTAATGGCTGGAATTCAAAAGAAATGAAGCCTGCGTGTCTAAGGTTACATTTACTCTGATATCAATAGAATACTAACCCTTTGAACCTGACTGGTGCAAATATCACATCCTTACATTTCAGTCATGACTCAGGCATAATTCACATACCGCTGCTGAATTTATACTTAGCGCAAGGGGTAAATGAGAATCCCACCATGCATAACTACGTCATAGTTTTTGATTTATAGTTGAATTTTATCTGCTGATAGCCCCATTGCAAAACTAATAGGATGTACACGGGATCGGGCCATGTACTGTTTTAATTATATTCCCCACAGCAACTTCACATTCATCATTAAGTTTGTGATATAGTCAATAGTGGGAACGTCCAATTTGACTTATTATTGAATATGAGACTACTCTGTGTAATGATGTTGTTCATTCAACGTTACAACGAAGGTTTACAGTGAAAATGGCTTTCCTGGGTGCGTTAGTGAAAAGGTAGAAGACAATGGAGCTTTTTGACTTTCTTGCTTCATTTCATCTTTACTTTCAACAATCTCAGCGTCTGAAAATAAAGCTTACATAGCTGTAGCCTATGATGTAGCTACAGAGCATTTGCATGCACTGGAGCCGCTATACAAATGCTGTAATCTCTTGATGCAGAACTTCAAATTGTAATTTTTTGGAGTCTGATATCAATATTCATATTCTTCAGTTTTAAAAATCTGATATTATATTGGTTCATTTTCTTCACATGATCAATAATATAAATGAATATTTCTGAAAAGGATTTTTGATTTTTAACAACTGCAACTAAGAAATGCACAGGGCAGGGCAGTTTACACCTGAAATATAAATTTGTCATTACATTCTATCTTCAAACTGTTGAATAGTGACATTATTCCAAAATGTATCTCCATCAGTTCTGTACTTCTTGTCATTCAGCTTCTTGCCATTTTTCGGCAGCCATGTAAACTGTAATGAGCATAGACCTGATCGATGTATAGGTCGTGCTCTAAAACAAATGATACATTACTCTTTCCAGTGGTAGTAGTATCTTAAATATTTGTTTTGGATAAATCTCCATAAATCCAGTTTGCTAAATTAATGCGATACAGTTGAAAGCTCCTTCAGGACCTTCCGTTTGCTGTTTTCTCAAAATACTTTTTTAAAGGGTCAAAAATGAGCTTCGTCTCTTTAAACCCAGCATGGGTGGGAAGTCCCTACGGTAGGCTACCGAGCTCGCATGTCAACAGATCCATCTCCATGACAACTGAGCCAACTTCAAACACTTATGATAAAAGTACAATGCTAATTTGCTGGAGTGCCCCTTTAAGGTCTTGCCTCATGATTACAATAAGTCTGTAAATAAAGACAGAAAAAAACTAAACACAAACAGCCCAAGGTTCAAAGAGGTAAATTAAATTAACCTGTCAAGGCAATTTAAAGGTTGCATGTCGTGTACATTTACTACAATTTCCATTTCATTAGGGAAAGAAGCTTGTATTGAAATTCCGTATAATTCAGTAATGCTGAGGAGAGCCTGGGGCTGAAACATGTCTGTTTCCTTCTGCTGCTGTGCATCATTAAAAGTATTACATACTTATTTGTGAAAGCCGTAAACTTCATTTTCTAATTTTGTATTCAAATTCCCACAGCATGAGTATCACTACATCAGTCTTATTCCTCTACCTGCGTACTTTACATCCCTGGGAATAAACGTATTAGTTTTTGTGAGACTGATGAGACTGTAGCAGGGAGGCAAAAAAACGAGGCAACATGTGGTCTTGTTATGATGTTACCCAGCAGTCCTATTGACTTGAAGTGTTTGGATTTTACCAGGTGCATGGCAAATCTCTTGGTTGAAATTATAACAGCCTATTTGCCATGTGGCCGACAGTGGCAGTTTGTAGTTTCAATTGAATTTTATCTCAGCAGCCAGCTATTTGCAGATCATTACACAGGGAGCGCAGGCCCTAGATTGCCACTAGAGCGGCGTCGGCCTTGTGCTGGTTTGTTTGCTCATTTATTTATTTATGCTATTCAAATCTCAACACCGTTGCTGTTCATTTGGGATGCTAACAAACTGGTTCAAGGTTGCTGCTGTGGGACAAAATGAGAGAGAGAAAGGGAGAGAGCTAGCAGTGCATTCAGTGCCAGCTTGCTTCATTTCTGTGCTGGCAAGCTTTATCACACACCCACACTATGTTGCCATCATATAAAATGTTAATTTGAGAAGTGTAACGTTGTGGGACGAGGGCTGACTCAATGCCAAAACATGCAGGGCCAGGACTGAGGAAGGCAAAGGCCAACACCAATGAACTGGAGAGATACACCGCTGCTGGTTTAACTGCCTGTGGACAGCTGGCCACAACAAAACATGCTCTGAACACAGATGAATATTTCTCCAGCACTTTGACAGACAGGCACCAACTTTTATTTCTTCACAGGACTGACACCTCAGAGTATTGTCGGGGCACACTTCTCTAAACCTGCACAACTCCTTGGATGCTAGTGCTCTTGCCATAAACCCACAGTGTGCTGCAGTACAAATGTAACCCAGACTTACTCTCTTCACTTACAGTTAAACAGTCTCACATGGAACAATAGCTAACGTGAGGCTGATGTTACATCTTTGTGGAACATTTTCCCTTTTCAGTCAGCACACCTCCACAGATGTTGAGAGGCTGTCTAGCTTCAGCGCTGGTTGCCCCAGGGAACATCTGGCACCACCCACGATCTGGATTACTCCCCATGCAAATGTTGTAGAAGAGGAGGATTTCAAATCATCAGGAGAAGAAATAGTGCCGATTACAGGTCCACAGAGGAGACAGTTTTTATGGTTGACCATTCATGAATTCATGTGGCGGTATGTGCACTAAATAAATGTAATAAGTAATATCCAAAAATGCAGCTTTACATCTAGACAAATAAATGCAACTCCAAGGCTCGTTTGAAGGGTCAGGTAAATATTTTTGCACCTTTAAAAGTGCTCATAATTTTAAAGGTTTGAATTAGTTTTATTTAAATATTGCTATTGTCATGTAAAATCATTTAGAGTCCAGTTTCCATTTCATGTTCCTCAATTTAGCCACTTCTAAGATCCCTGAGCTGATGAGACTACAGGACAAGTAAAATGAAGAGGTTGATCAAAATGATGATGATCAGTGTCATAGATACTAATATAAATGTCAACACTGCCTACTGTAGAAATTATAAACATCATACTGCTTTATGTGCTGGCACTGAATGTTGCCACTCATACAACATAAATTGCTAATGCAGATCAGCTGCATATGTATGCATATCCTCCATCTGTGTGAAACTGGTGATGTCTGAGAGTCTGTTGCTCTCTGTCTTTAACTGTAGTGCAGACTTTTGGCCCAATGGCCTGGCACCAGGTTTGAGATGCAACAGGCTGGAAAAAAGTAAAAATCCAGTACTCTGATGTTTTACTGCATTTAAACAGAAAGATGAACAGAAGGAGAGTTAGATAGACAGATAGTTAGATATACTGAGCCCTGACTAATGCAAGACTGGTGTGTTTGCATCTCCTTTATCACAAGATTATTCAAAAATCGTTTTACATTTAAAATCAAGCTGCTTTTCCCTGTCATGTTTATTTTTAATAGCCACGCCGGTGGCGTAGTCATTGACGGGAGAGCCAGCCGGACTGCCTGTCAGTCAGTTGATCCACGTTGGTTCAGACTAAAAGTTCTCATAAGCTATCAGATGGATTGCTATGAAGTTTGATAAAAAATATTCATAGTTCCCGGATGTTTATTCCTAAGGACTTTGACGATCCCCTGACTTTTGCCCTAAGCCACCAGGAGGTTGACAACCTTGATAACCTTTAGAGACCTCTATGAAAATTGGTGCCGAAGTTCATGTTCCCCCTGGGATGAATTATAATAATAATCAGGTCAAATTTTAAAGCGCTCAGTCACTCAGTGGGCAGGTGCCCCAAGTACGAAGTTAGTGTCCTTGCGGCAGCGGCTGTGGGTTTCACTCCAGCCCACAGCCCTTTGCAACATGTCATTCCCTCTCTACTCCACCTTCACACTTAAAGTTGTCTTGTCATTAAAGGCAAAAAAAAAATCTTAAAAAAATTAAATAAATTAATTTGTCCAATTTTGGTCTTGTGGCCAAATACTTGCAAAAGTAATGACATCCCCATCTGCCTCAGCTGTACTTTGCTGTGTTTATGATTAATGTTAGCCTGCTAGCACACCAAAGTAAGATGGTGAACAGGTAAACATATTATACCTGCATGTTCGCATTCTCATTCTGAGGATGTTAGCATGCAGATGCATTTAACTCTAGTGCTACTGTGCTGGCTGTAGACTCTTAAGACTCAACTCATCACTTGGACATGCACGCAGTTCCATTCATAGTACAACTGAGAGTCCACGTCAGCTCCTAGCAGTAAATGGGAGGGCTGGGAGGTGAGTGATAGTCTCTCGAATGTACCACGTAAAACTAACTTCATCATGGTACAGAGGCTGTGGCTGGCTTCACCGCAGTCTTTTGGACTGGACTAGCGTGTGGAACTGGTGATTGTAGCATGTGCAGTGGACATGGGTGAATGATGACATATATGTCACACAGACCAAAGGGGACCTTGTAGACACGCCGATGTGGTATGAATTGGCCTTTGGTTTTGTTGTACCTGTGATTTAGTGTCATAACAATTTTGTTGACTTTTGACTTTCCTGTTCTGTTTTTATTATTATATGGATTGTCTGTATTTTTGGGTAATTGGTGACCTTATTGAAGAGGATGCATCTCAAGCTGGCTTGACAGTAAATTGCATCAAATATATTGGATAGAATATGTAGATGGACTAAATACTAGATAGACAGATAGTAAGCTAGTCAATAGCAATAGACAGACGAATCAATGTACAACTTGTAACTTGTGACATATTTCTCACTGATATGTACAGATTAACAGCTGACTGGAGTTGCAGGCAGATGGCGCTCGGCTCCTCCTCGCCAGCCATGGCTGAGGGGAGGGAGGAGGAGAGAGACAGAGCAGGGCTACGTGCACATGACAAAAAAGCTCCTAACAGCCTCCCAGCTGGATAAGACAAATGGTGGGACTGATCAAGTCAACTCAAGTTTATTTCTAAATCAATTTCCTGAAAAAACATCTGTGACAAAGAGCTTCACAGACAATAAACACAGATAAAAACAAGGTCACAGACAAGACGCAGAGTGAATGATGCTGCTTCAGTGTGTTGTCTGTAGATGTACCATATGCCTCCTAATGGGCATGAGGGGGCAGATTGACTAATCATGTGTGTGTGTGTGTGTGTATATGTGTGTGTGAATGAGTGAATAAATGAATGATTATGTGAGCGAATTACTTTGTGGATCCACAAGGGGCTCTACATCAAAAAACAAACGATAATGAAAGAGGGACAAACAAGAACAAGAGCACCACTAAGTCCAACAGATGGGGTCGGAGCTTGTGTTTGGGGATGGAGAAGCTTTGTGTTTGTGTGTGTGAGGGGATGAAATGACATTGCGGCCCACTGGAGAAATAAGTAAATGACAGACTGCAGGCAAGTAGATAAAGGGAAACGAAGGGCTTGGGCTGATGCTGTTGAGGGAGGAGGCATTGTAGTGGAGGGCAGTCAGACAGACTCCTGAAGTGCTTCTTGGCACGCCTCAGTGGAAAGAGCCACAGACTGAAAGTGCTCCATTGCATTGACATTTTGTCATCGAGAGGGTGGAGGACATTGTCCATAATAGCAGACTGCAAACATCGTTTTCTCCACCACTACCCTGAGTGAGTCTGGTTCATCCCTCTGGCAGCACTGGCTTTTCTCACCAAGTTGTTCCTAAATGTGTGTCCTCTGAAATGATACTGCGCCCCTCCAGCAAACACCCTCAATCCTGTCAGAAAAGCTTATGGACTCAAGTCTGACAGGCACAGGATTAGTGCCGAACCAACTGGTTTAGTAATCAATGATCAATAGAAAGTTAATCGACTTAAAAGGAGAAAATGAATTGATTAATCCTCTAAGCAATTTCTCAAGCAACACATTCTAACAGTCAAACCAGCAGCTCTTAGGCACAGTGGGGCTGAGAGCTAAATGCTATTGTCAGCATGCTAACATGGTCAAAGCAGGGTTGGTCGATATGGAAAAAATCAAATGTCTTTATATTTTTTACCAAATACATCAATATTACAACGAAGGCTTTCACAAAGTATTTACACAATGAGATTTTAGATTGAAAAGATTCCCAGCAATGTGGATATAATGACTGAGTTTATAAAGGCAAATAACAGAAGAGCGAGAACAGTCTGGTGAATTCAGAAAATTACATCACTTTACTGTAATGCAGCCAGGAAAAGACGACACTTAAGACCTTACAGTACTCAAAATCTTAGATGATAGTCAGTCTCATATCACATTACTGACATAATATCGACAACTAAAGGCTGTTGGACATCATTGGTATTGTAGGTATATAGTCATAAACAGCATCCTGAATGTGATTTGCTTTTTTTCTGTTACATGACTGTAACATATTCTGGTTCCAGACTGAAGACGTCTCCTTGGGCTCTTAATGTACATGCTTTCGACATTCTAGAGACGAAATGATTGACTCAACCAATCAATAATGGTAACGGTCATTAGTTGGAGTCCTACAGTGGATACATATCTAATTTTAGGTATAACCTGTGGGAGCTTTAGTTGTTCAAACATTCTGGAGTCAGAAATAATCTCTTTGGTTGGTTAAAACCTCAGGAGGTGGAACCAAAGATTGAATCCAAGTTAGTAAACTGGAAAAAAAAACATGAATGGAAAAGACTAGAATATGCAAAATCCTGCAGAAATTGTTATTCATTTATTCATCACAGTTTCATTATTTTTTTAACAGTTTCAGCAGGTAAGCTCATTACCTGTTAGCCTGTGTATTTTCTGTAGCTTGACATTCCATCATAATTTACTTCATGTAAATGGTACTTTTCAGTTCACAGGCATTAGAAGCAGTAATAATAAATATAATGAAATATTCATGCATGTATCTGTCTCTTTCCGCTAAGGTTTAACTCAACCACATGTATTATTTCTGCCTGAAGAACAGCTCTGCCTCTGTGAAGCCCGTGTCAACACAAGAAGAATAGTCTGCTCAGTCATTTAATGAATTACGGGTCAGTAATCCAGTTTTCTATCAAAGTGTCTCTCCAAGTGCTCCGCGGATTGGACTTCCTCCACATGGTGTCTGAGATCAGGGGCTTGTCCCATCAGGAATCTACCACCAAAGGTGAAAATTACTGTGTTCTAGCTGGTTTGAGCTCGCAAATGTATTCTTATGCCCCCAGGACAGTTTTGTCTGCATTGGTAAGAAGCTTCTGTTTTCCATGGTCAGAAGCAAGAAAAGTGCTTCCATCTATCAGCAGTGATGCCACACCAACAAACAGCTCCGAGGAGATGTTTTTACTGGGATTATTTGAGGCCAAGAAACTCAACCCGATATCAATAATAAAGTAACTCATATAGTTTAAATTAAGTTAGAGTAATGAATAATTTATTATGAGGCACAACTTCAGACAAATATACTGTAGTAATAGTCATTAACTGGTCTCTCATTCATTATAAGGGAAGCTTCTTTGGTTTTGTTTTGTTTGTTTTTTTTCTGTGCTGTTTTTGAAAGGTTTTAAGAGTTGTTTGTGGCTACAATTAATAATGATATTTATTAGGGTGAAATCTGTTTATTTGATTAATGGTTTAGTCTACAAAATAGCAGAGAATAGTGAAAAATGCCAATAACACAGACAGAGCCTCACATAGACAGACAGAGCAGAGTTGACAGAGCACACAGTCATATCTCTTAAATTGTTGTTTTCTTTAATTATTATTATTATTATTTTTTTCTAAAGCCCAAAAGACATTCAACGGAGTGCTATAGGGATGCAGTTGTATTGTAGGCAGTCCTGGAAGTTAGTGTCATCCTGGTTCTCTCATGAAAAAGCCAATAGGATTTCCCATTGAATTTTGGATTACTGCAAACAACAAGCTCTGAGGCAAACAAAAGTTTATGATACACACATGTTTTGTTCCGCAATATCTTTACAAATTAACACTACTTTTATGATTTTTTTCAAGATAAATGCAATCGGCAGAATTAAAAGGCTAACACTAGTCTATCCAGGGTTCCTGCACATTTTTTTGGACAACATTTCAAAACTTTTCCATGACTTTTCAAGGACCCCTTAAAAAAAGTCCTACTTGCTCAGAGTTTTTCAAACATGTCAGATTCAAACTTTATTTAACCATAATTTCAGCTAGCTAGCATACATGAAGAGAGACGGAAGATAGAGAGAAAGTGAAGAAACATGATGGTAAACAAAATGTTGCCAAACATTGATGCATATTAGAGCTACTCACATCGACAGATTCAGAAAATAAATTTGCGTACATGTTAAACTTATCCAGGGAAGATTAATGTAATAATTTCATGACACACAACATATTTCCATGACTTGTTGTGACTTTTCCAGGACTGGAAAGTGTGACTGTGAAATTCAATGAGTTTTCCAGGTTTTCATGACTGTGGGAACTCTGTCTATAAACGCACCACATGACAGTTGCATGACGCCACCACAATGCAGCTATAAAGTTGTGTATGACGAGATGATGTTCTGTCTCGTTCACAATCACCTTGCTGAAGATACTTGAAGACCTAAAGATTCACGAGTGGGATATTTACTGATGTATTTTATGTCATGAAACAAAACATGAAATATTAATTGATAAATGACCTAAATGATACAGTGATTGTTAAAATTGGTGCTGCTGACTAACTAACCAATTCATCAACCTATACTTTCTCCTCAAAGTCCAAGGCTGCTCTAATGGAAGCTTCTTCAGTTTGTGCTTTAAAATGGATATCACATTTTCTATATTTTATCATCTATTCATAAACATTTCTTAATAACATACATCCACCTTGAGCCTGGTTTTAACAACAAAATGTCTATCTTACACTGAATGTTATTCCCCTCCTGATCTCTACTGAACTAACCAGTGCTGTGTTCATGTAAAAATGCCTGCAGCTATTGTTCTGTCAGGGAGCGTCTTTGCCACCAAGTGTCACTGTTGCAACACTGTGCTGTTGCCTCTAAGCGCTCACCCCGTGTTTGTCTGAGGAGAGGTGGAGGGGGTGGAGAGAGATAGACAGACAGACAGAGAGGGAGAGGCAGCTGCTGGGCAGATCATCAGTCTGTCTCTTACTGTAGTCGTCTTCCTCCTCTCTCGCCCTTTCCCTCTCTCTCCCATGGCTCTGCATGCCCCAGAAACAAGGTAGTTCCGTCTAATTGCTCTAATGGCGTCCCATCCTCATTAGACTCTTGACCTTGGCTGTGCGTGATAAGAGTAGGTCATTGTGGATTAGAAGTGGCCCCCTAGGTCTCCTCTACTCTCCCAGTTACCAGTCAATACCTCCGACTCAATTCAGTCCCTTGAAAAAAATGCAAGCGTTTTCTCGTTCGAAACTAGGCAGCATCAAAGCATTTTTCTGTCCGTCCCCACTGGACATGTCGAGTCTGGCTTTGAAATCCAAGTTTTAACTCAAATAAGTGAAAGCACGTATACCTGGAACCTATAACTAAACCTTCATTTATTAATCTGTTCTACTGATATTGGTTTTTTATTAGAATTATAGTCAAGAGCGACAGTCTGTGTGACACATCATAACTGCTTTGCAGTGCTCTCAGTGTTGTATTGTGTTGTACACTAGTATTACAGCTACTGTAAATGTGTAAAACTTGGAAACCAGACATCAAATGCACTATATCATAGATTTGCACCAATAAATCGGTCAGGCCAAATTATCATCCAAAATCAGCTTACTGCAGATACTGTATGCTGGATATACTAACAAGAAATTGCAGCGGAGACAAGTTTTAACGTAATTTAAAAGTGTCATGTCACAAAATTTAGGATATCTGTATCGAGATCATTTGTATATGTTGTATGTTTATGTTAGGCCTGTCACAAAGTATTTTTGATGGACAAAAAGAATATACTGTCCCATAAATAATTGGCTAAACGATATTATTGGTATTTTGAGATCATTTCATGCCACTGATATAATGATAATATACTAGCATTATAATGCAAGGTAGGGCTGCACCTTGAAAGTCGGAGATTCAAATCATCAGTTGGAGACCCCTTAGTCTGTTTTTTTTTTTTTTTTTGCTAGTGGGTGTGCTGTGCAGTGTCCTATTGCGGGCGTTTGGTCCCCAGATTTTGCTACGGAGTGAGCACTCTTGACTTTGGTTATTCTTTGGTACGGAGGTGTTGAAGCGGCACAGAAGGGGAGAGACTCTGCACCATAATGCTCTGAAATAACAATATCCTCTATCTTCTGCTTGGAGGCGATGAATTGACAGCTCACAAATAGTTAATATGACACAGTCTCAGGTTTTTGTTAGATATCTAGTGTCAGCAAAAATGTTGCATATCTCTGGTCTGTTGTTAGCACTGTTCGCTTGTCTACTACTGTATACTGAATTAATGCCGCTGCAACACTGAACATTCTGCTGAGCTACCGGTAAGCTACGCTGTGTCATCTTTGAAGTGTTTTATTTTTATTTTAACCCTGCAAATAGGCAGGGGTGTAGAGAAAAAGAGAAAAGGGCAATCATTGCGTAAAAGTCTATAATGGTTGGGGAAAACCCTGTTATTTAGTCTGTTCATGTTGGCTAAAATGTTAGTGACATTCTTATGCAAACAAATGCGCATGTAAACACAATGGGCAACATTAAAGTCAGCAAAATGATCAAGGTCATGTCCATATATCGTACGATAAGTGGAAAACATATTTATTGTGACAAGCCAAGTTTATGTGTAAACAAAAATTACTATATGCTATTATACTGTTATATTCCAAAATGTCAATATCATCAATGGCTTAAAACAATAACAAAAAAACAAAACAAAAAAAGGTCAGGCTACAATGTATTGTCATAGATGTGAAAGTGCTGCATTGTGGTTTAGACCATTGCAAACACTGATATCATTCAGTTTTTTGAAGCTGTCACTGCGATTATGTTCATTTTCATCTTGCAATTATTTTCTAGATTAATTAAATGATTGTTTTGTCTATTGAAAGTCTGAAAGGTGAAAAAATGTCCATCACAGTTTCATCAAGCCCCAGGTGATTATTTTATTTCATGTTTATTTGGGACCAGTAAATAGCGCGAACCAAGGCCAGCTACCAGAGCATTTAACGGCTGTTCCTCGGTGGACCTTTAAAATATAGAAACATGCCATCAAAATGCTTGTTTTGTCCAATGGTCCAGATGTACAAATATTCCATTCATCACATAAAATACGGAAAAGCAACAAATCCATGCGGAGAAGGTGATACTTGCCTTGATTGCTATATTACAAATGATTAATTGACAATGAAAATAGCTTCCAATTATTACCCCCGCCAAGACGGAGGCTAACCCAGCTGACATTGAGTGAGAGGCGGGTACACACTGGACAGGTCGCCAGACAACCATCCGCGCTCACATTCACACCTACGGGCAATTTAGAGTCACCAATTAAGGTGTTAAGAGGTTTACCGCTGTATTAATGTTCTGAATAAGTATTGCAGCTTTAACTTAGTGAAATAGGGCATTTTACCATTTTGCCTTGGAGGAGGTCTGTCATCTGCAAGTGCCTTTCTACCTTTTCTTTCAGTTGACCAGTCAATCAATCAATCAATCAATCAATGGACTAATATTTTCAGCTGTAGTCATAAGCTTACTGCTTTGTTACAGGGCCAGCTTATTGTCTGTCATGATAACCAGGGGTACAATTTTCTTTCCTCTTTTGTTTCAACAATAACAAGCTAGATATAGATACCAAAATCAGTAGCTGTACTTGCTATAAATGTGTGGCTTATGAAAATCACTGGAGACTCTGCTATCACCTGGGAATCAGAGTATTTGGACAGGATATTTGATTGAAAGAGATAACAACACTCAACCAGAGGCTTTGAAGAGAGGCACCAGAGAGGACTGTAACAGATTTTGTCAGAGAAACAGTACAAAGAGTAGAACAATAGCAGCATCTTAATTTTGGACAAAACCCTAAACAATCAGGAAAGGATCTGCACTCACCTGCAAGACATGTATCAGCTTCTGGTAGCAATGCAAAATGATTTGTTGCCAGTAATTTAGCCACACAAATGGTAAAAACAAAGAAATGTGGGTTTCTGTAATAGGACAGGTCGTAATGAAAGGATGGAGGGGAAAGGCGACACAAAACCTTGAAGTGCTCGCTGTAATGATCCTTCGCCGTGGGACATAATATTCACACCTTTTCCAATTCGTACCTCATCTCAGCTCTAACAGAGTCTGTGTATGAGGGGGTGGAGGACAGCACAGCGGAAACTGTGGCAAACAGACAGAGATAGACAGAAAATGTTGAGCTGTAACCCCTCAAGACAAAATGTAACAACTACATGAAAAAGACTGCAGTGGAGTATCTCTACAGGCAAAACAGTGATAATTTGGCTCCATAAGATCGTTATTAGACTCCTATCCACCTATGCAATTACACTTAGTCTGGCTAAGCTCCCCGGGAGTAACCACTCCCTCGTTCTGCCTCATCCTCAGTGTACCGAGAGGATGTGTGTGCACGTGCACATGAGTCTGTATGTGTGTATACTATAGCAGAGAATCATTCTTGCCTTTATGTGGCTAAGTATGTATTATATGAGAGAGAGGGAAAGGCAGAGACACGAAGACAAAGAGAGACAGTGAACCACAGAGACCGAGCTGGATTGCATCAAAAAACACCAAACGGCACTTTCATCCTTCAAATTCAGTCCCTCAGAAACACAGTGCCGGGCAATCCTACCAGCACTTCCTGTTTGCAGAAGACCTCTGCTGCTGAGTGCTTTGAGGCTTGTGGTAAACAAGTGTTAATATGCTACCTCTGCTAGAAACTCCAGCTTAATGAAGGATTTACTTCCTATGACCAGCGCTGACGAGGGACCCAGTGATTAAGAATACTTGCGGCCTTTGGCTATCATTCTGTTATGGCTGACCCTTTTCTTCTGGCAGCAATGTTTTCAAACTCAGCATTAATTAATTGTGACTGTATTCATTCTGAGAAAACCAAGACACAGAGGGAAAAAAAAGGCATAAAGTCATAAAATAATGGGCTGAGCAATTTGAGAGACAATCAATCTGTATAGGCTCCTGTTGCTCAGAGGTACTGCTGTTCATTTATTCATCACTCTCTCCTCCATTTTCATCCATTCATTCACTCGTCAGACTTTAAGGCATGCAGACATTCTGTAGGAATGATATTTAACTGAAAATGTCAACAGCAGAATGGGAAAGGTCTTCTATGTGAGGCAAGACCAGATGATAATACATTAACAACACCATTCTAAAATATTTATGATCTAAAGACATTTTAAATTTGCTCAGTGGCCCGTCAGTCCTTAAATTGTGTTGTTCAACTTGCTTCATATTATATTTAATTTGCATCAGTGCATTTATTGTTTATCTCTTCTTTTTTTTTTTTTTTTTGGAGACATCTGGAATAAAAGCAAAATGCTTCAACAAACAAGTGAAACGCCGCCTCGTCTCATTATATCAAATCAACAGGGAGCCAAACTGTCTGACTAAATTACATCTCGCAGAAATGACATAGGAAAGTCCCTAAACAAATACAAGAAGAAGAAAAAAAATGAATTATCACTTCAGTCACACTGTATCAGAGGAGAAGTGAAATGGTTTGCACATCGGTTTATGGCAAAAAACAACAACAAAAAACAAACATGAAGCTAGATGATGTTCTTGCTCAAAGAAAATAATTTTGGGCTAAAAATGACAGAACTGAATGATGCTTTAAGTTGGGAAATTCCCCATCCCTCACGCTCTCTGTTTTAGTCTCTCTCTGTCAGTTGCCAGGAGATTTTTTTTTTTTTTAAGTGTTATGCTTTTACTCCCTCTTGATCTCCTCCAATTTGCACTGAAGACATTTCCTGTCATGCAGGAAGGAGAATTCAAAACAATTATCAACACTCTTACATGTTAAATTCACCCTCTGTCACATATTTTTGAAGGTGACCGCACCATCGTTTAAGAGTCTTTTCAAGGCATTCAGTCCCACACCACTGGCAAAGCATAAATAAATAAAATCTATCTTCATCTGCTTCAGGAAGGTGAACCTTTTGATATCTTGCAGAAGGGCGGAATATTAATACTGTGGGAAACAAGTAAACAAGCTCTCAAAACAAGGGAGGGAAGTGTGCACTCTTACTGGCTGATTACAGCATAATCTATATGTGTTTGTGCATGGCAGGGGGTTTCTGTGTGTGCATGTGTGTGCCAGCATGTGTGCGTAAAGGTGTGTGCGTGTGCGCAGGAGAGATGGACAAACCCAGGGGTCCGTTTATCTACGCTGACAGAAACAATTTACAGCACTGCCAAATAGGGAGCATGAGCCCCTCACACACAGAGTGAACTGGAGGGGAACCAGACAGAGAAAGCAGGAACAGTGTGGCATTAAGAAAGAGACCTGTAACACTCTGCTGCTGCTAATAACACCAGACTGGGAATGAGATGAGTGACCCACCCATCCATCCATCCATCGTCTCACTGATTACCTCTACCAAGAGATGATGTATACGGCTCTTTCTGTTTGTCTTTTAGGATGTCTAATAGAAATGTTAAAAAAAAGACTGTTGGCCAGGGTGATAAGTTTTTGTTGCAAATGTAATCACTCTTTTTTGGTCTGTTACTAAATATTAAAGGGATAGTGAAGCCAAAAATGAAAATTCACCCATTATCTACTCACCCTCATGCCGAGGGAGGCTCTGGTGAAGTTTTAGAGTCCTCACATCCCTTGCGGAGATCGTGGGGGGAGCGGCTAGCACACCTAATGGCTGCCAATGCCCCAGACTAACGTCCAAGAACAGAAAATTGAAACCACAAAATATCTCCAACATGCTCATCCGCAGTGATCCAAGTGTCCTGAAGCCCCGACATAAAAAGCTGTTTCGAAAAACGTCATTTTAACTCTAACTCTAGATATTTTGTGGTTTCAATTTTGTCTTCTTGGACGTTAGTCTGGGGCGCCGTCAGCCATTAGGTGTGCTAGCCGCTTCCCCTGCCGATCTCCGCAAGGGATGTGAGGACTCTAAAACTTCACCAGGGCCTCCCGGGTGAGTAGATAATGGCTGAATTTTCATTTTTGGGTGCACGATCCCTTTAAAACATATTCTTTAAGGGCTTGTGATGATTCATCATTGTTGATCTGCTTTCAGTAGAATTCAGAGCTGCACAACATGCAAAAAAAACCAAGCAAACATTTTGCCATTATTTTGACGGATATTATGGGCAGGATGCACCATATATGATGGTACATATGAGTTGCGATGGCAATTTTGGCAGGTCACTTTCACCAATAAAATAAAAATTATGATGATGTGATTTCACTAACATCTGGAATATGATTTGTAGGCTGTGGCATCTCTGTAACACCACAATGAATTTGGAAAATACCGGTACTTTGAAATTGATTAAATTCATTAATTTAGTTAATTTATTTTACTCATTTATGCTGCATGTCAACCCCTACTCTCTCTCTCTCTCTCTCTCTCTCTCTCTCACCCCATTTCACTCTGTCCTGTTCATTAAAGGCAAAAAGCCCAAAAAAAATAATCTTTAAAAAAAGAAAATAGACAAGAGAAAGTCTGCCTCGCAAAGGGAGACAACACGAGACAACACCAACTTGGTGAAACATTTGAGCAGGTACTTTCGAACCACCATTTTTTTGGTACCGTTACACCCCTACTATTTATTGTTCTAAAGGTTTGTAGCCAAAAGGACTTTTCCTTAGGAAAAGTACCGAAAAGTATAGAAAAATATCGAAATTCATATTGGTATGGGAACCGAAACAAAGATTTTGGTATCGTGACGACACTACAATGAATGTATGTTATGATACGTTTTACCTTTATCAAAACAATTGCGGCTCCTGTGATTTGGTTATTGCACTTTGCCATATTGTGATTTCAATAATATTTTAATTAATTGTACAGCTTTGGTAGAATCACATCATGATGATATGAGATCTTTTGAAACATGTAATTTTGAAAGTTAATTCCTGACCTTGGAAAGAATGTGTGCCAAACATATTGTGAACTCAAAGATCTACTTAGCAGCTTTTTATGAGCTTTCAAACTGAATGAAATGAATTTTTAGGATAAAACTATGTGACTAAAAGCTAAAAGGAGATCATTTTGTCACACAATGTTTCCAAAGTCAAGACTGAAACCTCCAATCCTAAACCAACATGAAGAGAAGTCTAAAAAATAGCAGAACCCTGACTGATAATGGATAAGTGAAGCTGATAATGACACTGTGTTAAAAAATATGGTCTTGCTATATGGCTGCTACTCACTGTTTTGCATAAACACAAAATACAAAACATTTTTAAAAACAAATCACTCAAATGAATTAAAAAAATTATCTATTAAAGATAAGGAAATCATTATTTCATTATTTTGCAGGGTTTCCCACATATCCATTTATTTGTGCTGGTCTGCCAGGATATCAACATTTGCTGCTACTTATTGATTTTCTATTTTTTTGGAGCTGGACCTGTTCATTAAGAGCACTGCTGGAATATATATACTGTTGGGTTATTCAGAGCTCCACAGCATCGGAGCACAGAGTGTACTCTGGGTAGAGACAGAGCAGTCAGGTGCAGTCAAAGTGAAACTTAACCGTTCATGAATTCATATAGAAATACAAAGCTCACAGAAAAACAGCGCTCTCCTGTTGGTGTTGTTAATCGTTTTTTTAAACTACCGGAGATAAAACTGACTGCATTTCCATGGAAACCACTTACCCCATGGTCCAGTACTGGGTCTAAAAGGTTACTTTCACTTGCCATTGCAACAGCTGCTCTGCTAATCCATCGATATGACCACACACTAATCGACTGATCAATTCTCCACCCAGCAACTCAAATTCAGCAAACTGCTGCTGAGGGAAAACAAACTTTCTGAGAAAGTTTTGCAATATTTTGAGATACTGAGTCATTATTTCAAGAAAGTCTCTTATAATAACTGACCTGCAGGATCTTTTATTCCATCACACTGGTAGAAATGGGCCTTCACAGCCCAGTTCTATGTTCTATTATAAAAATAACTAATTATAAAGATGCCGCAGACTTCATGGAGACTTGAATAAAAGGTGCATTCAACACTGAACTTCAGTGTGAATATCTAAAACGTATTGAGTATTGATGCCTTGGGCCAAAAACTGTTTGTTTTCAATGGATGATTTCACAAGGTTGGGCAGTGCTTACAGGCTAAAGATCAGGCAAACAAACTAAATTTATTGAACAGTGAGGATCTATAATTAAAAACTCGGGGCGTCGGTGGCTTAGTGGTAGAGCAGGCGCCCCATGTGCAAGGCTGTTGCCGCTGTGGCCCGGGTTCGAGTCCAGCCCATGGCCCTGTGCTGCATGTCTCTCCCTCTCTCTCTCCCCCTTTCTCACTTAACTGTCCTGTCCATTAAAGGCAAAAAATATCTTTAAAAAAGATACAATCACTTGAAGTGGCTCCCAGTGGATCAGAAGTTAAATCCGAATGTCTGCATAAAAATAAAAAAATAGGTTTCAGTGAAAAGTTACCGAAGAAGATGACAGGAACAGAAGGAGTCGCTGCCCCACCAAACAGCCTTTGATGAAAATACATCCTATGATCAGGATAAACGAGGTGTACAGGCATCCAAGTGATGGGTGCACTTACAGTAAAGGCCAGGACCAGCTCCGCAGAATAATGAGCAAAAAAAATATATGATGCATCGCAGCAGATGCTGGCAAAATATGCATGATTAACACCACGTCTGGTGGAAACAACAGCCAAGTGTACAATGTCAACTTCTCTCATATCTTCCCGTGTCACTAACAAACACCCCCACACACGCAAACACACACTGCAAAGGCAAATGAGCTGCAGCAGCCAACATTAGAGCCTGAATCAGACCTGACCACAGAAGAGAGAATAAAATAGACCAGCCAAAATTAACGTAGAATCTAGATGCAAATGTGTTTATTTAGGATACACCCTTTGATATGGGTCATCTCGTTTTCAAGGGGGTCCCACATAGCACGGACAATCCAAGTCACAAAAACAAAAAAAAAAAAAATACAACCTCATTAATGTCACTTAAAACATGTACAGTAATCCTGAAAATAGGGCATTCAGGCGTTCTTAAAAACACCAAACAAAGTCACAGATACAATATTAGAGTTTCAGTTATTCCAGTCAGAGGCCTTAAACATGAACATAAAGGTGGCTTTTCCAGTTGCTTTTGTAACTGTAGGAATACAGAAAAAAGAGTCGAGCAGAGTGCCTCGGCTGATAATTTGAGAACTGGGAGAAGGCCAGTTAAGTCTATCGTACATTAGACAATGACGAGTAACAAAATGAGATCCAAGGACAAATATATAAAGGGTAGTGCACACTACTGAATAACATCTGCAAAAAAAATACCTAATATTAGGCTTAATATTAGTAGTAAAGCAACTTTCTTTCTGACACTAGATTGGTATAAAATGAACAATATGTGGTTTGACTGTGGGCTCAGAATCGAGTCATAAGCCCAAGTATTTAATTTGATCAATTTGATGTAGAAAGGTTCAATAGAACAAAACATATTAAAATAAAATTGTAAAACATTACATTACAGCAGAATTGCAGAGTATATGTGTCGAAATCACTCCTTGATTTACTACTAACTGCTATATCAGTGGTTCCCAACTGGTGGGTCGGGGTCCAAAAGAGGGTCGTGGGTCCATTCTGAATGGACCGCAAGTGACTCACAATCATGCCAAGTTTGTAAAACACACTTTATCTTTAAGTACAGTGAACTTCCAATGTTTTTATTTTGAAGTGCTATGGGCAGCTATTTGACTGAGACAGAAAACTAGCTCAACGTCATGGCCAAATGCCAATATGACACTGAATGTATTAAACTGTGTGGACCTTGAACTAATGACTCAGTAGAAATCTGGACCTTGTGGCTGGACCAGTTGGTAACCACTGTAGTATACAAATAGACACTCAGTCATTTACTCTATATTAATCAGTAAGTTAAGATTCCATACATTTATGAATCATCATCATTGTATGTCATCACTGACAGGTGTAGTGGCAGGGTTGATTTTCGGTTTTGCTGGTTCAGTCTGGAGTACGAGCTTAAACCAGTTGGATTTTATGCAAACAGGCTGAACCAGCATTTGTCATTATAACACGTTTGGCAAATTGAAAAGTAGCCTACATCAGCAAGCTATCCAAAAAAACTACCTATCGTTTTTGGTCAGATGCCCTGTTCCTGTTAATTCCTGTCACTAGCTTTGAAAGCACCACAATGGATGAGAAATGGTTGATTCATGAAGTTGAAATTAGGAGTCACCTACACAATGCCTCCTTATGTCACTACAAAACCAAAATAAGGTGGCAGCTGACTTGAGTAAGATCGCCAGGGAGCTGAAAGTTTCTGGTAAATGACCAAGGCTACTTGCTGTTTGCTTTATTGTGTGTCATTTCCAGTAAATATCCCAATAAAAATGTATATTTTATGTTTTAAAAGTAACTTAACATATGTAGAAAAACAGAAAGTGCTCACCCATGTTCCAAGTGGTTATGTCTCATCTAGTCTGATCTCCAGCGCACAGCTTGTTTATATGACGCAACAAAAGTGCATATTTAACAGACTCAGTGTTGACAAAGAACTCCAGTGTTATGCGATGCAAAGCGATAGTCAGGTGCTTGTTAGCTGTTGGGACACAGTGTCATCATGTTCCACTTCGGAGAGGCTGCAGCAGTCAAGTGTGACACCTAGTGATGAAATTCAGTATACTGGCCTGATCCGCTGTTTGGCTCAATATCAAAGCGGTTTACATTTTATTTTACACTGCTGTACATCACCTTGCGGGATTATCAGTGGAAAGCAGTGGACTATAAGATCCATAGACACTACTGCTAACAGAAGAACAAGCAACTGTACAAAGCCGAGAAACATTCCTTGTGGTTAAAGGAGGAAACTTTTCTTATATTTTAAGCTGTCTCTTACAGTTTTTCTCTCTGTGTAACAAACGACACTTTACAGAGTTTGAGCAGGGTCACTGCAGCTTCTGGTTACACTGCTCAGAGTAATGGAGAGAAAACAAAATACTGTCAGAGGCGGGTGAAAGGGTCTTTAAGTGGCCTTGTCTTTCTCTACCAGTCTCCAAAGCCTCAAATTAGAGTACACGATTACTCTTCTCTCTTAAAAAAAAGGAAGAAGAGGCACACTCTGTCTCACTGAGCCAGTCCACTTTCTGTTGCATAATAACTTGCCTGAGGGGAAAACCTGGCTGTGGGAGGTAAAGCTTGGCATTTTAAGACATCCGATCCAACAGAAGCAGGCATTCCAGAAAGACATCTGAACATTTTTACACACACACTCATGCTTTGATATTAATGTGATTATGAGAATGGTGAGGTAGACTCGCTGTACGTCACGTGAACATGTTAATCTAATTATGTTGCTTCAATTATGGCCATATTCAGGGCATTAACTCCAGCATTAAGACGTCAAGAGCTGCAGTTTATTGAAGTGTGTACAGATGTTGATGCTCTATTCTGAGTCACACTGATCATGTCGTTCTCCACAAGTTGTGACACTTGCCCAACATCCACTGGGCCGTTAATTTTTACAGCTCCTATCTGTATTTACATCCATCCTTCCAGCCTCGAGCCTTGGCACTGAATAATTTCAGGAAAAGTTGCAGGGAGGGACATAATATAACAATATTGGAATGATTGACATTGCTTGTGTGCTATGGGGCAGCAATTATAAGACAAATCTATTGAATTAAAAACTGCAGCGTGGATGATTGAGTGAAAATCTCCTGCAATGCATTTAAACAGCTACTGAAATTCTCCTCATAATCAATGCAAGGCATAGATAACTGTGTCCGTATAAACATTGTAAGACAAAACCCACTTGATGACTTCGTGTAAGCTCCCAGCCCATAAATGAAAACACCTCTGAAGGAGTCAGTGCATCTCTTCCATTTCTCTGGCAGTAATGGACTAAAGGTGCTATCACAGCCTTTTAAACCTTTTTTCACTTGGGATGCAGTTTCACCATGAATACATTCTGCCTTTCAGATCATGAATATAAAAGGGAATATAGAGGGCTAATATGGAACGGCTTTATACCAGAAACCTCAGAGAGAATATCGTTGCTGGAGAGGTTTAGGAACTGCAATCACAGACATGTGTTGTATATTACATATGTTATCACAGTAAAGGCTCTTCACAATAGAAGTGTGTAATAAGGATAAAATCTTCCATTTTCTTGGCCTGTGGCCTCGTCCCTTTGACCGAATCACAGCCGTGTTGACATTCGGTACAACAGCACTCGCTCTGATGTGATATAGCTTTCATACAACAGTACTAATAGCACCATTAATTAGTTAACAGTAATGAGCGACAATGGATTATGATTTGTTTGTTTATTTAGTCATTCATATGGCTACGCCAACACAAGTAGTCCACAACTGGACTGAGACTGGACTGTTGCCAAGCAACACATAACATTCCTGCACAGTAGCTTTCTACTTTTGTAGGTCTTCATGTTACCACAGGCCAGCTACCTTGTATCATCCTGCATGTATCTATGTTTCCATTCATTATGCAACCAGTGAAATCAGAGTTTGTAACAGTCACTTTGGTGGCATATGTGGGATTTTAATGAGTTAACAGCTTGATCATACAGTACCGTTGAGACATCTGCTTATGTCATATGAGCACACCTGAAGGTTTGCAGGGAAGCAGTCTCCAATCAGCTATCATCTGTATACAATAAAGGGTGAGGTCCAATATTTTGAGCTAATCTGGCGTTACCAGTGGATATGCAGGCCAAGATGTCTGACCTAGAAGTTTTAGTTTCCCAGAAGAACAACGCATTGGAACAAAATAATCAAAGTTATTCACTTCACCTGTCAGTGGTTTTAATGTTTCGGCTAATCGGTATCGCCTCTTGTCCAATCAAATTACTCAGTTGGAACTTACTGTTGTATAATACATCATATATCATCATAGCAATATACTAATTTTCAGTTAACAGCTGCTTATTGGAGCCCAATCACTCCCACTGCCATGAGAGCGGCTGGAATGAACAAAAACAGTAAAGCTGTGGACTGGACAGCTGGAAAATAAACAAAACAACACAAAACAAAACTAAAAAACAATAATTACCCCCACATGGTTGTATGCCTCCGTGCGCCAGTCACGTTTCTCTTACAGTTACATCCATGTCTGTGAAAACATGTAAGCGTCATACACATCTTTCCCCAGCAGCACAGAAGATCTATATAATCAGCACAGTTTCAAGGTGGGCACCCAAGATGAGTCACCAATTCAGTACGTGCCCAAATGTCTCCCCTTCTGTTCCTAAGATATGACACTGAGTAATGACCAGAAAGTTCATGCAGAACTATTTGATGTCACCTTTGACCTTTTGGATATGAAATGCCATCACTTCATAATTTCATCCTATTAGACATGTGTGTGAAGTTTTGTCATAATTAGTGTGAGTTAAGGCCAAAAACATGTTTTGTGAGGTCACACTGACCTTGACCTTTGGCCTTCAAATTCAAACCAAATTCTAGTTCTCAGTTGGTTCTTCAGTCCAAGTGAATGTTTGTGAAAAATTTGAAGAAATTCCCTCAAGGTGTTTTTGATATATTGCGTTCACAAGGATGGTCATATTGACCTTGACCTTTGTCCACCTAAATCTAATCAGTTCATCACTGAGTCCATGTAAATGTTTGTACCACATTTGGAGACATTCCCTCATGGTGTTTTTGAGATAGCGCGTTCATAAGAATAAAATTGATGCAGGGTTGCACTGACATTACCCTTTGACCTATGATCATCAAAATGTAATCAGTGCATCGTTAAGTCCAATTGGACTTTTGTGCCTCAAAACCTCAAGGTGTTCTTGAGATATCGCAGTTACAAGAACGAGACAGACAGGTCACAGTAACCTTGACCTTTGATCCATGACTACCAAAATCTAATCAGTTCATTGTGGAATCCAAATGGTTGTTTGTGCCAACTTTGACGAAATTCCCTATTGTTCTTGAAATGTCGTAGTCATGAGAATGGGATGGACGGCCACACAGCAGGACAACCCAAATACATAGTGCTTGCTGCTATCGTAAAAATGACTGTAAAGCAGAAACAGCACATTTCTATTATAACCTTCATAACAGCAACATTAATTACAGGGATGCTGTATTACACTGCATTAGTTTAAGCAAGAGGCACCTAATAATCTACTGTCGCAGCAGAGTGTATACTGATATGCTCACCGAATTCCAGATGATACTGAATCATATTCTGGCATCAATGTTATATCAATTTATTGCTCAGCTCCACTCCATAATGATTAATGGAAAGATATGCGCTTTATATCTATTAAAAGCTTCTGACCTCAGAGGAACGTGCTGCAGTTCAACCATCTAGTATGAATGGAAGGAGAGAAAATCAATAATCATGCTAATGTTACAGTATACATTCTCATCTGCATTTGTGGCCACAGGTGCTGAGCTTTAACACTCACAATTCATGTTATACGCTGAGAGATGTGAGATGAAACATGCAAATGAGCCAGTCTTTCCCCTCAGCAAGGTCCTGTGACCTTCATCCCACAAAGCCGCTCACGCTTGTGCTTCATTTTGATCACGAAATGGTTTATTATAGAGAGAGGGGTATTTTTTAGGGTAAAAGGAGAAAATGTGAATGACTGTGACTTAAAAATGGAGCAGATGGCAAAAAAGGGGAAAAAAAAATCAGTGACCTGAATTCCAGCAAGGATGAAATCTACAATCACTGTTAATTCTCCCATTTAATTATAGCCCACAAAAAAACATCTTGACAGGAAGCTAGGGTGAGAAATCCAGAGCCACTATTGTTTGCTTTGCTGTTTCACAAGTGCCTCAAAGTATCTCAATGAGCCTTTAGGTCCCACGCGCTGTGCTGAGATTATCTTTTATGGTAGTCGCGTGGGTGCCAGTGGCCTGACAGGGTATGTATAGGAAGGCAAGTATTTAATAAAGGGTTTCTCTTGGCTCTTCATTTCCATTTTTATAACAAGTCGTCAGCTTTGCCCCATGTAATGAGGGTATTTACTCTGTACAAAAGAAAGGGGAGATTAGAGCATCACAGGATGGGATTATAAAAACCTGAGACCACAAAGACAGCCAATCACTTCCAGAAAATCCTTCAACATCTTCAAGCTTTCATCTGCTATTTCCCTGTTTACTCTCCACAGTGCTTCATCCCTCTGCCTGTCTTTGTTTCTTCTGCTGTCACGCAGCTCTCTTTTCATTAGGTAACGCCTGTGATTAATAAATACATAAAAATAATATCTGATCCAGTAAGAGAGAACCATCACACTAAATACTGGTTTTGCAAATGCATGGATTTTCCAGCATTTATGCTGCCTGACAAACACTGATTACTGTGAACCTCCTGCAGAACTAGCCAGTGAAATACAAAGTCACTTACGTACAAAGGAATGTCAAGGACACCGAAAAACAAAAAGTTGCAGAAGCAGTGATAGCAAAATGAAAAATTGCCCGCAAATAAATAAATAAATAAAAGAAATACCCAAGAGAAATAGATGAAGAGAAAACAACTCCACTGCCTGACTGCATAACCCATCCACAGGCTAAGACAATATCAAGGCAATTTCAGTTCAAATTTAAACTGCCCACTTGTCCCTTTTTCATGAAGCAGATAGAATCTCGGAGCAGCACGGGCCTTGAGAAAAGGTCACAGATAAGACCTGGCACTCAAATGATACACAGTGAGTGGCACAGCAGCAGCACTACCCCTGATTCAAACCTTTTTTTTCTTCTTCAAATTGATGTGCGAGAAAAAGCCAGTCCACTCCGATAAACAAGCTAACTGTGAATACAACCAAACATACAAATGAACACCATGTAGGCTTTTCAATTCTGTCATGACGATTTATCAGAGAGTAACAGATGGAAATGTATATTTTGTTTTACTGAAGGGGCAGGTATTATACATAATCATCCTAAACTTCTTGTCATTCGAGAAAAGTGGCAATCTGAATATCAACAGGGAATGGAAATAAGGTACGAGTTGATTGATGACAGACTGGTGAGGCTAACAGTGGGGAGTGTGCAGGTAAATTAATGAGAGGAAAAATATTCATGGTTTATTGAGATGTTTTTGGTAATACACACAGGAATTTCAAAGCACTCATTAAAAGTGTTTAGCCACCTAGTCCAAGATTGAACAAGCCACCAAGTGAGTTACTGTAGTAAGTGTTCAGAAGTGTGAAATCTGCAGCTGCTATAAAACCATGCGCTGACACAGAAGCATAACATGTGCAAGATATTTTTCATTGAAGTAAACACAGTGGCTCATAAGGAAATAGCTAATTTATTCAAACTTGTCAAGTATCATGCAGCGTTATAGGTTCCCTGTGGAGGTTTTGACCACTAGCGGTGCTTTTGTTTAATGTGGTGCTCGACTACAGATTCTCACCAACTGCAGAGGGCAGAAATGCAAATATGTTGTGAATGCAAGCCACAGTATTTCATCAATCAACAGTTGGTGGGAGTAAGGCAAAGTTTACAGCTGTGTATTCGGGGGGTTATGCTATACTGTAGCTATGGCAGCTATGTGTGTTGGCTCTGAAGCACCTGCTTAAAACTGTAACTGCACAGAGGCTGTGAAGACACCACATTGGGAACCACAAGAACTGTAATTGGTAAAATTGGGCTGCTTGTTTTTTCTCCTACAAATATCTGCTGCCAGGCGAGATTGTTGAGGGTGAAGACAACATGAAGCAAACTGAAGGAAGATTCAGTTATCTTTTCCTTTTCAGTAACAGAAATAACAAAGACGTTTCCACTGCAAACGTTTGGCTACAAACAATCACCGACTGCTCGTCGGGGATTGTAAGGCAGTAGTCTCCTAACAAGACAAGGTGAGGCCTAAGTTACTCAGTGTTTTCCCTGCCATTGTCGAAGAAAGGAACAAAAGATGTTAATCATGTTATTTACCTAATTTATACAAACTCATCTTGGGTCAATTTCGTGGTCCCTGTGACTTGCTGTCATTATCATTAGATGCAAAAAGAGGACATTCCCATAAACCAAAGATGGACGTAGAATAAGGTCACCTGTCTGTTTTGCCTCTAGGGCATGGGGAATACAATTAAAGTATGATGTGGCCTGATTATGTATGATATCAGTTTCATGCTGTAGTGATGTTTTCATCAAATAGGTGAAATCCAGTAGGTATCTACCAGGGATGCACAATATATATCAAGCCAATAAATTACTGGCCAGTAATGGGACATTTTCATAGTTATTCCGATAATTAAAGTTATTGTTGATAACTAGCGCTGATAATTTGAAGCCAGACTGCTTTCAGTGACTTAAAGGATAACTTTGGTATTTTTCAACCTGGGCCCTATTTCCCCATGTGTATGTGTGCGTATGATTCATAGGTACCACTCGTTCTAAAATTGGTTCAGTATTGAGGGAGGTGGATGCAGCTGGGAGCCGCGAAACGAGCTAAAACGGTAACGGGGGCAAATGTGTCCAGTATAAGTTTGCGCGTTAAAAGTTCTTTTTTTCGCCCCTGACCGATTCAGATCACCAGCGCTATCTCTGTAAATAGCATACTAAGTCTTTCCCCTACGTCTTGGCTGACGTCATCTCGCGAGAGCTTTGCTTGTTGCCAGAAGAAAACAGAGGAGCCATGCTGAGTGCCACTCAGAGTGGCGCTGGTTGTCCCGGAGTACAGTTGAGAGTTTTACTGCATCGATTGAAAACAATGGTTCGTGTTTGTGCTTATCCGAATTGCAAGAACAGGATGTTGCACAACACCCCGTACAGCTTTCATAGGCTGCCTTTGTTGGACGACGAGATTCTGAAGTTGTGGCTAGTTGTGCTACAAATGGATGCTAACACTCCTGTCCAGACACTGCGCCTTGCAGACCATTGGGTCTGCACTGCTCTCTTCTCCCAAGATGACTACTGCCAGCTGAAGAAGTGAAGACATCCAATCCCAAAACACCTCTTCCTCAAGAAAACGGTAAGGTAGGTAAGGTAAGGGAAAGGCTAGTATGCTATTTACAGAGATAGCACTGGCGATCTGAACCGGTCAGTGGCGAAAAAGAGCACTTTTAATGCGCAAACTTACACAGGACGCATTTGCCCCCGTTACCGTTTTAGCTTGTTTCGCGGCTCCCGGCTGCATCCGCCTCCCTCAATACTGAACCAATTTTAGAACGATTTGTACCCATGAATCATACGCACACATACACATGGGGAAGTAGGGCCCAGGTTGAAAAATACCAAAGTTATCCTTTAACATGGGCAGCATCTAAGTAACTTTAAACGTGGCTCGCGAGCCGCAAATAAACACAGAGAGGAAGGCAAAACATGTCACAGTGTCGACGTCTTTCACAGTTCCAGAGGAAGACAACAGGATTGCACCGAGGGTCTGATCTTTGACCGCCTGACACTGGTTAGACACCATGCTAAAGGACCGTCTCCAGAGTATTAGCACAAGCTGATTAGCAACAGCGGCTTACATCCAACACCTAGCTTTTAAAAGCCTCAACTCTGCTGTTAAACGTATTAATAACCGCTGGCCATGTGATGCTACACTTAGGGATGATTTGTATCGTTACCTGGCAGCCCAGTCTGGAGCACGTCTCACTCTCTGGCTGCTTGTTTGTCTGAGTAGAGTGTTAATGTGTGAGGTGAATCAATAACGCATTGCTTTTCTACTTGGTAGTTGTGGGCTAGTCTATCGTGGGATGCTGAGTTGTTGCCTGCGTGTGTTTATAAAAATGCAGTGTGACGATATAAACATTTCATACACCAGATGTAAGGCGGACATGCCGCTGTGCATTCAATGCATTCATAGCTGCAGTGTAGTTTGTACACTTTATTTATACACCAGAGAATTACACAGTCACACTGGGCTTCATAATCTCTCTCTTACCCTTAATTATGAATTTAATACTCATTAAAAGTCCTTTTACTTTCATTTCCTTGCATTTATTATGTTCATCTGTAGTGCTGGGGTATATGGCGGCAGGGGTTAGGCCATTTGACAGTATGCCAGAAAATCTCCCTCTTTTTCACAGCCTACTGTTGGCAGGTATGGAAGAGTCAGAACTGTTCTTTGTTATCTTGTGTTAGCAATAGTGATGTCCGTTTGATCTGGATAGGTCAGGGCTATGGAATATTTAGTCATTCATATTTTCTCACATCTTAGCCTTCCTTACCTTTAGGTGTACAGTGACTACAGGTTATACACTTCTTTTTAAAATACAAAAATGTGAAATTATCAGTCATTGTATTGGTTATCTGCCATGAGAAGCAGGTAATTATCGGCTATGTGTATCGTTTGAAAAAAATCCATATTGTTGCATCCCTACTGATCATGTATGATACATCCGTCTCATGTTGTAGTGATGCTATCATCAAGCAGGTTAAATCCAGTAGGTATCTACAGTGTGACTCAATGTAAAAATGGATGTGTCCTATGTATGTTTTAAAATAGTCAAAATTTAAAAAAAAAAAAGGCTTTGTAACTTAGTAAGCCTATTGTGGTGAGAAAGACTGTTTGTTTACCACAAAACAAACTCTGCAGGGTATAATATGAATGTCCTTCAAAGAATTCCTGGAACTGCACCAAAAGCTAATCACTTGTTCTTTGGCCCACAGCCTGACCTTCAGCTAAATATCTTTGAAATCTGTTTGTAGATTTTTGATGAAACAAAAATAACACAGAGGAAACACAACACGGATATAATAATATTCCATGGTGCCCTTTTGGCAAACAACATTACCAGCAACAGTTCTGAATCTGACCGTCATAAATCACACTTAAAAATAAACAATCTTTTCATTCTCCATGCCATAATCCACTTTGCTGCACTCCAGACTTTGCAGCATGAAGACTGTGCACTAACTGACTTGGTGTCAGGCATGAAGCTTCAGTCACTCTTTCAGCAACACCTTCGGGTGTGGAATCTTGTTAACGTGTGACTGCTGCGCACAAAGCGAGTTTGGGTGAGGGGGATGAGTCAAAGAGGGAGTCACCTCAGACGGTCTGTGAATCTCAGCAGGACATGTAGAAATCACACAAAAACCAATCACTTTGTAAATGAGATCGGTAGGAAACTAATAATACATCCGCTCCAGTGTCACTGTTTCAGACAGTCTTCCAACGTGGGCGTCCACAAACTTTCTTGCCTTCTACTTCCAGTAAACAACAGTGAATAGTTGTAATAATCCACCAAGGAGGGACAGCTAGTTTGTTGTTCTAGTTTTTGGTTCAGTGCTGGCCATGATGGATAGACAGCAGCATCAGTATAGCACATATTTTTTTTTTCCTTTTGTCCCCCGTGATAAAATCAGGTGAGAGCTGCGGATCTGCACAGACCGCTCATCTGTCTGTCACTCACTGAAACACAGTATCTAGGACACCACCAATCAGATTTTATTTATTTATACATAAATACATTTTTTTTCTTCCGCATTTCAAATAGCTCCAATTGCCTTAAAAAGTGCATCATCACCTTGTATTGCCTGCACTGAATGACTCCGCTCTCTCCCCTGGTGCGTAAGAAACACCCGGTAACACATTTTTCGACTTCTTGCCCCATTACCACGCTGCATCATTTGTGGGGCAACATGTGCACTTGTTTGTTGTCAGTGTGCTTTTTCACAGTCTAGCTGCTCCTACTGTGTCTTCTCCTGCAGGTTTGTCTTTCCTGAAAGTCACTGACTGCCATTGTTTCCAAAAATCCAAACAAGCAGCATCTGAGACAAACACACACACACTGCAGCATTTGATGGAAGTACTCCATCATTTTTACCTGCGTGTCATGTGGAGATCATGTGATCCCTTCCCTCTGTCCTTTTGTCTGTTGGTGACACACATTTCTCTTACACTGGGTGGAATGGCATGACGTTTGTGTTTCCTCCATAGTGCCAAACTTCCTTCATGCACCTTTATTCAGTAAAATGTTGACACAGACATTACAGAGTGCAAAGATCAGGTCTGCCCTCTGCTGAGTAGTGCTGGAATGCTTATGCGCCAATTGAGCAATAAAAAAAAAAAAAATGCCAATAGTTCCATAAATAATTAATTCTGTTATTCATCAGGTGTTAATGCCTGAATATGTCTTGTAGAAATTCAGTTTCTTCAATTTGCTTTGCCAATAACAATGATGTTTTGAGGGAAACCTGCTGCATGAATTTGTTCCCTGGCATCTTCTTTTCAGGGATGTTGTATTGCAAGAAGGGATACTGCAGGAAAGCTAATGAAATATGTCATGCAATGTATATTTTTTTAAGATTAATTTTTAACATTGTATGCCCTGATAGTGACAGTGAAGAGAGACAGGAATTGTGTGGAAAGAGATTAGGGGCCCTATTTAGATGGTCTAAAGCGGACGGCGGAGGGTGCATAATCCTTGTTGCAAGTGTCATTGCTATTTAGATGCTGGCGCAGTTGTCATTTTCACGCCCTGCGCCCTCGTCCTCTAACTAGCAAATGAACTTGAGCTTCTCTGGGTGTGTTGGTCTAAAAATGAGGAGTGGTCAGGTGCAGTCATGGCGCGTTGCTAGTAAGATGACGTAAAAAGCAAATGCGCCAGTGACCAACAAAAACCTGGTCTAAAGTCAGCGTATTTCGCTGTTAAACAAGTTAGTAATATGCATCTCTAGGTGGGTGCACAACGCGCGTGCACTCCGCTCAGACACACACGGAGCAGCCACACATATGCAAAAGATAACAAATAAAAATATGATTACAATGTGAAAGGTTATTATTGTGCACATTAAAATATTTATCAGAAACACATCTTAATGGTCAGTCATTAATCAGAATGATCTAATCGCAGTAATAATGATCATCATAATTTGTAATAAATTGATAACTCTAAATTGTGAGAATTGTCAAAGGTGTGAATGTGAGCGTGAATGGTTGTCTGTCTCTATGTGTCAGCCCTGCGATAATCTGTCGACCTGTCCAGGGTGTACCCTGCCTCTCGGCCAATGTCAGCTGGGATAGGCTCCAGCCCCCCGTGACCCTCAAGAGGATGAAGTGCTTAGAAGATGGATGGAGGGATGGATAATATTTAATAATGACAAATGAAACTGTGAAATTATCTGACCAATCAATCATTTTTTTGATTGAAAACCAAAGCCCACACATTGCATTTATTTAAACATGTTATGCTAGGCTAGATTATATTATATTATTATATTGTTATCTGAGTGTAGAGAGGACACACATGCAAATAAGAGGCAGAACACAGCTCTAGGAAACATGTGCAAACAATTAACAAACGTGGGTGGGGGAGAAAACGCTGAACAGGTCCTAGCTGCAGGATCAGCACCTAGGCTAGCTCCGCGGCAGTCCTGACAGCTGTGCTCTGTTATATGATGAAAACAGATTTGAATAATATTTCACAGATATTTAGTAAGATCTTTCTTGTATTAGTGATCTCATGCCTGCTTTACCTCGGGGAGCTTGGGTGCCTGTCTGCTGTCCCCGTAGATCTGGTTCTGACGGGCCTTCACCTCCCGCATGAGGTCTCCTCACCTGTAAAGCGCTTACTCTGTCCAGTTGGTCACCATTTAACTAGCTCTCCGCCATGCTCTCCAATCTCGCCTCTTTTAAAGGGAATGACAGGTGACACTCTGATTGGCTTATTGAATGATACGTCCAAAAAACACACCCATGACTAATTCACAGAGTAAGTCCAACCCTTTTAGACTCTCCGCTATGACGCACAGTCTGAAAACACACTGTCTAACCAGCAAGTGACTGGGACATGCTCATGCCCCGCATGCCTGGCACTTTGCATTTTAGACCATCAAAATAGGGCCCTAGGTGTGACATGCAACAGTCTAGCTATCTGGGTATGAGCAAGGGAATCGCCATTCAGGGAATGTTTTTTACTTGTTTGGGGAGCATTACATTTCTTACTAAATGTATTTTCTTGTTGCAAATTAGCTGTAAAGAAAAGTAGTTTCTAGGGCATAGAGTGGAAATATTTTATACAAACATTTCTGTTGTTTCCAACATCTCAAATTCTGTGTCTGTTTATTGAATATTTTGGGGTTTTGGACTCTTGGTGCACAAAACTATTTGTTTGTAGATCATAAAATGTTTGGCTTTGGGAAAATGGGATTTTAGATTTATTTGACAGTATATAGACTAAACCTAAGAAAACAACTACATAATCAGTAGGTAAAAGAGTAACCAGTTGCAGCACTACCGTTGACATCTTTCTTATAGATTTAAAATAAATGTAGATTCATGACAGTCTTTCTAGGGATGCATCAATAACTTTCCACATTCAGTTACTGCCGGTTTCAGCTCCTCATTGGCATGTACAGTATAACAGTAGGAAAAGAAAACATCAGCATTGTCCTTTGAGAGTGAACCTGTCTGTCTCCTGAACACGTCTGTCTAAAAAAGAACTGTTCCTGTCTCATCCTGTGTTTTTTGTTGGAAAACAGTAGCCCGGTTGGGAAACACAAGAGTGCACTTTTGCAGTTTATTGACATTAAACTGTCTGAACACTAAAGGTCACATTTTTTAAAGACTTACTTCACGTTGCTAATTGAAAGCTGCAACATGTGAAGTTGCATAGTGCAGATTTACTCTACCTTTTAAAAAGCTCTGTGTAAAAAAATCAATTACAGTGAGATTTATGTATATGGGACCAAAAGATTTAGTCATGAGCTGTGTTTGAAGCTGCTTCCCTATTTGATCCAAAGTGCACTCCATTCTGCAATTCTATTATAAGGGTTTGAATTCTAAAATAAATGTACTGCAGTGTGATATGAAAGATGTGTAAATTACAGCAATGTCACACTACACATGCCAGTATTGATGTAAAATGATGACCAGAGTCTAAAATCGCAATTCACAGCTCGCTACAGAGAACCACATTTAATGTGTTTAGGGAACAGTGTGAATGAGTGATTTCTGTTAGAGTCCTTTTAAGCAAATAGTCCCTTTCCCCTCTTAAAGCACTAGAGGTACCACAACTGATGTCAAGCTTCCACCAGTGAAGACATTCATTTCAGTCAACTGAAGGCGCTGAAGCAACACACTGCAGTCGAGGGTCACGGAGAGTCAACAGTGAACATATTCCTCATTTATCCCTTTCAGTTACAGAGCGTATATACACAGGCACAGTAACAGGAAGACGTTTTATGTAAGGTATTAATTTGATGATAAATTTATACAGGTTTGACACTTGTCTCAATTTGTGACAACGTTACTCAAGGCCATCACTGAAGGCGTCAGTCTGCCTCTGTAATCCTGTCCCCAAAATGTCACTGTGTGTGCACACTTACAAGGCTGTGTTTGGAGAAATGAAAAGACCACCGTAGAGGGAGGCGGGTGTCTCAGATTGCTGCATTTGAAACAGGAAGGAGGGAGGTAATGAGTGAAAACAAATAGGGAATTAAAACATGACATCTTCCTCTGCACTCCAATTAACATAAAGCAATGTTATTTTTGCTGAGGGTTTATGATTTTAACTACATCTTAAAATACTAAAACCAGATGCTCAGTCATCAATAAAACATTTCCTATATTTCTCACAGGGTTAAAAAGCACATGCAAACACACAGATTCTGAAGGGAAAACAAGGAATTATAAGTTATTGCCCAGAGACAGTTATTGTTTGCAAACAACAAAAAGCCCTACCTAAATCTGGTGACACTGATGATGGCCGCCTGCTGAAACAGCTGCGCTCTCCCTTGAATAAAGTAAACTGAATACAAAGAATCTGCAATGTGCATCATTATTTTATTTTTCAGTTTTAACTTGCATCTAAAGATAACAGAACATAACCTTTACCTTCAATTATGTAGCAATATTTAGTAACTATATCATTGATTAAAGTGTCTGCATGCGTCACTGTATCAGCTCGATTTTGTTATTAATACATCTTCTGGTACAGAACATGAATCATTATTATTATTGTGTGTTTGTGGCAGGATTGCCTGGGAAAAGTTAAAATAGGCTCCTTGGTACTTTTCTGGGTGGTCACTACATAATTAAGGGGGGATTAAATGAGGCAGGAGTTTGCTAGCTAGCCAACCCATGGTCCCTCCCCCTCACTCCCTGCCACTGCGGACTACTGCACCTGAAGGAGACCAGGCAGCAGCTGCAGAGACAGAGCTTCAGTCATCAGCTGTAGCGGCTTGAATTTGGCCAGCATAAACACCAGTGCCAAATGTCACAACTGATTGACGTCCAGCAGCAGCACTAGATCTAACCTGTGTTATGGCAGCAACAGAAAGTTTGCTGATCTGGCAGGGAGTGGGAGCAGTCCAGTCCACTGGAGATGGCTGGATTCCAGTTGCTGTGGCTGCTGACTGGGGGTCTAGCTCCAGAGCCGCTGCCTGCTCTTCTCCCGGGCCGATGGAGTACAGCATCAGGGAGTTAGGGGGAGGACACACTGTGCTTGGAGGCTCTAGCTAATGTTAGCTACATAAAAGTGAACTTGAAGCTGCAGTTCACAAAAGACTAAACTATTAGCAACATTTTCTCTTCATCTTTGAAAGACTTTGCTGGTATTGACATGTTTTATTTGAATGTCAGACTCTTTTTTTTTCATAATCTTTTTTTATAAGTTTGTTTTCCTTTAATGGGTTTCTTTGAAGTGTAGGCAGTTGTTGCCAGTGCTGAAATAGCAACTTTTTCTGGGGGACTCGCCACCATTTCAGCAGGCTTTCACATCCTGAAGGGAGGTGCACATGCATCTGTATATGTAAAACAGCCAATAGGAACACCCTCTCTCTGAAATGATCTGTGATTGGCCAGGGTCTCCTGACATGGGTTAGATGTTCTAAAACAGAGCCAAAAGGATGTGCAGAAGTCAAGCATTCACTCATACCATTTGAATTACAATATGCTCAAACAGTTATTATGCAATTTTTGCAAAATAAAACTGTTTTAATTGCAATCACAAGTGGCTTCATATTTAGTAATGGCTGCTGTAGTTCTCCACTTATATTTTAAGATAAACTGCTGGTAAGTTACTGCAGACTATTAAAACTGAAGATATCAGATAAAAATGTATCTTGTTAAAAAAAACAGCCTCCACTTTAGCTGCTGAGCTTGTGTTATATTACCGTTTCATAACCTGCTGCTCCATTCTGAATGTATGGAGAGCCTGATTAAGGTGATTCAAATATAAATGTGATGTACTTGAAGTATAACTGTCTTCATGAATAGCAATAACTTGCTATTCATCTTGCTAACTTGTTACGTAAATAAATATAGTGGTCTTTCATTCCCTAAAAACATCTTCAGCAGAGTATGCAGACTTGCACAAGCTTGGGAAGCACGTTTACTGGATAACAACAGTTTCATTTTGATGTGTGGCTCTCTCTCACAGAATAAATGCTGATACAATTTATAAACTCTCAAAATGAGAAGCCTGACAGCATCGATCCTGTCCTTGATTTTATGATGACACATGCGCACAGGGAGTTTGTTGTGATGGTGCATTTTCTATTTTATTTATAGGTCTAATTGTTGCAATGCTGCACTCTGGCTAGAATCCTGGAAATATATAAACATGAGTCATTCGGGTGGACAAGCTCGAAGATGAAAAACAAACAAACATGTTATTAATGCACTTTAGTCTTTTCAGTTTTTAAACATAAAAGTCTTGATTCTTGGAATTTAAGCATCAAATTATTTGTGAAAACTGTAAGATGCATTTCAGAGAACGTTGCAAATGTAAAATTCTTGTTGGTTTCCAAATCTGATATATGAGCGTTCATGGTTTCTACCTTAGCAACTGTTTTTGTGCCTGAAGAACCATGGTCTCTTTGCTTTTGGCCTACTTTCAATACAGTATGGATTTCATTTAAAATTCAAAGACCAATCTAATGCCTCATGTGTATGTAAATGTCATCTACAACGTTACAGTATAACCCTATCCAAAAGTTTTGTACCACTCAATTAGAAAAAGGTCACCAGAACACTGTTCCGGGTCTTATTCAGTTTTCATTCAAGCATGTCTCAATTTTGCACTTACTCTCTCCTCTCCATTTCCCTCAGTATTTACCTCCATAAAAAGTGCAAAATGTCAGTGGAATAATAATTCCAGCCAGGAATTGAATGGTGGAGATGTCAGATTAATACTAGCAGGTACTCTCTGAAAATGAAAGGTTTCCTCTGGGCTCTTGTAAGAAGCTTTTGGTTGTAGAAAGAAACATAAAATGTTCAGTTAAACCTCAATGAATTTTTTGAAAAATAGTTTTCATTTAAGGTTACATCTAAAGAACTGGCTGTGTTTGAAGCAGCAGTGGTTGCCAGCTGGTGGATGTGGAAGAAGGAATCACACAGACTAGGGTCATGCACGCAGCCACTGTTAGTCCCCTGAGTACTGAAAGGTTTGAGCAATTTGCCTCTGTGAAGTATGCTGGCTGGTGCCTTTTGTCAGTGGCTGTTTGCTGATATACTGATTTCTTCACAGTTTGGCATATTTTCTTGTTAGTTTCTTTTTCTTTTGCAGAGCGCTAGCTGATCATGTTCACCGGTTTCAATAGCTGCTCGTTAATGTTTGCCAGGATATTGATTATTATGTTGGCGAGTTGGAGTCTGCAGCATTCTGTGTGACAGAGTAGTTGGAAGTAGCATGCTCTGCTAGTGGCATGGTTGCTACACAGTACATAGCCCTTTATTCCTTAGAGAAATAACAGCTTTAGGTTGTTAGCATGCCCACTGTCAAGCTGTTTTTAGGGTGCATGGCTGTGCTGTCTGTATTTTCAGCATGGCCAGACGGCCAGTCTTCAGAGACTAATGGTGATAAGTTAGCCTCTAATGGCGTCAGTACACATGTATACTTTTTAAACTTTTCAACCAGCTTAAATTGGAGGTGTAAATTAATGCATAAGTAAAAATAAACATATTATGAACAAAGCAGAACTTTGCACTAACACCTACATTCTGTAAGTAAAAAACTGTAGCAGGTAGTGTTCCTTACTTTCTAGCCAACTCTGCAGGGGCTGAATGTTATTGTAATATTCCTACAAAGAAACAATCACACTGACTAACACAAAGCAGAATGTGTGCAAGAATAATGACAGTGTGTCCAAGCACCGCTGTCACTTTTGGTCATTTCAGAGTGTGCTCGGCAAAAGAGAAAAGTGAAATATATGTAAATTGGAGGGTGTAGTGATTAATCGTTACCATTGGGATTGTTTGTCTTATTCCTTTTCAAACAGCTGTGCCAGTCACAATGACATATGACGGAAGTGGCTTACCGAACGGAGGAAGAGCGAAGATTTGCCTCTCTTAATGGGAAACTAGTTTTTGTTGTGTGGGTTTAGATCAACAATGACACCCAGAAGCAGGTGATGTTTCTGAATTTGTTTGTGGGGATGTAGTAACCATGTTTTCTGTAGGGGCTGATGCATGTTTTTGTACTAAAGGCCAGTTTAGCCAGTGTAATTTCAGTCCTGTGATGGTTACGGTTGGCTCGTGTTATAGTGTAGTTCTGACTAGATGTGAATCTGTCCACAGTTATCCAGTTTATACCCTTATTAGAAACGGATCAATCAAGTCGGTATCTTTGGAAGGTCACAAATATTTTCCATTTTTTATTATAAGCTAGTTTTTTCTTTTGGTCGCCTTTCAGCTGTGAAATCCTTAGCTAAGTCCCGCCCCTCAAACGCATTGTGGCATCTGCCAGGTCCGACCAGGGTCCGACAACTACATGGCTGTGCTCCATAGTTTCAGATTTTCTTCATTTTCAGGCTTGTTTTGTGGATTTTAAGCTAAATGTTGTGCCTAGGACATGTGTGATAAAGGTACTTGTTAACAGGAAAGGTTGGAGGGAGATGTACATTTCTTTGCCATTCCAAAAGCAAAATCAAACTGAAAATTTTACAGTTAGCTAGCTAGCTACTGAAGATAGAGCCTACTGTATGCATCATGCTTTTGCTCTCTTAATGATTGAGACAGTCAATAAAGACTTATGCTGCTTTACAAGAACAGTGGAGGGAAACAGGGAAACTTTGCCAATATTCACCCAGCTGAGCCAGTTTGAAATCCTGGTTATATCTTTCAAAAGCATATTGTAGACCATTCTGTCTGCTTCTCTCTGCATTTGCTTTTTGTCTTCCCAAAGATTTGATTATACTTCTTCAGTGAGAGCAGTTAGTGACACTGTGGGCTCTATGTTAGCTTCAACAGCTTGATGGACCATCAGCGACCAACAACAAAAGGAGGAGGCTTAGCAAATGGTCAGTTACATATACGGTGTGTAGGTTTAGTGATGCAAAATCTCAGTGCTTACATTATAACTCATTTTTGAGTTTATGAACTGCTTAGTAAGTTGTCGTATTTTATGTACAATGATTGTGAGCATTCTGTATAATCCCAATGCACAGATGCTGAAATTTGAATATATGTAAATGTTAGTCGTTACCTCGACATGATAAATACATGCCTACATAAACTGGTTTTTAAAAATTCATGTAACAGTCTGAGGAAATATGAAAATATGTATTTACATGACATTCTAGTTGAAGTACTTAATGCATATTTTATTGGACATGTTCTTAAAAGATTCAGTACACAAACTCTAATGGGCTCTGAAAACTGTAACATGCTCACAGACACTTTTTGGATTCACAGAGGCATCCCTGCAGAGCATCTTATTTTTGGAGTGTTCTCAGTCATTTAAAGCTCAGGGGGTGACAACTGTCAACTATTTCATAGCAAGAGGCAGCACTTATGTTAAAATGTACATAAATATATGTCACCTGAGAACCCTGAGAGGTTTTGAAGTTGGATCAATAACTGTAATATTTCCACACAATCATAATTCACCAGAACAACTACCAGGTAGTATTTTTAATATACAATTGGAACTCCTCACATGAGTGAACGTTGTGATGTGATGGAGCCAGTAAATTAAATGAACCATGCTTTCTCTTAATTAGCAAGGATTTAGGATTTGGTATTTCAGTTACATTTTACTTCTGTTATTATGTACATTATGAAATCTTCCAGGTAAAAGAGGATATTGAGTTTTTGAGTTTCTTATCTCGAGATGACAATTTGATAGTGTTACCTTGAGACATTGACTGTTATTTTCTCAAAATAACTATTAAATTTAAAATTAAATGCTCTGTTAATATAAGGCTTCTATACCTATCACAGTACACATAAAAAGTTAAAGAGAAGTGAAAGAATAGTACTCATTGAATAAAAGTAGTTTTCAGGAGATCAGTGTAGTCAAATTATGATATAAGAATATGATTTTAGAGACTATTATTGTTGCAATAATGTAGGTTGAGTTGCGGAGACATATCATAGTATGCAGTAATAATTACGACCACTTTCAGCGGCACAACATCAATTGGAATTTGTAATATTGGTACAGTATTAGAATAATATTCATCTATTTTCTTACACCAACTCCTGTCTATCTTTTGAAATAATTAAAGTTTGAAAATAACATTTGAAATGTTGCTGAGCATAATATCAGTCGACTGTTTTCTTGAATGCGACTGTATTCTTGGAGATTTATGGCTCCCACTGTCCCCTTGAAGTCTGTATAATAGTAATTGTGTACAGATTTGCATGCCATCGGCATGTCACTTCCCCAGGAATAATCTCCTGTATGCACGCTGTGATCTGGGAGAGTCTGACAGTTACAGCAAACCCTTCATTATTCACCCCACACATACAGTTTCATATTTATCTTTGTATTTGCACACTCCTAAAACCCAGCGACAGTCGGACTGACAGCATGTGACAGCTAAACATAAGTTTCCCGTGTATTTGAGGGTATGAATGGCTCAGTTTCTGACAGACATACATTTTTGATATAATGCAAAGTGAAGTTTATGATGAGCGTGTTTTTCCATCAGCAAGTCAAACTCATCAATAATGCTTGGAAATAAACACAAATTTAGATTGTCAAATAAATCTTATTTGGCTCCTCAGAAACAATTATGCCTATAGCACAGTAGTCCTCAGCCAATACACACATAATGCATAGGGCCTAGTGGATCAGTATAACACTGCACCAAAAAGCAGGTTTTGAATACAGGGGGAATAACATCACATACTGTGGAACGCACATGCAAGAAAGCACAAACTGAACATACACATGCAAGCTAACAATCAGTAGTTTACTGATACAATATAAAATGGACATGTAAGTAAGACGTCTAAATGTAGTGTTCATTTAAAGATAAAAAGCTGTCAGTAAGCAGACATGCTGCACTAACACACTGATTATGACAGCTCAAGAAAGCACATTAAAGTCAACATACTGTGTTAAAGTGCATCTGCACTTTATTTTCACTTCGAAATCACATTTTACGACAGCTTTTTAAAACACAATCTGATGTATCTTTTCTACTCATGCATGTGCAATTATGCATTTACAGTATACTTTACATAGATTAAGAGCTAACTAAAATAAAGTGCATGCTCTCTTTTTTACTACAGCATGCAAAGTATCTGCTTTGTAAATCACATGTCTGACACAACCCCAAAACAGTTGGTACGGCATTAAATCGCTGTTATCAGTGGTTATTTGCTTCAAAGATACTGGGTAGAAGGAGCCGGGTGACATAGTATAAGAATAAGAATAAGAAAATTTTCATCAGGTCACTGGTCAGTCAGTTGGTCGGTTGGGCAGGCAGGTGGGAAGGGCAGTGGTGAGTTTGTGTCCTGTGTGAAACCAAAAGTCATTATTGACGCTTTTTAACCAGGGACAGTTGTTTTAACTGATGTACTATGACATGTTTGCCTAAACTTAACCACATAATTTCTGCACTTAAACATTTCAAAAGTAAAAGTGAAATCTAACACAACTGTGACTATTTCACAATAATTGCTATGCAAATGACCTTTCAATAGCCTGATAATGGCAACATTTTTATATAGTTGGATATGCAAACAAACAACATTTAATAGGCTGATAATGGCTTTTGAACCTTATAGTGAGTGTGACAGGCCCCTACTAACCCCTATTTATGATGCTAAAAAACAGATAATGGCCAAAGACACTGTTTTTGATGACAGCCCATCCAATACTGCTTACTGCTTAATACTTATCAAGTGGATACTGATATTTTGGAGTTTAAAATTTTAAAAGGTAAAAATGTTTTAATTGTTAACATGGACAAAGAAAACAAGACATTTTACATTTTTTTTAAAATCCACCACCCTGTAATGGCCCTCTGGTGAGCAAACTCAAGAAGCTGTTTTAAAAAAAAACTCAAACGTATTTGGCATTTCTGTACTGCGATATACACAGATACAAATATATCTGCAGTGAGCTCAAGCTATTTATTGGATTAACCTTTCAGATCCCATTAAATTTCAAAATTTGGGTAAATTTTGTTCCATTTGGATAAAAACAAATAATTCAGCAGTTCAGTCACCGGCTTACACCTTTCAGAGTGGCTCACAGAAAAGCCCAGAGTTATTATTGTATTCACAGTAATTACAGGCGCCATCAAGGTCAGAGAGGTGTCATGACCCTTTAAACTCAGTCTAAAGTTTCCACAGTAGACAAACAGCCAATCATGCAGCAGCCGCAGCTCACAACAACAGAGCAGCATGAGGTACATCACTGACCAGGCATTTAATCATTTTACAACAGCATGAATCCACTCTCTATCTTCTTAATCTCATCTATAGCAGTCAAGTGCTCGAAAAAGACAGAACTGTCATTTGGCATGGGGTTGCTTACATCACATAAAACAAGAAGCTCAAAGTTAGAACTAAACAGCTGAGCAATTCCTAACCTAATCAACAAAGCAAATTTATCTTAGTCCGATCTAAGTCCATTATCAGCATGAAGCTAACAACAGCTGCTCTGTTGTAATGGAAATCTTAATTACACACATTAATTATGCTGGGATGAATGCAAGAGAAATGATATATAAGCCATTATCATCAAAATAAATTGAACCATGCAAGACATAATGGACTCTTGCACTACATGCAGAAATGTGCTATACTTTAAGCTAAATTTGTAATACATAGACCCCCGCAGAGCAGACAAAAGGCCCTCTGACGACTCAGGCCCCAGCTTTGTTTCTATCAGTCCTCACCTTCGCCCATGATGGGATTTTTATCTGGAGGCCTGAGGGAGGGATCTGTTTGAATAGAATGTGGACAGGTCCTGAGATAGCCTGCTATTACCACCACCCAGCACCACAACAACCATCAATCTCTGCAAGTTTCTCTGTTTACACGCAGGACAGCACAACAGTCATGAGTCATTGCCGCTTACAATGCAGTTAGAGTGAAATGATGTTTCCCCACCTCCTCTGCCCATCGTCCGGACACTCCTAATCAAGCTCTGCAGCACATGTACTGTCAGTGACAGGAGTATCTCGCAGACATTGTGAGGAACAGCCAATATCCAACCAGTTATTACACCCAGCACTGTCCCCCCCTGATTGCAATCACATGTTCCGTCTTTGTCTCGCACGAGCTCCAAGGCTCAAAGATCCTTGTAAAGAAGCGGCAAATCACAAACTGTCAGATGCACCAAGCCCATCTGATTTCCAACTCTGGCTGCACTACCATCGCAATTCATTTTCTATAACAGCAGAAGATTGCTGGGTCTCTACAATGTAACCCTGATGAGACAGGTTAGTGGGTGTGCACCTTCAGGGAATGATCTTTTTTTTTTTTTTTTTTGGCCTAATTCTGACAGAATCTGTGCTCTCGAAAATGCAACCCCCATACAAAATCGTGAGTTCACACAAATTTCTCTGGCATGTGCTGGAACCACAGAATACGTACGGAAAGAACAAGTTTGAGAATGTAGAGAATAGACGGGATTGAAGGAGGAACAACAACAAACAGATGTCTTCCTGGCTCTCAGTCACTCACGCAGAAACACACTGATGCAAACACAGACACCCCAATACTGCATCCCACTGAGTGGTAGATTACCATTACTTCACAAGGAAGGACGAAACATGTTGCCAGGATTTTAATTAATTTCGTTTACTTATGTTGGGAGTGCCATGCTGGTTTCTTTGGAAATTCACCACAGAACAATCATGTCAGAAATCTGACGAGTCAAGCGGAAACAAAGCTCTGTAGGAGATGAGAGATCGGCAACTTCCAGCAGAGCACAGATTTCGATTATATTAAATCAAAATAATAAAAAATAATAATGCAATCACGAGCATTCTGTATAATACCAATGCACAGATGGGATATAAGTCACCATGTTGATAATATTGTGATTACCTGTGCAGCCCTTATCTGCAGCAGCAATGCTTCACTTTATGGGACAGCAAGACCAGCAGTCCAGTGATCAGATGTGTTGTAGTTTGCAATATAATAAACAACTACAATAGACGCTCCAGGTGAATTCACTTTTGTTTCAAATCATTTGGTTTGAACAATAAAGCTGAACTGATTTGCTTACATCTTGTCTGATCATTTAACCACTTGTTTGCCTATTGGACTCCAGTATAAGTATACAGGTATGCTTTGCAGGATTGTCGGCTACTGTTTGTAAACAGCAGACGTGAAAGTAAAAGCCAACCCTAGATTTACTCTCGTTTGGTGTTTCAACTTAACTATTTTTGAGGGGTTTTTTCAGTGCTGTGTCTCTTGGATGCCTTCTGTTTATGGTCTGGCACCTGGTTGCTACCTTTATATCAAGCCCTGACCTCACCTGAGCGTTGTTGGGGTACACACCCATAAACATCCCAAACACAGAAAATAAGAAGACAATAAAAATATACAGGCAGAGGTCAGAATCTCTGCAGAAAAAGACACTGCCACACACCTCTGGTGGAGTATAAGTGATGATTGAGACAGATTACTTCTGTATGAGTCTATACATTGTTTTTGAGGAAAATCTTGTATAGCAAACCTTAAAGACGTTAACAAAACTGTTCTACATCATAATACAAATCAAAAAACAGGTCATCAGATGCAAATAAACCAGGAAGAGACAAATTTTCATACAGAATAAGATCATGGCTAATTTTTATTCATTACATAACAACTTACTGCACATTCCTTCACACGAATGTCTACTGAAACAGTTCTGTTATACAAATCAGTAAGCTGAACACAAAGACACATTATTATGTGGATCACATCTTATGTCAAAACACAAAGAATGAAGACCTAAATCTCAGACCTCTGCAGTATGCATGGAGTACACACTAAATCAAATTCTAAAAGGAGCTTTCAATAATACTCTGACTGACATCTCTCTCCTTCTACTGTATGTCAGATTTACACTGATCTCACAGCAAAACTACAAACACAGTGAATAATTAATACAAAGACAATAATCTTTTTAGTGGAGCTTTTAATTCAGCCAACTTCATGGTTCAGCAGTGGTATTCTATATGTTGAATGACACAGAATGACTGAGCCTGGAGGCTTGAGCAAAGGTATGCTGTGGGACTGAAAGGTTTGATCACTGTCTCATCTACTGAATATAAATTAGAACTACAGCAGGATCTTATAACAAGAATATTGAATCTTTTAAGAGAGAATCTTTTTTTTCAATTGGATGGCTATTTCTATGCATTTACTTAACTCTCATCGCAGCCACATAAATTATGTGTCTTGTGAGGAAGCTACAATAACCAAATCCAGTAAAATGAGACCTTTGTCTTGGTTAAATATCCTCTGAATTCAGCAGAAAGCACACAAACCTTCCCTCGACAAGATCACAGGGGAGTGCAGTTTCAAATTTTTACACATTATTGGAAACTCAATTGTTTTGTCAGTGGAAACATCTTAATCTTCATCTCGGTGCAAGAGGTTTTTGTTGCTCTAAATATATCCCATCATAAATGACTTTTGTATATTATTTATCTTGGCTTGCCTAATTGCTGCGGTTTGTTCACAGCAGGAAGAGGACTGAAAGCCAGCGCACCACTGCTTCTTTAGATCACTCCAGGCAACGACTGCGGCTCATTATGCAGAGGAAAGCAAATCATATCTAATGATTTTCAAAAACAAAACTGACACTAAACATGATGGCATTATTTTTAGGTCTCCCCTCACCATCTTAGATTTCAACTGCCCTTTTCTGCTCTATTCATATGTTAATGTAACTTTTAGGTTTATGAATTTATTTTCAGCATCTTATTCAGTTTCTTCTGTCTAGCAGCAAAATGATTTGCCTATTTGGAACCACCACACACTCATTACACAATCCAGTTTGTTATTTATCAGTTTCAGGCGTAACTACATATTTGAAATTCACATTTACAGTAACTATTCTTCTTATTATGTCAGGCAATCTGAGAGCGCAAAACTGTCTTTTAAAGGGGCAATATATAGTATAGCATGACGTCACACACCCTTTCTCTTTGTTGATCTCCAGCCCCTCATGTACATTCATGTGAATCGCCGCCTCCTCCCTCCTCTCGGAGCCCTTGGCCCTCCCTCCCTATTAAAGGCTACAGCCAGTGAGCAATGGCAGCATGTATTTTCGAAGCAAAATGGCGGAGAGCAGAACAAAATGTTCACCTGAAGATGACCAGGATCCGACATTACCTCTAAAGAAACAACGGCCGTTGACGGAGAAGTTTTCAGATAAAGAAAGGGACAGAACCCGGTGTAGGGTGACCAAGCCTGTTTATTCTGGATTCACATCAATGGACTTTCACTCACTGCTTCATCTGGTTCATCGCTGTATTCATTTCATTCCACTCATAGTTGCATTTAACGCATTGTCTTGTCTGTTGTTAGTTGTATTGCGTCTTGGTCTCCTGTGTCAGTAGTATTAGAATAAATATTTGTCTATAAAGGCGCTGTCTTGGTTTTCTGTAGGATTACATTCAGTCACTTTACGAGTGCAAAGGTTCTAGCTACTTGAGCTCTATTTGAATTGACAACTGATAATTAATAATTTCCCCAAAGTGCATTAAACATTTTTTTTGTCTCATCAACAAGAGGTGTGGTTTTATTAGTCTAACTATGAAATTATATCGCTGGACAAATAATTAAAGTGGTTATGTTTAATAATTCTTATTAACGTCACTTTTGCTAATATTGAGCTAATCAAACCCTACAGTATTCATGGTGAAAAATGTAGGCACCTGAATAAACTGTTTATAATCAAATTAAAATTTACATATATGTAATGGTGGAGAATTTCGGCTTGCATTTATTTAATAAATGCTGCCACAGAATAAATAATAAATTATGTAACATCAATATTTCCTACACCGGATTAACATTGGCCTTGCATTTCCAAGACGGAGAGCACTGCGAGAGCTAAAAGGGCTACAATTTGACTTGGAGCTAGCTCTTCTTCTCCTGGACAGGTAGCCTAAGTAACAACATAAAGTCAAATGTCTGTTTTAATTAGTGTTACAGTAACGTTAGGCACATGTCGCTATGTCGATTCAATTAAATTTAATGTTACAATCGTAGCATGGGTTAAGTCTCCATGGGTTGGAGAGCAGAGGTAGAGGGAGGTGTGGCTCATGACACACTTTGTTTTGGTCTTTTTGCCCCTTTAAGGAATGAAATAAACATGAACTGAGCCATTATCAAGACGTAATTCAGTGACACTAAAGTACTCTCTCCTTGATTAGTTGCTATTTGACTTTACATTAACACAATGCTGCTGCTCTCATGTTGTTGACTCTAAAGCTTCCAAAAAGCTTTTGTTTAGACATCAAACCTAATTAGTCTGCAAAGATCCTTCAGGTTTATTTAAAGAAAGCTGTAATGAAGAGCTAGTTTCCTTTAAATCTCCAAATAAATCTGTTTTAAAGTCAGCAAAGTCTGCACTGACCTCACTTCTTCATCACTTTCACAAATATTCTGGGAAAAACATATAAATAATTTTACTTTTAATGGGGCTTTCTTCATAAATAAAGGTTAAAGAAAGGTTAAACAAAAGTAATCTAGCAAACTTATTAGTGTTTAACCAGAGGGACACTCAATTTTACAATGTCCCGTGAAACTGTCACGGAGTGATGGACTAATTTTCCCCTGCTGATTCTTTTTTCCCTCGCTGTTACTATTTTTGAAAGCTGTCCCATCTGGCTGCTCTTCACAACAATATTGCCCAATGAACTTTCATTTCCTCTCTTGTTAAATAGAAATGAATCTGCTCTCCATCACAGGTGGGAGGCGCACTTAATTGACTCGTGTTAACATCTCTCCATGCCTTGTACACCTGGTCTCATTCTGTATGCACATTTTATCAATGCATTTTATTCCCATCTGATGATTTGAAAGTTAACCCACTGAGGGACAATCAAATCACATTAATGTAGCGTTAATGTGGCGATTTGCATGGAGGTTTGAATTATTTGGCTTAAATATGTTTATGAGTTATACAGGTTGGTTGACGGAAATATACATCTCAACAAATACAAAGATGCACACTGATAGCCATGATGTTAATGTGATTTATAGTTTGTGAGGTATTAAAGTGCAAAAAGGACCTCCAAAGCTCCACATAGGGCAAAACAAATGAGATGACTCTGGGTCTAATTTGTCTTCCAGTGCTCAGCTAAGGCTGTGTAAATGAGAAGGGAAGAAAAAACCCCCTGTAACGTTCATTTTTGATTGGCTATCTGTATATCACGAGTCCTCAAAATGAACGTCAATTTCATCTCATCTATTGCCTGACAGAACTTAAATTGGATCCCAAAGAGAATAACATGATAGAAATGAAATCAACATTTCCATTTTCTGCTTTCTCAGCCACCTATCATAGTTGTTGATTCAAGGACTTAAGAAGTATTTCATTTTAAATTGCAGGAACATAGTTGGAAAACTTTTCAAACCGAAAATTCAAACAGCTCCCACAGAAACGTCACATGCTCAGCAGTTATTCACGGCTGTTATCACAAATGTCTGACAATGTCTGAGTCGGGCTGGGAAGGCTCATCACTTTCCTGATGCTGGCTTGTGTACCGCATACCAAATATTTACTATTCTTTCCTTCAGCTTCCCTGCTGTAAGAATATTTTAACAACCTGGCAATTCCTCTGGAACAAGCACCACTTTATGTAGATTCCAGGTAATTTTAATAAACTGTGGTGCAGAGCCATGACAATTACTGCACAATGCAAGAGGACCTGATTTATATTAAAGTATCCCCTTATTTCCTACACAATTAACCTTGGGCTAATGCTAATTTAAGCCTTCAGTGCCCACAAGATACTTCCTGGAAATGATGGGTAAACAGAGGAGGGCCATGAGCATAAAACTGTAAAGATTCAAGACTAAAGAAATATGCAAATGCATTTTTTTTCCAAAGCCCCTGAGTATAAAGTGTTCTGTAATATACATCTCAGGCATGGTGAAGAAATGAGCATATGCATGAATCCACTGCCCACCCCCACAATGATCTATAGCTGGATGTGGATACACACCCTATACATCTTTATATGGACAACACAGATTGTGTTCTGGCCTTGATCAGATGCTGGTACTGTATATAATGAATGGCGCATGCTGTGAGCCATACAACACTGACTACTGATGGTGGGAATTATGATGTTCTATTTTTTACTGTCTATATTTGATTAAAAACCAACAATGAACTGGTCCTTTTGATAAGTTCAGTGTGTAAATCTCAAGCCTGATCTCTCTGTGCCATCGAGCTCTATTGTTCCATAAATGCATACATGAGTCACTCTGTTGTCCTGGGTGATATTCTCATCAATACTGTAGCTTATTCTGAGACAGTTCCACATATGTCAAGAAAGCCAAATGTGTATTAATCTGCACATAAAAATAGTCCCCAACAACTGCACTATTCACTCCTAGGAAACTAGAAATTTGACAGAATTTTAGAGATTGACGTCTTTAGAAAGAATTCTCTCAAGAAAAACTGTCTTAACATCTTTTGAGAAACATCATCAAATTCTCAAGTTTCAGTTATATAAGATTTACTAAGAACAGTATGAAGTAAATCTGTAAATAAGCATGAACTCCATAATCCTACCTGACATTGACATTTTGTAACTAAAGCATAGTTTGTTTATTTTAGAGTGAATTTAAGAAAACAAGTACAGGGTATTTCCTGGCTTGAAATGAGGCGAACGTGGTACCATACTGATCATGAGCACACGTGTGGATGTGTGCCATTCCTTCAGTGTTGCCAACTTAGCGATGTTGTCGCTATATTTAGCGACTTTTCAGACCCCTCTAGCGACTCTTTCCCAAAAAAAGCGACTAGCGACAAATCTAGCAAGTTTTTCTGATGTCACTGAAGACTTCTGGAGAGACTGTTGTGAGAGCACGTATCATTCTTATTCTTCTCAACAAGCAGCGGATGCTGCCGTGGGCCCTTCCCTCGCCCCAAAGCACTCACAGCCCAGTCCTCCCTCCCAGCAGCAGTCAGAGCAGGAGATGTTAACCCCTCCACGTCCAGACTGCAAGTGAATTGCGCATACGCAGAACCGCCGCTGGCTGATCCCGACCTGGTTTACAGTCAGGGCGGGATGTAAATGTTAAATTTTCTTTGTCTAATATAAATCACTGAAAGAAGGTTCATGTGTAGTTCTAAACATATTCAGGGTGGTTTTTTACTCAGTTTTTGTCTCTCCCACGACGTTATTCCTCTCTCCTACAGCAGCCAGTACAATTACATGCATATGGACAATTATGCAAATTAGGCGTTGACGTCATTTAGCGACCTCTAGCTATTTTTAGGACAGCCAATAGCTACTTTTCTTACTGAGGAGTTGGCAACAGTGCATTCCTTCAACGAGCTCAAGCAAACATTTTTTACAAGCATCATTTCTTTAGGAGTTCTATTAATTATATGACTGAAAAAAAATGAAAATTATGATTAAATTGTAGCCAAGTTGTTATATGGATAGTGAGTGGTAGTGTCTGTAATGCAAATTCCTGTATTAAATGTTCATCTGCAATTTTCTGTAGTGGTCCCAGTAATATTTGATCCCATCACAGCCGTCACTTTGACGGCTGAGAATTGGATCTCAGGAGAATTAACAACACTCCAGCGTTTTTAATATTTCCTCTAGGGATGTTACCACACAGAGTAAAAGGGGGAAATGATGGTGTGAAACAGCAGAGGCACTTTGTCAACCCGCTGAGTTAACGTTACTGTCATCAGCATCAAGCTAGCAAACAATGTTATTTCTTCATAATGGAGACGGACATAAAGTAATAACATTAACAAATAGCGGCAGGGCTTTTACTCACCACAACTGCAGAGGCTCCCAGCTTCATTTGAAACAAACTACATTACAGACGGTTGGTTATTTATTAATCCCTCTGTGTGTTTATATTCTTACTTTTTATCCGCTCCCGTTGTCTTGATAAAGTTAACACATTGCGCCATCATTTCAAACTCAACACTAGGGGTGTAACGGTACACAAAAATCTCGGTTCGGTACGTACCTCGGTACACAAGTCACGGTTTGTTTTTTTTCGGTACAGTAATGAAAAAAATAGACAACTATTAAATATCTTTTACTTATTGGTAACCGTATTAAACATACCACCTCAGCAGTTAACTGTTTTAACACAATTTTTGAATGAAACAAATATATAGAAAATCTTGCTTTTTCACATTGTTTGAATGAAAATAGAAATATAAAAGTGAAAAATAAAATCCTGCTTTTTTTATTTAACACATTTTTTGAATGAAAAATATAAATATACATTTCTGCTTTAAACGTGCAATATGTAATTTTCTGCCGCTAGGGGTCTCAAACCAAAAGAATAACAGAAGACGGAGTTGGATGACGTCACAAAGTAGCGTGGGATCATGGGAGTTGTAGTTATATAACAGATACAGATCTAACGTTCCTCACTCTGTGTAACTGAAACCGACTGTGGCAGTTTTTATGGCAGAGCGAGCTTCAGCAGCAGAGAAATGCTCATGGACGAGATATATTACTGAAGTTATATTCACTTTATGTTTCACTTTATGCAAACGGGGTCCGTCGGCCGGTGTAGCAGCCCGAGCCGATCTGGTACCTAACGTTACACCAGATCGTCAAACTCTGATCTAACTATCAGTAGTAACATTACTTAGGCTGACCAAACGTCCTCTGTTCCCCGGACATGTCCACTTTTCAAGTCCCGTCCGGGGTGTTTTTATAAACTGATTATAATGTCCGGTTTTCCGTGTGTTAAAGTCATGGCTCTCTTTTTTAGCGACTGTCTCGCTAACCTCAGTTATTTACACTCTATTCAGAAATGCTACTTACTTTAGCTGAGCGGTTAGCAATCTGCTAGTTATGTGAGCAAACTGCTAGTTACTTAGTTTTACAGTTAGCGATGGCTTCTCCCTCTCTGCTGCTCTCTCTTGCTCAGTGCGTCTTATGTTTAGCTATTCCTCTGCCTCTTTTATAAATGCAGTTCATTTACCGGCATCAGCTCAGCATTATAGAAACCTATTGTTAACGTTAGATGTTGTGGTTAGCCAGCCTCCGCTCCACAGCGCTCCGCAGCGCTGGTGCCCCGGCGGGCAGCAGTGCTTGCAGTACACTGGTGGAAATTATTAATATTTTGATAACATCAGCCAGATGTTTGCTTACCTGTCTAGTAGAACACATGGGAGGTCGGCATCGAGTTGTAGTCCTAGATGTTCACAAAGCTCTTTCCATCTCGGAGAGGCCACACCAATATGTATCCTGGATTTAGCTCTCTTCTTAGTTTTTTTAGTTTTAGTTTTTTCTTCTCAGTTTTACTCAATTAAAATAAAAAGTACAGTGCAGCTGGTCAGCTTTAAAGCCTGCTCAGATTCAGTTTTACTAGGAACTTACTTAGCTTTCCCACTTTGTTGAAGTGCAGTAAACAAAACATGCTTATCTAAAGTGCAGCTTAAACAATTTTACTCAACTCCAATGGCGTTGGTTATTTCTTTAGCGCGATGGTCAGGGAAACGCTCTTTCTTTTTAAACGACGACGATATCGTAGTTTGCACCAGATTGCTTTTTCTAGTCGTGCCGGTTAACGTTCAAACTCGGGTGGTGTTGCTTTAGATGTGTTAGCATGTTAGACGTGTTTCCAAGTACATACCCGACCGCTGTTTTGCAGTGTCGGCACACTACTTTTGTCTTGTCAACTTACCCTGAAACCAAAGTGTTCCCAAACGGAGTACTTAAGGTTTGCAGGTGGGTCTTCAGGTTCATCAGGCTCACTTGCCATGTTGTCAAAATGCGAGAATGCCCTGCACAAAGTGAAAGCCGAGATTTACGGGACTCGGTCCATCACTCAGTTATGTCCGTCGGGGAACTAGATATTTTAAATGGTTCGGCTAGCAAAAACGGAATGAAAATAAAACAAAATAAAATAAAATAATATCCTGCGCCCAATTATTCGGTACAGGGTCGTGCCGAACCGAAAGTTGCATAACGAACGGTTCGACACAAATACATGTACCGTTAGGGCCCTACTCAACACCTCAAAATTTCTTTCAGATTAAAAGCCCCTTATAACCTCGGCTAGAGAATCCCTCCATTTTCTAAATAGGCTTTTATTGTGAAACATTTGTAGGAACTTGGTTGTGGAGGATTCAGTAGCTTGAATGTTTGCATACGGTGCTTCAAATGTAGCTCCTGCCATCTGCTGGCGCTTTTAGGTGACTACAACGACATTTCGGCCTCACACATGAACAGACACAGTGACTCAAATAATAGTAAAAGTAATAAAAATAGGACAAGAATAACCCGATGACATCACACACATCGTGAAAGACGACCTGGGTTAATTGGTGAGAACCAGCGTGTAGTGTGTCATGTCTGTCGGCCAAGTCACGGCACGATTTTATGACTCCACAATCTTGTAATGTGACGTAGTGACTTTCAGAACGGGCTGAAAAGTCATGTAGTGTGTACCAGACATAATGCAAGTCCTGAGACTGACCTGTTTGTCAGCGAGTCCTCCTTCACCTTTTTAGACTCCACCGTAGACAATGGCAGCATTTCTTCTGCCACGTAGGTAGCCACAAGCTTCATGACTTCTTTCGGACTGATAGGTTTAACGTTATCTCCGTTATTAGAACCAAAAGAGAGTCGTTGCTGTTTCGGACCAGCATTCTAAAAGTAACTGATGGCTTGTTTGAAAATGTACTCAAGTATCTGATTACTCAAACAGCAAACTAACGCATTAGGTTACTTAGGGCTGCACGGTATACCGGTTCGTACCGAAAAACACATAAACAACATATTTTTGTTATTTTATGAATTTTTCATATACTGCAATACCGGTGAATAGCCCAAACAATGTCCGGAACGTGCGTGGCGGGAGAGTGTTTCAGCATGGACCCATTTCACTGCTGCACACCACAGGCATGCTTGAGCAGGCGAGAGTGAGCGCATATAGAAACGTTTAGAGGCGAGAATGGCTGCCGGAGAGAGTCCTGAAAGTGAAGCAACTGTACACGATGACCCAGAAGAACTCATACCAAAAAGAGCAGTGTTTCCCCTGTATGCAACTAACAGCGCACCGACTACAATTCTCCTCTGCCCTTTGTATCGTGCTCGGTGGAGTTTCACTCCGATGCGCACGCGCACACACACACACACACACACACGCACACGCACACACACACACACACACACACACACACAGACAAAGCGCACACACACAGGTGAGCACACTTAGAGCATTTTCCTGACCGAAGACGACCCGTCCCGAGTCTGAGACAGTTATAACTGAGCACAGCACTAATTAGAGCTTAGATTGGGCCCAAAAAATTCAGCCTGACCCGGCCCGAGCCCGTGCACGTTATGTCCGGAACCGGCCTGGCCCATCCAATTAACTGTAATTAACAGCCCGAGCCCGATTTAAACCCAACATTTTTCAATAAGTTGGCTGTTATAATTAACGCTAAGGACACACCTAGCGTGTTAGTGCACTTGACTGTCCACACAGGCAGCGCATTTCTCCTGCGCTCTCCACGCTGGTGAAACATCGACTCCACTCGTCTGTTCCCGTCAGTACTCGTTCTTTCACTTCAACAGGTCATTTTAAACATGGGTAAGTCCATATTCTTATTGTTTTTTATAACATTATGAGTTAATGACAATTTGTCATTGCATGTCCATGTGTGTTGGGTAAACACTGAATGAATAGGGCATATTCTTTGGAGGCACGGAAAGCCGCTGTCCCTCCCACTTATCTCTACCACCCTTCCCTCCCTCTCTCTTTCTGTATGTGTGAATTGCAACCCCCAACCTGTAGCCATTTTTCTCTCTCTCATATCTCTCTCGCTCTCACTCTCTCTCTCTCTCTCTCTCTCTCTCTCTCTCTCTCTCTCTCTCTCTCTCATATCTGACCGGGCCGGCCTGGGCCCATCAGAGGGGTGGGGGACCCGGCCCGACCCGGCCCGTGGGCCCAAGCCATGGCTCAGGCTCAGGCAGAGAATCTAAGCTCTCGCACTAATGGAGCAGAGCGTGTGTTGCGTTCAGGCGCTGTCAGGTAAATAACAAATTCCGGCACTTGAATAGGCCATAGCACAACGCAGCAGTGTGTCAAGTTGGCCGAACCTGATCAAAATACCGTGAAATACCGTGAAACCTATATGATTTTTTCTTAAAACCGTGATATGAACATTTTGCCATGCCACCCAGCCCTAAGGTTACTCGTTACTGCAAATAGTAATCAAAGCACTCTAACGTGTTAGTTTGTAATATACTGAATATCTTCTAAAACATTTTGATTCTGCTGGCAAAATATTATTTACACTCGTAGATCTCCTCCGGTTTTTGATGCATATAAAAAAAACATTTTAAACATAATGTCATAACAACTCTCACATACTTTTACACCTTTATAAGACAGTCAGTACTTTATGTATTAGTTTTATCTTGACTATTTTACATCCTAATCTGGAAAGCACTTAAGCACTTAAGCTTATAAGACGCTACATAAATAAATTTATTTAAAATTTAAATTATTAACCTTTATCAGTAGTATATCTTCGTCTTTCGGCTGCTCCCTTCAGGGGTAGCCACAGTGGATCATCTGCCTCCATCTCACCCTATCCCCTGCCTCCTCTACTGTTACATCAACCATCTCCATGTCCTCCTTCACTACATCCATGCATCTTCTCTGGGGTCTTCCCCTTTTCCTCCTGCCTGGCAGCTCCATCTCCAACATCCTTTGTCAAATATAACCACTGTCTCTCCTCAGCACATGTCCAAACCAGCTCACCCTGGCCTCTCTGGCTTTATCTCTAAACTGCTCAACCTTAACGGTCCCTCTGATCTTCTCATTTTTAATCCTGTCCATCCTCGTCACTCCCAGTAAAAATCTCAGCATCTTCATCTCTTCATTGCTTTATGTGGCAGTAATGTTGTCAGATGTATTGTAATGAACCAATTAAAGATGTTGATTATAAAAACTACTTCATTTCCTAACACAAGTCACATACAAGACTGTGTTTAGGCACACACAGAGTGGTGATCATGAATGCCTATTGCCATTTGCAATGGTATTCATGTATATGCCAGCTGGAGATTTCAAACTACATTAAAATAGGGAAAATGAGTCTTTCTTTAGTGATGGCAGTTTTCGCAGCACCTTTAACAGTGCACTGTGCTTATTAAGACACAGCGCCACCACATTGGCATAGTGCTGCAATTACAGTTACAAATGACAGAAATCCAACAAAACTAATGCTTGTTAGAAAGTAGTGTTGTCCGTAACTGGTTGAGTAAGACTGCACTGCTTTCATCCTGTTTCACTTTGAGACCCCTACCTGTTGCAAGTCAGGTGTGTTGCCTGAACCTTTTAAAGTGGTTAGAGGTATTTTTTCCCCTCACACTTCATGCATGGTCCATATTATTCTCACGTTTAGATACCACAGCTTGTAACATTTTGGGAGGCCAGGCTAAAAGAAGGCAATGCTGACTGCATGCTGAGTTAATTCATATATTGCCTCGTGTCAAGTTGCGTAAATCACAGGGGTAATCATTACAGTGGTTTAAGTAGTTCACTGTGTGCTCTGTGATTATGATCTGAAAACAAACCATGTGGCGGATGGATTATTATGGTCCAGTGGTGTTTTTAGATCAGGAGGAGGAGGAGAGAGAGAAAGAGACCTGCAACTTAAGCCTTTGATCATCTGAGATGCTGAGTGTAGTGATTTACTGCACCCACAAACCCTTTGAAGGCCCCTCTACTGGAGTGATGGGGCCGGTCAGTCCTCTGAGCTTCACTTATTTATTTATCTCTCCGGACCCACACAAGATGATTCATTAGATTTGGATACACGCTTAAAAAGTATTTTTGGGAGATCCAGCAGTATCAGGGACAGCTGTTTCAGATACTGTAAGTACTGGAACTATTGGTCAGGTTACTGATACTGCAGGTGAAACCCTAAACGTGATACAAAAATATTAATACTTGACATAATAATTTTAAGTCATCAAATAAAAATACAAACATGCGGTTTCTAGTTACAATTATATTCAGCTTTTCTCTCTCTTACTGAACCCCTGTGGGTTTTTAATCTGTTGTTTATGCAAAATAATCAACTGTAAGATGACTAGGGCTCTGAGAATAGACATGCAATGTGTTCTTAATTTTTAACAGACTCATTAATCAATTTAATCAAAAAATTACAAAGTAGTTATTATTAGTTGCAGCCCTAACCTCAGATGATGAATTGTTGTCATATTTCAGTAGTTTTACACAGACCGGCAGGTTAATGATACAGTATGAAACAATAAATATTGAGGCTAAAAACAAATTGAGTCAGGGTGTTTTCATTTGGATCCAGAAAAAGATAAGTTTGATATTACAAAACCAGCCTGTTTAAAGATTTACTTTGTTATTTTCAAAGATAAAGTTTGAGGCAATATAATCTGGTACATGTCAGTCCATTCTGTCAAATCTGTACAAATTTACCCTAGACTTTCACACTTTTTTCTCATACAGCTGAAGAGCAAGAAATCACAGCCAACTACGAGAGCCTAATGACAAAGATCTCCCTCAAGTAAGAAAACAATGTTTGGCTCGCCTAATGCCTATTACTGTAGGAAATTATATTCAGGATGATCGTATCATTGTGATCTCAAAATGCCACATTTTATGGAACAGCAAGACCAGATCTACATAACGACAATGTTCTAATATCACTGTAATGTTAACCAAAAAAAAAAAGAAATAAAGTGGATTGCAGCCTCTCAAGCTGCTTGGTAGATGTTCTGGGAGATGAGTCATTGATGAAAGCAGCTTCCTTAAGATGTCTGTATCACTAAAAGATCTCTATCTAGCTCCCTCAGTGACATCTTATACAACATCTATTGGCAAAAGCATGTTCCTTATACAAATATAGATCCAAGAAGCTGTGGATATATAGGTTGTAGGATTGGGGCAATGTAAAAATATTCTGACCTGTGTGATCTTAAACCAAGCACTGGACCAGATCAGTACACCAAATTTTACCACTACATGTCGCACTCAACTATACAGCCACTGCCGAGGGGAGAAAATGAGGGTAAGACTATCACGTTGCATCACATAACGTTGAAGCTTTCTGTCCCTTGCCCCTTGATATAATATAATCACAATAGGTCATGATGTTTTGTAATATGCTGAGTATTGAGAACATATATTGTGATACACTGGGACATATTAACCGCAAATTAAGGAAACACTTTGTCAACACCTGTTTTTATCTAAGAAGATAAAAGCAGCACAGTGGACTGAAAAAGCAATTGATTTCATTATTCTAGCAGCTGCCAAAAGTTAATTTGTATTTGCAATATTATTAATTTATATAATTAGAAAATCGATACTTGGTGTCTGTGTAATGATACAATATAACCAAATATCATGATACTGGCTGTATCGATACTGGGCCCTCAATTTTTCCCCCTTCCCCTATAGCATATCTCTTTCGTCATCTTCAAATCCAAAATGTCTTCATACTGCCACAGTTTAAGTTTTATTGAGAGACTAACTCGGCCATGCCTCAACTCAAACACAGCGTACACCGCTTGTCCCCCCTCCCACCTCTACTGAAATTTGATTTCCTTCATGTTGCTCAGTGCTCAGCTCACGTCCTGCCAGACACCAGTTGCTCTGTTAGTCAGTTTATAAACAAACACAATATTATGTTAATCACATTGTCATTTTGCTCATTACTAATGCAATACAAGTTGGATTTAGGGCTGTGACGCTGTCAGCACAGGTTGCTGATGTAGGCTACTTTTTTTAATTTGCCAGAACATGTCATGATGACAAATGCCAATTTAGCTGGTTTGCATACAATCAAACCGGTTTAAGCCGGTACACCAGATTGGACCAGCAAAAACAGAAACCAACCCAACCTATATGGTTCTGGGTGGCTCTATGGATGATCCTCTATTGAAAGTATGAAGCATAACAGTACAAAGCAGCCACATTTTAAAACCACTAAATGATTAAAATCAACACTTGGGGCTCCTCTGTTCTCACTTTCCTCAGAAGTTTGTTCTGTTTAACACAACTTAGGAGGCCATTCTCCACAAGGCCACAAGCGTCAACTTCAGTGTTCTTGGACTTGATAATTACCTTTATTTTGAACAGTGGGCTTCTCAAGAACCTATTAAAATTAATTTAATCACTACTAAAGTACTATTAGAAGATGTGAGGGCAGGGCTCTGCAGGGGGAAATACATTCATAACACTGTAGTCCTTTAACTTGATTAGATTATATTTATTGAAATCATCAAGTTAATGATGGATTACAGACTTAAGAGTCTGCAACCAAATCCACTGCTCGTGCTGGAAAAAGGTGTAAGCTACCTTAAACATCCATCCATCTGAAGAATATGGCCTCTTTTCTTGTTAAAACTGTAATGCCTTCCCTAAGTATCCAAGCATTGTTTATGCGACGCTTTTCCTTTGTGAATGCCGTGCAGTGTTTGTGGACTGTACTTGCAGCAAGCACAAAGCGCAGCAGGCAAACATATGAGGCTGGTAATAAAGGAACCTGAGAGCTGCGAGCATGCTACAGTGTGGGAATGCTCCAAGAAATCTTATTTGTGCTTTTCATGGCCTAACCCTCTTGTCTCTAATCTATCCCACTTGATGTGTAGGTGTGTATGGGTGTGAAATATGCTTTTCTTCCATGGCAAGGATTCCACATTGTTCTTGCCAACAGGAAGGAGAAAATGTTTGGCAAGATTTGGCACGATTTTCTAAAACCCAAGCACCTACAAAGCAGATTCAAAGGAGGAGAATAAAGAACAGCGTTGCTCCGAGCATTCAGGGACTTTGTATGCACCACGACATCATCATTTCATGGTTATGAACAATTATGTCAGTCACAATACAGAAGCGAGTAGATGTCATGACCCTCAGATGATTGCTGCGTCTTCAGGGGAGCCTTCAGGAACCAGACAAAAGTCACTAAAATACCACACTTCTCGTGAATGGTATTCCTCATGTATCATATTTACATGAACCACACATCTTGCCTTTCCTCAACTATATCCAGTACAATTAGTAAATTTCACTGTCAGTTATTTTTAGATGATGAAACCACAATGTAATGGCAAATAACAGTGTAAAACGTGAAGCCTCCTACTGATAAAAATAAGCTTCTCAGCAGGTGATTTCTCTCTCAATTTTGTAATCCACGTTTTCAAATTAGACTAATGCCAAAATACTTAAGAACAATGCTCATGGAAAACCACTCTGGGAGGTTATCAATTTATAGTCTTAAATTATAAATATCATGTTATTTATAATTAACACTTTATATCTTTGGATTACTTTTGCATGGGTGAAAATGCTTGCATAGAGGCACTGATGGTGACAGTTGCTTTAACAAATGAAAAGCAGATATTTAAGCTTGTTTCTTGTCTTTCAAAGACAGAGTTAAAGAGGCTCTATACAAGTCAGCCTGTATAGTTAAGCATATGTGGTGCTGACGTTGAAACTTAAGCAAATGTATCAATTCCTATGCACTGATTACACTGTATATACATAGACACCCATGGATGGAATATGAGACAATGTGCCCCAGGGCACAGACACATAAAAGGTCCCCTCCTCGACTGCATGAGACCCTCAGATCTGTAGTAAATCTGCATCTCTTATTAGTCATTTTGTGTCTCTGTTGTTGTTTTGTATATTTTTATCATCATTTGTGTCTTCGTAGTTGTTCTGTAATCCTATGGCTGGGTCGCACCAACAAGGATTAATTGTTAAACCCCATTAACTCAACTCATGGTTCTCAACATGGTTGGGCTGAGCTGCTGGCTAGCAGCTAATGATGCTAACTCTGTAAACAGTGCATAACAACATCAACAGTGCTGACAGAGCTAACGGCGTTACGCTTCCGCAATGACGCTGTCCCGATATCAGCTGTAACCACTGTATGAGCACATTGCGGAGTGGCAGTGATGAACTAGCCAGTGGTATACACGCATGCACTAACATGCACGTGCACCCGGACTGGCTTACCATGACAAGGCTCGAAATTGTGACAGTTTTGGTCGCATATGCAACCAAAATTTCATCTGTGCGACCTCAAAATATAAGTGGGAGCACTGGTGCAAGTGTAAATAATTCTTTTGGTGCGAGACCGTGAGACATAGGCACCGCGTTCATGTGTGTGTGCTTGCTTCAAGCGGCAACCTCCAGGTTATGATGAATGAAGCCAATGTGGAAGTGCCAAAAACTGCAGTTCGTTGAATGGCCACTTGAGGCAGGCTCCAAAAGCAAGTCAATCCCCATAGACCCCCATGTTAAAATGCTCAGCTTTACAGCAGAAATAAACATGTTTACAGCCTGGTACAAAAAACGGTTTTGGTCTCTATAGCTAATTTCCCCTTTCATGACAACTGTACAGGTTTATAACTCATCAGTTTAAGTTTTAATATAGCTGAAAGTTGCACATAATTGAGGGCATGGTCACTTTGAGTGACAGGTGGCGCCATCATGGGTGGCTAACAAGCCGCTGGCCGTCTGCTAGGTGTCATCTAAGCTAATTCGCAAATTATTGAACCTGACCTCTCAGCCGTGTTTGTGCCTTTTGAAAATTTTGTTTTGTGAGGGAGCTGGCACCAAGCGTAGCTTGTTAGCCTGCTTTGACCTTCAAACCCGCTCCTCAGAAACCAATGGGTGACATCACGGTGACTACGTCCATATTTTTATACAGTCTATGGCTTGCTTTCGGTGGTCTCGCGTTGGCTGGTTGGTACAGCCTGGACCCAAATGTTTTTGTTGCCATTTGCGGAACCTGGGCTGCCTACAGAGACCAGACTTTTTCACAGCATATTCGGAGGACATTTAGCTCGCGGATCGTGAGGAGGTGTTTGCTGTATGTGACATATGACTTGACAAGCGACTTGCTCGACCTGAGCAATGACTTGACTTGACTTGCTTGACTTATAGCAGGGACTTGACTTGCTTGATTCTAGTTGTACAACTAACTTGGGACTTGCTTGAAACTTGAAGGTTAAGACTTGAGACTTGCTTGTGACTTGCACATGTGTGACTTTCCCCCATGTCTGCTATATTGATTAAACTCAGTTTAATTTTGGTTTTAGCCTATAGCCTACATTAATGAACTATTTCAAACTTAGTTTTGCTAGATTTTGATTAAACTCATCTTAGATTAATTAAATCCTGGTTGGCTCAACCCAGTGGAAATGTTTTGTTTTGTAGTATTTCTGTTTCTCTTTGTGTTTTTTCTTTTTTTTCTTTTTTTACATTTCTTTTAGGGATGGGAATCTCTATGCACCTGACGATTCGATTCAATTCCGATTCTGAGTGCAACGATTTCAAATATAAAATGATTCTCGATTCTAAAACGAGCCAAGAAGAAAATTTACACTAGATATTGAAAAACATTATTGTAACAAAGCTGGGATTACATGTCCAGTGCATACAAACTGTATTACTCACTGAGGTTGAGATGACTACACTCCACCAGTCTCCTCCGGTCCATCCTCTTCCTCCACAAATCTCAACGGGACTCTCCTGTCCCTCGTCGACCTCCTCGACATTTCTCCTCCAGTATTTACAAAACTATGACTGACTACTATGAAATATAAAAACACGAACTATTGCAAAAAAGACGAATGATGGCAAAACACGACAAAAACACGGCAAAAAAACCCACCCCAAAACACGACATAAAAAAAAACTCAAGTTCTCAAAAAACCACAAATACTATTATTTACAACACTAAATATTACTTACAAAGAAAACACCACCCAAACTCCGCCAAATCACTCCAACTTGCACTCTCCTCCTGCTGTGCTCACTTCCCTCCCCTCTTCCTCAGCTTTCAGAATCCGTTGGAATTACGTCGATAGCGTGAATGGTTGAGGAGTTACGGTCATTTGAAAAATAAATATAAAAATAAAATTAAAATCGATTATGAGTTTTCCACATCGATGATCGCATCGTTCAAGACAGAATCTTGATGCATCTGTAAATCGATTTTTCCCCCCACCCCTAATTCCTTTGTACTCTATCTGTACTCTATCGCTATCTGTTTTGTTTGGTAGTCATTTTGCATAGTGGTTGTTTTCAGTGTTGGGCAGTAATGCCTTACTCGTAGCGTGTTGCTGTAATAATATCACTTTTTCTGGTAACAAGAAGTGTAACTAATTACTGATAAAATTTCAGTAATAATATTACAGTTACCCCAAAACCAAATAACTTACATTATTATTATTACATTACATTACAACATTACGTTTGTTAGCACTCCACTACTGACTCAAAATCCAATCATCACATTAATGGATTCATTTTTGTAGTCCTCACACTTCCCATGCATGTCACAAAGCTGCAGGCTAGTCTGGAAAATGGGAACACATTTAGCAGCTGGAAATATTCCCATTTCTTTGATTTTGTCCGCAGGAAAGATAACAAGAACATCATTGTTCCAGGTAATGTTCGTGGTACTAAAACGCTTGCCACTGTGAAAAACACATTCTCAAACCTCCTGAAACACCAGCTAGACTGACAGTACAACGACGTGAAGCTCCAGCAAATACACTTCACCAAAAGTGAGCCCTCCTCGTTCACAGATGATGATTGTAGCCTTATACTGGCTAAACAACCAAAGCTGGATTTTAATCATAAAAATCTGCAGGCTACAAGCAACATAGAACTAATGAAGCTTATAGTTTGACGTGTGGTGGATCTTCATGTTTGACTCTGTCTTTACTACAGTGTATGCCGACACACAGAGGAGCACATATAAAGTTTGATTTTTGAGGAAAAAGGACACAATTATTAATATATGGGGTGTAGGGAAAAGTAATATAATAAGTAGTGTTAATAAATTACTGCTGTACACATGTGCCTAGTAGGCTTGTTCAGTAATCCATCCATATTGACAACCTTAAAGTTTTACAATGTTAAAAATTCTTTATCACTTTTTTCTCACCACACCAACTTTGACAATTTCTGCTCTCACAAATTAGGAAATGGAAACTAAAATTTAAGCTGTGAAGTGCTCACCAAAGAGGCTTTCCATGTTCAATTGAAAAGCCATATACACTGTCTTTCACAGTAATAAGCCTCAGTGTTCAGGGCCTGAACAAATGAGATTCACAGTGCTATATTAGATAACGTTAAATGAAATCCATACATCAAGTTAAGTTGCTGCTTCTGCCGGGCTTCTGAGAAGAAAAATCTAATATTGTTTGTGGAATGAATGCTCCTTTGTGGGTAAATCTTTAGAAGATTATTGAATGTTTGTTTGCTGGCTTTCTACTGTATCCATTTTCCAAACAATATACAATCCATGTGCGTAGAACAATGAAAGGATGCATATCACCTGCAGACATCCTGCACACCTAATACAACCAGGGCAGGAGTGGAGTTAAAGGTTTTCTGAGAAATGCTCAGGGCTGATGAATGGTGGTATTAGCAGGGTTCTGAAAGCAGTCAGCCAGTTATAAAACAATTTGAATCCCAGCCCTTTGAAGGTGCAGAGGGTAATCTACACTACTGTTTCCAGTATTAACACATTGTGCGTGTTAGGATAAGTAATTATAGTTATTTAATGTAGAATAAATGAAACCACCTCTTTTGTACAGTTTGCATCAGCATTAATGGCTGAAAAGTTTTTCAACTTATTTCCTTGTCTATCACCACAGTCGTCAATGTGCCTATTAACATTCATGAATACTGCTGAAATACCTTTGAGCAACACACCAAAGGCCTGCCTACTCATTTTTTGTAAGTGAGCATAAGGTAAATGAATGAATACTGAATGTAAATTTAAGACAGACAGGAGTGGGTGGTCCATGCTGAGGCATAATAATAGAAAGTCCCCGGTGTGTAGGTGGAAGACGTAATGCAAAAGGTGCAAAGATTTCCCACACAGAGTGCGAGAGCTGAGATTTAATGATGATGGAGATCCATTTTATGCTGCACTGAGAAATATAAATGAGTGGATTGTGCTCAGACAGTGTTTAACAAGGACTTAAAGACAGATGCTGTGGTTCATGACTTCATAAAATGAGGAAGTTATATGTTAAATGCAAACCTTATTCTTACTGCCTAATACAATTAGAATCCCGAATGTTTATTCCCTTTATTCCTTTTTCACTAACTAACTTTTGCACCTTGTCCCCCTCTAATTTATATTGATTTATTTGAACTGCATCTGTGAGCACTGATATACTTTAAGCTGCACTGATCAGTATTTTCATATTCACAGTGGATTATATGATTACTGTATATGAGTTATAATTAGTTCCTCCTACCTGTATGGAGTGTTGAGTCTTTCAGCTGAGTGTTTTGGTTTAACAGCCCACAGCTTCTCAGTTTTCATTAATACAATCCAATAGCTGCAAATGTTGGCACTGAACGTATCTGTAAACCAGGTATACGTTACATTTGTATGTTATATGCTGACATTTTACATTTTTTGATGTTTCAGTAATGCTGTGGTTAAAGTGCAGTTAGGTTTAGGTACAAAAACCACTTAGTTATAGTTTGGAAAACATCACATTTTGGGTTAAAATTCCCATCCACGCACAGTGAAGAGTCACTGAAAAGCACCCATGTTTGTTGACTAAAAAGCCTCTTGAAATGCTGCATTCATTTCCTTCAAAAACAACTTTTTTTGTTTGTTTGTTGGTCTAGAACAGTGGTCTGCAGCTTAGCAGGTGTCTTGTCTTGGTGCCACCATCCCCTCCGACCCCTCCTTGACAAAGACAGCTCATACACTACCTCACTTTAGTAACTTTAATATGAAACATATAAAACATACAAATGTAATGTAACCATGGTTAGAGAAATGCACAGTGCAACATTGTCTTCTGGCAACTGAGCTGAGTAATAAGACTTTACATTTGCATCACGTCATGGCTACAATGTGTATCCTGTGTTCCATCAGAAATTAAGGGAATGCATCCTCAAAATGCAATTAAGAATATGAGATATTAGGAGAGGAAGTGAGGTAGCAGGAGACTCCCCACAAGAGTAGTAAAAAATTATGAAGAGAAACTAGAGCTTGCTGTTTTACTGCCATGACCTTACTAACAATGGTAACCTTCGGCCCTCATCTGCCACTGAGTGGATAGACTTTAATCCTCCAGGTATTGTAAACACAAAGTATGCATGCAGCTATTTAAAGAATGTTTCACATTGCAGCTGCTTGTTTGCGTGTAAGTGAACCTGACGAAGTATGTTATTAGCCCATGTCTTTTCTTCGTCACATTCTTACTGTCTGTCCATAACGGTTTGGTTAATTTATGCTACAAGTGGTGAGGCAAAAGACAAATCGTCATACTGGAAGACAAACTTCTTAACTATAGTCCCAAATATGAAAAATAAAATAAAGGAAAAACAACTTACAATTCCTTCAGTGTGGCAAGAATCAAAAAAGAAAATGAAAATGTAATTCCTTTAGAAAGAAAATATGACAGGTTTAATAATAAAAACCATGTGAATTCCCTGTGGTTGCCTCTCATGTTGAGTGTGTTGCATCTCAGCCACACATCCAAAGGCTCCCTGTAACAGAGTATGTAAACCCTACTGGGGCTGGTATGGATTACACAATGATATCTGGCTCAATCTATGCAGCAGCCCAGAATTTTCCTGTCTGTTTTCATCAGTGGTGTTGACGTGACAGGCAAAAGCAAATTTGGCAGGCTGACTCACGCAGGAGCTGAGAGGGGGCTGGTTGCAAGGTTAATTGGCAATGGGAATAATTGGCCACTGGGCTCAATTTGTCTGATTGGAGGAATTGGAAACCAATCTTACTGTCTGTTTGGAAGCGTTCCATGCAATTCCTCAATGGAGGCATCTTTATCTGATGCTCTCTGCTTGAGCTATATCCTGCTCTGTGATCACACTTGCTACGAGTGGTTGTGCAGGCGCGGAACTGTAAACAACTGGGAAATTCTAACAGCGGCAGTGGTGGTAAGTGGTATTTTTAAATCAGGATTTTTAAGTGTTCCATTTGTCCTTCTCTGTGCACACATAAGGGGATTAAGGATAAGGGGTTTTCCTGCCACCTGACCAGGATGTAAAAACAAATGGTTAAAGACCAATAATGTCCATAAATTTAGTAAGGGAATGCAACAGAGAGCACACAATTAAAATACAAGTTTCTATGTAATAAAAAAATATATATTTGCGCTGGTATGGGTTACTATAAACTGCACTGATAATGCATTTTATATTGGACTGATATACAGAAATGCAGGAACACTCTGACCGATGAATGTGTGCATTCGATAAAGTGTTCTTTTAGAGAAATTGTGTGGGTTTTCTCACTTCAGACCCCCTCACACTTGCTGCTTGCTAAGCACAGCCTTGTCTCGGGGGCATGATTTGCCAGCCTTTCTGTTGATGGCTATTTGTATCCACAAAGAGGGGATCAACAGAATCAGCATGTGAAATTGATTTCTCTCTGACTACATGTAAATGAACTTTGCAATGATTTTCAACTCAAAGCCAGTGATGCAAATTTAATGGCGTTTGGCCTTGTTTTCATACTCCAGTTCTACTCAGACTGCGTAATGTGATGACGTGTGCCAGACTGTGCTTTTCCTGACATAAACTGAAAATGTTATTTGTTATCAACACTTTGGGTTGGGTTAAAATTCTGAGGTTCTGTCTATTTTTTTTTTTTTTTCAAAATCAAAACTGATACATCTGTACTGGTATGACATTTGAATATCATTTGATGCTCAAGTGGTATGCTGGTTTTTAAATCTTTAAGAGTAAAATTGCACTTTAAACAATTAATATTTAGAAAAACTATATACTATAAAAGTTTGATGAAATATTGATTCTTAGATGCTCAGAGGAGCCACATTTTAAGCTCCTGACAGGCTTAACTGTGTGTTCCTTAGGGATCACTGAGGCCCCCCAGGGGATTTCTAACCAAATAAGTTGCAGTTTAATGTATGTTTTCCTAATCCATCCATTTTTTTGCCAACCTACATTTCCACATAGATTGAAATTGATAAACTGATTGTTGGCACAACTAATAGTATATGGCTAAATCTCTTTGGTTTAGGAAATGGGTAAAAAATTTACATTATTAAGCTTCAAAAGTATATATAATAAACACAAATCAACAACAACATTAAAACCACTGACAGATGATGTGAATAATATTGATCACCTCTTTACAGTGCAATGTGGATGCAACTTAACACGCAACACCCTCCCAAACACCTTTGCAGATGGTACAGATTCCCCAGATTTCAGTCAGATAGAGCATCCTTGGAATGTGCTTGTGCACCACCTCGCAACACACAGGACTAAAAGGATACTACCCGAACACCCTGGTGTTGGACACCACAGGACATCCCCAGGGGCCTCTGTGTCTGTGCTTTGACAGGTCAGAGCCATTTCTGATCCAAGGAGAACTCACAGAAGATTGGACTTGGCTCTGGGGTACCGGCACGTCCCACAAATACTCGATCAGACTGGAATCTGGGGACCACATTCATGCCTTGAGCTCTGTCACCTTCTTTTGGCCATTCCTAAGCAGTTTTTGTGGTGTGGCATGGTGCATTGTCCTGCTGAGGGGGGGCACTGCCATCACGGAGTGCAGTTGCCATGAGGGTAGGTAGTTGGTCTGCAACAGTGTTTAGATGGGTGGTACGTGTCATGTTACATCCACATGAATGCCAGGGGCCAAGGTTTACCAGCAGATCATTGCACAGAGCAACATGATCATTGTTATTCACTTCATCTGTCAGTGGTTTCAGTGTTGTAGCTGATCAGTGTATATCTGTTCTTTCAGCATCTTATTGGGATTTCAAGGTTTTTGTTGTGCCAGGCAATCAGGATAAACAATTCATTACATTATCTTTTTAATAAGGACTAACAGCAGGAGACCACAGCTTCATTATACGAAAGAGGATTTTATTAATAAGGTAACATAGATGGCACTGATGCAACACAGTAAAAATATGTCTGTCCTTCATCGTTATGACATTGTGTTTTGTTTTGTTTTCTATTACCATCTGTATAAGTGCTCTCAGCACTGGAATTTTTTAATTTTACTAACAATTAAAATACCTTTGTTTGGGTGTCTTTCTGATTGAGTACTAACTGCTGTTTTACCAACAAAATTGTAATTTTCTCCATAATAGTAAATAGCTATAATTTAAAAGAACTACCAAGGGACCCAATATACTACCCTGTGATACTTCATCATCATCACATACAAAGGTGTTTTCTGATCACATTAAACAACTTGCTTGACTTCTTTGACAAGGAAGCATGTCAAAAGCTGTCACACTGTCAAAAGCTTGTCCAATTACTTAAAAGTACATACAAAAGATGTTCAAGGAAGTGCATTTTTTCAGTAAATTGTAATAAAGATGTTTTTTGTCGAAATCTTGTTCAGTGGTTAATTAGAAAATAGTTGCTCTCAGGGTGTTCAGTTAATTGAGCTTTTTTCCCCTTGTAACTATGACATAACAGGAGTCATGTCCTGTTGTGTACAGACAGGAGTAAACACAAAAACTTGCATTTATGAACTGCACCTTCATCTGTAAATGCCATGGGATACAGAGCAGCACTTCTCTCATCAAAATAAATCTCAGAGAAGCAAGACAGGTGAGATGCCACAGGAGAAAGAATTGCAAATTAAAAATTTGTGGAAGGTATTAAACTTCAAAGCCAGTGTTTTAAGAGGTGCGACAAAAATAACGTTTCAAAGTTAACAGTGTAAAATTCTCCTGAAGTAACACCAAAAACTAAAGTAACTTGGATAGACTGTGCTTTCTTGTCTTGTCTCAACCTGCTGGTTAAAAAAAATGTTGAGTGTTTTGGTCCAATCCTTTCAGATATACATCTTGTGACCAGGGCTGCAGGGTAAACCATATGGTGTGTAAAGTAAACATTATCAGCTGAGGATTAACAGTTTGATGTGGATTCAGTGGACTTTACTATCAATCTACGAATGTAGAGTGGAGCTATGTCCTTCACTCATTTTACCTCTGTATTTCCTATACCTGATCACTCTATCCCTTTTTTACTTCTCAGGTTTTTATTGTACCTAATAAACTCAACTGGTCATATTTTATGTGTTCACATTTATTAGCGTAATTATTGATTGTTTAATCTCACCCAGGAGCCCCTGTGATAAGAACCCCATAATAAATGGCTGTGTTAATGGAGGCCGATGTACATCAAGTGTTCAGTTTATTAGATGCACCTTTAATCTATCTAATAAAATTTGTTGTTGTAGGCGATTTAATGCGTCTGTTAAGTGGTGTGTCTGAGGTAAGTTATGCAAATTACTAATGAATTTCCTCCTTCGATCCACAAGATGTTTATACCAACTGTTATTTTGACCCCTTTTTCAGGGGGATGGCAGCAAATCATGTGACAAAAAAACTGTCATTTGGCCAAGCATCAAAGTCATTAAGGTCACTCATTTTGCCCATTCCAATGCTCAGTGCTGTGACTAATGCTGCTCTTTACTATGTAATCATGTCAAATATGTACAATATGGACATGAAGATGGGGCTTACATGAAAAACTGACAACACTGTGCAAGTATGCTGTAAATAATGTACACTGTATTTATTTGTATTACTTACATTTTGCATCTTCAACTCAATATCAACATACAAATATTAATTCCAGTCAGACGTCAGTGTCTCTTAGTTAGGAGCTGATACAGAGATAGTGTTTGATGAAAAGCAAAAGGTAATTTGCATTTATCACTGCATTGCAAAGCTCCTCGCTAATGATAATTAATTCTAGATATTTATAGTGCAGGCAACTGAATCCTTTTCATATGCAGTCAAATTCCTGAGGCACTTGCACTTAGGTACGTCTGGGGACTTATTTACTCTTCTTCCATAATTCAGCTGACATAAGAAATCAAATTAGGAAAATTCATTTAAGATGAAGTTGAAGATGAAAGTCAAGTATTTTTTTTTTTCTACGAGACTCCAGGTCCTGTTTTAGTGATTACACAGTGTCATTGATTAAGCTCACCAAATTAACTTTTGCACAAACCTCAGCAACAGAATTCACTGAATAAGCCAGTTTGAGAAATGTAGAGTTCTGAGGGAGAAAAAAGTGTGGGGAAACCTTTTCAACATATTTTTCCTGAAAAAGTAATATGATGAGAAATGTCTTCATTCCTGTCTCTTTGAACACAAGTTCTATTGCTCCTTTTCTCACTTCCAATCTTTACATCATTCCAATTTCCCTTAACTTTTTCCATCTGTATTTCATTTTAAAACTTCTCCAAATGCCAGTGATCTATTTTTAGTAATAAATCACAGAATACACAAAGAATCAACATTATGAGTAATAGATTGAACATGAGTAACACAAGTATACAATGAAGAAGAATTGGAGTTAAAATTTGTTCAATGTCATCCCCCTTGTAGAACAATTTAGTTCATTATGATGCAGTTGTGGGATGTTCACCTCACTCTGACTTTCTGCTCAGACGATAGCAAGTCAACCTTTCATCCAAGAGCTCTGCTAAACAATGCTTCCCTAATCATTAAAGTGGCTAAGCCTGCAGATGAGCTCATTGGGTATAACGCACCCATCACAGTAATCATTACTGACAGGACATGCAGCTGCTAATGATCTTCTCTTAATCACACTTAATCAGGTAATAATGATTTTGAGGTGAGAGATGAAGTGCTTGCTCTCTGCTTTCGCCATGGAGAGGCCTTGTTTCACTTGACTGGTTTTTGTGTCAGCAGGGGGGCTGAAGGGGGCGGCACCTCCATATGCTGCACTTCTTCTGACTCACAGGGTCACTTGTTCGGATTGGAGGGAGGAGGGATTTATGAATTAGGTCCTAATACCTGTCAGGCTGTGGCACCACGAACCTACATCATAAAGGACTGCTGAGAGACAGGACAGGACACAAAAATACACACTGAGCTTTATTGTGCAGAGAGGAGAGGAGAGAGAGAGTACTAAACAGGCATTTTGGGAATTTGGGTATTAACATCAAACAAATTTACACATCCGATGCACATCCGATAGGTGATAACCAAATTCAAAGTTATATTTCTACTAATTCTAATTTTGCATGGATTTATCCTAGACTACAAAATCTGAGAGCTGATACAAATTGAATTTGAAATAAGCAAATCTAAATCAGTTTTGCAAAACTGAATTACAAATCACATTCAGTTTAACAAAATGCACATACGGGAGGCAACGATTAGCATCACGTTTGATCATATGAGTACCATACTGCACAGCAATCTGAAGCAGGTCTTAATCACATGTAATGACTAAGATGATGAATCATTTTGAGTTGGGATTCAGATAATGTGAGTGCAGTCAGGAACACTTTTGTCAAAGAAAACTTTATTTCCATTTCTGGTATTATATTTGGCGGAATGGCTCTGTTCTGGGGCCCCTCTGCCTTTCCTCAGGCCTACACAGAAAGCCTCTCCCATCCGGCAACATGGAAATCATAAGGCAGAGAAAGCACACCTCTCTGCCCTTCCACGTGCAAATGAGTAAAGCCTGAGGCAGAGAGGCAAACCTCCCTGCCCTTCCATATGCCTGAATGAGTTTGCCAGTTGGTTGCATAGAAAGGAATCATGTGAACTATCAGCTGACTTCCTTCCATCAATCAGCTGCTTCATCAGATGACTGGCTGTTTGAGATCATCTGATGGCTGGGATGTGAGATGAGCTTGACATTGTGTCCTGCCTGAACTAACGCTATGCTCAATAAAAAAAATTGGCAACCTTCTTCTCTCCAAAAGAACTTTACAACAGTCTTGTTAAGGCTTCAATCTGTCAGTTTCAAGCTGCAGGACTATGATGTAACAACTGAACATTTGGACGCCAAGAGACCAGTTGTCACTTTTTGTGTTATTTTTTTAGGGCCTCTTCATACTTTGGATCGGAATAGGTATGCATCTGTCTGTATTGGGTAAGTTAAAAACTAACAGACCAGTTTTATTTTGGGTTCAGGAATATGCACTAGGCATGTAATGATATGAAACTTTCATGTTGATTATCCAGGCCAAAATAACTGTGATTATAATGTTATTCCAAGAATCATCAAAATATGCTTAAAAATCTTAAAATGACAAAAAACATGCTGGAATCACTAGACCTTACATTTGGGGTGGAAATAAGTCATTTTATTGCATCACAGATATACATACATCCTTTTCAGTGGAAACAGTTTATCTTAAAAAGCCAAGCTTTCCAAATGGCACCATGTCTTTCGATATGAAACATAACAATGCTTAATTAAGATCTTTGGTGTTTTTTTGAGTTCATATGCAGTCTGTTTTTGTCTCTTTTATTGTTGGTTGCCAGCAGTCTCTCTCGCTGCTGCTGGACACAATATTCACAATTATCCTAATAATGGAAATTCACCAGGATAAACTTGTTGTTCATGTTTTATTATGCAACAAAATCGTATATCATCCCTAATATGCACTGTTGGTTTGTTGATGGTATTTTGTGTCAGATGGGATCTAAAATGCCATGTTTATAAATCCCTGATTGTTACTTATGCTGATATTGTTTCCACAAAGTGGTAACACTATTACCTGGCTTTTACTGTCTGGCCTGCCAAAACCATTCGTTTGGTAACATGGGATAAAAGGACATTTAAATCTAATCTCATAATTAACATGAGGTGATTGAAATAAATGAGCACAGCAGCGCAGAGCTTACATATCAGACTGCATGTTGTTTTCGCTGTAAATGTAACACTGTGGTTTCTGTCTGCAGACCTATTTGTGTAACTTGAAAAAGTCATAATACATTTAACTAAAGCCACAATAAGTGGAGAGATGGAAAGAGGCTGTTTAATGTAATAAGCAAAAGTTTAATGACATAATGGCACCATGAGAGCCAAATGCTTTGGAGATCACTGTTGTCCACTGTTCTGGCAAAAGCAACAACTTTGGTTGACATTATAGTTTAATTTAGGTGAATAAAATGGAGGTTCAAGTGGAAGTTGGATGAGAAACTGAAAATAAAAACCATCACTCCGGCCTCTACAATTTGACTTTCCTGTGTGCAATATCAATTTCAAGCTATTGCCTGATTGTAATAGTGTGCATCCATCCATCTGTTTTCTAAATCTATTATTTCCATTCAGGGTCACGGAGATCTGGAGCCTATCCCAGCATGCGTTGGGCATCAGGCGTGGAAGCACTCTGGACATGCTGGTGGCCCTTCACAGTGCTAAAATTGAAACAAACAAGCGGAGCCAAGCTCACACCTACAGGCAATTTTGAGGATCCATTTATGGACGGACGTCACTGTGTATGATTTGTCCAGGTGCACATGCTTACACCCACAGTGCAAACACTGACAGCCCACACAGATTACACCAAAGCTAAAACTGTCATGTTGTAACCACTGAACCACCACAGTGCCCATGGTGTTTCATCCACATGATCGTTTTTGAGTTGGGGCAAAACACATTTCATCTACCTAAACAAGCTTATATGCCTTTGGTTGAACACTGTGACAACAAGTAATTCTGGAATAATGAAACATTGAATTTCCCTGCCTTTCTTCAACACATCTGAAGGCTGTTGTTTTAACTGCATCATCATTCAAAACCTTGCTGACAATGAGATGAACAAAAGCAAGAAAATAAAAACCCACATGTTAATTTGGAGTGTAATTATAACATGTTAAACCATAATGAGGAAACCATTCCTATTGCATCAGTGAAATACTAAAATGTAGCATTTGTTAACTACTGTTTGTGCGCTATTCTCCTTAATTTGTACAGCACTTTGGTCAATTCTGATGTTTTTTTGTTTTTTTTTTTAAAAACATGTCATATAAGTAAACTTAATTTAATTTAGTTTTATAAAAGTAGCACAAGTAGTGAGTCAGTGAGCCAGTGGCTTTGGTCACGCAGTAGGTGTTTCAGACCAAAGGTTTCATAGGAAACAGAATATTTCTTCCACTAAGCAAAGTGTTTGTGGCCTGTCTGTGCAGTGCAACAATTACGAAAACGAAGGTAACTGTAATGTTATTACTGAAAAAATATTAGTAATTAGTTACACTACTCTTTACTGGGAAAAGGAATATTATTACTGTAATGCGTTACTAGTAACGTGTTACTGCCCAACACTGCAGCGAACTGACTTACTATTCAAATACACATTATTATGGAGCTAACATTAACTAAATTTTGCAGACATTTGCCTATGGTGGTAACCAACTGTGATAAGACTGCAGGAACAAAACGTCTACATTCATGTGGGCAGCTCAAATATGTTTTAATCCACAGCTGAAAATAGCCCTCTGAAAATGCATTATTTACTTGCGTTAGAGTGATGTTTGATAAGAACTACAGTGCCCAGTTAGGGTTATCAGAAAGTACTGAAAGACGTTGAATTTGGTCCATTCATGGGAGTAGTTCATAATATTTGAAAATATAACGGTATACTACCATTTTTTTTTTTTTTTTGACTTACTTTCACGACACTTGTTGGACCAGTACACCTGACCGTTTTTTTTTATACATTAATCCGCTGCTGACAGAATGAAATCCCGGCTCTTCTCCCCACTCTGTGATCAAAGTGTTAAAGGCTCTTGGATTTGCCCACTCTGTGGTCACACAGCCTGGCAGTGAACCGTGGCCTTTACTAATTGTAAACTCAATGAGGCATTCTTAACAGATGCTGGTGGAACGGCTCCATTAGGCCTTACAGGGGGCTGTCATCCACATATCAAAGCCATGAAAAGTCAAACTGTCATTATCACGCAGCTCAAACCGCATCTATCCACCCGCCAATTTAATTCTTATTAAATGCACATTATAAGTGGAGATGGATGGTCGTGGTCGAGTGGAGTTGCTGCTTTGGAAAGACTTTTGATAGGACACACACTCACAGGACTCAGCTGTACCACAACAGTTTTTAAAATGTCGGCCATAAAGTATTTATTAACAGAAAAATAAAACCCAAAGTGTTGCCCGTGATGGAAATATGGAATATTTACAGCTGTGGGATGTGATTTGAATGGATTTAATAGATAAAAGGTGGTCCAGAATGTGTGCAGACCCTCTGTAGAGAGTGATTGTGCAGGCAAAACAAAGCTGTGACAGTCCTGTGTTGCTCTGCCAGCCTGATTGAGAACAACTGCACGTGACACAACAAATAGGCTTTGGGCTGTGTGATGCAGAGGTTATACCAAATGACTCCCAGACCACAGTCCCTTATCTCTATGCAGCTTTATTTTTATAAATGAGGGATTAATTATTGCCTCCAAAAAAAGAGGAGGAAGCTGCATTCAGTAGATAAATCTACTGTAACGGTTACCCCCCTGAGGGTCTCGTATGGGGAAAAAAAATTATAGAAAAAGGCGTGGGATGGTTTAGTACAGCAGTAAAGTAAATAAAACAGGCAAAACACAATTTAACTCATATTTTGTCTTTAATTAGCAAAACCAAATAGAAACAATTACTCCTGCAAATTTCTCAACTGGAGAGTGATGAATGTTTTTGCTGTTGTTTATGTTTAAATGATTAATTGATACACTTTACAAAGTAATTAGCGTGCAATCATCATTTTCTGTTTCAGCCATCCAAAACAAATCAAACTGATAATAAACTGTTATCGTTATAATATCTGTGAGATTCTGAGCTACGCCATTATGTCTTTTCCCGATCCTGTCTCCGTTTCTCCGTAGTGCATAACCTCAAGTTACCTTTAAAAGGCCTTTTCATGATCTACAGCACCACTGGTATTTCAGACAATGATGTGATTGTGACAAGGTGCGTGGCAAGCCTCCCATGTGTGTGTAACAACAAGCCAGCTGTTCCTCGGGGATATTACCGCAGACAATCTTCCTTGAATATTCATCAGACACTGTTGCTGGCACACACACACATAGACATACACACACACACACAGATGATCATCATATACAACAATGCTTCTCTGATCAAAGAGAGCTCATTATCTCCCTGTCGTGCTGCAGAGTTCTGCTGAAATAACCAATCAGTCGAAGCTTTCAGTGTTCGGTTCTCTTTCTGCCTGTCTCAGCAAACCATCTCCTTTGGCTGGTAACACTTTAACCAAGGCATATTTGATTCCTTTCCTCTCACCAAATGTTGATTTGAGAGTCTGTTCAGAGAGAGGCCCTTTGATTGCATTAACAATAAATGAGAAAGTGAGTCTGATTTATCTCTAGTGTACCGTTTGATTCCGCCGCGATGAAGATTTCTGTCTGATAATCAGCCTCTTGAAATGAGTGGTCAAATCGTTCCTCAAGATGTCCCATTTGATATGCGTGGGTTGGCATTAATGCATATGTGATGACAGTCACTTTCTGAGAAGTGAGAATGAGATTTGACCCGGATTATCCACTTTTGGCACAAGCTGAATTACTGCGATAATCACGGATCAGATTTGTCAATTGACCTCCACTCCTATCAGACAGACCTGCAGCAGATCTGCTAATGACGACACCCACAGGAAGCCATTTGTGCAAAACTATGATGCAGTTTCTTTTTTTTTGTAATTACAGCGACACACAGACAGAACTTTAGTGGTGTCTTGTTTCCATAGTCACTGGATTTAGAGTTGAGAGAGGATCATAACCAAAATTGCAAGGTTGTAAAGTCATCATCATCATGTGACATCTCAAGTCCCTTTTGAAAGATTTTGGGATAAATTGTGGAGGGGAGGCTTGATTGGTTAGGATGGCTCATTTTCTCCTCCTGGAAATAAAAGTAATGGTACTTTGATGTAGAAATATATAAGAAAAAGTCCTTAACTAGCTACATTATCAGTTCAAATAAAAGTATGTACTTATTATCAGCAGTACCAAAATCAAAAAGACGCATTGGGAATAATATGCCCTCTCCAGAGTGTCATCTCATTTATGTGATTCTAAAAAAGTATTTGGTCTACCTAATATTTACACTTAGTACTGTACTTGAATAAATAAGCAGATGAAACATGATTTTTCACTTGATCCATTTATCCACAGTCTTACACCACTGCAGGGTTGAGAGCTGGAGCCTCCTCCTGCGCACACCAAGTAGGAGGCAACCTAAGCTGCTCAGCAGTCTATCACAGGGCTGATGTACAGTATATGGACATTTACGCTCACAGTTAGCAGCAAGTTAGAGTCTCGTGCATGCCTTTAGGCTTTGCAAAGAATCACAAGCACCCAGAAAACCCACGCAGGCACAGGACAGCATGCAGACTGCAAACAGAGACCAGCCCATTTACGCTTTACACCAGAGTCAACTGTTATTTTGCACAGAAAGCAACAGCAGCTACAGTCCTCTGTCAGAGTCAATAGATAGCCTACATGCATGTAGTATTATGCATTCATCTATTGCCTTGCAGGGCTGCAGTTGGTGATTATTTTCATTATTGATTAATCTGCTGATCATTGTCTTGATTGATCAATTACTGTTTTTGGTCAATAAAATATCAGAAGAATTGTGAAAAACACCCGTCATAATCACTGGCAGTGGAAGTTGACACTCAAATTCCTTGTTTAGTCTGACTACCAGTCCAAAGATATTCAGCTTACAATCACAGACAAGTGTTAATATGTAAATATAATCATAAATGTGTTGATAATTAACATTCTCTTGCTTGACTAATCAACTAATGTCATTCTGCAAAGCTGGAAAAAAATAGACTTAAAGTCTTCTGTGGCAACTACACTCAAACTGTAAAGTGCCAATGAAATGTTAGCCATTTCTTAGCCAGTACAGGCAGCTGTTTGATTTAAATAGAAGTTCCAGATGTGTTGGATGGATGAAAAACACTGGTAAACGCCTTCAGCATTTTCAGCCATTAAAAGCTTCTCTTGTCAGTCTGTTTTTATCTAAAGTTATATTATACTTGATATATGATTGGGTATCAAATTTAGTACTTTTAAGGATACTGAGGGAATTACATCAGGACTAGCAAGTACAATTCACATTAAATATATCGATCCAAATTCCCATAATCAACGCCGGGAAGCTCTGTTTTGACAAGAGGTGAAAGTGCCCCAAAGCATCCTGAAGCCTGGAAGCCAGCCATGGAGCTCTGAGGTCTGAGGCTCCACCGAGCCACCGGTTCCACTTTAGACAGAAGATGGAAGCACCCCGAGGCTGGAAAGCTGGCCATGGGGCTCTGCGGGTCGGCGCTCAGTCAGCCTCCCCGAGCCAAAAAGCCAATCTGACATGATAGTTTCGGAGTCTAGTCTAATTTCTTTTCTATATTATTTTAGTGATAGCCTAGCATCACTGCTAGATGAGACAGACAGACAGAGACAGAAGAGGGTCCGTGTGATCAGAAAAGAGCAAAGGAGCAGAAATGCTTTTAAGTCTACTACGTCACCACTGCAGCTTCGAAAAATTACATTTTTGTTATTACAGAGAAAATAAAGTATGGGGAAAAGGTACTGTTGGCTACTTATAATAAATTACATGTGTCAATACCAGCATCAGTTTAGATGTGAACAGCACCAACCCACCATAACCTTTTTTCAAATACCGTATTCTTTAGATTAATTAGAGTTGACCTAGAGATTTAGGAGCAAGTTATGTTAACTCGAGAAATCGGTTCTACAATGCAGCTAGTCAGAAAAGACTTATTGTTGTAGTTTACTTGTTTGCTAACTTATTCAGTTGATAATAATCAGCTGTTGTTATCAGGGCATAAGAGGTTACAAATAAGTACATGGACGGGGAAGAGAGAGATTCAAAGTGATGTTTCACGCACAGGTTCAGCAGTGAGATAAGAAGCTTAGGAGCACAAGGTAACACAGACTAATATATTCACTAACATCTGAGTATGTATGAGAGGCTGACACTTTGATCATTTCCATAGGTGGTGCACATGTTTCTGAACTGAAAGTAGGGTCTTATCCAGCACAAGCATTGATCCGGTGTTTTACATTACTGCAGGCTTTTTCGGCGACTGAGCCTCCTCCGCCTGAAACGGCAGGCTTTTTATTACTGTTTATTTGCCTTAATTTAGTTTTATTTTCCCAGTCCAGTCAGCTAATGGTTTTCAGTATTTTTCCAGAAATCGAGCCCTCCTGGGGTGTTTGAGAGTAATTTGGTTCCACCTGAGGCGACACACATGCTTGCTCAAATGCAGAATCAATATTAATTGATTTTGGGGGTGGGGTGGGGGGGAGGGGTGGAACATGTCTTCAAGTAGATGTTGTAGCCTGGAGATAATATTTTAGGCGGGTTGAAGTGTTCGGACAGTGCTGCCGTGGTCACCGTCAGGCGTTATTGATGACCCGGAGAGGCTCTTTGCCTCTTTGTTTCTATCTTATTCATTTTCTCGCTCGCCTCCGAGAGCTTTACTGCCATCGCTCCATCACTCCTTGAATTTCCTCTCAGTTTCTTTTTCTTCGGGCCCATATCAATAATCTGAGATGGATTGAATGAAGGTGAGACATAGCTCAGCATTCAACATTTTCAGGGCTCATGTTAGGATCTAGTAGATAGAATATTGATCTCAAATGATGCCTTGATTAAAAGTTAACAGTTGCTCGAATGACTTTTGCTAATCAGTCTTTAAAGACTAGGTGGCCTCGTTGAACGGGTATCTTGCTCCATCGCAGCGAGCAGTGACACAATGGCAAACTACTTAATCTGCAAATTGACTTAAATTCCTCTCATGTCTAAATAATCCATAAAGTAAGTACAAACAAAGGTGCCCTGTGAAGTTTTCTTGTAAACGAAAGTTCTGTGTACATGCAGTGTTTCTCACCAGACTGCACCACGTGTGTCCTTGAGGTCTAACAAATAAACATAACACTTATGAATCCAATTTTGGTAATACTTCATATTCTGCACTGTTTACACCCTGATCTGATGGGTCTTCTTTTCTCTCTTCTTTTCTCTTTTTTGGCACATTATTGAAGAGAGACAAACAAAACAGGGACACACTCATAAAAACATACTGCACATTGCTCTATAAATGCTGCTGCTGCTGGTTCAAAAACTCCTTTAATAACATTTCATTATTGATCAAAGGTGTTTAATACTTCATATACCCTGTTTTGAACTTTTCTAAAGGCAGTAAGATACTGGAATATATCTGATCAAAGGATTGCCCTCTCATGTAAACTGTATAACTGTATAAAGCCATGTGTATGCAACTGATCTCTTTCTGTCTTGATTTCATTTGTGAATAACTATTTTTTTTTTTAATTTAGGAATATATGCAGTAATATATGCAGCATAGTTATGGTCAGGGGGTTCAGATTCAAATTCTTTCGGTCTTGTTTTGCTTTCATTCCCCTGCAGTCTGGTTATTGACTTTTTGTCATTTTGGGTGGTCTTGACTACAGCACAACAGTAAACATCAGGTTAGGTTTTCTTTTTCCCCTTCAGAAGCACTAAGGAAAGGCTTCTTCACAGACTTGGGATTTTAGCGCAGATTTGTCAAAAACAATCAATGTTTGGTACAGGCAGAAATTCATCATCTGACAGCAGCCTCAATAGTTCACAATGTGGTGCAGGCGAACGAGATGTTGTGTTTTGAGTAACGAGCGGGCGTGACCCGTCTTCTTCTGTTCGCTGAAAACAGTTGCTTTAAACTATTGATCTTTCTTACGGTCTACAGTATGCCCTTTTCTGAGAAAGGTGCCCACAAAGTCAGTTCAACATGGAATATACAGCTTTTTATTACTAAATAACTGAATGCGTTAAATATCACTTGATGAAATGTAATCCTATAAGAATATTCTCAGGTGCCTTCCTTTCGGTGCCTTGCTCAAGGGCACCCTTGTCGAACTTTGAGAGGTAAGTAAGGATTTCACTGAGACACTTTCTCAGCCTTGCATTAGTAGCCTGCAGCAAATGTGAAATGATGATTTTCTGGTTACAAGCCCACATTTATAACCTTCTCCAACCTGAGATTTCTAGGATTTCAAAACTGGCAGGATTTTTTGACTTGGCATGACACAGCCTCTGGCAACACTGCCAGCTTTCACAGTAACAAATCACAAAGAGACTTAGGAATTCAAGAGAAATTTAGGCCTCAAAATGACCTCCTGGCAAAAGGATTGTTTTACACAGGTTACTTTACAAGAAAACAAAGCTTAATATAATTTTCCTTTAGCTTTATTTATTGTATCTTAGCCTACAAATCTATGTTACCCACGCTGGCTTAAAGCCATTAACACTAATCACTGACTGCATAACAAATGTAATGTGATAAAAAAAAATATTATCACTTTGAGTATTTGTTTCGTGATTTGGTCACCCACTAGTTACATTATCCAAAACATGGAAAAAAAATCCAAACAATCCAAACATTGTATGATCTAATACTATATTGTTGCTAAGAGATCACAGCTGTTATCCACACTGCCAAAGAATAACACCTTTTTTTGAAGGTAATTTGCCAAGTCTATGTATTGCACTTATGCTTGGTACTGAAAGGGACACTAATGTTTTTTTTCCAACCTGGGCCCTATTTTCCGATCTACTTTTGTCTAAATGAGGATGTTCAATATTTGACATTTCTCCAGTACGAAGCTAGGGCTGACCTGCCTGCAGCCCGTGAGCATGCGTTATATTAAATAATAGGGCACTCAGACAGCGTCAAACAACGTCAAAATACGTCCACTAAAAGTGCATTTTTTTTCACACAGATAGGCTCGGATTGTTAGTATAATTATCCGACAACATAACGGAAAGGAGAAATGAACGTCTGTGTTTACCTTTAGCTGGATTCAGACATGTTCCTCTGCCTGTTGCAATTTTGTTATATGTGCTACCAAAGTAACACTGCTCCCTCTCTTTCCTCGTCCGCTCTTCAGTTTCAATGAGGACATATTTTGACGTTGTTTGACGCTGTCTGAGTGCCTTGTTATTTAATATAGCACGCTCACTGGCTGCAGGCAGGTCAGCCATAGCTTCGTACTGGAGAAATGTCAAATATTGAACATCCTATCACTCATTTAGACAAAAGTAGATTGGAAAATAGGGCCCAGGTTGAAAAAAACATTAGTTCCCCTTTAATGTGAATAAGCAAAAATCAAACGCTCTGATTTGTTTTTTACCATGTGTGACCTGTATTTAAGGACAGCATTATTTTTTACCTATATTGATGATATGTTTTCATGTTCAAAACAAATACTCTGTCCCCAAAATGCCTGCAAACCCCGTGTTGACAAATTCCCATTTAGAGTGCCGTTGTCAGTAGTGGGAACTGTTGATTGATGGGACTGATGCATTTACTAGCCTCTCAGCACACCCAGTGTGCAGACAGGTGTGGTTAAAATCCTGTCACTCAGCAGTTCAACTTTCATTACTTATTCAACACTCCTGCATTTGGCTGGTGCAACAGAGAGAGGGATGAACACAATTAATGAAGCTATCTCTTCAGGATTAAGCAGTGCAGCACACGCAGCTTTCACCACAGACGCCTGTACCTTAAATGGATTCCCGCTGTATAATATTCCAGCATCCTCAAAACTCAGCCCATGTTATCTCAGTGGAAGAATGCCTGGAGGATAAACAGTTTCTCCTGCCCTTGAGGCGAAGCTTATTTTTCTGCATTTGTTTCAAGATGACTCAGTCAGCACATAACGTCGAGCCGTAGCAGGACAGTCAGAATTGGTGGGGTAGAAACTCGCCGATATTGCAACAATCACAGGAATGTATGAGTTAGGTGAGATGTAGCCTTGTGTTCACGCTGTTGGTGTGAGATAAGACAAGGCCAATTTCATATTTTTACCCTGTCGACAGCGGCTGGCAAGTTTTATTCCTGCTGTACCGTTTGGCTATTGCTCATGTGTCAGAAGTGAATTCCACTTGGCAAAATTCACAAACTTTCACTTTCTTTTATGTTTGGCTTCCTCACAAAAGTCTGCTTAATAAAATACTGATTTCTGTGAGCTCTTTTCAAAACTGCTTTTGAGCCAACAAACTCACAAGAAGAAGTGTAATAAAATCTGCTGATGTAAAATAATTAATAACACATACAAGCTGTGTGAAAAGCACAGTATGCAGTCTTACAATAATAATATGAGGATAATGCTTTTGAGGATATACTGTATGCCTGCAACTCAAGACGTGATAAACGAGTCTCATTCATAAATGCACATTTTGACTGGATAAAGTAAACTACAAGTGCCGCCTGTCAGTTGTATGCTACTGCGAACCAATCAAGTTGCAGTTACAGTTTACATCCATGTTTATGAAAACATGGATGCTTCTGACACATCTTCCCCCATGGCAGCACAGAAGATCTATACAATCAGCACCAACACATTGTCACTCTGACATCATATTGACCTTTGGTTGTGGACTTTCCATGTCCACATATGACGTGCAAGGTACCCTGGGTGCGTTGGTTTTTGACGTTCTGCGACACTCTGTCAACTTCTGTCTGTTACATACATTGTCTGTTTTCAAAATACACTTCCATTTACAGGAAATGTACAGTTTGCATACAGTCTCTTTCTAGATAAACGTACTACCTCAGTACAACATCGCAAACTGGCATTTTGTTTCCTTTAACAACAAACGCACATGGTTACGTTTCGCAGACACACGATGTGGTTGGGTTTAGGCAACAAGAGCACGTGGTTGAGTTTAGGAAGAAAGAACAGGGTTTGGCTTAACAATGTTAAGGGAAACAAAGACCTATATATAGACCTTGAACTATAACAGTGACCGGCTGCGTATCATGCCGGCGTGAAAGGACGTCTTTTTTCTTCTGTCTAACACCAGAAGCAGTTTTCGAGGACTTACGAGTGAGACTGGGTTGTCAGCACAGTTTCAAGGTGGGCACCCAAGATTAGGGTAGCACCTGTGAGGCTAAACAGCTCTATAGGACCAGAGACTATGGTTCTGAGGAGCAGTTAATGAATTGACCAGGCAGCTAAAGACCACAGACCAGGAAGTAGATTTAAATACCGGCTTGTTTATAGAAGATTAGTAGTAATAGAAAAACATACATTTGGTACCATAATACACTTCACACATACACATACACTTTCCGTTAAACCCTTTCTCCCCTTTTTGAGTTACTCAACCTATTTTAGTATACCTCCAGGTGGTTTAATCTTACTCTAGATATCTCTTGCTCTCAGTTTTGTTATTTGTTTACCTTAACCAGAAAAACAATATGTTCACAGTAACACACCAAATGGCATCACCGATATCTAAATAAAACTAGACATCAAATTTAAACTCAAAATCTTGTTGTTCCAGAGCACAATCAATAATTCAGATTTCACAAGAAAGAAAACAGTCTTTTAGTTCAGGCTTTTTAACAGTCCAGTACATCCACTGCAGTTGCAGCAATCAATGGAGCAAATATCCCAGTCTTACCACTTTCCCAGTGAAACAGATCAATGTCCTTATCTGTGAGGTGAAGGTAGGTACAGTTCACTAAAAACGCTGTTGATTCAACGATTCCTCCTGTAGATGGCTCGCCATCTTGTTTCCACAGCGTGGGAATGCAACGCCGAATATTTCTTCAACCTGGAAAAACTGGCCTGTTGTTTAACAGTGCTATGTACATAAAAATAAAAATCATCTTCCTGCTAATTGGCTCAACTAAAAACTTTAAGAGTTTCACTGCTAAAATACAGGCTTTAGGATACGTTTCACACACACACACACACACACACCACATAATGTTGGAGTAATCAGATTACTACACAGCTGACGCCATATTAGCTTGTAACATATAGCTTCTGCTTCAATTTCATAACAGCATTTACAAATACACGATTCACAGCTTAGCGTTTGCACCGTAACTTGGTTATAAAGAGATAAATTGAACAGTTTTCTAGCAAACAAGTACCCAACCCATCACACAGCAAAAGAAACAATCAACTCACCAGGTCCCGTTCAACCCAATGACATAAAATCCTCGGCATGGAAACTGTGAAAAAGTAAAGACAATTGTCCAAAAACTTGGAAAGGATGATGGTTACACCATCCAAAGAGGTTATTTTTTCAGTTTTCTCCCCCTTTCATCTTTTTTTCCCTCTTCGCTAAACAGAATCGTTGTGCTTGTTTCTCTCTCTGCCGTCTCTGACTAGCCTTGCGTCACTAGGCTCTTGGTTTCTATTCACTCTGAATTTTGTCTGGATTCTGGTTCCAGTCTAGAGAGCAGATGCAGAATTCACCACATTCACCAAAGTAAAAGTGTTCACCAAAGTAAAACCTTAAATTCTGGCGCACCATCAATTTGGGGTGATGAGGGGTGTAAGAAAATCGATTAATTTAATGGCTTGGGGCTTTTCTTGTAAATTATATTCTTTAAATTAAAGTTTCACCACATTTTTATTAGCTTGGTGCTTTTATTTTGACGGAAAGGCGCATCCATCGAATTCCGGATCCTGTCTCACTCACCCTGGTTCCGGTTCCTTACCAAAACGGCCACTCACGGCCCCAGACTATCTCTGACCAGAGATAATGGATAAAGCGAGATACCCCACTCAGCTCACTTCCAGATTCAGTGACGTCAGCGCCACGCCCCTGTAGGTGACTTGTGGCAGCTCTGAATGTATTGTCGTCAATGAGGAAAAATACCAACATTCTGACACTAAAGCTGCATTTTTCATCAGCACAGATCAAGAGAAAGTTAACTTTGCCTGAGTCCTGTCTGTCTCAGAAAGCAAGTTATCATGACATGCAGCAAAGGGCCACAGGCTGGAGTCGAACCCGGGCCGCTGCAGCAACAGCCTTGTACACCCCATGTACAAGGCTGTTGCCGCAGCGGCAACTAAGCCACCAACGCCCCCGACTTAAGGCGTTCTTTAAGTATTGCATGAGACAGATGAGGTCACAACCACCTTGACTTTTGACCCCCAAAATCTAATCAGTTCATCCTTGTGTTCAAGTGGACATTTGTGCCAAACTTAAAGAAATTTCCTGAGGATGTTGTTGAGATATTGCATTCACGAGAATAACCCAACCCAAAACATAGCGCCTCCAGCCACGCCAGCCCAGGTGCATAAAAACAGCATTGTCATTGAAGCACTGGTTAATCCTGCCAAATTTTGCATCGATCACACAAAATATAAAAGTCTATTTTCCCACTTGGACAGAGGGAGAACAATGACAATTTCATGATTGGAGTTTTTTAAGCTAAAAGAGCTCTTTTAATTACATTGTCTTGTTGCTCTTCTTCTGAAATATTTAAATAGCACCTGTGGAGAATTAGTGCCACCTGCCAACTCTTTATCTCAGTGCGCCTGACTTGCAATATGTGCATCACATTAATGGATGGAAATTAACAATAATTCAAATTCTCATTTTAAATTTAACACTACATTTGGAATAGGTTTTGACTATAAGCTTTACCACTCATTGTTTGAGGTCCCTCATACCCCCGTGCAGTATAATAATAACGGCAAAATCAAACCATTTTCTTGTCTTGGACCTTTCTCACCTAAAACCCAATATGTTAAAGTGGTAACTCCTGCTTTTGCCACAAACTGGGCCTGCACATTTAGTAAATAATGATCATAAAACACTTGTTTTTGCACTCAGTAAGGAGCTATTTCATGTTGTTACGTGGGCTTTGTATGAACAACTATACATTCATTATGTTTGCCAGCAGTTGCTCTTTCTACAGTATGTTACTGTATCCTATGTGTTAAATAATTGGTCCCCAGAGAAATGAAACTCTTTGTAAGATCTCTTATAAACATTCTCCAATAGCAGACATCGAGATGATCTTATTTGGATGTCTTTTCTGTGGTTGACTTACGAAACACTTCATCAGTCCAAACTCATGTGATAGCAATTCTCACAAAATCAGAAAAAGTCATTAGGTAACAAGCTGATCAAACAACATTAAGTACTGTATGTCCCCAAACAGAATGTCACAGATAAATGGACTAAATTCTAAATCACATTCAATCTTCCTTTATTGGAAATTAATACAAAGCTCAATTTTGTGTCAGACACAGCGATCTTGTTAATTTCATGTAACAGCTTCTCTCTTAAACGCACAGAGAGAGAGAGAGAGAGAGAGAGAGAGAGAGAGAGAGAGAGAGAGAATGAGATTCAACACCTGTAGGTATTCTTAACACCCCTGCACAGCAGATGGGTTAAAGCATTTGATTTCCATCTATAATTACCTCCAGGTTGACAGTTGCAAATCCACTGTGTATTGTAAATATATTCTTTGTAAGCATGTTTTTGCAGATTCTCTTCCCTGTCAGAGAGGGCTCGAGTGCTCCTCGCACCTGTCTTTGAAAAGTTGTCACAGAGCTCAGCAGCTAAAGTGCTGCCCCTGCTCCCTGACAAGAAAAGAAATCATTTCACATTTGATTAAGTATTTATGAGGGCATCTTTTATTTATTTATTTTGATCAATGCATCCCGTTTCATGCTGCTGTCGTTTTGTATGTCGGAGATCCTCAAATGGCATCTCTAGTAGGCATTATGGCTCTCCAATGCCAGCTGATACTCAAGAAATCATGAGCGTAGTCTGTGAATCTCAAATGCAATTGCAATTTGGAGCAGAATGTTATCACATTTCCCTCCTTCCTATGCATCTCTCCATTGTCGTATTCATCAAGGCTGGAGAAATTACCCCTATTGTGGTTAAATGTGATGGAAATGGGAAATCATTGAAAAGCTGTTGTGTTCTCCAGCTCTCCATCAATTCAGAGAGCTAAATCTCAACAGAAACTATGAGCCTTCGGCAGACAACAACGATTACATGTGCAGGAGAGCAGGTAATGGACATGCATAGTGTTTAACTTCCTGTTAGTTTGTTGATTGTATTTCTAATGAGAAATATATTCCCCTCAAGAGAGGGTGAGCTGGTCGAGACAATACTCACTGAAGCAGACCCAATCTCTGCCATTCACTCTTGCAGTGAGATAAGCCCTCGAGTGTTGTGATTGTTGACGTGTATGCCAGCAGGAGCTCCCCAGGATTACCAGGTCTCTCTGTCTTCTCTTTGAGCTGACCCAGCGGGACCCTGGCAAAATGGCTTGATCCTAAACCCAGACCCCTCATCGCTGCTGGTCAGTCTGCATTATAGACTGACCTCCAAGCAGAATCTCAGCGGTATGGTTGGACGTGCGGTAAAGCTGCTGGAAAGTGCAATGACAGGACTGAAACAACGAGAGCCAAACATATTATTTTCAACACTGGCACTCGTGGTTTTGTTCTCTGGGATGCATAAACATGGAAGCATTTCAGTATTTCTGGCACATATCTAAACCTGCAGAGATGCAGTCAGAATTGATCCCTTGCAAGGCTTTAAAAGACATGATTTATTTATGATATGACAAACTTATTTGAGGAAACTTTCTCAAGCAGTGTTTGGGTAAGGGGTTCAAAACAACTGCACAGCACGAAGGATTAGTGGTACACAATCATTCAATCATTGCTAAGTGCTCATTTAATTCTATGTTATTTTTGGTGAGAGAGTGGAACAAAGTGTCTATTTATTAAGACAGAAAAAAGATGACAATTGACAGAAAGAGGGTGAATGATTTAACAAAAATCACTACGAGTTCCTTGAGACACAAGTGTGCTTGTTTGGGGAGTTCAGAACAAATGTGCTCTAAGTGATCCTCGAAAATCAGTCCTAGAAACTCCAGCACATTTACTTAATCAACCCCTCTATTATCATACATTTAAAAACCCAGTGTGTGTAATTCTTATGTGATTATAGAATCTTTCAACTTATCCTGATGGCTTGAATTTTATTAGTACAATAATGAGGCAATCCTGGTGAAAATTGGGGAAGCATGTGTGTTGTCTTTAGCTTACTGACTTCTTACTTTTATTTTATTTTTTGACACCACCACTTAACATTTTGTGACTCGTAAATTTCACGTTTTTTATGCCGCAACCAATAATTACTGCCCTTGATTAATCTGTCAGTTATTTTTGAGTATATTAATAGATCATTCTGATTACCTCTGATGAAATGTTTATCTTGGCAGTGTCAAAAAATGCGAGAAATGGGGTGATATCTTTAAATTGCAATTAATACAATTAATTACAACAGTTACACAGCAAAAGGGTTCCTGGTTCAAACCCGAGGTGGGGAAGCCCTTCTGTGCGGAGTTTGCATGTTCTTCCGGTGTACTTGGGTACCAGGGTACTCCGGCTTCCTCCCACAGTCCAAAGACTTAATTGATGCCTCTAAATTGGCTGTAGGTGTGAATGTGAACGTGTTGTCCATCTCTATGTGTCACCTGTCCAGGGTGTACCCCGCCTCTTACCCAATGTCAGCTGGGAAAGACTCCAGCCTCCCCGTGACCCCTGACAGGATAAGAGATAAAATGAATGAATAATGGTTGGCAATTATCATATCGTGACACTCACTTTCTGGGCTTGTGACACTCATTAGTTCAGGGTTCAGTGCATGCGAGTTCTACCCAAAAACACACTGTTGACAACAGGAGCTGAGGGTAGGGTTAGGGTTAGGGTTGGTTGGCGTGTGAGTCACAATGTGTCGAGTTCAAATGCAATGGTGGAACCCACCTGCGGTTTCCACTTAACCACAGCAGCATCAGAGACAGAGTTGTGTATAAGACGAGGACTGTGTGTGGGCATTTCTCCAGCGTTGTAGGGTCTGTCAATGTAGGAACATCCAACATGTAATGCACATTTGATAGCATCACCCATCACCCCCATCCTTTCCCCCCTATTCCAATAGCTCCTAATGTGATGTATGTTTGATTAAACAGAGCAACTGGTCATCTCTTTTTCCAAATTGGCATTTAGAGTACATTTGCATATAGTCAAGGTGACACTAATTGTAACACTCCTTCATAGTAGGGCTGCCCCTTGAAAGTTGGGGATTTGAATTGTCAGTTGGAGACCCCTCAGTCGACTGAGATTGCTTCAAGTCATTGGTCTTTTTTGTTTGTTTGTTTGCTTGTTTTTGCTAGTGCTAGTTTTGCTGGTGAAAAAGGTAGATGCACCAGTGCAACCAATGTAAGAGGTTCCTTTGGAGACCTATTGAATTTAGAGCTGCAACTTAAAGCTATTTTCATTGTCAATAAATCTGATGATTGTTTTGATCTGTAGATTATAATTTGGTCTACAAGGTGCCCCAAAAAGTGGGGAAACACAAATCGCAATCATCTTCAGATGTCTTCTTTTGTCCAACCAACAATCAAAAACCAAAAGATATTGAATTATAAATCATACAAAACAAAGAAAACAGAAAATCCTCACATCTGAGAACCTTGAACTGAAGAAGGTTCAACAATTCTGCTAAAAAAAAATACTGCACCAATTAATCAAGTCTCAACATAGTTGCTTATTATTGTTTTTATCCTTGCTTGGAAAAAAAAAAATCTGTGCAATTTCTTGGTACTGACATATGCCACAGTGATCCATTATGACTCCATTATGAAGTATGTTTGAGGTAGTTCAAAGAGCAATATCCAAAAACACAACACACACCATTTTCTCTTGTGTGAGCCATTGTGATATGCAGCCCCAAGCTCTGTTGCTCTACCTGCCTCTGCTGCTTGTGTGTGGTGTATTAGCTGAAAAAAATCCATTGATCATGCATCCCTGCTGTTTGAATGACATCTTCCGACAACCGGGAGATTACAGGTTCATCTACAGGCGAGGTCCTGCTGCACCATTTTTATGCTGATTCTACGCCTTGCTGGATTATTCGGCCCCCCCTCAGTTTAGAGCCGACATGATATTTTTAAAGTGTTTGATTTTTTGGGGCCTTTTCTGACTTTACTGATGTTGTCTGAAGCATTTCACGAGTGTTGGACTGCAGATTGACCAGTAAATTGATAGTTTTGCTTTTTATCATCGCTTGTGAATAAAGTCCCAGAGATATTTGAAGTCCTTCACTTGAGGCAGCTGCTTCTTCCCCCTTACTACATGCGGATGATGTTGCCCATTTGGTTTCATTGGACCGTGAATTCCTATGTTCACTGGAGCGCTTTCAAGCCTCAGAGTGACACAGCTGAGATGAAAATCAGCACCTCCAAATCAGAGACCATGTTTCTCGCTTTAGAAAAACTTCTGTGTGGTGGAGGGTGGTGAATGCAGCTGCTCTAGTTAACAATGGCATCACTTCAGCACATAAATAATGTATGCATGTCACCTAGTTGGTGGATTACTTTATCAATGCTTTGTGAAAACAAGGTAAAAAAATCTTTATAAACATTACACTGAGGCTGCAACAAATGATTCATTGATAAAGCAGTCTTTTTTAATTGATCTACTTATTGATTAGTCTACAAAATATCCAAAACTAATGTAAAATGCCCGTCTGAGTTTCCCCCAGCTTAAGGTAACATCATTCATTTGGCATCTGGGGGCTTGAGACCAAATGTGTCTCATTATAGCTTGATAACTGACTTCAGTTACTAATAGATTCTCAAAATTATTGTTAATTAATTTTCTGTAGATCCACTAACTGATTGATCACCTCATCATTTTAGTGCTAAAACTGCACTACATGCTGCATTATCTTGTGCAGAAAGTTACAGATTATTGGTAAACCGCTAGAGCTGCAACTAACAGTTATTTTCATTGTTGGTTAATCTGTCAAAAATTCTCTTGATTAAGCGATTAATTGTTTGGTCTATACAATGTCAAAAAAAGGTGGAAAATGTTGATCAGTGTTTACCAAAGTCCAAAGATGATGTCCACAAATGTCTTGTTTTGTCCACAACCTAAAGATATACAGTTTCCTGTGATAGTGGAATAAAGAAACCAGAAAATATTCACATTTAAGAAGCTGGAAACAGAGAAATTTGACTTTTTTAAAGGTTGCCCCCTAATAACCAACCAAATGTTAGTCAACCAGAAAGGTCATTAGTCGGCAAGATTTCATTGTTGCAGGAAAAAAATAAAAAAAAAGCGTGAAACTCTATGAGCCCTATTTAGATGGTCTAAAGCGGACGGCAGAGGGCGCATAGTCCATGTCGCAAGTGTCATTGCTATTTAGATGCAGCCGCAGTTGTCATTTTCACGCCCTGCATCCTCGTCGTCTAACTAGCAAATGAACTTGCGCTCCTCAGGGTGTGTTGGTCTAAAAATGAGGAGTGGTCAGGCGCAGTCATGGCGCGTTGATGGTGTAAAAAGCAAATGTGCCAGTGACCAACAAAAACCTGGTCTAAAGTCAACGGCGCAGTATTTCGCTGTTAAACAAGTTAGTAATATGCGTCTCTAGGCGGGTGCACAACGCGCGTTACAATGTGAAAGGTTATTATTGTGCACATTAAAATATTTATCAGAAACACGTCTTAATGGTCAGTCATTAATCAGAATGATCTAATAGCAGTAATAATGATCGTCATAATCCACTGCTCGCAGTGTCCGAATATACGGAACTGCTCAGGATGCTGGAGAGGGAGCTGGGCTCTCTAACCTCCCGGGTTAAAATAAAATAAATTGAATAATTGACAGCGTTTCTCTCGTCTCTCGTCTCTCGTCTCATCTCTTTGATTTGAAAGGACAGACACAGGAAGTGGGGTCATGTTAATTTACACGGCTGGTACCTGCAGTTACTACACAGACTAGTTAATAACATGTCAGGCAGGAAATGCAAAGCGAAGACCTTGAACTTAAACTATTGTGTTGCCCCGCCCAAAATATACAATTCAATAATTAAATTAATATTGTAAACATGTGGGCAACTAGTTGACTAATGGCCCTTAATGACGACTATTGGTCGACAAGGAAAATTCTTAGTCGAGGGCAGCCCTACTTTTTTTTTTACCTTAAAAAATATACGCAAAAAGATTAATAACTTATCAAATTACACTTGACAACTAATTGATTAATCAGTTAATTATTGCAGCTCTATAAATCTGCGGCCACACTCAACAATCAGATCTGGAGAACACAGTTCACAAACACTTCCACCTGCTAAATTACAAATTCATAAAACTTTTAAAAGCTCACCTGCACTCCTACACTCCAACTATCAAGGAGCCTTTTATAACTGTTGCATCATTTTCATCAATCCCTTTCGTGGTGGGTTTCTGCTACTTTTGTGTGCACTGCTGTGTGCTGTGGAGAGGCCCTCACGCTAGCTTCCTAGGGTGATTGAATATGTGATTTTTGGAGTGCCAGGATTTTAAAAGAAAGCCTGGGATTCTGTACAGTGGATATAAATTTCAACAACCCCTGTGAGCTTGGTTGTTTGGGACATATCCATACTCTGAACTATTGTGCCACTAAGGTTGAGAAAATTGCTTTGTAAAAGGATTCTCTTGTATGATGAATTTTAGAGCTTTTTTTATCCCCCAAGGGCACAGTTTGGCCTTTGAGACATAGTGGATAGGTGAATTAAATAAAGCTGGTGTCACCGCACAGTGTTCATAATAATTTGCTCAAGACAGGATAGGTCAGCACTATCCTTAGGTTTTGTCAGGGAAAGCCAATTTGTGGAGTAACATCGCTGCATTTAATCGGGTGTGTAATTGTACAGTCTGATTGTATGTATGAGTGTGTGTGTGGTGCACTACCTGTGTGTCTCCTCTCTCTCTCTGTTTCCTCTCTAACCCCCTCCCACCCAAGCAAGCTGCTTCAGGAAAACTTTGTTTTGACAGCCATTTCAATTCCTGCTGTAGAGATCTACCCACCAAGCTGAACAGCCCTTTTGTACAGGCGCTGCCCAGGCTCATTGAAATACTGCCTTTGAACTTTAATGTTTTTTCCCCCTCTCCACTGCACATCATGCAAGAAAATACAATTCTAGAGTCCAGTGAGACCTCTTTGGTAATGTGTGCACGTTGTTGATTGTTGTCATAATTAATGTGTCTGTTGCACTTTGTTCAAACGCTGCAACTGTTCCTTCTCTTTTCTCAAGTCAAACATGAAACAAAATAGAGGCGAGCAGCAGGATCGAGCATTAATGCAAATCATGTCATCTCTGAATAAGCAGTTAGCCAAAGTGATAATTATCTTTTGTGCTCTCCAGCTGTCTGGTTAACTGAAGTCCACACATAATCAGGCAGCTAACATAAAAACATTGCTGTTTGTGATTTCCATACCACTGCATGTAGCCAACACTGTTCTGAGAATGAGCAACTTGGTTTAGGGTTCAACGATATGACAATGTATACCATCCAGATCTGAAATGGTTCAGTTGGTCAAAAAGAGGCAATTGATTCATCATTTTCCAAGCAAAATTCCCAAACATTCTCTGCTTTCAGCTTCTCAAATGTGGGGATTTGTTTCTTTTCTCTATTTTATGCCACTGTAAACTGAACATCTTTGAGTTTTTGACAGCTGACCAGATGAAAGACGAAATTTGACGAAGCTGCCTTGTGTTCTGGGAACTTGTGATGGACAGTTTTTACAATCCCTTATCTCTTTAAATATCTCTGGGTGTTTAAGGTCACTAGTGCAGTGCCTGTTTGGAACTAGCTGATTGTTTGGCCTCTGGTATTGCTACTTGCAGATTTCTCGAGAACTTCTCATCCAAACAGCTAAATTCATACTCAGTACTGCTTTTCCTTGAGTCCTGAGTAAAACACTTGCCATGACATAATTGCACTCTTGAGAAATGCTTGAGTATACGCATTCTAATGGCTAGCTATTTGGGAGCAGACTAAGTTTTCTATCCTAAAGTTTCATCGCTAATGCTTGAAATGTTTGAATTTGCTACAGTGAAAGATATATACGATCTCTTCTGTCTCTCTTATTTCATTTGCTGTTGAATGTACTCTAGCCATGGATTTATAAAAAGAACTAGATACAGCGTTGGAGGCGGGGCCTATTCATTCCTATGAAAGTTGTTCAGTGGTGCATGAAGCCAAAGAGGTTTGACTTACCAGTTACAAAATTACTGGGATCTCCTGCATCCCAGGCTCTGTTGTAACTGCACTACAGACTTTGCCGGCAACTGGCTAGCTTCCGCTGGCGGAGCAGCTAACTTCCTGTTTAGCCCTCTGCTAACTTGAATGGGAATGAAATGATTTAATCATGAAAATCTTCCAGTCTTCTGAAATGCTGGATCAAATCCAGATGATAAAACACATCATTTTGCGGGGGGTTGCGCAATGTATTCACTGATTTACAGAGGTCTCTTTTTGTCATTCCATACTTTGGCTATGATGAAAATTGGATTCAAACCCCGGTACTGTTCCTGGGGGCTTGACTGTACTCAGCATGCCGTTCAGCAGTGTAACAGTTAACAGGGGTCCCCTCTCAATAAACTACAGCATGTGCATAACACACTACTAGTAAATATGTCCCATAAATCTCAAGAGCTCACACTCGACACTGCACTTCCTCGGGTCCTCAGCAATACATGCACCAAGTGTTGAGTCGACTGGATGAATGGCTGTCAAGAAAAACTGAAGGACAGGCAGACAGACTGACACTCTTTCCATTTTGGTGTGACTGTGGCAAAGTTGTAAATCAAAAAACATATTTTATGGCTTTTGTAGAGAAATCTACATGTTAGGTATTTATTTTCCTGGATATGGCACGTCAGTAAACACAGAATATACAGAATATCATTAAATATATTGACACCACAATATAAAATGACATATACTGTAACTGATTTAATCCTTACAGCCCATTCCTACTTGTTTAAAGGAGAGGAAGTCTGGTTGGAGTCCACTGCGATATGCCGAGACACCTGTCAATCATCCAAACACATCCCGAACCATATTTCTTCTTAATCCTCAATATCTCCCTTAAAATTGCTTCCAAAATTGCCACTAAAAAGAACATTAAAGGAAGTAGCTACTGAGAGTCTAACTTCTTGAGGGGAAAAATATATATATATATCGACTTTGTATTTCAGGAGAGGAGATGGAGGATTTTTCATTTGACGTCAATACAGTTTTCTTGGAGTCAGCATCTTGAAACCATTAGGAGAAGTGCAGCTGCAGTTGTCACTTGGCTCAGACAGCCAAATCAAAAGTTGTTTTTTCCATTCTTTTCTCAACTTTAAAGCTGACTCTCACCACTGTAATTTACGAGTGACATGACAGAATTGGACAGTTTAATGATCTGCTGTCATTACAATATTGATTGTCATGAATGATGCAGAAGTGCCTTTTCTAAACAGAGGGCATGTTTCTGACCAACGACTGGATGCTGCAACAGAAAAGGTAATATAACAGCTTATCTCCTGCTAATGGTGCTTATGTCATGGTCTTTCCTGGTCAGAGTGCAGTAAGCGGAAGGTGAAACACTGTTCATTTACCAAGACATCCGCTCTCTTCCTGGCTCCCCTCCATGTTTTAGTGAGTCATGAGTGGTAAGACTGAGTTGCACTTTCACAGATGGTATTCGAATTACATCTCACACCCCCTGTACTTTAAATTGGATCTGAAAAGTTTCAATTGCTTTAGTCTTTTTATCTCCTGCTAGGCTTTTTGTCTCATGCCAGCCTAAACTATTCATATTGTTAAAATTGTATCTTATTTCAGAATGATGATGACAAAGTAAAAATATTAAAGAGTGAAACATGCTAAACGTATAAAATGTACCTACTCAAAATTTGCATATTAGGGGTGGAAATCACAGATTAACTCACGATACGATACCATAATGATATCATGTTGCCCAGGCCAACAATGGTATCACAATACCCTCATTCTGTGACACTTGATACATTGATACATTACATTGCTTCTGTGATACAAAACAATGTCTTTGTAACTGAAGAAGAAAAAATACCCCTAGATTCACTGCATTCTGGTGTCAGTTTCACAGAATTGGACAACTGAGACACTAGAAATAATTGTTGATGATGGCTGAGGTGGCCCGTTCAATGGGTAAATTTGAATTAATTTGGCTCTACAATGACTGAACAATCCACTGTGGTCATCAGCAGACTAATTTTCATCAGTTTGCCCACATAAATACCTTTGAATGTGAACAGAGACCTGTTTTACCATTAATCAAATAAAACTGAGGAAGGTATTCACTGAGTCAGTGTTAATCAGAAAACATTTTATTATAGCTAAGTGGAAATTCATTTTGTGTTCTGATTAAAGAAGTAAATGCAGGCATACCCTACAACTTAATACAATGCACATCACATAGTATCACTGCTCTTTGACCTGACCTGAACGTTTTTTGTTGTTGTTTTTCAGTTTGAGTTATATATTGGGGAGAAAATCCATAGAGAAGAACAGGTGTGAATTTGGACGCATTATGCATTGTTCCTTTTTTACCTACAGTATATAGTTAAAAAGCCTCTTGGATCAGCTGGAAACGTTAGCCATGTTGATCTTGAATGATGATGCGCAGTGGCGCTGCCTCATGTGATGTCAGAATAATCGGAAAAATGAGTTTCCGACCATAAAGCAATATTTCAGTGGAAACGGTTGATGACGTGTTTTTTAAACATTTTGAGTGATAAAATACAACACATCTTCTTTGTAATGTCCATGTTGTCTCCACATTATGACTTAAATGCTCGTGAACACACAATGAAGTACCGAAGAACAACTTCCCGACATGGGGAATCGGACCATCCGAGGAGCACATGAATGATAGTTGGTGGTTTACGTATGACAAAAACACGTTGGGGCGAGCCTTTTACATGAAAGTCTATGAGAGTGATCGGGGCGTTTTCCAGCCAGGCTCATATCGGGTCGGAACGCAATTTCACACTGCGGCTGATTGGATATTCAGAAGCAGGATGAGCTGTTTCAAGTGAAAATTATCAGAATAATTAATATAGTGTGTGTATATGACAATAATGATGATGATAATCATACATTTATTATCATCATCTTTCTTTTCTTTTTTGTGGCTCAAGGAGGGGTGGCGCCCTATCGCCCTCTATTGGCCCCAGTTGAGTCCAAGAGGAGGTTTGTGCCCAATTTCAAGAAATTCCCTCGAAGTGTTCTTGAGATATCACGCTCACAAGAATGAAACAGACAAGGTCACAGTGACCTTGACCTCTGAACCTAGACCACCAAAATGTATTCAGTTCATCATTGATTTCAAGTGGACCTCTGTGCCAAATCTGAAGACATTCCCTCAAAGCGTTAATATCACGTTCATGAGATTTCGAGAGACAACCCAAAACCAAAAATTCTCCGACCATGTGCCATCGTTCCAATGTAAAGTAGCTATAAACAGACACAAAGACGTAAAAGGAAGCTTTGTATTCATTGTAGGCTGACCTACAGTTGTAGCATTAGCAGTTTTCTTTTCAGCAAAATCATGATGATGAATCAGGTGGCTATGCATGTTTGCTGTGTTGCCCTTGAACTTTACTTTCATGAGACAGTTCTTGCATATCTCGTTGTCTTTATCAATTTTATTTGTCCCATCTGTGCTGTAAAAGTCACAGAGGGCCCAGGCTTTTGATTCGCAAGATGACAGTGTCTGTCTGATTTGTTTTTCACCACTGTCCACACTGTCTGCCATTTTCCCTTCATTAGTCTCTGCTTCAGAGCAAGTTTGTTAACCTCTGCATACCTTAGCTTCTTTCATTTCAGAAGCGCCTCCACAAGGAGTCTTTAAGTAGTGACTCCAGTAAGTCAGATTGGCAGAGGAATCTGTTTAGAGCACCAGTGTGAGCACAATTTCAATATTTGGCTTAAGTTTATCAATAACATAACACAGAAGGAACCAAAGCAATATACTGCTATAAATGTATTTTGTTCACCCCTTATGCATATATTATCTCTGCTTTACATCACATAATTTATTATTTAAATTTTTACCCAAGATCCACACTCTAGCTTTTTTCCAGAGCTTAGTTACCCCAGCACACTGACTTTTTCTTGGCTGAAAGCTTCACAAAAAGCTAAAAGGTGGACATTAAGACTTCTTTGTTTTGTTTTTTTCTTTGGTCGATAAATCTCCACAACTGAGCAAAGTCCATCCACTGAGGACGGACATGAAATGTAGTTGGAAACTTCAGAGACAAACTAGTAAATGGACTTCTAAGTTAGTCAAACTCATGTTTCCAATGCCAAGAATGAACTTTTATGCTAAAGCCATGCAACAGTTGTCGTCACCCCAAAAGGGTTTCACTAATTGTAAAGAATTAAAAGCATGAATGGTTTTCAAGAAGCTGTCCATTAGCAGTTAATTAGATGGATCACATCAATTAGCTTCAATAGATACAGTGTATATCCAGTGAAAGTAAAACGGCACTCTGTTTGCTGCATCAGAGCTTTTAAGGCGTTTTTTATAAATATGGATAACGTGTATAAAGCTACTAATACCATTACCATTACCATTGCCACTGATACTATGACTGTAAAGGATGAAAGAGACAGATGGAGAGAGAGAGTGAGAGACTGTAGATTCAGTCAGGCTCTGCTGCTATAGTAACAGTAATGAGCCAAAGACCATTCCTTTGTGGATAAATACTGGCCCGTGCTTCAAAAAAATGAGTCAGTTTACTTAGTATCTGACAATACGAGTCCAATAAATCAACAGAATGTTTGAGAATAGAGCCAGAGCCATGGGGACACATCCCACTCACAGCTCTAGGCTGTTCTTACACAATAGACTCTGGGTATGCTTAAGTGTGCGAATGATATGCCTACATTGGGATATCAAAACAGTCGCATGAATCACACTGGACACTTTGAAATCTTTCTTTTTTAGCTTTTATGATTTGGGGACTGGGGATGAGAAGGAAACATCCCAGCGAAGCTTCTGTAGATTTAGCTCCCAACTGTATGATTATTTTGAAGATTACAAAGGCTGACTGTCTGCAGCACACACTGCAGATATTATTGACCATTATACCAAGAGGACCTCCCCAAGGACAAATCACCTCCTCCCTATAGAACAGCAAATGGAAAGTGCTTTAAACTGTTTTCACTTGAACGTGGTGGAAGTGCCCTCGTGGGACCCAGAGCTGGAGGGCTGAAGGCAGAAGGACTGCATGATTAGGCTGGGGATCTGATAGAAGGTCAGGATCTGTGGTAGGCCAGAGACAAACACAGATGCTATCAGGATCAGTCTGGAGAGCAGTGATAGTCCTCCAAGTCTGTGATCTACGGAGTGACAATACTGTCAGTCCTCCCTCTAACCGCCGTCCCACCGGAAGATATCTAACAGCTAATCGATGATGATGTAAACCATGTTTCAAGCCACTCTGCTCAGCTTTACAGTTCTCACGCTGTAAGTCCAACAGTGAAAAGATACTTTATTTTAAATGTTATCTTGTAAAAAGAAATATGTTGCAGTGTTGCTATCATTGTTTACAATTATTGGTGTAGAAGTCAAGTCTGGCTTCTGGCATTTTGCACTGCTGGCAGTGGTTTGGCAGGGTCATAAGTGAATATGCTTGCAACATATTTTTTTTTCTCCTTCACTGAGGCATCAACTCAAATCCCCCTTACACCTGACTGGTCAATTACATCACTTCTTGGGTTGTTACGGAAAACTAAGGTAGTTATTCTGAAAAGTTTCTCTTTAACTATTCAACAAAGCAGGTTGCGAATAAGTCTGAGCTGAAAAACAGGCTATTGAGATGCAAAACTGTGACTATGTTTGATATTGTTTATTGAATTTTGGAAGTGTAGAAAGGCTGCATGATATGCGTCGTGAGGCAATGAAAAATAGTAAACCAACTTAGATTTTGCTATATCACATACATACATACTTGAGTTTATCTGGTTATAGGAGCAGCACTCCTTTGTGGTAAAAATGGATATACAGATTGTTGCATCAGTGTGTATCAAATACTTATATCTATCAGGTATTTAGTCAATAGATGGACATAATCATGAGATTATTATTCCATCTACAAACACGTGTCTCAACTGAGCTTCCAGAAAAGTTGCTATGTCATGATATATAATAATGACACTGTAAAATTCCACGTTACCACAATAGAGGATTCTGTCTTTATTGCCCTACCCTAGCCACATCACAAGACATCAAAAACACTAGTTGTGTGGTCCAGTATTCATCAGACATGGCTGCATCATTTCCCCATGTCATTATTTTCAGACTTAAAGCTCATAGAAGAAACTAAGTTCACCCTGGGTAGTCTGCCTGTGACTGTGTGGGCTGATTAAAATGATCCTATGCATCAAAATCTGCAGGAATCAAACTGATGACAGTATGTGTTCCAGAGATATCAGTAAGTCAGACATGATTTCCCCCTACTGTGAAAAATGAGAGGCAACTTGATTTAAAATTAGGAAATGGGAAATGAATTTCCACTCAGAGTTACCTGACAGTACATCATCAAACACATACCGCTGGTAGTTCATACATGTGTGAGCATTATGGGGATACAGTATATTGTCAGGAGATCTAAATTTGTCAGCCTCAAGAGATTTTGTTGTACTGTTAAGTGTATGATGTGATATAGCCATGGCACATGTGCAAAAATGAATGGAGTAGGCATTTTTGCATAAAAGTGATGGAGTACTTTAATTCTATAGGTATTGACTGACTTTAAAGGAAAAACATATTTCTGCTCCATTTTGTGTCATTTATTCATGTTTTTTCACACAATTATATTCAATCACAATATATATTGATATGGAATAAATAAAATTTGCATATACAGTAATATAGGACTTAATCCATATTGTTCTTTCTCATGTTCATATTCAAAAAATGCTCTTAATTTTACAGTAAATGCAAATCAATACATACAGGAGCACATGTGTGTAATGTTGCATGTATATTTTGCTCATGTTCCACACTAACTAGTGATATTTATATTGCCTTATATATCGCTGGTTCTCTAATAGTGTCTAAAATATTAGGAACACCTATTTTTAACACTAAGAAGAAGGACACACAATGTGCACATTCATTTGTAAAGTGTGGTCAAAGTTATGTTCAGATCTGGGCGATGCAATCGCAAAATATGCACGTTAACTACAACCCCTGGCTTTGTGGCATGTTCGGTGCAACAACCGCAGGGAAACAAACTCGCTCTAAAGGGGGAACATCTGTGTTTTAAAGCCTCTTTACTAATTGCTATCATTTATTTAACACTCAAGACTCTCCAAAAACAAGTGAGCCGCTTGCCTGCTGAAACCGGACAGCATGTGTTTTTGAGATATTCAGAGTCTGATTCACAGTCTCCTTTCACAGCTTACCGTTTCCTGTCGAGCTTGTAAATCAATTAAATACAGTACGTCTCTGACAGGCTTCTTACTCAAACATCTATCAGGATGAATTCCTCCTCATCCGTCCTTGTGTATAATGACGTGCGATATGTGCATGAATAGCAAAAGAGGAGCAGCCCCCATTGTCTGCTGTGTAGGCATTTCTGTATTCACCACATGGAATACTTCCATTTGAGAACTGAATTGTGTGTCAACATATCCGCGCTTCCCATCTTCCCTCAGGCACTTTTCTCAATGCAAAGCTGGCTTTAGCCCTTGCTGACCTGTGTAGTTCTGCAGGAAGATGCTGTTAGCCCTGGGAGAAACAAACATAAAAACAGTCCCTCTTTCTAACACAGTCTTTAATAGTAATGTGGGCCCTGTGGGTGTGCCTCACTTCCTCTGAGCTCCTACACAATATCTCAGAAGACCAGCAGCGGGTGGATTCACTGAATATACAGGGAAGAATAGAGACTAAAATCCCTCTCAGGCCTGTTAATCCAATACATTAAAATAAGAAAAAAAAACATCTCAAAATGAGAAGTAATTCTTTGAAAAATATACATAGTGTGTTTGGAAGCATCAACTAAATTGTGTCAGGTTGAAATAGTATTTGTTCTCCTTGCTCATTATTCTCTCCGTTTCAGTGCCAGCCAGCAACAGCAGGTATAACAAAGACAAATGACTAAACATTAGACATGTGAGGTGTCACTGTGCAGTTCATAGAATCACTCAACTCACTTGTCGGGCCCCTATGGCTTGATTAAAATCTGTTTAGTGTGTGTGTCCAGAGAATCGAGTCCATATTTTTTCATACAGTGAAAGGTATGAGAGAGCAGAGTTATCGTCCGCCTCACCAGGAAGGACAGCTACTTGCTTGACTTTGGGCAAGGACACGCAGAGGCAGACCAGCGCCACATGGGACATCTGGATTTTCACACTTCTCGACACCCACGTGTAATTGACAGCGACAGGCAGTGACTGACGGCATCAAGTCTGAGTCTGAATACTCAGGTGGACAATGATTCCTCAATCATCTCTGTGGCTGGAACAGATCAGCGTCCTCGCTGCGTGGCAATAATACTTTAGTCACAAGAGCTGGAGCAGAATCTTTTCAATGGGGACTATGTCAGTTAAAAACCCGCATTTATATTGTTTGTTTTTCAGGAGATGGCAGGTTATTTGGAAGATGGGTGACAGCTGCATTGTGATGATAAGCTTTTCATGAAATGGGGGTCCCATACAATCATGCCAAATAGAGAGCCATCTTTCTTCATGTATCAGGTGTGAAGGAGGGCAGAACCAGTTCTCCCAGTTCAGTCCTCATCAAAGTTAGGAGATAAACCAAATCTGAAGGAGGTTAGAAAAAAATATCAATACTGCATTTGCTATGAACATAATGCTGCCATAGAAACACTCCTACTATTAAACTGCTATAAATATTCAGGCACAAAGTAATACTGTAAATAGAAGGTTGGCACAACAAGAACAACACCTGATGAGTAAGTAACCATACATACTACTTTTGTGAAGTTTATTTTCTTGGGCTGGGCCTAGGCCTTGATAGTCATCTATCATGGACTGAGCACATCAATACAGTTGGCATTGCAGTTACAAGAAAGTGCTCTCCTTATGTACAACCACACATGCCGGTGTCCAAGTGTTCAAATCATTAATTTTGAGCCACTTGGACTATTGTTCAGTAGTATGGTCGTCTGCATCCAAAACTAATCTTGCAAAATTACAAGGCTCACAAAATAGGGCTGCTCGACTTGTTCTGGGCTGCTCAATAAGAACTAGCACTGAAAAGTTTCTTTCTTTCTTGGCTCACCATTGAGCAAAGGATTTTTTCAACCATGTCAACATTTTTTTAGCTGCATTATTAACTTTTATTTGAGCAAATAATTTATTGCAATAACACACATAAATGCAACACTAGATTTGCCAGTAATGGTCATATTGTGGTTTCCAGTCTTAGGACTAACTCATCGCAAAAAAATGTCATTTATAGAGCCATAACATACTGGAATAGTTTACCTTTCAAAATCCGGCTAATTGAAAATAGATTATCCTTTAAAAAGGACATGCAGAGGCATCTGCTGGCCTGTAGATGAATGTGAAAAGTAGAAGGTATGGTCTGTGCGTGTTTACAATATTGTGTGTTTCTACAAGTTGTGCAATTTTTTCTTTGTCTTTTTGACTTTTAATATATATATATATATATATATATATATTTTTTTTTTTTTTCAATATACTGATTATTTAGTATTCTGTTTTAATGTATGTAGCCTACAGTGTACCCAATTTTGAACTGAAATGACTGAATGTAATTCCCTTTCTTTCAGTCTTTCTTCTTTATTTTCTTTCTTTCTGTTTAACTTTAATATAAACATAAGCTTTGTATTTTATAATATAGAAATTGTATGTTTTATACGTAATGAAGTGTAATATATTGTATGTAAGGTGTGGACCCCAGGAAGATTAGCTGATTGCCAAGGCATTCAGCTAAGGTGGATGTCTCCACCTGCATTTATCATTTTATCAGGATTTTATGTTACTTGGGAAAGTTCACATTGCTTAAAGCTCCTTGCTCATGAGGCATATATATTAATATAAGTTAAAATTTACTAATTTAATAAGATACTATATTCATATTACAAAAAATGGATCGTAAACGTGCACCGTGAATTGTTGATTCCTGTAGCATTGTTTCTTATTTTTGTTTGATATTGGTATGAGTTTCATTGGTGTCATTTTCCCACCACAGGTTTTTGAGTTTTCCCGCCATGTCTTTGGTTTCCGCAGCTCCACACAATGAAACAAGCAGTTTGTAGCATGATTCAGATACTATAACTGATATTGTTGGCTGGGCCTGCTGCTTTATTAAAATTTTTCCAGTTGTACCATCACACCAAGGAGGAATTATGCAGTGTCATCACAAGAGAGATTGAGGCAGGGCTATGCAATATGTCGATACTGTGATATGAGGCTCGATATTGCCTAAGATTTTGCATATTGTAATATCATAGCTGCTGTCTTTTGGTCAAAAATATTGTGATGTTTGATTTTCTCCATATCAGCAAGCCTTAGAAGTTTATTTTATTTTATTTTTTTATAGAACTTTAAAGAAACTGTGCCAAGTCTAATAATCTGGCTTGCACTACCAACAAGTGGTGTAGTATTGCACAGTAGTAGCACAGCTAAGTGTGGTCACAGTCCATTCCACTAGGGCTGTAGTCTCCTGGTCGACTAGTCAATTATTTGGTCGCTATGCTCTCATCCAACCGAATTCTCATCAGTCGAACAACCGCCGTGTTACATTCATAAGGAGAAGAGTGCTACCAGAGTGTATACCATGTAAAATGCCATAGCCTGGCGCTTATAATGTTAGCATGTTGTAAATGCTTGGAAAACCTGTTTTGTCGGTGAATGCTGCGAGTTGTAATGGAGCCAAACTGTACCGCTAGACCCTAGGCTAATTTTATACAATGTTACATGCCATAGACTTGTGCTAATACCGTTAGCGTGTTGTATTGGTGGGGGAAATGTGTCCAGATAAAGACAAGTGTTTGTCTGTCAGTTCTGCGATTCATAGTGAAGCCAATTTGCTAACTTGTGTTTGAAATTGTCTCTATTAAGCCATGTTTAATGTGTGTTTTGAATCAACTATATAAATAAAATCTGATTTGAACTAAACTTTACAGCACTTAACACAGTCCTCCACCACTGACTAGTGTTTTGGAGGTGTAACTGCAGAGTGACACAGACGCATCACACCAGACTAATCAATTAGTTAGAGATTATTTCTTCTCGACTTTAGTCGACCAAGATTTTCTTTGGTTGACTACAGCCCTACATAACACCCATACAGGCTAGTGCAGCTAACTTTTTCCTCCTTCTAACATCTAATGTGGAAAGGCTTTAGACATCTCTAATTGCAAAATTTTCCTAAAGTCTAGACCAAGACCTCAGGAAATGCCAATCATGGCGGCCAAACTGTACAACTACAACTTTCAGGTCCATCAACTGATGGCACTGGGCCTAAAAAGACTTTTTCACAAAGACTTACAAAGATGCATAGATTATGGAATACATTTTTTTTGAACATCACAAAACCCCGTGAAGTGATTGTTTCACCACAGGGATTTGATACAATTAGCCCAATAACATTTTGAAATTTTAGAAGAGCTCTATGATTAATCATTTTTCCCCATTCAAGTTAGTGGAGTGTTAAACCAAAAGAAGCTATGGTAGTAGTTTTTTCATAGGAATATGGGGCCCCATGTCCAACACTGTTTCCAGTTCTTTGTGTAGATCCATAGACTAGCCACAATTTCCCTTTTGGAAACTGACTTTTGATGTGCATAAGATGTTCAGCTCAAATGGAACAATGCATCCAGACGGACTCATCCTGTCTGATACAAGCTGAGTCATCTTCACAAGCCAAAAATTCTAACTCCTTGTGGAAACAAAGTACAAACAGGTAGCCACACAAGAAAAAAAACAACTTCATAGTATGATTGCCTCTAGCTATATTGAAGCCAATCATAATTTTTTCATAGAATCCATGAGCCTAAAAAAGTCTTAATTCTGGGAAAGCGATGTAACAGTGTGCTATCCTTCAGACTGACACAGTTGTCTTATTGTGTCCAGCTTTGTTTTGTCTGGTTTCTCCACTAAGCAAAAAGGTTGGCTGAACTTGAACTGAACCCAATCGATACAAAAGCACAAAATTAGACAACACACTTCCACCATTGATCAAAAAATTTGCATTCGGGTGTGTGTTTGCTTGGATAAGTACCAATCCTTATTTGTATGCGATATACGGCAAGGACAAGTACCGACTGTCCACTAGTAGGTGAAAGACCATGATTAAAGACAGATTGAGTCTGCTGAGGCAGTCCGCAGCACCGTGGGAGCCTAAAAATATACAAACTTCCCCACAGGATGATCTGTTGAAGTTTCTAAAAGATTTTTTCCCAAATTTTCAGCCACTCACCTACTTGGCTGTAGTCTGCCTGGCAACCCGGAAATGTTAATGCCTCTACATAATAAATGAAAGGCATACAGAGAGAGAGAGAGAGAATAAACAGGTCCACACAGAAGTGCACAAGACGCATCATTTCAGGGGCATTAAGCGCAACAGGATTCAATTTCGTCTTGCCTGCTGGAGCGTGTCCCTCTCGTCTGTCACTTCCGCTATTTACCAGCAGTTCCTGAGCCAAAAAATGCCATTGTCACATCTCCCATCACAGCTCTCTACTCTTCCTATCACACACTGGACACGGTGACATGGTTAAATCAGCATACTGATCATTGTCTTTTGATGCAAGGCTACTGTCCAGCCGTTCTCACCTGCCAGCTTCTGCCCATTGCAGGAGATGCACATAACAACAGGCTTGGATGTCCATATCATGTTAGCTTCCAGGGCAGAAAACATAGATGCGACTGCCTCAGTAATTTGAGAAGGCCAAATTTCTGGTTCAAATAGTCAGAGTGTAGGTACTTGGCAGCTCTGCCAGATCTGATTATCACAACCCTGTTATTTTCAGACAAGGACAGACTGGAATCTGGAGAATTGCCCAATGACTTTGTGCTGTGCAGGTTTGGAAAAAACAGAAGCTTAGTGATAATGTTCTTTAGATAATGTTAGTTTAGATTTTGTCCAACAAAAAACAGTCATGACAGCCCAATAAAGATTGGGCAGGTATTTAAAAAAAAAATTTTTAAAAAGTTTTTTTTTTTATTTCACTAAATACTCATTCATGGTATGAGAAGACGCTATATCGCAATTCACTGCAGTTTTGAGCCAATGTCCAGAAAATGAAAAAAATGAAAAACTGCTGGACAAAATTTCTCAGAAATGAACCTTATGTGAGTCCAACACTGTGTTTTGGATTTTTCAAACAGCCTGTCGGGAGATATTATTGTAAAACGATTAAATGAGAAGTATAACAGGATGTTGAAACTTTTTTTTTTTTTTTTTTTTATCTAGAGAGCACAATGCTGGAAGCCGTGGTGAACAGAATGAACAGAAAGATTCAACTGCAAGTGGATTTCCTATTTCTGCTTCCAGGTGAGACCTTTAGCAAAGACCTTTACCATTTCAACAGTTGTTGGTTTGTCATAAAGAAAGGGATATAAAGCCTGGACATGTTTTAGAATAACCTCTTTTACTGAACTTTATATAGATGATAGAGTTCTTTTTAGATCTATAAAAGAAAGGTTATGTACTCTTTGGCTGTAATTATCCAAAGTCAATGGTCTACCCCTGCATGTGGTGGAAACATGCCATTTTCAAAATGAGTGAGCAATTCTAATAATTTCTGCAGAGAAAAATCTTTTTTTTTTTATTGCCCGCCAGGTATTCAACAGCTTAATCACTCTACCTGTTGAGTCACTTAGTACCTTTTTATGCAAAATTCACCAATTCATTCAGCTGGACTGTCAAAGGAGATGAAACCCTAAACAATATGACTGTGGTTTGTTTGAACTTTACCTTAAGCAAAATATCACAATGCAACTGAATTTCATATCCACCCAGATTTGCTTGAAAACAAAACTGTATTTCACATTTTCACCAGCAGGGTGCTGCCATCTTTGAAAAAGTTACCTTGTAATGTCACTGACATGGTTTGTCTCTGTTGTCCGCATGTTCGCCAGTGGGAGTTGTTGAGCTAGGCTTGGTAAACATGGTACTGTAAAGCATGTTTTGTCCTTTGATGGCTGTTTTGTTTTGTGATATTTTATACTTTTTCACAGTCAGTGTATGAGATGTTTTGAGTAGAGTAGTGCACAACTGTACACAAAATCTCGTAGCCCCTCCCTGACAGGTGGGCTACACGTTGCATCACCAGTGTCCCGGCAGTGCAGGCATCGGGTGCAGGTCCACCTTATTTGCTTTTTTGATGGAAGAATTAGAATTGGAGTTTGTGATTACTCATATGGATCAACAATACTTCAAGAAAAGCCACTACAAAAGGGGTGAGGACTAAAATGAGTAAAACTTTTGGTTTATGATCTAAGGCAAAGCTAACATCAACCAGCCTGACATTATGAGCCGATTCTGTTGCTGACATGGGAGCTCTTCAGCTCCAAAATTTTACCGAAGAACCAGCATCATGGTGGTGTCTCCATGTCAAGGATAACAGTCTATTACATGCACTAAGAAGAGGATGGGCGCACGAACGCTAAACCAAACTGACACCAACAACTTTCTAACTGGGACACACAAGCTCAGCTTCTATAGGTGGGAATGACATTGAACATGATTTCAGGTGGCTTGTGGACATGACTGCTGGGTTAGGCTAATGTTAGCTACATTAGCTGCAACATAATAATGTTAAAGCAATGTTATACGCATTTCACATTGCTATTGTGGTCCGACAACTAGATGGAGACAGTGGTAGAGCACATAGCTGGTGTGTTTTCTGAGGTTTGTCAGCTGCAGTAACCTGACGTTGAATTTAACATTAGTCAAGTTCAGGCAGCTCACTTTCGTCCAACTCCATGGGAACAGGTCTTACATCTATATTTGTTTTTTTTGTTTTTTCTCTGTATCTTGTCAAAACTCTCAAACTCCACTGCATCAGTACTTATTAAGTTAGAGTAAACAACCCTCCCAGTGACAAGCTAGCTTGTTGTAAGATGGTTCCCCCCTGCAGGCAAAAATGTTAAATTTAATCTAGATTTCAAGTAAATAGAGGCCGATATCAAGCTTGATTACAGTGTCATATCTTGCCTAAGGTAAAAATCAAATGACCCACAGGCATATTGTTCAGTGTTTCATCTCAATTTCAATTTTTGTTCATGTTTACTATGGTCATTCTGATGTTCTCTGCTACTAACTATGAAAGGTAATGTCTTGTCATATTTATCTTTTGAAAAAAACAAAAAACAACTGAATTGTTTGCCCTTAATGTCAGTTTTTCCTTGTGGTATCAAATATCCATATTTTGCTTGTTAGTATAACAAAGTTAGAAATTTCGGTATTGTGACAAATGTGTTATGATATACGTGAACTATGACAACAGGCACACTTTTTGGTTTCTTTCAATGTGTGCAAATGTGATGTTGTCAAATCACAGATGATGAACAAAGGCATTTAAATATGAGGCACATAGGTGAAACATAAGAGTCATGGAGGCTGCTACAGGACTTTAATATGTAGTATTTAAAAGTAGCTCAGGCATTATGTGCTCCCTCTATCCCCTATCATGTTGACTGAAGTTAAGATACGTTTTTTTCACAGTTTAAGAAGAAAAATATTTGCTGCAAGAGTTGGGCATTGAAATGTTTTTCTTTTTATTACTTTTTTTCGGTGTCAAACTCCTGCTTGTTTTAGTCTCATGAGTGTTGCTTAGCATTTCACTGCATTTTTAAAATATCACACGAAACTAGGATGCTTTACTTTTTAGAACTAGTCGTCATCATCTAAGCTTTTAGCTGCCATCTCAGCACCCCAGTGTAGAAACTGCTGTGTTTGCTCTTGGGCTCTGTCCATGGTGCTGGAATGCTCTGCTTATGGCACTCTTGTCAACCAGAAGGCCTCCTGATTTACAGCACACATACCGTCACCTCGTCCTACCCGCACAGTTGTTCTTGATGTGTCTGAGGTCATTCTGCACCCTGTTGTGTTATACTTTATCAGTGTTTGACCTCAGATGCCTTTGGTGTTTTATTACTTTCAGACAGAGAGGGAGGCCTAACATACTCAGCCTTTTGAGGAACAGTGCAACAGAACTGTAACAAGTAACATTACGTGAAAGCTATACTGAGGTTATGACTTTGGTTTGTGATGATAGGGGAAAATATGCAACAACATAAAATCCCTCTCTACTAATTTAACAGTGAAAAGTAAGAGAAGCAGAAACAGACTTCTCCTGATGTACTAACTACTAATTAACTGGAGAAATAGCCACTTGTTAGTGAACGTAATACAAACAGAATGTTAGATAGTATTTCTGTTCTTAAACAAGCCCAGAAAGACAGAAATATTCTGCTACTCCTGCACCTGCCTGAGGTCTGGGTTTAGTTCTGCTGGACAGCTGTCCGATGAAAGCTTATAGTTCTGCTCTTGGATCCAGAATCCTCTGTCAGTACATGCTCTGCTATCACAGTATATCACTGATACAGCACGAAAGGCCAGTGAGAGGGGTGTGTGGCCCAGCAAATTTTGATGTGGATCTGCTTTTTGCCATCAGGAATGGAAAGCTAGACCCACCTGAACTCATTTTACTGTTGTTTTTGTTTGCTTTTTCTTGCTTTGTTTTTTAAGACTAGCATTACCTGTGTAATGGATGTCAGCTGAGTCAAAACCATAGACCATATAAAATATTGGACATAGTTGCTGTGACGTCACCCACTGGTTTCTGGACTTCCTTTTGAAGCCCAGAATTCAGCATTTTGGCTGTTACCAACTTGGTCTTTTGGTGCCAGAAATTACCACATTTGGAAAAGAGGCTAGAGCTTTGGAGGAGTGAGGGGTGGATCAGACTGAGACTGTACTGACACTTCGCAGTCAGCCTGTCACACTAAGCAGCCCGCTCTTAATTATGCATAACTTTAAGCCTTAATAAAATGTAAACAGGTAAGATATATACAGTAAGTCCCCCGCCCCATTTATCAAGTTGCAAAAATAAAAGCTTCATACCTACTGAAATACTTCAACCACTTGTCTGTGTATTTTCAAAAATATCTATGATTCCTTTTAGCTGATGAATAAAATCATACATTTATGTTTAAAAAATCTGAATGCCACTTTTGAAAATGTAAGTTTGCTTTCTGTCATTTGCTTCATCAAGTGGACACTTTTTGTCAAGGCAGTTATTAACAGCCTCGAAATCAAACATTACACTTAACTAAAAGCTGGACAGTTATCAAAACATTTACATTTTGCTAGTTTTGTTTTACAGCTCAATTCCAAGGCAACAAATTAAATAGCAGAGGAAAAAATATGAATACTATTTGGTCAATAAACATTTCAAGATTAACAGTAGTCACAGAAACACCAAGCTTTGTAAATACTTCACATAAACATGGCAAGTAAAACTATTTCTATATTTCATCTGTAATGCTGTTTATAAAACAAAGTCTAGGGCTGCTCAGAGATATGATGGGTATTTCGAAGGATTCGGTTCTGTTATACCCTCAAAGTGTTGCTGTAATTTCATAGAAGATAACCCTTAACGTATCTATTATTTATATTTTCAACTGTGCCCTACTCTGTCACTGCAAAACTGCACAATATACAACACTGACCTGAAGCCCTCTACATTTTTATGCAATAATTATTCAGCTGTTCAATGCACTGTGCAATTATTTCAACTGCACAATGCTCTCTCATTTAATGTTCAATTTTTATCTTTCATATTCTTGCATATATATTTTGCACACTTGTAGTATGATGCACATATCTGTAAATGTCATATATTTCTATTTCTTATACAACTTATCTCTATTTTTAGAGGGTTTTTTCATACTTATTATTCTATTTCTATTTTCCTATAATTTCTCTCACTATATAGTACAAGTGACACTGTAATGTCTTTCAGTTTCCCCAGGTTACCAATTAAGTATTCTGAATTTTTAATCCATTCCGTGTAAACCATTTTGAAATGTTCATGCATCTATTAGATTATCCTTTAGATGGTTGCACGGGGGGACAGAGCCTCTTGCCCAGCTGCCATCGGGTGAGAGGCAGGGTGCACTCTGGACAGGTTACCGGTCAATCACAGGGCTGAAAGATAGAGACAGACAACCATTCACACACACAGCTGCAGTTTGCTGTGGGAAGACACAGCAAACAGGAGTAGACCCATGCAGGCATTGTGCAAACTAGAACGGGGTCAGCAGGTTTTAACCCAGAAAATTCTCGCTGTGATTCAACTGTGCTCACCACCACTGCACCACCATGCTGGCCCAATTTAAGGAAAATAACTTACAGCACTTATGGGCAGAAAGGACACACACAAAAGTGTGCAAGCTAATCAAAATCCCCTTTCCTCTATGTGTTCCAGCTGATCAATTCGGGAAACTGCTCTTGTGAGGATTTGTTATAATCCCAATAATTGTTATACCACCACCAAATCCCCAAATTATATATAGCACTCCCATTACTAAATATGTTACAGCACCACTGAAGTGTATTTGTTTTAATCCAGTTTTTATTCCAAATCCCAAATCAATCTGGGGCTTTGGGGGATAGACTTTGTAGCGAACACAGTGAACATGTTAACAAAAACTACATCTCTTATAAAAAAAAAAATAATAATAATAATAATTAGGGGCAGCAATCTCAGTTGCACATAAAGTACAGTGTACTTTTACAGTTAAATAGCATGTGACACCATTATTGCAGCAACATTATGGATTTAAATAATGACTGTGGTCCTTTCACAGGGAGTGAGGCAAGTGCAAGAAATGGTGAGGGTCAGTAGTTTGACCCGCCCGAGTGTCGGCTTAAAGAAAAGAGAAAATGCACCAGTGTCTGGAGAGCTGACAGAGGCAGCAAATGGGGAACATGGAATGGAAGTACTCCTCGTTTGAACTAATTTCCACAGAGAAAGACTGTTCTCAAAGTGCCAGAGCTTTCAACTGACGGCTGATATCACCTGTGAAAAGGCTGCTCCAAACCCTCAGCAGCTCTGGCAGCACCTATTTTACAGATGCCACTGCAATATATTGTTCCCGGCATTTCTTATGTATGCTCCTGTTTTTCAAAGGTGCTTCTATTCATCTGTTTTTCAACTTTAAATTCCTTTCAAAAACTGCCAAAAGGTCTTTGCTAACCCTGATGTTAACAGACTCAGCCTGGTTTAGTAGTAAAAACCCTCAGGGATAAATATAATGCCATTTTTCAAAAGTAAAAGTTGAAAGTCAGTGTTTGAAAGCTTGAAATCTAATTTCTCAAAAAATATTTTGCGAGATTGAAACCAAGTTTTGAGGACTTGCATATTATGTTTTTTATAGGCTAAAAAAAAGAAATCTCTGCAAACTACAAATGGCAATTGATACAGATTCCCTGATATCAGTGCCATTACCGATCGTGCTCATCAGTTAGATTCTTTATTGATTCCCTTATCAAGATCAATTTTCTGTGTGGGAAAAAATAGACCTACACAGGTTTTCAGCATCATCACAACTGTTTTATTATCTCCGAGTCTGAACACAATGATGAAATGAAAAAATATTTGCATAGCAGTCATTTTCATTTAGGCTCTCCTAATCAAAGAAATCTGTTTTGAAAAAATGTTATTACAACAGGATATTTACCCTACGTAATGGACGTGCTGCTTGGTTGGGAAGCATTGGCACTCTTGCAAAGAGGGTCAAATACATGGCATTCCTGAAATTTAAGCCCATGTTGTGTCGAAAGATGTTTCTACATGTTGCTGGTATTTCCAGCCTTATTTGAAATGATCATATTACAGACATTACAGCAACACTGTTGTCATCTTTCATCATGGAATAAAGCCACATTTTGGACCATTTGTTCCTCTCCACCATGGCTCCTTGTTGCCAGTTTCCAGCAGCATAGATGAGACTGATATCATTGTTTTGCAATGTGTGACTGTCAGAAAAACATGCCATCACTGATAAAAGGAATATGTAAGCTCATAGGCATACGAGTGGCACTTCTGTTTTTTTTCATGCAATTCCGCTGGATCCGACAACTTGGAAAGGTTTCTCAACTGGAACCGGTTCTTGATTCCCATCCCTACTGCAAACATTGTTTTGTATTTGAGTTTCCATCTTCACACCTGCAGCACTCTTTTTACAATGTTTCTCTAACACATTTTCAGAGTTTCAAATTTGTATCTGTTCTCCTGGTGTTATCAGTTCATTTTCCCGGTTTGAAGCCTTGTAATGGTGATTTGCAAACTGGTGTGCGTATGTCAGACAAAAAAGTTCTGGAACATTAAAACTTAAGTTTCAAAAGGTTGAATCTTTATTTTGAAAATCTGTGAATGTACTTCTGCACTTGTATTGCTGATTGTTCTTTCAGAGTTGAGTTTACATACCCACTATTCAGAGATTTACTCACAAACTAAAAGTCTTGTGAGTCGCATGATTTCTGGCAGCGTTATCTCGCAACTCTGGTCTGAAACTCTTAAGTAGACACAGCAGTCAGGCCATCTACATCCTTTTGTACAATAATGCATATGGGTACCAACAGGGACTTAATGGTGCATTCAGCAGAACTTGTAAACTCTGAATGGCCATGAAGGCTGTTTAAACAGGGGAAGTTTCTTTCTGTGATTTTTTATGATTTTATGCTAAAACAATTTCAATCGAGAGAGACTTGTTTTTATGGTAAAAGAATATTTGTTAACATGTGAATAAAAATGTGGAACGTTAAAGTTAAAGGGATAGTTCGTCATCCCTATAGCAATAGTATCCAGCTGCAGCCCCTTTATTACGAACTTTATTCATTTAGGTCGGGCCTTTCAAACTACAAATATTTCACCATTCAGGGGCGTTGGTGGCTTGGTGGTGGCCCCGGCCCCATGTGCAGGGCTGTTGCCGTGGCGGCCCGGGTTTCAGGTCCAGCCTGTGGCCCTTTGCTGCGTGTCATCCCTTCTCTTTCTCCCCCTTTCACGCTTGGCTGTCATGTCCAATGAAAGGCAAAAAATGCCCCAAAAAATATCTTTAAAAAAAATAGCTGACTGTTAACCTATTTCGTGTGTAAGTGTGCACAATGAAGAGACAAAAGGCAGTTTGACAAACTTTATTTTCAAATTTCCAAAAACGATATCTGATGGCCAGTCCGCTTCTCCTGGCAGCCTGCAAGAGACAGAAAAGACGATGAGCACATAACTTCACCACTGTATTTTTTTTTGTTTAGCATTTCAACTGTCTTTTAGCCAGATTGAAGGCTTTGGGTCCGTCACTCTGCTTAATTTAGTGTTGTAACGGCCTGACCTCCACGGTCCTCTTCGCTCCCCTCACCCACACTTGAGCACCCGTTCTGGGATACACAACGCTGGCCCGCCCGGCCTGACCTCTGCGCTCCTCTCCGCTCCTCTCACCCACAGCCTGGACGGGACCATAGGTGAGTGGATCCCAAGTCTCGAGCCCTGCCCTCGCCACTCACCAGGGACCTCTTCTAACGGTCACAGAATAAACAATATAGCTATTTTCTGCCAATTTATTCCAGTTAGCTTACCTGAAACCTGCTGCGTTGAGATGCTGTGTCCTGCGAGCTCAGTTCCACACAAAGACCGCAACAATAGAGTGTGCCAGTAAACCCGGAACTCTTCCAGTTCTCTCGTCTAAAAGTCAACACATAAAACACGTCAGTAAATACCCTACTTGTGAATTTTGAAGCTTTTACGTGTCGTAAAAAAGGTATCATCACCCCCGAACAGGCGAGAGTGCTGGCAGTCCGCCATTACAGCTTCTTATTTAGCTTCAACAGTACGATTTCCCCATTATACAATGTTTTTAAAATAAAGCGGCCGAAATCAGTTGAAAGCTTAAGAGCAGAGTCAAGAGTCATGTGACTGTGGAGTAGTCATGTAGTCCGTTAAAGCCTAACATTAGCTTTTTACTTCTGGCGATTGCATTTAAGCTACAAATGCAGTATGAAAGGTGTTCATATGTGAAGATTATCTTGCTGAACAAAACCTGTAAGTATCATAAACTTGTGTTTGCCACACTTATTTTCTGACATAATCCAAAACGCAATGCAAAAATCACATTCACTTTCTCTTCCGGGAACCAGTGCAATGCTAAACTTCTGAGTTTTGACGTCAGCCCTGGCACACTCTATTCTATCTAGCAAAACACGTCACTTCCGTCATGCCAGGGCACTTCCGGCAAGCCAGAGGCTTGTGTCACATCAGGGGCTTCTGCTCCAGGGCTGCAGCTGGATGCTGCTCCCCTATAGTCATATAGAGTAGGTACATTACCTTTAATTGTCAGTGCCTGCTGTTCTGAGATCGGTGGGGCAGAGCTGCCTGCTGAAATGGAGGTGAACGATACAGCCCCCTCTCTCCCTCAAAACTAATCAAATACACCATCAAATGACTCCAAAACGCTCTCGTGGACAACACACGGCTTACGCATTCATCACGCTATGAAATAATAACATATAATTAAGTAACATTACTAGCCTGAGTGTCAGACTGAAGCTCACAGAACCTTCAGTCTGATATCGCCTCCATTGAAGGCAATTTACAAGGGGGAGGGAATTTGATTTTTTCCCTAACCAATCAGTAGAGATCAACGTCTCACCCAGAATCTGACGTCATCAGTATCCATGCCTTGGGGGTGCCGAAAACAAGCGAGCATTGCCCGTTTAAAATGTCTCCATTGTCGTGCACATCCAGCTGCATTGCCATTATATCCAGTTTAGCAGCTTCCTTAATATGGTCCTCCATTAATGCGAGTAGTGGCGAAATACCTCGATAGCATCGTTAATGTGGTCTGTAGGATCTGCAGCGGGCGCCATTGTTGCTATCCTCACCAGTTACCCACCGGCGTACAGCTTGACATTAGCGTGGCGCTGATTGGCTAATCACTATACCCCCGGCGTTCATTGGTCCGTCCATCGCTTGGACGAGATAAATCACAAATTCAATGAAGTATACCAGACCAGTGAGACAAGCCTACTCAGTTGAGTGGGCGGGGTCTATGGTCTGGAACCCGGCTATAACATTACGACACATGAAGCAAAAACTCTGGGCGGAGTGACACAGTGCGCACCTGAGACTGTGCCGTAGTGATTGCTTGCAGCTTTGCATTTGCGGTATCGTCAGCTGGACGCACCAGAAAGTTTGAGAAAAGTTTACAGAGTGCTGTTGTAAATCATGGTTTACACATGTATTGTAAAAGGTTGCGGTAACAGACATGGAGCAGAGTGACGTTTCATGTAGTACCAACCAAAAATACGGACATAATAAAACGATGGCTATTTGTGCTGGACATCGATCCCAACACGCCTGTGGAAACAGTCCGGAAAATGTTTGTTTGCTCCAACCATTTTTTACCGTAGGACTACAGTGAAAGGATGAAGCGCAGAAGCTCAGGAATGGTTCAAACGCTTTTCTTTCCCTGAAGCTTATACATTTTCAGTTATTGCTGACATTGTCTAGAAAGTGATGATTCTACTTTGTTTACAGTTGTGGTCATAGTGAATGGTGGTGGTGTACTGGTTTGGCCTCCTAATTTTGTCTAATTGAGGGCGACAAAATATTAGGAACACTTTTCAATATATTGCACTCCAGTACACCCCCACCACCCACTACAGTCTCAATAATAGAGTAGAATAATCACCTTTCTGACATTGTCAACAAAAACTGAAAATGAAAAAGCTTTGTAAACGTAGAATGTGTGGCAGAGCTGTTGTATTGGATTGTATTAGATTGCACAGGTGTACCTAATAAAGTAAGCCCCACATTTACACCACCAATCCATGCCGGTGTTCTGTCGATTTCCCTTACCTGTCGAGAAGTGCTGCTTTGTGGTTCTGTGTATGCGCAGAGCCGATTTTCCAAGTTTTGTTTCCATGCCCATAAATTTTTGCTACTCGTCAGTCCACAACAGTGAGTAACATCCTCAAAATCCATTTTCTTTGCGCTTTTGGCCTATTTAAGAAGTTAAGTTAGCATGTAGATTGCACTCTAGCTTTGCTTTTGATTTAAATATTAAATAATTGCATGTACTGTGTCGTATTATTGGTAAGCACTTGACCTGCACATGTTAAGTCAAGTAGAGTAGCGTAAATCGATAGACAGACCTATCGGTTTATGCAGCGGTAGCAATTTTAGACAAAGCAGCAGAAATCGTCAGAACACCAGCTCTGGGTCTCCCCACAGCCCCTGGTTGCTCGGCAGCCTCAGCCTCTCTTCTTGCTCTCTCTTCTTCCAAAACCTGTAACTCTTCCTCTGTATATTCTGGCTTCTTCTCAGCAAACTTGTTTTGATGACGGGAGTAACTGCACTAAACATACGCTGTTTGAAATCACTCCACCCAGCAAGTACTGCATGTCTGGAATGTAGTTCCGGCTGTGCATTTGGCTCCAAAACAACTAACAACTAATAATATTACATTATTATTTCATAGCGTGGTGAATGTGTAAGCTCCAAGTTGTCCACAAGAGCATTTTGTAGTCATTTGATGGTGTATTTGATTAGTTTTGAGGGAGAGAGCAGGCTGTACTGTTCACCTCCATTTTGTGCGCCAAGCAGCAGGCAGCTCTGCCTCACCGATCTCAGAACAACAGGCACTGATAATTAAAGGTAATGTACCTACTCATATGACTATAGGGATTACGGCAATAGGCGAATTTGCCAACATGTCGAACTATCCCTTTAAAGTTCCACTGATTATCACATACCTGTGAGTGAGTGTGTGAAATTTGTTCTCTGCATTTGACCCATCCCCTGAGGGAGCGGTGAGCAGCAGTGGTGCTGCGCTCAGGAATCATGTAGTGATTTAACCCCCCAATTCCAACCCCTGATGCTGAGTGCCAAGCAGGGAGGCAATGGGTCCCATTTTTATAGTCTTTTTATAGTCTATAGTCCCATGACCTCCCAGTCTCAGGGCGGACACTCTACCGCTAGGTCACTGAGCTGGTCTTTCGTGATTAGACCCCATAGAGATGGTATGGTTGAAGAAGGGTGATGAATCCATTGTCGAATAGGGAACCCCCCATGGTCTATAGAGAGGTAGAGGTGGTGAAGATGAGAAGAGAGGAAGATGGAGAAGTGCTGATGATCTGGATGAGTAGAGGAATGAGCCTTTGTTGAGGTTGTCCTGGACTTTGGATACGATGGCTGGAGGTGCACGGGGTGGAGGAGGGTGCAAAGATTCTGCCTAAAATGATGGCTGACAGCAGCAGAAAAGAGAGCAGAAATTTTGCAGTGGCATCCTGAGTGGCTGAGAGAGATCGTGGCAAAGTTTGATTGGATAACTAGAGGAGTGAACACCCATAGTAAGCTGAATAGAGGGAGTAGTGAGAGTGGGATGGAGAGAAATGTGATGAGCAGGGAGAAAGTCTTCCTGATTTAACTTACGCTGAGCTTCATAACAATATCACATTCATTTCTACATAGGCAGATTTTTTTTAAAAAATCTATTGAAAAATCAACAGACTTTACAATATTCTTGTACAGTATGTCCCCAGGTACCTTTGTTGATTTTCAGGTTTCAACATTTCAAAACATTTTCAGTTTACCAATTGCAAGGTTTGAAACCTGGATAACATACGGGGAGAGACAGTGATGCACAGTCTAAAAATTTGTTGGAGAAAGATAAAAAGCATGCTGGAGTTGTGAAAAAGGGAAACCCAAATACAAAATCATCTTTGCAGAGATTTGATTTGTTTTCAGCCGATCAAATAATTTTGCCAGCCTTCAAAACTCGGTATCAATCTGATAACTTCTCTTATTCAATTTCAAGCATTTTAACACTGAGTTTCAACGTTTCGTTTTGAAATTTCAAAAGATGGCATTACGTTCATTCCATAAATCCATTATGGTATAATGCCTCATGATATATGTCTTCAAAGCCATCATTATAAGCTTAATATCCTCTCATAATGGTTTACAAGTGCAAAGCTTCCTTTCATGTATCTTTGATCTTGTGAGTCACTCTGGATAACTACGTGCATAAAATAAAGGTTTTCTCTCCTTGTCAAATTTACTCTCAGAATATGTAAATGTGAGGGTGGTGCAAGTGGACCAGCCCGGTGAAGGAGATGCATATCGTATACGGTCCGATTATGAGCCGTGATATGTTAAATTAAAACTGGAACAAATCTAGTAGGAGTCTTTTTGGTGTTCCATTGAATATTAATTAAGGTAATTAACTGAGGTAAATTGCAATTTAGAATGTAATTGGTAGTGAGATGACATTTGAAGTTCAAACAGGACTGAAATGCATTCACCCCTAACCATATGCTAATGGAATTTCCCTAATCTTTAGCCTCGCTTTTGAATGGATTGGATTTTACTGTCCAATTATTTTTGACCAAACAACCTCTGGGTCGGCAATAAAAGTGCAAGTGCAAAGAGTTGGTGGAAAAATAGAGGGACGTGTTGGCTGTAAGAGCAAGTGAAGCCTATAAACTAAGTGTGATGGAATACGTCAGCCGTGAGCAGCGGATACTAGTGGGAGTAAGTTGAATGAGGGGAAAACTCAGCACAGGGAGCAAATGCACTTGGCTTAGAAATAGGAGCTGAAGGCTTTGTGCTTTCCCACCAGGGGTAAGCTTTGTACTGTTCCCTGATTGAAGAAAATCATACAGTATGGATCGTCGTACTGCCAAAACAAAATTTTTCTCCCTGTGCTCCAAACACAAGATTTGGGGCGAGAGAAAAGAGTTGATTGTCTGCTCTTTCAGATATTAAAGTGGTCACACTGGAATAAAACTGTTTGATAGATAAAACATTCTTTTCCTGACTAACAAGAGCGAAAATCAAACAGGTCCTTTAATGGTTTGTTCCTTTCATGAACTTGTAGAAGATATAAAACTAACAACCTGATAAAGCAGGTCAGAAAACATTGTTCTCATCATTTAATACTTTCTTTGAAAATAGTAAAAATGCAACCAAACAAAAAACCTGATACAAACTGAAGACAACGGAACAGAAAAAGGTGACAAATTTGCAGTCAGTGTTTGTAGGAAACCGATTATACATCAGGTTGAATGGAGTGGTTTGAGTGCGAGAGCACAATGGTGCGTTTGTGCGTCATGTAGGTCATCAATTTAACACCATGTGCCACTGCTATAATTGCAGGAACCTCCAAAAGCCTCTATAATACCTTTGTGCGTCACACTACTCCATTCTATCCCACTAATCACATTCATAGAGGTCTTTGCGTCAAACTTAAGAGCAACACACAATGTTAGCCATCACAAAGTGTGAAATGATTTTCCTGTTGCAAACATCATATGTAATACAGGCATTGGATGTAATACAGAAGCTTGCGTGTGTTGGTGACAGACCTGCATGTTTGTCTGAAGAGCTGATGCACATGAACAACGGGATATTGGAGAGTGTCGCATCCTGATGAGGTGAAAACAGTTGGTGAGGATGTTCTGACACAAGTCAGATACTGCAGGCGTGTGTTATCCTTTAGCCTGGGAAAGTAGTCCAAAGTACTCATGATATGTAATACATTTAAAGGCAACTAGTTAGAGTACTTGAAAATAAAGTACCAGCTCCCACACACACACACACACACACACGAAAAAAAATAAAAATCTTTTTTGTCCCAACAGTTATAAATAACCACTGCCAGTTCCATGATGGGATGGCTGCTTGGATGAGGACAAGATTTCGAGCCCTTTCTTGTATGCACAAGAGTAAGGCAGGGGTGTGAGTTAGTGCAAGGGCTCTTGTGTGTCCCCAAGCTTCTCCACAATGAGACTTAAAACAGCAGCAGTGTGGCAGTGGATTTCAGACTGGATGGCAACCTCTTTAACATCGGGAGATTCCACACAACCACCAAACTCTGTGGAGAGCAAGTCCTGGAGCTGCAGTATGCAGACGACTGTGCTCTTATTAGCTATGTAAAAACCTTTATTGGACGATATATTGTGCCAGAACTAATTGTGATCAACAATGTTATTGTCATTCTGAGACAATTTTATGCTGCTGAAATACTGATAATAGAACTGTAAATTGACTTGCACTCATATATTGCCTTTGTAGTCTTCAGACCATTCAAAGCAATTTAACACTTCATGTCACATTCACACACACATTCATACACTGGTGGCCAAGGCTACCATACAAGGTACCACCTGCTACTCAGTTAACCATTCACACACACTCACACACCGACCTGTGGCACTGTATCTTGCCCAAGGATACTTCGAAGCACAGACTGGAGGAGCTAATGATCCAACCCCAATCTTCCAGATAGTGGACGACCTGCTCTACCTACTGAGCTGATAAAAATTACTATGACTATACTATAGACTATTTAAAATAATTAAATATTCAAAAAGTAATTCACACTTGTTAATATACACAAGAAAATACCATATGGAATTTTATAGTACCTTTATAGGGGTCTCCTGAAATTACTAAGTTTGAGTAGATGCCCTGTTGTTTTTGAGTGTTTATTTTTCTTCAGATTTGCACAAGTAGGCGGGGATAGAGTAAGAAAAAAATGAGAGTTCTTGCGGCCAAGTACTGGTTGGGCATAGTCTGCTATTCATTCTGGCATCACAGTGACTAAAATGACATTCTTATGCAAACACAGCAGGTAATAGAGGACAGCAAGGTGATCAAAGTCATGTCCACATATATTGTATGATAAGTTAATAGCGTAATTATAGGGACAGGCCTAGCTCTTGAGGCCAACACTTTGGGGATCTTCAGACTGTTCCTGCTGTGGCGGTGAGGGGGTAAAGCGGAATGGGTCAACAACACCTAGACAGAAGCGATCTGCCAATAAAATACCAGCATCCCACCTACTCTGTAACTTATAACTTCTCATATGAAGACATATTTTATATAATTACAACTGTGTTTTACTATACATATGTATATATATATATATATATATATATATATATATATTGTCATTCGTTATTGTGTATACATCAGCCTCCTTGTATTGGTGCCCACAGGAGAAGTTAGATTTGTTGATAAAAACATTACAAAAATGTAGTTGTACTCAGATATAATATAAGTGTTTATTGCGTAAAGAGGGGGATGTAAAGTGTTGATTTTTCTGTTGGGGAAAAAAAGAAAGTTTTATTGCTGATACATTTTTTTGACAATCAACTGATTTATTTCATAAGAATTTTAGCACAAATTCACATCAGAGTTTAAGGAACTGACTCAAAACTGTGCCTCCTCCAATTACTTGTATCCTTGCATAACACTTGCACAACAGCAGTCTTTAGCTAACTGGTTGTTTTTGGGAGCTGCAACACACTGCAAACACAGACCATACTTTAATGACAACACGTTACTGAACACAAAACTGCTCCCAGGAGGAAATAATATATCCTGGTTCTTCAAAAACATTTGTGACCCCATTTTAAAACTCTCCTCCAACCACGAAGAGAAGCTGCTGCTGACTGTCGGTAGATAATAAAGGTGGATTTTGTGTCTGAGCACTGCCCATCAGCACCATCTCCCTCTAAAGACTTATCGATTAATATGTTCCAGGCTTGTTCTGACTCATTGCTTATCTAAATGTGTTTGTACTCTGAAATATTCTACCATTTTTCTCTTGGGAATCTACAGGGTCAGTTTTGAGTGCTATTTTATGTTAAGTTTAAACTTTATTGATACACCAACTTTGTTAATTTCATACAGTGCACCTCTTCCACTCCACTTTTCTGCAGACATGCACAAGGAGGCAGGGGTGGAGAGAGAAAGAAGGGACAATCGATGTGCCCAGGACTGAGTTGAGAAAACCCTGCTGATTTTATTTTTTGGCATCACGTTGGCTAAAATGTTGGTGACGTTCTAATTCAAACAAATACGCGTATAAACACAACAGGCAATATCAAGGTCAGCAAAAATGATGAGGATCATGTCCATATATTCTATGTATAATTCCATATAAATTAGCAGAAAATAACACTATTTAATCTGGAATAAATTAGCAGTGTGGGCATATTTTGGATTTCGGAGAAAATACAGGTCAACAGACAGAGCACATGGCATATGTAAATGCTGTTATGAGATAAAACAGGAGGTGTCTGCCTGACTGGGCATCTTACTCTGCTAAGTTCTCACTACAGCAACATTAGCTGCTCTGTTTTAACAATGTTAGCTGATAACAAACGTGCAAGGTGGCTGAAATTCAACTGTGCTGTTCTGTCAGGTGATGCAGTGAATTAAACCGAAGGTGAGTAAGAAAACTCATAATCGATTTTAATTTTATTTTTATATTTATTTTTCAAATTACCGTAACTCCTCAACCATTCACGCTATCGACGTAATTCCAACGGATTCTGAAAGCTGAGAAGCAGATGATATACAGTGATGTACATTACGTTAGTGACGTCATTACCTGTGAAGGAGGGGAGGGAAGTGAGCACAGCAGGCGGAGAGTGACAGCTGATGAGGAAAGTGCAAGTTGGAGTGATTTAGCAGTGTTTGGGTGAGTTTTAGTGGAGTTTGGGTGGTGTTTTCTTTGTAAATAATATTTAGTGTTGCAAATAATAGCATTTGTGGTTTTTTGAGAACTTTTGATTATTTTTCTGTCGTGTTTTTGAGTGTTTTTTGCCTTGTTTTCGTCATGTTTTCACCGTCGTTCGTAGTATTTTTATAGTCCATCGATATCTATAGTCAGTTATAGTTTTATACTGGAGGAGAAATGTCGAGGAGGTCGACGAGGGACAGGAGAGTCCCGTTGAGATTTGTGGAGGAAGAGGATGGACCGGAGGAGACTGGTGGAGTGTAGTCATCTCAACCACAGTAAGTAATACAGTTTGTATGCACTGGACATGTAACGTTAATCCCAGTTTTATTACAATTATGTTTTTCAATATCTAGTGTAAATTTTCTTATTGGCTCGTTTTATAATCGAGAATCGTTTTAGAATTGAACTCGTTGCCCTCAGAATCGGAATTGAATTGAATCGTGAGGTACCGAGAGATTCCCACCCCTAGTTCCTTCAACACACTTGTTCTGACAATGGATATCGAGAAATTGATTACTTGCGTTCGCGCCCACTCAGTCCTTTATAATGTGTCGATGTTCAAATACAGAGACCAAAATAAAAAGAATGAGGCTTGGGGCCGCGTCGCGGAGGTAGTTGGTTGCTCTGGTGACTTTTAAAGTGTGTAATGTTAGAAACAGGGGAGAGAATTGCAGGCTAATGTTGCGACCTAGCATGCGAGTCTTCCTTGCTTGGTTTGAATGGGATGACATACTGCAAAGCAAAGCATTTTATCAACACATATTTCGCTAAATGACATTAAAATACAGCAAACTATCTATCATAATTTCTACGCTGATTTCGGGCAGAAAGCTCTGAGGGCTAACTCATCACAAGTGCTGTTTTATGTGTGTTAGTAGAGTCAGTTTAAAGTAAACTTTACTGCATGTAAGTGGTTACAGTTATTTACATTAATTATGTGTTGTTTTTATCTTTTATGTTCAAAAGTAAAAAAAGAAAAGGATGACAGCTTATTCTGTAACACATTGTTTTAAATGGGCATATGATATCGTCTTATATCGATCGCAGGCCCCTAAATTGCATCGTATCAATATTGTTTTGTGGCTTGGGTGGGAACTTGATACTGGCTGAGATTGCTACTGTGCAGACTCTGGCTCCAAATAATGCCAGTGCAAGATGGCAGCAGCTGTATCTGAGATATTTTGGCTTTATTTTTGTTTAGTGGGGATAAGTGGAGACACCTTGTCCATATTTATATACGGTACAAACATTCATGGTCCCCAGAGAATGAATCCTGTGGATTTAGATAATCTCCTGACTCCTCTTCTTGCGCCACCAGCAGGTTGAAATATCTCAATACTGACTGCATGAACCGCCATGACATTTGATACAGACACACTGCAGTCTAAAGGGAACTTAAAATTCTGACTGTCAACACTTACATCAGGACAAGTTTCCAAACTAAAAATCCCACACAGCAGCTTTGATTGTATTTAGAGACCCCTTTTTTGCAACATTTTAATCAGCAAGCACGTCTGAAGAAATCTTCCATCACCTCGTCCACACGCATCTGTGACTCCGCCTAAACACAGATCCCACACGCAACAATAACTGTCTGACATAGAGCCATTAATCTCTAGTATGCTCCACTGCAGTATCAAAGACACAGATGTCACAGTATGTGGATCAAATGGAGAAGTTCATATAACTAAGTTTAGGTTTTTCAGAGATTGAATCAGACAACAGCACAGGGAGGGAGGAAGTTAAATGAGGCAGCAAATGATGCTTAGGCCACTGATACCATCAAACCCTCATATGTCCTTGATTATACATTCAGCATCACCTTAGATTCCAAATGTGTGAGGTGGCTCCAGGAAACAAAAAAATCACTCGGCAGTCCTTGATTATTCATTAATCCCATGTAAAGTATTCTTAAGAGACAGCACAGACAGAAATCACACCTTTTATTGGAAAGACCTTGGTAGGTACTGTAAATTCTCGCAGACAGCAGAAGCAGGGCACACAAAGGTTTGAATATATCCTCTTTTATACTCATCAAATCCAACAAGCAATCAAAGCCGCATTTGAGAGGGCAGTACATTGTTCAATCCAGTCATCAGAAAGTGTCTTGAGATTGAACTGCTATCTAAAACATCCTTGAGTGTTTGCTCCTGTTTATGCTCAAAGTGCTTCACAGTCTTAATGCTCAAATAACGTTTTATTAAATCTTTTAACTGAACCAGATTACTTCCTTTACCTCAGATCATTTTGATGGTTGTTTTAATTAAAGAATTGTAGTGCAGAGATTTCTGTTGGTTCAAGAGCATAGCATCTAACACTACTCCCAATGTACAGTTCTCAAGGACTAATGTGCACTCCTGAGATTTAAAGGCACAAAACACAAATGCTTGCAAGCTAGATACACAGTATTATTTTCTATTTTAGTACAGTGAAAATACAGCACACTAAATATTAAGCATGTACATTTTGCCTAAAGATATAAGATATTCAAGCACGGAAATGGTTCTGAAACATCTGGTCTGTTATCAATTATTAATACAAGGTGAATTGTCAACAGTTTTGATAAAGCAACAATCCCAAACTTCCTTGTTTCCAGCTTCTCAAATGTAAAGATTTGCAGCTTGCGTTGGACAAAATCAGCTCATTTAAAGACAAATGGGGATCCCACAAATAGTAAAAGGCAATCTAATATTAAAAGAAAAACTAATAGACAAATACTGTTGTTCCCAAACTTTGTAAACCACAGTACGCTTTCATAGTGATGTTTTTTTCATGGCACTTCTACATGCCCACTCCCACCCACATGATGCACATGTGATCTTTTCAAAAATAAAAACTGACATGAAACAAAACAAACAACACAACTGTAACTTTACTAACCGCATTCATATTAAGTGAAATTCATATATTGGCCTTTTTGTCAATGATTCAGAATGAAAAAAGAATTATCATGCAGGTCATATTAAACATGCATCTTTTTCTGGCTAAAGGAGGGCATAATGTCTCAGGCCTGACTTGCCTGGAGATGAAGACAGCACGCTTCCGCTCTACATGAGAAGCCAGAGGCCAAGTAGAACTCACTGCATAGTCTAAGTTCGCAGGTTTTAAAAATGATAATGTTTATGTTTATGTATGTTGAAATATGAACACGAACAAAGCTCACAGCACCCACTTTGGGAATGAGTGAGGCCAAATGCATAAACAGTATGTAAGCACAAAAAACATGCATATGGTATTTATAAGGATCAAATGTGTGGTGAGAATGTGGGCAACTCACACACTCTTCAGACCAGGTGTACACACGTTTTTAGCTGCGATAGTTATGAGTGATATGATGAGGTGAATATTAAACATAAGTTTAGAGGAGGATAACAGTGTTTTTAGGCTTTTGCTAGTTTCACTGTTCGTTATTTTTGCAGGCTACACAGCGTTCTCTGAAATGTCAATCAAAGACACATTTATAGAGTTAACGCGAAATTATTTCTAAGCAATTTCATCATAATTTCATTTAGCCGACTATCCTGTGGGGCACTTTGTAAAGTCAGTTTCAACATAAGCACTATAAATAAATCTTTGATCAATCTTCTGGTGTTTCATAATGATGATAACTGAGATTGCAGGCACACGATACATTAGTGGCACAGACAATACACATTGCAACAGCCATGCGTAATTATAGCTGCTCTGCGCTGTCAGAGAACCTAACCAATGTGACAGCTTGTGAAATTGCACTTTCTTTATACTGTACTTCTTAATGACATTTCCAATGAATGGTGAAGAGGCACAAGTATCAATACCCAGTTTAACTGTGTTTTTACATCCATTCATGGCAAATTGCGGTGTGGAAATGAGGTTCGTGCACATGCGGCCAACGTCACAGTGCTTGACATCTATAAAACAGAATCAGGTGCACATCCAGCTTTATAAATCTGATGAAAAAATGTGTATGCACATTTCTGCTTTTTTGTGTACACAGTTTTAGTCGTGAATCTACAGAGTTTCATATATTTGGCCCCTGGACTTGACGGATGAATCAATAATGGAAATAAACATCAGTGGTACCATAAGCATACACTTGACCCCAGATAATACCGAAATAAAAAAGGCGTATTAGTGAACAAATGCCTTGCTTCGTCACTAAAAAGCACTTATTGAAGTTAGTATGGTCCACATAAGAATTTTATGGCAAAATAAGACTTTAGGATCCTCTGTGCTGCGGTTCTAGGGCCCGTCTGTCTGATGAATGATGGGGATTATTCATGGTCCCTTGGAGATGGTCTGAACTGATGACTGTTAAGGTGGGACTCATTGACCTCTTCTTGACTGGCAGTGACACCAGAGACCACTTCTTGTGGGCCAGGGGTCAAATTAGATCAGTGTGAGGTCAGTGCTGACACGGAGTCCTGGACAGGTCCTCTGAGTAATTAGGTGAGGGAGGAAGCCCGGCTGCCTCTGAAGGTTAACTTCCATCGCTGAATGCCACCAGATTTCAACTTTCACTATCAGTCTGCCTTACAGGGGCAATAAGCGAGCTTTTTACCGCTCCATAGCACAAAATGGCCATAATATATCTGGAGGGAGTTGATAGAGTTGTTGATAAATACCAATGACTCCATGATTACTTCACAAGGTGCTGACCTTTCCGCCATTGAGAAATCACTCTCTGGACCAGTCTGTCTGTTTGGTAAGAAAAACGTCTTCCCCATGGGTATTTCAGGATGCTGCCAACACTCCACCTGCCCCCACAACCACATCTCTAATCCCAGCTGCTCACATTTTCAGTGTATTTACATGCTCAAAAATAGCTTTATGTACAAACCTGTGCGTGATGGATTAATGCACTTTATTTGCAGAAACCCAGATACCTGTTTTTACTCGATTACGTTGATTAATAGTCAAGTGAATGTCTGAGCAGTAGCTGACGGGCCTTTAGGGAACAGCAACATTAGAGCATATGGAGCTGATGAGTTTACAGAGCACCTTAATGCAAGTACCCTTACTGTACTTGCAGTGTAAGCTGTAATATGAAAAGCAACTGCAAACCTTGCTGCTTTTTTGTCAACACAAGGCTTTGCATCTGGGTTACCTTCATGGTGTGCAGACATTTATCACAGAGATTTATCTTTCCAGGCTGATAGAGCTCCTCAAACCCAAACCATATGACTTTGCTATTAAAGTGGTGGTGATATGTGGCCTTTATATTTAGACACCTAGACCTATACACTTCTCTTGGATCTCTAATGTAATTGGCTTCACTCGGTGTCTTTTGTAGAGAAGGGGACTTTTTAGCCATGCCTGAGGAATTATCTTTGCCATGAAATTTTGTGCCAACATTCATGGCCCCCAGAAAATGTATTCTAATGACTTTGGTGATGCTCTGACTTTTTTATAGTCCCAGTATGAGCTTGACATCTGTGGTTTTAGGGGAAACTGTCACAACTATTAAATTGAACGCCTTCGGTTTACATATTAATGTTGCTCTCAGGATGAACTGTAATAACTTTGGTGATTCCCTGACTTTTCATATAACGCTGCAATCAGGTCAGAAATTTAATTTGTCCAATAATTTGGTTTGGTCATCCTCAGCTGCACTTTGTGTTTAGTAGTAATTAGTAAGTGGTAGTTTGCTACCAGGCCCCCAGTTTTAAAAGGAGAAGAAGAAGCAGCCTGAAACCCAAATGGAAGAATACAAGTCCATTCTGTCAATACTGCAATTAATCGGGGTTTAATCATAATATATAAGGGGGTCTCCAAAATGACCTTTTATACTGGTTACACTGGTTTGTCTAACTTTTTCATTTAGGTGCACTAGCACATCATTTAGGTGTACCCACAATTTGTCACCAAGCTTTTTGGTGGCGCAATAATATATTTTTGGGTTTCCTCTTTTTGTCATTTCCCATACACATTGGTAAATGCTAAAAAACTGAAGACATCTCAGGTATTATGACACAGAAAATATTAAAGTAGTAGTATTTTACTTAGCCTTTAGTTCCACCTAGGCTACAAGCAAAAGCAAATTGAGAAAAAGAAATGATTGGTTGCTCTGTATAATCAACTGTGCATCGAAAACAAGGGGGAAAAAAGAATGGAGGTGATGGTTGATGCTAGTGCTGCAGCTATCTATTCTTTTAGAAATAGAGTATTCTCTCGATTATTCTGGCGAGTAATTGAGTAATCGGATAAGAAATATTGCATGTTTTCATTAAATTACTTTAGCTTTATTGAAGGGCAACACTAATATATAAAAGACAAAATAATTTTAAAAAATTATCTGAAATGAGCAACTAATTTCTTTCCTTTTTTGAAAATTCAACATTTTTATTGCTTTAACTGCAAAAACATTTGTCTGCAGTGTGCACTTTACCACTTGTGACCGATCAAATGATGCATCTGCTGTCTCTAAACTCAAATGCTTGCTCAGTTGAACATGGTGGAACCCTCTGCACAAGGCTGCCCAAAGTAAGACTCTGTGACTGAAGAGTATAATTAATTTCTTTTTTAAACTGATACTGACTTGCAGCAAAGGGCCACAGGCTGGAGTCAAACCCAGGCCGCTGCAGCCTTGTACATGGGGCGCCTGTTCTGTCCACTAAGCCACCGACGCCCCATATGCTAACTCTTTTAACTTGTAGTGATCCCACACTTAACAATTCCTGTCGTTTTCTTTGCCACATCTCCTCTTTTTGTCCCCCGCTCTTTTCTTTTCCCTCTTCCTCCATCGTTTTGCGATCCATGCTTCACACTCACATTACAACTGTGTAGGCTATCAACTGCAAAATTAACATAAGCGCTTGTGCAACAGAAACAACCATCCATGTGAAACACAGTGCGCTGCATAGCTGTACTAGATTTAACGGAAATAATTTTCCTTGTGGCTTTTTACTAATTGAAATATTTGAGTTACTGGAGGAATCGTTTCAGCCTAGGTGATGCCATCATTGGATACATTTACATTCAAAGACCATACAACCGACATGCTGTCCTCGTCTTATACACAACTCTTTCTCCGGTGCTGTTGTAGGAATCACGGTTGGGTTTTCCAGCTCTGCCGCTTTATTTGCACTCGACACATTGTGACTGACTCACCTGTAGTGCTAACCTCAGCTACTGTTGCTATAGGGGAATGCCTATGGCTAAAGTGCTTGGGTGGACCTTGCTGTTATGAACTTTGGTCACGCATTACCTGCATCAGTGTAATAAATGTCAGGTGCAACCAATGAAAATGTTTACATGCACTTCCAAAATGGTCGCACACTGGAGTCCTGTATAGTATTATGTGATGTCTCTTTATTTTCAGCTGAAAAAAAGCAACCTTCTTAGGAATATAATGACTTTTTGGAGTGTGTTAATAAGTTAAAACTGTGTTATTCAGTTCACTTCAGCTTTCAATGTGAAAACATACTTCACAATCCATATTTTTACCTCAAGAATCTTGGTTGTTGCATATATCTACCCTAAACTCCTGAAAGGCTTTAACCTTTAAATGACAAAACTACACATTCAGGAGAAAAGTTGTCCTGATGAAGGACTGGTGGAGTCATTAGTATGCAGAGACCTCAGAGCAGATAATAATCTGCTGTCCGTCTCCAATGCGCTGTTGCAGGCAGGGAATAAGCAGCACCTTGGTGTTCAACATTCTGCTGAGCCTTTATGGGATGCTCTGATATGCTTAAAGGAGCTCATCCAAAATTTTACCACCTCAGCAATGCCAAATGTGCAGGGCGGCTCTCAGATGCCCCAGCCAAGATATTTGTGAAATTTATGGGACCTGTTCTGATGTGTGCTTCACCTGTGTGGGCTGGCCAGGGGGTGGAAAGTAAGCAGGTTTTACCCAAGTAATGTTTTAATTATGTCCACTTGAGGGAATTTGTATGTTTTACATTAAAGCTTTTTATTTATACTGCAACACATCAAAGCCAATGTACTAGTTTTCACACACTGTGCTGAAATTGTGTTTTAACTTTTGAGAAAAGATGCAACCAGTAAAGCAGCTTTAGATTCAAAAAACAACAACTAGGTGAGACGTTTAGAGAGATCTTGCATATTTTGTACTTTGCATCAGCCATGTCAGCACAGCTGGGTCAACCAAAGGGCTTAACATAATGCAGATGAAGTTGTCTTTTGCCTTAATATAAACACAAGGACGTTATTGAGTATGCATTTTATATCTGTATTTGTGAATGTGCCCTTCCACTGCACAGAGATTTGCTGACATTCTGTGTATTCTATTTTTCCTTCAGACGGGTGTATTTTCCTGGTTCTTTATGGATCCTCAAAAGGGAAAATTCATCTTTTCAACAGCCACAGAAAGGTAACAGCGTCCCTGAGTGTGGTACATGATCTCTGTCTTGCTCAAGGACACTTTAGCAGAGCAGATGTTTCTGTCATAGGTGACAAAATATCACCTTGATGACTGAAGATTGTCCTCTAATTCTCTGATAGTGTTCATTGTCTGGACTTTTAATCGTTTCAAATTAATCCTTCACTAATATAGCATTTTTAAATAGCTTTGATAAGATATTCAAATCAAAGAGACAAGCGAACTAGGCTTCCCAGAAAAACCTAAAAATAAAACTGGCAGTTCATTCAAAATAAATTCTGCCAACATCTAATCATACAAATTTAGTTCAGTAGGGTCGTAGCTTATATAACTGCCAGTACCGTCCCAGTGTAACAGATCTGTTTATCATTTCATTGAGCTCAAGTTTGCTGAAGCAGCCAAAGGACAAAGATGTCCACTGCATCTTCAGAGGACATTGGCCTAATAACTTGACTTTTTTGTGTGTTTTACCAGCAGTTTGTCATTCCTAACATTAATTACTATCACTTACAACTCATTATCTCTTATGGATAAATATAATGCTACTTCTGAATGTCATGATTATTTATAAGAATTACTTTGTTAAGTCAAGCACACCACTTATACAATACCTTACTAAACTGAGTTAACGGGTTAATGTCTCTATATAAAACTAGGTCGCTAAATTGACTGGATTAAAAAAAAAAGTACTGGCTAAAGATCATCTCACTAGATTTTGCATCTGGGCTGGATATAAATATGGTTTTATAAGATATGACAGAAGCTCAGAGGGAGTTTAGTATGAAGACCTTGACTTGGGTAAACAATTTAACTCTTTTCTTAAAAGATTGATATAACAAGGCTATAACTTGACAATAGGGATTTTTCTATCGTAGAGAACAGCAGAATGATGAGTAAAAATGTAAAAAAGGACAGCAAGAAAACACAGCTGGTACCAGTGTAACGATACTGCTGAAAGTGAGTATTGAAACTGTTATAAAAAATATAGATATAAATATAAATATATAAATATTCGCTCAATTGATAAAATTATATTTTTCACAATACTGCTGTACACTACCAGCTCAACACCAAACAGCAGACAGTCACAGTTAATGACAAACTGGTGAACACAGTAGAGCATTTAGCAGCGAAAGAGACGTATTTACCTTAGGAGTTGGTAGAGACCAAAAACAGAGCAAAAAGAAGATTCAATATTGGACTTTAGGGTTGCAACAGTATGAGGTTTTCACGATATTGCAACTGCTTTAGAAAATATCACCCTGTCTCTGTATCACAGTATTAACAAAGTATTTCATTTTCAGGAATGAAAATGTAAGGGTTATTGTTGGTTGAACAAATGTTTTGTTACCATAACTGAAACTTGAAACAATTTAGTTAAAACAAAGTATGTGTAAAAAAAATCTCCCCTTTGAAAATAACTAAAACAAAGAGGAGATTCAATGTCTAGGTGCATTTTTCCCCCAGCACTGTAGGTAAGCAAATGCACATGTTACTTGTATGTCACAGTATGCCTTGAAACCAGTACATCGCTGCAACCCTAAAGGACTTACTTTTAACAGAAGACAAAAAAAAACAACACAGCTCCAAGTGGATGGATGCCAACACTGACAGAGAATTACATTCATGTGGACATTCTGTAAATTACATATATACTGAGTAAAACTGATAAAGCCTCTAATGCTGTGGCTCCAAGTTATTAATTCCTGACATACTAACAGGTTGCATTTGCACTTCTCTATGTCAAACCTAGTCTGCCTTTTAGTTACCTAAGGCTTTGTAGGTGGATGGGAATGACTCTCCATGGAGCTACCCTATTTAAGTCAGGAAATTACATGCTACTGGCTGTGTTTGGAGAAAAGTCAGAGCTGTAAATGAAAACCAGAAGAAAACCTTGACTTCTGAAATGAGAAAGGTATGATATAACGTACTGCAGCCAAACACCCATGTGATTATATTACAGTCTTATTTCCAGATGAAGACCAACTCCATGTCTCTGAAGATGAATTGAATCAAAAACTGTACAGTAATTAGCGGCAGACAGATAAACTGCAGGCTTTGCTGTTATATCCTATTTGCTGAGAGCATAATTATGAATTTCCCTTATCAATGTGAATAGACATGGAAAGTTTTCATTGGGTTTTAACAATCAGCCCTGGTTTGGGAAATCCAATTTCTTTCTGTGGTAAATGGCTTGATAAAGTCATCCATGGAAAACAACCCAGAAGTCTTTATTCAGCTGAATCGTATTTCCTCAGGGACTGCGTCGTCGAATAATGGCTGCGGTCACCAAGTGCTGCTGTCAATCTACAGATTTTGACTTTTTAAAAAATCATATTATTAATAAGGAGAACTTGAAGAAAATACCTGGAAATGACTGAAGCAAATATAACAGTACATTTGTCTTTGGTATTGGGAATTTTCCATAAGTCAAACTAGTAGACCTGGAAATGAACGCAAACAAATTGACTAGTACGGCTTGAAAAAGGAACTTCACCCTCTTGTTTATCAGGTAACTGCTTCCTGTGCTCATTGAGTTCTCCCTCCAGCATACTAACCTAGCTGCAAAGTTGCTGTACGGATGCTGTCAGAGATGAAATGTGCATGTGTCGGTAGGCTTGTGCTCCTCAGTGTTTCAATTCTGTCATTGATGCATGTTTAAATTGGCAAAGAGTGGAGATGTGCCAACCTAAGGAAATAATTCAGATATATTGTAAAATGCTCGTCACAATCAAGGTAGTCAGATCTCAAGGTCCAGTTTGGCTTCATACTTTGCAGACAATGCATAGTTATGGAATACTCCACATGTGTATCGTTAAGTTTTTCTGTTTTTTTTTTTTTTTTTACTCCTTCTACTTGCCAAACTCAGCCTTGAAAGCATTTCTATACTGAACTTGTGATGACATGACACCAGTTGTGCCTCATTATTTATACTGAGGGTGACTGAAGAATTATATTTTTATTATGATGTCAAGAAAAGCCTGTATATTAGTGGGACTGACTGCAACATATTATGTGTCTTTTACTACTTTGAAAGCAGACATCTTCTTATTCCATCACTTCCACCCAGAGTCAGCCAACTGGTAAATATGCCACTTAAATTCATTAGACATTGGCTCATAAAGAGAGTAATTATTTGGAGTCCTGTGCCTCCATCCGGTTAGCGTAAGAGTCAATTAGGGTGAACAACTGAATGTTAACTGGCTCATTAGATGGCAGGAAACAAAGCAAATGTCACATTTCCATAGGAGTACTGCAGCTTTGCATAGCAGAGAGTTAGCAGGCCAGTTTGAAGCAGTGAGGACAATCCACACAGAGAATTATACGCACACACACCACAGAATGAACGCTTCAATTGTTACCAAATTGAAAACTCAAACACAATAGTTAATTTTCATTTCCTGTATTGAAATACCATGACTGAAATTGCACTCATTCTTTTCTTTATTTCTACCGAGAGTTATATTTAAAAAGTTATGATATCAAATTAGAGCATTCTTCCAGCCAATAACTGTTATGATAAAGACGAGAAAATCTTTACCTTAGCAACAAAGCATCAATTTGTGGATAACAAAAGTAATTTCTGGAAAACACACTGCAGATGATGTACAGTACCATCTTCAACACAAGCAATAAAGCAGGTCATTTTTATCTGCTGCTCTGATGAGGGTAACATGAGTTAAAATGAGAAACAAAGACTTGGTTTTCTCCAAGTGTGTCGGATTTAAGGGGATACGTTGGCAGAAATGGAATATAGGCTAATGAGTGTGTTTTCTTTAGTGTATAATCAGCTGAAAATAAGAATTGCTGTGTTTTCACTGTTTAGAACCGCTTATGAGGTGGATCCCTGTCCACAGAAATTGCTATGTTGCACTGCCATGTTTCTACAGTACTGTAGCTCAGAATGGACAAACCGAACACTGGTGCTAGATGGGTCCATTTTTCCATCCATTTTTCCGTTGGCCGCCCTCCTCTGCAGCCCCTCCGTGACAAGCAGCATCGGAAAAACACAAATTTTTCTCTCCCCTCTCTCCCTTAGCAGCAGCACTGCACAGGCACCAGCTGATCCTGAGGTGAGCGCAGGGCGAGCCGTGGGGAAGACACCACAGAGCATCCTTCATGACTGAGCCTTCATTGAGAATTGTGTTTTATCGATCTTACGCTCCCAGTTTGGACAGCAACACAAGAGAGCCGGCATGGTGAGGTCAGTTCCCAAAGTCATGTAATAACACAAACTAACCACCTCATCGAGGGGCAACGTAAGACCAGACACTCATTGTGTTCCGTGAGGTAGAATTACTGTTCCTGCCAATGGAGTCCAGTGGCTTTGAGAAGAGCATAATGTACTGGCTTCAGTTTCCCGTTGTAAAGGGCTGTCTGACAGCAAGGTGGAGCATTGGAAATATTCTAAATATAGCATATACTTAAAGTGGTGGTCCTATTTTTCTGTGGCTAAAATACATTTTGCTCCTGCCTCCATCCCCAGTCACAGACTCCTTTGACAGAAACAGCTCTCATGCCATCCAAATGCTTTGTTGAGGATTTTTTCTGTCGAATTTTATTCACCAAATTGTAAAATGCTTCCAAGAACATTTCACCCCACCACCCTCCTTTCACATGTAGCATCCACACATACTAGTATATTTTTGATTATTTTTTATATGTAATTTATTTTTGTTTTAATATATTTAAAATATTTTATATACTTTTATTTATTTATTTATTCTCATTTATTTCATTGTTTTTCAGTTTAACTGTACATAAAGTAAAGATATTCCAGTGCCAAAATGTAACACCAGAGTTGAGGTTTAACCCTATGGGCCCGAACGACGCATAGTGCGTCCAAATTCACACCTGTTCTTCTCTATGGATTTTCTCTGCAACCGTTCATCATATCGAGAAGCCACGCATATCATGTGAAACAGCGGAATCGTAGCTTTCCGAGAAGAGTAAGCTTGTTGGTAGTCCAATGTTTTTACAGTGAAAAAAATGATAGTTACCCTAAAATTATGTGTAACAGAGCTTTCATACAGGTCTGCACAAACATTACTCTTGGATGGATTACTCGCAAATGCAGAACAGAAATAATAATAATAATAATAATAATAATAATAATAATACATTTTATTTGTTAGGGCGCCTTTCAAGCCACTCAAGGTCGCCTTACAGCAAAGATCAATCAATCAATTAATCAATTTTACAATATCACAAATCACAATTTGCCTCACAGGGCTTTACAGCATACGACATCCCTCTGTCCTTTGGACCCTCACAGCGGATAAGGAAAAACTCACCAAAAAAACCCTTTACCGGGGAAAAAAAACGTAAGAAACCTCAGGAAGAGCAACTGAGGAGGGATCCCTCTTCCAGGACAGACAGACGAGACGCATATCACATGAAAGTGCAGGAGCGGAGCTTTCCAGTGCTAACACACACCATTGTGCTGTCATCCCATCACGCTATACATACAGATCACTGTCTACAAAATAAAAATAAAAATGTAAAGTACATAAAAATGTAAGAATTTAGTCACACAGATTTGTTTTTTTTCCATTGATATAAAAATTAATATAAAACTGTGTTTTAATATAAAACACAGGCACATGATACATGATATGAGCTTAAAAGTAAAGGCAGTAAAAATACCCCAAAAAGGCCTAGGGCCCATAGGGTTAATAAATGAATGATGTCAAAGCCAACGAGTAATCCTTACACAATTGTGATTTTACCATCAATCAAAATAACCATGTTTATTATTTTTGCCATCATCAAACAGATCTAGCACACATCAACAGGTGCTGGGCTAGCGGCCTGTCTGCAATCAGCTGAACAGCATCACCTGGGCCATTTGTTTTGCAGAGTAAGAGACCTCTGTGGATAATTCATCTCATGAACAATGGACACTGAAGGAATTCTAACTGGGAGAAGTTTCAGCTGGTTGCAATTGGTAGTCCTCACCTCCAAGATCCTGACTAGATGCCAGTAACTCCCAATCAGAGCTCAATGTATGGCTGTATAACAAAAGTACTGGATTCATTCAAATTGTGATCATCAGAACTGATAATTTCAATGTAGCTCACTTCACATCAAACAATCAAGTTTTATCGAGCAATTGTTGTCCTTGGATATGAAATTTGAGGTTTTGTTTGTCAATCATGTTGACTGTCACTGTCACTGTGTTTTTTTTTTTGTTTGTTTACTCTAAACAAACTGCTGTTTGACTTTATCTGCACACAAGGACAAACATGTAAGGCTGCAACTAACGACTCTTTTCATTATCGATTCAATGCAGTGCATTTCTTGAGGTTTGTCCGCATGTGGAAAATATGTCAAGTAATAAAAATGATTATTTCCTGTTTCATTCACACCACATGCAGTTAACTGTAAAAAGCAAAGTAATATCTGCTGTCCTGCTTCTCGATCAATTTTGAATGAAGAGGTCACAGACATCAATGCTACTCAGAATGAGACGCACACTCATTTTTCAAAAGTACTCTATGGTCTGGGTAGAGCAAAACATCACATCATCATGAGAGAGATCCACTTCCATTAGTATTACACCAGCAGTGCCATGATACAACTTCTGGGAGGGAACTACCTCAGCCCGGCACATCGCAACCACTTTCCCATTACACTCCCAATAGATAGTCAGAAACACAGCCTCTGATTGGTTGATAAGGCATCATGGACGTCTAATGGGGGAAGTTAACAACAATAATAACTGTTTTCAACACAAACAAATGGATAAATAATCACAAAAGACATTTAGTATTGGATTCAGCAATGTGAATTTATTTCACAAAGGCAAGATTACAAACCTCTGGAGCCCTTGCTGAAACAGCACAATGGTTAGCATTAGCTTATGGGCAAATAAAAGGTAAGGCTCTCTTGCGTGTAGCTTTCCGTTATATTAACATCACATTATTTTTTCTGTTGCCAAATCGACCAACTGTATGAGGCATTACACTTGCCCGAACACAGTGTTTACTTGCCCCAGGCAAGGCCCAAGCATTAATGTCACGCCCTGGTGCTTGTATTTCAAGTCATTTTGCATTTTTCTCTTAAAAATTAATGGGTTAGTTACCAGTTAATGGGTGTCAGGCTGTCGAAAGCAAAATTAACCAAAGCTAACATCCATGTATGCTACACACACATGTAAGAAAATGTTAAAGGTTATTATGCGATATGCAAAATCTGGATCCCTTTTCATTTAAATACTAACTAGTGCTTTACACTGACTATCGTGCTGATCAAACAGACTGCAGGTTTCCACACTGCTTTAAAGCAAACACTATGCTAATACTGTTACCCTGAATTTTGAAAATTACAGCAGTTATTGATCTTGGCAGTCATAGAGAGAGGGGGGAACCTACCATCAGATCAGATCATTCTATAACATTTAGGATTTTATAAGTTAAGAGAACAGAAGCAACAGCACTGTAGAAACTCATTTATAACCTTTTGTCTGGATGAATTCTGGTGGTTTGTGACTTGTGGAGATTGTTATCTGTAGCAAGGATAGATACAGCTCAACAAATAACCCAACATCACACACAGCCGCGAGGGGATGGATGATACACAGCCTGACAGATGTAACAAGCAGACTTTTGGGGTGGCGATAAAACAAGAGGAATAAGAAGAGTCACTCTGGACAACAGAGGATCCGCATTTCCTTTCGGAGTGGCAAAGGAAGTGATACTCCAGTATCTCGAGCACAGAGCTGGCTGCAGCTACAGCCCTGATATGAGAGCAATAGCCACCAACACCGAAAGAACAAAGCAGATAATTCAAAAAGAAAGGGCAGTGAAATATAACAACGAAAATAAATTATCTCTAAATAAAACACACACGCGCGCGCGCACACACACACACACACTCACAAACACACACACACACACACACACACACACACACACAATATACATGCATGCATATAGACTCAATCACATGTATCTGGTTTTCTTTTCCTGGTCACAAATAAGAGACAGCTGGAAAGAATGGGAGGTATGCACAGGAGAAATATTATTCAATTTTTATTCTCATCCATCTCTGTATATCCCCATGACTCCACTGAAAGTGTTTTCCTGTTGGCAAATGTGGCAGCACTTCTGTAATAAATCATGAGTAAAAGCTGTGGCCCCCAACTCAGCTGACAATGATTCTCAGCAATTGCATTTCTCTCCCTGTACATATGTTATAATGGCACCAGGACCAGGGCTCTGAATACCACATGCATATGCACAGTAGTGCGCATAAAACCTGAGCTGTTCACTTCTCGGCTCTATATGCACTACATGTAACTGTTACAGGGCTGCCAATTCTCACGCACTGACCATGAGACTCAAAATTTAAAAAAAATTGCACCATCTTGTGCCATTCGTCCATATTCTCACACAATGAAAATCAAATTTACAACGGATAACCTTGCAGCGCAAAGAGGATGCTGACAGCTCACAGGCAGACAATACAGAGCAGCACAGCACAACAGCAGCAGTTAGTGCGTCCACTGACACCGGAAGGGCTTTAAATTTCTTGTACACAGGTGCAGATGTTGAATTACATTCAATAAAATGCTTCCGTATTATCAGTCTTGTGTGGTCAGATGTAACATTTGACGTATAGTGTTTTAATCAATATTGTGACTCTAAAACTGCTTAAAATTGTATCCAAACAGTTCAAGAGGTTTTTGAGCCTGACATCAAAGCAGAAATTGTTCCAATTGCCCCTGGTCTCTATTAATCAACCTTGCATTTCCAGTCCCAGAGACCAAATGACTCAGATCCTGGAGAAATCATATGAAAAAGAGCTGGTATTCCTAAATATGATGTGGGCACAATAGAGGACAAAACAAAGCTAAATATAAACATCCTCAGAAAACAGCAGAGTGTATTGCAGCCTTTACAGGCAGGTGAGCTGGACATCAGGTCAGAAGTAATCCATGAATGTAACAGTTCAGTGCGAGCCACAGTGTGTAAGATCCACCATACCAGTGAAGCTGATGTACAAGCGCCCAGAGCAATTGCCTCCAGAGTTTTGCATCACCTAATCAGCTTTAAAATTACTAACAAATATTGGACAATAATGATTGGTGGCCTGGGAAAACACTGACATAGCAGCCTTGTGTAACTTGAAAAATGGTTGTGTGGTTCCCATGGATCCGGCTTGCAAACAGATAGTCACTGTCATATACATATACCATCATATATTAATATATACATCACATGCGCAATAACATAAACTACTAATATTATCTTATTATATAATGACGAAAACTCTGTGTGTGTGTGTGTGTGTGTGTAGGTGTGTGTGTGTGTGTGTGTGTGTGTGTCTGCTCCACGTTTTTCTCCTCACTGACTCGGTCAATCCATGTGAAATATTGCACAGTGGTAGAGGGTCATGGGAGGATGCAAATGAAGCAATATTACATCAATTGGCTAAAGGGGGCACTATAGCAACCGATTGAAATTGCAAACTTTGAATTAGCATATCTCACGCCCCGTATGTCGTAGAGACATGAAACTTTGCGCAGAGATGCAGAGATTACAATGTGAAAGGTTATTATTGTGCACATTAAAATATTTATCAGAAACATGTCTTAATGGTCAGTCATTAATCAGAATGATGTAATCGCAGTAATAATGATCATTTAATTTGTAATAATGACAAATGAAATTGTGAAATTATCTGACCAATGAAAACCAAAGCCCACACATTGCATTTATTTGAACATGTTATACTAGGCTAGATTATATTATATTATTATATTGTTATCTGAGTGTAGAGAGGACACACATGCAAATAAGAGGCAGAACACAGCTCTAGGAAACATGTGCAAACAATTAACAAACGTGGGTGTGGGAGAAAACGCTGAACAGGTCCTAGCTGCGGGATCAGCACCTTGGGAAGCTCCGCGGCAGTCCTGACAGCTGTGCTCTGTTATATGATGAAAACAGGTTTGAATAATATTTCACAGATATTTAGTAAGATATTTCTTGTATTAGTGATCTCATGCCTGCTTTACCTCGGGGAGCTTGGGTGCCTGTCTGCTGTCCCCGTAGATCTGGTTCTGACGGGCCTTCACCTCCCGCACGAGGAGATCCGTCTCCTCAGCTGTAAAGCGCTCACTCTCTCCAGTTGGTAGGTCCGCCATCTAACTAGCTCTCCGCCATGTGCTCCAATTGCGCCTCTTTTAAAGGGAATGACAGGTGACACTCTGATTGGCTTATTGAATGATACGTCCAAAACACACCCATGACTAATTCACAGAGTAAGTCCAACCCTTTTAGACTGTCCGCCATGACGCACAGTCTGAAAATGCACTGTCTAACTAGCAAGTGACTGGGACATGCTCATGCGCTGCACGCCTGGTGCTTCGCGTTTTAGACCATCTAAATAGGTCCCTTTAACTATCTGCCTTTCAGCGTGCTACCTCAACTACTAATGTACAGTTTTAGCCCACTAACTATCCCACTATTGGCAATGGTACTACTGTACTTTCAATAAAGCAATCGTACTATCAAATTCACAAAAACTCAGTCTGAACACATTGCTCTTCTTAATGGGTTCAGTTGACTATTTAATCTTTTAATCTTCCCTTTCCTTATCCACTGTGAGGGTCAAAGGACAGACCGGGGGTTATATCTTGTAAAGACCTCTGAAGCAAATTGTCATTTATGATATTGGGCTTTATAAATATAACTGAATTGAACTGAAAACATGTACAGCACATCACTACCAACAAAAGCCGTCTATGTCGGATTTCTTTCAGTTGGATCTGGCCAAAAAAGAAGTGCAGAGTTAGTAGGACAAATACACCAAAGGTGCAGTAAAAAAATGGTGTATGCAATTTCAAAAGTTAAATGCACACATGCATGTACACAGAAAAAAGTATTTCAAGCCCTGAGCTGGTTAATGCCATTATCACTCCTCTTCCTGAGATAGATAGATAGATAGATAGATAGATAGATAGATAGATAGATAGATAGATAGATAGATAGATAGATAGATAGATAGATAGATAGATAGAAAGAAAACAGGATCATTATAATTTTGCAGTTTAAATGTTCAACACACTGATAAATTAATGTTTTCACATCAACGATTAAATTCTTTCATGATTTCCATTAATAAAGGATGGATACATCTCTTTCCCCACAGGCAAAATGTAAAGCTATGCAAATTAAATCATGCAACTACAGTAGGCTCAAATTGCATATAATCAAGACTTATCTTCCTTTCCAAATACAGCTAATAAAACTCTAAGCATAACAATTGGACTTGCAAGCAAGGTTAAACATTTGCAGCTGTGCCCTCTGCCTGCGCTATTTCCATCTCTGTCCAGCAAATGGTGAGAAGTGTTCAGTAAGAGGAGGCTGAAAAAAAATGCAGATTAGTCACCAGAAATTGGATTTGTGCTTGCCAGAAAAGCATCCTGAAAACATATGATGAGCCTCACGCAGCCGGAAACGAAGAGAGAGTGAGAGGGGTAAAGAAGGGAGTGGGAGTGGAGGTGGGTGGGAACAACAGCTACTGTAAGAGTTTTGAAGAGACAGCAAATGATCCACGGGGTGAAATGGAGAGCGTAGGCCTCGTCACAGTCAGCAATTCACAAACATAACAGCCCTTATAAGGGCAGGCTGCCTATAATTTTCTCTTTTGCTTAATTTTGTTGTTTTGTGTGGTTTGTTTCTACACTGTGATTAGAGGATGATGCCCATGAACGGTTTTTCAAGATGCACACAGTAAACGGCTTTCGTGTTTGTGGGGGATTTCCTCTGATGATAACTCAGAAATTCCTAATTGTCATTCCCTTCTGCCTTTCCTTCATGCTTACATCTTGGCCACATTTAAGAGTGCCAACAAGGCCTGTGAAGTTACTTACTCAGTAAAGCACTTGTGTGGGCTAGCAGATGGGGAGCAAAAGAGCATCAGAGCATGACAATATAATGAGTCTACTAATCATAGCATTCAGCCAAGCAGACAGTAAAGCCATTGTCAACAGTAACAATACTGTCTCTGGCAAAGAACGACAAAAACTTTCATGTGAACAGACATGAGGAACAGGCTACAACAGCATCACAGCATCATCGCAACACTGGTCAGGCCAATACTGCATGTTGGTCAGAGTTTGGGCATGAAGTATCGAATGAGCTGATCAAATCTGAACCCTCTCTGAAAGCCTTTATTAAAGCAATTTGTGTTAACTTTTCTGATTTGAAAAAAGGTAAAGAATAATCAAATATTTAAGAACTAAAACTCAAGGTTTATTACATAACTCCCATTGAGTTAAATAACTTCCTTCTACCATCTTGTTCTTGGCTGTGTGCTCATAAAACAAGAGAGCACATGAAATATTTAACAGGAAATATCTAACAGGACTCTGTATTTTATGAACTCCAAAATGGATTTGTGGTAATTCAGGCCAAAACTTCCTCTAGATAAGGGTTTGGCATCACGAAAATAATCTCAATTCTACGTACTCCAACATCGCCAGATATCCCGTCAGATATTATAACACTATTCTTTTCCATACAATTGTTTTACATTTAAACTCATCCAAACAACATTCTAAAATTAGCAGCTTGTAATTATCACCCAACTCTGCAGTTACCCTCAGCTGTGCAAGGCTTTATAGAGACATTAACAAGTCATTGCGATACATTGACTTTGTACTGCGTGAAGGTGCCTCCTTGTCACTTACATCTGCTAGCCCACAAACAGGAAATGCCTATAAGCTGTTTTGTGGTGGGATTCACTTCTAACAGGGTAACATATCCACAACTAAGTTTTTCTAAACTGCCAAACCAAAAAACAGAGCCCTTTAAATAATAAGACATAAGGCATCAGCAGGTGGAATTGGAAAACTGTGGGATCCTGAAACTGCGTATACGTAACATCAATGTTCTGCACAGAGGCGGTCCTGGCTAGTTTTGTGCCCTGGGCGAACCATTCCTTGGCACAACCACCCTCCTCCCCTGACAAGTAAATAACAGTCCCTCCATAAGAAAAGAACAGTCCCTAAAGTACAGTGAGGTTTGTGGGCCGTTACCTGACACAAAGTGAAAAATGTGAACGGCTCGTTTCTCCTCTGACACACCACATACCTGTGTGCCGCCACGGCTCGGTCGTCCAGGTGCTACTGGGCAGTCATGACGCCAATGAAAGAAGAAATTACTGGACCTGGAGTCGGACTTCTTGCCGGTAAGGCTCGAGGAAGACCAACATTATTGAGTTTGACAGTGCACCTTTCCCTCTCTGATAGACATAGGGTCTAGCCCTTGGTTAAATATTTTGGTGCCATTTGTTTTCCCCTTTAGCTGGGCCTGGTTTTCAGAGTATGACGTGTTGCGCTCTGTCTCCATTGCATCTTTCAGTTTGTTGTTTCAGTCAACCCGGTCTCATCCCCAAGTCGTCAAACACTGGCACTTGGGCCGTGACTTCTGCATCTGACACTGACGAAAAAGGTTGTCCATTCACAATAGGCAGCCAGACGCCATCAGTGTGTAACAGTGCCTGATGGTGTTTGGGGGAAACGCGTCTGGACAACAATGTAAGTTAAGGAGGCAAAAAGTCCAAGTAGGGCGAGCGACTGGGGTGGTGGATGGGTTCAACAATCACTGAATTTCACCCGAAAGACTGGTGTTCACTTCCCGTATGAATGTAAAGCCAAACCTTGTTATTTTTTTCTAAACCCAACCACGTGCTTTTGTTGCATAACCCTAACCATGTGCATGTGTTGGCTAAATGTAACCATGTATGTTTGTTGAGGGAAAAAACTATGTTGTGTCAACATAGTACATTTATTTTGAAAGAGACTGTATGCAAACAGTACATTTCCTGTGAAAACAGAAGAGTATTTAAAAAAACATAATGCATGTAACGGGCAGAAGTTGATGATTGTCCCAGAACATCAACAACAGATGCACCAAGGGTACCTTGCTCATTATATGTAGACATGGAAAGTCCGTGACCAAGCTGCCGTAGGGACAAAGTCGGAATGAAAATGTGTTGTTTTAGTTCAAAGTTTTACTGTTTTGATTCACTCCCTCTGCTCTCATAGCATTGTTTTTAGCCACAGCAGGCCAATTTTTGCCATTAAAGATCTATAAACCCACTGGGCACTGCATACTGACCATTAATCAGCAGACAGAGTTAGCAGCTAGCTGGTGAACAAATAGGAGCTAAAGAGACTGCTATTTCCCTCAGGCATGAAATAGCAGAAAATGATCTTAAAGTGAGTGAATACAGGCATCGGGCGGCCAAAAGTGACCCACCAAATGAATGTAAATGTTCCTCTGTGTAAAAACTCAACTGTTTGCTGTTGCATATTTTGGTCAGTGCCAAAAACGAATGGTAGCTGTACAGTAGACCTTTAATTATTCAAACCTTTTGTGAAATATAATAATAAATATACTGTATATATGAATATAATAATAATCTGAAACTACAAAATATGGACCACACAACCTCACTGAGAATATGAAATATTAATACACAAAATCTGAAATGCTCTGTTAAGTCAGTTTGGCCTTACAAATGTCATCACATTTTTTAAATGTTTATCTACAATATCAGTGCGGTACAGCAGCAACTGCTCTTTGAATCTTATGTTAAGAATAAACCATATGTTACAAATAGAGTGAGATAATATTCTCTAATGGGACCTTGTGATCTTCCTCAACATGGGTTCACTATTCACAGGTTCACATTCTGTCTTGTTAGAGACATTTAGTTATTAATGTTCACTGACTTTTTCCAATTTTTTTTTATTGTGTGTGGCTGATGAAACACATCACATTTGCCTGTGAAGTCTAATGATGACAACTAGCCTTGACATTGTTAAATATTGCCTTAGTGACATCAAATATTTGAGGTCACATAACAAATCTAACGATGAGCTGTCTGAGGGTCTCATTTCTGGCTCCCAAACTGACACTGAATAAATTAGTAAGTATCAGATGTTGAAAAAAAAAATCTGCTACTAGAAAAATTGTAGGGATTTTTTTTAACTTGCTAAAATATCTTTTTAAGCCGTTACAGGATCTGAGTCACTCATCTTTTAATTAGTTTGTGGTTGTGAAAAGAGTGCTTATTTTATTCAACCAACAGTCCAAAACCCAAAATATTTAACCTTAATTTGAAAAATAATTTGCCATGATTAACTAACAATTAATCAACCAATAATTTCAGCTCTATTCTCCATCCCTTGCTTTAACGGCAGCAAAATGAAGCTGCTACTCTAAGTTGGTAACAGAAATATAGAGATACTGTATGTAGACATGGATGTTTCTGGTGGAAACATGTAAAACACAAAATAATTTGTTGTTCCAAAATAACAGTCTGTCCAAAAGCTATCTGTGCACAAAATGAGAGCTATTTTTTAATTTCAACTCAGTATTCAAAAAAGTGTTTTTAATAAATGACCTTCTTCTCCTAAGCATTTCTAATCACACTTTACAGTTATGATGTTGTATGAAAACCAAGTGATGCCACGAGGTTCAACAGAATTTCAGCACCAAGGACAGCTCCTTAAGTAATCTGCTTTCAAGCAGGGGCGCTGATTTAGGAACAGCAAATGCACGTGTGACTACCTCAATACTGCCTCCGAGAAATGGTTTATGTCAAGAGGTTTTGGTGATTAACAGTCACATTTACACTCTATTTAGCCGGGATATAATCACCTTGAATATCAACGGTGCACTTCATGATGTTGGGAGTTTTGGCACGGCATATAGGACCCACTTAATTTTTAATTTCCTCTCCAGATTCATTGCTCATTTCCCACGACGCTTGTCAGAGCTTATACAATTCTTTGTGACCCTCAGCTGTCACAAAGTACTGCACGTCTTGTTACACAAACCCAGGAACTGTGGCTTGACAAAATTAGACTGGATGAGGATTTTAATATATTTTTTTAATCTTCCTTAAGGTGAAGCTTTGACTTTTTTTTCACACAGATTGTATTCTCCCCTAAATCTAATTTATATATGAGCTACTTATGTGCTTGTCAATCAAGACAATTTTGTGGAAACTTGTGAATCAACTTCACTTTGTTTTCTTGTGATTCTCAGTCAAACGACTCAATAAGCTGTGGCATTTAAACATATGGAATAAGTACATGTTCTATACTGTGGGGGTGAGATATACAGTATACACACACTTCACACAGCTCTATTTCACTGTGCATATGACTGAAAGGATCTTACCTGCACTCTTCTCTTCTCTTTTAAAGTTCATTTTATAATGATTATTTATGTTTTTATTTTGTATTGTGATTTTAATGCATTTTCTTCTTCTGTAAAGCACTTTAAATTACTTTGTGTACGAATTGTGCTCTACAAATAAACTTGCCTTGCCTTGCCTTCATTAATTAGCAGCTCATTTGAATTTGCATCTCAAATAATCACCTCCTCAACTGAATGGCAGTCTTTAACAGTACAAATCACACATACAGCTCATTACGATTATTAAAAAAAGCAACATATTTAAAAACATACATCTGCCTGATCAGACCTGACCTTTCCTCTCTACAGCATTTTACAGCAGGCAGCCTGAGCTTGTTGTTAGCATGACTGACAATGTGTAAGCAAAAAACCTAACACATCTTACACCACCTGACCTGTCTTGCATAGCTATATCATATATCAATAACAGCTCATGCAAAATGCAGAATATAAAATATCTATCTATATATTGCACTAACTTGTGCAATCTTGCAATTAAAGCCACAGTCGATCTCATTAAATCATTCTACTCTATTGTACCTTGTAGCGCTTAAAATGGCCTTAACACGTGAACAAAAATAACCCACCAAGCTGCTAAACAAACAACTGCTGTTAAGATGTTTTCAGAAATAATTGTAGTGCACTGTTGAGCTGTTAAATAAGAAAGTGGGCTCAGCTGGTGGGCGGTGGGCGATCAATTGTATCCAACATGGCGGCCAGGTCACAAACTCTCATTTTACAGCTAAACAGTACACTTGAAGGCAAGAAATGGGCAATGCAATAACATCGATTCTAGTGAATGCTATTAGAGGCTAGTGAATGCTATTAGTGACAGTGACAGTGACAGTGTTAGCAAATATGACATTATTTATTGTCATATCAGTTACCAACAATAGCTTTAAGCATGAAAACATTATTTATATGTCATATGAATGGGAGTTATGGGAGTCATGTGGAATTTGCCAGATAAAATATGACTATATAAAGGGCTGAACCAGACTCAGTCAAATTGGACTTATGCAAATATTTGCCTATTTGTTCCTTTTTTATTGTTATAGATTATGAGAGTTTGAACGGGGTTCGCCTGGATGTGCACAGTGAAAGTGACATCCACATAATACAAGAACAAGCCAAGTTAACCCTCAGAGCTAACGTTTGCTACCACACTAATAATCTCCGGACAGCTGCCTCCGTCTCCCTTTGTGGCTCACCCTGGCTCTGGATCCACAGCTGCCTGAACACCAAAACAGTAGCATGATGTGTGTGACGTAGTGAGGACTGCTCACTCTGCAGCAAAATCTGGGGACTGAAACGTCTCCAGAAGTACACTACACACTGACTGACCACTGTCTTGAAGAAATTTGAAGAATCTCAGTCAACTGACAGGTCTCTGAGTGTTAATTTAAATCTTTGACTTCAGGGGGGCGGCCCTGATTAAGAAAATACATTTTTTTTTTTTATGCAACTTAATTATTTGGTGCAAATGACAGAAAATAATGCATTCTGTTTCATACAATAATCTCATCTATTCAGAGTTCTCTTGGAAAAGACGAGCCAGTCAGACTGAAGGGACCAAAGACATTGGACATTCATATCATATGCTATTTTGCTGCTATACATTTCCAATAGCTCAAACAGTTTTTGGGATTAGTGACGAGTGAAATTAAAGTTAATGGTGTTCTGCTCCACCACCCAACTGTATAAGACAGATCCATGAATGATGACAAGCAGTATTTACTGTCTGTATGCGTAAGACATCTATTTCAGCACATCGTATCATTGCCTGCTGTAATGAAGGCATCAGCTAAGTTAAATATATATGTTTAGTTCTGAAGGTTGTTGCACGACCATTGTAATTAGCTAGGAAAGGATTTCTTTTTATAGGGGCTTATGCTGGCATTTCATTCCTGTTTTCTTCCACCCCTGCTGTTATTTGCTGAGATGCAGACTCCTTTCTGAACTTCAATTAGCGCACAATAAAAGAAAAAGGTCAAAAATACAGTGCTTGACAGTTAGATGTTGCAGCTTTAAAGCTTAACTTGCTGTTTGGGGGTAGGTTTTATCACCGGTTCTGTCTGTAAATGAGTGATCCTTTTTTTAAAGTGATGTTGAGAATGACATCACTTGGATCCCTTCTCATATCTACAGAAAGCTGTTTGATTAGAGGAATGATAAGCAAGATATCATCTGCTCTGCTGCAGATTAACCTTCTTCATTCAGGAGAGACTGCTTTCCAGTATATTTTGTAATCCACTTCAGACACATTACAAAGCTATATTCTCTTTCATCTCTCAGATGCCCCATAGGCCAAGAAATTCTGCACATGGAGAACTTTGAGTCAAACTGAAATCAAAGCTAAAATAAAAACAGGAGGGCTGTGCTGCCTTTTCCCATGACACGTCTCTAAGGACAGAATAGGAGCGATGGCATCATGTTTGTTCCACCGACATCCCTATGATGCTTACAATAACAGTGTCTTACACACAGCAAGACATTGAATTATATAATTTTACAAGGCTCAGTACACACAGATATTGTATCATTAACAATGTAGAAGTGAAATGACACTTATTTTCTATTCACAAAATAACTGTAGGGAAAATATTTGAAAATTCCTTTTGTATTTTTTCCTTGAAATATACTAAAAATATGTCCTATTTTTTGAACCAGTTTGGTATCACACAGTGTACGATACAAGATTTATGATTAAAATAGAAGTGCCTGATGATGTTTGTGCAGTCAGACTTCTCAGAAGTTCGTTCTGAGTCATGTAAAAATCTCAGTGGAATAAATCCAGTATGATTTTCAGCCATGAGTTTCAAAATATGATGAATCTCAGTTGGGCTATTTTCTGCTTTGGAATCAAAGGAATTAAAAGGAAAACTAATGAAAACACAACATTAAGAAGTGATTTATCTGATAAGTTTTGAAGGTGTGGCACGTCAGGTTTCAAGCTACTTAAAGTACATCACAGATCCTTTGACTCCAGTTGAGACAGACTGCACCCTGATGTTCTTGGGCAGGTTTCTATTGATTCAAACTGTGGACTAAAAATGAGGTGTGATAGTGCCTTTGCCACCAGGGCTAGACCTCAGAATAACCTGCCTGCAGCTGGATACATTTTTATAATTTATTCACTTCTTCCAGCTCATTTTAACAGACCTGCTTTCATGTGACCACCTTTTATGTTATTCTTTTTTTTATTACTTGTGAAGTGCTTTATGGTTAAACCAATTAATAATACTAATTGCAGCTAAAATCTGGAACAGTCTTTCTGAAAATGTGAGACAGGCCTCTACTCTGACAATGTTCAAATCTAGGCTCAAAACAGCTCTATTTCACTGTGCATATGACTGAAAGGATCTTATCTGCACTCTTCTCTTTTAAAGTTCATTTTATAATGATTATTTATGTTTTTATTTTGTATTGTGATTTTAATGCATTTTCTTCTTCTGTAAAGCACTTTGAATTACTTTGTGTACGAATTGTGCTCTACAAATAAACTTGCCTTGCCTTGCCTAATACCCCCCCCCCCCCCCCCCCCCCCCCCCTACTTTTTCATCTGTGCTCGCCCTCTGGCAGGCTTCACTATTGGTTTTCCCCATCAAGGCTCCGTTTTGGCGCCCTTAGCACGCTCAGCCACCAATCTACACTCGCTATCTCAAGCGGACCTCGAGCCATCAAATAATGTCTTCACCTGTCAGCAAGCTTTATGTCGTCTGCCATCTTCATGCCCCACCTGCATCATGGTTTTGGAACAGGGAAGTGAAATATATCTCCTTCCAATATCTCCAGGTAACGAGTATCATTATTACATGTGCCCAAGGCACAACGTTTAGCTCGAAATCCACAAAGCAGCCTAAAAAAATAACGAACCTGGAAAGATTGCATGAGAGGCTATGGAGTACAGCCATGTTGTTGTTGGATCCTTTTTGGAGCTGGCTGATGCTATGCAATGATTGGCCAGTTTGCGTTTGAGGGCGAGACCTAGCGAAGGGTCAATTGTCGCTGTTGTTGTTATTATTGACTTTGTCAATGACATTGTGGTTATTTTTCGTTTTATTACTGTCCTAACTGTTACTAATGTTCGTGGTCAATCAACATTGTTGTAGTTGTCATCATTAGGAGACAGTCAGTTTAATTTCCTGCTTTTTACTCAGCATTATTTCCTTTACTCGACTTTGAACAAATAAAAAAAAATTTCCCTTTACCCCAGTCCTGTGAGAAAAGTAAGTACAGCATTTAACTCTGTTCTAGCTAGAGGTAAGACACAGTAAGTGGAACAAACTCTGTGCACCACAACATGAGTGAATAATGGTCTTAATCTTCACAAACAGCCTCATTAGTATCATCAACCACAGACGGAGAACGGGACCAAAGCGGCTCCCTGAGGCACGCCAAAAACACTGCCCACATTGCCCACATGAAAATCTTAAACATACTGCAGGAGACAATAACTAAAAGAATATTAAACAAAGCCCTAATGGTAAACCTTGTCCTGCATTCCTCAATAATGCATTACCTTGGCTAATTAATTCAAGAGCAGCATGAAAAATACAATTTCCATGTTTATATAGCATTATAAAGGTGACTTTCCTCACATTTAAGTTACTATTCACAGTGATGAACTACTATAATGGTCACATTATGGAAACTGAAGCAAAATAAACAACAGAGAACGCCCCCAGGGTAATATATATTGCATCGTTTTAATGCAGAATAAGCTGTCTGTTTTCTCATTGTTGACTTTGCACTCTAAACTGGAGATGCAGTCTGAGGTGTCGCACATACTATTCAGGATGTGTGACAGAGGCCTGCAGAGCTTGCAAAGCAGGTAGCACCAGCTCCTCACAGGCAGAAGAAACAAAATAGAATTATTTATAAGTGTAAAATATTTATTTGGGATCTGTCTCTGCCCCCATTGCTAAAATATAACATAGGTTATTGAGGAGAGTGGGCTGGAGCACTGAAAGATTAATCCCTCCTCATTTCACTGCTATAATGACAACCTATTTGATGGTTTTAGCACCATAACGTTAAACTACAAGTAATAAAAAATAAAGGTGTGCGTAAACAAGCAAGTAGTAGCTTGTATCTAGGATGCCAAAAATCATAACTACTATGGTCTGACACCTACAACAAAGTCACTTCAAATTAGAAATGTATAAGATGTTACACAGTGAATCAGAGATGCAGTGGCACACCTAAACTTACTAGATTTAGTTTGGGCAACGACTTGTTAACAATATTAATGAACTACATTGTGTGAGGCAAAATGGAAATCAGGACTGACCTTGTTGTTCAAATAGCGTTGTGCAGCAGGAATACAGAGCAAACACTCTCCTTTTTCAGGTTCCAGAGGAGATTTAACAAGAGGTTCATGGGAGCTGCTAAACACAATACAAGTTACTGTGCTGGTGAGACATCTGTGTCTAAATACTGAAGACTGGAAGCTGTGATTTTTTTTTTATCATTATTTTTATTTTTTGTCAGTGAATGTGACAGTGAGAACATGCAATTCATTTTAAAATTGAAGCATTACCTTTGGTTCTTTGTGGTATTCAAGAAAGGCATGATATGATTCAGTGTGCCACTATACTGACCTCTGTGTCAAGGCAATAGCTGCTGCCAATTATTTGATCATCTCAAAGATCAGAATATATAACAGCTTCACACACTGAACATCCTTTAAAGTATTTAGCTATTTGTAGCAATTTAAAATGGGTGTGTGTGTATGTGTGTGTGTGTGTGTGTGTGTGTGTGTGTGTGTGTGTGTGTGTGTGTGTGTGTGTGTGTGTGTGTGTGTGTGTCTGTCTGTCTGTCTGTCTAGAAGCCCAGTCATTGCCATAGCTGGTGTACAAAGTTCAGGACAAAACTAGAAGTACGGCCACATGGTTGCCAGTCAAGTTGCAGTTACAGTTTACATTCATGTCTTTCCAGACTCACGTGTAGCCATGACATTTGCCAATGTTTCAAATATGGAGTGCGCTGCAGAGAAACTACATATTCAAAAACACGTATACTTCACGCGCATCTTCAACCCGACAGCACAGAAGCTCTATACAATCAGCACAGTTTGAAGGTGGACACCCAAGATTAGTGTCTCCAGCTCAGTATCTGACCAGATGTCTCCCCTTCTGCTCCTGAGTTATGACGTTGGATAATGGCCAGAAAACATTATATTGTCACAGTGAAGTTGATCTTCAACCTTTTGAATATAAAATGTCATCACTTCATCATTTTATACTGTTCTGTGTGAAACTCCCTCATAATTAGTGTATGAAGTCTTGAGTTATGGCCAAAAACATGATTTACGAGATCACAGTGACCTTGACCTTTGACCACCACATTCCAATCTGTTCATTCATAAATTGAAGTGGATGTTGCCAATTTAAGTAAACTCACCCAGGGTCTTCCTGAGATATTGCATTCACAAGAATGAGGTGGACATAAGGTCATATTGACCTTGACCTTTGACCACCAAAATCTAGTAAGTCCATAGTGTAAGTGGAAGTTTGTGCCAAATTTTAAGACATTCCCTCAAGGTGTTCTTGAGATGTTGTGTTCATCAGATTAGGAAAGATAGAAGGACAGACAACCCGAAAACATAATGCCTCCAGCCACAGCTATTGCCGATATGGGGACATAAAAGCAGTGGACTTAATATATTGTAGAGTTGATATTTGACTTTTGGGTTCCAACATTGCCACTCTCAGTAAACACACTCAAAGTGAAGCAAAGCAGAGACAGGGGAGTGGTGATATTGAAGTAAGCCCTTATAACCAGTTTAAATACAGAGCAGGATGCCAACCGGTGAGGTGAAACTATGAGGCTATTGGCAAGCAGCACCAGCCACTTCTCGGTTAAAGCACCTCTAACCATTACATAAAAATCACTATCCAGTGAATTGAGATGTATAAATCTAAACCCAGCAATGCGCCTGCTCTGCAGCAGCAGGTTACGACAGGTCAGCTATGCAGCAGATAGTTACATATTCAAAAATCACAGGAATTCATGGCAGGAGCAGGACTCATGGTGTAGTGCAGTGAAGCATTAGTATATCTTAAGTTTGGAAATGGATGCAGCTGAGTTAAGCAGCAGCTAAACCACAGAGCAGGAGCTCAGCAGTTTACATTTAGATATGAGGTGAAGAACAATAAAGCAAGCTGTCACAAAGTCAGGCTGAGTTTTCCCATATAGCCAGTAGCCTATATATCAGAGAATGAATAACTAGTGTGTGGACTGACTGTGTGCAAGACAACATCAGCGTTCCTTAACAGCCAGCAAACAAACCACCTGTTTACAGTGAGGCTACAGAACACCCCCCAGAAAACACAGGCAGCAAACAGCAGAGAAGCATGCTGCAAAACCAATTTAACCCACAACAGCATAAACAAATATGACCGTCCATATTTCACCACTTCACAGGCGAACAAAGAGTAGGAAAACACTGCACAATGCCAAACAACAACCAAAAGCTTAGCCGCTACAGGCAAGTCATTAACATGCCTGAGACATGCAAGCAGCAGGAGCAGTTGCAGTAAAGATCCTCTGTATCCCATAACCTCTGGGAGAAGTGGTGTGGTCCCAAGCTGCCAGCAGCAGTAACTCCACAGCAGACAGGCAGACACTTGAGGCGGCTGAAGGAAGGCCTTTGTGCAGGTGCAATCTTAATTATTTCCTCTACAAGTCCTTGTGAGAGCTCAGTGATCTGACTGCATGCATCCAGTTTGTTTGTGAAAAGCTTCATAACCAGAAACAGTCGTGTGCTGTAACTGTAAAGTTACTGCACTGTCAGCAAATACGCACTGCAGCATGGAGCAAGCCGGAGGGCGGGGTTTAAATACACCGCGCCACTGTTAAAGGTGCGTTGGATATGTGCTGCATGAAGTGGAATGTGTCAGGTGTGTTTGTGTGTGTGTGTGTGTGTGTGTGTGTGTGTGTGGCAGAATAGTGTGGTGTGGGCTCTCTAATTAAGCTTTGTTTAGTGAGGCTTAATAATATAATGATATATTCAACACTTACCCTGCATTTTAACAGCTAATTAAAACACTTTGTGTTCCATTTCATCTTTACAATGAAAATATATGAAAATATTCTGCGTCATCTCAACAGACCAGTGAGCACGTTTCGCTGTCCTGGTATTGTTCATGCTGGCTCACCGGCATTGCTTACTGGGACTCTTAGTGAAACTGAGCCATCGTTAAGGAAATTTGTTGTGCTTTTCCTGATATGATAGTCCAAAATTTCTGCTGTGAAAAAAAGGTCTAAGTATGTGCTCATTATGAGTACATAGCTATTAGGTCATTTCAACCCTGCAAACTCAAACACGAGACTAATAGAGTGAATATAAGGGTTTAATTAGATCAAATGCAGTTATATAATATTAGATTGAACTGATATAGGGGATAAGACATTTCAGAACTGGAGAAAATCTTGCCTTCATAGGAGCAAGACACACACACTTCGCTTTTTAATTGTTTTGCCTCATTTTGTGTTGTTTTGCATCTCATTGTAGTTATAATGTATGCATTTTTTGTGGTTTTGTGTCTCTTCGAGGCAGTTGTGCATCTCTTGGTGGTTGTTTTGCCCCTTAATGTAGTTATTTTGTATCTTTGTATTTTGCAGTTCCTTTGCATATCCTTGTGGTCATTTTGAATCTCTTGCTGAACAATACGTGTTAATTTAAGTGACATTTTGCAGGTGAGGACCTCCCTTACACTTGACCCTTGGGCCCTCCATGAAGCAATCCCTCCATGAATCAACCATGTGAATACAGCCTAAACACTGCAGAATCATGCAAGTACATCAACTTCATTAACAGCATCAAGTGCTACATGAGAAAAAGAGGGGTAACATGATTTTAGCCTTAACAAAAAAAAGGTTATTGTATACATGAAGGGACTCCTCCGTCATGAGTGAAACACTAATTAAGATTCTAAATTCAAACCCTTATGGGGATCCAAGAAACTGGCCCTTATTGAAGGCAGGGTTGCTCAGTGTGGAAGACACTGCAATATAATAACCTTTGCCTTCACTTGAAATAATGAGCAGGTTTTCCTTTGTAGGGCAGCACTATGTGTAAGCCATTAAGCAACATCTCTAGTGTCTTTATCCAGCCAGGTTTGTCAATTTGTTAAGATGACCTTTTTCTGTATTGACTGTACCCATTATTTTGCTGTTTCCTGTCTAGTCTGCTTGCCTCAGGGTCACTTTTTTAATTACAAAGAAAAGCAACAATGACAGCTCTTTAGTGCACATTTTTCAGTGCTAAAATGTGTCTGTTTCATTTGTATTAATGATGAAAAATCCCAGGGACACACATTGCATAATACCTGGGCTCGTATGATGATGTCAACCACTGTTATTTCAGTTAGAAAAAAAAATGTGATTGTGTTTTTCAGGATTCAGATATTACAATTAGTCGGTTGATTCACAATAAAAAGGAAATACATTGTTTCCTCTGTAATCAAAAATCATCTCTAAAGCTCTCCAACACATAATACTAAATACATTAACAAATATCCCACCTCTTTATTTTAGGTCATGCCTGCTCTCAATATGGAGGGAAAATACAACAACTGGAAAAGCATGCACAGTTTTATGCTGCATAAATTGTAGTGCCAAATGTGCTCCATAAAAAATCTGTGTCATAAAAATACACTCAAGTCATCTAATATTCATACTGCCTTATCTTTTGCCTGTGCATACATATGCAGCACATGCAGTATGATAAATAACAGCATTTATTTTTCTTGTGCGTTATCAATTTCTGTACAGTATGTCCATCTTTGATGTTGTGCATTTCTGGAATGGAAAACATATTTGCTGGGAACTTGAAAACCAAAAGGGAGCTCTGTATGAGTGACTGCTTCTGTCATGTATGGGAGAGATGTGACCCCCCTCCTGGCATTGCATTACCTTGCAATACCCCCCCCACCCCACACTCCAGCTGTGTGCTCCCTGGGTCCGTCTGCATCCTATCTCCTTAGGCTCCAAACCACCATTAACAGGCAGAGTAAGATGTGGTCCCTCCCAATCCCTTCTCTCTTTCTCTCCATGGTTTCACATAAACATAAGCCTCCTATGCTCGGCCTGGCATTCTTGAAATGTCAGAAGAATTGTCCCAAGGCTTTCCGGCCCGTTAAATTAAGCCAGACATGCAAAACTGAACCTCTAATGAAGTACATTAACCTGGAGCACTGAGCATCCATTCACAGCATTGTGCTGTTTGCTTACGAGCCACCATGGGAGAAAAAGAGTGAGGAGGGAAAAAGAGCGAAGATACACTTGACAAGCATATTATTGAGGAAAAGAGTCTGCAGTGACTTGGTGGCTGGAATACACTGATACATTGCAGTATCTTCTTTAAGGATAGGAAAGATGAAACGCTTTGTCCAACATCACTGATACCACTGACAAAAGAAGACGAAGGAGGAGAAAAAACAGAAGTCTCGCTGGACCACATTTGTCTGGCCGACACAGCCGATGTGCCCACAGACTGCCGCGTCAAAATGAGCTATTGTGTGTCCAGCTTTTTGAAAAGGCTTAAAAAATGCATTTATCCAGTCGTACGTTTGAGATGATTCAGTGTCTGCGAATTTCTGTGGAACTCACACTAGCATTTTGGTTTGGACTAACACTGAGATCTGTCAGCTCTGGATTTGGCTAGCAGAAAAACCCTCCTCTGTTTATTTCAAAGGGTTTTTTAAGTGCTTTAAGTGAGATTTTAACTGTCTGATGCACAAAAATGTCCGTAATATATCTGCAAGGGTCTGCAATGTTTGGAAGGGATGCTGATCACTGCCAGTGACTCTCAGTATTTTCATGCAGAGAGATGATTCCTAGCTCATGCAGTTAAATCAAATAACTTTAAAGAATAACTTAAATAAAAAAGCGACAAACTCCCACACACCCTTCTATGTGTTGATACAGTGACACAGATCAAAACCAGTTAGCTAATCTGTTAGCTGTGCTTCAACAGAACCTCAGTGGGCAAAGCTCTTAATTGAATTGTGAGATTGTCAAAGATTCCCATCCATCCCAATTAAATGAATGTTGGCTATCTGTTCTGTTTATCTAGCTTACTAGTCTCTTGCTAAAATGTGTGTTTAATTGCAGGCTTGAGCTGTGTCAGAGACTTGTTGACGTCTTAGTTACTTTGTTGCCAATGAAGACTGACATGAATAAAGACATCAGGAGCTAAGTAGGCACAAGTTGCCATGACATTATTATTTATTCTCCCAGAATAAACAGTATGACATTGTTTAGTATGCTGGTCATGTGACAGGAGAGAAGCGGGATGTTTCCTTTTTACAGAGATTGGAGCTTTTGGTTCACACACACACACACACACACACCGACAGAAAAAGAGTTTAAAGAGCAGGGTCGACAAGGAGCTTGTAGAGGTCAGTGAGGTACTGAGGGGAATTTTAGTAATCGAGTCATGCACCATTGAAATGACATCTGCGATCCATTAATGTGCTCACAAGGGAAGTACTTCATGATGATTAATCAACATATAATGATTAATAGATGTGTTTATTTTTTATGCAGTTTAATTAAATGCACAATTACATGACATTTTATTTGACAATAATGTGCCAATAAGATTATTTCTTATAATTTCACTAGTGGCATTAATAGTTGGTTTGATCCACCACTTGAGTCCAGACTAAAATATCTAACTGATGTATGGTTTGTTATGAAATTTGGTGCAGTCTCTTGCAAGACCATGACGTTGACATTTGTGGTTTTGGAATAACGTGTCTTAGCAACTACTAAATGGACTGTCGTGACATTTGGTGTGAACGTTCATGTCCAACTCAGGATAAACTGTGATAACTTAAGGTCAAAATATTAATCTGTGAAATACCTGCAAAACTACTGACATTCCCGTCAGCCTGAGCCATAATATCAGCATGCTCACACACTAAACTATGATGATTAACAAGGTAAACATTACACCTGAGAAACATCAGCATGTTTACATTGTTACTGCAGGCATGCTTATGTCAGCATTTGGCTCAAAGCACTACTGAGCTGCCAGCATGGCTGTAGCCTCTCAGTCTTGGTGTTTTTTGTCCACCACTTTTTTTTCCTGTTCACATTATCCAGTAAAAACAAAAAGGATAGCACACTGCATACTGCACTGTACCCTAAAATCCAAAATCAATTGCAGTAACGGAATGCAACCCCAAACCCTTGTTCGCCCCTTGCTGGAACATGATTCTCCCTCAGTTTGTACAAAGTGCTAGCACACTGCATGCACTTTTTGCATCTCAGTGGTGTTGAAATGTTTGTTTGTTTATTTGTTTGAAATGATGAGCAAGTATTACTGCTACCTCAGTAATACTTGTGTAGTTTTTTTTATTTAGCATTTTACATACCTGCAACAACCAGTTTCTCTTTTGGGGATCAATAACAGTTTATCTTACCTTATCTTGAGTTGAAGTCTTTTGCCTCACATGCTTATTTCATTCAACAGACATGCTGAGGAGACATCCAATCTGTCAGAGTATGAAGAGCGAGAGGACAGTCAGCAGACCCTACAGCAGGGCCCTCCAACTCCCTGTACAAATGTCAGTGAGTCAAATGGCTTGAGGGTAAAAGACTGGGAGCAGGAAGGAACTGCCATGTCAGCCCCACATGGGTTAGCCACTTACAGGGACACTTGGTGGAATTTATTATTAATCTGGTCCAAACTGTTACTGGTTGCCATCCAACTTGATGATAACTGAAAAAAGGCCAGATAATTGGTCCTAAGAATCAGAACTCACATGGATCCCTCATATTGTACCCAATTTCAGCCTGTGCATATGGCCAACACTTTGCCCTCATGAGGACAATATTGTTTGCCAATTTGAATCCCATACCCTCCTGATACCCAGCTAGTCTATGCTAGGGCCAACATGGACATGTTGGCTGATTGCTGACAATCCCTGATCCTAGCTTAAAACAGTGCAAACACTCACACAAAACTGATATCCAGAGATTTGTTACATAATATGTTACAGTCTCAAAACAAAACAAACTCCTAAATGTGGATCCTGAAAGTACAAAATATCTTTTGGTTGTTGGACATTACTGTGTTTGCTTTGTACTTTATATGAACAGCAGTTTTCTCAAAATCTATTACACATGTATTTTCTCAGATCAGCTAACTGGTCAATCCCCTGCCCACTCTCATTCTCATTTTACATGTAAAATAACCTTGGTGTGAAGTCTGGTGCCTTTTTGAGCTGTGGCTATCAAAAAAGCTGGCAATACTGCTTTGAGCTCTTTTTTCCCACGAGCTATCAGCTGTAAGTGTTTGCCAGTGACACTGGCTTTGTGAGTGTGAAATCCAATTCTATGGGCGTAGATGACTCAGAGAAAATTTGAAAAGATGTTGATTATATTGATTTTGACACCCTGCGCTTTACATCACACAGGGATAAGTCTCACAGATATCCCCGTCTTTGCAGATTGGACATAAGGCATTTCTGTATGTGACCAGGAGAAGACAGTGTCAGAGGCACAAGTCAGGAATAATGAGAAAGGCAACAGCACATGGGGTTGAGCTCCCTGACATTAGTTAACCGGGGTGTCAGAGTTTCAGGGCTGGAAAGTGTGAGGAGTAGAAAAGCTAAACATTTAGGGGAAAATTGGAATGTGGGAGAAATATTCAGGGTAAATTTGGTTAATAATCTAAGTAGTAGTAATAATAAAGAGTTAATAAAAAGTTTCATTGCATGAATATGGACATGAATATATGTATGAAACAGGACATAATAATTCAATACAAAAAAAGTTTTTTTCCCCCAACAATTTATTCATGAATTCATTAAAGTCATGGTCTGAAAATGTGCTGCGTGCAGCCACACAATGACTCAATGCCATTAGGTCAACTCTAATGGCAGAACCATTGCTTGACATATGCTGTATTTATGCAATATTCCACTATTATACTGCAGAACAAAAAAACTTCAAATGATTTGAAAGCTTCCTCCTAACTGTTATCTTCCCTCTCTGACTGGGACACTGATGGTGCTGAGCATGGAAAGTTGGAGAAACTTCAACGGTGAGTCATATTGCGTCATGGAGCAGCTGCTCACTGAACACTTATTATGAGCCATGTGGGCTGAAATTCACGTAATAGCTCATTGTAGCTGCCTGTCCATCACGCTCAGGTTACCTGTCAGCCACCATAAGTTAGTAATGGGCCGGCACTGGGATAATTGGCTCAATTTATTAACTTGATTAAACTGCCTCGAGATTAATTAAGTTTCCGAAGGGCTACTGGTGAGAGGTCCAACTAAAGGGAGACTCTTTGTCAGAATGTCACAGTGTCACCTACAAGGAACCCATAAGAGGTTCCACATGGTTCCCCAGCCTCCTGTATGTGCCCATGTAGCTGTCAGTTATCATTCATCTGCGCAGTTGTATCCTTTATATAGGCTAATGTGTGTTGCTTTACACACCCTGAAATATCTAAAAAGGGTAGTGAATAAATACTATTAAATTATGATACTGTAACTTACCCTAACCCTAACTCACTCTTTTCATCCAAAAAATGGCTAGTTTTACATTAATTTCATAATGTTGTAATCATATTGACAGATAGTTAATTGTATAATAACCTTTAAACAATCATATTATGGCACAGTTAATGTTTACCAGACAGCCATGTTTTGAAAAATACAGTTTTCCAATGAAAATGTGCAGGGACTGAATCTCTCATTTGATTGTCTGCTCAATAGCTTCCATGTTTGAAAAGAGTCGTTCAAATTTCCCTTTTAATTCCAGTTAACAGCTGCAGCTGTCGTGGCGCGCCGGCTGCTAGTGACATTATCAAACACCTTATGTTGTATCGATAAAATATCACTGCCTATGAAAAGCTGATATCCTCACACAGAGTTGCATACATGAGACTGCTTCCTCTAATAACCATGAGCACATTTGTAGCAAGCCACACTACTTCTTCTCACCACAGGGACCAATTTTGTTAATACCCCCTTCCCCATCTTTTTTAATTCGACACCATGTTTTCAACTGATGTGCATAAATCATCAAATACGCATGGAGACAAACTAATGGTACCTTAGGAAGTGCAGTGAAGGATTTACTTATGTCTACAGGATCTGTGTATTGCAGCTACTTTTGATCATCCTCTGTTTTGCAAATGCTTGGGTCCCCTTTGAAAATGTACAGTACAGTAATGGTAGGCCATGGATCAAAGGCCATATTTAGAAGGCAGAAGTAATGGACTAAGTTTAGACTTGTAGACAGCTCTGACCATGGGCAAGGTTAGGATGGTAAGTATAATCATTATCCACCATAAAATCACACTGGCAAGCAACAGCACATCTGAAACTGCAGTTCTATACAGGCTTTTTGTCTGGATCTGTTGGTATAGCACTGCCTCCATCTGTGTTAATGGTTGTACCTCTGTGTGATGTAGCAGCCAAGGACCACTACTGTAACATGATGATCATATGTTCTATCAACCAAGGGAAAACTGCAAATATAGGTTTTAAGTATGCTTGATCAAACTGACAGAACTTTCAGTGTGAAGCCTGTGACGATGGTGGCTTTACTTTAAAAACAGTACATCCACATTCAGAATTTGTCACGTTGTTGTGTTAGCTGTAAGCGATGCAATTTAACATTGCAGTGACTCACTTCTCCCTGGTCATTGATTACATCACACCACCTTTCTTCTTCTGACCTGAGCTCGTCACACAGTGAAGCCACAAAGTGGCCAGCTGTTGACTAATGTCACCACCCCCCACTGACCCGGGCTGATCTTCTCACCAGCTCGGTTGGGCTGGCTGCCCCCCATGTCCATTTATTTTACCAGAATTAAACTTTCTTGCTTAAAGAGCATAACATTCAAGGTGGTCTGTTTTCTTCTTTACAGGAGGGACGGACTCATAGGTGCTGTTCATGAAAACATTGCTGAGAGATATGAGATAAAAACATCTCAGTGTTGTTCCACTATGGTCTGGTGAGTTTTGGTTTCAAGGACACATATAAAAAGTGAGACTGAAAAATCCAACACTTTTGAGCTTCTTATATGACAACAGACAACTGTGTTATTTATTATGAATAATGTAAAGTGTTTAAGTGTAATTTGGTTTGTGTAATTTGCAAGTAAGGATACATTGTTCACATCCTTATCATGTAAAAAATGATATGAAGTATGGTTAGCTTAGCTTCTGGTTATCCTAGCTTACCGTGGGAAACTGCCAACCAGCATCTCTAAAGCTCGCCGATTAAAACTTTACATCTCATTTAGTTTAAAGCAGTATTTTACACATTCTCACTCCCAACTCATCACATATCACCGCTTGGTCAGTGGACCTTTGTATCTACATACATATGCACTCAGTATCCTGGGTGCATCTGTTGTTGACGTTCTGGGATGCCATGTATATTTACACCTGTTAATGTGCATTATTTCTTCTTAAAATACAATTCCCTTTACACAGGAAGTGTACAGTTTTTGCTCGTTAGATTTATGCAGTCTATTTTTTTTATAATAAACTTAACAACATTGGTAAAACACAGTACATTTACTTGTATTTCCTTGAGCAACAATGCACATGGTTAGGTTCAGAAAAAACCTAAACCTAAAAACCTATTGAATTTAGTATTTTTTATTGAGCATAAATATTGCATACTGAAGCACAGCGTGAATAGTTTAGTATGGCTGAAGCAAGATTGGCGTCAGGCTCTATCTCAATTTATTCATTGCCTGAAAATGATCTGTATGACAGACATTACAGGGAATGAATAGCAGACCCCCAAAACTGCAAGTCCCCCAACAGCTTGAGATGCAGAGCCTGACGCTGCCCAATTATGAGAATGGTGGAGCATCTACCATAGAATCAGCCTTGTCAGACTATGTAGCCTAAAAGGATAATTGGCAGCTACCCCTTTCCCAGCAATCCACCAGATACAACCGTAATGTGCTGCTGAACATTTATTGAAGCTGGATTACAGGGCATGAGCACTCATGATTTTTTGAGCCTGCAGAATTTCATTTTTGTTGAATCGAATATATTTGACGTAAGCCGCCGAAGACCATCGGCCCAGAGACTTAAGGGAGGGCGTGGGCACGAGCAGCGCTGCAGTTGTAGCTGCCCCAATTCGGAGGGAGTGAGCAGTGTACGCCGCTGGAAACAGCCCGCAACTCAAGCAGAGTTCACGTAGCCTTTTGGAAAACCAAGATCTGGTCATGGGCTGCTGCCATCCATGGTGAAAAGCGGGTCACTCGGAGCAGGAGCAGGTCAGGTTTTCAGGTAGCACAGCATGGAGGCGAAAGGACAGAAAGCAGAATTAATTTTTGCAATCACCACGGGCGTTCCTTTGTTCATCCGATCTGTCTTAGAATGTTTTAAATAAACAGTGAAATGATCAGATTCTAATATTAAATCAGAAAAACAGAGGTCATGCAGAGGGTTGAAAGAAAGAGACCGAGTGGTGAACTCCCCACACCTCATGAAACCATAAAACGCCATTAAAAGAACAGCCTCCAACATTTTGTTAACAGCAGGAGTGAACAGCCCAGATCTTAACTTTGAAATCATCCTGTGCACCAAGGAGATAGTGAGAGTTAAGCGTTTGTCATTGCCTGGAGGTTGCTCTTTTTTGAGGCCGTTGAGAAGCAGGCGAATGCTGGGCTACGTTAACAGGCTACAGACTGAAGGGTCTTGACAACGAAGATTAAACTGAATGCCGGCTATCATGGCTTTAATGGAGAGAGGCTGCAATTTACGGGACTCAAAAGAGTGGACAATAAATGCGCAAACAAAGGGAATATTGACAGGCAAGGATGGGCAAGCAAAACGAGCGCAGAAAGAAGGGAAAAACCACCAAGCAGAATCATAAGTTTTTAATGAGTTCTTTGATAGACCTTTCCTCATGTATTTGGCAGCAGAATTTAGCAGAGAGGGCAGAGGACCTTCGCATCCTAATCTAGAATGACTTGAGAGAACGGAGGGCAGGGCAGGCCACTGGACTTGGCGGTTGGACACAGGGTTTTGAATTTCTGAAATTTAAAACGAGAGAGAGCATCAGCTGCAGAGTTTCATGACCAGGAATATAGACAGCGCGCATTAAAAAGTTACCTGTCACGCATGTCCAGGTAAGGCGTCTGAGTAGACGGTTAATTGTGGGTGTCTTAGAGCGCCCTTTGTTAATCATGTTAACAGTAGTTTCATTATCACACAAGACAACAATCTGTTTCTGAGACCATTTGCTGCCCCACAATAAGGAAGCCACCACAGTTGGGTACAGTTCAAATAATGCTGTTGATTGCAGTCTGACGGTAAATTGAGCATTTCCTCAGGCCAAGCTGCAGAAAACCATTCGCCCTTGAAGAACCCCCCAAAACCGTCAGAAGGAGCGGCATCTGTGAAGAACTCTATCGAAGCAGAAGTTTCTGATGAGTTATTATAAAAAAAAAGAAATGCCGTTCCACTGATCTAAAAAGAAGGACCAAAACCGGATATCAGACAGGCACCCATGATCTGATATTATCATATCCTGAAGATTTTTAACCGTTTTTTGACAGGTCAAGTAATCGGGACACAAACACACGCCCTTGAGGGATAATTCTCATGCAAAATGAAGATGGCCCAACAGAGAGAGAAGATCCCTTTTTGAAACTGAAGCGGCTGAGGTTGGAAAATGGACCTATCATGAACCCTTTCTTAATCTCCTTCTTGTGCAGCTCATCTACAACCTTAGGCTCCTTAAACGCTGATTGCAGATTTTGCACACATGAGAAGTCTTAGGAAGCCAACAAAGGCCAGCTAAAAACCCCTGAACAGTCCAGTTATTAAATAATTGACAAAGATCTGATGGGATGATTTCTGAGAGCCTTGGAGAGAGCCGGAACAATCACAGGTGTGGAGGGATGAGCTTGAACAGAATTTATTTCTCTGATTTTGCAGGACGCACCCGTCTTGGGCACACAGATCTCGGGTGGCTGTCTGCGCACCAGCTGCAAATATGCAAATATTTACAATTGCGGTAAGTACCGACATTTTCGTTAAAGTTGATAGATATAGGAATATTATTGCCAGGTAAATAAGGCACCTGAGTTTTGCGTGCGGGACCCGTAGCTTGGAGCCGAGGAGTATTGGCCTGAAACACAGTCTTAGGACAAAGAGTGGGGCTGTGGCTAAATGAACCGCAGATAGAGCATGATAAGGCTTGATGTCCGGTGAAGTGTCTGCTTATTAAAGCTAGATCTACGACTGACCAGTCTATCTGTTGATTAAATTTCTGGATGTACATAGCAGATTTAGATGTAAAACTCTTGTGGTACTCGTAGAAAAGAGTCCCTCCGTATGACATAGCCAAATCAGAAATAATAGCAAGGTACGTGTCCAGCTCTTGTCTGCGTTCAGGAAAGACTTCAAAAATGGTGTCTCTAAAGACGCCGAAAGCCACATTGAACTCGGCTAGTGTCAGTGATTTTGACAGTCTGGGGTCATTATCCTTTAAAAAGACAGAGAAGTCGCCGCAGTCCACCATCCGTTTATCTGATGTGTCAGAAGCACAAATCAAAATCTTGACCAGATTATCGTCCTGCCCTAATAAAACAGCAACATAGAGCAATCAGATAAAATGCTAATATGGCAATAAAAAGAGAAAAGAAAAACAAGACTGAGCTGCATACCTGCGATAATCTGGTTCCTGAGAGCATCAGGAATAGCCCCAGCTGGGGACAGAAACGGCACACCTGTACTTGGCGCAGGAACTGCAGTTCCCAGAGTTCTGCGGGGCAAGGACGGGGGCTCGGCCGATGACGTCGAGGGTTCCCCGCACGGAGGGAGAGCGGAAGTAGAGCCTACTGCGGTGGATTGAAGCACAACAAGTCGGTTATTCATGCTGTTTAAGGAGGATTTAATATCGGACAGAGCCGACAGCAATTCATCATTCGGCTGAACGCACGCCTGAGTGGAAGACAATTTCCCCTTCTTCCGGGGAGTGTATGTAGACTTCGCTGCGCGTTTTTTGGCAGGGGCTTTCCCCTTCTTGCTTTTCGTGGAGGGGCCCTCTGGCTCTGGATCTTCAATCGCACCGGGAACGTGCTCTACAAGAAACTCGAACAGTTCTTCATGACTGAGGCCACTTGGAGCGGAGACGCCGCTGGCGTACAGAGTCTCGAGGATCTGAGTCGTGGGCCAATCGCTCAGTTGCTTGAGAACCAGGCGAGAGCTGCGCCGAGGAGCTGCGGAAAGGGCTCCCTGATCCCCAGAAGGAGAAGACGCTTCGTTGTCGGTGTCTGGGATTTCCAACAACCCACCTTAGCTTCCTGACTCCGATGAAACGGAGGACATGATGGTGAGGATCAAAGGGCCCCAGTAACGTCAAGATGAAGAGCTTCATAAGACGCAGGCAGCGGACACAGCGGATCAGCAGCACAAACAGCAGCAGAGGAGCAGAACACACAGAATCAGCAACAGAAATGGCAGTGGCAGCAGCGGCAGCAGCGAGAGCAGCAGAACACAGCAGGATCACCAGCAGAGCAGCAGAGGCAGCAGCAGCAGCGAGAGCAGCAGAACACAGCAGGATCAACAGCAGAGCAGCAGAGGCAGCAGCAGCAGTGAGAGCAGCAGAACACAGCAGGATCAACAGCAGGATCAGCAGCAGAAACAGCGCAGAGCAGCAGAGCAGCAGTAGCACCATGCAGCATGCAGCAGCAGAGTAGCAAGGAATGATCAGGTAAGCACAGGGGGTTTAAATAGCCCGCTCTATCAGCTGAGGAGAGCATGTGACTGATCAGCTGATCAGGATTGGCGCACTTGAGTTGTCTGCCTGAACTAGCTCCGCAGGCTTCGCATCATTAAGTGTATCTTTTATGTATGCTCACCGTCAATAAAGGGCTATCTTTTTTGGAAAGTACTAAGCATTCATTCCTTCATTTCCGTAACTGCTTATCCTCTTGAGGCTTGTGGGGGGGCTGGAGCCTGTCCCACCTGACACTGGACGAGAGGCAGGGTACACCCTGGACAGGTTGCCAGACTATTGCAGGGCTGAAACCTAGAGACAGACAGCCATTCATGCTTACATTCACACCTACGGCCAATTTAGAGTCACCAGTTAACCTAACTTGCCTGTCTTTGGACTGTGGGAGGAAGCCGGAGTACCCAGAGAAAACCCACACTGCCACAGGGAGAACGTGCAAACTCTGAAATTTCCTTTATTTTTGGAGTCTGCATTCACTGGAGGCATGCAAAAAAACAAAGTCTTTCTTCAAAAAGTCAGTGTAACACAGGGTTCGTAATTGATGCACAAGTCAGGTGGTGAAGCATTCCTTTAAGGCTAGCTGACTCCCTCTGTTTCCAGTCAAGCTAAGCTAATCACCTGTGTGCTACAGCCTCATATTCAAGGGATAAAGTGTTAAACAAATAATACTTTTTTCCCCCACAATGCCGTACTAGACCTTAAAGAGCCCTGTATGTTATCATTGGCAGCTACTCAGCCTTTCTTTGTATAACCTTTCTTCTCCTGATGAGTTCTAGTTGTATAACCTTGAGGGCACCTTGATAGTAGGTATTATAAAAGCCACTATGAGGGAGATCTGTACTTCTCATCCCACCTCTGGATTTTCCATCTTGAGTGTCAACCTCTAGGCTGGAGCTGCTCATGTACCGCCATCCTCACCTCAAGGGGATAGCACCTTAAATGGTTAATAAGCACATTTCAGGCACAGCTGAATAAAAAATGACAGTGCAAAGTCAGATGACCATTAAATCAAATTAAATAATATTACATAACTAAATAAGGTGTGGAAAGAATTGCACCGTGACAGGGTTTTGGTAATGGTAATTATCTGCAGTTGGATAATAGTACTTTTATTCATTTTAATGATACAGTCCTCCCTTTTATGAGCACGTTTTCACTGGGTCTTAGATAAGTTAATTGAAATATAGTGCTGCAGTGATAGCAGCTCTCAGAATTGAAAAATAACCATTCTTGGACATTTGTCAATTATGGCAGGTTTACAACCAGGTCATGTGAAGCATGATAAACTGCAGCGTGTCTTTTATATTTATCAGTACTTCTATTAAGTTCTCGGATAAGAAATTTAAGGTCACCGAGAATGGCTGCTGGTGACAGATGCATTAATAAATGTGCCTCCTCTTTCTGGCTTCTGTGACTCCTCATAACTAAACTCTTATGAAACCTGCATTATGAAAGCTAACTTTAATTTTTAACTGTGTTTAAGCTGATAAACACCTTTAATAGATTTAATCAACCGAGCTTGATATCTTGATCAAGATTTACAGTTAACTGTCCCTGATAGATAGATATCATGAATGCGGAGAGAAACATAGCATGAAACTCAGAAATATCTGGAGCTTTCACTGCTGCTTAATAAGTAACTGATTTTCATATTTTTGCATATTTGGATGAATGCTTTTTTTTTTTTTTTATGTCACCTTCAAATGGAGCCATCAGAGTTTAACTTTGATGAAAGCCTTTTGTGGAATTGTCAGCTGGAGCCAGAGCTCCTGCAGAGTTTACACAAGGTGGCTGAGATTGGACTTCAGAGTGCTGAGGAAAAAAAAAAAAAGATGAGCGACACAGGCACAGTTAAGGAGACAGTTTCATCTGATCTGTGTATTTTTTTTTTCTCTAAGTTTCTTTTCCTGCACAGTTGCTCTCTGTGTCTCTCCAGGTCCGAACGCTGGCAGCTGGTGTAGCAAAATGGACAGAACCGCGGAAAATCTCAAATAAAAATGACAAATTTTTCTTCTTCCGGGCTCCCTGTAGACACTGTCATATGCTGCTGCAGTACATGAAAGCCTGCCAATCACTCACCACATCGGTGTAAATGCCACGGTGGAAAATATGATAAATATTTCTTCAAAAACACCCACAAGTTGCCTCTCCATGATTCGGCATGACATTTTAATCATGTAAATTGTACAAATCAACTGCTATAAAAGTAAAGTTGGCAAATCCAGATAAAGAAAAGTTGTCAGAAAAAGACTAAATATGCCATCATTTGAAAAAGCAGCTGTAGAACAAGACCTGCACCAATGGCAAAACCTAAATTATGACTGCTGTAATACTGCAGTTGTGTGCAAAAAGAGAAACTAAATCCAAGTGCTAAAAGATGATAATGAGATGCTTGTTTAAATTCACATAAACATCATAAGCTTTTAGCTGACACTATTATTCAGAGTGACTTGCAGTACAATGAGTTAAATTAGCTTAAAATGTCTCCATCTCCAACATCACAGACAGTAAAGAATAAGAGGGGTCAAAGGTCACAGTCACACTGATAATAAGGTAACAAAGCATTACTGTGATCATGAATAATCACTTAGTTTGTTGTCCCGCTTCCACACTCACGCGCATGCCAACACACACACATAGCTTCAACTTTTTGAAGTGTAATGTATGAAAATTACTTTCTACACGATAGCGAGCAGCACCCTTCCCACACCCCTTATCTCTGACTGGGTTTTGTTTATCTGCCTCCTCACCGTTGCTCTCCATTTATCAGCTGCTCTGGCATTCCTGTTAAAGCATCCCCGTGGCTTGTCTCTTGGACAATGATGGACACAGGTGGTCAGAGAAAGTGTCCACATGGCTGAGACCAGAGCACTGTCCCGGGGCTCTGGCAGTGGCCTTGAAGGCTTATCATCTCTCCACAGAAGTGCTCTTTCATGCTTTTGATCTCGTGTAAATTAGTTTCTCTGGCTTTTCTGTTAAAGCAATTTTCCTCCCCGCCCCGTCACAGAAAATCCCAATGGCGATGGGTATGATCAGAAACTTATGGGAGTGTCATTTCTGCTGCCCTCACGTCTGCGGCTGTGACCTTGATTGACAATCTTAAGGAGGATAGTTCAGGAGATGAAAAGACATCGGGACCACTTACAAGGAAGTAACAGTGGAGGGGAATACAATTAGCTCACAACACAAAGAGAGCTGGCATCAAGAGGTCACAACTCACCACTATTTATTTATCTATTTGGATTTGAAGCTTGAAACATTTTCATCCTGGATTAATGTAATGAATATAAATTAAATAAAAAATATGTCACTGAAATATACAGAAGATAAACATCAGTTACATAAATTACACTTGCATAAGTGTATAATAGAATGTGTTCTTCGGCAAATATAGTAAAGCCGTAGATATATATATATATATATATATATATATATATATATATATATATATATATATATATATGCAAAAAGCAATGCAATACCACAGTATTTAACAAAAAGCCATTTGCATGAAGCACATCTCCGTCCTTTCTATCAGGAAAAAGAGTTCTTTCATATGTGGCCACTCCAGTAAAGTGACAGCACAATAACAGACCTTCATTATTGTACCATCCTTTAAGAAATCAGTGAAGGAGTTTAATCTTGTAGAGTCCAAGTAACTCTTAGAACAAACCAATATGTGCAATCAGAGATCGGCTGACCAGCAAGTGCCTGAATATAATCATGAAAATAACACTAAAATAACACTGTTTGATAAAACTTGAATTGTTGCAGTAGTTCCAGCCTCCAAAGCAACAGGGAGCCGTTTTACACTAAGAATTGTGTCTGACATACTCTACTGAAAGATTTTGTATTTATATTGTCTTCAAACTCTGTTTCTTTAGTTTTATTTTTGTTTTATTAATGAAATTGTACGTCTACACTTATGCATAAATGAAACAGGTGATATCCATACCTACAGTGCTGACGGTCTGTTGTCATCCCCAGGGCTTCATGTACTGCTGCTATGTCACGCCCCCCAGCATGTGTTACAGAGCCAAAGGCACCCTGTAGCATCTTTATCAGACCCACCAGGCTCTCGGCTAATTATAAACCAATCCATGGCCATACTGGACACTGGGAGCAACTGATGTAATGCAGAGTGTGAACGTCCATGAAAGTCCATGTAGGGCGGGACTCAGATGGGTCAAACAAAACCAGACTTTTATCCAGGAGACAACAACAATCACCACCTTTAGATAGACATGGAAAGTCTACGACCAAATGGTGATATGTAACAAAGTCAGAGTGAGAATGTTTGGTGTTTACCTAAATTATCAAGACTGATACCTGCATTACTGATATCATTTTCTTTTTTTTAATATACTATTATTGAAGGATCGATAGTGAATATATTAATGGTGTCTCGCACTTTAAGGGCACGTAAACATTTGTGCATACGTGTTTTGCTCCGCTGTGCTTTTGAGTAAATGCACATAACAGTCACCTCATTAGTTAACAATGAACATTTGTTTACCATTTAAAATCTCCATTGTGCTTTAACAGGCATGTGATTAAGTAATTAAAAGAAAATAGTCAAAAAGAATTGCTTAATATTTGGAAAATCACTCAGAGGCAATGCAATTATATTAAGAACTGTACCCTATTAATAATGCAATCATCTCATGACACATTGCTCCCGTCTGCATAATACCACATTGGTCACAGTTAGTAATAAAACTATCTGTATTGATAATAACATAATAGTTTTCCTAAATTATAAACATAAACCATGCAGATAAATCACATGTGGAATAGTTTTATAAGCTCAATCAAAACAAGCACACATCATCAACTAAGTGCTACAAAGCTTAGTTAGTTTGACAGAAGTTAGGCTACGTTTTGCTGCATTTGCTGTCCATATTGGGTTTAATGGGGGACAAGAAACCTGGAAAAGATTGACAGACTGACACAGTTACCTTTAGGCGACTGGTAATTGTCAGTGTCCAGAGGAGATAATCAAACCCATTTCTGTCTGCTGCTGTAATGAAAAGCATATCTTTTCCAAGATCCTTCAGGTGTGCCTCATTGTGCTTTATTGCACGGGGAGAAAAGTTTTTGTGTGATCCTCAGGAGTAACTTTAATTTCTCCATGATGAGCCCTCGCTGCACTGATGTGAAAAAGAGACTAGATATTTAACTGTTCCGCCTCTGTGCCTCCTCCCTCCAGGCCAAAAGTATTATCTCCTATTCATTATTTGGCTTGTCATCATATGAGTTACCAGACAAGAGAGCCACTTCCAATAATATGAATCAGTTTGCAAAACTTGAGTCACAGTATCAATAAACTTCAGCCAAAGTCGGCCAGCCAGAGCTGCTCTCCCAACAATGTGTGATTGGAAAAAGGAAAAGGGGTTTACCATAGGGATTGGGCATGATGTATAGCAGGAGGGATAATGCTTATTGGTTGTGGCCAACGTGAGGAAAGGAGCCCATCTCCCTCTGCTGAGGAGTGTCACATGGAATTTGTTTCCATTTGTGCAAGGCAGCGAATCAGTCAATTTCATCTCTGTTTCCCTTTTCTCCTCTATGCATCCCAATGAGCTTAACACAATATTAAAATATGGCACACAGCTGATGAGAAAAAATGAGCATAATGCCTATCGGAGCTGCTGCCTCTACTGTCTGTCCCTGTTTCCTGCATCCACGGACGAGCTGCATTGATTCTGACTGCTAAAATTTTAGTAAAAGCAGAAACGCATCTACAGTATGGTGCATTAACAGTCCACACATATACACACACACACACACACACACACACACACACACACATAGACATAGACACACAGGGCAAAACAGATGCATTTAATATGCTTTTCTGAAAGGTCAAGTGTTCAAAGGAAATTGCCTCGTCCAACTTATTGGAGAATGTAATGAGATGGAATTGTTTATGGCTCAACTAAACACTTGTCACAATTGATGCTTTTTCCCTGGTTATTCTAATGCATAACAGAAAATGAGAAATCACTTCAGGCTCCTTTAATATGCTCCTGGTCACTACATTCTTTGATTCCGGCTGTGACAGAGATCTCTGTAAAGCCTGTATACACACTCTGTGATTGGAGCCCGGCAGTGTAATTGGTCACAGTCACAGACATGTTGCAGGTGTACAGATAATTCCCATAGAGCATGCCAGAGCTTAGCTTCCCTCGTTGCTATGCCACTTTGTGTGGTAACCAGGGAGCTTGTTAGCAAACTGAAGTACGGGAGGTGGACAACATAGCAAAAGGTGTTCAATATTATACAATCCAATACAATAGGTCTGCAATATCCACTCTTTGTGAAGCTTATAATGTGTCACAGAGGTGTTGCATCAGCTCTGCAGTACATATATTTCTGAGGCAATTGTGTTTTATTGTTGTATGGGGTTGAATTATATTGTATTTAAACTGTCCTTGCCAGGAAGAAGATACCTGTCATATATTCAAATGAATAAAATGAACCATGTTTCCCTGAAAAGTCATCATTTATGTAACCTATCTATCGACTAAATTCTGCATTATTGTGGCTGACATGGACACACCGATCTTTTTATTTTTTTTTTTAAACTGAAACAGACACTAAAAATGTCTGTAATATTACAGGGTGATGCACGGTAGCATAAGTCGAGCATAAGTCATAATTTGCCTAAAAACATGCTGGTTTCACTTCAGAAAAATGTCCCAGTTTTCATCCCATTTTACCTGAATACATTAAAGACTCACTCAAAAGCCTTTTCCCATAAAAATTAAAGTGTATTGTGAAAATATTTTGAGTAAAATTCAAACACTTACTAAAATGCAGCATCCTACATCCATTTTTGCTCTAAACCTTATTGTTTTAGCTGCAGTACTCTTACCAATAAGAGAGTTTAAACATGCCACGTGGCCAGTTAATTACCTTGCAAGTTCTGGGACAAGTGCTTTTTTTAAATCTTTGCTGCATCCTTGTTATCTCAGACCAGTCAAAATGATTGTTTCATTTGTAGAAACAATGCACTAACAAGTTTGGATGCTAATATTTGAAGAGCTGAAGATGTAGAACATCATTTGTCTCATTTCACCTGATGTCAGAAATTTCCTGCCCTCACCCTATATAAGCAATCATTTCATCACATTTGACCCCTGAACAAGAACATCTTGGCAATTTGCCCCTCCCGTCTGTATGACGCTTCTGTAGTACAAGCAAATGACTGCACAGCGGGGTGTTGGATGCAATTTTGAGTGAAGGTCAGTCGTGAGTGGTTGGGCATTGAAAGCAACTGACTTTGCCACTGAGGTCCACTGTTTACATCCAATCTCCTCCCAACAGCTTTAGCTGCCTTAACGTTAAAGGGGAAGTCCGCTTATTTTACATATAAAAGTCAGTTTTGAAGAGTACTACTGCGTATGTGAACAAAGTTGTATGGAGACCAGACCTCTGTAGCCCACTCCTTACTGTATCTGCTTGATGCTAGCACCTCAAGGCTACATTAGCTGCTGCTAGCATAATACACCCGAATCCCCAACTCAGCTGTCTGCAGTTACGTTACATTTGGGGTAATGTAGGTACCAGGTTTTACCAAGAAAGAGGAATGCATGGAATGAAAAGACAGTATCTCTGGCTGTAGAGGCAAAGGGCTGAAAAAGTGGTAGACTTTTAATTAGGCAGCGGATCATAACATGTCATATGTATTCTAAAAGGCACTGATAAACAGCCTTATTCTTATCAAAAGGGATGCTGCAGCAAAATACTCTGTTCACACGCATTGCTCATATGTTTTCCTTTGAAAAGTAATGCACCAAAATGTGTCCATATCCCTCATAAGTGTGAGTCAGTGATTGCTGCACATCCCACGTTTCTTAGAAGACTGCAATCACATGACTAATGCACTGACAGGAGTAGAATTCTCAAAGGGTAGAATGAGGAGGCACGTTGGGGTGGTGGATCACACCCCAGGGGACCGGTGTTCAGAATCATGTGAGCTTTGAGTGAACTCTGAGTCATTTTAAGGTACGTCAACACCATGTTTCTGTTCCTAAACCTAACCACAGTAACTTTACTTGCCCAAAAGACAACCAGCAATGTTTCTTTTCCTAAAGCGAAGCATGGTAACTTCACTTACTTAAACCTAACCTCTGTAATCGTATGTTAATTATACGACTTTCTGTTAGGTACATACCATAACTCATGAGGCACTAATATCAAGAATATCATATCAACTGTTGTGTGTGCTATTTTTGTACGATGTTACTATGCTTGATGACATGTCTCTTGAATCCGTTCTGAAGTCACGTCTGAGGCTGTACTTTGTGAAGTTGTTGTATCAGATTTCATGATATTGTACATTTGTTCCTGCTATTGTGTCCAATTATTACTTTGAAGATACTTTTAAGCAAGCCACCTGCATTGCTTTCATCTCAAGCCACTGGGGAGTTCAGATTTTAAGCTTGCATTTTCCGTAGACCTTTATCTGCGACACACAAAAGCTAATCTACCTGCACAACGAAAACTCTGTTCTGATGTTATACTGTAATTGGTATCACTGAAGTCTGTGTTACTGCAATGTCTGTTACACTGATATTAGAAAGACAAAGCAAATTAGGGAAGAGCAAAAGAGGAGCAGAGCGACACGTTACATAAAAGTGACACAGAGGATTTGTTCCAGGAGACTTCATCCAATCCAATCAAGTGGGCTTTTCTGGATGAGTTCTCAAGCGATTCTTGCATCTCTCAGGAGAAAGCACTCAAGTTAACCTGTCCTTCATTAATGAGGAAATGAGCTTTCTTTTTTTGTTGATATTCTGCAGGATTGCAGTAGCTTTTACTGCCCACACAGACAGACTTACAACAACAGCACCGACTAAGTGGTTTTAATAGAACATAGGAGAGAGGTGATCATCATGTGTCATGATGTCATGCCATTGTTCGTGCTCAGAGAAGATTGAAAAGTTGACTGTGTTAGTCATCCCTTGCAGAGATCCCTCAATCTGAGCATGCCAAAACAAAAATAGCTCAAATTTCAGACACAGATGTTTGGTGCAGATATTTCACAAGGTTTCATGTTATTCAGGTGGGAAAGAGATAGGGCTGACCCAAAAAATTCGAAGCTTCGGAGCTTCAAAGCTTTCTCGCTGTTCTTAATTCTAGTGTTGGAAGAAGCCACATTTTTTTTTTTAAATCAAAATATTTTTTCTGCCTAACATTTCCCATATAAGAAAAAACTGAATTTACAAATGAAAATGGACCAATAGGTGCTAACTTTACAGTTACAGCATGACATTGCTTAAATCACTTTACTTGACGGTATCTACATAACTAAGACATGACACTGTCATGAACTTGTCATAAACATTATGTACATGTCATAAACGTTTATAACTGCTGTCATTAAGAGTCATTCAGTTTTTGTAATGACAAGTTGCCATTGTTTGGGTTGTCTTGATTATGACAACTTGACATTAATTAAAGTGGCATTACCAGAAGTTGTCTTTGTCATGACAAGTGGACATTACATTTGTTTGGGATGTCCTGGGATGTCCTCATAATGACAACTTGACATTAACATAAAGACATCATCCTGGTTAATGTCAAGTTGTCATTATGAGGACATCCCAGGACATCCAACCCCAAACATCCCAGGACATCAACCCAAACAATGTCAACTTGTCATTACAAAAACTGAATGACTCTTAATGACAGCAGTTATGAACTTCTATGGACATGGACATAATGTTCATGACAGGTTCATGACTGTGTCATGTCACTCTTTTGCAGATACCTTCAAGTAAAGTGTTACCAAATCGGTATATGCTTGTTAGAAAACTACTATGTGTAGCTTCTTGTTGGAAACGTAAGAAAAAAAGAAGAATGATTTAATCAGTGAAATTTATAACAACGTGCTTGAAATTCTCCTGGAAAGTCGGACATTGAACTTAAATTGCAGCCCAGAGAGCAGCTAAAATGAAACTTGATTTGACGAACATAACCAGGGTCTTTTATTCTTTGCCATGTACTTAACAGAAACCTTTGTTTTATAATAGCATTAGGCTTTCAAGTACCATATGGAGTGCTGTGTTTTCACATGTTGATGTGAAGCTCTTATCCTTCAGTTTTGTTTTTGTTTTTTTATTTTTCTTACTACTAGCTACCATTTGTAAAAACAGTAAAAAAAAAAATTAAAACTAAAAGGGGTAAAGTTTATCTTAGACCTACACTGTGAGCTATGGGGTCATCCCTATGTTTCCAGGGTTCTCTGTTTCCCGGGTTCTATGTTCCCCATTTAACCCCATTTAACCCTGCAAAAAAGCAGCAGAACCCGGGAAAACATAGAACCTTTTTTGTGTAAGCAGGGAACATAGAAGCTTTTTTGCAGGGTTAAATGGGGAACATAGAACCCGGGAAACAGAGAACTCTGGAAACATAGATATGCTCCCTCATTGTTAGTGTGGTTCTTTTAAAGCAGGTCATGTTTCCTCTTTTATTTCCCTTTTTTATCACCATATGTGTTTGAGTTTTGGTTTATCTCCCTGAGTTACAAAACAACCTTAATACTGTACATTTTCTGATTCAAGCTGACAGTCAGTGTTGTCTTTTTAGACTATCACCATGATTGTTCCCTAAACTTAAGTCTGTGTTTATTATTGTAACCATGATAATAACCAAACCTTAACAAAGCAATTATTCTAAGCCAAACAATGATCATTTTCTCATCCTACCCAAGTCATGTTTGTGCCTAAACCTTAGAAAACAGTCACATCCTTAAACATATTTTTTTTCTTCTCAGTTTTGAAGGGCACAGACAAATGATATCATCGTACATGTAGAGAGGTCTGATCAGAAAATGCCACTATGTGCTGTTTTAGAGGCCATAGACAAACAACATGTAAACAACCACTGACAATTTGTGAATAATCATGGTTCTTGTCTCAATTATTCCACGTGTTATACCTTCGACTAAAGTGAGAGGAAACACTGCGCACCATCTTGATGATTCTGAGTGTTTGTCAGGGAGACATAGCAGGAGCATATTGTTTCACACTTTGCTCCACACTGCAACCAGTGGTGAGCAACAAATTGAACAAACCACAGAACTTACAGCAGTCTCATTCTTATGATAATAGGAATAATGAAGTATTCAGTATGTTGGAGAATGCGGTTGGGACTGAAAGTGCTTTTGTAAAAGTTACCAGTGGATTCAGTGTTCAGTTCAGATTCTCTGGTACTGTTTTATTTGGATCAGCTGTGTAGGTGTTACTGACAGAGCACCTCTGCTGACTCACTGACTCTCTGAATTCCTATTCAGTGAATTCACTTGTGATAAAACGATCTCAGCACTCACAACTCATGGCTATATATTATATGCTACTATATCAGTTTCTTCAAGCATTCCCCAGAGGCCGATTGTTTGATTATATTTTCCTTTCAGTCTCCACGAAGGCTACATTTTCTAAAACCACACTATGAAAAACAAATTTGGTTTGTTAAGACCAGCTATGATATACAGTCTATAAACATATAATGATGCTTTGGACAAACATCTTCCAAATGTCATAAATCAGGCACAAAATGCAACTATACGTATATAATACAGTGCTACGTAATTACCAGCTAAAGATTTAATGTGTCAGTTGTCTCTAGATTGTCTTATTGGCTATATTAAATTAAAGGGTGTTTTCAGGTTCTTTTTGCATGTTTAAACCTATCTTACTATTTAATGATGGAAACTCTGTCTGTGGGCGTGTGTGTGGATGTGTTGGTTCCACGTTTTTCTCCTCACTGACTTGGTCAATCCATGTGAAATTTGGCACAGTGGTAGAGGGTCATGGGAGGATGCGAATGAAGCAATATTACATCAATTGGCCAAAGGGGGGCGCTATAGCAACCAATTGAAAATTGCAAACTTTGAATGGGCATATCTCATGCCCCGTATGTCGTAGAGAAATGAAACTTTGCACAGAGATGCCTCTCCTCACGAGGAACAAATTTGCCTCAAGAACCCATAACTTCCGGTTATGTAGATTTACCGCCATTTTTAATTTTTTGAAAAATACTTCAAATCGATCTCTTCCTAGGAAGTTTGACCGATCTGCATGAAACTGAGTGAACATAATCTAGGGACCAATATCTAAAGTTCCCTCTCGGCAAAAGTTGGAAAACTTACTAAAACTGAGCTTCTAAAGGTGTATAACATCTCAAGGGTTTCACCGATCACCACTCAACTTTGTAGGCAAATGACCACACATAATCTGAGGGGACCCCTCCATTATTGACCCCATCAAACAAAATGGGGGCGCTAGAGAGCTAAATTCCTAAACATAATCACAGAAACTGTCAGTGTGTCATTCTGTCAGTCAGTCAGTCATTCTGTCAGTGCGCCCCACTCTTAAGTCAATATAACATAAACACTTTAACTATCTGCCTTTCAACGTGCTACCTCAACTACTAATGTACAGTTTTAGCCCACTAACTATCCCAATAGTACTACTGTACTTTCAATAAAGCAATTATACTATGATATGATGGCGTCGAGCCGGGCCAGTTTCGGCTTCAAGTCCCTCGGGTCATTTCGGTTTCGGGTTGAATTTTTGGGCCCGTTGAGAAGTCTAGTGCTATCAAATACACAAAAACTCTGTCTGAATACATTGCTCTTCTTAATGGGTTCAGTTGACTATTCAGTCTGCAACGCCCTATGACCTGTATCCCAAGCACACACCATGTGAAACTGTACATGGGGAACTGTGCACTCAATGGGTATGGACTAGTTTATACTGTATGTATTTCACATATTCAAACTTAACTACAGAAAATCGAAAGCATTCTTTTTTCTCAATGTACTTCTTCCAGTCAGCCACTGATTAATGATAATGGACTGTAACAGCACTGACTTTATTTTATGGTTCAAATTCTAAATAACTAATAGATTTATGGACATTTAGTAGTTTGGGTATGAAGGACATTCCTGTATTAAAGCTCACTAGACTGGCTCTTCAGAGTGAAACTGTAGGGGCACAAATAGGGCCAGATAAATAACCGTATCATAATAAGGCCAATTTACTTCCTTAAATACAATACTTAGTTATAATAACATGCACACTAAGTGGCATGCTGCCTATGGCCAAGAATTCACAATAAGACAAAAACAACATGTTCAGTTCAGCAGTTTGCAGACTTGCAGGCAAAGAGTTACCCAATCCCCCCAAACAATGCTCGGCTGGGAGTTTGGTTTTGTGGCTGCATTTGCAACTGGAAGCCATGAGACACCCTGGGACCCAAAAAGAGTTTTTGCCCGACAGACTACAGAAAAGGCTGAAAAGCTGAAATTAAAATTCTCCTGAGCACCACACACATTCAAATATTACATAGATGTATCACAGTTTGAACCATGAGGTCCAAAAGCCACCACGAGTCTCATCAAGACTGTTATATATTATTCTAGTGTCATTCATGTGTGCAGGGAGTCAGCCAGAGTGAGACACTAATACGCATGCATTATGAGTACCAAAGGCAAGAAGCAGCAGAGAGTTTTTCTAAAAACTCTTCTTTACAGAAATCAGCTTTCAGTGGTAAAAGGGCCAACGGGTTTGAATGTACTATCTATTGAAAACAATGTTGTGTGAAAATGTCTCAATCTAAAAGGTGATTTTTATAGAAAATCTAGAATATTTGTTTTAATTTGTGTGGGTTGCTCAGGAAATGTTCTTTAACTTTTGTAATGGATGTCCACAGCAAAAAAAATCTTTTTGGGCATAAAGTGTTGGACATGCAGGTTTGACTGCGTCCAGCTCTGCTCCTCGGGGCTTGCTGTAGGCTACACATTCTGGCAGCCGAACTACATCTCCTCTGGCCTTGGCCAACAACAACTGGGTAGAGCTGAGTACACTGTTAGAGTGATAGTAAGGATTCGATATGACTGATTTAATGCTGATTTTATGCTAATGTGTGATGAATTAGCAAGCTAACAGAGAGATACACTAGGTTGTTGACATATCAAACTATCTAAAGTGAATGTAGCTATAGTAGCTTATCTGCAGATGCATATTTTGTAGTGTCAAAGTACAAGTTTACTTTATACTGAAATAATTAAATTCTAGCATACATGATCTGCTCACCACCAAACAGCAGACACAAACAACAAACAGGGGTGTAGTTGACTCACTGCCAGGTCACCGCTCTTGCTCCTCGCGACCAGCTGGCTTGGACTGAACAACTCCAGTGGACACGCCTCGGGTGCCATTCCGTCGTACCAGTCGGCCAGCTCACTCTTCGTTGTGGTTATTCAGGGTAAATGTGTATTTACGTGAATAATTTGTGGTGGCGTGTCAAATGCTTTCTCAGTCTCTTTTGTCTTCAGAATGTCTTGCCTCTGGCGTCTCCTTCGTGGCGAGCCCATTCAGCTCAAAGGTCTCTCCAGCTCTGCCTCCAGGTGCGGCTAATAGCGGCTGATGAGTCAATATCGCCAACCCAAAACCACACCCACATCTCCAAGACATTCATTAAACTACTGATAAAGCTATCATAGCAGTAGGTTCAGAAAGCCATTATCAGACCATTAAATAGCCAAGTTTACTGTTAGGCAGTGGCCTCTACTGATGTAGTATAAACAGTGACAAATCCACACTGACTTATTTAAACTTACTCACGTACGTCACATCACATGTATATTAACCAAAACCATAATATATTTTTTAAACCTAACCATGTAGTTTTAGCACCTAATCTAAATAAAACTGAAAGTGAAACCTATAAAACCACATCTGATGACAACTGATAACACCCATTTAATGAGCTTATAACAGTATTCTAAACCTACCAGATGTAGCAGGGCCCTTCTAACCCATATTTATGAGGCTGCATTCACATGCACACTGACATTCAAAATGGCGTGGGATTTATTAGCAAATTGATCAATATAATGATAGATGCTAACAGAAAGATAGCTTGTTGATATTTCTAGTTTTCAAAAAAGGGAACTGTTAAGTGGCTAGTCGCTAACTCCTGCAGCTGCATATTTTATTACAGCTAAGGTAAATATGCAGCATATTGACTTAAATCAAATCCACAAATTCAAATTTAAAGTAAGTATGTGGCATGCATAACAATGTTGAAGATATAATTACAACAACTATAACATGGGTAGTTTGTGAAGTTTATTGTTAAACTGCATGACTTGTATTTTTTTCCACACATCAGATACATTGTTAATATTTACATCAAACATAACTCCAAATTAAAAAAACAAAAGGTTAAACTGTTTCACATCTTTTCATTATTTCAGCAACAAAAAGACCTCATGACCCTAATAATTATTATTCAGGTATAATCCTTCCACAAATGTACAATAGTTGTCAAAAGAAGTGTACTGTAGATCTATATATATGTATATGTTTAAAAAAATAAAAAAAAAATAAATGTTACGGTCTTACAAAACACAAAACAACAAGGGTGAAAACAAACATGGCAATTATCTTCAGGACATTCGAAATAATTAAATGTGACTGAAAACATGAGGATTTGAAAGTGTAAATGTATACCTGTAAATGCTATTTTAAGCATACTTTGCCGCAAATAGTAGCACTTACACATAATTATAATCATAATGATAATCATAATAATAATAACGATGATAATTATAATAAAAAGGAAGGATCTCATGAATAAATGTGTCACAAAAAGACAAGTAGTGTTTCAGTGTTTTTTCACACAGCAGGTACAGCAATATCAAACTCCTTCAGCGGTTGAACCAGAGACCACTGCTTGAACTAAATGCTAGCACACATATCGAGCCATCGCAAGACAACAAGGTGAGCACAGGAGAAAGTCTCACAAGTTTTACTCTATCCCAATAACCAACCATTAAGAGTAAACACTAAATTACCTTCAACATCTCAAGGATTTTTTTTTTTCACATTGAGCACAAACACAAGTATTTTTTCTTTTTTTCCAAACAACATTTGACATGGCAAAAAATGTGAACTTTCAGTTTATGCAAATTTGCTGTGTCTATAGGGCTTGTGTGTAGGAGGCAGTATCCTGAAATTGGCTCGTCAAGCACATTAGCTTATGTATGGTTTGAAAGGAACAGTCACAGTGTAAAATGGACTCTGAAAATAAGTGGAGTGCTATCATACATAACTAAGCATTCTATAAAAAAATACAGTAGCAAGCTTTTCTCTTCAGTGTCTCTTGGACTGATTTGAAACTCTTTAGGCTATATTAGTACAAATCATATTCAAAAAGATATTTAAATATGTTAAACGAGTGGGCTGTCCTTGAAAAAGTTTTCCCTTTAGGTATGAGTAGAGCAACTTAAAAACTATTTTAACAGTTGTTTTTTTTCTCAGGACAACCCAGGTATGTGATTGTCTTCACCTATTTTACCTGCATAAAGCACAACTCCTGTTGGTTGATAACTCCGCACAAACACAAAGGACCTACAATGCAATGAACCTCAAGCCAACCTCCGTGAGGAACTCGGGTTTTCACATACAGATGGGGAAATACAGCATATGGCAAATGATGATGTAAACTGGGAGTGTGCAGCACATTGCCAATAAACTATTTTTATTTCCCACCAAACAAGATAGTGTTAATGTAAACTCTGGCACGAAAGCAAATGGACAAAAACAGAGTTAAACTATAGTTCTTTGGCAACTACTGTTAGATAATAATGAAAATAAAAATAATAACCTGGATGGATTGATAATAATACATGGAGAGAGAGAGAGAAGAAAGCAGATACTGTTGGATCTCAAGCCCTTTTCTTCGTAGCTAATGAGGATAACATTCGCTTCTGATAGTCCGAAATATTCAGTCTAACTCCATAACAGCAGGAGCTATTATAAAGAGTAATGAAGGATTCAGTTGAGAGACTGCCAATTCACATCCTCACATAATAACCCTGTTACTAACTGTCTTTAAAGGGGTAGTCCATGTCATTATAGATTGATAATTAGCATTACAAATCAAATGGCATTTGTTTTTCTTTTTTCACCAGAACACACTCGATCACACATACAGTACAGTATATGACTTTCAAAGAAGCAAGCATATGATTGACAGACAAACAAAAAGCAAACAAAAGAAGCACGTTGCTAGAAAAGGTCACTACCACTGTGGGAAATGTAAAAAAAAAAGAAAAGAAAAATAATATCTTGAGTGATACAATGGTATACTCTGTACACGCTTTAGACGGTTGGCAAATATAAGCAAAATATTCAAAGGTGAGGAAGCAATCGAAACCGAACAGGATGAGTGGGCACTCGTGAGGGGTGAAGGGTGGTGGAAGAGAGTAGTTGGTGTCGGCTACGCTAACATCACAAGGTGAGCGGGGTCCTACAGACAGCCTCAGTGGAGCAAGCAGTGCACAATACACAGGGGAGTCAGAGCCACAAATTATTTTCATCATGGCAGGGGGACGCCCACACGTGTTTTAAGCTTATAGAACAAACAGAAGCAAGGTGGGAATGGATGCACGTCCGTTCAGCAGAGCTTTGTTTTCCATGAAGCGTTTGTGGCACTATCATGTTTGCCTCTTGCAGAGCTGAAGAGTTATGTGGCATGTCACACGGATTGCTCCTTGGGGAACGTGAAGGGAGCTCGAGGGCCGGGGGCAGGGAAGCTCGTGTTGGAGTACGTGGGCTCGTTGGGTGGCTGCTGCGTGTAGGGATGCTGAGGTAGGAAGGTAACGGGAGGATAGGCAGGAGCGGGCTGAGACTCAGGGAAGTGTTCCATGTTGCAGACGCGCTGGTAGCCCATGTATTCAGCTGGGTTCAACAGCTCTTCTGGACGCCTCCCAGAGTCCTGCGAGGAGAGGACAAAAGAAGAAGAAAGAAGATAACACTGCAGGGTCACAGGGTTTTCTTTTTCTGAGGGAGGTTGACTGAGCCCGAAAAAGAGCGTCATCACATCAGTACATTACAGAGCACAGCAGTACAGTGAGTATTTTAACTACAGTTTATTCCAATTCATTTATAGTATAAAACTCAAATTTAACCATCCCTTGAAGCCCTGTTTATACCTCTGCTTCCCTACCTTGAGCAACCATGATCCTAAAAGGCTTGTATTCATGTCTATTTACACTGCTCTGACTTCTTCAAATAACATTGTTCCTGTCTGTCTTTGTGCTAACATCTGTATTAACTTGTCAGATTGTAAAAAATGTGGGATTTATGTAACAGACTTTTTACTTTTATGTTTACAGTAAAGGAAAATTGTAGGAGCAGTCCATTTATTACAGGACCAGATGTGGTATTAAATATGCCATATGTGTATAACCAGTCACTAACTCTTTACACCAAGGGCCTTTTTTCATGAGTCAGAGAGGTGCAAATACAGATGGTGGTGCAAACTGGTTTAGGCCAGCTGGAGTTCGGGAATGTGGCTTCACAGTGATGAGAGCGACTGTATACAGATACAGAAAATAGTGGTTGTATTTTGTTTGGGGCTTGTGCCAGTTATCATGCATCAAATCAGCCCTCTCAGTCTGGATTTCAGTCTGGACTTAAGAACCAATGTTGTCAAACAACAAACAAAAAAAAACACTTTTATCAGTTGCCAATATTTGTATAACAGAACTGATTTAAATTATTGCATTCAGTTTGGTTATACTTACGTGCCTACAATGATGCCAATACTTGGAGTAAAACAGTGTCTGTTCAAAGGGGCACCCCAGCAATTTAGCATTTACCTTGGTGGATTCACAGAAGATGGGTTCAAAAATGAATGATTAAAATCGATGCAGCAGAGGCCCTGACCTTTACTCCCTAATGTGGATCAAGCTCCAAAAACACTGGATCCAACAGTTCTCATATTCCCATATTGCAACCCAGCAGCATTTTTCATTTGACACACTCTGTCTGGCATATGCCCACATCTATCAAACCCCATGCCCCAACTTTCTAAGTCAAAATCAAAGTCAACTTTATTGTCAAATATGCTATACATGCTCGACATACAGCACAGATGGAATTTCAGTCCTCTCAGAACCACGGTGCAAAACAGGCAAGTACAAGTACAAAAGGACGGTAAACATCTCGGCGACAAAAACATTGGCTTTCTGATCATTTTTAAGCCTGAACAATGTCTAAAGAATCAGGCCAGACATTGTCCAGAGTTTTCCTTTCACACATGTAACACCTATGTGTCAGAAGCTTTTGAAATTATTCCTTTTGATTTGGACAAAGGTTGGCACCTAGGCAGGGCGTGCAGGAGGCAGGACATAATGCATATTAAACCGCGGTGACACAGCCGGTCAACACATTGTAACTCCGACCTCGTCACGTAGTCATGAACTTTCCACTTCCAAATACAACATGCAAGGTACCCTGGGTGTGCTGGTCATTCACATTCTGGGACGCAGTGTCAAGTAGTTACATGCATTGTGTCTTTTCAAAAATAAACCTGCATTTTCACAGGACATTTACTGTTTACATACAGTCTCTTTCAAAATACACACATTATATCGGTACAACACGACTTTTATTCAACAACTAACACATGCAGTTGGGTTTAGGCAACAAAAGTACATGGTTGGGTTTAAGCAAAAAGAACAGGGTTTGCATTTCTTATGGAATGGTAACACTGCTCTCCCGGGTGAAAATAAATGTTTGTTGGACCAATCCACTACCCCTGTCACCGGCCTCACTTGGACTTTCGCCACCTTAAAGAAGAAGTCCAGTATTCTGCACTTTGAGCCACATTTCTGGTTGTTTATGATGAAAAAGAGTGGTCAAGACCAAAATAGTGACGATTGCTCATGGTCATGTGTGAATCCGTCCTAAAACCACCCTAAACGTTCCTTTTCAAAGCCATGAAACTCACCGAGTGGTCAATGGTGTTTGTTGCTGCTCTGTCTAAAAATCGTAACTCGTAAAAATTGACATTTTGTCTAATCCATCGGTTTTCCATAGGAAGCCTCATTGTCCGTTGATAGTAATCCACCATCGGAAACGGAAAGGGGGTTGTTTACGACAAGGTTGTAGTCTTTTAGCTCAGTGAAAGTGCTGGCTGACAGTGCTGTGTGTGCTCCTGGAGGAAGAACGAAAACAAACGAAGAAGTTTTGTAATACGTTTAAAGAACGGCACAATGGATTACTCACTTGTAAACAACCTTCGCAGTATGATGCCTTTGAACACAACCTTCTTCTTCTGCTTCTTTTCTGTGTCCCATTACATTGCAACGGTTTCCTGCCGGTTGGCGACACCCACGTAAAGGAGCATTATCGCCATCAAGTGGGCTGGAGTGTATAACGCCTCAGGGTCAAACGAACGATCAAGCGGAAGTTTACACACGGGTGTGAGGCAGCTGAAAAAATAGTTCCACAATCGAGATGAATAGCAAAAACGAGGATGGAAACCACAGTTTGCTGCGATTTTTATGTCAGAACATCAACAAACACCACTGACCACTCAGTGAGTTTCATGGCTTTGAAAACTAACGTTTGGGGTGGTTTTAGGACAGGTTCACACATGGCCATAGGCAGCAGTGTTAAGCCAGGCAGGGGAAAGCAAAGTTCTCCGAAAATGAGCAGTCGTCACTATTTTGGTCTTAACCGCTCTATTTCATTATAAACAACCCAGAAATGGGGCTCAAAGTGCAAAATACCGGACTTCTCCTTTAAGTTTCGTTCTTGTTCCCCCTGCCACTGCCAGACGCTTTTAAACTATAACCGCGACCTGCCACGTATCATGCTGACTTTAAAGGACAGCTTTTATCGCCAGCGTCTGACGCCACACATCATTTATCATCATTTCAGAGACTTTGGGGTGAGACCAGGTTGAGTCGGTGCATAATTTGATGAAAAAGAACTGAGTCTCTAGCTGTTCCTTGAAATTGTCTGAAGATTTTGGCCTTGGCCCTTACTGCCATAAAACATTTTTGTGCCATCTTCATGTGACTGAGCCACCTTTTTCACCCTCAGATATTGATGTCTTGTTTGGGTTTTGCACAATCCGCATAATAGAAACTTCTTCCACTCTCTCTGTGAATTCGCCCCACAGTTACTTTACATGGACTTTATATGAGGGGAGCTGGCAGGATAAATTCTGTGTAATGTCCGATCCAACTGATTTGGTCATTTATGTTCTCACATACAGCTCCTCCGAATAGCCTAATACTTTCAGGTTTGCAGTGCATGTGTGCAAGGGGCTTTAGTCTCAAGCCAAATTGGAAATGGCCCTGATGACATCATTGAGGTAATTTCCTCATGCTATAGAAAGCCCACAAAGACATTATACAACAGTATTCCCGGTATGAGTAAAACTCTGCATGACAAGAAAAATTGTTGAGGTGCCCCTCTAAGCTGTTTGCATGATTTGAAGTAATGCCATGTTGTAATTTTCATATTTACTTGATTGAATATCAGATATCCAGACTGAATGAGAAGACTTTAAAACATGACTGCAAAATGTACTTTTTCTTTCCTGCCTCTGTCAGATTTAACCAAAACAACTGCAGCCATTTTTCTGCAGTATTTGGGTTACATCACGTTGTTTGAAGCATCTATTGTCTTTATCAGAATTCAAAACACAATGCCTCTAGTGCTACTTGAAAGTTTGTAATGGCTTTAAGATCTTTAATGGAGCTGTGTACTCTGTGTCCTCAGGATATCAGCCATCATGCTCATGTCCTTGTGTAAACTTGGAATCTGGTTACCGAGCTCGGAGTTCTGACTTAGAGTCAACAAGTCTAGAAAACTGCAGAGGTTCATGTATTTATTTTGCATCGTTCAGTGCTAGCTGTGCAAGAATTTTAATCAAGGCACTGGCACTGGATGAGGCATGCAAAACTCTGTTGTGCTTTGTGAGTGCACATCACACTCAAATTGCTACATACTAAAGATTTAATCCACTGAAAGAAAAGGCAATAACACATCCCACTTGTGGGTGAAATGTAGGGGTTGATTTAATGAATACTTTCTGACACAAATGCCCTTACTGAATTGAAATGATGCTAACAACATGTGTTTTGAGTAGGTGGAGAGTCAAGTTTCAAACACCACAATTGTATTTTGCTATTGAATTTTTATCAACACAGCTATCCACAATGTTCCCTGCACATTCCAACATAGAGTAAATGATATTATAGCATGACAATAGCAGGATGTGAAATCACCACAAATTGTAGGAACAGAAACAAGATCATCTGAATGTAGTGTCTTAACTCATAACTGCTTGATGGGTTGATTTCAGGGTTTGGCCTTTTGTCAAAATTATGATTCTGCCTTTTTATAATCTAAGACGGACACACATGGCTGCTCTGAGCAAGGGACAGTAGGATTATTTCTATATAGTTCCAAGGTCAATCAATTGGCGTCAAATCTGACCAGAATTAGGCTAAATCTCCTATCCCTCACCCCAAAATTAAAATCACTGCCAGAAAATTAATTAGCATGGTGTCATTATCCGCAGTTTCCTTCTTATGAAAAGTGCATATTAGTGAGAAGAGGTAAGACACAGCAACATGACTGTACAACTACTACTACTAATAATAATCATCATAATAATCACACATAATAACCATATGAGCCTTTTAAGGAGGTGAATGTGTTTGATGTTTTCAAAGGAAAAGAAATATGAATTAAACATGATTATGGAATGACAATAATGAATAGCAGACATGCAAAAATAAAGAAAAAAGGATGATAGTGAAAATGAAAATGGAACTTACGAATATTCCTCAAGCATCTCTACATCTACGAGAACGATGATCCCAACTCTGAAAATGTTTCGATGGGGCAACAAAACCACAAACAGACTTAAATCTGCCTATACATTTTTGCACGTTTCAAACAAAATATCTTTATAATGTAATAATTACATCATTGCACTAGTTTGATGGGTAAAACATGGTGAATAAAACAAGGGATTTTTCGATAAGCAGCAGGCCATAAACAAACATTAGTTCACCTCATAAAAACCCAACATGTATGTTGTAACCTATAAATAAAGCTTAAAACAATTTGTCTCAACATAAAATCATATCTTTATTTAAATCAATTGCCGTTAATTATTTTAACAGGGATATGAACATGTAGTTTGAGTGCAACGAGGGCTGAAACAGTGCCCAAAAGCAAAGGGTCTGATTTAAAATGACATTGTGAGGGATGAATGGTGAGATAAGCACAGGGAGACAAAAGGGTGAGCGGTGATGGTGTGTGAAGGTGAATTGGTGTTTTCACAGCACAAGACATGCAAGCAAACCTCTCCTGACACACATGCTGGAGACAGAAGCGTCTGAAAAGCTTATTCACTTCAGGTCAGTATCAAAGGCCGCTCAAGCAGCTGAATAAAACTTTCCACTTTGTCAGGTTATTAATTTCTTGGAGAAGACCTTGGTGATTTTAAGCAAAATTAAAAGCAACAGTCTGAAGAGCACATTTCTCCCAACTTATAGGTTTGTCTCAAGACATTTGGGATTCAGATCTGAAACCTGGGCACTGCTGCGGATAATGTTAGAGGTATAGTGTCACTGAAGATAAAAAAACAAACAAAAACAAAGCAAAACAAAAACCAGTCAGACCTACCTGTAAGAAATGGTTCAATGTAATGCCTCTCAGACTATTGAAGCTTGGTCATTTTTAAAATCAAAACTATATTTTGACATATTGGAAAATTAACCTTTTTGCCAAAGGTATCTGTATTTGATATTTAAAGCTGGAGCTAGCAGCCAGTTAGCTTAGCTTAGCATGAGGCTGGATAAAGTGGGAAACAGCTTGCCTGGCTCTTCTAACAGTAAAAATATATATATATATATTTTAAAGCTAACTGTTCAACCTCTTACGTCTCTCTTTTGATCTTTAAATGTGCTGTTAGGCCGATTTTATTTTTCAACAGTTCAACTACAAGCTAGCTGTTGTCTCTGTTTCTCGTCTTATGCTAAGCTAAGCACCTGCTGCTAGCTGTAGCTGTATATTTTTAGCGCATGCAGACGAGAGAGATCTCTTTCCTTATTTAACTCTTAGAAAGAACAGCAAATTTGCATAGTTCCAAAAATGTCGAACTATTCCTTTAAAGAAATTAAGTGAGCACCAAGGTTATAAGGCTTAATTCCAGAGTGGTTGACATATCGCAGAAACATGAATGCTCAGAAATGACTATTGCAGCAAACATAATAACTTTACACAGAAAGTTTGATTGTTATTATCCACTAAATAAGGACGAGCATCTGCTGTATGCATCAAACTTATGTGGATACAATGCAGGATGCGAGGGGTGTTTAGGATAATCAGGTGGGCTCCTTCCATCAGACAGGTACAGTGGATAAGGTCAAATACATTTCCAGGAGGCACCATAGTGCAGTCTGAGCTGCAGAGAATCACATTTCTTTAACTGCTGCAAGCAAAATCACAGCTACACTGACAGCACACCCACACTCAGTTTTACATTTATGTGAGAGCAACGCACAGAGTAGTTTCCACAATAAATAAAACTCACACACAACTGCGTGTTGTCAGATTAAAAAAAAGAAAAAATCTGCATTGCTTTAAGCCATCTTTGCTTTTCAGTTTTGCTACCACTCAAGGCATCAAAGTTGGACCTTTTCAAATCCTACACATTGGAGCTTTGAATTTCTCCAAGCACATCCTAGGCCTTAGATGACTGTCTGTAACTTTTACAAAAAAGTTCAGCCTATTTAGCATTTCTTGGCTTCTTAGACAGAAAGAATTTTAAAATATGCTTTTATTCATGCATTTCATTAAAATCGGATGCCTTCATATGCCTGAGTGCCATTTGGCAACTGCTGGAGTTTGACCTTAACTTTTGTTAATCAATACATTTTTTATGACTGTAGAACACGTCACCTTAGGGTGATCTACAGCGGGAGTCAAGCTGAAATGTTTCTGTTTCTGTTTCTATGGCATTTCCATAGTTTTAACATCAAACCCTGGGCAATGGGCCCAGGGTTTCAGTGATTTAGAATAATGGCTTATCTGAAGACAGAACGTTAAAAAAACAAAATCCCCGAAGAGAAATGACTGATTGAGCCTTAAGCAGTGTCTCACTAGAATGCTCTTACACACTGACTCGCGGTCACCGTCTGGTTCACGCTAAAACTGAACGCAAACTGAAGTGATGATAGAAGTTCATTGAAAGCAGCGGCTGTTAACTCTACAGCTGTCACTCGATATTTCTCCTGTTGTTTAACTCTAGACAGAAACATGCAACATCTGTTGACACAGACACGTTCAGTAACGTCTGGAGCCGAAACTTAGCTTTCCCATTACATGATGTTATCCTGAACTGAGATTATGATCTGGTGTCACTGAGTTTGTTTATATGGGCACGAATAACCCATATATGCATTCTGTTTTTGGGTTTGAGCATTTTTTCAGAAATCTGATTAAGCCTTTATCCCATTTGTGAGATAGCTGAATATGCTACCTGGAGAACTCCGAAACAATCCAGGATGCATGCATGTACACACCTTATCCTGGGTATCAAGAGCTGCCGACAACCTGCACAGGCGTTGCTTTAGCAAAGTGACGTAATAGAAATACAAACAAACTGCGGCAGCGACAGTGTCTTAGCTCTGCTCCGCTGTCATGTAAGCAAAGACAGCTACAGGTTGGCGCCAGTGTGGAGGACAGTGTTACAGGAGTAGCGTAGCTGTTTTCAGGAATAACATTAGGCGAGTAACTACATTGTAGTTACTGCAGTTAATAGAGGGACAGAAGAACACTGGTGCAGCTGTAGGCGATTGAAGCAGAGCCGTTTGGTTTTTCCTTTTTTTTTCCAGTTTGATATTTCTTTTTGCTCTTATCTCCCGTTGTCAGTTTGTTTTTGTAAACATCACAGTGCCTGCTCCATTAAACTGCAGTAATCAGTGGCTGGGTTATTAGTACTTTAATGTGTATATGGGGAAAATGAATAACCTGATTTCTCTGTGATCATGTAAACACCATATCCCGAATATAATCACAACTGGGATAAGCCTCATAAACGGGTTATTCATGTCCATGTAAAGACACTCCATGTTTGATGTCTCCTCTTCTTCCTAAATTAATATCATAATTAATTTTAAGTTCACGTCTTTTACCAATCATGTGGTTATTAGCTAGACCTTGCACAGCATCTGTCTGGGCCATTTATTGTATAATGTAGCATTCATTATTTCATTACATGACTCTTCAGTTATGTTAGGCCCAACTCTCACCCTTTCATTTGTGTGTCATCGAAGATACCAACTCTTCATTTCATCCTTTAAATCTAGTAGGTCCTATTTTTTGTTTTAAACTGACATAGGCTTTTTGTTTTGAGCATGTCATAGTCTGTGGTATCTTAATATCCCTATTGTTGCTCTATACATGACTGTGTTTTGCGCTATTCTTAAGAAGCTGTTGTAAATGAAAACTCTACATTCCTTGGTTCTGTGTTTGCTTTACAGTCAATGGAACCATTGATCACCATTGATCCAGTGTTTCATAAATTACGTGTGCTCCAACATTAGGTTGAACAGTAATTGGACTTATTGACCCTGTTGGTTTGATTTATTCCCACGATGGTCAATGTCAGCTACAAGCCACATCCGCCCAAATGTCATCAAAAGTTGTGTCAAAAACTAAACTAATTAATAAAACTGAAAAAAACCTTCATTTGGTTATAATCTTACATTCATTCAGTGATAATATGAATGTATTTCCATTTATTTCCATTGGGGAGCAGGGAATAATGATATGCAAATGCATGGATATCTGCCTGCTTTTGCCATTTTTCCCTTCATGTGTTCTCATCTCAACAAAAAGTCTTAAAAACAATAAAAGTAAACAGCATCTTGGGTTCCATTCGAGTCCGTTTCTACCTAATAAACAAAAACTGCAACAGGAAATGAAAAAGGATGGAATGTAACAACAGAGAGGTCTACCCAAAATAGATGGATGACTTCACTTTGATACCATTTTACTACCTTATGTCTGTCTTCAGTCATGGTGTTTATTCTGCCAAACAAAAGTCTGCAAACATCAAGAATCAAACATGAGACAAAAACATGCTTCAGCACGTCCATTCAGCTTCCCCAGCTGCTTACAGAGCAGCAAGACCAGAAAAGACAACAGCTTCAAAATCCTTGTATGAAGATACAACAATTATTCAAACAACAAATGCAACAGAAGGCTACAGCTGCTTTGGTTCATGTGATCTCAAGCTGTTTTATCATTGTCACACCAGCACCTGTGGCTTTTCTACTGTGGCGCTAAATTGTGAGTGGCAAAAAAATCAGGTGACGATGTCAGTTAGGGCCTAACATCGAAGTTCATCTTAACACTATTACGCTTTCTGTCAGGACTGACTTCCTCTTCTCACTGAAATAAAAGCTCCGGGATTTATGTCCAACTGTGTGCAAATATAGAGCAAAAGGACAGGAAGAAGAACGCTCTCAAATGCATAAATTTAAAACTGAGGGTTAATCTAAATGAAATCTGGCTCACCTTGAAATCGTTTTTAAGCACCAGTATATTGAGTAGATAGCATAACCTTGGAGAAGTTTGGCACAAATAACTTTTCATATCTGATAATGTAATAACTCTGTCAAAGCAAATGGATGCTCGAAAAATACAATCAGGCTGTGATTAAGAGTCCGCTGATTTATTTCACTGATTACTTTTAAGCCACTGACCAAAGGTGAATTTAAAAAAAAAAAAACCTTCTTCTTTTTTCTTCTCAAAGGATAAAATGAGGATTTTGTCACCCTGGATATGAACCAGTAGTTCAGACTTTAGCTCATCAAACAAAGATTTTTATTGAATGGTGTAACCTTATGACTGGAGCCGGTCAAGACAAGGCTTAATGCTTTATTACCAGTTGGGAATGTCAACAGGCAATTCCCCGGAGGACTTTGATGTTGAAACACTTGTGCTGCTACAGTATACCATCAATAACAGAGCTGCTGACTGAACACCTTGTGAGAGCTGACATAAGAACTGAATCAATATTCATTAATCTGTCTCAGAAATGCCTCATCTGATGGATTAACATGGTTCAGGTAAGATTTCATGTCCTGCCAGTATAAAAAATGATTTTACCATCTTACTATCTTTCTATATAATGATGAAAACTTTGTGTGTGTGGGTGTGTCTGTTCCATGTTTTTCTCCTCACTGACTTGGTCAATCCATGTGAAATTTGGCACAGTGGTAGAGGGTCATCAATTGGCCAAAGGGGGTTGCTATAGCAACCGATTGAAATTGCAAACTTTGAATGGGCATATCTCATGCCCCGTATGTCATAGAGACATGAAACTTTGCACAGAGATGCCTCTCCTCATGAGGAACAAATCTACCTCAAAAACCCATAACCCATAAGTATACAAATATAAAAGAAATATGCATAATACAAAGGTTTTGTTAATGTAGATTTACACATCAAGTGTATGAGATAAGTTAATGCCTTATACTTGATAAAAGACATCATTATTTCACTATATGACTGCCACTAATCCTGAAAAAGTTATATATGTAAATATTCTTAAAAAGAGGTTTTAAAAAGGCTATTACACGTTGATAATATCTCTTGTTCTAATTCACTTTTACCTGTTTCAATGATATTTTGAGAGGAAGCTCTTACTCGCTCCACTACAGATAATGGCTACTTTTACTCTTGTTTTAAGAAAAGTGAAGATATTGTAATGACATTTTTTTAAGAGCCATAGCCAGAATAAATTATGTTTTACTATGCATATTTTTGGAAGACTTTGAGGAGCTTCCTCCCACATGCTGCCGCCAAAGATTTAATACCAAAGATAAGTCTGGGATGTTAATGTGAACTGTATGCACATGATTTTTGAATTAAAGCTATGTATGCAAGAATATTTTAATCTGCTGATTTGCATGATGGAAAAAGGTTTTATGAGGACCAGGAAAGGTTAGATTATTAGTCTATGCTCTCTCTGTCTGTCTGTTCATTAGTCACCATCCTTAATAAGTTGCATTGAATCCTATTGAGGCCTAAATAAATCGACAGACACACTGACTGAGTCCAGCCTCTCATACAAAGAAGACTTTTCAATGCTGACTCCATAATGGATTTTATTATTCTAATAGCTCTGTAGTGCACTGCTACGTTACACAGATAAATTGACTACCATGAGATTGTTAAGTGCATTCTTGCAACAAGGTGGTACATTTAAGCTGTCACTGCTCCTGCTGCTGCTGCTGCTGCTGCTGCTGCTGCTGCTGCACTGCTCATCTGCTAATTTGTAAAAGTGCTGCAAAAATTTGCCACTACCTCTGAGCAGTTAGGAGAGATTTTATTCAAGGGCTCTGTCACACATTCAGATCTCTTGGTTAAGGTTAGGAAAATGGTCTTGGTTCGGGTTAAAATGAATAGATTTCTGTCAGAAAGGGTTTCTTGGACAAAGCCTGACAAGGTCTGCCTCCACTCCACCTGCTGGCTCTGCTGTTATTTACTGTCATTACTCCCCTAGTTCCTGCTGCTTATCATGTTTGTTTTTATATCTGTTATATTTTAGCCCTATATTTTCATGTCTGTATTTTTTTGTCTTAGATTCATATTTTCACATAAGTGATGTTTTCTTTTTGTACATACCTATTTGTGTTAGCATTCTTAAAGGCCTGATTGCCACTGTGACTGCTTCTGTCTAACTTCTGTGCAAATAACAATATAAAGACTTAAACATGTGCTGTAGCTACATCGTGTTTGCTCGTGGGGAGCAACCTTGTCTCGTAGAAATTATAGTTATCATTACTGTAATTATAGTTGATGTACAACTTGCAACAGTGAATACATTTTAAAATAAATGTAATTTTCTTTCCCACTAACATAATGATGATATGGTGTTAATTGACTTCATTTACCTGGTATGTCTAAAAAAATTCACTGGCAAGGTATTTCATTTGTTTTACCTGCAGATTCCACTCACAGCAACTAAGGATGATACACTTTTAAACGGTTATGTTTAAGTGCAAACAGCTCTTGGGTATGGTTAGGGAAAGATCATGGTCATGGGTAAATACTGGAAATTTTAACAGTGACATGAAGCACAAGACTAAGGGCTCTAGTTTCCCGGAGCAGCGCAGGGTGGCGCAGGGTGGCGAACCCCGCACAGAGCTAGTTTCGAGCAGCGCAACCCGAGGCGCGCTCAGTTTGGTCGTTTGGCAGACTGAGGTGCGCTGAGATGGGTGTGGTGGCGCAGCAGGGGGAGGTCTCGACAGATCCAGCTTGGCGCAGTGACAGTTTTGTGCCAAAAGGCTTCACCGAAGGTGCGCTAAAAGCTCACCAGCTGAAACCAGGTCTACTGTCCAGAATGTCAGGCACATTAATGATGCAATACATACCCACAAACACCACTATTCAATGCAACCATCTGCAATCAGCACATAAATGTATCTCTGTATCGACTGATGTCAGATCAAAGGGGATTGGCACCGTTTGGCACGTTTGCCACGTGTAATGGAAACCCAGCCTGATTTGATTAACACAGCTGCAAACTAATGAGTTCACATCCCTCTCAGCCAACCACAAACAGCCACAGCATCAGATAGGGAGTATATATTCAGCACCTGCCATCTTAGAAAAGTCAAAAGAAAAGAAACAGAGTGAGACTGCGAGAGAGAAAGAGAGAGCGCGCGCGCGAGAGAGAAACACAACATTGATTTACAATTGTGGTGACCTCCTCCCAGGCTACCTTTGCATCATCAGCCCGTGGAGGTCTGCTCACAGTTCCGTATATTCGGACACTGCGAGCTTGGACCTCCCGGACCAAAACATCAGTTTCCTCCTGGGAGAAGTTTGGCCGTCTGACGCTGCTGCTCTCTTCTGCCATGGCAAATTGAGTAAACTCTCAATACGCCTTCATGTGGTGCATTTAAGGGCGAGGAGAGGGGCTCATTTGATTGGTGTGATGTGTGTAAAACCCACTCCACGCCTTCTCTCCTCCCTCTTTCCGACTTGCGCAGGTAGGAGGGATGGAGGTGGGAAAGAGGAGTAGCTGCACCAGCGCGCACGGTGTGCCAAACTTACAAAATCCGCCTGGCCACACCCAGTTGGCGAAGCGCAGGTGCGCTGCGCCTTTGCTGCGCCCGGTCTGCAAAACTAGAGCCCTTAATGTGCTTAAAACGCAATCAAAATCACAATTTATGCTGAACTGCAGTCAGTGTTTTTGTAGTCACACAACCTTACTACACTGTTTAACTGACAACCAGCCCAGACATCCCGCCTCTTACTTCTGTGTGGTGCAAAATTGTAGCTTGTCTGTTTTTTTTTTCTTTCTCCACAACATAAGTGTTAAAACAAATTAGTGCTACAGACATAAGCGTGATTTCTAGGAAACGGGTTGTGGGGAATGTTTACTGTTGTCACTTCTGTGCTGAGCGTGGTGTTTAATGAAGTTTGGTAAACTCAGCATTTTATAAATAAACCTGTTTAATGCAAGTTGACTGACTGGGATGCAGTTTCTGTGTTGTGTTTTTGTTTTTATTGTCATGTCTATCTGCCAAATCACTGACCGGCTTGTTAACAACAACAGATGTCGTAATTATTCACCATGCACGTCAAAGAATTCTTAATTGAACTGACTGTTATATGTAAGTCTGTAATGGTTCATTGATCATTTCTCATTTATCATTACTGCCACATTGGGTCAACCAATCATCATGAAGCAAATAATTAAAACTAAGTGGGATACAAACTGTCTCCTGGCAACCAGGCTCTTTGTCCAGAGAAAGCTGGACTCACTGGTCTTTTGTCTCGTCTGTTTTTTGCTCTTCTTCGTCTTTATTTTACTGCATAAAGCATCACAGAATTGCTCTATTGACAAACTTTTACTGACATCACATCCCATGATTTCTGGCTTCTTAGCTGAGCAAAATTCACACAGTATCTCCTGTTTTCATCTGGGGCTGTCAATGAGTACCTATTGTTGCTTCAGATTCATGCTGCCTGGTGATGTTACAGCTGCAAATCACCTTAATAGTGAATCCAAAACTGTAAGATTGAAGATGTTGAGGGTGACAAATGGTAATAATCTGTTCTTTTGTGTACAATAGTGTATCACCCTCATCGATCTTCAAAAATACAAACAACTCATTTCTGTTATAGATTTGATTTTTTAAAAGGCTTCATGTGCAGTGATGCATTTTACATCTATATTTACTCCCTGGGAAGAACTTGTCTCTAAATGAGAGGTGAAGTGCTGCTACAGTATTTCAATAATATGCACTTTGCAGTGTGCCTCAGCATGCCTCAACAATTGCGTCAAGAAAGCCACCTGAACTGAATTACTCGCTTTAGGAAGTGCCAGAGAAACCATTCCAACCAGTCTTGCAACATGACTATTTGTGTCCTATTATATCACACTCTGCTGTATGTCTATAATGACATTTTTTAAGTAGTGCAGGGCACTGTATTTGTGTGTGATGGAAGGATTTCTCTCCTGTGGGGTTCAGATGGGATATCAGAGCAGCATGTTGTACATAAGAGCTTGCTTTGCTCCGCTTCCAATCAGGGTTGTCAAGTGTGGCATAATCACTTGAGAAACACATTTTGTTTGTGACTGTTCAGAAAATATATTTCACATGAGGTACCTTCAATATTTTACACCGTCGTTGTTGTTAAGAATCAGCATTACATAAAAACATCCTGAAGCATTGTTGAACTGTGAATGCAATTGCATGGAAAGCACATTCCTCCAAGATGTTCATGCAAAAGATTCATGCAGCTCAATCGCTCATACTGACATTAGGAGGGAATGTTGAGTGTTTACATGGCAGACACTATCTCTACAGATCTCTCTGTGATCAGGATTCATGCATACAAAGAGTGAAAGATGAGAAGAGGATGAAAAAAAATATTTTGTGTGCCAGTGAGTCATATTTTACATTGCATTTTATAAAAAAAATAATAAAGCACTTATATAGCAATAATGGGGAGGCTAGATTTAGGTTTCATTGTGTCTCTGTTGCGCCAAAGAGCTGCACGCCTCTGCCACGAGTGCTATAGTCTGTAGAAATAATAGCCTGAAAATACCTCCGCCTCAATCAAACTCTCTGCAGAGCCGCGAGAGGGAAATCAAAAGATGGCCAAGACTCAAGAGGAAGGCAGACAAGGGAACCATGTGGAGCATATAAAGGAAGGTCAGTGCATGTGAGAGGGGGATGAACGAAAGGAAGGAGTGCATCAGTCTGTGTACCTTGAGGCCAAAGTCTGAGGGGAAAGGCCTAAAATGGCATGCGCTAGTGTGAGCTAGGCTGGATGGTTGCATACTCGACAAGGTCCCCAGGGCCAGTGAGAGCAGAGCTTCGTGGGCTGGGAGAAGAGGCCAAAGCTGCAGTATCCAGCTCCGCATACTGGACATCACAGTCCTTGTGGCCAGAGTTCTGGAGACAAGAGAGGCGAAAGGTGTGTGAGGCGTGAGGCAGCCAAAAATATGAGAGAGAGTGAGAAAGACAGATTGACAGACTGATTGAGAGAGAGAGAGAGAGAGAGAGTGTGGCTGACAGACAGGTGAGAAAAAATAAAAACCGAAGATGTGATGGTCATGGGGACATTTCGTGAGCAGCTGTGTTAGAGATGAAGGCAAATGTGAAAGCACATAAATAAAATGTCAGATTAAGACTGAATGTGACAAGCTCACGAACAGATGGAGGTGTTGCACAGAAAACAGTAACAGTCAGACAGAAATTAAAAATAAGACCATGAACAAAAGATTAGAGATGAAGAAGAGCTCAGACTTTGTTTACATGCACATGATGACGTCGCTGTCATCCTATTATTCAGATTCAGAAAATAGCAAATGCTTGCAACAGAGAGACACTTTGATTCAGTAACATTGTGTTTACTTCAGATTTGTTTTTATGATTCTGTTGCTCGTGTGCATTTCTCTCTTTATTTTTTTATGCACGGCTCAGAGTCTACGGGCATGCAAACCAGATTTAAACAAAAACAATCGCTGTTAACTAAACAAACCAAACACACACCGGGCATGTGTTGCAACTCTGATGCTTGGATTATGGTCAGCATACGTCCACACAGTCTTTCAAATAAACTGTAACTATGAAGACAGTAATTCATGTGTTCTGTCCACTGCATGAATTCACTGATTATGGCTGTAACCACAGATACTGAGCTGCACATGGAGGTATTTACACAGCAACGCTGGAAAGGCTGCTTTAAAAACGGGATATCAGCGTGCATGTAAACACAGACAAAGACTTCATTCAGCCGGCATCTGACCACTGTGCACAAACACCAATGACTGACCGACTGATTGACTCGATGAGCAATTGGCCATTGGATGATTGAGTAAATGACCTTAATGGAGTAATCAATAAATGACAATGACAGCTTTCAGCGCTGTTTATCCACTTCCAAAAATACCTCCTAGATTTTTGCCTTCTGTTCTAGAAAGGAGACTCAAGGCACTGAGTCAATACTAGTCTGAAAAACAATGACTCTTAACACTCACTGACGAGACAAGTATGCATGGAAAATACATTGTATTGTATTTGCTGCAGCAGCTAAACAGGAAGTGTTGACAGGGGGCTTGAACGACAAAGTTACAGGACATCATTAAAACAAACAAGGCATTTTGATTTCCTTTTCCTCAAAGGTGATAATGACTTTTTTCTCATTTAGTCTGATCTGAGAATTCATTCTGTCTTTGTTTTGAATAAACTGAGCGAAGATGGATGTTAATACGGTGATGGAGTGTCATTTACGAGAAGCAAAACAAAGTAGTTCTTTCAGCGCAGAGGAGGACAAATGGGAGTCAGACTGCACTGATGTTTGTATTAATGTACCAACAAACTCGAATTAGTGATGAATGAGGACAAGAATCAAAAGATAATAGGCAAACCTCCCCAATTCAGCTGGCAACATTTGGAGGAGTAAAAAAGAATCTACTTTGCTGGGTTCTTTTCTCTCCTAAGAATAAAAAATGGCTGCATGAGAAAGTCAGTGATTGGATCAAATGGTAGTGTCTCTCCTTTTAGTCCGACTGCTTGTTTCTGGTAATGAAATCAATGGAGCAAAAGAGAGGGAGTTATGCGGCTAAGTAAATGCAAAGCAGAGATGTCAGCTGTCCTGTATCTACCTAAACAACATCTCAGGATGGAGGGTGAGGAGGGTGTGACGGAGGAAATGCAATGGGATGATACCTGTTGTCCCCCCTCCCTCCATTGCATCAGTGTACCTTATTTCCATCTGAGAAAGAATTACATAGGAATGATTGAAGCTTTTACAGAATTTCACGTTAATCATTTAAATCTACTGTGCAATCTGTCCACCATCGCATATTTCCCCACCACTCACACCCTGCACTCGCTGGATATTTAAATATCTGGAATATTTGTCATGACCAGAGTGCAATCAGGGGGAAAATTACAGCCACATTGCATTCAAAATTGGCAGATAGTGTTTTGCCCCTAGAGAATCATCATTAGTAACACTCGACGCTCAGCAGTCAATGCATGTCTCTCACAAATAGTGTTTTGAAAACCTCACTGATACCCTGTTCATCTTAAGAGCAGCCCTAAACTTCAATTTAAGTGGAATTTAAGTGTCATCAGAGATAAGAAATAAATCTTAGAAAAATCTACCCTCTGTGTCCAAGGATTATCAGAATTAAACATCCTGTTCCTTTGAGAATGGAATTGAAGATGATAGTTTAATATCCTTGAATAACTACACAGAAAATCAAAATCAATTCGTCCGGGGAAAAGAGTGATAGTAATTGAGTTATCCCTGCAAATTTGGTTTGAGACAAGATAAGTCGTTTAAAAAGCACACCATAAATGCAAAGCAGTCACTTTAAAAAGCTTGGCTGAGAGGCGAATTTATGAAAATGCAAAGCATGCCATTCATCAAGAGCATCAGTAAAGCACAACAGTGATGTGATGTTAAATAGGAAGTTTATCCAGAGTTGTGTGCATCAGTTTCATATTATAGAAAAGTTACTTTTGCTAAACATAACAGACAGCAATTAGCAGGAGGCCAGTTTAAGTTATTCAACAGAAAGACATCTCTGAGAAATATGAATCACACTATTTTCTGCAATGCCAATCATACACTGAAAAAAAAGCCATTTCATTTAATTTAAAAATGTGAGTGTCCATGCTGCTTTGTAATTTAAATTTATTGGTTGGTTAATTTTTTTGATCACTCTGATTCTTCTGATGTAGGTACAGTAATTCTGAAGACAGACAGTTGATTGTCGAGTCTCATTCCCAGGTTGTCAGGTATCGACTCTTTGATTCATCCGACTACCAACCTTAAGTCGTCAGCAATCAACCATCTTTCTCCAAAGATAAATTTGATAAACTTAAAGGACAAAAGATAAAGACAGTCAACAAATCCCATGAAAATACTAAAACCAGCAATGTGTTATTCTGTCTCTCTGACAGTACTCTGACCTCCCTACCCTTTCTTATACCTTTCCTACAAATTAGCTCCAGTTCTTGAACTGATTCTTTTCAGGATTCTTGCAACCTTGGTGCCAGCTGGAAACCATTTTTATCAGGTTGAACCAATCAATTTTTGGGCAATGTGCTCCAAAGACTTCAAAATTAGGTGTGAGAACTGAAACAGAACTTGTCTCATGTTGGTGGAAAAGAGGTATGAGTGGCTGTCATTCCTATACCCATTGCTTCATACAGAGGCTTCAAAGGTGGGTCATAAATATATAATTCAAAAGGTCTTTAGTGTATCCTCATAGTAAGTTTCATATGATGTGACAGTTTGTATGATATCAAACAAATGATGTTGTGTACTTGACGTAAAGTTACATACTAAACATACATTTACGTAGGTTAGGTTTAGGCAAGTGAAGTTATTTTGGTTAGATTTAGACAGAAAAAAAACATGGTGACAAATATACCTTAAAATAACTCAAAGTTTACTTGATTTGTGTCCCATGCAATACCCTAGCCTGTCTCTTTACGTTGGACTGCCTCTCTATCTAGTCCCTAAGCTTATGGTCACGTGATCGCAGATCAATGGTGAACATATGAACAGTGCAACAGAACAGCCTGATTTTATGCTACTCAATGAGGAGGCAACCTGGTCTCACTACGAAGTCGAAATCAAGCACTTGGTCAGTGACTTCTGGCATCAGACACCTATGAAAAAAAGCTCTTTAATGTCGGCATGGTATGCTGCAGGTCGCTGTTATTGTTAAATGGTGCCCGGCGGTGTCAAGGGGAAATGCAGCGGGACAACAATGAAAGTTGAGGTGGTGGAATTCCGAGTAGGGCAAGCAGGTGGAGTGGTGGACGGGTCCAACAACCATGGACTTTCACCCAGGGAGCCAGTGTTCCCTTCCCGTAAGAGTGTGAAGCAAAACCCTGTTCTTTTGTTGCCTAAACCCAATCATGTGCGTGTGTTGGCTAAATGTAACCACATGCGTTTGTTGTTGAAGGAAAAAAAAAAAGTCAATTTGCAGTGCGCACTAACCTCATGCGTTAATTTTGAAAGAGACTACATGCAAACTATACATTTCCTGTGAAAATGGAAATTTATTTTGAAAACAGGCCATGCATGTTACAGGCAGAACTTGACAGGGCGTCCCAGAATGTCAGCAACCAGCACACCCAGGGTACCTTGAACATACAGTAGCGTGTTGACGTGAAAAGTCCTTGACCAAATGTTGATATGTGACCAGGTCATAGTGGGGAGGTAAGGGGAATTTGCTGGGGACTTTTTTAGTGGCCCATAACTGCACATCTGATACTGTACTTGAATTGATCCCTTGGTGTTTTTTGTCTTTTCACAGGATTTGTTGACAAATATATTTATATATATACATATATATATATATATATATATATATATATATATAAATATACATGTATATATATGTAAGACTCATGACTGTCACTTAAATGGTTTAAAATGTGTTATTTGAAAATTGAGTGTTGATTTGACATTTGACAGATATATCATATTGCACTGACTGATTTACACAAAATACAATTTTCACAGTGTATGAAAGTGCAAGGTGTTGATAGCAATTCAACACCCACATATTATTATCATCAGTTTCTGCACATCAGCTTTCTGGAAGTTGCATTTTTCTGTCTACACAAACAGCAGGTGTTTGGTTGCTACAGGCAACATGACACTTTTTACCTTCATTAGCAAAGCAGGTAGCAACGGTAAGACTAATTTAAAAGCAACTGTTTCTGTTTGATACTGTATTAGATGACTGCTACAGCAAGCACTCACAGTTGGAATATTTTCTCTCTGCTCGCACACACAACACACACAGGCTAACACATGCTAAGACATTGTCTAAAAGTCCAACACAGTTTTATTTTCTTTAACTCAAAGCCGAGACTCAAGCCCAAGCAAATAAAGCCCCCCAAAACAAGCATCTGTTCCACTGAGGGCTCACCACAGTTAGAAGAGGCATCTGATACAACAAGGCAAACACTTCATAGTCAACAGTTAACACTCAGGAGCGATGATATACTGTCGAGCTTCACACTGCAATTTATCTGCACACGGTTGCCATGCAAACACACACGTAATTACCAGGGATTAGAGGAATTGGAGGGGAGGTGAGGCAGAGGGCAGAGTGGGTGACGAGTGCTGGGGTCAATACGTAAAATAGTCCACACACACAAAGAGAGACACGATGTTGTCTGGCCCAGGTTCAGATGGGAGGTGAGTGGTGCTGATATAAGGATAAGGAGCTTAGTCAGAGCATCCACTGGATTTACTGGTCTGCGACACCAAGCAAAGAAATAAGCATCAACATTAAAGATCCTCAGTGACATTCAGGAAGCATCACAGCACTCCACAACACCTCCAAGCATAATGGCACAGAAAGTTCACCCTTTTACCAGCAATTACTACTGGCCGAAGGCGGCAGCTGTGGGTGACCCCTTCATAGAGAAGCTCTGTTGAACCCGCTCATGGCATCACTACTCACCGGCTTATCAGTGAAGGGGGTCGACTCAGAGGGCGCCATGTCGTAATAAGGAGGCTGGAGAGGAAGCTTCTGCATTTCCTCCTCCTTGTCGAGATGAACCACCTACAGGAAACACTGAGAGCTCAGAAAGACTCATAATTAGCTCCAGAAGTCCACAAACCAAGCAGGTCAACCAGTTTATACTGAAGCTGCTCTGCAATTCTCACCAAGGTTAAATTTGCAATTAGCCCATCGCTGAAAACGGCTACCTTTGTTACATGAACATTAGTTCAGAGCTACAGCACTCCAGCAGCAAGTTATTATGCTGAACACTTTTTTTTTTCTTTCTTCATTTGCTCACATTTGTTTTTTGGTGATAATGAGCAGAAGCAGCATCTGAAATCTGACAAGGAATACAGCTTGACAGCAGTTTGAACCTTACTCGCTCTGCTGAACTCTTCATGTGCATCAAAGTTATTTTTTGTCAAATTAATCACTTCCATATCACACAAAAGGTATGATGCAAACTTCTGAAATAGAGGAGCAGAAATGTAAAGCTGCAGGAGCTAGCTGTGCTCCACAGCCACCAAAGGGAAGAGCTGGAGGGAATTTAATTCATACATGAAGGTGACATGTGATTACAAAACAGATACGCTGCAGATTAATTACAGCTTGGCAAACACATGATGTCAATAAATGGATGAAGCTCCTTGAAATCACCTTAATATGTTAATGTTTTATTCAAATAATATCCTGTTTCCTTTTTACAAAGAAAACAAAACATAAAAATAGAGACTATTTTCAGTGGCATCACAAACTGGATGCACCGTCTTGGTGTAAAATACCAGTTTACTATGCAGGTCTCTTTTAATGGTTTGATGCCTCTGAATTGAAATGTTTGAATTTGGACTCATCCACCAGCAAAGAAGCCTTTGAATGGAGCTTCTCCACAATTGTGCCTCGGCTTTGTCATATTCCAGAGGAATATCTGCTCAGTGTTTGAGGATTTAAAACTGGACTGAAGAGAGTCTGAGACATAGAACTTTTACATTTAAAAAGCAAAAAAGACTCTGAGTTCTTTAATGTGTCAAATGTGTGTTTTGTGCTCTCTGTGCAAAACTAAGCGATATGCTCATAAAAGATACATAGGCACTATTTCAGTCAAAACATTTTCAAAGTGTGGAACATTACAACCAACAAACTTGTTATTTAATACTTTGAAATTTAAAACAGAAATGACACCTTAAGTCAACTTTGTGCTACTGTATATTAGATATGCAGAGGATGGTAATCATATTTACTTTCATTTAACTTTAACTTCATTGCCTAGTGATGAGGCTAACACATATCATTTTGTATAAATGTCTTTAACAGCTAAAGATGTTATTTTGTTACCCTACAGTGAGGTTGGAAGAATTTTTCAAAAGAAAATTCAGCTGGAAATTCCTGTTAGAAGACAGCAGAGCACATCAGAAAGAAGGGTGAAGATGATGGAACCAATCCTGTTTCACTTTATATATGTAGACATATCTCAAAACAACATGAGTCACACCATGAAACTCCACTTACACAATTTCTGCAACCCAAGGCTCTTTTTATGAAAGAGGCATGAAAATAAAAGAGGTGACAACATTCATGACAGCTGCTTTTTTTAAAAATTGTTTTTTTCCATACAGTTCAGCAGACTAGTTGGGGGCTAAGCCGTATATCTAAGGTTCTCACTCTGAATTCAAGGTGCAACTATTAGGCTTTCTGCAGCATAATGGAAGCAGCATATCAGAAGAGCGAGGGGGGGCAAAGTGCTCCTCCATGGTGTTGCTTCAACAGGTCCCCAGTTTTAAACTTTCCGCACAGCAGGCTCCTAATTGATCTGTCAAACTCTGTCATAATCACAATGTAAAGTTTGACGCCGCTGACAGTGAAGAACCTTTCAAGGCTTTTTAAGGTGAGATATTCACAACAGACTCGAGGCACTTTCCACAATGTGAAGGAATCAATCAATTTTGTAACGGCAAATGAACACTCACAAAACCTTCATTAAACATTTGTCAGACCTGAGCAGCGGACAATGAAAAGAAATAAAAGTGAATGAAAGAAATCAAAGTCGTCCAGAACAATGAAGTTATCAACGTAATAAATGTGAGATTCATATAATAGATGTTGAACAATGTGTTTCCTTTCCACACCTCTGTGCTGTTAAATTTGAGGGATCAAAAGGCTGCCAAATGCCGTCTGATCGCCATTTTTCTTACACTCAAAAATAGCTGTTGAATTTCAGTCAATATGAACTTGGTTGGTGTGAGATTTTCATTCATATTACATCAAAAGCCAAAGAATTTATTAGCTGAGTGGTCGAACGGTGAGCCGAGCACCAGACTCTATATGCAATTAGCTGGAGGGAACGTGTGCTCGGAGCATAAAGACATCGGCCTTCTGGATGCTTGTCGTCTGCTTGGCTCTTGGAGTCCATCTCCAGTGTTGTGATGTAGCGAGCGCAGATGTTGATACTTTGGCTGCGTTGCCAGTTTTGCTCTGTGCATTGGGCAAGGATGAAACCATGACGCTGCCAATTTCTTCAGGCCAGCCGAGTCACCTATCAACCTATCCTGAAATAAAGCTGTATCACCAACTTCTCAGGTTCCAGTTTCAATAAAAGGATACACTGCATTACCCATCACCTGTCTGTGTCCATGTGGCTCTTTAAAATTCAAACATTTTTCTACATTTGGGTGATTTGGACTGAGGACTGTGGTTAGAGCTAGGGGTGAAGCAACCACATCAAAAAACAGGAAGAGAAGAATATTGAGGTTGTTTTTTTTTTTCTTGGCCAATTTAAAGTTATTGAATTATCATTGCTGCTTTTTCTTTGCTTTAAACAACTCATTTTTCTTCTACATAGGCCTACATTATGATAAAGATTTGTCATTAAAGACTACAGTTACTCTCCCAAGCGTCTGAGCAAAGCTGGTATATGGTGAGTGTGTGTCTTACAAATTGCCTGGTGGCTCGACACATGCTAATTATCATTTTAAGATGATTGACAGGTTTTGGGGCAGAACCTTGACCAGCTGAAGGGAGGAAGGCGAGACAAGAAGACACTGATTTCTGGTCCAGATTTAAAATTGTAGCTGAGATTATCCATTAATAATTCATTTTCATTTGGGATCATTTGGAAACTGTTCTTTCCTTGAAGCAGATGTTGAATGAATATCAAAGATGCAGCCTTTATGTCATTACCTGCTGTGCAGAATGAATTACAGCCACAGAAGCCTGAAAGCTTGACCCTTAAAAAGGTTTTGGTCAGTTAATATTTTTGTTTTGTTCTGCATATGCCCACTTGTACAGCAGCGATGCTTATTGTTTATGCATCAGTGATTATTGTTTATTCATGCATACTTTAGCCATGATGTCATGAACCTGCTGTGATATTTCTTGCTTTTGCTTACTTTTTTCTTTCCGGATGCGAGCTTGCTGAGCGTGCAGCTTCTTTTAAAGCAGCTAAAGCCATAAAATGGAACACATTAAATCCCGTAAAGTGTCTATTACAGCCTCATCTGTCCACTAATCACCAGTGAGTGTGGCATTAGGTGCCTTGCTCAAGTACTGCTCTGCAGTAGTTGTGTTAGGAGGAGAGCACATTACTTTCCCCTCTCTTCATTACCTTCTCTGCCCAGATGTCCAGGACTTTGACCTTGGAGCTATAAAGAGTATCATAAAGTTGGATTTAAAATCTTAGGAGTGCTGATACGCAGTGGCCAATTCGGCGGATAGGTGAATCTTCAATTATTCAGATTCTAATAATTCTTTTTTTCCACTTTATCTCCCCAATTTGGAACGGCCAATTATTTTGTACAACACTAAAGGTCCCAGCAGACCTACTGCGACCTCTGCAGACTCTGTGCACTTTAACCAACTTTGATATGTACATTTAATGCACTGTGGTTCGATTTTGCTATGGACAAAACTACTGCAGGCATGCTGGGAAGACACTGGGAAGATTGATGCAAAAACCAGGAAACCTAGGGGCTCCTTTATAAAGTATTGATTCTGTGCTATTTAGATAACTTAATGCAATATGAAGATCATGTTCTCTGACTCTGAATGTGGCCACCAGCTGATTAAAACTGCTGGTTACTGTTGGTAAGACTAGGAGCCAGTCATCAAAGGACCTGTGCAAAGTCAGTGTGACCATCGAAGTGATTCTTCAAATTCTGAGAGGTGATGAGAATTTTTTTAAACCTACTTCAAGGGGCATGTGCGAGATTAAGTTGCAGTTTTGTAATTGCTGTGGTGTGTACAAGTAGACCTGTGCAAAAGCAATGAAGCTGCCTTCAAGGTATACTATGCAGGATTTGAAAACAATGTATGGACCCTTCTCATTCTTCATTTATGACCCACTAGAGGTGTGTGGCGGTGAATTTATCTGCAGAGACTCTGCCCTCTGCCTGTACTTTCTTCTTATTTTGCTGTGTTTGGGACATTCCTGGGCACAGTACGCAGGTAAGGTCAGGTCTTAATAAAGGGGGCTTCCCATTGTTCTGACAGGTTGAAACTTCTGAAGCCCCGTCAGCCCAAAAAATAGTCCCACAGGACCAAAAGTCTACTTCTTCAAAAGCCTGTTATCCCAAAAACAAACTCCCATTGCTCCAAAGTCCAGTTCCTACAGAAATACACACTCTATGCAGATAGACATTCCAACTGCTTTTGTTTGAATTGCAATGTTGTAAACCACAGATATGTTAAATTTGTCAGCAGCACTGTGGTGAATGTGTGGTTAGGTTTAGGCACAAAAACCACTTGGTTGTGGTTGGGAAAAGATCCTGTTTTGGCTTAAAAGACTCATGTTTGGTGGCTCAACATTTATTCATTCATATTCTGTGACTGCTTATCCCGTTAAGGGTTGTGGGGGGGGGCTGGAGCCTATCCCAGCTGACACTGGGTGAGAGGAGGGGTACACCCTGGACAGGTCGCCAGGGCCGACACATAGAGACAGACAACCATTCACACTCACATTCACACCTACGGTCAATTCAGAGTCACTAATTAACCTGCATGTCTTTGGGAGACATGTGGGAGGAAGCCGGAGTATCTGGAGAAAACCTACGCTGACATGGGTAGGACATGCAAACTCCAGAAGGGCTCCCCCACCCCGGGTTCAAACCAAAAACCCTCAAGCTGTGAGGCAACAATGCTAACCACTGTACCATCAAACTACATGAAGGGTCCGTAAAAACACCCAGGATCAGTGGCTCAAAAGCGACTTGGAAAGTGAGCCTAACTGCAAGGAGTGATTATTTTGGTTTTTTTTGGATCAGATCTGTCAGAGGCATGGACTTTTGGTCCAGTTGGACATTTTTTGTACCAATGGGGCTTCAGAAATTTGGGCTATCACAACAATGGCATGGCACTTTTATAAAGCACAGTGAACAGGTGCCAGACCATAAGCAGCAAGCATTAAATAGGAATCTGGGGTTGGCTCCCACTTTCCTTTTACTAGTGATACTGTTTATAATCCTGCATTGTATACCTTTAACTCCACTGGAGAGAGCCATGTGTCTCCTCAGAGAAACATAGCCTGTGTCCCAATCCCATGCTACAGATTAAATCTGAACACATACTATTCTTAATAGTATTCTTTTTTGCAGCATAGAAGAAATCCACATATTTTTATACTAACAAGTAATGATGTAACATCCCCGCCACGCAAAGGAAATCAAACTGCGCCTGTACAATGAGACTGCCAATCAAACGCAGCAGAGACAGCAAAATGTTTTGTTTTAAAAATGCAGCTGTTATTTTTTATTTTCTTATTTTCAGCTGTTCTGTGGGCTGTTTCACCAGAATCCACAATTAGTTTAATATTTTCCAGCTGTGAGCGCACTGAAAAAATGACTATATTTAGCGTATATATGCCATCTGGTTCTTTTATCGTCAATCCTGTCACTTTTCCATCGTGAACACTCTACACACACCACAGACCAGCTCAGAGTGAGTGTGTAGTGTGGACTCTGGGACATGACGACGGTGTTGCCTGCTTCTTTTAACCTGCCAGGGGAAAACTTCACCAGGAGGGCATAACGTGTGTTCTTCATGCAAACGCCCATCCTCTGCATGTCTCAAAGCAGCACCACAGCCAAGGAAAGCACGCGGGTCTTTGCAGCGGTGGTGAGTGTTTTTTGCCTCTTCGCCCCAGATCAGTGATCTGAGAAAATTGTTATATCAGTTGATTCCCCTCACTAATCCACTTGGTGTTGACATTTCAGTTTGTCTCTGACTAATAATAAAGCTGCTCATTCAAATTATGAAAACATATATTGGGGGTAAATAAACCAAACAGTGTTGTGAAATGAAGCTGTTCATCAGACTTGAGTGATACTTAATTATCTATACCAGTCATTTAATGAGGTCCAAATAAAATAGAATGCATCTGCAACATGTGTCACATAAAGTGATCACACCTGAGAAATATGCTACATATAGGAAATACATGGGCTGACTATAATAATGCCTCCTGCACAGAGCATTCAGCCCAGAAATAAAAAACTGCCTCCCAGCACAACAACAAGCTACTTTTAATACTGATGCTGCAGTGTGAGGTCAGCATTTTATGTGTCAGAAATGACTCACTTACCATCTCTTTACTTATAAAGAGGGAAATTAGTAAGTGTCAGATTGGTAATTACGTTACATGTTCACTGGCTTCACGTGGAGAAGGAGACATTCCTATTTTTAGATATCAGAGCGCTTTCCGCTAGTTGTACTGTAACTGAAAAGTGAAGGAACTCTGTGACAAGCGTCAGTCCAGAGAAGAGGACGAGAAACACTTGGACGGTTTTGTGACATGAGAAATACTGTAAAACATGAGGAAAAAATAGCCTCCTGTCACGAAACTGACATTTTTGCTGGATTCCCATACAAATACCTTTTGAACACCAACCATGAAGTGATAAAAGAAAAAGTCACTTCTCAAGAAGAAAAATCTCTCTGCCACATATGTTATTATTTGTGCTGTGTTGTGAACATAATTGTACATGTTCTGACTTGTTTTTTGCACATGATTTAAACAGATCTGGTTCTGTGATTGGCAATATCTCACTCAGAAATGGGACACAGTGGCAGAAATGTGAGACAGAAATTGAAAAAGTTTGCAGACGATATGTCAGATCAGCCAGAGAGGACAAGAGTAAGAAGAGAGGAGGAGGAGCAGGAGGCTCTTACCTGGATGTCATCAGATGTCAAGTGTCCCTTCATGTCACTGTTCTTCTTTTTGGGCGGAGGAGGGGCTGGTTTGTGGGCGGGAGGGAGGTCGGTCCTGTTAAGAGAGTAAAAAGATAACATGACACTCAGCACAGTAAGTGATCGCCACTCTTTACGTCCCTCACCTTCTACAGCACTCTATAATGAGAAGTCCTGCCTGCACTTGCCTTTTTCATTCTTTCCTTGGATTTTGATAGATCTCGTGTTGGTGGCTTTGTTGCGGTGGCAGCCATTCCCCCTGCCCTTTCAAAGGCTCTCGCTGGAGAGACACTGTGCTAATGAGAGTGGGCTGTAATTGGACACTGAGGTGAGGAGATAGGGATGGAGGGAGTATAGGGGGCAGGGAGAAGGGCATGTGTGAGTCAAGTCCTCAGTGTGGATTGAGCCTCATCCAGAGTGCCACGCGGACAAACACCCTGCCTACTGTGCGGCGACCGTTTGTTTGACATGTTGTCCTGAGCTGTGACTCAGAGAGCTCAGCAGGCAGCTTCTGTTCTCCACCTTTTCCCTGCATCCCTGGCACTAATATCCCCTAGTCCCAAGGCGCTCACCCCACCCCTCTGTTGACACACCTGGGGAAGAACAAAGCCTCAACAACTGCACACCTGTACCCATTTACATGCCACCATTAACAGAACAGCAAACAACTGTTTTCTTCAAATCAACAATGAAGTTTTCACTGGAGATAAAGGCCACCCCGGCACACAGTCATGGATATGATAATAAAAAAGAAAATTAAAGTGTGATCAGGAAAGACAGCAGTAATTGAAAGCTTGATGTTGAAATTGTTTGAAGTGCATCCCGATAATTATTTCAGACAAGGAAGCAGAGGGGTTGTTGCAAATCGTTACAAAAGAAAACCCCTTCCCTCAAACATGCTGGCAGTCAGATGTCATCTGTGGCATTCTGACATGATATCAGGAGTGATCAAAGATAATGAAGTGGAGCACAGACACTGAGCTGTGTACCTACATGCATTATCTCCGGCTCCTCCCGCCTCCCATTCGCACTGGTTCACGTCCTTATTGAATAACATGACCTTTCCGCAAGGCCAAGCCGGCGTTTTAATGTGCAGAAAATTTGTGCATGAGTGCACCTCTTAACTCTTTCTTTCACGCTCATTATTTCCAGTCCGTATCACCTTGTCTCCAGACAGGGCTGCCGTGCCACTGCCAGATTCATGTGGCACCCTCTTCAGCCTGCCTGCAGCACAGAGGCACAGCAAACACACAGAAAGGCAGCGCACAGAACACTCTCCCGTCTACAATAACCTCTTCCATCGCAGAGCCTTCAGAGGAGAAGCATCCATTTTCTCTGGGACAGATTATTATGAGTCTTGTGGAAATGTGGTTTCCGCAGGTACAGCAGTGCTCATTATAAAGTATTGTAATCCGTTGCTTATGATTGACTGGATTCTATACAGGTGAGAACTTAAAAAAAAAGCTGTGACAGCTGACAAGATCATTTGCTTTCAAGAAATGTATGAGACAAAATGTAATTTTCAGCCTCTGCTCTGCCTGGCCTGTGCATACACTGAGACACCGAATCATCACATTCCTTCAATCAGCTGAAACAAAAAGCTGATGAATACCTCATGCACTGACCTAATTTTCATTTTATTAAAAAGAAATGCAGCATCATCCGACATCTGATACAATATTTACTATATTCTGAGACAAATCAGTTGCACATCTTCATGATGAAATTATTCCAGCAGGATGAATTCATACTGCGCTCATGTATGATGCAGCATTTGCATTCAGATCCTGCTGCATTTTGCTACTTACATTTTGATCCCATAGGACTCCTGATGATTGCATTTCATTGCACATTATGTGAAGGAGCGTGTTCGAATAAGTAGTGTGCTGGGGCCCCATATGCAGAGTGGGTTTATTAAATCTGACCAAACATGAAAAAACTCCCTCATCTCAGGACTAGCACCCAGCAGCTACCGCTTCCTCCCTGTCATACCTCGCTTTCTTGATTGAATTCAGCTACATTTGTAATCGTGTTACGCACAAACAGCAGCCTCAGGAGACCGTCAGTGTCACTACTGGTTGACACAACAGTAGGAACACAGAGAAAAGTATAATCAGTGTTTAATGAAGTGGCGTGTGTGCAGAGTGCACAAACATACAGTATGGCAAGTACGTATGTACCAAGACAAACATACAGTACAAGAGCGCTCAGTTATTCAAGCTGAGTCCCAGTTTCATGCTAGGGAGTCATACGGTAAAACACTAATCTTTAAACTGTTTCTGTAGGTATACCTGAATTGAATGCACCTTACTGGCAGGAAGTTATAAAAGAAGAACACCTATTGCTATTTAACCTTAAAAAAGGGAGGCTAAATGTTTTTTCCAAAGAATTTATACTTCTTTTTTTTTTTTTTTTTTGAAGATGCTCCCTCAGCTGTCTCATCTCCATCCACAGTTTGTTTTCATTTTTTCCAGCTGTGAGAAGCTCCTTTCTTTACTGTGAGTGTTGCATGCTGACATCTTTGAGAATATCTAAAGGATAATTCTCAGTTTAGGTCTGATTTTCCTACTATTTGCCATTATTTACCTCAACTACAATAATGGTAAACTCACATATAAATGATTGCTGAGATCTGCTAACACACTAACATCGCTACAAACACAATAAGCCAAAAATAGAGAGGTTAGATGACGAGTCAGATTTTAAACAAGCCAACAGTGTCATCAAACCACTTTAAAGGTCTGGTGTGTAGGATTTAGGGGCATCTAGCAGCGAGGTTGCAGATTGTAACCAACTGAAATATCTCCCGTGTGCCAAGTGTGTAGGAGAACTCTGATGACCGACAGAAAAATGTGAATGGCCCTATCTAGAGCCAAGATTCTTATTTTCAGGTAATTGTACACTAATGAAAACATATATTTTGTGTTTAAATCACGCACAGTAGATCAAAACTGAGCAAGGCGGTCAGTCTGTAGACTGTGGTGAATGCTCACAAAGGTCAGTTTACAGTACAGTTCTTCTTTTTCACACTAAGTTTGGGTAACCTGGAAGTTTTTTTCAAAACCTGTGTGATGGTCTGTCTGCTTGTGTTTTTAGCCTCATCGAATACTTTTTCAATTACATCACCACATTAACCGATTTCCGCAGCAGACTAGGTTTTACTGGAAGGATGACTAAAGCCATGACAAACACACCTAAAAGAAAGCTAAGCATTTTTTTTGTTTGTTAAGATGTTAGTGAAACTATCTGAACGTTGTCCAAAATGGGTTTTTTTCCCACTGTGAGCAGCTCTTTTCTTTCCAGTAAGGATTGCACACTGACATCTTTTAGAGTATCTAGAGGATAAATCCACTTTATTCCAATTTAGGTCAGATTTTCTTAGTTTGGATAATGTTAAACTCACCTGTAAGTGATTGCTGAGATCTGCTAATACAGTAGCATCGCTACAAACATGCAACCCAACCTCATCCCGCTTTATCAGTGTACCTAAACGTCAAAATATGACACTCTAGGTAATCGTGTGCGTTGGTTTTGGATGTTCTTGGACAGCATCTCAAGTGATGCATATTGCTTGCATTGTGTCTAAATACATTTTCATTTTTACAGGAAATGGTCAGTTTCTGCTCATTACATAAATACAGTCTTTTTCAAAATAAACTTAATATGTAGGTAAAACACTTCATTTTTACGTTTATTTCCTTAACCTTAGGCAACAAACGTCCCTAGTTAGGTTTAGACCACAAGAGCATGTGGTTACATTTAGAAAAAATACCATGGTTTGGCTTGAAATAAGTCCAATTCTTATGAACAGCATGTAACATCATGTTGTAGCATGTTACACATACTAGCATACTATGTTATTACAATTGCTTTACTGACTTTTAGTTTCACATGGGAAATGAACAGCAAGCTCTTGGTCCGGTTCTCGCTCTTTGTACTACAGTAGGATGTGGTGGTGTCAGAAATATCTGGACCAAGTGTGTATCATACTGCTGCGAATAATGTCTCAGTACAATGGTGTCTGACACTGACAATCACTGACAAAGCAGTGGTATTTGATGAGCTCAGTTGTGGTTGGTGGCGTCAGAAACAGTCCCTGCCTGGTGCACACCATAATACTGCGAAAGGTGCCTCTGTATGTCGGTATCTGACGACAAAATCACTGACAAAGAGGTCGTATTTGACAGGTTCTGAGTAAGAACAGTCTGAAATATGATATGCGAAGAAACAAGAGGTTAGATGACCAGACAGACTTTAAACGAGTCAACAGTTTAACCAAACCACTTTGAAGGTCTAGGGTATCGGATTTAACGGCATCTAGTGGTGAGGTTGCAGATTGTAACCAACTGAAATTTCTCCCATGTGCCAGTAGGAGAACTCTGGTGCCTGAGGTGAACCACTGTTCTAGGGTACTGTAAAAACATTCATTCAAACATAGATATGAATATTATATTCACTTTCTACTAATATATCCCCCTAAATTGTACACACTGGACCTTTAACTTGGAGCCAGAACCTAAAGTGATATAAATATCTGTGTGTGAGCAGAAAACTGAACCAGGAAGTCAATATGTAAACTGCAATGAATGTTTACAATGGACAGTTTGGTATATCATTTTACTATTCTCCTTCCTAACAATACGTTTGGCTGTCTGTTGGCTTGGGTTTCTTGCCCCATCTAATGTTTTAATGATGTTTCGCGATCATTAAATTTCAGCAGAAAACTAGGTTTTACTGGAAGGATGACTAAAACCATGACAAACAGCCCAAAGAGAAAGGTAAGCATTTTTTTAAGATGATCCTGAACTTGAATATTGTCCTCATTATGTTTCCCAGCTGTAGGCAGCTTCTCAATTTCCTGTGCAGTGATTAACAGGGGGAATAAAAGGTCGACACAGCACTGAAAATTACGCAACTTTAAGTGGACATCTTAGAGTATTTTCATTTTGCCCTTTCACCAGTGTGAGCACACTCCCTACATGTGCAAATCTAGCTTTGAATAAGCATGTAGCATTTGGACACAGAATGAGCTACAAGTGCAAACTGAGAATCTAGTTTTGCAGGATAAACTCCAATGCACTTGACGGACTAATTGAAGTTTGATTGTAAGTATTTATTGCTTGAATAATTCATTAGAAAAAGCTTCACAGTGTCAGCTGTGGGATCACTCAGAGAATATTTGTTTCACAGGTGAATCCATTTTTTCTTCACAATACAGTAATACTGTACAACAGCAAGCGCCAGCTAAATAATTTAATGACTTCTTTCCCACTCAGCGCTCGCTTTCAAGCTAAAGAAGATTAGCCTTTGATCTTAAATATATATTTATTTATTTTTCCCTTTCTTCTCTCTTCTTGTGAATGCTGTTGATTAATATATGCAGCCTTTTTTTTTTGTCTTAACATTTCTGAGCAACCAGCTGCAGAGATGTAACCTTTTGACTGACCGAAATTACCACTGAGAATAAAAGGATACTTTTAACTTTAAGAACAAGATAAAATCAACTGAAATATATAGAGTAATTAAGAGTAAGGGTAAAAGTAAGGGTTAGATAGGCTGTGTAACATTAAATATTTATTAGGGTTGCTTCTGCCATGATGTATACTTTGCCATATGGTGAGTAAAATATTCAGCACTTCAGATTTGTTTATAATATTGTGCACACACACACACACACACCCCAAACCCAATGCATTACAATCTAACTAATTCTGCGGTTTGCACTTAATGCTTTGATCCGTCATTAGTCAGATGTAGCACGATAATGCTCATCTCAGCTTGACCACCTCATGTGCATCTCAGCTGTGTGATTAAACACTGGCTTCCTCAGAGCTGAATGTGATGCAGGCAGCATGTGGGCGTTGGCTTTGTGAGACACAGACACTAATGAAAGCTGACAAGCACCACAAGCCTGTGGGGAGCAGAAAGCACCGGGCAGGGAAACATAAGCTACATTCAAGTTTGCAGTGTTTCCTACTCAGACATCCACCTGGAAGACCTCGCTCCTTCTCGCTCTGTTGGCTACAAAAGGCTCAGGGCAGCTTAAGGGGAGATTTAAGGGGGATAGCAAGGAGAAAACATAACTAATCCTTAAACTGAGAAGAGTAATCTGTGAGGGAAGATTTACAATGCACTCACAAAAAAGTGACCTTTCTATTCGGAATTTTTGCAACAATGAGGCAGTTTTTGAGCTGCAGATAATCAGAGTTACGATGTCCCTCAGTGTGACAGTTAGAAAACCCTCCTAGCTGTCCGCTGCATGTGAGAGAAAGTGAAGTGTCGCATCCCCAGAAGCATTCGGATTAAAGAGCCGCCATATGACCACAGCCCCGCTTGCGGAATACAATGTGAAGTGTTTGAGCTGATCCTCAGTGCTCTCATTGATTTCTGTTGATCACAATCTTATTTGGCAATTTAAATGCTAATGATACTTTTAATTGCAAGACGGGATAAATGTGATTTGATCTTTAGGAGGCAATTACTTTCATGCTTTGTCTGGCTCCGATCTTTTCAAAAGGCGGACAACAATTACCCTGCAGAGCTCAGCTTTTTTTTTTCTTTTCTCACAAGAGAAGAAAGAATAAAAACAAGAATGAAACAAAATGACTTCTGTATTTGTTCTTTGACATGTTTATCAAAAATGATTTCTATTGATGGTGGAAGGTTTTGCCTTTTAGAACATTTAACTTTACAAGTATACACCCACGGCCAGTTTCCAAAGCTTTTTCAACACCTTAGGCATCGATGCTAGATTACATACACTGCTATACAAAAATAACATGAAAATAAAGGTACTTGTTATAGACAGTTGCACTGCATGGAAAACATTCTGTACAGAGAAACCAAGCACCATTTTTTACTCATGAACAACAACAGTGAGTGATTCGAATTCACACCAGTACAGCAACAGTCCATGTTGAATGACTCAGAAAGACAAGAAAGACAATCCTACTTTGGTTACAGCTTAAAGCTAGAAGGTGTCCAACATTGAGTTATCACATTTTAAAGGTCTCCACACAGCAATGGTGAAAAGCACTGGTAACCGATTTATAAATCAAAGGGTATACACAAGTACAAATATCTCTATGAATCCCTTTTCCCAGTATCATCTTCAAATTGCGCTTCTAAAGGCCCCGACACACCAAGCTGACGGCTGACTGTTGGCTGTTGGTGAGCATCAGTTACGGTAGTTTTTGTGGTGTGTCCCACACAGTTGGCATCAGTCAGGCCTTGGTAAAATTCTTTCAGCCAATTCAGCATGTTGAATTGGTGTCAGAGGTGGTGGAGCCCATTGGTGATTGAAATCACTCTGATTGGCAGTTCAGCTTAGCGCATGACATGAGAAGCGGAGGTGAGGAAACAGCTAACTGCTAAAGTCAAGAGTGTGTGAGATCAAAACAAACTTGTTATATGAGGTAGGATTATTGTTTTTAGCCGCTGAGCTCTTTAGCAGAAACAGTTGGTAATTGTTTATGAGAGGCCCTTTGAGACATAATTCATACTTGGTTTCATACATCATACTCTCATACATACACCACTGTACTCTTACACAAACACTACTATACCCTCTCACATGCACAATCATACTCTCATACATACACCACTGTACTCTTACACAAACACTACTATACTCTCTTATATTTATCATCATGTTTTCTTTTATTTACTGTCATACTCTTAGTGTAACAGAGGATAATATTATATGTATGTAAGTATGATACTATGTACATGAAAGTAACAGTATATGTAAAACAAAGTTCTAAGATATGTATGAGAGAATAATATTATATTTGAAACATAATAAGAATATGTAAGAGAAATTAGTTGTACATGTGAATGCAAATAATCATGTGTAAGGAACAAAATGACAGTGAATGTAAGACTGTAAGAATGTAAGAATGATAGGCTATGTGAATGAGAATAGTTGTTTGTGTGAGAGAGTTTTGATTGAAACGGAAATAGTACTGAATTCTCAGTTCTCAGTCTGCTAGGTGGCGGTACTGGTTGCCAACCGCCAATTAGAAGAAAAGACAAGGAAGAAGAAGGACGGCGACACTGGAAAAATAGGACAATAGCGTAATGTGCTGCGGCGCGGCAAGTCGACACTTGTCGAGCCGCCACCAGTGTGGGTTTATAAATAGAAAATAATGGGGGCAGCTGTGTTGACGCGTGTCGTACGGCGGCGGTGTGTTTTTTTGGCCTTAAGAGGGTATGGTAGTGTTTGTGTGAGAGTATAGTGGTGTGCGTATGAGAGTATGATGTTAATTGTGAAACCAAGTATGAAATATGTTTGTGGTATCGTCCACTAGGTCACGGTAAATATGCTTCAGCATCAGGTTGTATTGTTAATATGCTCACCGGCTAACTAGCATCGTAAATGTTTTCCTTTTTGAATTATTAGTATAGACAAACGCTGGCTGCTGGTATGGAGAGTTATTTCCTCTCACACAGGTGCAGAACATATGTGCTAGTTGGCTGTTGGTTGTAGCCTTTGTGGTGTGTTGATGGGTAACTTTTTGGCTGACACACAGGCAATGTGAGGCGACACAACAGTCAGCCTCCGTCGCCACATGTTCCTTGATGTCAGTTTGGTGTGTCTGGGCCTTAAAGCTGACATCTATTTTTATAGCTTCAACATCCCATTTTTTTCACCTAGACTTTTTTATTGTAGAGTCTATCATTAATTTCAAGTGTCCTCCAAAATCACAATGGTGCTACATTTCAGTCCGGAGCAAACCATTTCCAGCCCCTGAGGTGGAAGTATTTGTATCTATGTTGAGAAAACAGAGTTGATGTCGTTTGGTGACAGTGCCATCCCGTTTAAAATTCACCATCCTTTTAACATTCTGCATGTGATTCTTTTCAGATATTGTAGTAAACACAACCAGAAAGTTGGCATCAAAGTGATTTACACCAGCAAGTATTTGCAACTGTGTCAACACCAGCTGCACGTCAGGAACACTAGCGAGTGCATTCATTTTGCAGCCTAGCGGCGCCACAATTGGCGGTGCTTTTCGGCATTTTGGAGGTCATACATCATGCTCGGGCAAAAGACAGAGTGATGAACACATTATTCTGAGAACATCGCTTTTGACAATGCCCATCTATTTTGATAATCAGTTGACTATTGTGCCAGTGCAGCCCTCTGAAGGGCCAGTGATTTATTAGGATTGACCAATTTTGAGTCACATCATGTGCTGCTTTGTGAGGGCAAACAGAGGCGTGACTGGCGGTGCAGTCAGGCATGTTATCAAATGCCCAGGCTTGATTAACGGCTCATCAACATGCAGAATTAAACAGTCTGACTAAATGCTTCCCCTTTACCCTGACATCAGACACTCATATAAAACTATGAATCTCTCGCAGTGGTTCTCTACATTTAAATAAACCCCGCACATTCATTGCAACTTATCTGCATTCACATAGTAAGACATTTCAAAAAAAAAAAAAAAGTAAACAGTTTCTTCATAAGACACTGAACATGTTTGATGACACGCCACAGGAAAATGCACACAAATATTCATCTGGACAATTAAAGCTTTGTATCACATCTCACTACATTAAGCATTACATGCCGAGCTACAAGTAGGAAACAATAACAACAGTTACACAGCACTGACACGACTATAACTCTTGTCATGCATATTTGACGACAATCATGCACACAAAAGGAGGGGAAGAGAGCAGGAGGCAGAGGAGGGAGGTTGCACAATGTGGTCGTTTCCCAAAGACATTATCAGAGTTTTTAGCTTGTGTAAAACAAAGCCGCTATAAGCTAACAGATTTCCCTCTGATTAACAATTTGATATGTATGTTCAATCTTGTCGAAAAGTGTTCTGTTCTGTCCAAGCTCCTTCGATCTGATAAACTCCAAGTGGAGCTGGGTATTTTATCTTAAGACTTTTAATTAAGTTTGATTTATCTTGGCACTGTTTTCATCAAGTTTAATTTCCATTCATGGTTGTTTATCAAGCTGGATGTTTCTTCTTTTTTTTGGTCACGCACCAAATGGAGATGTTTTAATTTCACTTCAAACATCTCGATTTGTTGAGTGTTCTCAAACGAAAAATAGAAATTCCTTCAACTCCAAGTCTGAGTTTTTTTCTTTTGCAGGTGTCAAGTCCGGTGTGAATGTCTAGTAAATGATCGTGTCGATGAACGTTTGCTGCTTTCAAGCGCTCACAATGGTGTGCTCAAGTATGTCACTTGCAGGCCACCATTACATGCAGGCAACAGAATAGAGGATCCAGGAGGACAGGGTTCAGCGGGGGATAGACTGGGGTCAGGTGCCTCTACTTTCCTTGTGGGGGACTCTGGCTTCTCTGGAGCCTGTGTCACACAACTATCAGCAACAGCAGCAACAGCAATGCTGAGGGAGGGGAGTGGGAAACAGAGAGCAGTTACTTTGGCATCAGAATGAGAAAGAAAGATAGATTAGCAGGGAGGGAGAAAGAGACAGAAAGCAATGGGAGAGGTAAGAGTCTGTGTGCTTCATTTGTCTTAAAAAGCATTCCTGAGAGGTAGAGGCAGTTTGCTATCTGGGTCTCCATGGGCTCGACGGTGGACTGAAGCAGTCGCTGAGCGTTGAGGCGAGCAGCAGGAGGAGTCGCGGAGGCCAGAAAACCTGGCAGAGCGTCTTGTAGACGCTTGATGTTAGCATCACTGCTTTGAATATCAAATCAATTACAAGATTCTGGAGGGGGACCTCTAAAATAAGCACTGTAATCTCATCATGCGAGTTGATTAAAGGCTCATGTGCACCCTCAGCCAGATTCTGCACACCCCCAACCTCAGTTGTTTTGGTAATATTCCCAGAGAGAGAGATAGCCAACCCCTGCACACAGCAGCACCATTTCCCATGGGGATATGGTTTGCGTCTTGTATATCCAGTATAGCCAAGAGCTTCATGGAAACCCTGGCAACCAGGTGTTTTAGACAAAGGCAATTAGCAAAATTCAGCTCGAAAGCTTGTTTCCTTCTTTGTCGACAACAGATTTCTTACAATTCTTCCAAAACAGATGGCAGGGAGTTTTATCACGTTCGGAATAACACATGAAGATATTTTAAATTCACAAAGCTCTGTTGCTTGTTGTTCTCTCAGCTGCATCCTCTGCAACTTCTGTTTTCCCCTCTGTGTATGGGCAGCAGCTGGCAATGTTCAAAATTGTCATGGCTCCTGGTTTGCAAGCAGAACAAAATTACCTGGTTGGCCGGAGGAGGGGAGGCAGAAGTAAATAAAGCCGGAGAGATACAGGGTCCCTAAATCTATCTTTAACAGCGGTCTGACCGGCTTAATTGATGCAACCACAGAAGTCTTACTTTCTTTCTGAATTCAATTTAAGTGACCTACAAACATTGCCTTTGCAGGGCTCAGACTTTAACTACCACCGCGGTGTCAGTTTTGTGAAAGTAGATCAATATTTGAATCCTATTTTCATCATCTTTCTGTGCTGAGCTGCATGGGTTTACATGTTTCCTAAGCCAGTCATCAAATCTTTGAACTGCTAGTTGCTGTTTCAAATAAAATAAATTTTCGTAACTCCACAACACTTCCTCCAAATAACTAACCTCTGGACCTGCAGCATACTCAGAATCTCAGGGAAAATCTCCTTTACTTCCTGACGATATCGTAACAATCCAACAGAGGTGACGCTTTCCCAAGAAGACACTGCAGCACATGCTCCTGCAATCAGTCCTGATTAAAACAATAGTGTTTTAATGGGAACTGGGCTCACTACAGCCCACGTTGCAATCAAGCAGCTACTTAATAAGTGCCGCTTCAATGATAATCATCGATTGCATCTGCAATAGTAAACAACAATAAACTTTTTAAAAGTCTGGGTGCAGTTAGATTATTTTTATAAAGTGACCTATGAGGAAGGAGATTATTAGCTTTCAGAGTTAAGACAAGGAGACGGAGACATGTCTGCAGTGTGTTGGTCTGTCTCTGAACACATTAACTCTCCCAAAAAAGTGTTTTGTCCATTTCAAAGTGTTTCTCTCTCTTGGGCTGACAAGAGTGCACACCTAATCTTACCACCTGTCCAACCCCCTGCAATATTCTCTGGCAGAAGCTTGGTACTCACAGGTCATTATCTGTCTCAGTGCGGGTCTTCTGCTGCCGCCGATGGACCATGAAAACAGTAACAGCCACGCCGATGATGAGTCCAATGGCAACGACACCTCCAAGGATCCCGATAACACCACCTGGGGGACCCTGCGGCATCGGCTTCTCTGCAGACAAGAGGAGAAATAACAGTGTCAGGATAGGTGCTCTTTGAGTAATTGATGCTGCTGGGTTGAACTTGGAAAAAAAAAAAATCTAACAGCGGTGAGGACAAACAAACACATGTTACATCTCCATGACACAACATTTTCCAAGTCTATGGCAGGAGAGCAATAAATCACAAAAAAATCTGGACATACTTCAGCTATTGGTTGAAAATATTTCAAACTGAAAGCAGCCAAAAAAGAAGGAGAAAACAATAGACTATTGTAAAACAAAAATCTTCACAAGCCAGTTGACATGGCATTTGTCAGGCTCGAGGCTTTCTGTCATAAAACACACCCAAATGCTTTATTCAGAGACATATTTCAGGATGAGACCATTGTCCTCCTCACCCTGGCACTGCATGAATACCACACAGTTGTGGTCACTCAGCAGCTGCTGCTGCATTTCTAATGTGTTCTCCGTCAACCGTTCCAAAGGAGCCCAAATTGGCTTGGATTTGACAGCAAACCCAAATGCACTCTTAAGAGCACGACAAAGCTATTATATTTTAAAGTCCTTGCCAGCAGGGGGTAATGAATGCAAAATATATTTTAAGCATTGCAGAAAGGCTGTGTGTGGTTTCTGTTGAAAGCAAAACATGGAAAAGTTAGTTCACAACTTCAAGCTGAAATGCAGTGACAGGTCTAACACGGTAAACATTTCAGATTGTTGATGATACCCTCTGTGCTCTGTGTTCAATAGGCCACTCACCTCTCTGTTGATAAAGCCAAGGCTATTAACTTTTAAAAAGGCACAGGGATAGCAGTGGGAAGCAAAATTTTAAGACATTGATGTAACCTATTTTTTTTTAAGAGCCTCACCGGGCTATGATCATTTTTTTAAAACTTAATTTTTGGAAATATCTTTGAGAGCCAATCTCTGTAAGTGTCTCTGAGAGTTTTTGAAGTGACTGTCAAAAGCAATCTGCGACCAGCGCCAGAGAGAACATCTGAAGCTAGAGGAAATATTGGAAAATAAATACTTTTTGATGCCAGCATATAATTGTTTTAGCTCGATACATTGCAAGAAATGGGACATGCTTTGAAATCACTGCCACTTCGTTGCTTAGGGCCCTGCTGATTTTATGCTTTTACATTTGATATCAACAATGAATCATCCTGTATGAGATCAGAATGTATCAGGATGTAATTCATCTGTTGTCACGTAGATGAAAAGCTAAATTACTGCAGGTCCCATGTGAACCTCTTCTACTGTGTCCCAACCGATGTCAGGTAATACTAAAATAGGACAGTCATCTCCTTTTAGAAGCATAATGGAGCTTATTTTTGAAGGCAAACAGCACTGGCATCTGTTTTCTTCGACAAGAGCAGTTAAAGCTGTCCTTTTTAAGACAGGCCAGGGGCCAATCAGTGGCTGTGAGCCTGTTGTAATGGGACACTGCAAATTCTCCCCATCTTCCACTTTGAAAAGGAAAGCCTATCTCCTGCCCTCATGATGTCTCCATTATTATCTGGCCGTCCCTCCTGGTAGTGACAGGACAAGGCCTTACTCCCAGGGGGCCTCTTCTCAACAGCCCCTGCCTGCTTGCTTGATTCACCGCCCATAATGATGGATACACAGAGGACTACTTCACATGCAGCCACACAATAGCAGCCACGTTACCCCACCTTGTACCCAACACCCGCTGCCTCAAAGTCAGCGCTTACATATCATGTCCATCAGGTTGTCGTGTCATGCTGCACTTGTTACCGCAGCTTTAATTTTCTGTCTTCTGGTACTTAAAAGTCACATCGTGTCAAATCTACACACCAAAGGAAAGTAAATAGGTTTTCTTGTAACCACATACACTTTTTTCTTGTGATGCATTTCAATGAAAAAGGCTGTGGAGTAGCTTTGAAGAGCTGGCGTGAATGTGATCTTGCCGTAGCATGGCAACAGATAAGCTAGAACTCCTACTGTTGTCTCATCGCGCTACATAGTGAAAGCCAGTGGGCTGAATTTCATGGCCCTAATGCAAATGCCAGACACAATAGTCTGTTGTATAACACTAGCACACAGAGGAGTGGACTGGATCAGAATGCAATTTCCCTATTGTGGAGCCTTAGGCACTCTGCACACAGGATTTAGACTGTCACCTCCTAACACATAAAGGTAGGGTGAGCCATCTGGCATGCACTCTGAGTGCTTTGTCTGCTTCTTATAGGGCTGGAGAATCATCAAAAATTAAAGCTTTCATTTTCAGTACACGAGTTGTACATTAAAACACCCTTATCATCACCAATCATTACATATACTGTATCATTGCTCTGGCAAAATGTTTTAGCTAAATGTTACTGTTGCACGTGTAGATAGAGTAGCAAAATGCAACATTACTCCAACACTGAATACGATAATGCTGAGCTGGGATAATGTTATCACAAAAGCGAGAGCTACCCTCTACAGAAGCAGAGCCCTCTACAGTACAACAACACACCTTCAAATTCAATTAGTCCAAGTAAGACAGTACAACTGTACCAGATAACTGGTGCCTGATGATTCAATTACTGCAAGGAATGTTTTGTCAAGGACATAAATTGTCGGGAATTTGGAAACACGGTGGTGGAACTACAAAGGTCAATTCTATTAAATAAAGGTTCCAGTTTCTAACATCACATCTCAACCCACAACATCACATCTCAACCCACAACACAGAGATTGCTGATGGCATAAATAAACCCGGAGTAAAAAAATAAATAAGAAAGCAGTTCTTTGATAGAGTAAAACCGAGCGCTGCCGAAACCACTCAAGGACAGGAGCTATGTGAAGAATGTGATGGGATTTGGAGTTCAGCTGTCCAGCTGTCACGAAAGTTAAAGAAAAGTGAAGAGATTTCACAAGCTACACACTTGGCACCAATTCTATAATTATATATAGACAGATAGACAGATAGATAGATAGATAGATAGATAGATAGATAGATAGATAGATAGATAGATATACACACAGTTGTACACTGCACATCTGACCACGACCTCTTAACACCGCATTCCATGGTGGCAGCACGTAATGGGTTGAAATTAAGTGCCCGCACCATGGAAACAATGCCAATGTAAAGTCGTCACGTCAACCTTGTTTTCCTCGATGATATCTTTAACATTCTGTATACACACAAAAACATGAAAGTGTCCTTGATAACTCAACAATATGACAGGTTAAAGTCAAGGCCATACAATAAAATAAATGTGTTTTGCCAGCTTTTGATAGCGCAGGGCATTGTGCTGTGGGCGGATGGGGCACGTTCCACTACTGTTTTGTAGCTACTGTCTGCCGTGTGTGGGCTTCATTTCATTTCAGATTGCCGTCCCTCTACCGTAACCGAATCCAAACGCCACTAATAAATAAATAAATGATAAGAAAAAAATAACGCTGAGCACGGACGAACCAGAGAGGAAACACCATCACATGGAGGGAGGCAGCCCCCCACCCCCCAGCACACACGCTCCCACTGAGGAAACACTGGAGTTAAGAACTAAACTATTATAAATTACATAAAATATTAGGATGTAGACCTAACATAAAATAAATTTGTTATTAAATAAATTCAAACATATAACCCACAGTAGATAAAAGTAGAGCATGCTAAAAGTAAATACAATAATCGGCTAAATAGTATCTAAGCAATAATAAAGTGTCTAAACAATAATAAATAGTATCTAAGTTATCTATTAGGCTGCCATTCCACTCTGTAAATAGATTTTAACATTTCAATATAATTTTAATATAATTTTTGTTTATTGCATTATTGTTATTATTGGTTTACTTTTTAGTAGTATTGTATTGTCTGAGGATGACTCATGTTAGTAACTATCTACAGTAAAAAAGAAACAAACAAGCAAAGAAACAAACAAAAATCATTTCATACACTTGGCCTTCAAAGTCCTCTCTGAAACTACAGCTGGCATGGCTTGTGTCCAAAAAATGAAAATAAAATCAAAACTTTGTCGTAGAGCTAAACCAAATACATCATTGAACAGGTCTCAACCTGGAGAGTAACATATGTCAGTATGAAGAGTCTACATGGCTCCTGCTTTGAGCCATTGACCTTTGAACCTTGACCTCAGTGCATGTTTTAGGGCTTATAACTCAGCAACAAAAGGGGGTACAGACATGGGACCAACTGTTATAGAGAGCTCTTGACCTCAACTATCATGTGAGTGTAGTCAACAACTGGGGGTGCTCTCAGATATGGGTAAAATATGGATAAAATTAACTTTCACCCCTTTAGAAATTAGATATTTAACACCTGATTACACAAGTGTGTTAACCACCCCCTTAAAGTCCACAGTGTACTCTCAATTCAGTATTTACAACTTCCAAATCTAGGAACAACACTTATATTTTTCAAAAAGTACAATTCCCTGGGACCGCGCCATGCAGCTTGATACATATCAGCAACATAATTGTAGTTCTTCTGATTTGCAAAGTAGGGTTCTAAATAGGGTTGTAAAAAGATATATCTACTGAATATATCTAATATCTAGTAAAGCCAAACTAGTAATTACACTGCACCTAGATGAACTATGTTTAGAAAAAGTAAAGATGACAGCTAATTTTCGATATTTTAGCTAATACGCTAGAAACTGCATTTTTAGGATGGTAGGTTTTTTGCGGCTTGTTGTAAAATAGAGTTGTAAAACGATACATCTACTGAATATATCAAATATCTAGTAAAGCTGAACTAATAATGACACTGCATCTAGACTATGGAAGCAAATTGTGACTAATATTTAAATTAAAATGTATTTGCAGAAATGCGTTTTGATTTTAAGAATGTGGCTGCATGATTTGACTCATAAATACAATTAATCATCAATCATCCTATTTGCATTTTAATTTTCCTCTTCAAGACCGCTCATTCTTTTACTTAATTAAAATGAAAAAGAAAGAGTCATTTGAGATTTAATTTTCAAATTTTCATAGATACCAAAATTCAATTTGAAATGTAAAATTTGAAAATTAAAATGCATTTGCAGAAATGCTTATTCATTTTAAGAATGTGGCTGCATTATTTCACTCATAAATAAAATGAATAATCAATCAACCTATTTGCATTTGCATTTTCTTCTTCAAGACTGCACATTTTATGACATAATCAAAAAGAAAACAAGGAAGACGTTGCTATTTTGTGTGACATTTACACGTTAATGTGATTGTGTGTGTGTCCACCATGGGAAAGGATCCTAATTGACTTTACATCGGCATTGTTTCCGTGGTACCGGCACTTAATTTCAACCCATTACGTGCTGCCACCACGGAATGCGGTGTTAAGAGGTCATGGTCATTTCACGTATTTCTGTGAGAACAGGTTGAATCATGAGCTCGGAGGCTGATCATGACCTATGTACTGTAGGCTGTTGTCTTCTTAAGACGGGAGCAAAGGACAAAGTCTGGTTGCACAGTAAGAGGAGTGATAAAGTCTGCATAGGAGCTTGTCACGGTGATACAGGATGCAAATTTGTGTTAGCGAAAGATAGTAAAACATGACCCACCCTAATCTTCCTCTGATGGCATAATAGGCCTACTAGGTACCTTCATTGTTTGGGTTGATTAGGTTTAGGCAAGAGGAGTAAGATTGGTTAGGGTTAGGGATATAATATGAGGGTGAGCTGATCAGAGGCAGAGTGAGGCAGAGTAGGGTGGGTCATGCCCCTGCTATCCTAGGAAACAACAATTTACACACGGGACAAACAAGCACAGGACTATCATCCGTGAGACTGGGGTCAGCATCCCATGTGAAGTGAATGCTGAGCTTTTGATGGCACTAAATCATGGTTCTTTCAATCAACCTAACCTAACTGGTAGGGGCATTGCTACACTTACACTTGTTCTCATATTTGCTTTGTAATACATTTGTTATTAATGGCCTGCATGTGTCATCCGATTTGCCTTTAAGTGTAACAATTTTGTTTTTCTTCTTCTTTTAATGACCATTATTTTGAAAAACCCATTTAAGAAATGATCACTACTGGTATTGTTAAAATTGTAATAAAAACAATCTCTGTATCATATTGAATTTAAAAACTGGTATCAGGCATCCCTAATGCCTAACCCTGGATTGTGCTCAGCCTCTGTACTGTGGCTTTAATCTTTAGCAGAAACTCATATTTCTGTTGTGTTAGTATTCTCTGATGCCCATGACTTAGTCCTGTGAAAGTAATCGTTTGGAAATCCCCCCACGCTGCACACAACAGGCAGTACTACATGGAGAGGGCTTTGTCCTTGTTGTAGAATAAATAGTGGTTTGCCAGCAGTAATAAGCATGGGGACTGAGTTACTGTATGCAACATTTCTCTGCTTCCTACTTTCACTACCACCAACAGTGCCAGTGCCAACACCAGCTCAATCATTATCTACACCTTCAGCGTCATCCTAAAACAGCAGAAAAATTATCACCGTGCTGTCTGCAGGAAAAGGAAAATCCGTCTCTCACCTCACTGCCTAGAAAGGTGCCAAACATGTCAACCGGTCAAAACAATAAACCACAACTATTATACCCCAGATATACTGCATGTAGTAAATTACACAATTCGGCATAATGTGCTAGCTCACATTTCCCTTTCGGATTACATCCCAATTTATACTTTCTGCATCCACAAACTCACGAGGGTCCGTGTAAGGGTGTAGGCATAGGCACTGCAGATGTCCATATAGCTAATCCCAGTTTTTTGTGGGTACACTACAAGGGCACCAACTGAGCATGTGCTGGAAAACCAAAATGGATGCTCTATTTGACGAGAGGCTGTGTGAAGACGTAATTTGCTACTGGCATCTCTACAAGTCATCCTCAAACAATACGACAATCAAATGTGCAACTAATTCTTGAAGGGAATCTACTGCACATGCGTGGAACAAGCCCTCCAAGAGCACTCATGAACGTTATATAAACAGAGCTACCATGTGTCCTTGGTGTCTGCCCTCTAAACACAGGTAATAATCCGGCTGAGCACATACGGCACAATCCCTTGTTTATGCACTGTCAGTTATGGTAGCTATGTTTGCCAAATTTTACTGCGTTGTCCTGCTGCTTTCGTGTTTTGTAATGCTCTCAGAAAGATACATGGGATCCTGAGGGCCTGTTCTTGATAAGGTAACATCCCTCCAAATAACATATAAAGGAGGGGGGAATAAAAGCTTATTCTCTGACAAGCTAGTAGTTAGCCATTTTGTCCTCGAAAAGCATTCCATGTTAAATCTGCTAATTTTTACCACAGGTTTGATTTGTAACAATACCCTGTGGCTGGTGAGCACCAAGGTATTTAATTCCATTTACTAACAGAAAGACTTTAAAATGAGCGCTGTAGAAGATAATCCACGTTGTTCATGGCGACCACGTTTAATATTTTTAACTTCTGCCAGCTACCAGCCAATGACGACAGCATTACTTGGCAAACAGCAAATCAAATTGCAGCATGACAACATCCAATCAGCTTCACATGACATCAAATTTGCTAATGGGCTTTTGAATCGTTGCTATCCCACAATGGGGGAAGTTAACATTGTGGCCTCTCAAGCCAAGTGCAATTAAAACACCATTTTAAAACTTTAATATCAGCCGCTGACCTTAAAATGTATGTCATGAATTAATCAAGAATTAAATTAATTTCTAAATTACTCAGTACTGCTTAAAACCACTCTTTTTTTCTGCTGCCAGCAAGTGGGGCTTTCCCGTTGCCTCTGTGCTTTTTCTGGAAAGATCAGCCCAATCCCAGTCCCCACCCTAAGGTCTAAACCCTGAACTCTCACTGATTTAATTGATGACCTTGTAAGTGCTTGTTTCTTGGGGAAAAAAGACTACGCTTGTATTGTGCATTTATTAGTCTGGTGTGGCATAGTGCGCTCTGGTAGTTGTAGGTTTTCTACCTCAATGTGCCCTTGTCCTCTGTTGCATCTTTCTGCATAGACAGCCCAGTTTAATGAAAACACCATCTTTCCAGCAGTGAAATACTTCTATAAAGCAAAGCATTTAGCTCTTATCATACACGCATCACCAAAACCATAAGAACACAAGAGCCCTTTAGAATACCTATAAAGTATGGAGTCCAACAACCCTTTGACCCTTTGATTTTTTACAAGTGGAAAACCTGCAAAAAATCTGACTAAACTCTACTGAGTAAAGGTTGTTCAAATATGTCTTGTAGCTGCCACTGAAAGATTGCTATTGATTTTCAATAAGTGTAATGCACCCATCCATGCAGCGGCTCTCTTTGGGCTGTCAGTCCACCACTGTGGCACATTTGAGCTGACAGACTTGACCTTGGCTTTTTGTGGCTGCAGCTCCCTCTGAGGTGACGGCAATCTTCAGTCTTGTCACATCTTCTCCCCAGAGTTCATTGAGCTGCGCCAGATGTATGAGCTATTGTTGTTTTTCTCCACTGCACAGTACATCCAAACATAGAGAACAGTCACAGGCCTGCACACAGTCCTCCTTCAGCTTTGATAGGCTTTGTGGCATTACGTTTATGTCAGCTGGTCGCCCACGGAGAATCAAATTTCCCCGACAATCCATCAAGAAGGCATCGTTGGCTGAGTGCAACTTCTACCCAGCAGGTTCCTCTGTTTGCTGCAGAGTTCAGACGTGCAGCCAGCCAGAGGTCTCATGAGATTCGGGGGACACAGTGAATAAGTGCTTTGCATGTGATTATTACTTATTCATTCCTCAGGCAAAGCCTACAGATTCATATGCGTACTCCCAACAGGGAGGCGGTTACTACTTAGAGAAGATCTGGCAACATTTTTTATGGCCCAAAAGCAACTGATCAGCTGAAGCTGTGGCCTGAAAATTGATTACATCCGAACTGCTGCTTGTGGCCCTTTTTGAGCAAATGTGACCCACATGCAGAGTGACACAGCAATTCAGCGTCTGGACCATCCAAATGTGTGAAAACAGTGTAATCTCTAGTGCCAGCTGTTCTCAATAGCCAAAACATGTGGGCTCTAGTGTTACCAGTCTCCCATAGAACATGTTAGTCACACATACCAGAGCAGGAAGAGTTCAGGTGAGAGGCCAAGGGGTGAGCAGTCTCCAGCTGGAGCAGGCTTTGCCCACTCCAAATCCAATCTGTCACAGAATGCAGCAATGCAGGATTTAAATGGAAGCAGGTTTTCTCTTTTTTTTTTTTCCTAACAGATCGCTGCCATGTACCTGCTGAGGCCTGGTGTGGTTCATCAAACACTGGCATAGAGAAGACAATTCACAGCTTAATGATGTCTTTAAATGTACAGTCACCCCTGGCAATTTGACAGCAGACAGTAAAAAGGAAGTGTATAGAAAGCCTGAAACTATAAGAAATCACACTGATGGTATTAAGAGGACAATTGTGTAGTGGCGCTTTGTAAAAATGTTCCAGTCATAAGTCTGATCATATTCCAAGAATGGATGTGGCTCCTGGCGCTCTCCCTCTCTCCCATCAGAAATTGTAATTGCTATCTCCTCCACAGGGGCCATAATACTTTCCAGCAATACTGGGGAGTTTTCAAGTGGACAGATTGAGAGTCTGGCTACTAACCCACGCCAGCTCCACACCACCAATGCCAGTCTGAGATGGCCACCTGTTCCAAAGACCACAGTGACTGGTTTTCTAGCTCGCCTTGCACAAGTGGCCAGTCGACCAGCAGAGTGAAACAGTCAAGGTGTCTAGTTGCTTTTAGCTCTCTATTCATGAGTTGTACAGCTACCTTATGTGGAAGTAAATGCTCAGGCTGTTAGTAATTTATCTGGAGGAGATTTTTTCTCTACCCTCTTTTCCACGTTGAGTAAATGCTGCAGGCCCCAATAAAGAGAAAGAAATGTGGTTTAATGGAGTTCATAAATCTGTATTTCATGCTGCCAACTCCAAGCGGCACATGCTGTTTCGTCTCCTTCTCCCACCCCCTCCCCGAGTTGGTAATCTTGTTAAAGTTCAATGTTTCCAGAGCTGTCTCCTCTGGGAGCTGGGGTTCCTGATGTCATCCTCTTTTCCACAGTAGTTTGCCCTCTGGAGAGGTCTGCATCCTATTTCACCTAGATTCACACTGATGGTCTGTCTCTGCACCACCTCTCAGACCTGACGTGTCAAAGCAGAGATAGGGGCCGGAGGCGATGGGAGCAGGGGGATTGTGATGGTCTGTGATTGCTGTTCTACATTGCTCCACAGAGGGCAGCACTTCATTAAGCACAAATTGTTAACACATGGGATGTGTTTATTAAGATGAAACCAAGCCCATTATGGACTTAACTGTCTTGGACCTGCTGGGCCACGATGAGAAACACCTGAGGCCAGAGTATAACACGATGTCATAATAGCATTTTTTATTTTGTTTTATTTACATTTTTATTTTCCCAGACAGCTACTTGCAGACCAAATGTAAACTAATGGATGAATGTCACTGCATGGCTGAGTAAATACCTGCTGAGCCATTCTGTTTCACTTTATAGCCTCTCCCATTTCTGTGTAAACATTTTGTGACTCAATGGTACGTTAAGACAATCTGGGGAAGTAATCACGAGCCTTCAATAATAAAAAAAAAAAACACTTAGCATGTTTCCACGCTCAAACAGATGACACTCAACGTCAGCAAGGCAAGCTGGAGATCTCCATGTAACCACGCAGACATCAGCTGGAACTGTCTGGTGCACCGCTGAGTCCGGCGGGGTACATGAAGTGACGACAAGCGGCACCAAAGCCCCTGTCAATGAATATGAGATTGCAGGCTGCCATGCTGATGCTGACGCTGTCATGAGGTATTACCTCCTGTGACAGCCTAAATAACAACAGTTCTAATTAAAGAATGATTGGAATGGGTGGACCACTGCCTCCTAATGGGGGAATAAACCGCAACATCGCTCCAGGAAGTGAATTGCACTCATTTATTAACTTCAGGAAGCCGGTAGCTGCTGTCAAGATGTAATAGCTTACTTTAAAAGCTACATAACTTTCCATCCATTCTGCCCACTGGCCCGTTCACTCCAGGATTTAATTAGAAAAAAATATAAACATATAGCAGTAACATATACAGTAGAGTGTCAAATAGGCTGCTGTTTTATGACGGGGAGGTTTGAAGTGTACAGTAAATCTGCTGCAGTTTCCTCTGCTGTGCATCACCACTAATCTGAAAACTAGCTTTGGCCCCATAAAAAGAGCTGGCAACGCAGCATTGGTGATAGGGCTCCCAGTCTGCTTTAGCAGGCACTCTCTCGCTCTCGAGCCCTTTCATGCCCCAGCTGAACTTCTCTATGTGTTGAATGTTAATTTAATGGCTGCTCCCAGCTCTAAACTGGAGGAACCGCAGTGCTTATACACATCTGTACCCTCGTCTCCACCTTGTCCTCCCTCTACTACCTTCTTCTCCGTGTAAGCAAAATTACTTCTCAGTGTCTCTCTCTGGCAAGCGCCACGAGGTCACGGCTGTAATTTCCTTTGCCTGGTTAAAAGCTGACAGAGTAACGGACCCAGTCAGTCTGGATATGTTCGAGAGCAGGTTTTCAATTTAGCAACACTTGGGCTGGTGAGCCTGCAGATCCCATCCCAAAGGCCAGCCCCTTTTGCTGCCCCCACTGCTAAGCAAGTGTGTCATCTTGAGCACCATACACACACAAATGAATTCAAATAACCTCTGTGGGGTCAAGTAGTAGAACTGAAATACAATGTATTTATATTCCCGGACTGGACTGTTTGTGAACTCGCTGGAAAATTACCATTGATTCCTTCATACACACTGGCAGAGCGCCAGATTTAAGCACAAGAATGTGAATTCACTCTTGAATATTCATTTGTGAAGAAGCTCTCTGCTGTCTGACAAGTTATTATTACGTTTACTCTCCATGAGTCTTGTGTCTCAGGGTATCTGTCATCAGCTGCACTATTTACCCTTACCCTTTACCCTTGCTTTTAAACCATGCCTTTTTTAGAGCTTTTACTATTTAACCCAGTTAACAAAAAGGCACATAACACCTACAGTGACTAAGACAGGAATTAGCTTAGTGTGAAGACAGTTTTCAGGTTCAGCTGTGACAGTTTGCTCGGTGAGAAGCCTCGATCTCTGCAGGTTTGACATTTTCAGTTTCAGTATGCCAAAAGGTAAACTGAATAAAGTGTATCATTTTAACATGGTCACTGTTGCCATGTGGTTGCCCCCTGAGATGATAAAGAGAATGCTAAAAACCCAAAAATTGCTTAAATGCGCTACAAGTAAAACAGTTTGTTGTAAGAGATTGTTACACTGCAAATCTGATGTGTGATGCTCCGTCTATTCTACCAGGATGTCAAATAATGAATGATCATCTCTTGATGAAGATCAGATTCTAATAACACCTGGTGATTAGGAATACTTTGTCATGCAGCTGACATTAGTTTGAATGTCTTTTTAACACTGATAGATGAATTGTTGACGGGGTTATTGTCATCTGCACAGACACATAAAGTCAACTTAATCATCACTCTAAATCATTATCCAGATCTTAATTAGAAATCACCCAAATGTTGTGATTGATTACATACAAGCGTATCGCACAATATGTTAAAAAGTTTCATCAAAAGTAGGTGACAAACAGTCATCACAATCAATCATTGATTTCCAGGAATAACTCCTGACACTCCTTCATATTCTATATTCAACAGAAGCTGCTGGTTAGCAGTCTGAGTACATCTCTGTTGTCTTGGTATTTTCAGATTCATCATATACGAAGAGCAGATAATTAATATTGCCAAAGGTGAAATTAATTCTCATTACAGTAAGCTATATTTAATTCAAAATAAGATTAGTCTGTATAAGAGTGTGAGACATTTTCTCATCCAAACGCTGTTAATTACAGTTGTTATATTCTATACTATTCTATTTGCAGTACTGTACATGCCATATGTCGTGTAACATCACAGCTTCAGGATAAACGAAGAAATCATCTAACTGTAAGAGATGAACTGTAAAGTTCAGGGTAAAGAAAAGAAAGAAACAACATAAACTTCACTGGAAGGTGCAGTTTCATATCCACACTGATCTGCCCAGTGGGTGATGGAGTATTGTGAGAACTACCATAGAACACCAAATTTGTACAAAGTGCAAAACCTGACAGTAAACCAGATACAGATCTCAGCCTCAACACTTGTCCAGGGAAAGTTAACTTTGTGTTTCGGCAAGTGAAATGCCTCATGCAGTGTCTGACTGATCAGGAAAGTAAAAATAAATGGTAAGTTTTTCCAGCTGAGCTGCAGCTCACCACCAAGTGTTAAACAGGACTGATAAGAAAAAAACACATACTGGACACTACATAACTTTACTCTGCGGTTGATGTTGTGCCGTTTCAACCAGGACTCCGGTGCAATCATATCCCTTTCAGAAGCTTTGTAATCCAGACTTTATAAAATAAACCCTGATGATAAATCCAGCACTTAATGTCCTCTCTGCTTATTTATCCATTTTCTCGCTTTTAAACAGTTATAGTTGTTGTTAGCCGTCTACTAGCGTCCATGATGCCTTGGGATTAAGTCTGTCGACCAATCAGAGGCAGTGTTTCAGACTGCTTGTGTGTAATTATTAGTTCTGTGTTGTAAAAACTATAAATGATATCTAAAGCTTTACATGCACTTTTGGCTATGGCCACCAGGGGGTTCAGTGGGCCCCCTGAACCAACGCAAACTGCGCCCGTGATTCCAGCACTCAAAATGTACTCAACAATAATGTCACTATAAACATCCTTACAGAAATCTTGGATTGCCTAATGCATAGTAAATTGCAACCCACAAACAAACCATGTCCTAAGGCCACGACCTCTTCGTACTTTCAGAAAATAAGACAAAACAGACAAAAGTCCTTGTAAAGACTCAAGAGATGACCATCTCAGAGATAACCATCACGTCTGTCCTCATCAGTTGAGAGCAGAGACAGAAGTAAACAAACATGCCCTCCAACGTGGCAAGACTTGTCTGCTGGTACTTCTCCAAGTTTGGATTGGAAGTTAGATATTCTTTAAAATATGAAAATCTTTGGACACGAATACAAAAATGTAATGAGTGTGTAACTGTGAACCATTCATGTTTTCTGAAATGATGTCTTCCTCAAGCCAAACAGATGTCTCATCTCCAATTTAGGAACAAAAATAGCATCCTCACAAGAACTCATAACGGCTGTGGAAACGGCACAAAAAATGAAATGCAGCGTATTTCCTCAAATGATTTATAGGCTGCCTGTAATCTAACATATTAATGATGTTGTACTAAGAACCCTTATTTCACCCCATTTATTTATTTTTATAATTTCACATTATCTGCTATCTGTTCAGAAGCTTGTTTCATTTCAGATTCAAATATAGTGCAGAAAGTCTCTCAGAGGACGTAAGTGCACTCAGGACAAGAAAAAAGGAAAATAAGTGGTGTTCAGATATACACTTATCAGCTAAGTAACATGTAAAGTAAAAATATTTCCTTCACACAGCGAGCATATCTAGTAGACACCAATTAATTGTAGTGACTAGTAATTGCATGTAGATTGGTGGTTTGAATGTTGGTTAGTTAGCCATTTAATAAAAAAAATGAAGTGATCCAGAGCCTTATTGCTTTGTCGTGATGGGGCGGGAATCACAATACAATACTATACAATATGTGCGATATGTTGTGCACCATAATGATGGTAAAACAATGCAGTGATTCTGTGTTACAGAAGAAGAAAAGATACTTCTACAAAGGCAAAACTCAGCAATCATGTATCTATTCACAGCATCATGGTGTCAGTTTCACAGGATTTGACAACTGTGATTGGCTGACTTAACAAGGCTGATTTACAGTTTTGGTAGTGTTAATCTTCTCTCCAACAAGATCAAAAATAATGAATCAAGTGGCTTTGCATATTCATTTTATTGCTCCAGCCCAGTCACCAGAAGAAAATGTTGGCATTGTACGTTTCTGCAAACCACACATATGTTAAATTTGTATGCTTCATATGTATCATATCAACGTTTCAAGTGAGTGCTTCTGATTACATGTGTATGAGCTGACTTTGTCTTCGGGAGAAGGAGGGGATGGTGGTGGATGTCTACTTGGCTGCAGACCACCGTTTGAGGCAAACAATAAAACCAGTTGTTTTTAGCAAAACATCAGCGGCATTTTCAGCGATGATGGTGCCACTATTTTTTTTTTCTTTAGGAAATCATTGGCAGCTTCTCCAACTGTGATTGTGCAACCAAAAGCGGGTATTTTAAGCCTAAACATGATGTTTTCCTTACCATACCTAAGTGGTTTTTGTGTCTGAACATAACCATACATTAACCACAGTGTTAAAGAAAGTTTAACACATCCTCAACATAACGTACAAATACTACATATCTGTGGTTAGCAGTACCGTACAAAACTAACCCTTATTTTGTTCTTGAGTATTGCATAGTCTTAACTGATTTTTTGTCCCATCTGTGTTGTAAAAGCCAAAGTGGGCCCAGACCTCTCTGATTTATGTTCACCTGCTGTCCACACTGTCTGCCATTTTCCTCCTGTGAATTTATCCTTCACCCCAAGTTAGTTAACTCCATTCACTTTGTTCATTTGATGCACCACTAAAAGTAGTCATGAAGTTGTGACGCTGGTAAGTCAGACTGGCAGGGCCATCCATTTTGGGCGCCTGCATGTTTTAAGAAAAAATATTGATATTTGCGTATCAATAATATATTCCAAGAGGAATTGAAAGGATATATTCCTATTTTAATGTTTTATCCTAATCCTAGTCATGATTTGTCATGTAAGCCAAAATGTGGCAAACAAATCTACAGACTGCTCAAACAGAACACATGAGGTGAATAGCTAAACTGAGTAGATCAAGTCAAACACCACAACAGTTGACATATCTAAGCCTCTTGTTGCTCTTTTTGTTGGGAGATGATTTTATAGAATTATTATGCTTTAGAAATAACAACAATTCCAGGGATTTCACAATTAATATTGGTTAAAACGATCCATTATGACTCACAAAACAGATTTTAGGTCTGTGTTTGCCTGATATGAGACAGAGAAACGTTAAAACCCTGGTGTGAGTCATGTTGTGTCAGCCTCTCAGTTTCCAAACTAAAAATAAATTACAAGAAGACAGCACTGAAACAGAAGATGGTGGATGAGGTTATATAAAAAAAGGTATAAAAGAAACATTTAATCATAAATAATAGCACCACATAGAATTCAACTCTGTGAATGCACTCTGCCAACACATACGTTCCTCCCGTTGATGAGTCACACAAGGCTATTAAATGACATCACATGTTGGAGCTTCCTGCTTGTAGGGGGGCATGTTCCGGCTGACATACTGTGCATTTATAGAATAAATGTAGGATAAACATGACTTCTCACCTACTGAAGAAGCTTGAAACCTTTTATTTGGAAAAACAATCAATAAGCGGTGACTATAATGGCTGTAAGTGAGCCAAAACAATTACACTGTAGGCACAGCCTCCCTACTGCTTGACTGGAAAGCAGATTCCACAGACTGGCACTAATGTGCAGTTCATTGTGGTTTATGGAAAGCCAGGTTGCTATAAGAACTCCACAATTGGCTGTTTCCACAGTGCTTGAGGTTTCAGGCAAACACTTCAGTGAAAACATGATGCGGCACTCGTGGTGGAGGGAGCAATCGATGGATGGATGAAACGCTTTCATCCTGGATTCCTTGCTCCCACAGAGGAGGAAGGTAAAGAGAATAACACAGTATGGGTGCATACTGAATTTTCCAGGTGGAAATAAACCCCTTAAAATTCACACAGGGGATTCTCTGGATCTCAACAATCCCCACCTCCACTGCTAAGAGAAAATATTTGTGTCGCCAATCTGTTATTGTCTCAAAAATCAAATCCCCACATGCAGCTGAAATCTGTACTCTGGTTTGAAAAAAAGGAACACAAGTGTCCCTGACAGGTTATAACACTTAGAGTCGGTTGCACTCATTTAAAACTGTGCTGACGCTGCAAAGAATGACCACTGGGACAAATATGACCCATCACCTCAAACTGCAATTTTAAGGCTATTACAGTCAATGAGGAGGAGAGCTATTTGAGATCTGTGCCATGAAGGTCAGCCAAAGAAATCTTTGAGCAATCTCAACAGAGGCTTCAAGTCTCAGAGTATGCTTGTTGGAATTGAGATCGTATTTAAAGGAAAAAAGAGTCCACAAAGTTCAGTGTTTTAGAATATTTTTCACCCAGATGTACTATGTGCACAGTCTTGCTATGCATATTTTCCACAGATTTTTAGGGGCAGTAGGCTAATATAAACCTGCCCTGCCTTCTAAAATCTGACACACTGCTTTAAGTTAAAAGAAGGAGGTATGTCCTCGTCACGACAGACAAGAGAGAAATCTCTCTTATCACTCACAGAAGCCGCCTGAACTCAGATCTGCTTCACACTGCGTTACAGGGGTGACTATTGTGATTCTGCACGCATACCATCACCCCCTCACCCCAGCCGGAGTGCAGCTCTGCTCCGAGCACACACTGCTTAGACAGACACCAGAGTTTCAAAGGCATTTCATCGAGCTGCTGAAGCTACTTACTTCCACCGCTAAATACTGCCGGGGAATCTCAAGACTCTGCTGCGGTCACTGAAAATTATCTGCGGTGGGAAATCTGTGAGGGGAAAGAGCACAGGGAGAAGACGGAGAGAGAAAAGACCCTCCAAAGAAATTAAAGTTGTGCAAGTCCTTTGAGACAAAATCGGTTCAAACGAAGAAAAACACCTCTTTTTGAACATTACTGCGGCAGTTACCTCTAGCTGAGGAGAAGTGTGAATGCACTATAGAGGATGGATTTGTCCTTGTTGGGATACAAATACAAAACTGTGCCCAAACATGCACACAGTGTTTTTGAAAAAGAAGATCTTCCATTGTACAGGACAGAAAAGCTACCAGGTTTAAACATTTACACACTTGCCTTCTTATGGCTCAGTTTGTTACTTTTGGAAACGGCTCAGTTGTGGCAAAAGAAAAAAAGAGAAGAAAAAAGTCAATACGACGCTGTAAAAACATACTTTATTATTCTCCAAGAGCTCAGGAAACACACACAGTTCCTCTCAGAATCCAAAGCAAACACAGCTAACCTTAACCCTACCTTGACAACAGTGACACAGTTCGATTTAGTCCATCAAGACTGAATAAAGATTTAGAAGTGTGATAATTCCTCATGTCACAGCTTCATATTTCAATTCAAGGAAAACAAGAAACTTTTTTTTTTGTCCTACTGCTTGTGCAGTTTGGAAAATTTGCCACTTGAATAAGCAAGTTTTGATGATGCTGTATGTATTGTGAGTGTCTGGATTCAAAATTCATGCTGTGTTTCAAATCACAACATTGTCAGAGTGTTTGACAGCTGAAAACAATAGTGAGTCTTATTTCAAAACGGCATAAATGATTAAATTATGTGCAATGAAACACCTCAGAGACTAAAGACAAAGGCTGAACTCAAAGCTGACACAGACTGAAGAGCCCTACTTTGTGTGCTGGTTTGTAAAGCCTGGGCTTGTACATGTCTCACAACTTGTTATGCCTCAGCATTAATTGAAGATCAGAGTGTTGCCACCAAACATCACACTACACTGTGAGAGAAGATGATAAACACAGAGTGCAAAGTGGGTCTTTGACTGGTAATCATGTGAGAATCAGGGGAACTGCTCTGGAGATGAGTCGCTAAATGGTCCCATCCACAAAGTGCTACCATGTGGAGGTCTGCAGTGGCATTTACAACCACATGTTTCTTTGTTCAGTTTCAGTGGAGCTGCAACAGTGTAATTTCAAGGAGGACTGGAAGCGGGGACCCCGGTGGGCAACTTGTTTCAAACACCAGATGCACAGACGATCCATTCAGTCTGGATGAATATTTGCTTTTGAGAAGTTGAGGTTTTGCCCAAGTGTAGTATGATCTTCCATCATTGTCTTTTCAGCAGGTTTAACCAGCCAAAATATCATATTGACCTGGTGAAAGCAGTGATGAGAGGCATCAATGCCTCTTGAAATATTGCACTAATCACCGACAATTTAAGACCAATCATAATCACGCTGTGAAAAACAATCAGGGACGAGGCGTTATTCATGGCCGACTGGTTGCTGCTGCATTGACTATGTGTGAGTGTGCGGTGTGGCAATAGCTTGTTTGGATTGTTGATCTTCTGTTGTGGACTATCCACATCATCTGTTGTGCCACACATCGGAAAGCTTATTTGTGTTATTGGCTGAAATAATCCATGTTAGATGTCTGAAATGACTTCCTTCTCTTTGAAGGTTCTGGTCAACCAAATCACAGAAACATTTTTACTTGAGGTGAGGTCAGATAGCTTCACATCATTTGTGCCAATTCGACCACTGTAGCATTTTTGCAGTCTGTGTTTTTCTGCTGAAAACTGCCAATGTAGCAACTGCACAGGTGTTGTGGTTAGCTTGCATTGTGCTCATGCTGATCTTAAAGCTCACCCTGAACTGGTTCTTTCTGTTATTCACGTCCAGCCTCTCCACTATTTCCTCTTATCTCAGTTTGTTCATGAAGTGCAGTCAAACAGCACTGGGATAAGCACTTGAGTTGTAACTATTTTAACTCACAGTGATGGGTCTTCGCCCTCCATTCGCAAACCGAATTTTCTATTTTTCATTCATTGCATATGTAGTGCTACTGTCTCAAAATTTTTGTAAATGTTAAAGGTCCAGTGTGTAGGATTTCAGGGGATATACTGGCAGAAATGGAAGATAAGGGCCTCTAGTTTCGCAGACCAGGCGAGTTGGAGGCGCAGCACACCCGCGCTTCACCAACTGGGTGTGGCCAGGCGGATTTTGCAAGTTTGGCACACCGTGCGCCTGGCACAGCTACTCCTCTTTCCCACCTCCGTCCCTCCTACCTGCGCAAGTCGGAAAGAGGGAGGAGAGAAGGCGTGGAGTTGGTTTTACACACATCACACCAATCAAATGAGCCCCTCTCCTCACCCTTAAATGCTCCACGCGAAGGCGTAATGAGAGTTTACTCAATTCACCATGGCAGAAGAGAGCAGCAGCGTCAGACGGCCAAACTTCTCCCAGGAGGAAACTTATGTTTTGGTCCGGGAGGTCCAAGCTCTCAGTGTCCGAATATACGGAACTGCGAGCAGACCTCCACGAGCTGGTGATGCAAAGGTAGCCTGGGAGGAGGTCACCACAATTGTAAATCAATCTCGCGCTCTCTCTTTCTCTCTCGCAGACTCACTGTTTCTTTTCTTTTGACTTTTCTAAGATGACAGATGCTGAATATATATATACTCCCTATCTGATGCTGTGGCTGTTTGTGGTTGGCTGAGAGGGATGTGAACTCATTAGTTTGCAGCTGTGTTAATCAAATCAGGCTGGGTTTCCATTACGCGTGCCAAACGTGCCAAACGTGCCAATCCCCTTATATATATATATATATATATATATATATATATATATATATAATGGGCAAGGTGCCCAGGGTGGATTGGTCATTGATGTTCTGGGACGGCATGTCAAGTTCAGCCTGACACATGCATTGTCTGTTTTCAAAATACAATTCTGTTTTCACAGGAAATGTACTGTTTGCATACAGTCTCTTACAAATGGATGCTCTATGTTAGCACCACAACACCACAAATTAAGATTATTTCCTTAAACAACAAACACATGTAGTTATCTTTTGCCAACACACGTGAGGTGTGAAAGTTGGTGATTCTTGGACCCATCCACCAGCCCTCCCACCTGCCCTATTCAGACTTCCACCACATCCATTTCCCCCTGAAGCTGTCAGATGCCATTAAACTATAATGGCAACTGGCCATGTATTAACATGAAAGACGGCCTTTTTCATCCACAGAGTCTATTATGTTACACTGCCATGTTTCCATAGTAGCACAGAGTAGGAAACCAAACACTGGCTCTAGATAGGTTCATTTGAATTTTCATGCTTTTGCATTTTCACGTTTTTGCATCGGCCACCATAGTTAGCAGCCCCTCAGCGTCTAAAAAACATTGATTGTATTCTTATGTGAAACTGCTTTATCCAGTGTTTTTACCTGTTTTAATCACCTGGTCCATTTGTTTTGGAGAGGAAGGGACCTCTGAAAATAATTTGGCTTCTGGCAAAAAAAACCCTCTGAACATCTGAATCTTAAGTTACATTATCAGAGAAACTGGGTGAGCATACACTTGCAGGTGCTGGGCTAGCATTGTGTCTCCGATGAGCTGAACTGCATCAGAAAAACACTGATTTGTGACACGAGACTGCTTTATTCAGTGTTTTTACCGGCTTTAATCACCTGGTCCATTTGTTTTGGGAAGGAAGAGACCTCTGCAGATAATTTGGCTCCTGGTAAAAAAAAAACCTCAGTGAACACAGTGAACCCCAAAGGAGTCCTAAAAAGGAGACATTTCAGCTGGTTGCAACTTGCAATCCTCTCTGCTAGAAGTAACTAAATCCCCCTAAAACTAACACATTGTTCCTTTAAGTCTGAACACACATTCACCTTTGCTCCTTTACTTACCCCTGGTTGTTACCGTAGCTGCCCCAAAACAATGGAGGTAAATGATCCTTATTTTCTATTCAAATGGTTTAAAAGAAGACTTCTCAAAAACGTGTGTCTTTCTCGAAACAGTGATCTCATTACTCTGCTGACATTACACTGGATTGTTGTAATGGACTTTTTATTTCTCTGATAGAAAACCAATCACAGCTTCTATTTACTTCCACTGAATTGGGTCAGCAGCAGTAATCACAAAAGATATACCATTTAAATCTGCACAAATACCCAACACTATCTTCTTTGAAAGATGCCAGTAGGAGTAAGGGAGATAGTTTTTTTTGTGTGTTTGGGTGAACTGACCCTTTAAAAATGCCCACTACACCCACTACAACTCAAAGGACCATTGACTTTCAGAGTGTACCTCCCTGATTAATCTTAACAACAGAGAGACAGATAGAGAAGCTTCAGTATGTTCCAGTTAGGCTCACCGCTCACTGTCTACTGATCTCTTTCAAACGACTTGATTGCTCCTATTGGATTATCTGGTGGATGCACGACCGCATGAGCGCAACTGTGTGAACCTGTGCGCGCAATGTGCATGCAAGTGTGTGTTTTAATTAAAGTTTGAGGAGGACTGGGAAAAGTTTAATTTAGCAAAGGCAGGGTGAAAAATTGTCTCGTTTTCTTGTCTTCATTTCTGTGTCGTTCCTTATCTTCCTTTAAGCTCGGCCACTGCACAGGTTATCTCCAAATTACCAACAGAACTCATTTATTCTTCAATTGAATTAGGTCCTAGAGAGAAGGCCGGCACAACCATCTCTCCTTTATAAAACAACCCACAGACAGTGGCTATCCACAGCTCCAATGATTAGACCACAGCATGACCTGGATCAAACACCTCAATCAGACACCACGGCGTGTTCTCTCTTTCTCTCCCTTTGTCTCTCTGACAATCCTCTTAGTCTTCCTCTTCCACTAACTCTTGACAACAGCGCCATGAGATATTTGACCATATTCCAGGTCACACAATGCACAGAATAACCGAAATGTTCAGTGTAAAAACTGTGACTATAGATGTCATGTCAAATTTACCCAGAGGGATTTTTAATTAGGTTTTCTGTCATTGTTCACAGGTACACAGGTAATGAAAACACAGAGCTCTGGCAAAATGGCACAATGCATGCTGAAAATGTAATTATGTTCTCAAATTGGTTACCAAAATCACAAAAGAGATTAAAAAGACAATAATGTGATAAAAAACCTCCGCATGAAAGGCAGCAAAGGACAGAAAATCTTTTAGCAGGGATGCAAAACATGGACATAAAATCAACAAAAGTTTGATCCTCAGTTCATTCACATTACACCTATTGTCCTTCCTGACATGACATCTGGGTTAAAAAAAGAAATGTGTGACTAATCCAACCAGCGATCTAGACATGAGATTTATGTTAGTATTCCAGAGCCTGAAAATAATCCTCATGAATTGAAGGGGAGCATAGTGAAAGATAAATCATTGATATTCCTCAGAGTCTTACACTGTCCCGTCATACAGCAGCAAATTAAAGGGTGTTGCCCCTGCAGACATCTCCAACCTTTACATTCACACTCTGCTCCTTTTACTTTTGGACGAAAGCAACCAGCACGCGACCCTTCACATCTGACTTTATACCGCTTATCAAATGAACAGTTTCCTGTCACTGCATGTTTACACACACACACACACACACACACACACACAGTGAGTGAGCCAGCACAGCTGCAGCTGATTTATGCTAATTGAGACAGAGTTTGAGTGAACTTTTCCAACTGTAAGTTCATGTGATAGCTGCCTCAAAAACACTTAATAATAATAAATAATATTGTGAAGAGAACTGGAGATGAGTAAGAATTCGGTGAATATAAGCTGAATGAAGTTGTGATGGCCACATCACTGCATTTGTAGCTGGTGCAGAAAAAGAAACCAAATATAACCAAACAAACAGTGAAAGCCCAGGAAAGAAGACAGAGTGGCTCACTGACACTGGCTTTAATGATGTTGTGGGAAGTCTGGCCAGGTAAGACAAATTTCCCCTAACGACCCTTAACTCCACCCTCCTGACTCACAGAGAGCTGTGGAGGTTGAATAAATTCTGTCTTTTGACTTTAACTTCAGTGTCAGGAGTTAAAAAGAATAAATCAGCCGCCTTGCAAGTAAAAAAGAAAAAATGAGGAAATAAACTCAAACTTTTTAAGGTGACAGTTCAACCCAAAATCAAGGATACTTTTTTTCCTATTACCTGTAGTGCTATTTAGCAATCGTGTGAGTTGCTGAGTGTTGAAGTTATCAGCCGTAGAAATGTCTGCCATCTCTCTAATATAATGGAACTAGATGGCACCCACCTTCTGGTGCTTAAATAAATAAATGAATCAATAAAAAAAATGTAAAATGCATCAGCAGCAATGTCTTTTTCCAGAAATCATGACCCAGTTACTCACAGTTATTTACAGACCTTGTTGTGAGCAGTTTCATTTAGGAACTATTTTCTTTCTACTAAACTACAACCATCAACTGTACCACCAAGCTAAAGGACACGTGCATCTACTGATGGCCTAGAGGCTCGTGCTCGTCCCAGTGCTAGATGTTAGATGCTAGATGCAATTTGGATGGTGTCTTCTTCAGCTGAGCTGTAACATTAGCCAGCTTAGAGGTGAGTTAGTAGATGCACACTTCCTTCTCTGCAGTGATACGGTTGATGGGTGTAGTTTGGTAAAAAGAAAATAGTTCCTACATGAAACTGCTCACCACAAGGTCTGTGGATTATCTTGAGTAACTGGGTCATGATTTCTGGAAAGAGACATTGTTGTTGCTGAAATATTGAGCTTTTAAAATGTATTTTGTGGAGCTTTAAGCACCACAAGCCAAGTGCCATCTAGTTCCATTACACTGGAGAGAAGGCAGACGTCTCTTTGGCTGATATCTCCAACACTTGGCAACTCAAATCAAATAATATAGGTTAATAAAAAGCACTATACGTAAGAGAAAAATATGTTTTTTTGATTTGGGGATGAACTGTCCTTTTAACATTTATTGAAGACCTCAACATTAATTATTTTGAGAGGGACTGGCTAAACTAGAGAGCTACTGTAGCTTAGTATGCACAGTTTGAAGTGTTTTTTTCCCCATATAAGTAACAACTAACAAGAACATAATAGTATCTTTTCTCAGCTCCTGAGTTGTTTTTTTTATTTACATACAGTAGTGTGTAAGTAATTGATTTTTATTCCTACTCGGGTGCAGAACAGCACATTTGTATGATGTTATGTTGTGCTTAATTCTGTGTAAATAACCAGCTAGCTTAGAGCGCTAACTTTGTCCGGGAAGGTTGTGTACCTGGTGGCGGAAATAGGATTTATGAGGGCGGTAAGACTGAAATGAAGAGTGCATTTGAAGGCTGTAAAACAAAAGCGATGTGCGAAAAGAGGCTAGGAGGTTTTAAAGAGCTGCAACATTGAGAAATAATTCTCTGTGAAATCATAATGCCAGCAATCCTTCTCACACTACCCACAATCATTTCATTCATTGCCTATATAAAAAAAAAAGATTTGTTCCTCTTCTTCCCATGTAATTATAATATTAGTGGAGCTTTACTGTATCTTAGCATGTTAGCCAGAAAAAACAGTGGTTCTTTGGCCCCGCCCACTGTGGTTTAGCTCAGCCAATGAGATTATTTGCACCTCGTGAGAAATGATTGTATAATTAAAACCCCATTTGTCTGGTTGTTCTTCTATACAGCATACACCGCTTTGCAAATATTGCTTTAGATTTATTCCTACAGTATCTATTGCCTGAGAGACCTCTTGTCTTTGATGATTGCCTCTCTCCCTTCTCTCCCCTCTCCCTCTGCTCCTACATCTGCTTTCATTTTTCTGTGTGTGTATGACAAACAGCGAAGAAATTCCAAACTGTGGTCGTCCTAAGCCAGCAGCCCCTCCTCCAGCTTTCTCTTGGCAGGATGGCTCGTGTCTCACATTTAATCATGAATGCTTTGCCAGGCAGCTGGGCCTGAGGGAGATTCAGTGGGGGAACGGTGGAAATCTGATCTGGTGAGGCAGGCAGCGTACAGTTAAACCTCTCCATAAAGACCCAGGAGCCAGGCCATAACAACGCCATCATGATAGTTTTAACAGAAAAACAGTGTCCGAGTTGCTTTTGGTCGGTGGCATGGAATCAGCAGAAAGTGGCAGAATAACAATAAAAGTTTAGAAAAGCATCAGGAGCACTTTTCATGGCAAATTAATTGAACAGATGGAAAAGAGAAACGTCATTCTCTCTGCATGCTGTCCCCTCTTTTTTTCCCCCTAATTTTTTTTTCCCGTAAAGAATATGACTCTTGTCTAGTGAATGAAAACACAAACATTGCCAAGACATGTGTGATCTATTAAGCCAACCAAATTTAAAACTCCACTAGTGGCCAGCCTCCACATCACAGTGTCCAACATTCTCACTCACATCCATCCTGTATAATTGCATCCTCAAAGAGAATGCTTTAAGGGAACAGATAATTGAGTGGCACATGGACCTAATCATTTCTGCAGAGTCTCTCGAGGCCATTGGGAGTGACGAACTCTTTATCTCACAAGTCTCAAAGGAGAACCTTTCCCTTAATCTCACTCTGGATTCAAAGAGAAGGGCATTATAATGGTGGCCACCAATCTTCCTCTTTTTAGTCCATCAAGTATTTCTCCCCCGCTATAGAAAAGCGGGGAGGCAATGTCTCTGACGTCAACCGCAGATTGATGAGGAAATGGTTTCTAAGTTCGATTTTATCCTTCATTGACATCTTGGCAACCGCTGAAGCAACTGCAAAATCCAAATTTAGTCATAAGAGAGGAAACAAAATTGAGCTGAAGTGAGAAGAGCAGGCAGCTGATTGTTATTGGCACAGACACCTGTCAATCATGCCTCAAAGCATATTCCTCTTGAAGCCTTAATATAACCTTAAATTACCATGAGACACACATTACTAAGGGGAATTAACTACCCATGTCCTGACGTCTTAGCAACAATGTATTCCTTTGAATTTTGAGAAACAAATCACATCCATTTGAGCAGGAAACAGTGGAGGGACTGATGCACATTCAATTGACTTTTTGGCTTGAGTTCAAGTAGAGCATACTTTTTTGGCTGGGACCATTAACTTCCCGAAGTCTCCGCTGGTTGTCTGGCAACAGCTCGGAGCCAAAACATAGTCTGGAAGTCCCCGAAAAATGGCACATTGGCATTTTTGTGCATCTGTTTGTGTACGGATTATACAAACAAGAAGTTAACGCGTTAATTAGTGAGCTGCAGTGGTGCTGGTAGGCAGAGTTGTTGTCGCTGGACAGAGCCAGGCTAGCTGTTTCCACCCCTTTGTGGTCTTGGTACTAAGCAACGGTAACCAATTGCTGGCTGTAGCCTTTTATTTTTAAGAATAAAAAGGAAATTTACCTCTCAAATTAAAAACCCTGAGACTTTCTATAAAACCAAAAGGCACAATGCAGCATTATACACTCCACAGTGTGTAACTGCAGCCACAAACACAGCAAAGGAAAGACTGCGCAATTTTTATACACAATGTGGCATATACACACAACATTGCTCTGCAATTTTCCCCAAATGTCAAACTATTCCTCTCACCATTGCAAAACGAACAATGAACACATGTTGGTTTTTGCAGAATTGTGTAAAATCAACATTATGTTGAAAATTAGGGTTGCAAGTTTTTATCTTTTTATTTTTTATATTTGCAGTACTTTACAGACTGCAGGGAAGTGTATGATATTTCACTCACTGTATGTTTAGTTTATGGTAAAAGGTCCAAGAAGTCCGATCATGTTTCAGTTATATGCTCTATTTCACACAGTTTGATTCATACTGTGTCTGTAACCAACACATTCTCAATCTGATCTCGTCATTTGGTCATGGACTTTCCACATCGACACATGACATGCAAGGTACCCTGGGCGCGTTGGTTGTTGACGTTCTAGGATGCCACGCCAACTTCTGCCTGTTACATGCATCGCCTATTTTCAAAACACTCTTTTGTTTTCACAGGAAATGTACAGTTTGCATACAGTCTCTTTCAAAATAAACACGCTATGCAGATTTGTGTTTTTTTCCTTCAACAACAAACACAAGTGATTACGGCAACAGAAGTACGTGGTTGGGTTTAGCAAAAAAGAACAGGTTCAGCTTTTCAATCTTACAGGAAGTAAACACCAGCCTCCCTGGTGAAAGTTGTTGGTTGTTGGACTAATCCACCACCCCCTCCGCCCACCATATTCTAACCTCCGCTAGCTTAACTTTCAGGTTTGTCCTGCTGCGTGTCCCCCTGATGCCGCTGGGCACTGTTAAATAATGACAGCGACCTGCCGCGTATCATGCCGTCATGAAAGGACAGCTTTTTTTGTGTCTGATGCCAGAAGTCAATGTCCAAACGCTTGTTTTCGAAGACTTTGAAGTGAGACCAGGTTGCTGTGACAGCTTCCAAAAGGAAATTCAGTAAGAAGTGTCCTGTAATTTTGGCCAAAATCACAAATAACTATTTGCAAAGGACTACATTTTGATTTGATGAACTGCTGTCTGATTAGGGAGTCAAAGTGAAGGGGTTGTGGTCTTTTTTAAGTGTAACATTACATACTGTAATATAGTGTTCACTCTAATATAATGTTCCCTCTGCAGTTACAAGCACCATTTTCTTCTGTTATTATTATTATTATTATTAATATTAAACCAAGTTCAGCGGGTGATCTAGTGTACAACTATTCAAATCAAGCCTTATCCAGTGAAATTAATAACCACGGCTGGGTTCCAATGTTTGTCTGTCATGACTCATTAGAGACATCTGTAGAAGGCATGTCATTACCCACACCTACACCACACAGCTGACAAAACTGTTCCACAGCAGACCTCAGAACCGACACTGTGCAGGAGCCATGCTGGTCCAGGTTAGCAGAGGGTGGGAACGCCACATTACTTTTTTAACATTCAAACGCAGTGACAATTGAAAGCTCCACCAGAGTATCTGAGAAGGACTGAGCCTGAACCATTTTTGAAAGTCAGCCTAACAAGCACCACGGCACCGGAGACACAGGCTGCCGACATTATGAGGGCCCTGGATAATTATGGCGCAGTGTGAAAACCACAAGGCAGAGAACTCGAATAGAATTTCATTAAAAAGAAAACCTGAGAAAGAGATAAGTGTGCAGTTGATCAAACAAATGTGTGAAAGAAAATGCAGAGCGAAGAATCAATAATTTCGTGTGAGAATGATGATTAATTCACAGAGCATAAAAGCTGTTTAAAAAGTATTCAGTAAAGTGCTACTTGGAGTGTCACTGGCATCCCAAGGGCCACATGATGCTGAAACATCTCCTTTAAAAGCACTCTTGCAAATGAAGACATTGTGTAACTACCATCAAATCTGCAAAAATGATAATGAACCACTGTCATTATGAGATTGTGCATAAAGTTGCAACAAAAACAGCTGTTCAGAGACAACTGAAAGGATATAGTGTTGAGATAAGAGGAAAGTAATTCACAAGGTTCATTTTGTGTGTCTGGATTCCTAATAAAAAAAAGTAGTTGTTTTTGCTGTGGGCATTTGCAAGTTGTAGAGATAAACAATTCCGTATGAGTGTCTGAAAAGGCTGCATTAGCTTTGCTGGGTCCTGAAATTGTGTTGCAAATGCTGCGAAATGCTGCGAAACAAGCTCTGACATCAGTTTGGTACTCAGAGAAATGTTTTTGGGAATCACTAACCTGGAGACCCGTCAGAATAATCTATATTTTTTCTTTCTTAACCCAAAACAAATGTGCATTGTTCCCAAAGTCCTCATCTGCAGAAAATGCAGCACACAGTCAGAATTTCACCAGGATCCTTGTTTTGTTTCTGGTTTCCCTCCATCCAAGGCTCTCTAAACAGAGCCTACACTTTGTTTATCCTTCGTCTTGGCAGTTCCAGCCTGAAGAACACAGGCATTGACTGACAATGCCAGCAAATTAAGACTTACAAAGTACTCTCTCCCCAGTTACTCTGCACTCTTTGAAACAACAAGTAAGTGTGTTCACGATAGCTCACCACAGACCCTCTCATCGATCAGCTGGAGCGTCAGGCGAATGGACAAATCCAAACCAACTCCTGTCCTCTGTTTTCTCTCTTTGTTCCAGCCTGCTGACATTCTACCAAATCCTTCAACATTTGGTCGCTGCATGGAAAAAGACTGCTCATTTTTCGACAATATGTCATGACTAAAGAAAACATATTCAAAAACCTCATTGATTGATTAAACAGCTGCAATCAAAAAGATTATTGTGTTGGGTTTTTTTTTTTCTCAATGAGAAAAGGCCAATTATAAAAGGAGTTCAAGTCAGTTTTTTATTGCGGTGCTTCATCACAATCTTGGCTTTATTTTCAATCACTGGAAAATGCCAAATAATCTGAGCTGCCCCTTTTGTTCTGTGTGTTTCTGAATCACTGTACCAGAACATGGTCCGCGGAGGATAATCATGAGAGAATATCAATGTAATACAAATTCTGTCAAAGCCGAAGCACCATCCAATGGGGTCACCTCGTCCTGACATATAAACTGGCACTGAAATCATTATGAAGCACTGCCCCTCGTCTTTCACTGCGGCTCTTTCACGTCAGATTGTAATGTACCCTGCAAACTTTCAATACCTTTGTAGCATCTGCTTTTTGCAGCAAGTGATGAATTCAATAGAGAAAGGTCCCTCACTAACACAATAGATCACCTGATTGATGGCCATTCCTGAAAGAACTGCCAGAACAAAACAAGACCCTCTACTCCAATTCCCTTAGAGGCGATGAGTTTTGTCGGGTGTCAAAATGAACAAAAAAGAGAGGAGAAGCTGATTCATTCTGGCCTGAAAATAGATGACGGGAGAGGGCTGCTACAACACAAACTGCAGCTCAGCCTCGCAAACCTAAAGAGACATCACCTGATGGATGAACAAGCACTTAATTACAAGGCACGCAAAATCATATCAAGCTCCTCTAGTTGCTCAAAAACATTCTGAGAGTTGTCATTTAAATAGGCACATCTGCTCTGGTATATATCTTTGTCAGTCAGATTAATAACAGCATATGATTACAGAGGGTGGACACAGTAACATGCAAATGTACAAAATTATTAAATCTCACACAACAGCACCAAAACTAATACAACATACAGCACATGAAGCTCATTAGGTTCGCTTTTGTTAAGACTGCATCAGAGAGGTTTTAACTGAACTGCATTCACCTCCTGTTGACACCTTTTCTTAATTAGGCTTTGTGTATTGTGTTATTTAAGTTTCAGCAGGATCTCATTTTTGTTTTGTAACATTCTGTAAGATCACTGTTTTTGGCAGAAGCAGCCAGCATCAGAAACTTCTTAAGAATATTTTTCTTTAATGGCACTCTCCCCTCCATAATAACACATTATTGGTGCCAATTTGAAATTCTTTTTTTTTTTTTTTCAATTTGCTGTTCACTCCTGATACTCGCAGCATGGACACAGACAGGCACATGCAGAGGAGGAGCCTGCCCTTGGTTCCCTTTTGTCAAGGTCTTTTGTGAAGGTCTGCCTGTGGCCTTTATCAAGCGCAACATTTAACAATTAGGCTAATAATTTAGCTATGAATAAAATGACCTGGCTGCCGTCAGTCAGTTGACATCACATGATGACCCTTCTCTTGCGGCGGGTGAAAGGTCATCTTTGATATGCCCGCCGTTGCAACACAGGAAGCTGCAGTCAGACACTCAGCAGTGGCGACGTTTAGATGGTGAGTTTCATTTGTTTGATTGATAATCTTGTTATATTTAAAGTATGGGTGTTCAACAGCACCACATTCAAATCATACATCATTTATGCAACATTAATTTAATAGTGGTCCTGACTGCTGGTTCTTACTGCGGTCAAGTGAGCCATTGTTTTGAGATTAACGGTGAAGCCAGCCGCTGCTTGGATACTGATGCTTCTTTATTACGGTTCTGGTGCTTGGAGCGGTCAAAAAGCATGAAGAAGGATCCATATTTCAGCAATAATTTCTCACATTTGCTATACTAAGTAAAATGACACAGCAGCACACTAGCACATTATATGAATTCCAATGACAATAATAATTGTAGATTTTAAAAAGGGAGTTTCAAAGTTAAAAATGTCATCGAGTAGCCTAATCGTCTTTGACCTGTCAGACAAGCATTTCCTTAATGGGTTAGCTAAAAGGATAACCCTGACGATGATCACACAGAAGCTCAATTTGTGAGAAATATAAAGGTAAATGCACCTCAAACTACACACATTTATAATTTACTTTCATTTTTCATTTAAAACAATCCAGTAATGGATTATATGAAATTGTAAAATGATTCTGTTCAGGATAACCCTGACTGTAAAACTTCAAATACAAGCGCAACCTCAATTAAACGCACAGTCCCTGTTACCAGCCTGGTGTGGCTACACATTATGACAAATAAAGGCCAGCCTGGTTGCTAAGTAGTTCATTTTTATAGAAGTTCTTTAGATGTATAAAACCAGATTGTTGGCTCCCCACTTGAGCTAAGGTTAGCTTGCACATATAAATATAAATGTTTAAACTCTGGTCAGTATGGAGATGCTACACATCGTTAGCTCGGTTAGACTCTCTACAATTCAATAGTTCAGTTCATTTTACTGTAACCATGAGCAGCAGAGAAGATCAAAATTCATTCAGATTTACTGGCATGAGGAAAAAAAGGTGGCTCCCTTCCTCTACAGCTGTTATAAAGTCAGAATATGTGCCCATTCCTTGATTACCCTGTAAGCTATTCATATTCCTTTAGTCTGTAAAGGTCCACTGATGAAAAGAATGAAAAGGGTTTTTCATAAGAATTAATCCAAGTTGTGAATATTGTTCTAACAGGATAAAGTGGTGTTGGGTTGGTATGCCAGGTGCCCTAATCCCCGAGGGAAGTCTGTCGGAGATAGATTAAATGAATGATTTGTAATTGATATGTTATTTGAAGCCTAATTTTTATACAAGTAATCTTCATAGTGGTTCCCCATCTTTGCTGAGCAACAGTTTTGACTAAAAAGAATGAAAGGCATCCTTCAGCAAATAATAGTCCGGGCTACTAGGTGAAGTTTTACGATATAGTCTTGTCAAATTTTATGTAGACTGTAGAGCTTTTGAGAAATGTAAAGGAAAAGTCAATTCAAATGACATTATAATTGTATTTCCTGATTTCATCAGGTGGGGGACAAGTAAATGTATGAAGCAGCTGGTTATAAGGCGCTTTGTTACTTTCTGTTTGAATATCGGTTGCTACAACTCAAATGGTTATGCTGTAATTTATGTTGGTGTATGATGTTTTAAAATATTGTTCCATGTGCCCCTTTTTAACTTCTAGGACCTGCCCCTCTAAAGGTCGTTGCACGGCCCTGGACACAGACACACTTTCCTGAGAAGATGCCAAGACACGAATTTGTTTTAGAACCAAAAAAATTGGAATAGTTTGCTAGATTGGACAGGAAATTTTGGCTCTGAAATCATATCTAAGGCGTGTGAGTGCGTGTGTGTGAATGCTCTTCTCCCTGTCTTTCATTTCATTTCATCCAGTGTTTTTTTTTTGTTCATCTCTCTTGTGGAGCCTTTCTTTGTGAGCCCTGCAGGTATTTTCATCCTGCCCTGCAGCTCTGTTCATGAGCTGTCACAGTAGCTTGTGTTGTCACTATTTCATAAACCGAATAAAGCAGCATGATTTTTATTTTAATTAAAGCATGTCACCCACGCTTAAGTAAATACATCTCACAGGCTCCTGTTAGAGACAAGTGTTGAGGACTAAATTAGCTGCTCTGTGGTCAGGTAGCCAACAGACACATTTTGGAAGAGCCAGGTGATACTGTAGGTCTAATGGTTCAATTGCACAATTTAATTGATACATAAATACATAATGGGTCTACCCTCAAATAAGATTTGATTATATTTGACTTGATTGTCTGTAGTATTTTATCAAACGCTATTGTGCAGCCACTGCTGACGCTGTTGTGTTACTCATCTTGGTAATGCTGATATTTGACTGCTCTTTACTTAATTGACCTTCTGGTTGCTCCAGGGCAAGATACTCTGCAGTGAAGCCACTTGGCTGAATTGTTTGACCTTTGAGACAGTTAAACGCTCCTGCAGTATTTGGAAAAACAGGGCTAAGTACGCAGGTCTGAGGATGGGCTTGACTTCACGTCAGTCATGACAAGTGAGGGATGGGGATGATGTGTCAAAACAGAAAGCATTTCAGGGTGAGTCTGACGGTCACAGGCCTGTCCGTGGTTGTCTGGACAGTCTTAAAAATTTAATTTGCCGACTCAATAATGCCAACACCAATCCCTTTGAGAAAAAAGCTGTTAATAAGGAGGGGAAAAAGAGCTTTTAATTAAACAACTTATTATTAGCACTCACCCATTGTTCAAAGCAGACACACAAACACACCCACACAACACAAGCACTGTCAGTGCGACAGCTACAGCACTGGAGTCGAAATTAGCCGTCCAATGTTAAGATAGAAAACCAATCCCGCTTCCCTTGCTTTTCTGCACTACAACATATAACACAGCAACATTTAATCAGATTTAGCAATCTAACCAGCACTAAAAAAACCTTGCCTCATGTACTGTAATATAAAATCACTCCCAAGTGCTGAAACTCCATTTAACAACAATAAATGTAACTGAAGTCTATTTCTTAACATCCCACAACACCGTGTTTATTGCCACACTGGAGGGTAGTTTTTATGTATCAGTATCTGTGGATAGTGTGTACGGCTGATGCAGCGTTATATACTGTAGCATGTATTTGTTGTTTTTGTGCCCGTGGGGATGAATAAAGTTTATTGAACAACTCAACGGTTTTTCTCTATTTGCTGGGGGTTGCAATCTAGACCACTTCAGCCTGTTTTTCCCGTTCATCTAATATTCCGTAAGTCAGTGAGATCTCATACCTTGGACATATCTGATCGTCTCAGCAGTGGAATTAAAAAAAAAAAAAAAAAGAGCTACACTTATTTGCATCCCTGTAGTTATTACACTGTAGTGGCAACGTAATCACTACCTGGTTTATTTTCAGATGTTTCTTTGAGTTAATGATGTGCTGCATTTATATACCCTGCTGGATTCTCAGGGGGGTGGATGGTGAACACAAGTGAAGCCTGTGACACCAGAATTCTGGGTTAACATTCAACATCAAAAACCGAAGCTTTGTCAAGCCCCTCGAATGTGATACGATGCACCTTTAAGCATCTGTATCTGACGCGCAGCTGTCTCCTGGGTGAAATTCATTGTAACATGGTGGTAGTGGTGGTGAAAAGTTGTCACAGATGACAGTCGCATTTTTTTGGTTTCACATGCAACATGAACAGTGGTCAATTAGTGTCACGTGAAATATGTGAATAGTGAATAGTAATAGTGTCAGTTTTAGACAACCTCCGGATAACAATGGGCTGGCTGGACTCCTCTGTGCTTACATTTAAGCAATAAAGGCACTTTGGTTAACGTTACAGAAAAATTGTAATGAAAATGGTAATAATAAAAAATAATACTGTAGTCAGAATGAGCAAGATTTGTCGTTTTGGCAGAAAACAAATGAAATACATTCTCCGTGAGCATTTTGCTGATATGTTCATTGTCATCCTTTGCAACTTGGCAGGTACATTAATTAGCAACATATCCTCATTCAGAAAATAGAAAACATTATTTACTTGGCATTACATTTCCCTCAAAAGCGTAGGCCTATTGGCTGTTTCAAATTATTCATTTATTAATCACCCATAGCTGCTTATCCTGTTAGGGGTCGTGGGGGGGCTGGAGCCTATCCCAGCTGACACTGGGCGAGAGGCGGGATACACCCTGGACAGGTCGCCAGATTTTCCCAGGGCTGACACATAAAGACACATAAAGACGGACAACTATTCACACCTACGGCCAATTTAGAGTCATCAGTTAACCTAACCTGCATGTCTTTGGACAGTGGGAGGAAGCGGAAGAGTACCCGGAGAAAACCCACGCTCAGAACATGCAAACTCCACACAGAGGGGCTACCCCACCCCAGGGTTTGAAGCAGGAACCCTCTTGTTGTGAGGCAACAGTGCTAACCACTGCACCACCTGTTTCATATTAGTTGTGCATAAATGCAATTTCTAGTAGACAGAAAGCAAATAAGCATATATATATATATACATATATATATATATATATATATATGCTTAATATATATATATATATATATATATATATATATATATATATATATATATACCAAAACACTGAACTATTCCTTTAATTTATTTGCTCAAGAGGATGTTTGAAGTGTTGTGAGGTACAGTAATGATATTATACAGGGCCTCTTTTCATTTCTTTATGTGAAATTCTATGAGAATCATAAAATAAAAAAATAAAGATTTACCAAATTATCAGTAAGCTTTATAGGTAGAAGCGATAATTTTAACTAAACTGCAGTTTCACTTCCATCTCCTTTGCTTATGTTTTACTAAATCATTGTAATGGTAGATATTTCGCAAACAGGCCACCATCTCCGATGTGTAATAGCACTCAGTCCCTTCAGATAAAACACTTTTAGAGAGATGTCTTCTGACGACAGCACTCCATGAGCGGTCTTGTTGGTCATCATTCAACTGTGATTCTGACATAAAGAAAAAAATCAAGGCCACGTGAATTGTGTTTCAACATACTTCTCTTGCACTGCAGCCGGCTGATAGATGGGTTTTGTTGGGGGTGTACTTTAGATTTTTTTTTCAGTGGCATGAGCACATGTAGTGCTGTAGTTGAAGCCCCAGGGTCACTCACAAGAAAACATTCTTCAACTCTGTCACTGAAATAGTGGAGACAGCACACAGCTAGGCACTGCGCACACTTTGTGAGTGAGTGAAGGTCACAAATACTCACAGACCGACATACAAATATATACAGTGAGGCATTACAGAGGCTGACTACATTCTTTCATTCTGGGGAATATCATATTTATTATTAGAGGCAGATCTGACACAGCTGGCAGCGGTGTGAAGCAACCGGATCCCTCAGTGTGTGTTAAGCTTTGTGGCGGTGCTGTTTAATTTGAGGTTTAAAGTGGAGCTTTGTGTTCTCATGTATTTTCTTGACAAGAGCCACATTATGCCGAGTTACTCATGAAGCAATCAGCCAAGCATCCACTTGCTGCTGAATACCTTCTCCTTTAACAGGAAGCTTTTACCCCACAAGGCTTTTCACTGGAAGAAAAGAAACCTGTTAAATCAACACTCATGTATCACGTTTTGTTTTGACAAGATGTCTCATGGCAGGAAGTCCTGCTGTTGATACCTGTGCATGTGGTGTGAGTCATTCCTCTTTTTTTGTCCCGCTAATAGTCATCAGGGACCCACAACCAATAAGTGAACACACAACATGTTTCCACACATTATTCCACTGAGACGTGACTGTACTACTGTGTTCATATAAGCTGTTGAGTATTAGCTATGTCATGTCACAGATGCAAACAATCAAACTAGCGGAAAACAAGCATCACAGAGAGTGTTTGATAAACCACTCGCAGATTTAAATGAGTCGAATTTATGGCAACAAATTCAAACCCTACGCATCCTGATTGTCTAAAATGTTCATGTCAAGGCAAAGCACAACAGCAATAAAAGCAGTTTGATGACTGAGTACACAGAGGGTGGCTAATGCAAAGCAAACACCACAATATGCACATTCCAAGTAATGAATAAAGATCAACAAGTAGTAAAAGTAATCAGAAATGCTTCCGAAGGCCACGGCTTCTGCCAACTTCTCAGCAAAACAAGATGACAAAGCTCTTTCGAAAAAGGGCCCGAGTGATTATCAGCTTGTACGCCTTCATCATCTTCAGCGAGAGACAGACATAAATAAACATGTCATCAGTCATAGCGAGCATTAAATTATGCTAATACATTTCCAACTTTGATTAGCAAATTAAAGCTCAAAAATATGTGAGAATCTCATGGTACATCAACCAGAAAACATAAATTTACGGTATGTGACAGGGAGTTATTCATGTTTTCCAAAATTGCTTCCTCCTTAAGCCAAACTGGTTTCTGATACAGTGGCACAACTCCTGCAACATGGACGATGAAGCTGCTGGTGATATTAAAACATCATACATTTTTCAAAAGTAATGGCAGAAATTCATTAAGTTAGCTCCTTCTGTGATTGCACTGTACATTACTCCATGATTTGGTCGCATCGCAACTACAACATAAGGGGAAAAATCTAAACGTTATTATTTTTACCTGTTGTCATGCAAAGGTGCTTTGGATATCTCACAGATTCTGTAGTCTGCTTAAAGTGATAAATGTTGCCCAGGGTGAACACCAACATTTAAATCCAATATCCCCACAGACTTTTTTTTTTCAGTTCAATTATAGAACTGGCCTTGGGAACTGCTCGGGGTAACGCACACCAAGGACTCAGTCTCCAGCGTCAAGAAAAAGACACTTGATTTACTCTCTATCAACAATGACTTGATGTAATTTAGTCTGGCACAGATTACAGTCATAATGGGCCATACCAGGTGAGACGGAGAGCCTGAAAACCGGTATTTCACCAACTACTTGGCTTATAACTTGATTTTATATACAATATTGAGCTCTGGACAAGTTCTGGTTTTGTACCAATCATCTTGGCCTTTCGAATATACAGCCACCTCTTAGATTCCACAACTGTCAGCTATTCAGCTTGTATGTACCAAGTTGTGTCTCTTGTTGGTGGAAGCAAACAAGTCTCATTTACAATGGTGTATAAAACGTATAAAGCCCCTCACTAGCAATGCAAGGTTTCACTTTTTTTGTCTGCCAGTGAATGCAATATATCCTCATACAATAATTGGTAACACTTCCTAAGTCAGCCCGCATTTTAGAGTGTACCTCTCGCCCACAATTATGCTCTAACTCCCGGGAAAGTACATGTAAGTTCCCGGGAGTTATACGCTAACTCCCGGGAACTTACATGTACTTTCCCGGGAGTTAGAGCATAATTCCCCCCGATCACTTACCACATACTTTCCAGAGAGTTAGTGTAGAAAGACGCGGTCACTTGGCATATACTTCCCCGGGAGTTAGAGTACAACTTGCGGTCACTTAGCACATACTTCCCCGGGAGTTAGAGTATAACTCATCACTTATGTAATTTCCTGAAACTTATGGTTTAATTTCCTCATATGAATCTGTATATGTATGAAGTGCAACAAAAACAAATGCTTTTGCCCTTTGCTCATGGCAGTTGATTCAATCACTTTTATGTAGCCTATATGTCATCAGGCAATTTCACCCACACTCCAGGGTTTTAACATTTATGTTTTGTTTACATTTCATTGTATGAGTTTGAATAGAAAGTGTAGTATACTTTCTCTGTACGTAGAGTTTATTTCTTACAGTATTCCCGTATCATCCCTTAATTGTCTTCAAGTTGCTTGAATGTTTGTTTGTTTGTTTGTTTTTACCTGTCAATCTAACTACATCACTCTGGCATAGTCTTATTGATCAAACAAGGTGTCAATCACAGTCACTCTGCTTAGACCAGCTGTCATTGGTCAAACAGGGAGGCGCACACTTGTGTTGTTGTGATGTATTTATGTGATATTGATTATGGCCATAAAACAATTGAAGTTGATGATGCAAAATAGTAATAGCTCTGTTTCTACACAGGTGAGGTTTTTGAGATCCTATGGAAAATTACGTGTGGATTTGAGATTCTACCTGATGAGAGAGATGGCGAGCCACCCACGAACCTGATCTCTGCCTTGACCCAAGGAGTTGGATCAAGATCACCTATAATCCACAGGAGCCCATACATTCTTCTATCTCCATCACTTGAGCATCACACTGTGTGGTAGTAGTATCACAACGACCTTTTCCACTTGACTTGTGACTTAAAAAGTGCATTTGTCACAATAAAGGATTAAAACTAAACTGAACAGTTTATAACAGAAGGAACAAAACTGAACTTGAAAAGACAACCAGTGGAATTCTGTTATTTTTTGTCAGGGACACTTTGATTCGTCTTTGTATTAGTTTCTGGAAATATTGTTACCATGTGAAGCATTGAACTAACTGTTTTTAAAGGGTTAACATCTGAGTGCCAAGCTACAGACTAAGAACGGGCAAACAGTGCAAACTTCATAATCCAGCACGGTCTCTTTTGTTGGTATATACTTAGGTGGAAAGTACTGCCTAGGTTCCCTGTAAGTTTTGGGGAAAGTACGCTGTAGATGTGAGAACAGCACCTACCATGTGGTTTCTGTGTAATTAAATAATAAAAACATTTTATAACTTTTAATGACTCATTATTAGGCTATATTATTACATGACTGTATTGTTTGTGTTTGTCTTCCATAGATGTGCACGTGAGAGAGGTAAGTTTGCTTTGTACTCCAGCCTGCCCGTTAATTAGGCAATTCACAGAATATAGACCCATTTCTTGACATATTCATATTCAAACTCATTCAATGAAATGTAAACAAAACATAAATGTTAAAACCCTGGAGTGTGGGTGAAACTGCCTGATAACACATAGGCTACATAAAAGTGACTGAATCAACTGCCATGAGCAAAGGGCAAAAGCATTTGTTTTTGTTGCACTTCATACAGATTCATATGAGGAAATTAAACCATAAGTTTCGGGAAACTCCCAGGAAAGTATGTGCTAAATGACCGCGAGGGATACTCTAACTCCTGGGAAAGTACATGTAAGTTTCCCACTTTCCCACTTTCCCAGGAGTTAACGTATAACTCCCGGGAAAGTGGGCGAGAGGTACACTCTAAAACGTGGGCTGACTTATGATAGCTGATAATTCTTATAGTATCTCATAAAAATGTACAAACAGCTCTTTGTATGATCTCACGAACACAGCAGCACCCCACAAATTAGCGCCCCTATCAGTTAGGTGAGGTTCAGGAAAAGATCCATGGTTGGGGGTTGTCACGTTATATACCTACTGTTAATTGACGTAGATACATTTTATAAATGTAAAGCAACATAGGTTCAGTTTAGGAAATGAAAGATGGTTGGGCGATGTCATGTAACATACTTAACGTTTAGTTAGGTACAATGTAACATGACAACCTACCTTAAAATAACTCAGAGTTCACTTGGTTTCACTTAGGAAACAAACACTGGTCTCCTGGGGGAAAGTTCTGTGTTTGTTTGACCAATCCACCACCCCAACCAATCTGCTTACACAAACTTTTGATCTTAATACTACTTCCTTCATTCTTGTTACTCTACATTGGCCAAGTGATCGCATCCCTCACAATTATGTGGGTTACATACAAATTCTACTAACAGTGCTAATGACAGCAAAAGTGCTCATAGGGCTAATGTTACTAACTGGGGGGTAGGGGGGTGGGGGTCAACCAGAGGATGGGCACCACGTTTCTTTGACGACACCATCCCATTCAATGGGGGCAAGCACCATTTGAGCACAGTACAGAGTGGCAGCAGTTGGCTAATTAGTGGGGACTCACATATGCTAACATGCACATGTGGATGGACCACAACAATGAACAGAACAGCGTGGATAAGAACACACACAAGGGGAGTGTGACTTCATTCTCTGCTCAGGGCGCCATTACTCTGCTATGTCTTTAAATAACAAATAGTTGTTTGTGCCATATTAATGCTCTGAATATCGTATCAGTCTCCATTAACACAGTTCACGTCCCGGCTCGTGCCAATAGTCTACACTGGTTTCTTTATATCATGACAGTGATGTATTTCTAATCCATAACCATGACCACAAGTCTCTTATCCTGTTGTTTTTGTTGCCTAAACTTAATCAGACTGTAACCATAGAGACGGTAGATCAGAAAATGGTAATATGAGTTATTTCTGTGACAGTCATATAAGTTGTTTGCGAAGATGCAGACAGGCAAGCTATTTTCTCAATTAGGCATGAGGACTTGTTTCACCAAGAGGGACCAATGGCATATCAGTACAATGCACAACATCTCTCCCTCTTCCTCTCTCTCTCTCTATTTTAAGATGATGTTTTTGTAGAAATGTGTCTTTCCTCCATCTTTTTTACATCTCTAACATCTAACATAGATCAAGTCGACAGGCTTTCTTTCTCAAATGGATATTAAATACCACTGATACATTTGCAGAGCAAAGCAATATCAGCTCTGTTGATGTGGGCTCTGTGACTGACCTCAGGTTTGGGTATTGAAACCTGCTGCTGGAGAAAGCCAATCCTCCTGAGGCAACTAATTGGTTGCGACTCGTCATGGCGGCCGGCCACGAGACTTCAGGGGAATTAGTCCCGACTGGCTATGTTGTGAGGATCAGTTAGTTTGTTTGCATTTTTGCATACATCAGCTTTTCAAGGATGGAGTTGCAAATAGCACTGTAATCTAATCAATGGCTGGCGCTGCATATGCATTTGTAGCCGATTATGAGATTTATTTTTGTTAGCAGTAATGCCGAACCTTCAAAGTCCAGAGTTTGGGGGTCAAAGCCCTGAAGTCCGCAGCTACAGATTCCCTGAGACATGAAGCGGTGTAAGATGTGGAACTCTGGACTCAATTAAATATTCTCTGATGACCTCTGGTGCCCAAAGATAATTGAGTGGTTAAGTCAGCCGCTGCTGCAGCTACCTGTGTGTGTCCCTCCTGGCGTATAATCAGATCCCACTGCTTCTTTTTCTCAACTGCCTCCACATCTCTGTCTGCCTGTCTCATTTCCAACTGTGGTAAAAAAAAATTATCCAGTCTAAAAACCACTGCTCTTTTAACAACTAATCACATTTAAATTTTAATTGGCACAGTTCACATTTTTGAGGGGGGTGTAGCCTGCAGTGTGAAACATTGACAGTCAGAGGTGACTGTGGATTTTGCGAACATCAAAAGTGAAAAACCGTGTGAAGTGCGCACAGCATTGTGTGGTGCACTAAAACAAGGAATACCAGAAGTAGTGAGGCAAGCGATCTAATACTGACGTGTCAAGTTTTCTCTATCTCTGCTGTTAAGTAGATCATTTATATTCTTTAGTTTAGGCTCTTTAGTTTTGAATAATTTCACTCTGTTGTTGAATATTTCTCCCCAGAGTCCAATTTAATTTGGACATAAAGGTCACTTCACTGTGAATTGGACAGATAACGCAGGTGTGTTTAGACTTAAAAATCTTGCATAGTGCTGTTTACCAGTTTGAATCTCTATACTACGCTCTGGCATTATTTGTTTTGAGTTGAGTATTCAGTGCTGTAATGACTGGACAGTGTAGCCTCGGCCTGGTGGCTCTGCTGATGGGGATTGTTTCTGACAAAGGGTCATTGGCTCTGCATGACGACTGACATGCCTGTATGTGCTGATGGGCTGCCTCCTCTGGCACTGTTAGTCTAAATGTAGACTGGCACTGACACTAATGTACACTGATAAAGCTGTGAGAGTCAATAGTCAGGGAAGAGAGTGTGGGGGTGGGAGACAGTGGATTCTTAATTTACCCCATTTGTCCCATTTGTCAGGCGCTGGAACTCACATTGTGAATGTGGACGGGAGAGCTCTCCATACAGTCAGCTGGTTCAGTGATTCTTAACAGGTGAAGGTTCATTTCATGGCAAGCTTAATGTCTGGGGGCCAGGGAAACTTTAATTTCAACTGACATAATGATGCTGAGTGAGATTTGACTCACCCTGTGATGCATTTTCTCTCCCAGTGAGAGCGGAGGATTCATGCATGATGATCACCAAGCAAGGACACTGGCTAAGATGTGGGTTTAGTCCAGGGACAGTATTTCTTATAGAGACTTGTCAATACAGGCTGTGAAGGACCTAATTAATGAATATGTCTGACTAATAATAACGCCAGTGGCAAATCAGTATGTATAGCTTCATATTTCACCCCAATTATGTTTTAATGGTCCAATGTGAAGGATTTAGTCAGATATATTAGCAGAAATGGAATATAGTATAACAAGTATGTTTTCTTTAGCGTATAATCACCTGAAAATAAGAATCTTGTTTTTCAAATGAGCTGTTTATATCAACGCAGGGAACAGTTCCTTGTCTATAGAGATCGCCATATTGCACCGCCATGTTTCTGCAGTAGCCCAGAAGGAATGCGCCAAACACCGGCTCTAGATGGGGCCATTCGTGTTTTCGCATCGGCCACAATAGTTTAAAGCCCCTCCGCATCAGGAGCCTCAGAAAAACACATTTTTTCAAAAGATATTTTGAGAGCTTTTTGCCTTTAATCAATAGGACAGTTGTTGGCGTGACAGAGGGAAAGGGATGACATGCAACAAAGTGCCACAGGGCAGAATCAAACCCACAGCCGCTGCAGCGAGGCCTTTGTACATGGGGTGTCTGTTCTACCAGGTGAGCTGATTGGCACCCCCAAAACACAAAGCTTTTAATGTGACACTGCTTTCTTTTGTGTTTTTATTGGTATAAATCATGATTCTGGTGAATTCTGGATAATTTGGATAATTCTGCTCCTGGTAAAAACCTCCACAACAATGAACATCCCCCTAAATCTCACACCCTTGACCTTAAACTGAAGTAAAATTAAATCAATAAATACATGTAGTGTGCCCTCAGAAAATCACAGTATCTTCACTTAAAAAATGATCAGGCTAATGACGTACATCATCACAGGAAATTATTTTTGCGGAGGTAAACTGGAGGCAATTTTTTTTGTTACTTTTTTTAATTAAAATTATTATAATTATTTTTTGATGTGTTTATTAACACAATGGTCTAAATTTGCACCAAAATGATCAAAAATTATGTCACAAATCAGAGAAAAAGGAACCTTCTGTGCCTGTACTTTATTATAGCTGGGCACATGACAAACAGTATATGGTGCCTGTGTGCATTAACATCACGAGGACTAAATTTAGAAGGTTAAATCACGTCCTTGAAACCTATCTTTCTGTTCCTGCGGCCACGCCTAGTCTCTGTGTAATTGAGGATTTCAGGGAGACTGTCAGTCCCAATCTGTTTTATCATCCTGCTCCTTCAGGAATTAGTATTCAAAGAGATTTTAATTTTAGCCTGAGACAAGACAGGACTTTGCCTTGGAAGAATTTTCAGTAACTTTTTTTACCACAAATATGCACAGCAAGTGCTGCAAATTCCTTCATTCGTGTTCTCGCTGAAATAAAAAAATGAGGAGTCATACTGTTATTCAAGAGTTATTGTGCATCTGAGGTCAGGCAGGCTCAGTACAGAAAAAGCATCGGTCAACAAAGGGATGAAGGGTATGCTCACTAACTTTCTCTCTGTGCCTCTTGAACCCACACACAGACACACTTATACACTTAACACACACACACACACAGACACACACACAACTTCTTTGACGCTGGGTAAATGGTCACAGGGACAGAGTATTCCCAGCAGGACTTTGTAGATGAGGGTTGTCAGCACTTTTCTCACCAGAGGGTTTAGGCCTTTCGTTCTGCTCTGGGATGGCTGAGTTTAATTGGAGAACGCTAATGCGCAGCTGGATAGCAGAGCTGCTCATGCCATGACTGGCTCTGAAAATGGGAGGGCGTGAAAGCAGGGGCTGGTGTGTGTCTGTGTGTGTGTGTCTACACCAGCTACTGCAGGCATCCCTCAAGATGCCAACAAATTTATTCATGGGATCCGAGCAGTTTGTTTATGAGCCGTCTCATTTACAAAATAATAGGCAATAATAATTTCAGCAGATTGATCCTGGGTTAATCCAAATAATTGCCAATTCATTATAATTTCACATTTTCTGGAAATAGAATTGACTTGTTCTGTCTATCAGCGGGGTGTAAACTGCATGCCCAATCGATCAGGTTATATGCGAAACGTGTTTTATCAAACAGACGCAAAACTGAGCAAACAATGTCGGAAAATATTCTGCACAATGGAAAACAAATTGGAAAACGTGTAACTATCTCACTGCATGATTGTGTCACATTTAAATGCTGGGAGAGGACTCTAAAGAATTAAAATGGTATAAATAACAGTGTGTCAGGACGAGTCGATATACAACATAAAAGCTCTATCTGGGAATAAATTATTTCTGGGTTGTTCCTATAAACAACTTTCTTTCAGTTAGTAGATGGTCCAAATGAGTCTAATGTGTTTTATGACTGTTTTCACTATTTTATGGACCAATTATCAAAGAGATTAGTTCTGACAGACTCACCGAAGAGAAAAGCAATCCATCGATCTATGTTTATATTACTTTGCTCTTCAGACAGATTGCTTTCATTCTATAATTGCAAAGAAAGTTTCGAAACACAAAGAATCTGTGCCCGTCATGGAGACTGTTTGGCTTGAATTTACTGTCGTACATGATTTGTGATGAAGAGCCAGTCTGTATTTCAGTGCGATTTTCATTGGAAACCTCAGCAAGAAAAAACATGCACTCTCTATTTTTAATGGATTTTCATCACCCTACTGTTTTAGATTGTTTCCATAAAAAACAGGAAATCTCTGGTTCACACTAAGTACAGTAATAAATATGGTGGTTGTGCAGACATGTGGAGCCTTGTTTCAGGTTTGTACCAGGTTGGTATTATGATAATGCTGTTAAGAGAGAGTAATGCACGAAAAGGTTAAAATCTAAACACTGAAGATACTTTTTTAAACATCCTTTGAATCTGTTTTTGTTTCAAATCTGGAGTGGTTTAAAAGCTTCCTCCACCTTTAAGCTCCCAGGGATGGTGCGTCACAGTGGAGAGCAGAGGTACAACACTCCTGGGACTCAGGTTAAGTCCCAGTAGAAGTGTCTTTAGTTTAGGAGGAGGAGGAGGAGGAGGAGGAGGAGGAGGAGGAGGAGGAGGAAGAGGAAGAGGAGGAGGGGGAGTGGGGGGTTGTCCTTGTTGCTGAGCAAGCCCACTGGTAGGTCAGTTCAGATGACATGAACTTCCATATGCAGCATGTTCTCCTGCGAAAAGACTTGTAAGCTGCCACAGAGACTGATGTGAGCATCAGAGAGCCGTGGTAGTTAAAGGGGCGGCTCACCACAAAATAAAAAACCCCAAAACAAAACATATTTTTCCTGAATGAAATGATAAACACAAGACCTATAGCATTCATAACACCTTTCTTCATGTGTACCACTGCCTTTGCTTACCCTGTGGTAAAGGGACAGTTCACCCCAAAACCTTACCTGTAGGCTATTTATCAGTCAAATTTTGTTATGGTGTGAGTTGCAGAGTGTTGGAGATACCAGCCATAGAGATGTCTGCCTTCTTCTCTGGGCTCAAAGCGCCAAAAGAATATATTTGAAAAACTCAATAGCAATGTCTCTAGAAATTATGACCCGGTTACTCAAGATAATCCACAGACCTTTTTGTGAGCAGTTTAATGTAGGAACTATTTTCTTTCCACCAAATTACACCCGCTAATCATACCACTGCTCAGAAGGGACCAGTCATGCAGTCATGGATAAGAAGGTTCTGCAACAGCACGAGATGATTGGCGTCCTTCTCGGCTAAGCTGTAAGATTAGCTAGCTCAGTGGTGCCAGGTGAGCTAGCAGTCGATCAACACCTCCCTCTGTGCCATGATATGGTTCGCTGGTGTAGTTTAACAGGAAGAAACTAGCTCTGGATTGAAACTGCTCACAACAAGGTCTGTTTTTCAGTTATATATTTTTTGGTAGTTTGAGCACCACAGGCCAAATGCCACCTACGGCCGATATCTTCAATACTCGGCAACTCACACCGAAACAATCTAGACAGATAAGTAGCACTACAGGTAAGATTTGGGGTGAACTGTCCCTTTAACACATGGCTGGTAAGGACAGTGGTACACATAAAGAAAGGGAGGCCAACACAATAACACAAAAAGCCTAAGTCTGTTATGATTGTTAAATGTCTTGTGTTTGTCATTGTTTTCATTTCCCTGAGCAGTCTATAGGCTCAGGAGTCAGGTGCACGCGGCTGTATTCACAGGCGGTATGTGAAGCATACACAGGCACCGAAAAGATGACAAATACCTAATCAGCTCTGAACAGGGCAGCAACACTCAGCCAGGTGTTGGCGTTAGTGTTTCAATAATACTTGTGATCTATTCATTTAAAATAGTCATTGTTTTATTGTGAGCATTCAGTCAGCTGCAGCGTCACGGAGCAAAAGCAGCTCATTGTTGAGAGCAATTTAAGGGGGATGAAAAGAACAGATCTCGCCCCGTGCTGTGAATGTGCATTTTTCTTAGTTCATTTCACTGGTTTGGTCATGGCAGGAAGATTTCTTCAAATTATGTGCCTTGCTTTTTGGATGGCACTCCAAGTTAAACATGTGTCAACTTTAGTCGCACCACTCGTTGCCTAAGAGACAAAATCTGAGAGGACATGAATAAAAAAAACTGAGAGTGAAAATGCAGAAAATGGAGTTTCAGGACTTTGATCAGAGGACCAATAAAAATACCACAAGTGAGGGGGAAAATATCTGTAGCCACTTTCCTGATCATTATCATGGAGCTGCAGTTTGATTTGGAGTGGCATCAGGACTCAGGACAAAGTAGCAGTATGGAATGGCTGACATTACAATTTCTAAGTTAAATGATGATAATGTGTTTTGCATAAATGGTGAAACGTTTCATGAGTAGGGCTCACAGTTGCACACTCCTGAGAAATTAAGTGTCATATGAACTCAGTGACAGGTAGGCCAAAAAACACATAATTGTGCTCCAACAGTGGCTGGAACCCTAACAATAAAAATACTTAAAAGTTATGTCTTCTAACTTGGCTAGTTAATAATAGGTTTGTGGTCAACTTTCAAACTGAACTCATATTTGAAAGAAATGTTATGCAGTTGTACAGCCTAACAAAGCCACTAACAAGACTGCAGACTCTACAGCCAACTCCCAAATACATCCCTAGCCCTACTACTTAACCCTTATGCCTCCGTTTTGTGTGTTCATGTTTAGGGGTAGGGTGTCCCAGTTTTTGTTTAAAGAATAAAAATACAGACAGTACTTACTCACCCTCATGCCGACAAGTAGTCCAGTTTAGTTTTCTAATCCACAAAACTTGTTTGGGGTATTGGAGGACAATAGCTAGCCGGATTTTTTCCACACACTTGAAGTGCATGGAACCCACATTTTGAAAATATAATAAAACTCCGCAAATGCATTTCAAAAACGTCAGAACGCCTTGTCCGTTGTAATCCAAGTGCCCTGACGCCGCGGCATGCAAAGTTATTTTTATAGCATCGTTTCTCACCATGGTCGAGCCGGATTTTTTCCATATGCTTGATGTGCATGGAACCCATGCAATAAAATTTTGCTAATGCATTTCAAAAACGTCAGAACGGCTCGTCCGTTGTAATCCAAGTGCCCTGTAGCCGCGGCATGCAAAATTGACTTAAAAAGAGGTAATTTATTCCACTTTTATCGCATCATTTCTCACCGTGGTCAGTTAGCAACTCACGCGAGACTAGCTGATGGCTAGTGGTGGTGCTAGTTCTCGAGTCTCTCGCAAGTTTCCATGTAAACACAGCACGCCTGCAGGGCAGGCTAACTGACCATGGTGAGAAATGATGCTATAAAAATTAATTTTGCATGCCGCGGCTTCAGGGCATTTGGATTACGACGGACAAGCCGTTCTGACGTTTTAGAAATGGTCAGTGACATTTTCAAAATGTGGGTTCCATGCACTTCAAGTTTATGGAAAAAATACGGCTAGCTATTATCCTCCGATACCCCAAACAAGTTTTGTGGATTAAAAAACTACACAGGTCAGTAAGTACTGTCTGTATTTTCATTCTGAAGTGGCCATTTCCTTTCCATAGAAGAATAGGGTGAAGTGTTAGGGCTACATAGCCCTCTGAATGGAAGTTTCATGGGCACAAGCAACAAAAGAAACCAACAAATGTTTTTTTTGTTGTTAACAGATGTAAAACAAAATATGATAAGCATTGAATTATCTTGGTTTAGTCATTTCAATGCTATGGTCATTTTCTTTATGCAAGCATAAGAAAAAAATGCTTGTAGCCCCAGTATGTCTCGATAGCGAATTAGTTAGCTAGCTAATGCTACATTATTGTTGCTGATATTCCATGTCACAAACCCATCTTTGATGGTATGTGACTCCCCAAATTTAACTTTAGTCCAGCAGTGCATTTGCTGCATTTGTTAACATTCCTCTAATATCAGTGCAGACAGGCCATAAATGTATAAAGACAAATCACATGCAGCCAAAAATGTTCAACTGCCAAATATATAACTACCCAGATGTTCAGCACATTTTTCCACATCCTTGGGTCTAGGAGCAAGAATACTAGAGACTTCTGGTAGGTCTGGTTGAAAGCTACTCTAACTTAAATGGGGATAAAATGATTCAATCATTCATCTTTGCAAGACTTTCCAGTTGTTATCAGACAGAATGGACCAAATCCTGCTTGTGAAACAACATTTAAAGGGGGCTGCGCTGTTCAAAGAATTATCCACTGATTTACAGACGTCTCTTTCGAGCAGTGTCAGTCCATTGGAAAAAGTCTTTCTGGGCCCCATTGCACCACGTGACGGACTCAGAGATTGCAATTCCACTGTCTGGCCACTATGAAAACTGGATTCAAAGACTGGCACACTTCCTGGGGGCCTCAGACTGGCAGAGTAGGTAGGAGCAAAGGTTGCTAATGCTAATGAATGGCTGCCATTGTGATAATACCATAATTGCCATAGTTGCATCTGTTTAGGTTAACGCCACTGAAGACAAATCAGGATGTTAAAGTGCTGTCCCATTTCATAGGAAAAGATGTTAACCACTGCCCCTTATTATTCTTCTCTGGGTGGCAAAGCTGCACTCACACACCAGGGGCAGCAGTAAAAATAAGAAAAGGGATTGGGCCTTAGTCTTGTTAAACAACAAGTCACCTCTGGGCACATTATCTTTTCACTTATTCCTTAAAACCCATATTTTATCTTTTAACATATCTAAAGTACATTAACTTTCGAAAGCACTTGTAAAAAAAAAAATGGAATTAGACATCTTTAAAACATTTTCCTGACGGTGTAGCTGATTAACCTGAGCTGATAAAATGCATCTTAAATACTTTGCAGGGCTGAGGGCTGCAGGAGCGACTGTATTATCGTCGCCTTGGTGGAGTGTAAAATTAAAATCGTCGCCATTACACCTCTGAGGATGCTTAACATAAGAGTAAGAGCGTCATTTACAGTAACACATTTTTTATTATGGACAACCCCATGTGACCTCAAACTGTACACATTGATAACAGATAGAAAACAAGAGCAAAGGAATACATATTTAAGCCATTGAAGCCATGAACAATCTGTTTATCAAAAAAAGGTTATTAGAAATAACTATGCATTAACATACCATGGTGACAAAACAAAGCACTTCTTAGTTTTTCTGCAGGCTGTGACACAGGTTAGGTTGCTGGGTCTCTTTTGACAACAACAACAACAATACTTACTGAGAAAACATTTCATAATGTAACGTACACAGGAGAGTCCACTGAACAGAGATCTGAAATTTTCAACACCAGTCATCTGATGTTTCCCCTCTTTTATATCAGTATGTGGTTCTGTATACAAACCGGCCTCAAAGCTACAAACTAGTGCAGCAAAAAGCCATGTCACTGATCAATGAGTAAAACTCTCCCTCTGTATCCAGCCCAATGAATTGCTCATGCATATACAATATGTCCATTAACCATTTAATTGCTGTAGTTTAATGACTCGTGGTATTGGCTGTCTGTGTGCTTTCCTTGAAGCCATTTGGATTGATATATTTTTTCCAATTCCTAGCTTATCGACAGCTCGACTATTCACAGTGGCAAAGAGTTTCTTCCAATGCAAGCTACTAATCCAGAGGTTAGTGAGCAATTGTGGCCTATAAAATCAAAGTGACTGTTAAAAGGAATTTGTATTTGAATATCAATGTGATTCAAAAGAAAAGTGTTATGAAACTCATCAACTCATGGGGCTGCATTGTGACTATTGGAGGACTAGTCCACTCCAAATACAATGCTCGTCTGAACTTATTAGCACCAAGAAATATGAGAATTATAAGCCTTAAAACTTAGTGATCTAAAATAAAAAAAATCACAGCAGGCACAGTGAGATCATTTCTCAATATTCTCCACAGTGATTGTTGTCTTTAATGCTGCGTGGCTGCAATTTGTATTCTGTGATTTTACACTGTGTTGAATGGAGTGGCATCACATAAGAGGCGCTTTAACAAACCCGCTTTTGAATTTACGGCCCATGGAGGAACATATTTTAAAACAAAAATCCAGCCATATTTCATCCTGAGAGTACTTTGATAGAGGAAATGTTGTAGAATTCCACTCGCGGCTCTGTTAGGAGGGGGAAAAAACTGATGGCCATGCATGTTAAAAGCCTATGTGCCATCAAAGCCCCTTGGGCTACAAAGGGCTCTTTTAGCAAATGGATGGCAACAGCTGCAAACTCTGGGCTGTTCTTAATGTGCACGGTGCAGATGTCTGCACTTGAGTCCCACAGTCTGAGACAGATCTGTCTGGCTCTACACTGGGCCTCTCTCATCATATCACTGTAGCTTCATTAAGCACTGAACTCAGTACCAACATCTGCCTGACAGTTTTTGCTCTCCAATTAAAGGAAGAAAAAACACTAAAAGGTACAGTTATAACCATGGTAGACCCTTGTTTAATACTGCATACATCCCTTTATCTATGTTGCGTTTACCTCATGACAAATGATTACTACACTGTGACCCTTTCGGCTTTTTTAAATGACCTTCTCTCAGTGACGGAGGCTGTTATGGCAACGAAAAATGTTGTAAATCTTTTAAAATACCTTCCGCACCTGCAATATATATATACCGTCTCATTGTATTGCTTTACTTTTGCTCATCAGATTCGTCTCATTCTCAGGCATAATGCTCAGGCATGAAGACCAGAGCAAACAATAGAAGGAAGCGTGGATGCATCCCAAGAGATATTCATCCTGTGTTAGCACTTGAGCTGCTTATGTAGCCTTTGAATTCTGAAAACCGGATCGACAATGAAGAGAAAATTGGCTGTTGCTCTGTCTTAAACTGCGGCTCTGTCTAATAGCTGGATGGGAACAGAGCAATACTTGGGTTTAAATATTGACCTACTACGATCTGCACTTGTTAAACTGAAGGAGAAGTTTATTTGCAGAACAAACCTCTTGAGTCTTACACTTGAGGCTCAGAGGAAGTGATGAAGCTGAAAAGCAAATAAGCACCTGCACGAGGCGACAGCAATACATTACTGATCAAAGCTATTGGGCAAGTGCTGCAATTACCAAAATCAATACACAGTGATAAGAAATGTGTTGCAGACTACAACCATATTCAATCAGATAACACCCATCTATCCAATCAGTGAACTGGGACAGAACATTGTTGACTATTGAACTCATTTAATGCTTAAAACAAATACAAGTTACTTCACTGGGTCATCACAATTGAACAAGAGATTTTTTTTTTTCCATATTTGTAACACCCTCAGAAATATACATTCACATGGCTGCATACAGACAATTTCTCTCTTTTGATTTTTCTTTCAATAACATTAAATCGACAAACTGTATGCATCACCCCTTTGTATGACAGTGAAGCCGCTAGTGGCATATCAAAAACGTACCGGAGGAGCATTTCTATGTGGGACTTTGGAAATAAGCTATGCATCAACTTCATCTACCCATCATCGAGTCTCTATGTTTGCGATCAAAATAGGTATATTTTACATGAACAGGGTCCCTACGCAGTTGTCCCTAAATAAATCCCAACTATAATCTCAACCGTATGTACAGTATTTACAGTGGAATGTTGAACATACTGAATACAAAAAGTAGATTAGGATGGAATGAAGTTACAGTCAGTATTACAAAATAGAAACTCATAACACCCCGACAACATGAAGACAATGTTTACATCTACCAGTATACAGAATGCCGACTCCGATCTGAAAGGTTTTTCTTTCTCCAACATGACTGAGAAGCAAGTGTGGCAGTGGTTTCATAATGGATGCAGAAATAAAGTGAAATGAAACCTCAAAGTTGTGCTTTAAAAAGGGGGATAAGGTTGATCTTTGCTTTGGGCCAAAGTTACATTTTTTAATTTAAATTTAATCTCTTCTCACAAGATGAGTTTTTCAATTGTTGTGCTTTGAGAAGTCGGCGATGTGCGACTAAGTTGCAAAAGTTTCATCTCTTAAGGACTTAAAACTACCCAGTATTGACTGGGGGAAAAAAAGCGCTGTGTCACCATTAAGCCATCATTAAACTTTCAAATGGTAATGAATGCAGCTTTTAAGAGATCAATTGATTTAAAGATCAAGTACAGACACATTGGTAGTATTGTGCTGGAGCTCAGATGGAATCACATCCCCACTATACTAACTACGATTCACTGCAAGTGAAGAACCAGCATTTGCCTGATATGAAGTTTGCAGTCCATGTCATATTTCAATGTTACTCATTATGTTATTCTACGGCATAAATAACTTAAGCGATGGAGCAGCAACTGTTCAGACTACCTCATGTCTCCTGACTCTGATAGGCACTGAATGCGAGAAGAAAAGATAGAAACACATTTTCCATACGTTTGTTTCTATTATGCAAACTGTGGATTTAAAAAAAGGTTACAGCAAAGCAGTTCACCTGCAGGTGAACAATAAACTAAAGGCAATAAAGTGTGATTTGCTTTTGCAATTGTAGCAACCCTGTGACTGTCATTTAGCTTTCACACTCTCTGTTGCAACCTCAGGTGTGTTCTCAAACAGTTGTAGATACACTGAAGAAAAAAACAGAAATAAGGCTGTAAGAAATGAAATGAAATCAACAGGAAATGAAACTGAACTGAAAATTTACAGACTTTTAATAAGAACATGATAATCCCCACTTTGTTATGTCAATTTGTCTTGAAAATGCAATATATAAATTGAGGCTCATGATTAACATGCTCATCTAAAAACATACAGTAGACAAGCATGGACTGTAAAACATTCACATCTCAGCTGAAAGAGAGATCTGCTCTCCTAGAGATGCTATTTTTTCATCTTTATTTATATATTTATATAGATATTTATATACTTTTTTGTGTGTGTGTTAACTGCAACGTTGTTCCTGGGTACTGTGTGCCCATAAACTCAAACCTCTGTCAATACTGACAACACTGACAAAGTGTCGCCTTTTGAGCTGCAAATGAGGACATATGCACTGGAATTGATACAGAAAAAAAAGCATTGTACGCACATTCACTCCCAACACAAAAAACATGCATAAAATAAGGGTTAATATAGTATTTATATTGTTCAGAGCCAGTCAGATGTGTCGTTCGTATCCATGGATTTACTCCTTTGCTTTTGTTTTATCTGATATTTCACATTGAACTTTTTTTTTTTTGTTCGAAGCAAATGCATTTTGCGGATTGTGTAATGGACCTCAACGCTGAGGAGAGAAACAAGTCACTTGCTATGCTAGCATCCACTGGCACTTATTAACAGTGATTCAAAAAGCCAGGTATATATAATGCCTTCTGACAGCCCTACTGGCAGATTCTGATGCCGACATTAAGAGAAGGACAACCATTCATTCCTTTAAAATCCAGCTACCGAAATTCATTTTTGAAAGAAAAAGAAAAGATGAAAAAAAAAAAAAAACACATCATGAAAGCAGCAGGTGACTTTTTATACTCCAGCATGGCCACCATCATATTCCCTTTACATGTTAAAATGTTGTCTAAAAGCTTCTGTTGACATTTTCCTCCTATCTGTGTCCTTTGTGTCCATGGACGACTCCTCACAGAAAATGCTGTTGGTGTAAGCGAGGGAGGCTTAGGCCAATTCTTCAGTACACAGTCACATAATTATAAGGAGAGACAGAGTCATTATTGGGAAACTCCCCGGACACTTTTCTCTGACATCCATTTGATAAAAGACGGGTTAGAACAAAACATAATTATGACAACTCAACACTAAAAACAGACATTTCATTATAGTGGTAAGATTGAGAGCTCGCATACACAGGTCAACCTATTCAAGTCGAGTGACAATCGTGACATTTCAGAGCATGACTGAAGGTTTCTGTGGACACTGAGACTCACCGAACCTTCTCTGGACGTGATTGCGATGCACCACTGAAAAGTAGAAATTGTTGCAGCCCTTCTCTCCCCTGTTATTCTGATTTACTGAAGTGGAAGCTAATTTAATATAATTGAAATTTTGGGCAAAAAAAAAAAAAAAGGAAACACTCAGTATTTATCTGCCACATGGCTCAGTAGACTGACTCCCTCTCGGTGAAGAAACAAACCAAGCCTATAAACACGGGGGAGGGGGTCAAGAAATATTAAGCATGTCTTTGGAAAACAGCAATAACACATCTGCTTTTAATGCTGTAAATATACAAAAATGAGTAATTTCATGGACACTAACCCCAGTGAGAAACAGGAGAAATGATACAGGTGCTGTATGTCTTTTTTTTTTTTCTTTCTCTGAAACATTTGACCACAGAATTACAAACACTTACAACTCCATCTGCGATTATGTCAAACATTTAACTCTCAATTCTCTGGTCACTTAAAAATCATACAAAAAGACATTATAAAAATAACAAAACGGCAATGGTATTAAAAAACAAAAACAAATCGCACATCCAGTGTAGGACTTTCACAAGTGTGCTCAGCAAAACCTCAACCTGCAGTCTCTTTTTATACATTTAATACATTTAGAACATGAAAAAATACACAAAAAAGAATATTACACCAGTATTAATCAACCAATCACCTCCCTGGACTCGTACGTCAGTGACAACGAGTCCATTTACATACCTTAGTTTGTATTCTTTGCCCATTCACCTGATGGAACTGATACCAATGTTGTCATGTTGAGAAGTTGGTGTTGCTAGCACTTTAAATAGACGCTTGATTTTCTAATTGAGATTAGTTGGATGGGGTCTGATGTGGGGGGAGTCAGGGGGAAGGGGGTACTAGGTTGACCAAAAGAGGAGTGGGACAGTGAAAGGTGCAGTGTGACGAATGGGAGGGCGGGGTCGTGATGGAGGTGAAGGGTGCAGTGGAATGCAGGTGGGGGACAAAGGGTTTGGTTTGGTTGTTGCATGCCACTACACATACCACTCTTTCTTAGAAATGACAGAGCCGTCGGTTTGAGAGATCATATCATCGGCTATCTCAGGTTCAGGGTCATACTGGAAAGCCAGAGTCCGCTCGTCATAATCTCGGCTCTCCCCTTCATCCACAGTGAAATAGGGCCTCTTCAGGTCCTCTTGCTCTGCGTCAAAATCGCGCTCGCTCGCCTCAAACCCTCCGGGGCCACCGATCTGTGAGGGTTTCTTCTCATCGTCCGAGTCGTCCGGGTACTGAAGGTTCTTGGGGATGGGAGGGTGGGCGGGCAGGCCGCCGGCCTTACTGTACCCGTTACCAAACACATGTTTCTTGGTGCTGTAGTCTCCTTTGAAGGTGCGCTGGCGGCGGCGCAGGAATACGAAGAGCAGTATGGCCGCCACGCCCAACAGGACGACTCCCCCCACAGCGCCCCCGATGGCAGCACCTGCATTGTGCTGCTCCTGCGGGATCTCATGGCCCGTAGGTGTCGGGTTGTTAGGGAATTCTGGGTAGGAAAAGACAGATGGAAGGGAGTGTGTCAGTGCTCTGGTGGGAGGAGGTGCATTTGTGCAGGTGCAGTTTTTTTTTTGTTTTTTTTTTAGGAAAGATGAAGTCAGGGAGACAAGGACGGAAAAGCAAAGGGAAAAGGAAGGACCCCCAGCCCCATGACAACCCAACCACCCCCACCCCTGAGGAGCCATACTGAGTGTGGCTCAGTCATTAACAGTCGCATGCAGTTTCAGACAGAATTATGAAATAAACAGTCAGTCCAGTGCACAACACCATCAGAGAGTAAAATGACTGAAGAGATTAAAGCGAATGAAGTTTGTCAGCATGCATTAACCATCATTTCTTTTCTGTTTAGAAGGCGGAAGAAAATGACAAAATTTAATAAACAAACTGTGGAAGAATTAATTCACATGGCCTTTCGGTTAATACATTCAACTCTGCAGTTTTCCCACCAGTCAAAGTAAGCATATCGAATGATATACTGTTGTAAAGTCCAGCATAAAAAAGCACAACATGACATATAACCATCTTCATCATCAGTAATGAAATGAAAGAGCACTGCCAGAGATGATTATCAGCAGCCAAGCATACACAGGCACGATGCATCAAGAGAGCTGATAAACATTCAGGCAGCAGAGCAGACAGCAAAAAAACTGAATATGCTTCCAGAGAAAAATCTATATTATTCAGTGAAGAGAAAAGTATCAAATGAGTCAAAGATGTGCTCTAATCTAGAGAACAGAGCGACAATGACTAATGGTGTGCTAGAGACAAACAATAACTAATATGCCAGAGTCTGAAGGCTGGGATTTTGCCTTGCAAGTACAAAAACAGATACCTTGTTTTAGATTCAAAGCGGCCATGATGGCACCATATCTGCAGCTAAACTGAAACATCATATTCATTCCACCATTTTAGAAAGCCTCCTCGCAGGAAGATAACAATGCTCATGACAAGCGCAGTTGTTGCTTACAGTAAATCTAAGCGTTGAAAACGATGTCCCTTACATACATGTCTTAACTTAAAAAATAAGCTGTGCAAAGCTCCTTGAAACGCAGAGACAGAAGACACATCTATCTGAAACGTGATCAAAGCCTGAAGGCACACAGGTAGTGCTTGTCTAAACCTCCACAGCAGAGGCACGTTTAACTTCAATGGCAAATGCTGCATCCTCAGCAGAAAGGAGGTGGTGATGGTGGTGGTGGAGATGGGGGGGGGGGGCAACAAAGAGTTAAACCATCTACCAAAACAAATGGTGTGGGAGAGGGCTGGAAAAAAAAGCAGAGCCAAACAGCGAGGAAGAAAGGAGGGAGCTTCCTGTTCACGCAGGGCAAACCACAGAAACGACGGGTCAGACAAGATACAGAAGATTTACTGCTTTTGATGCTATTTCTGCCCACTGTCCAACTGATTTATTATAATCCTATTATGACACATCAAAATGTAGTACGCACGGATCTTAACATGTGCTATCTTCTCAAAGAAAATATCTGGATCCGACAAGTAGTGAAGCAAACAAGTTAGATTTACATATACATATAAAGTTTTTTTGTTTTTTTTTAATGTTTTGAACACACATTCATGCCAATAAACATCATCATGTCACACCTTCAGTGCAACATAATTAACAGGGAACATATATGCACAGATTATCTATGGAGACGTGTGAGCTGGTGTCATGAAAAGGCAACAACTGGTAGATAACATGGATGCATCAGTATCACCCCAAACAGCAAACTATTAAATTCAGTGTATACAATTATGGTTGATGTTCATGGGGAAATTGTCTTTCTGAAATTGGAAACTGATTGGAAACTGTTTCCACCTTTCTTTTAGTAAGTGGGAAACACAGAACCCTTTTTGGTTGAGCGGGGAACATAGAACCTGAGGAAACATAGGGATGACCCCAAATAGACTCAAATCAAAACATCGCTGCAAAAACCAGCCAATCCGACAACCTCTGCCATCCTCATCATGCCAAACAAAAAAAACAAAAACATTTCCCCACATACTCAGAAAATGATTATTTAAATTATTGCCCTAAACTGTTAAATCAAATCCATTACACTCGATTAGTATGGCTTTTTAGTGGAAGAGATAAACCTCTGCATACGTCTGGTAAAAAAGGATGGTACAGGGCGAAGTAAAGAAGCTGCTGAAGCCTTTCTTTCTCCTTTAATTACAATGGCACCCTATCAATCCAAAGGAGCGACCTCCCAAACACAGTCGCTCTCCTCAGCTGCTCTTCCTCTGCACCCTCTCTCCCAGGGACGACAGCAAAGCTCTCCAATTTCTAAAGCGTTGCCGGGCACAGTCTCAAATATCAGCTCAGGTTTTAATCTGACCACCTAATGGGATTATTCAGACACAGGCCTTCATTACACACATGAATGAGAGAGCAGAGCCAGGTCACCCCTGCTCGAGAACACATCCTCCCACCAAGTCCAAAGAGGGGTGAAAATCCAGAGGATTGAAGGAGTAGAGAGAAAAGGGAAAACGTTCTCCTGTAATCCTCTCCTCTACCATTAACTGCCTTCCTCTGCTAGGATATGTCTTCCCTCTCATCAGTCCCCTTATTCAATCTTAATTAGGCAGCCCTTTGCTTTGCATTTCTAAGGTTGCCAAGACTCAATGTTTACCACTTAGGGAGGTGAGAAACACAAGGCAAGACCATTAAAGCGACAGAATGGTGGCAGTAAAAGAAGAAGCAGCGAGCCTTCAAAGGTGCCCCCATCACCTCCAGTTTGACAGAGGATCAAGTGACACCACCTCTTGACATCTATATTTGAAGAACGTCAATACCAATGATTGTAGAATGTGCTACAGTCCAAACAAACCAGACATGAAAGCAGTTGTAAACATTAAGGTATTTTTGTGGGTCTCTGGCCGGCAAATCCACCTTCAAGGCAGCCTCAGAAGTTGCCATATTGAAAAGAAGAGTTTCTAAAGGCGTTATTAAGATGTTTTACCAGAGGAATGGAGCGGAGGTGTATTGAAGTGTTCAGATGGTTCTGCCTCTGTAAATGGGGGTACTTTAAAAGCAGAGAAAGATGCTCAGAAACACAGAGAAACGTTCAGCAGATCACTTCAGTGCCGTGGAGGTGCACACTGCTTTTATTTTGCAACTCAAAGAGGTGCGTTGGCAAAGAGAAGGGCCTGTTCTCACTGCTTTATCCGGCACACTTCTGCTCTGTGCTTATCCCTCCGCAAGGTCACATCAGAACACCACCTCCCATTCAGCCCACTGGCCTCGCGCATCCATGAAGATAACAAATGTGGCTAAAAGATTTCTCAATCTCTCCAGCGCGGCGGCTTTGTTTCGTCCGTGTTCTCCGTGAATGTGGGTATGAGGAATGAGAGTGGCTATGGTGCAAACTAATCACATTACAGTAACACTAATAATAAAACACATTTGAAATGGTCGGGGTACGTAGGAGTGTTTGACAGCACGAAGGAGGGAGGAGGCGTTCCACCAGCACGCCGTCGCTACCGGCAACACCTGCCAACAGATAGATAAAAAAGACCTCAAAGCAGCACAACAACAGCCCTGATACTGTTCCAGGCAACAAAAGGCAGTGTCTATTAACACCACGCTGGAAATATGCAGATAGCTGCGTAACCTTGAGTTGCGACAACTAAAATGTACTATTGAGATTAATAGGTGCCAAGATGTGCTATGAAAGGCTATAATTCAATCCAAAGGCATGATAGATTTATACAAGTAATGAATAACATGAAATACTGCAGCTATTTAAACGCCGCAACCATGCTGTTTTGTATTGCATTAATCATACTATTTTGAACACTCAGATCTGACTTGATCGAGTGGATGATTTACAACCTCTAAACATTTTAGTGGCGAAATCCGTTTCCTTCAGAACTCGATGAGTGTTCCCCCTCTGAGTCATTTGTGTAAAACAGAAGTGCGTCTTGAAGAGAAACAAACGGTAAACAAATGTGGCACACTCGGAAAAAAAAGAAAGCCTGACATCTTGTTGTGGGAATGACACATCAGGTCCTCGGTAGATTTGTGGCTTCAGAAACAACACACATTTAGGGTTTTGTATTTCAGTGTAGGCTATAGTACGAAACAACCAGCAGCAGCAAATGTTCAAAGACAGTGAAGGAGAGGAATGTGTGAAGCAGAAGGGGCTTTAAAGTGAAAGAAACTGTATCACAACTCTGTCCTGCAGGTACAGTTTCTGGGTGTGCTCCAGTCATGTCTGCACATGAAAAAAAGGAGGAGAGAGACAGGTACAAAACATTCCTGAGTCTTAGCGCAATCACTCGGACAAGGTGTTATGACAGGGGCTGGGAAAATGAGAGAGGATTTCAAAGAGCGGTACAGGGAGTGGTGTTTTAATATGACTAAATGAGGAACAAGCTGCAGACAACAGAAGATGAAAAGAAAATAGAGGGCTACTCAGAGTCTGAGGAGTGGCAACAAGGAGGAAAAAGGAAGATAGAGCGAGTGCCTTTGAGAAGCCGGGGAGTGACAACGTCAAATAAAGAATGGCATCATGAGTGAGTGAGGACGGGGACAATCGGGGAGGACGCATTAATTCGGTGATTCCAACGATCCTCATTACTCCCCTGTCTGAATTTGCCAGTGGTTGTGAAGTCATGGAAATGTAACGCTGCCACAACGAATAAAAACTCATCACTGACAGGAATTTAACATGCTGCCCGAGGAGCCGACACCAAGGCAAAGCTCTTTCCCCCACTATCGCACACTCGCCTTCCAATATCTACCATTTCTTTCTGTTTGTCAACACATTTTCTTTCTGGCTATCACTGATTTTACAGAGGCATAAGCTCGCCTCGTATGTAGGTAAATGCTACACACACCATTAAACCCTTCAGACTGGTAATGCAAATGCAGTTCCCTGTTAAAAAGCGGATGGATAAGAGGCACGGGATGTGCCGGAGGAGATAACGCTGTGAAATACTGGCATCAAAACGTTGGTGACGTCATTTGGGGCGTGTTGTGAACATGCAACGACTCGTGGGACGGTCCTGTCAGAGAGAGAGCAGAAACTGCTTCATGTTTTCATCTCTCTAGAGCAGAAGCAGCACATAATCTCTGACTTTTTTTGGGGGGTAAACTGATGACCAAGGACTCACAACACTGACAGTCACTGAAATATGTTTGGGTTGGTTTGTAGTTGAAAGTCATTTCAATGAGAAGTATGGCTTAGGCCAGTGCTTCCCAACCTTTTTCCTTACAGTACCCATTTTTTTTTTTTTTATCAATGAGTAAACTGACACCTGACTAAGTTAACATATTTATGCACATTTCATATCCTATTCAGTGTTTAACAATAACAGTACAGAACAGCTGATAGACTTTAAAATGAACCCAAATAGTGACCTCAATAGCAGCAGGATTATTTCCTGTGAATATTACAGCAGAGATGAGTTTTCCTGGTATCTGTAGTAACTTCTTATACAGTTCTCAGTATTGTGTATTCTTATTTTCACTAACCATACATGCTTAGGCCCTGATCACACAGAAAGTGTTTCAGCAGCTGGGGGCGGCTTTTTGTAATTGTTTCAAATGACAGTGCTTTTTGCTTGCGTTTTTTGTGTTGTGACCCACATGGTGTTTCTGTGCTCCAGGCGCCTGACGTTTTTGCCGGGACACTCTGATCAAGACAGAAAAACCTGTTTTTTTGTCATCTTCCTACCATCCAATCAGATGATTCGAGAGGCGGGCCTTCCCTGGTGGTCACGACAAGAAGTTTACAGTGGGTAAACAAAGGAGGAGAGATTTGTGGTAGCAGTTGCTGGGTACCCAGAGCTATACGGCCCGACGATAAGACAGCAGGTTGTCAAACTGCCACAGAGTCATCCTAAAATAAGCCTGGAAACGGCCATCATTGAGGCGAAGCTCCTGGACCACCTGGGGGTACTTCCCCATCTTCCACCCTCTTTATAAGGGTCTCATATACCCACACAAATCTGCGTTTCCTTGTGCCCAACAAACTATTTGTTGACAGGCTCTCACCCTCAACCAGAAATACAGCAAGTACCCTCTGCCTCAACATTTTAGAAATTAGCTACTAATTACTGTCAAATAAATAAAATTAAATTAAGAAAACCAATGGCAGACTGATTACACAGGAAGGTTAGGGTAAGGGGGTGATGGGTTGGTTGCCTGGCAACAATAAAAAGCCCAGCAAGCATTGTTTTTTACTGGTGGCATTCAATTAAAAAAAAGGCAGTGTGGTGCGCCTCCATTTTGCAACCTGCAAAGCGCTTTCTGTGTGATCGTGGCTTTGATAGGCTACTTGCTTCACAAATTCAGTGTTTTCCTCTCCCTGACATTTTGCCCACATTTTTGTTTTAACTGCATTCTTTTCTAACACTGAGGCTGTGTAGCAGAGTGAAGGCTCTGTGAATATGGCTTGTGTTGGGTTCTTCAAGATGTGAGGTTTTGCGAGAGGTTCATATCTTGGATAATAATCTAAACTTCCATAATAACAATTCCAGTTTAGTTTTCTTCACAGAGATATAGGCATACTGTATTTATTTTGTATATTTTCTCTTACAACAAATTAAATCAAGAAGGGCAAGCGACCCCCTGTGAAGCTTTGGTGAGCCTGGTTGGGAACCTGTGACTTAGATGACAAATTAGAGATTCTACATCAATGCTGCGATTGAAAGCACTGGGAAATACTTTGAGATTTAAGAGAGCGTGTTTTGTGCCCTTGTTGATGTAATATGGTCATTTTGTGCTACAGGGGTTGTAATAATCATTCTTAACATACCTTTAATGAGCAATGAATATTTACACTGGGATCTAAACACCAATGCTCTTTTAACAATCATGTTTGCTCATAAGGTAGTATTATTAATGCATCACTACATTTCCCTACAAGCCTGCATGTGGCTGCAGTGCTAAGTGGAAGCGCCGTGAGGACGAGTTATTGGGTCAGCAGACATGCAGCAAACAAATCTGCATGTTAGTAGGCGATAAGCCAGGAGAGGTTGGGGCAATGTTTGTTCACTGCACAGTCCTACCCTCAGCCTCTCCTCTGCCGGCTTTTTTCCTTGTTGTTTTTTCGTCTCCTTGTTGTTATTTTGGAGCTGTGTGTGTAATGAGTGAATCACCACACAACATCAGCAGCAGCAGCAGCAGCAGCAGCTCTGGAGCCAGTGGTCAGACCCTGGGACAGCGTCTGACCTACTTCATCAGGCTCTCAGGGAGGCGTGACAGATCCAACACCACACGGGTGGACAGTGAGGAGGAAGAGGAGGAGGAGGACAGAGGAGCAGAGCTGGGCCGAAGGGGCTCAGCCAATCCCCCTGCTCCATCTGTCTGCCACATCCCTCTCCTCTGCATATCCTCCGGAGAGCAGAAACGGCTAGCCATGCAGAAACAAATGTTGAGATAAATCACTACGATCTCAGCTGCTCTGCTCTCACATGCTCTCCCCTGGTGACATTTCCATTTCACTCCCACAGCCGGGCTATCTCTTCTTCTCCAAATAAAAAAGACCCCTTTACACGCTGAACACCCCCCTCCTCCATTTTATGCAAAATGAGCTGCAGCCACAATGTCTTCCCCCTCAGTGCTCTCCATGGCACAGCGCAGCACAGCAGAGGCTTTATGGGGCGGCCTATGGTGTGCGAGCAAGGGAGCGGCTCATGCTAATGTCTCATTTGGATAATGAGGTGTATTCTTGGCAGGATGTGAGCAGCAAGCAGCCCCTCCTGTAGTGAGGACGTGGGGACGAGTCGGTCGCTCTATCAGCCTGAAGACCCAAATCATTTTAAGTTTGTAGATGCCTGATCGGGAAGTTCAAGGGTGATGAGAAGCTAGCGGGGAGAGCAGGAGACAGGACACTGAGTACGCTCCTCAACCTGCCTGACAGCATGTGTCTACTTGAAGTGAGGGTGCAATGATATACAAGATATGCGCGTGTGGCCTTTGAATTTATGAATAATGCAGGCGGTGATGTGAGAAGGCGACACTGCAATGTGCTATAGCGCACAGATTGAGACAGACTCCACCATGACAGGCGAAGACAAACAAATTTCACATTGCTGGGGGAGCCTCTGCAAAGCTGACATCATAATGTCTCTTGTCTCTGTCAGAGAAAAGAAAAGAGACAAATGGCTGCACGGAGCCATTCTGCTGTTAGATGTCAGTAATATATGGTGCGATACTTGTTTTATTCAAGGATATTCTCGCCGCCGTCTCGTAAGTGTTATCACACGGAGCCATCATGGTGAGAGAACTGACAGGCCTCGCAGTGACAGAAAGCAACATGTCTGTTTCTCAGCTGATAAAAACAAACTATACCGTCAACACCTACAATTATTTATAGTTTGCTGGAACCGGTTAGGTCACTTTATAAAGCTACTACTAACTGTCGTGTTGTTTCTGGGGTTAGCAGCTCCTGCACACAATTGTTGAAGCATTTTTAGGACTTTTTCAAGTCCATTTAAACAGTTTCATATTCTTAAAGGTACAGTGTGTAAAATTTAGTGGGGTTTAGCGGCATCTAGTGGTGAGGACTGTAGACTGCAACCAGCTGAAACTCAAGTCAAGTCAAGTCAAAACGCAAATGGCCCTATCTAGAGCCAGTGTTGGTGGGCTACTGTAGAAACATGGCGGTGCAACATGATGATTTATATGGATGAGGATCGCACCCTATGTAGATATAAATAGCTCACTCACAGGTGATTATACTGTAAAGAAAATATACTTATCATATGTCATGCCATTTCTGCCAATATATCCCACTAAATCCTACATACTGGACCTTTAATGTGATATATTTTTCACTGAAACAAGACAGTGAGGAATCAATCATAAGTACCAGTTATGGAGGGAGAGGAAATTTAATTTGATAGGGCGGGAAGAAAGGCGTGACTGTTTTTCAATGTTTTCCAGAAAGTGTCCATTTCATGGGCTCTTCAAAGCCTCCATGTCCCAGCTGTTCAATTCTTTAGAAAAGAAAAGAAACCAGAGAGTCATTTTTAGAAAAAATATCTCTCAACACGTATACTAATGAGACCCATACCTGTCTCGTAAAGGATACAGGTCTCATATATGTCATCCAGTTCAAGTCGCAATAAGTTTTTCGGACAATTAAAACATCTAATGGCGGCTCCGAGTAACATCTCCTGCTCAGTAATTTAAATTTATGCTGAGAAAGCTCCCTTTGCCGCTGCCAACAACCCGCTGCTGCTTTCCTGCCAACCTGGTGGCAAGCATTTGGAATCATTATATAGACACAGCTAATGTTCTCGGCAATGGCCTCATTTGCTTGCACTGGTTATGTGGAGCCAAAAAAATTAAAGTAAGATTGGTAAATAAACAGTGAAAAAGTCCACACTGGTACTTTTTTAAGAATGTCAGCCCCTCTCACTACCTCTGCATCTAACTGTCTTTGCTCGTCATCGTAATGTAGGACTCGGAGGATAGAGGAAGTGACAAGCAGTAAACACCACGAGTTGACACAGGCTGTTACATGGAGTCATGTAAACAGCATCCTGCCCCCTCTTCCACCTCTGCCTCTGCACCGCTTCCAGTTTCTGTTTTCCTGGGAGCCCATTTCTGGAATCCACTTTACCTCTTCAACTAAATTCCAAAAAATCAGACCCACTGAAGCATTTCCTTCGGTCACATGGATACCTTTATTTATTTATATTTCCATTGGACTGTCTATGTTTTATTCATCTCATTTTCTCCATGTGGGTAAGATATTTTCCCCCCACCTCTTCTCTCTCAACTTCATTTTCTCACACGGGAGCGAACTATTGCTTGTTCAGGCGAGCGTGAACAGATGTCTGCACCGGTTGCCTGTGCTTACAGAAGGATCCATCCTCACGCTTTCTTGCTAAATTGATGAGAACGCTCTCACTCCATCCAGTTTAACCCGAGTGGTAAAAGCCCCTGTAGCAAAGCTGACTGCACCTCTGCTCTCAAAAGCAACTCGCCGCCGCAGCTCTGACAAAAGGGGGAAGAAAGTTAGTGCTGCTGGGCCATAAGTGGAATCACAGTAAGGTTCACATTCTGGCTGACCCCGAGCTGATCTGATATTATCCTTCACAGCTGATCCTGCTAATGTGGCAGGAATTATGCATTGTCTTTGACTCAGTCCGGCCCCCGACTCACAAAGATTAGCGCCGTTGTGTGGGAGAGTCAAGGTTAAAAAATATCTAATCAAGTTTAAAAGATTATTCAAGTGAGTAAACAAATTAAATCTGTAGTGAATGTGCGGCTTCACTAAAAGAACTGTTCCCACAAGTCACATAACTGTGCATCTCCAAGGAAAAAAAACCACACACATCTACTTTCTCAGGGGTGATAATGACATAATTGTAAGGCCATCCTGACAAAATGGCCATTCATCACGTCTTATTATGCGCCGGGAAAGAAATTTAAGATGGCAGCATCGATTTGTTTCGAGTGTGATGGTGGAAAAGCTGATTATCTTAATGAAAGACTGATTTCACTCTCTTAAGTTGGGGAGGATCTTTGAGGTTTAACCACATTATTCAGCTCTCTTCCTGCGGCTTTCTCAGCTGCAATATTTCACAGGAGTTGCTGGTTGACTGGCACTCCTATTAGACGGTTAAAAGCTGCTGAGATCCAATCGTCAAAAATAACTTTCATTGTGAGGCTGTTTAATTGTCTCTATTTTTTAACATGGCCTCTGATGCCCGTTGGTAATTTGCTGATTAATCAGATCTGACGACTTGTCAACTTTCCCTAGGGAGATTTCTGAACTGAATGTGAATGAGAGAGGTGTTTGCTTAGAGGAGGCCCATTACATGAAGCTCATCTCTCTCGCCGTAGATCCCCTCCCATCCTTCTCTTCTCTCTCTCTCCTATCCTTTTTCCCTCAAACTCCCTCTTTCACCTCTTTTTTTCCCTGAGAGCGAGGATTGATTAAAACAGGAGAGTGGTTCATTAGATTCTGACAAGCGACACCATATCTGCAGAACACATGTCCTTGGAGAAAGCCGTCTTAGCCCATGTGACTTACCATAGTCGATGCCATCTCCACAGCAAACACTATCCCCAAACTAATTGAAACAAGGTGCTCTGTGGCCTCGCTATCTGCCGAGGTGACAGTTATGCAGCTCCCACAAATCCGTCCATGAAAACTGAGGAGCTTGATTAAAATGCGCCTTCCTTAAGTGCTCCATCAGTGTTGTTTCCCAGTGTGAGAAAATAGCTTTTCTGTGATACAAACAAGTTGTCACGGATATTTTCTCTTCCTGACACTGGAAGCAGGGTTGTCTCCCTGGCAGGTGTATATTGCAGTGTCAATCTAAAAATCAACTTCAAAATGAAAACAAAAAGCGCTTCTGCCAAACCCATGCATAATGCAGCTAGTAGTACTGCATTTGGATAAATCTAGGTCTTGATAGTGACAACACTATAGACAATGGTTGTATGAAGTGCTTGATAAACTGTTTAAGTGTCTTATTTGTCATTGCTCGGATACAGTTTACAGCGGGCTAAAAAAGGCCAGAGTTATTGACTCTAGAAGCACAGGACTCTCCGAAGTGCCTCGAAAATCCAAAACCATTAAACTGTGCCCTTTAACAGAGAAAAGAAATAATAATTTCATGTGAAGCACTCGTCTAGAAATAGTCAGCTGCGCTGGCTCTGTGAGCTGTTGAACAAATGTACTGCATCTATCAGCTTGGTCACCTTCCTTTTCTGCAGAGAACACTTAGCTAGCATTACCGAGACCCGATGCTGCAGCCTTGAACAGCAGCCAGCAGTGGGCTCTCTCACCTGCCATGTCTCAGCTGGGCCTGTCTGAGGCTGTTGGGAGGCACAAAGATGCTCTTTGAAGTTAATGAAGCATCAGCATACTTCTTTACCTCCGCCACCGGGTCATTATGCACAGACCCAATGTCAAGGCTGCACAGAGCACTTCAAAGAATTAGAAGGAAACGCCATGCCCACCCTTAAGTTCACCTCTAACAGTCTTTTATTCACATCTTCATAAATGATACCAAGTCTTCCACGAGCTGATCGACACTCACAGAAATGTCTCCTAAGGAGGAACATTTCTTCTATTCATGCCCTTGAAGCATACTGATGTTCCGTGGTAGTGGAGATTATGCTGACAAGCCTACATTATGACTGGAATGGGCTAGCATTTCACAACATCAGCAAAGAGCATTGTATGATCCCACTGTAACATATCCATGTTGGAGCTGCATGAGACACAAGGGCAGGACAGCTCTGTCCCTGTCTGTACATGCTGCTGCACTCGTCTCTGCAACCTAAAGCATCAAACCACACTAATGTGTAACAGTCAACTTCAGCTGTTTGCGAGCATCTGCAATTTGACTGAGCGCCATGTTGGAGCTCCGAACTGCCCTTTAGCTGGCTCTTTTCCCTCTAGCTTGTCACTGTTACTATGGGAACTGGCAACATGCTTTTAAAGCTCGTATGGGACGCTTTGGGAAAGTACCCTAAACAGATTCAGGACTTTTGCCATCCAACAATATAGAACAACGCTTGCAGCTAGCATCCAGCCAGCTTCTTACTACGGAGGATACAAACAGACCACCAAGTGCCTGCATGATGATACTTAGTATAACTCCAGATGTCAAGGATGGAGTTCTTTCAGCTGACGGAAAAGTGACAATCAAGTTGTCAAGTAGAAAATGTGAAAATCATTTTCTCTAATGCATAATTCCCGGTCTCTGAATGATATGAAATAACTGAGTGTATTAATTACTGTAAATAAGCAGAGTGATAGTAGGTAATGACTACCTCCTGCTGAGAGTGTTTTAAAATTCATTCATTACATTTCTTTGAACCTGCTGCTGAACGACCCTGCAAACCTTTATATGGTTTTAGATATTTAAAAAAAAAAAAAAACAACAGAAAAAAGTGGCTCAGATTCAAGTTTTATATGAAGACAAATTGAATTGAATGTGCTCAAATTATGTATCTGCACATTGTTCACCTCACTCACTCAATAAAATTATACGGACAAATGATGAGAATAAACAGAAAGACTTCAGGGACAATAGCAATGCGGTTGTTAATTTAAGCAATCAATGAAAAAGCAGAAATAGAAAATGACTTTGGTGCCTTTGTTTTGCCTTTCCAATGGGATACAGTACTTTATGCCAAACAGTACAATCTCCCTGGAACACAATTACTCAATACAAGCTGGTGCAGGGTGATTTCCTGACAGTAGATTACTTCCTCACTTTCCTGCTTGATAAGTAAGGGCTGTTCATGCTCCTTAGAGATTTCTATTATCGCACTACTAACCCGCCTACTTTGGATGAGCAACTTCTCACAATGCAGGTAATGACATCATGTCCCTACAAAGCTGCATTGTCCCAGCCTTACCCTCACCAGCAGAGCAGAACACATTGGAAGAGAGGAAACAGAAAAAAAAAAAAAGGTATGCGATGATACTATAAGGCACAGCTGTTCACTTCACACCAAGCGCAGCGTTCCCAGAGACACAACATGAGTCAACATGCAAAGCAATGCAAGTTAGAACACCCCCACTTCCCAGAAACCAAGCAGCACAAAGAGTAAAGGGAAAAAGTCTTTCCAGTTCGACCAGAGCAAAACTGTGACAGTCTCCCAATACCGCACACACAGCTGGGACCAATAGAAGGTCCCCACATTAGTAGTACGTATAGCAAAAGTCAGATCTGGTATATATTGCAGCAAGGGCTTTGACTGCAAAATACAGTCTCCTATGGATAAGAACCCAGAGGAACCACAGTGCGTGTGTGCCAACGATTATGTGGAAGGCAAGGGAACTGAATCAGTTTTGTTCAGCATTTTGTTTTCCCCAGAAGACAGAAGAGACAAAAGAAACGAACGCAGAGCTCGACTACAAAAGAGGCACGGGCTGTTCGGAGAAATGTGAGCGTGATGCGAGCAAACTATGATCAATACAGTACCCTCACCTCAAACCCCCATTTTCCTTGATGTTATTTTAGGCGCTGTTAATAGACCTGCTTTATATCGCTCCCACACATGCACCGGGGTGCGTAACAGGGCAAGGTAGAAGGGGGCGGCTGTTGTGTTCTCACAGTGTGTGTGGAGCTCTGATACACAAACACAGAGGTTTTTTCTTTTTTTCCCCCCTCCTCTTCTAACCTGCCACACAGTGCAGCAGGGACCCGCACAGCCGGGGCAGGTGGGAACAGCATCGAGAACAGTCAGGCAATCTGCTACAATCAGCTGGTCTGTGCGCATGCATGGATATTTGTGTTCACTTGTGCAGACGGGGGTCTGATGGTTCCCTGACTACATTTTTAGCAGGGTACTGTATCGATGCAAGCCATGCCAGAGTTACAGAGGAGACGGAGAACGGAAGCGACCGCCTTCATCAACCTACCTGTGATGTTGACGTCCACGATGCCAGTGCGAGTCCCGATGCCGTTGGTCGCGTCACAGACGTACGTACCGGCCAGGTCGTAGGTCACCGGCCCCTTGAAGAACAGGGTGTTGTTCTTGATCTCCACATTACTGGGCAGGGAGCCGTTCAAGCTGTGGTGAGAGAGAGAGAGAGAGAGGCAATAATACAGACACCATAAAAAGGCAGAATTACACCAGACCACAGCAGAAAAAAAAATCCCCCTCCCAGGAGCAGCAAAGCAATTCAAGGCGCATGAAAAATACAGTCTCTAGTGCCAAACAAACCTGGATGTGTGTGTGAGGGTGAGATAAATACCAGAAATATTTGACAGCGCTATATTTCAGCCATCATCCATCAAGTCCAAACAAAATTATGAGGACAGGGAATCCCAGCAGGTCCAAACAGGTAAGACATAGCTGATGCCTGAGGACACAGGCTTTTTTGGCATGTGGAATACAAAACAGACAGTGGTAGAAGGAGGGTGGGGGGTAGAAAGGGAGCCGCTTCTTTCCTCAACTACGGCGCAGCTCACATGGCTGGACTCAAAACTCAGGGGAACTGTCAAGAGAGGCAGCTGATCAAGCGATAAATGCAGAATCTAGCAAATGCCGGGCTGTCAATGAGAACTGGAGCCCGTCTCTCCTGCCTGAGGTGTTTGTCTTCATGGTTCGCTATCTCTACCGCATTCAGACATGTGCGTGTCCTTTGATCAGGTCAGCACACTTTGAGGTCACGGATCACGAGCACACCAACCCTCCATTCTATTATCTGGACCCCTTTTATGGAGCCCGGAGGCTGTAGAAAAAAAAGTATCAAATTTCGTGACAATTAGCCGTTTCCTGTTGCCTTCCCCTCGATCAGCTTCATCAGCTGCTCTGAATGGATTGAGCTTAAGTGGAGCTACAAACAGGACTGTGATAATATTAAATTGCTCTCCAGTCCGACTGTGTTGAGCTGCTGGGTGTGAGTGACATTGCTTTCTTTAAACAATAAGGACACTACAAAGACTCCTTCACTCCTGGACTTGCTCTCCATCTGAGAGACACTTTGAGATCTGCTGGTGTGCGAGCACATTAAAAACAATGTAATGCTCCATTTATTACAGCCGGAGAAAAACAAAATGACATTACAGAGAGGGAGCAAAATTAGGTCTCACGCTAACAATGGCCACACATCAAGCACTTGAGCTGCACTAAACAGGCTTTCAACAAGGCTCTACAGTGACAGGGGACAAGACACAGTGACAAGCTATTTGTTAATTAATCTATCTTGAAATGTCAATTACAAACAGCTGATCCATACGTGGTTAAATGCATATTGTGGAGCGGGCGTTTAGTACGGGTCAGTATGAAAAGCACAGAGATTTCATTTTCTTTAAAGCCTTTTATGGTCCAGTTGTTTTTCATTGGCCACCTTGGCGACGCATTTGCAATGGAGCTGCAAAAAACCTTCAATACAGTATGTCACGATTCAATAATCAAATGCCTTGTGAGCCTCTATCAAATGCTGAGTTCTGCAAAGCCCAATTGATTTGCTGCAGAAATGAAAGGCTGGCAAACTGCGATTCACCACAGATTCTGTGGCGACCAGAGATGTCTGCATTTGTATGAGACATCTGAGTGTGTGTGTGTGTGTGTGTGTGTGTGTGTTGAGCCTGAGGGCCAGCGAAATGAAAGGCTAACAAACAGCTTGAGAGTGATGCAGATTCTTTGATGACTGGCGTGCTTGTGTGCACGCACGTATGTGACGTGTAAGTGTGCAGATGAGTGTGCGTGGAGGGTTGGGTGAGGGGACTCAAGGACACTATTTCTATCCACCCGCCATATTAAGTGCATGATCGTGTGGAGGCAGCTTTAAACTTGAATACAGAAAAAACAGACCTTGCGTGCTTAAAGGGCTAAATGTAAAATGTTTCTGTTCTTTGTAATCAGGTTTAAAAATATGACAGTTCACATTGGCGACAGGCAACTGATTAGAGGAGATTAAAACACTATTAAAAGAAGAATCTGAGACTTTTTGTTCTGGACTTCAAACTAACAAATAAGTAGCATTAAATGACAGCATCTTTAATCAAACATCCATCTGTTTAGTTGGCCTGAAAGTGTTCTTACATTCATGTTTAGTATTTGATGTGTCTTTGAGGAGCCACAGACAACATTAGGAATATTTACTAACTGCTTATGTTAAACACAAGGGCCATAAACCTGACTTAAAGATAATTCAAAAGCACATTAAGTAATCTAGGCGTTTTAGCCGCTGCTAATGTTGACCGCAGAATTGAGCCGACGCTTCCTTTACGGTGGCCTTTAATGGACATGAATAATAGAATCACATTTTCACAATAAAGATAAGTAAGTTGGCTAATTAGTGCTGAATTTGAAGTAATCACACTGCAACATGTCGTGATAACAATAACACTGCTTTCTTATTAATAGAATCCCATATTATCTTTGAGTAATTGACAATGTATCGTAGATGGAGAGGATGTGCGTGCCTGCTGGAGTACTGCTTTTCAGGGAAAGAAGAAAAAAAAAGTCAGCACACAAGTAATTGAGTTCTTTGTGATCATAAACAACTCCACAGCCCCCCCTTCCCCCACTTAGTATTCTTGCGCTCACTGAAAACTCCATTATGCACTTAAAACAGACTCAACAAATGAGCATGGCGAGTGAAGAATGCCCTACAAACAAACATTGCAAAAACAAACAATAAAGTTCAAATAGGGTGTGTCCTTTTTTTAGTTGACTCTCTGTTATTTCGCTGCAGCTTCCCATTAACCCATTTTGAGAAATAGCTCCGGCATTGTGCTCTAAGAAAAAGGAAAAAAAAAAAAACACAATCAAAGATGCTCGGATGCTTTTTTCAAGGACTGTGTGTGTGCCGAGGCTTTCTGCACACTCCACAAAATGCAGGGGAACAAAGAAAAAGTCCGATAGTAGAAAATAAATATATTTATTTTTATCATTATGGCTGCTACAATATGCCAAATGAATTAGAAAAAAAAAAACTCAATGCCTGAACCTCTGATCTCATTCAGTAAGATAAATACTGCACGATTGATCGTCTGTGGAAATAATGTTGATCTGTATCAAAGACATAAATATTTATTGGATTTGGCTACACCTCGTGTGTCTGTGTGTTTGTGGTGACGCAACCCTGCCGGCCTGTTCCGGATCCTTCCGTCACAGCCTTGTGCTGACCTCCACAGTGGAGCCCAGGGGAACCTTCACAACAGATTTGGCATCTCATTTTCAGTGCAGCAATGGCCGTCCCCTCCTATCTGTCAGCACAGTGCCCTCGTCTTTCTAGATCACATCTCTTCACCCTCCTCCTCTTCTCTTGCTATCTTCCCCTAAATCTCCCTTTGCCTCTGAATAAAAAGAAAAAACTCCCAAGCAGGTCAAATCCTCTCTATCTTGTCGTCTTATTTTGCTGCTGCTGTGTGTATCAGTGTTTCTGCCCTGAGAGCTAAATCTATGCGTAGGAGAAAAAAAAAAGGGAAAAAACTCCCCATGTCTCATTAAAATCCAACAGTGGCCCGTAGAGTAGATACAATGAGGGCACAATGGTCTATTAATCCACATCCACTCAAGTCTAGTGACATATTTCTCAACCCAGCCTTCACTGAGCAATGGCACGACAAATTGCTACATTTATCTCTCAATTTTACATATAATACTTTCATTTAAAACCGTAATACGTAATATGCTCAGAAAAGTTGAGTTATATTCAAACAGCTGCAACAGTTCCTCTATGTATAACATTTTTTTTTTGCATCCGGCATCAAAATGCAGAGTTCGATCAGTGCAAATCACAACAAACAATCCTGTACTCGAGTTGTATCCCTTCCATGTCTCAATGCTTATATTCAAACTACATCATTTCCGCATGACCAACTTTCATGCAATTACTCACAGCGGATCAAACCCGAGGTTATTTGGCGTTTCCCCCGAGGCCTTGAAAACATGTTTGTATCTCTTCTTGCTCATGTATTTGCAGTGATAGTCTGAGGCAGAAACATTGATGTCAGCCCAGCGGTATGCCGACCTAATCCACGTCTCCTACTCCAGCTCTCAGTTTCAGCCCCCTGCTCAGCATGTAGGGGACAAACTGCTGCCCTCCACAGAACACAACAGCACTAACAATGACGCTTTCTTACCCTCTCTACCTGCATGCTGGTCCTCAGACTTCAAAGCAAAAGCCCCAAGAGCAAAGCAAAAATGTGTTCTGTTTGCATTTATCTCCCAGTATCTGTGACCATCAGGCAGATAGGGGTGTGTGTTGCAGCCGTAATAGGACCATTGTGCTCTGCCTCGGGTCCAGGTCTTATCTTCATTACACGTTTTATAAACAAACAAATAAGCGGAGACACATTTCTGGAAAGGATGAAGAGAGCTGGTGTGTTTTTATCTTTGAAGATTACTTTCTCCTATATATACATACGCCTTGAAACAAATGTTGGAAAAGAGCAGACTCCATTCCAGTGGGCTGTTCTGTAAAATTGCCTTCCTCTGCTTTAGTAAGCCCTCCACAAAAACACTTCTTTTTTTTTTCCCAGTCAGAAACCTAACGTGAGAGAAACAACACGTAGCAATGCTGTCTTGTCTTTGGAGCCTTAAGGGGTTTTGTTAGGGTTTAGTCGGACTCACAGTTTCCACTGGTAGATCGTGACAGGGGGGTTAGCATCAGCCCTGCAGGTCAGCTGAACGTTCTGACGGTTCAGGTACCAGTTTCCATCGAAGCCCTCGATCTTCACCTCAGGTTCATCTGCAAGGAAGGCACACTGAAGTCAGTGCATCCCTTCATAACATAATCCAAAAACACTGTATCACTATACCACTGTTGAAGCAATGTAACAATTGCTAAAAACTCACATTTTTTTACTCACCACTGCTTTACTACGTTTTGATATTACAGGTGTCAGGGGTTAATACTGTTTTCACGTGAAGACAAAGTACAATATATGGGCACTGTCACACATGAGCGCATGCAGGAGAGTGACCATCGCCTGCTGAGACAATATTCCTGTTAAATGCGGGCAGTCCCTGATGTGACCATGGATGTATAAAGAGAACTGGGTACAGCGTTGAAAGCAGGCTCCTGTTCATTTCTATCAAAACTAGTCAGTGGTGCATGAAGCGAAGGAAGCTCAATATCCGTGGTATGAAATAACCTGGATCTTCTGCATTGGGGGCCCATAGGGCAAGAGCACTGGAGACTTACAACAGCTGGTGGAGTAGCTGACTTCCGAGTTAGCCTAATGGCTAGCTTTCGGTTAAGCGCTCTGCTAACTTGGATGGGGAAAAAATAATTTTAATCATGCAGCCCTTTTGGACTGGAATGTTATTGTATCACATGGATCAAATTCTGACATCGTCATTTTGCAGGGGTTGAGGTGCTCAAAAAAATGTATCCAATGATTTACAGATGTCTATGGCAAAACGTCTTTTTAGGGTCCCATGGAAATTAGGGATGCACCGATCTGATATCTGGATCAAATATCGGCCCCGATATCATCAAAATAGATGGATCATTTATCAGAAAATGCAACCTATACCTGAGGTGATCCTTTCCCTTTAAATCTATTGTGACGCAAGCTACTGTACGTCAGTCAGTGGTTCATTCATTGCATTAATGTTCCTGATCTTGACCATGTTCTTGATCACTATTCCTACATTACCCCACAGTGCAGTTTAGGCTGGAACATTTGTATTTTTGATTCTTAAAAGATTTGTATCCTCCTAATTTACTTGAATTAAAATGCTGATACAGAATTCTTTATTGCTGCTGCTGCACAATTGTTTATTTTTGTTAAAAATAAATAGTTCATCATTGCATTGATCTGTTTCATCTTGTTTCATTTTATCTTAGGAAAGAACTGTGTAGTCATCAATGCCTGATGCTTCTAGTCTTTTCTGTTCTACATGTAAAGGTATATAGCTTTTTAGGTCAACCATGCTATCAGATCGGTATCGGGTATTGGCTGATACTCAAAGCCACAGCATCAGGATCGGAATCGAAACTGAAAAACCTGGATCGCTGCATGTCTAATGGAAATAGGTGACAGAACCAGGCGGTTCAATTCCACTTTTAGACACCATGTAAAATTGGCTTCAAAGCCAGGCACGGAAAGCTAGCTTCTTAGCGAATGTAAGTATAAACAAATATAATGTTATTGGTATATTTTTCATCCCTGTTCCCCGACCAGCCAGCCAGGCAGCAACTCTCATGTGGGTCTGCATTTTTCATGGTCAGTATCGTACAACATTGGCTGCTTAAACATGGCAACAATCAGTGTCTACTCCACACATACTTCTTTGCTCTTGGTTGAGGCTGTGACTTATCTGGTCAAAGTTCAACAAAGTGAATGTGAATCAACCGAACCAAATATTCACCAGTGTTTAACCAGTGTTAAATTAGCTCACGTGTGACCGTGCCCCACGTATCATCTAACACACCTGTAAGACACTGTAGGTACCCACAAGAGTGATATCTAACAAAAAAGCAGTGAGCTGCTACATCTTCTCAGCACAAAACTGATTAAAGAGGCTTTGTTTATGCATTATATTTTTTTGTGATTAAAAAAAAGTAGAGTCGTGAAAACATTCTTTGCAGAAATTTGGCTTTGTTGAAATAACATTTTCTCAGTGGAAGTCTAGTGCATACTCAGCAGCTCATTTGCTTTTTTCCCCCTCTTGACTTTGTACAATTGGGAAAGTTCCTGAGCTTCGTTTGCAAGAGGATCATGTTTACTGTAAACTGTGGAGATCGGTTTACTCTTGCATGGGAACATGAAATCCAGGTGAAGATAAGTTTAAACCAACTGCTCATTTAAAAAAAACAAAAGAGGGAGAAAGAAAAAGTGTTTTTTTTTTGTGAATATTTAAGGGTCTTGTATGTTATGAAAGGTAGCTGATTGTTGAGCTTCAGTCCCAGCTCTTCAAATAAAGATGATTTTGGTTGGTAGTTGGACCAAACCATCAACCTAAAGTGTCAGTATTTGAAGATCTAGGAATGAGACTCAACAATCAACTATATTTTAAAAAAGAAAAGCCTTAACACAGGAGATACAGGAGTTCTTACATTGCACATTGAGCACCACGCTGTCTGTGATCTTGTCACCCCGGTACGTCACAATACACGTAAGCCTCTGTTTGTGGGTCTCGCGGCTGGGCACCACCACGTAGTTGCTCCGTACTGTCACCGTCCCGTTTTGGTTGCGAGTCTCCTGGAAAGTGGCTTCACCCTTCAACCTGGTCTCCCATTTGATCACACTTGGGGGTTTCCCATTAGCTGATACACATGTTGCAACAGTCATCTTGCGTTTCTGGGCCCTGGCTACAATCGTGGGCGTTGTCAGGGTCATACGTGTCATAGGCCGAGCTGTGGAGAAGAGAGGACAAAGAAATTTAATTAGTGCTTGTTAAACAGAGATCTTGTGATTTTTCTTCCAGTTTCCATCTCATTATGGTGTCTAATTTTGTCTACTTCACAATCAGCTATTCGAAGTAAATTAACCTAAAAGGGATGTGAGATGAAAACAGCAATGTAACTCAAATCAGGCAAAGTTTTGCCTCTTCCTTTCCTCAAACCCAAAGCAGTTGTCAAAGCTCTTACAGATGTAGAACCCACTTGCCTACCCAAATGCACAGTCATCCAATTTGAATCCTTTGTGAATTGCCAATTAGCAATCTACCCTTAGAACATCAAAAGGCAGGCTTGAGCCTGAGCGAATGCACAACTGAAAGAGATAGGCCATGAAGAGGCCTCTTTGAACGTTGCCGGTTGGTTATCTGCGCACAGGTTCCTGACGTTCACTGAGCCGCAGAAGCCTAAAAAGACCTGGGAGGCTCAGTGACACAAAATGGGGACTCAGAGCTGACAAGAAGCTCTGGCAACAGGGACTACTTAAGCCAAGTGCTCTTTCTTTTACTGAGACTTAATGGAAAACACACCAACACTTAATTTCTAATTAGATATCTAATCAGAGTCAGCGCACAACCTTTTCAAAGCTGCCTCTTGCCAAAATAAACTGCATCTCAGGCGCCGCTTTTTTTTCCACAAAATGAGATTATTCAAGCCAAATTACACTCTCTGAAGTGGCCTTATTGATTTACGTCCCACCTGCCATTTTTATTGACTGCTCTCTGCGGCGGTTTCCTTTTTTATAAAAGCCACATGGGCCGATCTGGGACTTGAGTTAAACGACACATCCCCCCAATCATCACATCATGAATATGTCAAAATTATTTTCACTTCAGCGTTGAACATGCATGAACAACAAGGTCCTCAATGGAGTGATAGCCTGGTAGAGTCGACCATGGATGGCGGTGTTGTTCACCAATCACAGACTGAGAGTCTGAACTGTAAACAACGTGATTACAGCAGCAGCTCCAGCAAACAGAGAAACAACATCTGGTTCGAGGTGTTCTAAAGATACTCAGCCTACTTTACAACAAAGCCTGTGGCAATGTAACATTGAGGAGCAGAGCTGTAAATGTATTGTCTTTAAGCCTGATACTAAAAAGGGGGATGTCAGTTTGACCCTGTGCTATCTGATTTAGAAAGATGGGGGTTTTTTCTCCGCCTAAAGTCAAAGACAAACCAACTTCAGGTGACAGGTTTTACAGCCCTCTGACTTCTCTTCAGGCCAGCAATAACTTGTTCGAGGAAAGAACTCCTAACTGAGTCTAAGATTTACAACCTGATATCTGTTCTGCTTTTTTGGCTCAAAACATTCTGATATATACTTGATTCACTGCAACAATTACACACTCTCTTCTATCCGATCCATCCTTGTTCTACAACATGTGGAAGCTTGAAAATAACCAGTTGCGCATGAAGGGCGTGTGTCCACACTGTGATTTTCTTTGGCAAAAAAGCAGTGGCAGGGTGCTGCATGGGGGTTTTGTTTCTATGACAACAGTATCTTGACATTAACGTTAGCAAGGTACCTAACGTAACACTCCAAGAACAGAGGGTTTAACTACACAGGTAACAACACCCCACCAGCAGCATTCAGTGTCCAGCTGACCTGCTCCCACAAATGGGCTTTTCTGTGCTTATAGTCATAGTTCCTGACTGACAAATTGCACAGCTCATAATAGATGGTGGCTAGAGGTTGCAGTGACATCGCCAGCGCCTTTGTGAAAAGTTCAAAAGTGTTCCACAAGAGGTGCTTGGAGCAGCCGCACAAAAAAGCCAGAGAGCTCTGAAAAAACTCTCCAAGTGGCCAAATGTGGCCACATACACTCTCTCCTCGTTGGGAACAATTGAGAAACGGCATCAGCGCTGACAAAAAAAACCCAGGTATCAAAGTCAATCAGGTTGTGGCACTAAATGTCAATGCGTTTTCTGATTTCCAGCAAAAACTACATATCTAAAACAAACTGAAGGATTATGAATGGGCTGAGAAAATCCTCCTACTTCTTAGGTTTACGATCTTTTTTTTTTTGGAAAATATATCAATGTCACAAAGTTACAGCAGGGCGTTGGGCCGTTGCCTTGGGTCATCAACAGCTGATGTTTGAGAGAACCGGGCTTTTCACAGGCAAACAACATTCTGTCAATATAAAAGACACCCATTAAAGTTCTGAAAAATGCTGATGCTACTTTTAAAGGGTGCAGCCTTTAAAGTTTGTAACCTCTTGAATTGACGAGGCAGAAATTTATGTTTATACATTCAAAACCTATGCTGTATCTGCAACTACTGTTCCTATTGAGACAAATCCGATGTAGATAAAGAAGAAAACAAATTGCATGACTACCAAAGAGAACAAAGTTTAGATTAAAAAGATTCAGGTCTGAAGAGGTGGAGGCTTTGTTTTCACTGAAATACAAGAGTTTGCCAGTTTTATCTTTCATATTATTGCTAATCTCCAAAAATGTAACTTGTGTTCTGTACTTGTTCTTACCAAATACAGTGAGGTTGACCATGTTCTCCCGGTTTCCTGCAGGAAATGTTGTATACTCGCAGATGTAGGCAGCTTCATCAGACAGCTGCAGGTTGGAGAACACGATGGTGGTGTCCTCCAGCGAGGGCGTACGATGACGGACCGCTGCCTGCTTGAAGCTGACCCGCTCCTTAAAGGGCGGCAGGACGGACACGCCGAGGGCCGGGTTGGCTATGGCCACGTTCTGTTTGGTGCTGTTGAGGAGCTTCTGCCAGGTGACCTGAGAGATCTTGACTGGCGGGTTACTGTTGATGAAAATGCAGCGCAGTTCCACTTGTGAACCCACAAAGCCGGACTTACTGGAGTCCATCTGTACCATCTGCCCGTTGCCAGCTAGAAGTAAGAGACAGAAAGAAAGAGAGAGGAGAAAAAAAAAGAAAACATTTAATTACGATTAACAAGTGTCCAAGGCCAAGCAAAGCACTCTAGTCAATAGCAAGTACATGCACTGAAAGTCAAGGAGTCCATTCAGCCTCCTAGGCAGTACATGCACGCACAACACCCACAGTCAACCTCGTGGATTCAGCCACTCACTCCCCATATCCTACAGAAGCAACATCTGTAAGGAGCTGGTACATGGTGGTGGTTGTGTAAAAGCCGGAGGAGTTATTAACATAATGGGCAGATCTATACACCCCTGTCTTTGTGCACGAGGGTACGGTTTCTGATGAGATGGAAGGGCCAGGCGAGAACCAATGCATCACTAATGAATGAGTACAAGGGCAGCGAGTTGGAGCCAAGTCATCGTCTGCCGCGCTCCCTGTCCACCTCCCCAGCAACACACTGGCTAGCCCATTGTAATTTTAATTACTTTTTACTCACAAATACTTCAATGACTGCCCGGAGCTCCTATTAAAAGAAACAATGTGGAGTCCTGTGTTAAGCACTCAAAACAATGAGAACACACACATTAGCTATATAAAAAAGCAGCAATTATGCCCCTCTCCTCTACTATCTTAGCCTGTGGGGAATTTGGTAAAAAAAAAAAAAAAAAAGTCAATTACCAAGGACAGACCTTCTGTAAACTCGCCTGTGGTTTAATCTTTTATGCATATGTTGACCTCTTACTAAACTCCCTCCTTTCTCATGGCCTTCAGCCTTCTACTTGCTGCATCATATGTCTGCAGCCTGTCCCTTTCAGCCTGCCTGCTTTTATCATGTGCAGGGGCATTTAACTGATTGACAAAAATTAACTCAACAATTTTGATGATCAATTATTCACTTAAGTCAATTATTTAGCAAATATGCCAATCATTTGCCAATTCTAGCCTCAAAAAAATGAGAATTTGCTGCTTTTGTATCACTGTAAACTGAATATCTTGTCTCTCTTATGATATTTTATGGATTAAATAATCAAATTATTAATCAAAATATAGACCAACGGATGGATCAATATTAAAAACAAGTGTTGCAGCTCCTCTCCCATCTCTCATCCTTCATTGTTCCTTTAATCCAAGTCTTAAGCAGATCTGCACAATTAATCAAATTAACATAATTGAGTATTAACGTTTAAAACGTGTGCTCTGATCATGGAAAACTCTGCTAAACATCAAATCAAGCGATTCCTAAACTAATAGGCAGATGCTTCTGGGGAGCTGATATGCCGCTGCACGTGCACCCTACAGCAGCAGCCTGTGAAAAACTTAAAAGTGTTGCAGCTGCAGACCGGCAAAACCCAAAATAAAGTAAAATGTCTCAGACAGAAGGCAAAGAGCTAGTCCCTCTAAACGCATCATCATCCATTGTTTCGTTGTATTTCTGGTTGAGAGCAAGTGATGTTAAGCCAAGACAAATCATATGCAAAAAGTACATGAGTCTTGTGACTGCGCCACAGGGCAACACCTCTAACTTGTTAAACCACCTATAAAAAACACCAAATTCTGCAGTACAATGAATGCATGAAGGGCAAGAAGACAAATGTCGCTAATGTTACCTCACTGAATTCCTGCTGCAGTGACAACTCAGACATCTATCGCAGCAATGCCATACAACACATTACCGTTTTCCATCCAGCTTCCAAACACAGACTGTAATAACCAATGCAATCACATTCAATTTGGCCAAAGATATGGGTCCAATAAATACTTCTATTTTAAATACTTATATTTTGCTTTTAGGAGATGCACTGTGAATAAAGCCAGTCTTATTTTGATTTGTACACGAGTTGCACATTAGCAGGACTGCAGCACAACAGGGAAGTGAAAGCAAGGCTCTGTTTATTTAAATATGAAAATGCAACACAAATATTTTGTCCCTAAAATCAGTGAATAACTGTGATCTCAATACTGATCAAAATAGTGTTGATTATCGTGTTGGCAATAATAGTGCAGCCCTAGTCTAGAGGGCAGAAAAACAACAACGACTTTCATTTACACCTGATCTGGGCTCTGGAATGACTGCAGTCTGAACAGATGTGTCATTGAACTGCTGCAGGGCTCCAGCATCCTGTTGTCTCCGACACATCTTTGTTATCTCCGCCTCTGATTTATGTTCCTTTCCAGGTGAAGTCTGATGATGTCCCATTTCCCGGTCCAACAACCCCTGGCTGGGGCCTGTATTTACAACCAGTCACAGCTATAATTATCTTCTATGGATAGACGGAGACCCACAGGAAGAAAGAGTGAAATTCCTCCGTTAATCACACTGGACTCATAAAGCCACCAGTGAATAAAGTCATAAACGGAGAGAAAATATGTTGTGGCCTCAAGTGGAGGACTGGGGCCTACACGCATGCCCCACAAACAGAGCAGCTCTTTAGCGCTGAGTAACTGCATCACAATGATGGATAATCGCCGTGCTCAGAGATAAAGTTTCCACAGGGGGCTTTAAAATGTGTAAGAATACGTGAGAGAGATCCATTTACGTATACACCCACTGAATACAATATCTGATGTACTCTATCTTCAACTATACATGAATGTGAAGCAGCGAGGAGGGGGGAGATGTGCCTCCGGGCTGTCAAACTGTCTAAGCAGCGACAGCGACTGCTATGAAGATGTTTCTTATGAAAAGTGTAGGTAGTCAGCCGGTGGACACCAGGGCACAATGCATGCACGAAAATAAAGAAATAGTTGGCGCAGACTCTGGCGAGAAGACCATTACGATGAACATTGTATTTCTCTCCATCTTGCACGGCGGGCGCACAACTCTCAGGTTGAATGGCTTATGCTGGAAAGCAGCGCATTACCAGAGAAAGGCAATTTCTATCCATTGTTATATACTCTCACTCAAGTACAGCCTCCACCGTCTACATCAAATCATATAAAAAAACAAAGTGACAACCTTTTGAAGTTACTGAGTGCACATCATCTTTCATTTCCTTCGGACCACATCAGCAAGACCCTCTCTATAGAGATTTAAACTTGGGGGATTTGACGATGACAGATTGATTTACTAATACAGTTTGACAGGGAGGACTGGCAACCTTGTCATCTGTACCTTCAGAAACACCTGTGTCCTTGTGCACCTCGGGGCAATGCTTAACTCCATTTTATCACAGCTTAGATTACCAGTTGTGGCAGCTATAGTATGATATTTTTTGAAATAGCAAACACAATTTACTGTGTGACAACACTAGTTAAAGTTTAATCTTAAGTTGGAGCGAAGTGTGTGTGTGAGTGTGTGTGTGTGTGTGTGTTCAGGAGGGCTGTAAAAACTCATAAATATGTACCTGGCCAGACATCATCCACTTGAATGCTAAAACAATACTGGCAGGGGCTGGCTGTGTGGAAAGCTGCAGCCCCTCCCTCCCTCCCTCCCTCTGCCCTTCCTCCTTTGAGTCTGATGCTCCCCACTCAGATTGTACCAAATAAACAGCAGCTCACGCAAATGGAAACCAGAGGAATAGGCATAATTACACAGCCACAGAGCCCAAATCCCCTCCGTAAAGGACCGGGGGCGCCCACGGGGACCCCTTTCACTCAAGGACTGGAGGAGTCCTTGGCTGAGCTCACAGTAGAGCTGTAATTACAGACTACACCACAGAGCGGCAAAGCCGTAGAAGAGCAGAGCCATATACATGCAAGAGGCATTAAGAAGGTGGATTTTGTGGGGGTTATGAGAGCCAGTGGTGCAGAAACAGAGGAGGGAGAGGAAAAAAAAGATAGGCAAAGTAGTGGAGATGCAGAACTGGTGAGAGGGAAACAAAGAGGAAGGCGGAGCTTTGGGGAGATTTGTAGGTGTGCTGCGGGTTTGAGGCTGGCTGGTATTGTCGCTTATGCTGCTGCTGCTTTGTTCTCACACTGACAAGAGGGTGACTTGGAGGGGGGGGGGGAGTAGTCATGCTCTAATACACCTGAGGCTAGACACTGCCTTGAGAGTTGCCAGTGGAGAGAGGAGTCCAATTTCTGGAAGGAAAAGCAATAGGACAAACAAACAAAGTATGCCCAAGCTGGCAAAATATTAAAAAAAAGTGGCTTGATTCACACCAGGTGAGCTGACTTGGATCAAGGGGGACATAAGGGGCACTATTAAAACAGCTGCTGTACCGTCTGGCCCTGCACTGATAGCAAGAGACTCCCAAGGCCGCGGCACAGAGCTGTGCACAGGAACATTCAACTGTAATAAGATCTGGCCGGTCAGGCAGCAAGGAAAAGCATGTGCTTTGTGTTGTTTGCATATGGCGCATTGGACAATGCACAGGGCATGCTGCACCAAATAACAGCCCTCAGTCAAATGGGCTTCCTCTGGTGTGTGGACAATATCCAGGAAAATACAAACCTGCAGGGCTATCTCCACTCAAAGGGTTTTAAACACAAAAGCTGAGGGTTGAATGTTTTTAAATCAAGCAGACATTTTATTACCCATGTGGGAAAGCAAACACAAATATGAAAAAAAGTAGCTTGATTCCTTTCTGTAACAAATCAAAAATGAATGAGAAACACGACATTAACATTTAATATTTGCTTTTTTGTCTCTGCTGTGGAGAGACAAAAAAATCAAATTAAAGTTTCAACGCCAAATATACTACATTCATCCATCTGTTTAATCCCAGATATTATTCAGCACAATGTAGAACCAGACCTCGCTCTACATATAAAACAATAACAACACCATAAAACCCTAAATTGAAAACCAGGGCGCCTCCCTAAAAGCCTAGGAAGCTTCTTTTCCATAAAACAACTGCTACTTGGCAACTCATCTCGCAATGGATATGTAACACTATTGTCTGTTGTTTTGTTTTTTTTTCTTAGCTGAATTGGCCCACAACCAACAATATTTCAAAAGACAATTATTGGCTCATTTACCAATACTTGGGCCAAGCTCATCCAAGAGAAATCCATTTGTGCCTGAGTCAAATAAAGTTCAGAATAATTCACCTCTAGCTGCAGCAATGTGAGGAAGGCAAAGATTAAATAGGACTCAATGCATATTTTAGAAGAGGCACTCATTAATGTCTTCTATTTAAAGCTGCACAAGGCAACTTGGCGCACTGTCAGTCCCAAATGGCAGCGAGATGTCTCTGTTTGAAGTTTGAAGAAGACTTCAAAACCCCAGAAAATGTGTAATGTGATGTCATTAAACTGCACCCGTCTTGGACCTAAATGTCGACTTCTCAGTGGTTTCGAGGGGAGGAGAGAGGGAAGAGTTTCCATTTTCACTGGGCCGACCACTCTCTAGGTTCTTCCAGTAGAAAAGGCAGAGCTCCTGCTTCTGTCCGACCCCGACACTGAAATTTAATTTAGGCAAATAGGTCAAATCTAGGCCATCTCAGTTTGTAGAGATGCGACAGTCTTGTCAACTGCAGCTGCACTTTGCGATTAAAGCAGCGTATTTTGGTATAAACTTCTTGCCAAAAGCAGCTTTAAAAGCTCATCACATGAAGACACATCATCTCCTCATGCTTCATATGCTTTGGTTGCCCCATTGTTCCTTAAGTGGGATGCTGAGAGATAAAACATGGCCTGAGCCACTCGGGATAATGACTGTTTAATGTAGTCCCAGTTCCCACGGCAATGGCACAGGCCTCTGTGCTCCCCTATTCATGACCACACATGGGGTGTTCAAAGGGGGGAGTCCAAATCTTCTGTCTCATACACACACACAACAACCACCCATTAGTTGCTTGTTTATTCCCCCGGTAGAACATTTTATATTCTTTTGCTCAACCAGTGGCATTTTCCTCATGTTATCAACAGACACAAGTGCTTTTCAAAATGCTTTATGGAATAAGCGATGGTATTACTCTTAGGCATAACTGGGAGCTTCCTCACCCTGATGGAGGCTTTAATACATCCAGATAGGGCACTTCATTTAGCAGGAGCAGCCATATCCTATATTTAATGTTGCTTTTTGTTGAGCGTGGCCGTTCAGCCTGTTGAGACGGGAGCAGTATGTGTCAGACAATTTGTTTTAATCTTCACTCAGACACTATTTGATGGTGCATCAGCTGGGTCTCTTGGGTAAACAATGGTGTACCTGCCAAACCAGCTCTCTTTACCCTCTGTCTCCCCGAGCAAACATTCAACTGCAGAGGCAAGCGAAACCTCGCTGGAACAGATGGTTAGTAGACCTGTTCCTAATTTTCCACTATCTGCTTCAAATTTGAAATAGTCTTTTGTACAACACACTCGTTCATTGAGGACAATGTAACATCTGCTGCTCTGTAAATGTTAATGATTATCGGGAATATTTATTATGTTAGGCAACTTCCCAATCTGGGATTGCTCCATGAACTGCGCTGTGCATTTCATTTTAACTATTCCCTACGGCCTTTTGTTTTGGGGGGGAGAGAGAGAGGCGTAATGACTGAGCGCCGCGGCACAGTAGTCGTGTGTTTTCCACATGGGTTATAAAATTACAACTTTCAGGTTGACGGCGCGTAGCGTAGGCTGGTCAACCGTACACACCAATTCTCACCTAATGTAGCTGCATCCATCGTTTCTGAGGCGACGAGAGGTTCAGAGCATGAGCGACATGCACCATGCACCCCCCCCCCACCCCCACCCCCACCCCACACACGCCCCTCGAGCAGCTTTAAGGCGTTTCAAATGTCAAGGGGATGCATCAGTTCGCCTGCAATGGAGCTTCTCATCTTAGTTCAGCGTGATAATGATTCATCCATGAATAAAACACTGGAAAACACCGCTACTCCATTTTGTTATCAGACTATTTCAAAGAACCAAACAGGGATGACACAGTGGAGTATATCATGCCCTTGTTGGGAACCTCTACCTATAAGTCTTTGACTATATTACATACAGTGGGTAACTGTGCCTGTGGATCTCCTGTAATTAATGCCTCTTTTTTTATTCTAGTCTAACAGGAAACATGTTAGCAGTAATCTGGGATTTTAGTTGTCTTTGACCGCGGCAATGACAAATAAAGCTGGGCCAAAAATAAAATAAGGCTTTTACCCTAGAGAGAGAGGGAGAGAGAGAGAGAGAGTAGAGTATACCACGTACCGAGTGTAAACACAGTATCAGAGAGCTCTGACCCTCCTCCCTCCCCCTGCAGCTTAACTAAACAAGGCCACCACGGTTTCGGTTCTACGACACAAAATAAACAGCACTGACATTACCTGACCAAATGGCGAGATGACATCACCCACTGATACCAGATAACAAGCAACTGTCAGTAAACAAAAGCGGAAGGAGGGAGGGAGAGCATACCCCCCTCCACCTGGTAAATGAATGACTGTAAATGTTACAGTTGTGCTTATTTGACTGAAACCTAGGGGGAAAACAGGGCACAGATCCAGGTACTGCGAGTGTGGGATCAGAAATGAAATGTGGTGTGAGAGCAATAACAGCGAGATAATAATATGCTTTATGAGACAGATCTCAAGCCAAGACACTGTGGAGCACTTACACAGACCAGACAATTAGTCAACAAAGCATCTCATCCACAGAATGGGCTCCGAGCACACCATGATGGTTGTTTTTCAATAATGCAAAAGTTTTCCTAGGCTTTCAAACGGGGGCAGCTGTTGCACGTCTTAATAGGAAAGAGCTGATCAATAAATAAAAAGGGGGCCACGGGCACGCTGCAAAGTGATGCATTATGGTCTGAGACAGGCCGAGCCCTGGGGGCTGCAGGTACAGGCTCAAAGCGCAGAGCAGTTGAGGGGTGGGGTGGGGTTACATAAATGTGATGTAGAGGATTTTGGGGAGTTACGGGGGAGGGTAAGCGGTGAGAGTGACATGCAGCGGGTCAGACGTGGTGAGCAGATTATAGCACTCAGGATATTAAAGTGGCGGAGAGACGATGCTGCAGGCAACACACCTCCCGTGGAAATCTCAGTATTAGCGCAGGGTGACACAAGGGCTATGTGCACATTTCTTTTGACACAGTCAACATAAAGCTACAACAACACAACTGCTGCAGGAGCATGCTTCGCCTCATGGCCTGAGGTTAGGATGCAACCCTCGTGGGAAAGGTCAGAGAGGATTAGACTGAAATCTTCTCAATGGAATATTACAAGGAAAATTAATTTAGATCTACAGTAATTTGATGTTTAAAGGTGGGCTGAGGCTCCCTTATTTACCACAGTCAAACCTTGGTCTGCCCAGCCTAAGGTGTCTACAGGTAGCAGAAACTTAAATTTAATGCTTTTAAAGACCTTATTTTATCCAAATTAAGACTGATTTTTGGACGCATAATCTTCATTATAAGGCCTTGTACTTAAGCATAGGGGTATGTATATACATGATCCCATGCAAAGGTAGGGTTTGACAAAAGGACACTAAAAGATTGATAAATGAAATTAGATAAAAGTTTGTGGCGATTAAAACCTCACAAATTCAAATTTCAAACTATTTAATGGCCTAATATTTATAGAATTGAATTTAAGACATTTTAAGACATTTTAAGGACCTACAGACACCCTGACTGTACCAGTCGACGCCACTCAACAGGTAAAAAAATGTATTGATTAATTCTTTATTATCTTTATGTTTACATTTAAAAACAGCCTTTTCAAACGCAAACAATCTCCGTCCACAGTAACACCCCTGAAAACGCTTATCACATGACCATTCCTGTACCAATGTAAACAGGAAATAGATTGTCTACTCTGCAGTTGGTTGTTTAGTTAAAGAAAACACAACAGAGGAGAAGTAAAACCAGAGATTTCTTAGCCTGGACCAACGATAAGGTGGAGGTGTTATTGAAAGAAACACATGAGTATAAGGAGGTCAAGCAGCAGAGAACAGACGTTGTAAAGGAAATAGAGCAACATTTTAGAGCGGCATCAGGAGCATTTATCCATCTCTGGATGAAGCCACGGCAATGTAAAACAAAATACCCTTACAAGACGGATGAAACCACCGAAAGTATGTAGGCCTAGCTTTCATTTTTTGGCTTGAGACGTTGTCACAGATAAGAACCAGGAAGTGAATGCTGGCAGCTGGATCATTGTTTTCAAAAGACTGTGTTTCTGCCTGTCCAGTCCAAAAGGCAATCGAACTAAAAAGAGGTCAGCAGTGTTTCAAAGATCTCTGATTTAGGGGTTTGGAAACGGCAGAGTAGTGTAGATGCAAGGCGTAAACACAGCAAAACAAAAATCTTCAAGTGTGGATGCAGTTCAAGACACAACACTTGCTAATCCACCTCCCTAGTGTGAGGATTCATTGCTTTTCATAGCATTGAATGCCTTTGAGTTTGGCATTGTTGGTTGGAAGACATCCTTTTGGGCATGCATACTCGTACTGGACATTTTTCACTATTTTATGACATTTTATATATTCAAAAATTCATATGAAAAATATCTGAGAGAGTAATTGGTAATAAAAATAATATTTTTTTTGCCGCCCTAATCCCTGCTGGTAGTGATGGTTGTTCGTTTTGCTTCCATGAGTCAGTGTTAATGCTTTTTTTTATCAAAGTATGAACCACAAATATCTTCACTGAATATGCATTGGACAATGAAGCACCCAGGATTATCTATAAGAATGGCTTTGGAGTGGGACGTATAGGATGGGGGTGGCTCAGTGTGAGCCAGCACCACAGCAGTACCCTATACCTCTGTTAAGCACTCAGCAAATACAGCATGAAACGCATATAAAGTCCTGCCAAAAAGTGCTGAGAAAGAGTCTGGCCCTGGACAACCATGCATGACAAATCCTTCTCTCACACCATCTGTTCCATTGTCCACAAGTAAAGATAAGTCTTGCATAGAGTACAAACACGGAATACTTCCATGTGATAATGCCAAGCACTTGTGTTGGATACATTATAAAACATTAAGATTTCAAAAATCAAACCACTCTTCGGCTGAAACTGGATGATCAATTGTTGTACGTACAGAAATGAACGTGATGTGGAGACCCTGTGCTTGGCACGCTCAGTGAAAACACATCAGATGGGTGTAAATCCATACATCCCATGCAAGGTGACCTTTAGAAATACTCAGTGAAAGCAAGCAATATCGTTTTTGGCATCTGACCTGTATCGACCTTTACTGGTGGAGTTTTTTATGCCTTTTTTGACAAAGGCCAGCTGATATCTTACAGGCCTGCAGGAGGGAGGACGCCTGTGGGGGGTAAATAGCTTCAGTATAGCAGGAAGCACTGTTGCATGACCAGTGGCTTATTAGACCAAGAAAAGAGAACATACAATCAATATTTGATTAGTCACTTGTGATTTTTTTCTTCAAACATTTCCACCCTGCCTTATGATGGAGCAGCCTCCGAAGATTTCTTGAAATAAATTAATGTTGTGCATATCATGCATTTTTAAAGACATGGAAAAAAAACAGAAGAACCGGCTGTCATCAAAGTGCATCTCTAATTGTCGTAGGGACATAAACAGGACAGCAGGGGCAATGTGCACACAGCTTGTTGGTGTGTTGCACAGAGCTATTTTTCACCAGCATTGCTGGCGCAGGCCATTTATACAGCGGATCCATTAACATATAGGAGAGGGAATTCACACTCCAGCTGGAGTGGGCAGTGGGCTGAAGCCCCAGTCTGCTATCAATTAACAAGCGCACTTAGTATGTGTCTGAGTCATGATCACCATGGGACTCTGACAAATGCCATGCATTTGCTCAAAACAAGTGTTTTCACAATGGCAAATCTTTAGCTGATTACCAGCCCTCGCATCACATGGAACATCTCATGCGAACCGAAGGCAATAAAATCAACTCACCAGCAGCATCGACCTAATACTGTAACGAAGCAGGCCTCTCTGTACACGTGTGGAAGGAATTAAGTACAAATAAACACGATTATGAATTCTGCCCTGCAGTCACATCATTTAGGCATGGATTAGTATCCTGTTTTCACCACTGGAGGAATGAATGTGCTCAGTTACTTAAGCTGATAAAGTTAGATATGCTACACTTATTCCATGCCTGAACATGTTATCTTATCTTGTTATTTAAATAATTTTTCACGTTGGTAATGCATGTACATTTTTTATCAGGTATTCCTTGCTCCGGTTCAACATTCACTGCGCGGTCGCCAGGCTTTTTGTTCAGCATCATTCTGCCCTGAAATCTCTGTAACCTTGACTTTGAACCTGCTCCTTGTAAAAACTGCCACAGAAATTACAGTAGAAGCACCGACAGCGAGTATGACATGTAAACAAAATGACAAGATTGATGCTAACATGTGGCAGAGATGGCTACATGGGAACACGCAGGGTCTCAGCATAAATGTTGGCTTCTGGCCTTCGCCAAATTCCCCTTTTTCATGTGTGTTTTGATCATAAACCTCTGCGAAATCCAGCGGTTCCAGGCAGAACTCCGAGACCGGGACTGAACCATTTCCTAAACCACGACCACAGGCTATCTTTCCAAGGCGAGTAGGGCTCCATGTTCCACATACATACAACCGTTGGAATGTTCACCACATCTCAGGACCATGTTCATATTCTGCTGCATGTGCTTTCCAGCTGTGATCGAGTATTGTCTTTCCCACCCGTCTCCAAGCCTCACCATATACATTACTCTCTCACAGCTCAGTGTGTTTCCATGCGGGGCTTTCAGTACATCAGGCTCTACACCAGTACGTGGGATATTGAGAAATATCTTGGATCTCAGCTTATATGTCATTGTGACACCACACCCATTTCTCTTGTGCGCCAACTTGTCAGCATGGGCAGAATACACAATATTGGCAAACTGAGCTACTTTTAAAGACTTAATGATAATATCAAGGGAAACAATTTTCTGGATATTTATTTTTCAGGGCATCCGTGCCTTTCATTGTTCATATTGTGACATTATTTTTGATGGAGCGCTTTAAAAGAACCCATGAAATAACAGCACTTAAATGTCTGCACATTTCACAACTGGCCTTTCGAGAGAAAAGCAACTGGCTTGGAGACATGAGCAGGGAACCACAAAGCCACAGCAAGGGGAAAGGAACAGCCTGAAAGCTGAGTCGGGTGGTATGAGTTACTCCAGTCTCCACTGGTCGCTGGATGTCTAACAATGTGTATTGACATAGAGACCCAGGACACAAAAAAAAAGCATTTGGTGAATGCTCAAAGATGTACACAGATAGAGAAAGAGAACAGGCACTTCTGAAATGTGACTGGGAAGCGAGAGAATGGAGCAGTAATCAATCATAGGAATCAAAAATCACACAATGACTCTGGGTCTCTCTCAGTTTCATGAGAAAACACCGCAGTGGGTGGGCTGTGGGCATGCAAAAAAAAAAAGGAAATGAACTCATAGCTTTTTTTTTCTATGTGCGGCTGCTGCTGTTGGAAATCAAGGAGTGGGATTCAATGCGTTCAGCCCTCGAGAGCATCGAATAAAACTGAACCCAGAATACAAGCAGTGGGATCAACAATCACTCGCTACTGATCTCAACATTTAAAACTTGATACGAAGAAGCATCCAGATAAAAATGAACAATGGCGAAGAGAGCTGCCAGTGACTGGAGATAATTGTGCGGTTCAATGCAATTTCAGTGTGGCCAAATTGTAACTGTGTGACTGCTGTGTGACTGCTCTGCTGACAGCTTGTGCTATTAACTGCAATCAAACCAGCACAATAATTACCCTCCATGTTAAGAGATATTCTGTAGTTAAACTTCACAGCGTGCCAATTCGGACTCGAAATGCAGGAGGATGCAGTGAAATGAGCCTGTGAGAATGGGACGGCTTCTGGCTCGTGGGGCTTTGATGAAACTAAAAAAAAAAAAGTATCGCTGACAAATCCTGATAGTGTATTACTATTGATCAGACGCAGGGAAAGTGAAGCAGGCAGTCACGGGGAGATTCAACAACTCAATTAGGCCGTATTGAAATCCCTGTCACTCACTCAACCAATGGAGCAATGAAATGATTTTTGCGAGGAGAAAAAAAAAAGTCTGGTTAGCATGCTAGACTTGTGAGCAGGCGAGGGACCCATCGCCCATGGTGCCAGCGCCTCTCTAAGTGATGGTATGGAAGTCAACTCAAAGCTTTTTGTAGCCACAAACAAACTTCATCCCAGATGAAATCACTCACATGAACGCGTATGCTTTGGCATTAATAGCATTTGAAATCTGCTGACATGGTTCAGACTACCGCTGTAGCTGGCTGAAAGACACCGCGGCCCGTCCAGTGGGAGCCTGGACAAAATAGCTGTACACTGCATGTACAGGCTTTTTCCTCGGGGCTGCAGGAGTATTATTTGGAGCTCTTACCCTCACGTTGCCCTCCCTTACTGTGTCTATACTGTGGGCTGCTCATTGTTTGACAGGATTGACAAGCTCCCTGGCAGAGCTGATTAAAAGCTTTAAGGTCAGAGAAGTGGGACAGATATCGAGCGAACACCTGTCTCCTCACTGTGAGCCAGTCCCCTACTGGGTGTGTCCTCCATTGGCGCAGGATCAATGGCTCCATTAAGACCCAACGTTTTTCTTTTTCTTTTTTTGCTTTCTGACAGCGCTATTTTGGCTTGTAAAGAACCTTTCACCTGGCTCTTCCTCTTTCCTCCTTCCCGCTTCTTGTCATATGAGAAAGGGAAAGTGTTGTTTTTAGCTGGAGATGAACATATTTTGTACAACCAAGGGCATCAAGTAGCCTTTGCTTTAGGTATATAAAAAAAAAAGGAACTCTCCAGAATAAAATGTAGAGCGACAAGCACACACTGCGATGTATTTATTTTTTTTTCCCAGCTTCAGACTTAATTTCATCATGGATTTCCACATCTTGGTAAAAATAACTTTGAAAGCCCGGCTGCCCACTGAAGATTTGCCAAAGGATTATAGATCATTAAAGAGATGTTTCAAGTTCATTTGAAGTCCCTCCAAATAAGTTTCTCGAATCACACAGTTTATTGTGTCTTGGCCACACGTTTTCTCACTCACTGTAACCAGTTTTCTTTCTTTCTTTCAAAAAAAAAAAAGAAAAAAAAAAAAGATGGTTTCACACACTGCAACAGCTGGTCATGCTCTCCGGAGTCATAATCCAGAAATGGACATTTCAATTTACTTGAGCCTGAGTTTGGATGATAGTGAATTAAGATACCTGCTCCTGGATACCTTACCGGTTTCATCCCCTCTGGTAGGCTTTCCACTCAGAGAAGAGAAAATGTTCTTCTTTTGACATTGTATCTCACAGTAATCTATAAAATGAAACCTAATACCATAGCTTTAGCCATGGGATAAGACTTCAAGGGATGGGTGACTTTCACCAAAAAGATATCTCGAAGCGTGTCCCACACACCACTCATCACTACTTTCATCTCCAGAGTGCTTGAGTTTCCCAGGTTTCTGGATCCCTCCCCCACACAGTGACCTAGCTGGTCTTTCTTGATATGATTCAGAGGCTGAACACAGAGGTACATTGTGCAGCAGTTTTTTTTTTCTATCACATTAATATGGTTTGTAAACGTGTTTCTGTTTGCTGTGAGAAAATAAAGTCGCTGACTAAACTGACTTGCATAACAAAGAGATGTTTTAAGACACTGCCAAACAAGCATTATCAAAGCATCAGACCTGCTCATTTCCTCATCTGTCCCTCTGTAGGGAATCATTACTCGAGCCTTTAATGTCATAATTTCATCGTTATCATCTCACTAATGAGCGCAAAAGATAAGAAACTCTTAACTTGATAAAAATAGATTAACTGTAAACGCTTCAGTGTTTGCCTACAAAGCAGGACTACAAAGACACGGAGCTATTTGGGGTTATTTATAAAGTGCTTATTGACTTTTTCCACCACATAAGGAGCAACAATGCACGACTGAATTGGGGAACCACACTTTAACACTATGTGTTTCCACATTTAGATATTTGATGAAGATGTAGCACAAGCGCAAGGTGAAAGAGTTCACACTTCTCTAGTGGTGTTCCCAAGTAGGTGTTAAAGTGGGTTTGCAGGAGGAAAGGATGAAGGTGTTGGTGAAGTGCGAGGTCACGTCTCCATTTGCAGCTGCTCCTTTGCCCTTTCTCATGTATGAATGTTTTTCCTTTTATTCTAAAGAGTTGGTCTCAGACAAGGTCAGCAGGACAAGAGGGGAAGACGAGTTGCAATGTTTAGGTGCTACAAATCTATATGGTATTTGTGGTGAACATTTGAAAGACACTTTAAGACTGTGTATCAAACCTCACGACTTTCTTAGTACTGAAATGTGTATTACATAACAAAATGGTACTGAATGCATTATTCGTATTTACTTATTCTTTATTCAGATATTACTGATTCAAAGCACAATTCTATTTTCCTTTTTGCAAAAATAAAAGGGGTTTGAAGAAAACTATGTTTGTATTCTTCAAAACAACACATGCATATCTTGTTAATGGAAGCCAAATATCGCACTAATATGAACTGAGATTCAAATTATACCCAGCCTTAGACGTATGGCACAATTTTTCACAATCATTCTGCTGTCAAAAAGCAGTGCTGCAATTTGGACATGTTGCATGATGCGTGAAGAAAATAAAATCTTTATAAGAAAACACTGCATTTTTCAACAAATAAAACCATGCAGTAATTCATCCTCTCTCTATCGTTACTTGTGGCATTCAGCGTAATCATTGAGCACCAGTGACAATCAGAAGAATGAGATTTAGATAGTTTGTCATTAGTTGAGGATCACAGCTTTGCCTTGCAGCCTGGGTAGTTTTATAGACACCTTGGGAACACTTCCTGCCACCAGGATTATAAATGCCGGTGTTTTTTAGCCACAGTGCATTAGATAGTGCACATATCTGTTGCCTACAAATGACAGTATCTTGGGTGAAAGTGTCTCATCTTCTCTGTGCCCTTCACAGATTGCATGTGTACCCTGGGCTCCCGCACTCACTCACCTGCAATCCCAACCTCGCCGAGATGCGAGAAAACATCTGAGCCGAAATGAGCCGAGTGTCTCGACGACTGACAAAATGTGCGTTTGTGCATTCAAAGTCGGTGATGCTCACACTGCAACACACACGTAAGTGTTGTGAATGGATGCTGGAACAAGGCTCGACATATGGGCTAATGCAGGCCAGAGTGAAATAAAGGGCAGTGAGCTGTGACAGGGGTATTCCTTGTGGGCATAATCTTGTGTTTAATCTTGTTTAAAGTTATTTATAATTTTAGATTGTGTTGTGCATTATTCCGTCATGCGTACCAGGGTGGTAATTACAGCTCGTATTAATTTCAGAATGATGGATATGTTTAGGATAAGAAAAGAAAACGGGGCAAATAATCACATTAATCACTTTATCTGAGGGCAGACTTGAGCTATTTGTGACAGCTATGCAGATACAACAGCCACAGAGGCAACCAAGTTACAATAAAACAGCTGAAGTGTAGCTTTGCTAATCCTGGCTCAAATAGCAAGGGGACACTGTTAATACAAACACAGCTAGATTTGACACAGAGGATTGCAATAAAAAACCTTTTACAGCCCCAAAATGTATGCTAACCCGTCACACACTGTCACTGTCTTGGAATAAAATCCAATAAATCGCTGACTGATGAAGGCTAGTGGTGTGCTGAAGGATTTCTACAGAAACTGGACTCTTAAAGCTGCTTTTATCTGCTCCAGCTCGGCTGCAATGTATGCTCACATGCTGTACAGTGACACAGTCGACCCTTCATACATAATAGAGGTGCTGGTGTCCATGGAGCTGCACAAGCTAGAGGCTAAGGGGCTGATGCATGGCAGAGGCAATAAGAGATATTTTTTTCTGAATGTTTTGCCAGGCCTGAGTGCTTTATACTGATCAGCAGCCTCTCCAGTGACGCAGGTTACATTTGTCATGCTAATAAAGTGGCGGATGATGACGCCATTTTGCATCAGACAACATGCTGAAAGAATGATTGCTGATATTGTATCTCATTGGTTATGTATCACTCACTTGCTAATGTGGATTTAGTTGAGTTAATATGTTTTTCCTGAATGGTTACTGTTGAGATCAAATATTTTAATTGATGGAAAGCTTGTTTATGTGAGCAACTGCTGCTGCAAAAAAAAATCACAAAAATGACCCTAAATATTGCAGATCTATCAATCCTGACTTTCCACTTGAACCATTGTAAGTCAGCAGAGCAACAGTAGCTTATTAATATGTCAGCTTATTGTTCCTAATGAAAGTGGATTAACCAACAAACTAGCATTAACAGCAGATGCATTTAGATTTAACTGCATATCTTTTTTATTCCAGCAATGATCAAAGACATTAGTTTCCTGGGAGGTGGGAACATCGATGGTGCGAAGCAATTAACTCTGCGTTGTGTTCCTATTCCCCAAACAGTTAGTTATTTAGCAATTATCATGCACACCATAATTTTGCTATAGTTTTGAAACGGAATTTACTTTATGAATACAAATGTCTCGTCCCCTTTTTTTAATCCTGTTATTGTGAGAAGAGAGAAAAAAAAAAAGCATGAATAAAAAAAACTGTTTAATATTTATATAGCCATTTTCTAGCTACGAGCGGATCTCGCTCGGCTGCACTAAAATGAAACTTGTTGTGACCTAGTTAGAAGAATGCCACATGACAAAGCCGTGCTCGCCCTCTGTACGTGAGACTAGCCATGCAGAAACGACCGCGCCGAGCATGATATTTTGCACGGGGATCCTTATCGACAGTTTGTTAGCAGGGCGCGGGGCAGCCAGGTCTGTGTCCTACTCCTTGGCTGATTAGGTGGGTGAAGGACAGACCCTGGCTGCTCCGGCTCTTCATTGCAGGAGGCTGAGGCGCTTTGTTAATGTGCTGCCACTCCCCTGCAGGGTGAGCAGGCCTGGACAGGCTGAGGTGACGCTCCCCTCTTTCCCACAGCTCAGCCAGCTTGACTTTGCTTGGCTGATGAACTGTGACGGGACACAACTCCAAGGTTGTTTGTGCTGCTTTTTTTTCTTCCTTTCACCAGGCAAGCCAGTCAGAGCAAGAGTGTGAAACATTGTTGAACTCTGCTGATGGCTCTCAACCTTCGTATCAGCTGGCTCGGCTGCACCCGTGACACACTCCAGTGAACACCTGAAGGATCCTCACTGTCAGGATGTAAGAGTTGCGGGCCGTACAGCCAGCTGCTTATGTTTCAATACAAGAAGAAGAGCATAAACAACGCCACAAACCTGCCCAGACATGATTTACCTTGCACAACTTAAAATGAGTCAGTCCTGTGATCGCAGACAATGGAGTACTCAAACTCCAGGGAACTTGCTTCACAAGTCTAAACAACAGTTTCTGAGTGAGTGTGTGTGAAGAGATAGCTGTTTTTTTAAATCATTATTCAGATCACTTCTACAGGCCATTTCTACCTCAGCCAGAGAGCCTATCACCATCATTTATGGGTCTCAAAGCACACTGTGGAGCTTTCCGCTGGTAGTTTTGTGATAATTCTCCCCTCACAACTTAAAAGGTGTTACAAAAGGCCCCGTGTGTTGGGGTGGTTGTTATTTTGTAGTGCTCTTTCAACTCTCTGCAAATCAGAAACATACAACACCTCATGTCAGTGTACTTCAAGATCTTCTTCACACTGGCTGAAATAGAATCCAGCAGCACCATAAACGCTCACCCTGCCGGGGGTCACGAAGGGGCTGCTGCAAAAGCAATCGGTGAGGCCATTGTACACTTCTGCAGGGAGCTTGAGAAAATCCCATAGTGGGAGAGGCAGCCAAAACCTCTGCATGCTTATTATACAAAGAGCCCTCTTAAAATGGTGAGATGAATTCCCACAAGATGAATTCTTGTTCATGTTACGGCACGGAGAACATATTTCTGTCTATGTCGAACATGTTTTTTTCAGTAGCTGCCTCTTGAAAAGTGAAATTCATGCAAACAACTCCCTTGTTGTGCTTGCTTTTAACCGTTTTAAAGGGATAAAACACCTAGTATTTAAATCCAAGACCTTGCTTACACCCACTGTGTTATTACTGCACTCTAAAACAACAGGTAAACTGCACAAAGCCAACCGCAGGGACCGTCTCAAAACAGCAACCATTTGGATCTTTAAGTAGTCGATGTCCATGGAGACAGGTTTATTTTCACGCATTCAAAGTTCAGCACACAACTGCACTTAATCCAAGTGATTACAGGAGGCAGCCATTCATGTTCAAATAACTAACATTATCACTCCTTCACTTTAAAACAAAGAAAATGACTAATTCCTCTGTGATGGCAGGTTGTAAAACTCAAACTAGGCAGACAGACGGTAAGAAAAGCACCAAGTAAAGCAATTATGTTGCAATCTACCATTTTACTGTATAATGGTTCTCCTGGCTTAGTACTTCATCCCTCAGAGTTACCGTTAACCCCTTTCCAAACACTCCCTGACAGGTCCCTGCTGGCCCTCTACATCCAACTAACAAGGGTCGGATTTCCTTAAACTTTTCTCAAGTTTTTTTTTTTTTTTTTGTTGTTGTTGATTTGTTAAGAGCTAATTTAGCGGAGTCAGCATGTGTAGCTATCAGGGGATTACTAGTCAAGATGTGCACTGTTTGTTGGTTTCCCTACGTAAACCAATTACAGAATGAGGCACCATGAGAGAATTAAAAGTTTGATTAGCCGTAGGGTGGATGGCAGTATAATTGGATCGGATAACAGTTGGACGGCTGCTATCTGTGTACAAAAAAGGAGCCTATTCATTTGTGTGATTACACAAGTGTCTGACAGAGGTAAGAGGCCGTAATTTAAGTAATAATCTGTGAAATGTTGAAATACATACATCAATATTTTTTTGAATGACTGTAAGATGCAAAAAAACTGTACGTCCATTTAAGAAAACTGCTCTTGGCCTTGTTAAAGTGGGACTGTGTAACTTGAGAAAGGTGCTGCAGTCTCACTTGCTCTGCTGTGATGAGTGCTTTATGGTAGGGTAATGTTCGCAATCTTTATATTGCTGCAAAACTGATGTTATTAAGTCAGTTCACTGACTTTAAGACTCTTCTCTTGTGCGACTGTTACACTACATCTCACCTTTTACCATCATCCTGTAATTGTCACTCATGGCTGCAGTGGCCATCTTACAGTGACAATTACATGGCCTTGCTTTAACACTGGGTGTTTAGTGGCACCTTCCTGGACAAAAATCCTCAAATATACTAGAGTTAATGTATTTTACAAGACCAGGGCTTACACAGGCAGTGTGTGGCTGGAATGCTTTTCAAAGTCCAAGAGAAAGCACTAACTCTCGTTGACTTTCATTTGATATCTAAAAATATCACACTTTCCATGCAGCCTTGTAAATCTCAGCTGCTCTGAGTTGCTTGTGGCAGGAACACAAAAGCGTGTCCTCTTTTTCTTTTTCTTGAGTGTTGCATTGCGTTGATGTGACTGGCCATTTACAGTCCAGACTGTACCAGAGCAGCACATTGTTAAAGATGGTGAAAGTCAGTGATGTTTCAAAGCACTGACGTGTGGTCTGCATTGTGTTCTAACTACAACTGAGTGTGATAAACAGTAGGGGTGTCACAACATCAATCTGGATCAATATATCAATTCAATGACTGATATTATGGAGCGCCCACTGGCTCACCTGACAGAGCAGGTGCCCCACGCACAAAAAAAGCCCTTTGCTGCCTCCTTCCTTAACATTCAAACTGTGTGAGCAATCTAGCACCAGACAGACAATGGCAAGGAGCCAAGAAAAAGACAATGAGGTCACAGATATTGTTTCCTAACAGGCTCCTGAATTGAATCAAAAATTATATTGTGGCAGAATGTGTGATACCAGATTCAGAAAATATCCTATTGTTACCCAAAGAATCAATATAATACCACGTACGCCCCACCAATGGCATCATCACATTATGTACTTAACATTAGTTATGTAGGTTAGGTTTGGGAAAAGATGGTTGGGCGTAGTCAAGTTACGCATTTATCGCAACATTCTGGAGCTAAGGTTTAGGCAAGTAAACTTCACTTGGTTTCACACAGTCCTGAACACCATTCTGGTACAGGAGTGTCACATGTTTGTTTGACCCATCTACCACCTGCCTCGTTATGTGGACTTTGGCTTGGTGTACTACTTCCTTCTTTACTCCTGTCAGCACACTGGTCACATTATTGCAGCCTCACACCATGTGTTTTACACCAATTAATGGCTCGTGATTACATGGGTTATCATATATATATATATATATTTCCTTTCCTAGGTCTATGTACCAACAGCACATAACAATAACCTGAACATTGTATCAAAACGAAACCTGTGGTTTACACCTCTATTATGCAGAAACAGAGCTGCCATCACAAAAGGAGAACCACTTACTAAAAGTAAAACTGCATTAATACAAAGCTAAAATACACACAGAAATGGTGTTATATTGTTGAGGAATACGAGCGCATAAAAATAATTTGGCAATAAAAAAATTGCTGCATTTATTTTAAAAAGCCACCTACTCCTGCAATCTATGGGAGCTACATGCTCTGCAGTCTCCAAATGCCAGAGAGATAAATTAATTCACAAGAATATAATTTCTACCTCATAAAATATGAAAGCTTTCCGTATTAAATGTACTGATGATTACAAAAGGCAAAATGAGCCTCGGTCTGTCCCTAAGTGCTGGGAGTCCTGAGTTAGTGAGCCAAGTCTGAAGAGTTTTCTGGTGTGAGAGCCTGAGCACTTTAACAAGTGAAGTGTGGGACATGCAGTTGCAGCGATGGGCTCTGTTTAGCTCGATACATGTCACTATACGTAATAACTATTCCAAAACTGTGCCATGAATTATATAAAGCTGGAGTGTTTGGCGTTCACCCCGCATCTGAGGCAACTATTTGACACAGACTGAGCTGACATTTCTATTTTAGCCACGCTGATGGTTAAAGTAATCAGACATGTTGCTGTCACTTGCTTGACACTTTAACTCTTGCCTTATCACACCAGTACGCCACAAACTAAGAACTGATTATTATTTCTATTCTTTCTTTCTTTGAAGATCTCGCTGAGATGCCCTTGAAGCTGCTGCTGTCTAAAAAAAAAAACCCCACCACATTAATCCAGACTTTTCAAGAACAGAGTGTTCAGATTTCAGGAAGTACTCTCAGTGCTGTTGCAGATTAACTGCACTTAATTCAGAAATTAGTCGAATATTTTACATGCAGTTCATGATTCAGTGAAAGAGTCATTTAGATTCAAACGCCTACAGACAGGATTAAAGTCGGGAAAATAAGGTTCTACTCTATTTAGAATTCATTGACCTGAAATGGCCTGCTTCTAAACCTTGAGCCCCTAATGAATAAAAACAACAGCGGGGATACATTTAAATTTCTTCTTGTCCAAATATTCAATATGTTCAACCCAGTGAGAGCATGAATAAAATAGCAGTTCAGCATTATTGCGCGGTGTGTTCGTGTGTCCTCTCCTTGAGACAACACTGCCCTTGACTGACCTTGCTGAGGCTATCACCCTGAGACTTGGCGCTGACATGTTTACACTGACTATATGGCCTGCTTTGTATGGCTCAGAGAGTCGTGGAGCAGATCCTCAGAGGGGCCGCTGACAGGAGGACGAGTGAACACAGAAACCGAAAAATACAGATAAACAAAAAGGCCATCTCCAGCTGTGAAATACCCAACTGTTTTCTTTCCAAAAGCTGACAGAGACGAAGATCTTTGTTTTAATTTTCATTCACACGTCCAAAACACTGTCACATCCAAGGGTGAGAGTAACCTACTACTATTATAGAATACTTTGAGAATGAAAGGAGGCAGGGGAGTTTTATAAGAAGGCAGGGGGAGACACAAAAATAGACAAACAGTGGGATGAGAAAGCGAAAGACAGAGATGAGCACTTTCACTCCTCAGAGATTCATTTTATCAGACGGCACTTCCATTTGCTCTGTCTCCTTTGTCTCCTTTTATGTGTTTAGCAAGATACTGCACTCTACCTTGTGAACGTGCGACGCCCACACTGTAAACAGTGAAGTTCCTGATGAAGGAATTGGTGTTTGGGAGAGAGACATTGCGAGGCACTATTCTAGGAAGGACTACAAAGTAATTTCAAAGACACTTCACAGACAGTTTAACAGGGAAATTAGGAGTGTTTGTTTGCAATTTATTTACGTCACCCTATTTTGATTTCCATTTTGCTTTGGGAATCGATGAAAGCGACCACACTAAGTGCGCAGCACAGCAGTTTTCCCCAGGTAGTTTCTTAAAAGCACCCAGAAGCCATGTTCCTGCGCTTCTATGATTCCTGACACCTAAAAGGTCAGCCAAGGGTGAATTCTTCATGAACAGCACACATAAGCTTCTCACTGGCTCCTTTCTGAAATCCGACAGTGCCGCACCGATGTCACAGAGACACAAAAAAAGGCCTAAAATTTTCAATTTCTCCACATTTGAAGCGGCGAGCAGAATAGAAAAGGACGAAGGACCAGGAGGTAGATGGAGAGGACAGAGAGCAGAGAAACAGCTGGGGTGCCAGATCAAATGGGAATGAGCGAGGGAGAGGCTTGTTTTGCCCCTGTGCTGCGATGAGGGAGAACCAAGCGTGTAGTGCATCAAATTTTCATACGAGCATCAGTGCACAGCTTAGAACTGCATTATGGAACCAAAGCAGCAGAAAATATCCTTGAGGAACAGCTGAATAAAAATGTGGCATATTTATAGACCATGATGAGAACACAGTTGAATGATTTAATTAAGCTAATTAAAGGACAGCGAAGGGCCATCGAGCAAAATATGTATTTAGATTGTAATGTGCGTGCAATTATTCCGGAATGTGCCACATTATATTTCAATCTATACCTACATGTCGTCCATTTCTATGAACACATTAACAACAACTGAGCGAGGCTCAAATCAATACGCCCATGCACAGTTTTAAGTGCGAGTCTTATTCCAGTATTGTGTGTTGTTTATACTTCTTTGTTGAGCAAACATGTGCTGGAATGTCTCCATGGAGATCATTGCCAAAATGCTCACACAAACCAACATGTCAGGGCTGGAAGTGTTGATTGTAAACAAGGCCCGTATTCACAGACGTGTATGTGTGGTCCTGGGTACGTTCAGAAAAAATAAATCTTGGAGGATGTTTTCAGTGCTCACAGGGGCTGCAGATAACTATTATTTTCATTGTCCATTAATCTGTTGAGTATTTTCTCAATTAACTGATTAGTTGTTTAGAAAAGGTTGAAAAATGTTTGAAGCCCAAGATGACGCCCTCAAATATCTTGATTTGTCCAGATCACAAAGGTATTCAGTTAACTGTCAAAGAGGATGGAGAAAGAAGAAAATATTCACAAGAAGGTGCTTTCATAATATAAAAATTCTCAAACAAATTAATCAGTTATCAAATTAGCTGCCGATGAGGATGCACTGATTTATCATCTGAACACCTGTAACGGCCGATATTCGCCTTGTTCACTGCCATCAATCTATCAGCAATGGCAGTGGCCGATGTTTTTCTGTTGTGTCACATCAACTTTGTGCAGGGTACAAAATTTAGGCTCAAGACTAACGGTGTCCCGTCCTCCCAGGGACGACAGAAAATGTATTACTTATGCCCTTGTAGCCGAGCTGCACCAATCACATTGTAGTGCAGTACAGTGTATCTGATATAGGCGGGCCAGAGGCGAGCTAAACAGATGACGACAGCGCTGCGATGACGAAGTCAGATAGCTACGGATGAACACCAGTTGTTTGGAACAGCTTTGGCCACTAAAATGAACAAGTTAGACTTGTCTTTTTCTCTAAAAGAGGAACAGAAGACGGCGCTCGAGTCTTTCCTTTTTGCAAGAAGGATGTTTTTGCTGTTTTGCCGACCAGATACGGCAAGAGTCTAATCTACCAGTTAGCTCCGCTGGTAGCTAAGCTCTGGATACGTCACCCTGTGTATTGTTCTGATTGGTCGTAATGTTATCCAATTGTGTGCAGTGATATTTTCAAATGCATGCTTGGTGCCGCCCTTCAAGCTGGGCCATTTGCATTACTCATGGCCAGACCCTAAATCTTTCTAGATTTGGGTCTAGATTTCCAGGCTAAACAAATACAGCTGTTTGAAGGAGAAATTCGTTGGTGTTTTCACAGCAATAAGAATAAGATATTAGAGAGAGAGAACTATGATTCAAAAGATGTTTTTCACATGAAAAAGTTTATATCAAAGGTCATATGTGTGTATGATTGAATTTGTGCTCCTGCAAAGATAGTGTAATAAATGGCTGAATGACTATAACAAATCAGTTATTTTTAAAGACTTCTTTGTTTCTAAGGCACAAAAGGGTAAATAAATGACAACGAAAATAAAAATAACAGCAAAAAGAAAGAAAAAAAACATCAGTGTCAGTATCAGCTATCACCCAAATTGTTATTTTTATTTTTTTTATTTTTTTCGACAACAGAACTGGTCCAGAATATTACATGCGGTGCATTCCTTGTTGCTGACAACTTATCTATTAACTGATTATTAGTTGCAGGTCTTATGTTCATGACAGAAACATATGTGTCGACACACTTCATATACTGCAAAAGGATATATATTCCCTTTTAGGCTTGAACTGCAACTGTGTTTATCTACTACCTGTGAAAGTAATAGCTTTTGCTTTTCACACACGGGTCACTGCTACAGATAAAGCCATGATGGTTGCATCATCTGAAGTCATTTGGCACACCTGGCAACAAAAGAATGAATGTATGTACGAGGTGAGTTTACAGCAACAAACCACAAAGCTTCAGCCAGTTTTACAAATGTGGGTGGCGTGTTAGGTTCACCAAAGTCTCTCTTTGGAGTCCGATCTTCCAAGGACATTGTTAGCATGCTCTCCTTGGCATTGTGACTGTGTTTATTTATACTTGAGGTATGCAGAAAATGTTGCAGAGTCCTGGGAAAAAAAAATATGAATGATGTGAAAACGCACCTGGTGAAAGGAGCATGCTCGCAACAAATGTGAAATAAACAAATAGGTAGAAGGTTAAACTGACATTTGACAAGCGTTTGTCATCCTTTCTGACAAGGCTGTCTTTGCTGGAGTTTGATAAAGACAGCCTTGTCAAGAAAAAAAGAAAGTGAAACGTTGATCCAACAAAATATATGCATCCGATTCCTTTTCAAAAACAAGGCCAACACGTTAATCTGGCAGAGCGTTTGCAGATTGCAGTGCATATCTGAGAGAGTCTGCAGCCATCAGTGAGGGAGGGAAGAACGTTCTGCCTGAGAAATGAGGTGTCTCCGTGTAATACTCGGGTCTTGTTCGGCAGCACACCTGGTTTCCAGCCTTGGCGCCCACTTCACAGATGCAGTTAGCAGATGTGCCATTGAGAAGAAATAGCGCTCTGCAATGTGGGCGTAAAAAGAATGAGTAAACAGCCCACAGGATTACAATAATCACAGACATAAAACAAGTTTATTAAATTGTAGGCAGGATGCTTAATAATTTGCTCCAATAAAATGTGTGAACAACCAGCACTCGGTGCAAGAACAGCAAGGAGGCATGTCCACTCCTTTTTTTGCCTTTCATTCTCCCCTTGTTCAATAACTCCAAGACGAGGCAGCCTTTGGTTCAGAGCAGGTCAATAAAGCAATACACTGAGGGCTGCTTGACAGGGAAAGAGGCTATAGAGCAAAAGCTCAGGACATGCAATACAGAAAGCATGATACATCAAATGTAAATTCCTAAAGTTTCTATTAAGATCAATAAATTTGAAATAGAAAAAAAAATCCTTGGACTATGGATGAGACAGGAGAGCAGTGCACACCTAACAGCAGCAGACGCGAGGGCTGGCTGGTGTGATAAGGCTGTTTCATGGTCTGTAGTGTGAAATTGTGATATTTCAGAACGGTAAGGTAATTGAGTTGGAACCGATCACGCTTTCAAAAGCCACACGATTTTGTAGTGAAATTCCCATTAAGCACCAAATTTGAGTTCTGTGAATATTTCATTTTGAAGATCTGTGAAGAAAAAGCATCTATATCTTTCATGTTTAAGGCGAGGGATATCAATAACAATAATAAGACACTAAAAATATGTATTCAGTCCTGACATGAATACCCTTCAAAGCTGAGGGAAATTCATTGTGTCTTCTTGCCACGTTTCCCAAATGAATGTTTCAGGTAAACATATCAGCAGTATGACTGGATATAATGAAGTTAATAAATGTGTCCATGTTGCCTTTGGCTCTACCTCAATGATTCTATTAAAATGCGGTCTTTCGTCCCTGATCCTCTTGCTCCCATAATAAGACATATTTGTTCACAGCAGTCAGCCTGGCATTGACACAGTACTGCAAGCTGGGTGAAAAAAAAAAACATGCATTGTTATTGGTGTCATGTACGACATATAAAATATTAATTTTACTTCTTCTTTAATGGGGGTAAATGGGTAGTGTGTCTTGTATAATCAAAGCTGCACATCGCAGCTTTGTAAGTTGGCGGATTCAAATGGGAGTAAGAGGAAACCCAGAAATTCACGATGATTGGCAGGTCAAAAGATGTCTGGGTGTCTAGGTTAAAACTGGGCTAAATTTGGATGAAAGTGAGTGATTTTTAGACCTCTGGGGTACATATAACTGTCACTTTCACAGCATTTCACTGCCTATATGCAGAGCGAAGCAGGTTTTAACCACACAGTTTAATGTAGTCACTGAAATTTGCACTTGTCGATCAAATCTTAAAGGAAAAAATCGTCTTATTCAGGGTGTTGCAGAGTGGTACCAAGTCACTGTTTTCGCAAGTCACAAGTAAGTCTCAAGTCTCTGCACTCAAGTCCCAAGTCAAGTCCCAGTCAGTCAGTGAAGACTGACAATCCCCATGTCAGTTCCCAAGTGCTCAACTTTTGAATTTTGAGTGCTAAACTAGTCACAATGTGCTCTTCACCAGAATGCCATTTAATTTACAAAAAACATGCTCAGTCAAAGCTTTTTTTAAAAATGTATTTGTGCAACTGACCACCTCAAATCAGTATTACGATTAATTGAACATTTGACCTCAATTAGGATTAAAGAATGATTATTTTGTTTTTGTATTTTGCCTTCATAGTTCACTGACAAGCTTAGTACTGTAAACATGCTCAACTACTTAAGCTGGGATATTTTTTTCTAATTAAAGAATGCATATCCTATCTTTGTGATTTTTATTAATTAAAGGAAACACACACACAACAACACTTTATTGTTATTTACTGAATTTAGATATTTTGTAATGGCTTGCCCGCAGGGTTTACATTTGATTTTTATTTAGTACAGTGTTGTCTTTACAAAACCGAAAACGTGTCCAAAGGACGGACACAGCATTTCTCTTTGGTACAAGCTGCTCATGTTGCTCAGTTGGCTCGCTGTTTGAGTTCTCCTCTATGTTGCTTCCACGTTGGGGGACTGGATGGGGCGGAGTCACGTGACTACGCACACAGTGGTACGTTTTTAGGGGGGCAGTACAGGAACACACACAGTGGGGAAAGTATTAACAAAATTTAAAAACATAAATCATAAAAATAATACTGACATGGGAAAAATTACGTCAGCTAGAGGTTCTGAATGTTGGCTTCAATTAAGTGCCCTGTCCCACTTAATTATAAAAATGAGTGATGACGTTGTACTTTCAGAGCACATAGAACTATTAATTAGTACCAATATTAGCTCACAGCACCCACATTAGCTTGCTAACTATGTTAATATTAGCCTCAACTTCTTCCCTCTTTCTTAGTGCAACTTCAATTGTTCAAACAAGATTCAAGTCGTCACAGTTCTTCATAGTTCTCTCCTGCAATTTGATTGGATGCGTCAGATTGGTTCAAATAAGTGGATCATTGAGTGTTGACCTGGTGGGAATGATTAGCCTTGGTTGTTTCAGAAAATCAACTGATTAGTGGCACAGTTTTTAAATAACTTAGGTTTTAATATTTGGGCTTGGGGGAAGGTATCAAATATTTTCAAGTCAAAAGTTTCAAGTACAAGTGAAGCCACGAGTCACTGGTGTTGAAGTCCAAGTCGAGTTCCTGGTCTTTTTTGAAGTCTGACCAGTGTAAGTCATGTGACTCAAATCCACACCTCTGGGGAGTTGTGCTCTAAAATGTCCTTTTCTTGTTTCCTTAAACCTCCTCCACCCGGGATGATCTTAAGGACATACAGTAGTAGCAGTATTACTATTCAGAGCATTTCCTGCTTACACGCATGACGGTGAATCAGAAACAGAGATCACCTCCCCTTCATATGTATGTGACCCTATTTAGCAATGGCAGGGTCCACTTGTGCAAACTCGACCACACTAATCCCCAGCTTTCACAGTGTCTAAATAACACACTCAATACACTACTCCCAAACTCAAACAAATCCCTAATGGAAATACACACTATACAAACACTCCCTCTTTAGCAAACGTACACATATACACACCAGTCCAAACCACCTGAGGGTGAGTTTAACGGCTTTTCTAGATTACGACTCCCTTCCACAGACCGGTTAAACAGCTCGGTCCACAGCTGATTTCAACCATGCTGCTTCTTTTTTCTTTTTTTTTTCAGTTTGGCGCAGACATGTGGGCGAGCCGGGTGTGGCTGCCTCTGCCGCAGCTTACTCTCTGGCCAGAGTCACATGTAATTTCTACACATTTCCCAAACCACGACATGGCCAATATGAGACGTTCGAAACCCCAGCGAACGCCGTCACCAGCCAAACAGGCCTCACCCCGTGCTTTGTGCAAACAAGCTTCAAGGTTTGACAGCCACTCCATGCCCATCTCCTGCCATTGTCCATGAGGAGCAGTGTGTCTGAAAGGCTATGAAAGTGATCTAACCACACATGAAATCCCCAACATCTGTACCAAGGACACTGTGCCTCTGGAGGAAAAACAGTGCAGGCTATAACAGAGCCGTACTGTGCGGGAAGCACCTTCCTCTTCCCTCACTCGCCCATCTGTTCGCTCCTTTTCTTCCAAGCAAATGGCTTTATTGTACGTTTTTCTTAGGGCCTCCACAAGGTGACAGCTATGTTGGATCCAACCTTTTTCCTTCAATATCTACGAGCTGACACCATGTCAAGGTCTGTGTAAACTGTGCAGGTTCGGGAATATCAAGAATGATTCATGTGAGGAATGTTCACATGGCAACAGCTAAACAACAGCCCTATTCAGTGGGCTGAGCCCCTGGTATTATGAGTAATTGTTTCAACAGAGACAGTTGGTTTGGCATTGTAGGTGCAGGCAGGGACTTGTCCTTCCTGTCACAGCTCAAACCTGAACTTCCAGGAGATGAGTGTGGCTGGTGCACAGAATGCAGAGCTGTCATCTGATAAGTGCATATTGTGATTATTTATTTAAAAACCCCCAGTGACACTTTGGCAGCGCAGCATTCTTGAGGGGGAAGGGCAAACAAAGTAAAAAAAAAAAAGTAGAAGAAAACCCGAGAGACTGCTGGAGAAATTGTTCAGATCTCCCCATAGCTGCAAACTGACTCGGGGGTGGTGACATTACAATCCCCTCTAACTCCGAGCATCTGCTGCACTTACAGAAATCTCCCAATTTATCTGTGCTGCTTTCATGTGATCCGTCATGGTTTGTGTCTTCTAATTGGTTCGCTAACAGGGATGCCACCGAGCCAACCAAGATGCATTCCTCGACCCGACTACTGCTGAACTAGCACTGTTCCACTTTTGTCCCAGGGTGCATCTTTATTTCTGCAACGCCTGCTCGTTGTATGACTTCTTGTTGATAGACATGACCTGAATAAAACATTGGAGGTTTAAGAATGTATCAACCTCACACAGCAGTAACGCTTCTCACAATCAAGCTGAAAGATGGCTTTCTGTCTACTTTCTCTTCTTGTCTGAAATCCCCACCCTGTATCTCAAAGGTTTATATTAGTGCTGAGGCTAAAGTCATTCGACAGAAAATCAATTGCAAACATTTTTGATAAGCAATTTAGCGTTTAAAGGTCCAATATGAAGGTTTTAGGGGGATATGCTGACAGATATGGAATATAATAGAATAAGTATTTTTCCTGTATTGTGTATCTCCTAAAAACAAGAATTGTTATTGAATTGTTTTTGCTACTTTAGAATGAGCCTTTTATATCTACATAGGGAGCGAATCCTCTTCTGCAGAGCCCACCATGTTGCTAGCCCAGAACGGACAAACCAAACACTGGCTTTAGATAGGGCTATTTGCCTTTTTGGGCCAGCCAAACAGCATCGCAAGAACACTGATTTTAACATCAAAATGCTTTACTCAGTCTTTTTACCGGTTTAAATCAGCAGGTCCATTTGTTAAGGACAGGAAGAGACCTCTGCGGATAATTCAGCCTCCAGTAAAAACCTCCTGAGCGTCTGGATCTTAAGTCATCAGTGACAAAAGATGAGCAAAACAACAGCAGGTGTTGGGCTAGCAGCCCGTGTCCAATGAGCCTAACAGTGTCGGGGAAAACACCTATTTGTAATGTGAAACTGCTTTATTCAGTGTTTTACCAGTTGTAATTACCTGGCCTGATTGTTTTGGAGAGGAGGAGACCTCTGCAGATAATTCAGCTCCTGGTAAAAACCTGAACGATGAACACTGAAGTAACTCTAATCCAGAGTTCGAACTTGGCACACAGAAGTGGTTTCAGCTGGTTGCAATCTGCAATCATCACCGGTAGATGCCACTAAATCCTACACACTGCTCCTTTAAGAAAATGGCCAACATTTGCTGGTTCTGTTGCTTTTTATGTTTCATATCACTGTAAGAAGAATATATTTGGATTCTGGACTGTTTGTTGGACAAAACAAGACATTTTAAAGGCTCTGAGACTTTGTAATGGGTCTTTTCACTTTTGTCTGACATTTTATGGACTAAAAGATTAATCCACTCATTGTAAAAAATAGCTGACAGATTAATCAATAAAGAAAATGATCCTTTGTTGCAGCCCTTGTTTTTATCCTTTCAAATTCAACTCCAAAGTTACCTCCAACATATAACAAAATGATTGCCTAGCTGACTCAACAGGGTGCCTTGTTAATGCTAAAGTACATAAACAAGCCAAATTACTTGCACATGAGTATTTCGGCACTAATTTTACACAATCTGGAAACCTGCCCGGTCTTGTTAAGATTCTGAAGTAGAGCACTAACATTCAGCCTATCTTAAGCATCACTATTTTTCTGATGCACATTCAACATGTGACATTTAAAGCATTCAGGATAAATCCCCAAGTTCTGATGTTCTGCTTCTTTCCCCTCTGAGGTGCTTTGTGTCAACACAAAAGGTCTCCTCCCCTCTGCTGTCACCAATCAGATTTGGCTGAGAGTCTCGCAAAAGCATCAACACCGCATCCACCGTCAACACAAATTAGAGCTTAATTACTACAGAAATACCCATTCACTATTGTTTCCCTCAAGAGCGCTCCCCTGCGCCTAACCATCTGCAGTACTTCAATAATATTTATCATGTTATACTGAGCAGCCTCGCTTTCCCACAATGCCCCTCCTTAATAAGCCCCGGACCCAAAAGCATGCTGTGTGTGGATAATTTCCCCCAAGTCCATTCCAGTTTATTGTTTCATATACTGTACAGTGCTACTCTTCCTCTGGGCAAATGTCCTCTTTTTTTTTTTACTTCCCGTGGCCCCAACAATCCCATCATAATGCTTTGCCAACACTTCTGTGTTCCATTAGCGTCTGGCATTCCTCCACTAATTGCATGAAACTAGGTCTGCAACCTCTTTTACACCCAATCAGTGGGGGCAGGAGGGTTCCCTCTCTTGATTATATGCCACAGGAACCGGGTAACGGCATCAGTGCACACAAAACGAGCAGCTCAGGTAGGTGTTGGGAGGTTGGGCTCCCTTTACCTCGCCGTGTCACTCTGTTTGTCGTCACCGCGAGGAGTAAAAGGGGAGGAGAGGTGGAGGGGCGGATAGTGACGAAGCCAATTATTTTCACCTATCTGCTGCTCCCTGCCAGCAGACATGTAATCTTAAACGGTCTCAGTGATCCCTGGGCAGGCTTTGAGCCCTTGGAGAATATGGTTTCACAGATGAAGCTGTCACAGGAAACAGCTTGCATTCGGCAGCAGGCTTTTCAGACGCTTCTCGCCTGTCGCCTATTAGAGCCTTGTGACAGGAATTTGCTAAATCCTCATTTCCTGAAATAAAAAAAGCTAGCTTGTTAGCATTTTATTTAAGATGCCTGCTTAATTACCTATAGTTTTACTCTAAAAATAAAATGTACTGCTTGCTCAGTGTCTTATGTAGAAGAAGAAGTGACGTATAAAAAAACGGCTGCAGCAGAGAGCTCTCAGAAAGAAAGCAGGGTGGAATTTCAGCTCTGCAGCAAAGAATGGCAAGGTGTAGAGAGGGATGCTGTTACAGTTTAAGGATCAGGTGATGCGCACTGACACAAAGCTAGACTACAAAGTCTCCCCGGGTTATTACTATAAATAAACGACAGAAGGCCGGACGAACAAAATTGTTAACTTCTACCCCAAGGAGGAAACTGAGCCCTCTTTCGATGAGTCAGCCTTCCCTGTGGTGAACAGGATATGAAGAGTGTTTAGTTTCTCAGCATTTCTATAGTAAGTTCACATCATGGCAGGACCTGTAGCATTCAACTCTCTGGTGCATTATCCCTATAGTCCACACTGCTACATAGAAGAGGCTAATGCTGAAGCAAATGTCAGGCATTTAGGCTACTAAAAGCTAAAGCTGACACTTGCAATTCCTGCACTCCTCTGGAGATACTGAGGCTTTTTCCTAGATAGTGAATCGCTAGGCTGCGCACTAAATCCATATCTTCTTCTAATGGCAAGTGTGAAGTACCCTTTTGAAAAGAAACTTGGCTGTGTCATACCCGAAGATGGTGTCTGAAATGCTGCCATTAAATAGGCCAGTTAAAGGCAAGTTTCTTTTTTTTTTTAACAACGGAAAGAAGACAGACAGTGTAGTCAGATATTCCATCAACCCACGAGTCTGCCTTTTTAAGACATGGGTAAACCCATTCAAAACTAAATAAAAGGCATCCTTTTAGCTGCACTGAGTTAAAACAACATGTTGTGTGAATGCAGCCCCCTCCCCTTCTCATGGTGTCCCTTTAACCCTTTAGATAATGACAGCTTTACGAGCCATCAGTGTCTCTGTGTCGTCTGTTTGGACCTCCGGCTTAAAAAGCTCAGTGCCACTCCTTTGCAAATGGTTTTTGGCAGTGTGCATCATAAAAGTGGTCACTCACAGACTAAACAGGTGGACAATTCATTTGAATTATTTCAACCCCGTTTTTCCAAAGCTAGGTCAGATCAACAATTCCATTACACGCAATCAAGGCCACAAAACTGTGTGCAAAGCAAGCTGTATTTTTCCAGGTGTATTTAATCATGGGCCCTTAGAAAATGTTTCTCTTACAGTTCCTCAATTTTTTGACTGTAAAGCCTCATGCACACTTCCAGTTTCTTGTAAACAGGTGCAAAGGGAAAAATACCCACAGGCAAGAGTAGAGAGAAGTCTCCCACTATGTCATTTTACTTGCAATAAACCTAACTGAAGATACAACATTCAGGTCCTTAGACCTACTTCAGGTTACCTGATAAAGAGGCTTGTAGAAAACACAAGGTCTTATAGATGTAATGCATGTCCTTTAATAAAGTAAATAAAGGCCACAAATTACCTAATGCATTTTTACCTAGAGAGCACTCTAAGTGTAAATACCACCACCAAGGCTGCACAATCCTTCACTAATATTTTCATTTAAACAAGGGCAGGAGTTCTTCAGAAAATAACACAGCTGTTAAAAATAACCCATTTCATAGTGTTTGAAGGGGACCTATTATGCTTCTGCTTATCACCTGTTGCGTATACAGTATTACAATGAAGGATGCACATATTAAATGCGGCCAAAGTTTTGAATAACAAGGTTAACGTATGAGGGAGTGACCCTGTGAGCAACAACCTCAGCATACAGTAAGTTCTAAACACTGATGAATTCTTTACATGGTCATCTGTTTCAGGCGCGCTACTGCACGTGGTCACATTAGGTAGCCTACACTGCTACATGAAACTACATGCTAACATCAGGGAAACACATAAATATGGTTGTGCTACCCGATTTCAGATCACAGTCCTGCTGAAACATGTCCAGTTGTGTTAGAAACTTTTACTGGGGATTTTTTGAACAGTAGAGAGTTCCCCTTTTCTCCAGCTGCAATGACAGTGCAGAGACAGCAAGATACAGAAGACTGAGACACGCTGACCAATCAGAGCAGACTGGGCCTGTTTGAGTGACGGGCGTATAAATGGAGCCCTCTCAGACAGAGAGTGACCGCAGGTGTTTCAGCTCAGACAATATGAGGAAAATAGTGTTTCCTGAACATTAAAGCATGTCAGCATGTTCTAGTAGAAACCCAAAACACAAGTATGAACCTAAAAGTGAGCATAATAGGTCCCCTTTAAAGACCTTTTTTGAAATCCTTGGATTCAAACGGATTCGGATCTGCACCCAAAACTAACAATTAGTCCTTAGCCTATGATCTAACCTTTAGCTACATCTGAAACATATCCTGCTGACAGATACTGTGACTTCAGCTCCACAGAATGCCTGAAACCACCACACAGCACAAACATGAGTAACAACCGTCTGTTAGTCTTACGCATGTATCAACGTGTTGGTTCCAGGTGGACAATCAGTCACCTGTGAACATGTAACACAGCATGTCCTGTGCTTTCATCTGTATTCTTGTCACTGTCGGGTTCAAAGAGCCACATCCTCGCAGAGCCACCTCAGATCTATAAATACCCTGCATTTATATTTCATTTATTTCACTAGAGGCAAATCAAGGCAATCTTTCCTTCTCCCTAATGGATCCCACACAATGAGACTGACTGGACATCAAAGTTGCATAGAAAGAGCTTTGAAATGAGCCCATTAATGTAATTATTCTCTTTCTGGTTCTGGATACATGTTTGCAACACACTGTGATGGTAAATTTGTACATTTTTGATCATCCAAAATAACTTTTCTTCATTAGCGCTCTGCAGATACCTTTAATGTCCAGAATAGTAAACTTGCGGTAATTTACAATGCATTTTGTACACATGGGAGCCAGTGTCACATGACAGCTACAGTGAAAATAACAATACAGGGGACAAAAATTATTTTGCAAGACCCTAATCCTGGAAGATTACAGCCTTCAGCTGGTACAGTAACAAAACTGTTGTGAATCCAAGACCAGCCTTGACACACCTAGTCAAGAAAGACAACTTTGCAAATGGCAACACTGTGTAATCTGACTGCAGTAGGGCAATGTGTCTCTACCCATATCCCAACAAAAGATGTGACCACAGATATGGATGCACTTTATCCTGCATTTTAACAAAAGTTTTCAGAGCAGCAGTTCTCCTGCAGGGCATCAGAGAAAATGAATACAAGGTAAACTGAAACACTATAATGAAAAATATCGTTACATTTCCTCTTGAGGCATTTGGCAAACGCTCTAATCCAGGATGACTACAATAAGAGAATTGACAGCGGTTCAGTTTCTAGCTCTAGGACACTTCAACAAGACACAAGGTTGATGTTACATGTTGGAGAAGTTGTAGTAGAATCGTGTCAAGTTAATGGTTCAACTCCCAACTTTGAAACTAAAGTTAATCCTTAAAAGCTGAATTGACATTTCTATTAACCCATTTCAATCATAAGTATACACAAAGACACTTGATGAATATAATTTCCAAGCAACACAAAGGCAAAGAAACCACCAAGAGCTTCAAAGTACATTTCAATCTGATGTTCAGCGCTCACATGAAAAGTGTTTCCTATCGAGGGAAATTACAAACATCAAAACCAGGCCAAAGAGGTGTCAAGAGCGGTGCTGTAATCTGATTTTGGGTTGGGCCTTTAAGTCAAGTCAAGCCTCTTCTCTATGGAAAACAGCCCTGTCAGGACCTGCGTGGTGGGCCCCCTCTTTGTGTCACTGTCATTTAGCATCTGCACTGGCCTGTCAAATAGAATGCCACCCTCGCACTGGCTGCTAGCCCCCGTATGAGACAGGATGCTGAACAAAGGCCCCAGGATGATAGATGATGTTATACAACGGCCACTGTTTTTGTCAGTGAACGGGGGGCCACTCGCTGACATCCATTGATGGATATGATTCTGAAAATACGTCAGCTTGTGAGATGAAGCCATCAGAGGAAGCAGCAAGGCAGGCAAAGGGAATGAAAACCTGGCGATATCAGCAAACATCTCAGGGACCCGGGTTAAAGTAATTATCTGTGACATTTTACATGATTTTTTATTATTTGTTTTGCTGTTCTCTGTCATTAACTCATGAAGAAACTAAAGCAATCCATTCAAGGTTGTGAAAGACTTTACATTTGCCGTGCTAAATGCCGCGTCACTCCTGAGGAAGCGGGCAGGAAGTGATGTGGTTTAAGTGTGTAAAAGCAGAAAACAATAGTTTGTTGAGAATAAACAGGAGAGCTGGGGGGGGGGGGGGGGGTTTAGCATGAGCGGCACTGTGACTGAGCAGACGAAGAAAAGGCCAATGCCTAAACAGATCAGCTAAATCAACAGAAAATCCAAGGAAACAGATGCCACAGAGCTGGACACGCTGTTTGCTTGCAGAGGGAACTCCGGCAAATGCAGAGCAAAATCCTGACGGTTTTGCCGAGATCAAGATGCGGAGAAAAAAAGGAACACTTTTAGCAGTGAGAATACCTCTGCAGGCCCAGCTGTTACGATGAGAAAATATTCGCTAACACCTCCTCATCAGCACTGCCCCTGCACCCCCCTCCCCTCCCCTCCCCAAACACCGACAAATGTATTTCCGGGTGCTGAACATTAAACTCCTGTGTCTTCTTGGTGAGCTTCAGCACCCAGAGGGTTCATGTGTGAGTCATGGCCACTGGCCGGCCTGATCCGCCATGACAGACCAGGCCTTGGGCAGAAAGAACAAATGCCATCACGCCACACTCGGCTCACAGCGCTGCAGCACAAAACACAGCCATTAGCTATCTAAGTAGGCAGCTGTGTCTTAGGAGAGGCATTCAAAAGAGGGAATTGGCATTTTACCACACAAATGCATCACTGGGAACTGAGAGAAATGATAAGCATGTAACAGACTTAGCAAGAATTCAACCGCAGCAACACCAGCTTGGAAAATTCCACATTATGTTTTGAGACAATACAAGGCCAAGAGACACCCTTGATGTTCTTTAGGTATCAACCTCATTCTCAAATGATTTCAGTATGCCAACAATAGCCATTCACAGGTCTTTCTTTTAAAGAAATGTCTTTTCCCTGCAGGTTACAAATGCAAACAAAGTTAAAATAGAAATCTCACTAGCATATTGACATACAACTCTGGCCTTACTCAAACACAATCTGTCACAAGCAATACAATCTGAGTTATAATGTGAATGCCACAAATCAGTGAAGGAGAAGGAATAACTATTTTCTATGTAGGCAGCCCTGGTGTATTGTGTGACAACGTATGCGAGATGGAATAAAAACATGCTGGAACACTGTGTGAAATCAAATGTCATAAAGTCGCAACGGAAAACATAATAGCTGAAACCAACCGCAACTTTTGCCACCAAGCACTAATGCAGATATGTGAAACAAATTGAAGGTGTTTCTTGTTTCGTTGGTTACAGTGGTATTTTGTTGTTGTCAGCTCGCACGATTCGGCACTCAGAGACTTCGTGCAGAATTCAGGGCCGTTTGATGAGCCTCAGTGAAAACCAGGAAAAAAATATTCCAAGTGTTTCCTGACCACTGTACTTTTTTACTTTCCAGCAATTAAATTTTACATTTTTCCAAATATACAATACCACTGAGAAGTTTTAGCATCCTTGCTTAATTCACTTCCTGCCCATTCTTGCATGTAAACCTGACATATCGGCTGTAACAAAATCCATAGGCTCAGGATCTCGAATAGATCCTGCTTTTTTTTTACGAGCTCACAAACACATCCTGCACTTGGTGTGAAAGGCAGAGGTCAAAGAGCAGCAACAAAAGGAAGCCAAGTGTACTTTGAGTGTGACACACCTGGCAATGGCGCAACAGACCTCTAGATGAGTGTGATTAACCCCCTGGCCTGCTAGCTTTGTTTTCTTTTGGCTGCATCTGCTCCAGTGAAGCAACGCAGGCTGCAGGAGTTAATGTACCGGTGAAGAAAGCCGGCCAGCTGCAATCTTTGAAGGTCCGGGAGAGGGGATATGGGACTTCCGTGAGGCCAAGACACCAGGAAGAGGATGGCGGAAGATGGATCTGTCTGTCTTGGAACACCTTTGCCTGCGCTGTTTCAAGAAGACAGCGAGACATTTGTGCCAACACGTCAACCGTGGGGGCTGCAGCTTGTAAATAAGACATTAACCTCTGTGTTTACGAAAGGAGCAATGTGTTTTTTTCATTGCAAAGTGCTTTTCCATAGCAGTGCGGCACTACTGTAGCACACAGCTCCCTGTGAGGGATGGGCGGGGGTGGTGAGGCAAAGAGTAATAAAGCGTGTCAGTTCCTTTCTAGGGATAAAAATATTAAATCTTTCCGTTTTCAGAGAAGGGGTCCATTTTCATTTCTCACTGCCGCCTTTGCCTCCCTCGCCGACTTGAGAGGGTAAAAAAAATGTTTCTGTCTAGGATATTTGTGTCAAGGAAATCAATCTATTAGCTATAAGCGCTGAAATAAGTTGCTTTCTCATTATGTGGAGGGGAGCTGCACAGTGATGCTGCAGAGTGCACTTACTCGTGCACACAATGAGGTCAGCACGTGACCCCCCTCCAGTGCTGGGTACAAACACATCCCTTCTGCAGAGCTCTGGGCGAAGCGTTAAGGACCATCTGACTGAATCCTTAACATGATGCCGCCCTGACACATCGCGTTGGAAACACAGACCGCTGTGTGTGCATGTGCGCTGCTAAAAATACTTACACACATGCAAGCAAGCTCCGGGGGGATTGGATAGTATAGTAGTACCTCAGCGCTGTGTGAGTGTGCGTGTGTGTGAGGCGACTTTGCATGAAAGAGAAGCCTACACACTCCATTGTAATGCATGAGTTGCAGTCCTGCTGCTGGAGCTCATTCAGTCTCTCCAACATATTCATTTCCTCCAATACTTAAAACATATAATAGAAGGAGGAGGAGCAAACAGCTTTGTACTAATAAATCAGAGAGTAAGTCTCACTGCAGAAAGGTTACACATTTTTTAATGGATCCTTTTTATTCATCTTGGTGGGATTTTTCCCCTCTCAACCTTTGATTTATAGCACATCAACTTGCTCTTGAGTTTTGAAGCCCTGTTGATTCATAGGAGGCTGACAGCTCCTGACAGTCTCTTATAAATATTAATCATAAATCTAAGGTTCAAGTCATGGTGGTGAATAATCTGAAAGACATAACCAGTCGAGAATATTAATTAACTAAATTTAATTAATCCTCTGAATAAACTAGTACAGGAAGTTGTCTCCGCCGCCCATGGCTACATCACCTGAGTGAGAGAACGGGCATGATGATGTTTCAGTCCCAACTTGTGTGAAAGTAACTGCATCACAATATGTACATTAATTCAGCGAAGCTTTTAGTTTTTAATTAAACCTTTGTTTAGCCAGGGAAATCAGCTCAGAACAAAATTTGATTTACAGTAATGACTTGGTAATTTCGGCAAATACCGCCGAAATATGCTCAGGCATCAAAAAACCTGTGGGAGCACGTTTTACTCTCCCGCAAAGATCGTGAAATAATCGACAATTATGTGGATTCAAGTAAACTTGCATTATCATGAAACAGTAATGCCTGTAATCCTCTCGTTATTCATGAAGTCTAATTTCTCATCCACCGCATGAAAATCACTACTGTCTACATCCAGACGAGCTAAACAAATGAGTCTACACATGCAGCACAAAGGGCTCATTCATGCCTGGGAGATCTTCCTACCCATCCTTGAAATGCCTTTAATTCAAAATATAACACAGCCTTTAATGGTAGTTTTCATTGGTTCCCCTCTTAAATTTCTCCAGGCCTTTCAAATTAAAAAAAAAAGATTTGTCAGATGAGAACTCTGTTCAAGGTGTGTGGGAAGGCAAACCTCAAAGGCACATAGATAAGCCTTTCATTCCTGGCTTTTGTTTATCTCGCAGGGAATTTTAAAAGGATATCATTCATTATTCAAACTGTATTTGCAGAATACAGACTCTTAGCTGTGCTTAGTTTTGGAGGCGCTCTTTGTGTAAATGTTAAATAAACCAGACCTTTGCTCCAGGGATTACCTTTCAAATGCATGACTGTCATTCCCATACTCACTAGAGAGATCCTCCACAAAAGGCCCAAACTATTACACAGAGCATTTTGTTCGCCGCTCTTCGATTTGAGTGCAAAAAACTGCTAATCCACCCATCACTTGGACATTTTTTTCCTAACATAATACCACAAGCCTTCAGTTATCTAACAGCTCACTTTCTTTCAAACATAATACCACTGTGGCCATCTTCACAGCCGGCTGTACTTAACCAGTTCCTCCTGCTGTGATTGTTATGATTATCTTGATCTTGTGGTGATTGTGACTGAAGATGCTAATTGTGCTGCAGATTGTTGCGAAATGTATCAAGACATTTTCTGTTTTTATCCTTGGCATAAGAGCAGCAACCGACAGTGAGTCAAAAGGCCAGTGTTTTGTTGATTTGCCGTTGATGTACTGCAGAAGAATTATAAAGTCGACAGCTTCTATGCAGGCAAGCGCTGCTGCTGCAAACCACTGGGATGTTCATAAGACCGGTGCAAATATTGCTGATTTTTGGTGGAATTTTTTTATCAAGTTTTTCTTTGTGTTTCAAGATCAATGCCATAAACTCCTGGAGGGATTTGTAAGTCTGCAATCCATCCATTTATTTATACTTTAAGAGAAAGTGTAACTATGGAAAATGGTCTTATTTTCACACTGCATGAGCATATCGTCACTATAAGTGAGCGGAAACATATTAACAAATTTATCGGGGCTCAGTACCATGACGTGTGTGTGGGTGTTTGGGTTTACCATAATGACCTGGAAGGTGCAAACAAGCAGGACGAGTCAATTATCTCATACAATCAAATAAAGCGCATCACTAGTGTGCATGCCTCGACAAACAGCAATGTCTTAATCTATTTGGTAAGTAGATGTATTCTCAGATGGCGCAGAGTTTCTGCTTGATGGATTCTCCGAGCTCAAAGCGTGAAAAGCAGTTGTGGATGTCAAGATTCCCCTGACACTCATTCACCGATGATCAATTTCCCATCCTCCATCCTCTGGCCTGCCCTCACACATCAGCATCAATCCAACACAAGTAAATACAGTGAGTGGCTTAATGCATTTTCCTCTCCAGGGATTCTGCAGACCAAAATGGCATCGGGAGGGTAAATAAATAAATATTCCGTTGAGTGGTGGAGTGGACTGCATTCTGTTGAATAGTGTACAACCTTTCTTCCTTCTGCTGTCCATAAAAAGGGAATAAAATTCTTTTTAGTATAGGCTTCTGAGCATAAGCAGCCACAGACACGGTTGCAGAGGACAGTTCGGAGTCGGATGGTACTAAAAGTAGCGGTAAAGCTCAGTTCAAGTAAGGAGAGAGGAGGCAGGCGGCCCTTGTTAAACAAATCAAAAAGGCACCACTGCGCAGTCAGCATGTGCACTGAGGAGGGGTAATTAGAGTCCTCCTTTAGCGTGGCCCCCATTCAAACTGCAATCAGGAGTTTGGCACAACAAGGACTATGAAAATCGCTCCAGCTAACTAGGTCTGTCCACAGTGCACGGCCGTGACATAATCCTTTGGAAAGACAGTTTATTTCTCATCACTGCAGCGGTTCATGTCAAGCTATAAATGTAGTGCCCCTTTGGCAAAGGCAGGACGGACAAACAAAACAACATTCAATGCAGCTTAAGGGGTAAATGTGGGTAAAACCGGCTGGATGAAACTTTACTTGGTCACTCTTTCACAGCATAACATCATACGATTTGATTAATCTCTCTGAGCACATAATCTAGGGTGCTGCCCACAGAGCGCAGCAGTTCTCACCCCACCTCTGCACAGCAGCAGCTGGATAAGCTGTGATAGGACGAAGGGCATGGTAGCAAATACAACACATCCAGCGCTCGACATCGTGACCTTGACTGGAGAGCAGGCTGACTGACGGTCTCTCTATCTTTTCCAGACTTCTGAAAAGGGCCTGGTCCAATTACAGGCACTGGGTACATTGTCTTGTTAACTTCAGCTTGACTGTACATTTGGGCAGCTCAGAGATCAAGCGCTCACTGGAGTTTAAATTGACAGAGCTACCTTTTCCGCTGTCACAGCCTGCTGTGTTACTCTGTCACTGGCAGGTGATGGAGGAGCAAAATAAGCTGTCTGAGGCATCTATGCAGATAGTGACGACATCAAAGTCGGCGCATTCTGACAGCCTTCGTAGGAGGTCTGACTCTTGTTAAGCAATCTGGTAGGAACACACTGTTACTCAGACACCACAATGTAGTAGAATTTCATGGAAGAGGTGCACACTTGCCTTCTCGGTAAAGTCTGTCTGCCGTGACATGCTGACTACACACACAACACACATTACTGATCGCATCAACACCTACTAAAGCTATTGTATCCTACAGCAACAGCATGAGTGTAGCCTAACAGCTGTAACAGTGCTGGAACAATGAGTCAATTAATGCAGGTTGATTATACAAAAATCAATTGACAACATTTATGTTAATTTATTAATCAGTAAGTGATGAACCTATTTACTGGTCAAACATTGATATCGCCAGATATTTGCCTTGTTGACTACCATTGGCCTACTGGCAAATAAGATAATATTCAGCGATAGCAGGGGCCGATGTTTTTGCGTTGCACCAAATCAATTTTGCGCAGGCAAAAAAGCAGGGCTCGAGATTAACGGCGTCCCATCAACCGAGGACAATAGAAAACATGTTTGGGACAAACAGAGATCTTCCCTGGGGACGCCTTCAGGACAAAAGGGTGCAGTTAACTCCCTATCAGTGCGTCAGATGACGTACCCTATTGTTTCCCTGATAACGCTACATTGGGAATAACAGTATGTGTTGAATTGGCATGAGAAGAGCTAGTTACCATTAGCTGTTAGCTGCCTGTGGCCGGAAGTAGCAGCTCACAGAGGTTACGTTGAGTTACATTATGATATGTTCAAGCTCTATTCAGTAAAAATGACTTTCAGGCGAAGGTAAATTATAATGTTAAATTTTACAAAACACATTTTCAGGTGAAAGAAGGTCAAATTAAAGGCAGTTTCAAAGATTTGTCAGATTGAATTTCTGTTCCTTTAAATATAGCATAATGAAGGCTGAATGACTTTAAAACTGTTGTTTGTTTGTTTTTATAATGACAATTTCTTTGTTACCATTGTGCAAAGGGGGAAATAAATAAGAACAACAACAACAAAAACATCAATATCAGCTATCAGCCAAATTCTTACTTTAAACATTGGTATGGGCCCAAAATTTCACAATTGGTCCACCCCCAATTTAAGTCATTCATCAAGCAAAACTACCAAAAAACATTCCAGCTTCTCATTATTTTTCTTCCATTTAATGGATCAAACCGTTTGAAAAATAATTAAAACATTCCTGTGCTAAAAATAGGGTAAATAATTGTTAAATGCAGCTCCAGGATGAAATAAGCCCCATTATCTTAACTAAATTAAACATGTTGGGTTCTGCATCTGTGCAAAATAATGCTGCGGCTTTGCTCTGAACTGGAAAGTGGAAATGGTTGCAGAGAAGACAGCAGCTGCATTTGATCCAAACTCCCCCAGATTACTAATGAGGTATTGACCTATAAATGGCACTTCAGAAATGACAGCTACCAATATTGACCTTTAAAAGAGGAGTAAATATAAAGAGTGTCTCCCAAAGCTCAGCACTGTGCATGTGCCAGAGGTCAATACCAAGACTCCATTAGAGCCATTTAAGTAAAACATTCTCCTGGAATAAAAAGCCTGGCTATTTGGCCGAATGATCCCGTGGAACCAGCATGGAATACCTGAATGTTTAAACAACACGCGGGGCAGGCTTGACGCAAGTGCAGCTGACAGACTGAGGAGCAAGAGGCAGCCTAGCCGCGCCGACCACGGCTCTGAAATATGCCTGAGTGTTAATTGGAAACACAGCACAACTGCTTCCTCACTGAGGCGTGTCATTGGAAAGGAAATAAGCAGGAGCAGCAAAATATACAAAGACACTCATGAGGATAAAGGAACACAACTCAATATGATCGGAGCAGGCAGATGAGACGCCGCTAAATACACATCTGACTGGGGCAACGCAGTAATCTTAACACAGATGAATAGCCCTTTGTTAAAAAAAATACCCTCGTAGCAAAAGTGAAATGTGTAATTTGTAATATTCAGAAACTTTTCCCCCTCTGGACTCAATAAATACAACTGCATGTGGAAAAGTTTCAGATAAACTTTTTGTTTTTTCCGGTTTGGGCCCATTGTAGCTTGCTATTAGTGTAGGATCAAATCCATGTAATTCAAAATGTCATTATTTTCATGTTTCAGGCTAAATTGGGGGATTAAAATGTTACATTCCCCTCAGATTTAGGAGAGCCTCTCAGGCCCCATTGAATCCATTGGATCAAACATCCTGAAAAGCTGATTTTGCCCAGCAACATATCATTTAAAAAAAAAGCACTGAGAGGATGTGACAGAATCAGTTTCAGATGTATCATACAGGTGTACTATTGCACTGTCAGTATCTGATAACACAGATCTGGTGCCCCTATGACTGTCCAACACCCTACCCCCATTCCCTGACCTCTATTTTCCCTGTTGGTCAGTCCACAGCAAATCCGAAAAGCCTCCCAGCATCTCCATGGCGACGGGCCTCAGTCGAGCAGATGGCCTCAGTGTGCCGCGCGGCAATTAAAGAGGGAGCGCCGAGCGGGGAAAAGAAAGTGGGTCAGGATCAGGGGGGAGCAGGGCCGGCAACGTGAAGCTGCCTCTGCCGCAGGCCTGCGCACAGACGTATGCATTTGCGCATTCTACGGAGCACACACACACACACACACACACGTGTTCATGCCTCAGTGAACCCCTTCCCGGGTCTTCCCAGGAAAAACAAACACCCACCCCACGCCAGTCAGGAAACGTCAGTGGTGCAAAAGAGGGGTTAGGGCAACGGGGGGGGGGATCTCACACACCGAATCCCTCCGACGGCGAGAAGTCAGAAAAACTTCCACCAGAATTACACTGGCAAATCCCACAACCCAATCAATAGGATTAACCCTATAAATCCCACATGCCATACAGAATCAGCCCCCTGTTATTTGGATTACTTCCACTGGAGCGCCACTCACTCTGGCAGGAATTGCTTCTTATTTTTTTCAGCCTCACCAAAATTTCACAAACAGCAGGCATGAAACACACCCTTGGCAATGTGGGGCAAATCCAATCAGTTTCAACCCGTGACTACTTTCATAGCGTATTGAGCACTGTATTGAAACATAGGACTTCAATTTAATCTTGACTTGAACCCACTTGTTCTGAAAGATCTGATTGAGCTTCTAAATCACTCATTACTCAAATTAAGAGAGGCTTTAATTAAACTAATTCAGCAGACAATATGATCTTTAGCACATCATGGAGCTTTTAATTTAATTTACTGTTTTATGTGTCATTATATTCTTACAACTATGCAACAGGCATTTGTTTGAAGATAGCTTTAATGGAGAATATGAGTTGGTGTGTGTGTGTGTGTGTGTGTGTGTGTGTGTGTGGGGGGGGGGGTCCACTGGCTTCCCGCATAGGAAAAGAAAAAAGGCCTAATGAGCTGGAAAAAATTGAATGAACTTTTATTTGCTCAAGTCTTTTCTTCTAGCGAGCAGCCCCAATGAGCCTAAATACAACTACAGCCAAGAACACTATTTAAAGGCAAACGAGAATCACCCTTGGAACATAGTCTCATTCAGCAGCATGACCCTGTGCAAACTCTCATTCCCCGCAGGGTCTACATGTAAATCTCCATTTCCCCTTTTCCTCTTTACATGTAGGCAGTTATTTTCCCTTGCAAATTTTCTTCCATGACTTAAAAAGGAAGGTAAAATCCTTAGACCCATTCTGCAGAACAATTTGAAACTTGGCATCATGAGAGGCATGAGTCTGCAGGGCCAGAGGAGGGGAGGTATTTTAAGGGTTTTGCTGCGGTATTAAACAGCCTCTATATCAAGTTTCTAGTTCCAACATTTGTTCCTCTTTAGCGTCTATTTTCAGTTTTATAATGCTGACGAAGGAGGTACAAGCCCCGGGAACAATCACAAGCCCCTGTATCCATCTCAAATAAATATTTTCTATGCTTGTGCACAATGTAAACAGAACATATGGTTAAAGTGGCAGAGGAACTCGGATGCATCAATAAAGACAGGAAACTGCACTGTTCACTCTCACTCTGCGAGACTACGGGCTACGTGGGTGCAGGGTCAGTGAGTGGGTGTTCTTGTGGCCACTTATATCTGCATAACTTACCATCATATAAATGTTACAACTCATATGCTTGGCACGTGGGTGGGAGATGGGGAGGGGGGGCTTGACCCCCAAACCGTCTGTTTCTCTGTCCTGAAGTGACATTTGGCATCTTCACGGCTCAGCTGACAATTGCTGTAAACTACAAAATGGCCCTGCGTGAGTCCTTCACTGGTATCAAAGCCCTTTTCCAGATTCCTGACTGGTTAATTCCACTTGCAAACCTGTAGCCAAGCAAGACGTGTGCTGCCAGAGTGGAAGCTCCCATGTGGAAACCCCTGGCAAACTTATTTAGCTGGAGGAGGCAAGAAGAAGTGAGGAGGAGGAGGAGGAGGAGGAGGAGAGAGGTGGGTGGGGGGTACAGCAGGCATTTTATATGCAACTATTCTCCATTAGAAAGGATTACCTTCAGGGCAAATAGTAAAAAGTAACCCAGACAAAAAGTCAATGCCGACTAGTAGTCAAATCCAGGTCATCTATGACCTGGAACATTCTATAACTGCAATCAAAGGATTTTTAGTTTTTTTTTCTTGCCTAACTTAACCATGGTTTAACCTTACTTCAGTTGCCTTGGTGGTTTTCTCCTAACCTAAACTAGGGATGACCCATGCTTCCAAGCATCGATCACTGCCATGGTAATCAATGTCCAAATCAAAATGCTCCGTTTTTCTTAACGATTAACCCCAAAATCCCATCAATCAGAAAAAAGAAAAAAAAAAACAGCAATCCAACCGAATTCATTATGCATCAGCATAGATTATTAGTTACTCTCAGACAAGGACATGTAAACAAGTCATCAGCCTAGTTTTGCGACTACAACATTTTGACCACCTGCAACAGGCTAACACACATTTGCAAGATGTCAAGGAAGTCAAGAGTCTGTAACAGACAAAATGTACAAAATGACCCCCAAAGAGTTGAGTGCCAGATATGCCAAAGGAAACTGGCACATCCCAAGTCTACAACAAGCTTGGCAATTCATCTAAAAAACTGCATGCAACAGCTTAGCCAACAGTAATGTTTTCTCTAGCTATTATGGCTGATGTTACTGCAACCTGCATGCTAACAAAGCGGCTAATTGTCACATTGTTTTAGCTGCATACTGAAAATCTAGCAATCAATCATAACCCGACAGCCCTAACCTAAACTCTGTACTTTAGTTGCCATGAGCTGCTGTAATACAAATATCAAATGAAAGACATTATCACTGAACATTTTGCAGATCTGGAAATGTGATCCCTCTGACTGATACTAAACATAACAGCTAGGTAAATGCAGAGTAGCTGCCGATAGATATAATCTATAAAAGATATGAGACGGGCATCACAGAAATACTGGCGTCACATTATACTGTATGTTGGCAGAAAAAAAGAAACTGATGTAAGCCATAAAGTTTAGTGGGATCCATTTTTATCTATATTTCGCTCTAATGTTTGGCAAGTTCAGTTTATTTTGCATAAAAGTTTAACGGCTTGCTGTTCAAATAGTGCTATTATTTTATATCTGCTGTCATATTTCGCACTAGCACTTCTTCTGCAACTGTAAAGACATATCATTACTGCAACTCAAAATTAATTTGATGCACCCTTGCCAAAATCTTAAGCTTATGTCATTTGTTCATGTAAACAAGCAGCAAATGTCAGCTGATATATCCCTAAAGAACTGTGTCACATATTTTCAAATATAAACATGGACCTTGTGAGAAGAGTCAAAGGGTGAAAGAGGACAGACAGATGCATCAGCAGGACCTCATGGGGGAAACCTGCTTTCCAGTCTGTCAGTCCCTGAAATAATACATTAGGGATAGTACAGCAGCCCTGTGCTCACTCCCTGTGATGGAGACCTCAAATGTGAAGGGGATGTGCAAGGAAGTCCCTTTGGTTCATGTTCACAGAATTGTCTCCTAATAGATGTAAGAACTGGAAAGATCTTAATGCTTGTTCCCCTTGTTTTTTTCCTTTTCCCGGCATATGACGCACTGAATTTGTGACACAGTGTGCTGCCTACAGAGCAGATAATATAGGTAAAGCACAACAAAGCCATACCCTACAGCTTTGCTTTTCTGCATACAAGTCAATAGTTTAAGTAGTTGCAGTGCTGACGCAGACTCCGTCTGTTACAGCTCGAGATAAAGGGATAAACACAACCCCTTTCCCTGCTTTGGGGTGGGACTAGTGATTCCATTACTCACTCGCCCACCTCTTTTTCACACACATTTAAATATATCTATAAATAAATAAATAAATATAAATATATCTACTGACAGCCACAGCCAATGCCATGCCAATTTTTTGAAAAAGACAGGGCATACAGGAAGGAGGCCATTTGGCACACCTGACTTTCTAAAAACAATGCAACACTGAAGTCAAATTCAGCCAGGCTTGAAACTGGGGAATCAATAGCAGACTACATTAGTTGCTTTGGAATAGACCCTACTAACAAAACGGAAGGATCGATGCCAAACTGCAGGCCATCTCTGTGTTTATCTTTATCTCGTTCACAGCAAAGTTGAAACATGTGCACTAACAAACAGGCCTTATGAAGAATTTCTACCACTCATGTTGGCTGACCTCTATCTCAGTATAATGGCCAGCACTGTTAAACTATATGGTGTCCATTTTGCTGTAGGCAAAGTGAAAAAAGATAGCTAATATATTCTGAGAAATGATGGCATAGAAGCAATTGAAATCTTTTTGGACTGAGCAATTATCTCTCAAGTCGATCACAGCAGGGAAAGGTGCAAACATGAATGAAAGGTGCACACGGAGAGAAATATGACAGACACAGAGCTGACCTGTTATCAGTCATATTCTGCTAGTCTGTCTGCACAGGACGAGGGCACTAAGGAGCTTTGCACCAAGCTGCAGCACACGGGAAGCTTAGCTATATGTCAGGGAGAATAAATAAACCTGTGTTTGTGTTTTCTAAGCAGCCCCCCCACCCCTTCTCTTTTAACACCAACACCACCGCTGCTGCTGCTGCTGTTGCTGCTGCCCCCCCCTTCACCCACTCCCATTTACAACCACGCTGTTGCTTTGAAGCACAGTCAGCTCCCGGAGAGATATCAGTGCGGAATATTAAATGAGCGAACACCATCACTCATTAAAAAGGGAAACATTTCATGAAACAAACCCCCTTTTGTATCAAGTGCTAACCAAGCCGACTCTCAGCAAGCACCGTCCTCAAAGGCAGAGCGAGGAGACAGGGGGAAAGGGGAGAAGAGGGATAGAGGGGAAGGGGGGGTGCACCCAAGTTTGTAGAAAGTAAAAGAGAAAAATGTAAAGTTCTGGAAGGAGATCAGCTCTGAGCCTCGCGAAACCCCGGGTGCTCTGTAACAATGACGGAAATTTCGATACCACTTTGATTCTGAACATTTCCGCAACTAAGGATTGAAACCGCTGCTAAATTTTCAGAAATGCTCGATATCTTCATTCGGATGTGCTCGGCAAGCTAATATTCCATTTCAGATTCACCCCTGGAGGGTATTTATCAGTGGATGGCATGTGCAGTGGGTGAACTGGAAGGCTTGTAATGGGATTGACAGATATGGTTTTTGAAGGCAGTACAGATGTTTGCAGTCAGAAGTTGGAGGCAGTTTGTGTAAATACTCAGTGTCTTATAAAGCTGACCTGCTTGAGGTCACAAATTCAGAAAAGTGTCGGAATTTTCAGCAGAATTTCCTTTCAAAGGATAGAAAAGCCTGTTATTCAGCAGGCAGTTGTCAAAGGCATAAGAAATCTCCAATAAAATCGAGAATAAAATGGCTCTTTCAAATATTTAGGGCAGGATGGAAGAAACTTAGACAAGGAAATGCATTGTTGGCTATGAAAAATGTATTATACTTAAATTATAGAACAATTAAAGGTCCAGTGTGTAGGATTTATATTGGCAGAAACGGAACGTGATAAGAATTGTGTTTTCATTACCTTAGAATAAGCCAGTAATATCTACATAGAGAACAGGTCCTCGTCCCCAGAGTCTGCCATGTTGCACCGCCATGTTTCTACAGAAGCCCAGAATGGACAAACCAAAACACTGTCTCTAGATAGGGATATATGCATTTCAGTGACCTGCAACTGTCGTTAGCAGCCCCTCTGCGGCATCTGCAAAACACTGATTCTTTAAATGCAAAATTGCTTTATTCAGCGTTTTAACTGGTTTAAAAACGGCCAGTTGTTTGTTTCGGAGAGGAAGAGACCTCTGCAGATAATTTATCATGCAGTTAAACCCTCCTAAATGACGCTGAAGGAAATCTAACTGGGAGAAGTTTCAGCTGCTTGCAATCTGCAATCCTCACTGCTAGATGCCACTAAATGCCCCTAAATCTTACATACTGAGCCTTTAAATATTAGATCTCAGCAGTGGAACTGTCTAAAATAGTGGCAAAGAACAACATCGGATCGACAGTGTTGTCAGGGAGAAACTTCGATTAAATCTCTAATTTAAGGCCTTTATTGGCGCAATACATCAGCAAACTGATACATTGGTCTGACCCAGGACAGGAAGAGGCAGAGCTGCAGGCCAGCTCCTGTCAACAGACTGCACAAGTCAGCACAAAATTCAACTGAGTCAAACAACAACACAAACATGGCAACAGCAACAACTAGTCCATCAAGTTTTAAAATGAATCCCAGTCCACCTCAACTAGTTCAGAGAAGAGCCATGAGTGCAATACTGATCAAGCCAAACAGGTGACAGAAAATACACTGTTTTTTATTCATTTATTCATTTTTGTGACACTGCTTGATGGTTTTTCTGTAACACTGGTGTCAGGTCAAAATTCAGCTATTGACAGACTTTGTCTTTTTACATTACAGCTTCCATTTTCCCCTTCATCCTCCAACTCAGCAGGTTGCTCACTGACTGGTTATCAGGACTCCTGTGCTCCTTAATGGAGGCACATCAGCCCAGCTGCCTGTTGTAAATTGACTTGTTCAGGCAGTCACGGGGGGGTGGGGGCTGCCCTGATCAGATCTGCTTTATTTTAAAGGCATACAGCCAGGAATTATCCACTCTCTCAATCCCAGATCAGCCTGTGACTAAATGCGCCAGTTGTAAAGCCAGACACAATGAGCAAAGCATGGTATTCCCTTATGATTTCTTGTTTTTTAACTGGTGAAGCAGAAAATACAAGACGACTGCACAAAAAAAAAAAAAAAAGATGCATTAAAAAGGCAGCGCTTCCTTTGCACAGCAGCTCGGAAAAACACAAAAATGGATGCAGGTCCTGTGAAGAAATAAATATGATTTGCCTTTACCGAAATGACTGATTACAGGTAGTAACTATAGTAACTGAGCTCTAAGGGAGAAATAGTGCAAAGAAACTCTCCAAGCTATTGGCGAGCCAAGACGCAGGCACATAAAAACAGTGCAGACTGTCAGAATCCCTCCAACATGAGAGATTATTTGCTTTTTCTTCAGAGAAGATTTACATCAACTCAGGAACCATAACAAGCCTATCCTGTGATGCTGGAACAGCTATCTGACAAACTGCAAGGAAAATATGGAACAAGTGTAGTCAGTCAATGCCATTCTCATTCTCAAGAGCAGAGCAGGAATTTAACCATTTAATCCCTTGACAAGGATCGGCTAAATAGAAGAAAACGACTCGACAGATTAATGCCAAATCAGAAAAGCTCAGGGCGAGATTTGATCCCCTTTATTGATTTCCTTTTTCCTTACTTTGCTGATTCTGCGATTTGAGCTGAAACAGAGACGAATTTCAAGGATTTAAAGCAGAAAATTGCAGCTGCAGCTTCCTGATAAACGTCTTTTCCGTCCTGATCCAACATGGTGACTGTCTGGTGTGAAGAAAGCAAAGGAGCAGAAGAGGACACCTAACAGACACTATACACCAAAAAAACAACCAAATCAAAACACTGCATATGATACCGAACTGCATGTTCTGACAAAACAAGCTGTCTGGTAACCTTAGACAGCCGGTGTCTGGGACAAACATTACTTGTGATATTTGACTATCCTTCCATATCCCCTAAAATAGCTTCATCCAGTGACCCAAAGTGTTTCATCATCACAGAGACATGCAGCTGTAAGCTCCTCACTCAAGGCCTTGACACATTCATTAATTCCTTATCAGGACTAAAACCCTGCATGTAAACTACCGACTCCACACCATCAAAAAGGTTAACTTCATTTAAAGCCCCTCTAACACATGCACTGAAAACCTGAAATTATCTAGACATTGCCCAGAGGAGCTGTATGTGAGAATGCAAATGTCTCAATCAGTTGGATCGGACAGTAAACAGACTTATATATTACTGTCTGGCGAATTCACAATCAACGAGTGGGCGCGTTGATGATGTTTCTATCATGCAGCTCACAGGAAGCTGGAAGACAACAAACATCCGAGGATAAAGAAGTAGAGTAATTCACACAAAGATGGCAATAAAAATGTCCAGCTAGGGCGATGATGAGATTCGCAAACTTCCGTCCGCAAGGGCTAAAGCTGGAATCGTCAGACAAATTCGAGGAACAGCAAGACATTCGGTTGTTTATGAGTGAATTACGAAGTGGGTATGTGGCTGCTGTGCAATCTGCATTATGTCCTGCTTCCTGCATGCTCTACCAAGGTACCACCCCTCGCTTAAACAAAGTACTTCCTGAAGGTGAGAGCGCTTCTGACACAGACAATATCCTGCATGTGTGAAAGGGAAACTCTGGACAATGTCCAGACCCAATACTCTGGACATTATCTAGAGTTCATATGAGAAAACAGCTAAACAATCATTCTGAAGCTACAACAATTAGGTCTAGTTTATTAATAGATTAGTCAATTGACCTAAAAGTCATTGGTGACTTTTTGATAACCAAATAACTGTGGTAGTAAGTTCTTGAGTAAGAAAGCAAAGAAATTGCTGGTTTCATGCTTCTTCTTTTTTTTTCTCTTTACATTTCAACAACACTGTGGCTATTGTGTAGTCAGGTTTAGCCACAAGGTTATGATTAGGGAAAGATTAAGTTTTGGCTTAAACATCCAGTTATGGTGGCATCGCTGAAAATGTAGCCAATGTCTCACTAAAAAGCACTGGTTTTGTTGTTCTCCGGTCTAGAACAGTGGTCGGCAGACGGCAGCCATCTCGCCCAGGTGCCACGCCGTCCACCATCCCCTCCACCTCCTGATGTAAAAGTCAGCTCATACTATACTATAGGACTATAGGCTGGATATAATACACTGTTTGAAGATGTCAAATTTGGCTCTGTCAAAATTAAACAGGGCATATCTTACTGTTTTCTGACATTTTATCGACAAAACGATTATCTGAGAGAATAATGGGCAGATTAATCAATAATGAAAATAACTGTTAGTTGCAGAGCTAATTCATTCAGCCTTTAATAGTATTTGTGCAGTCTTCTGCACGCAGAGAACACTCTATTTTGGCATAACCTTTCCATTATTTAGGTTCAGCGCTTATTGTCATGTTTTATTAATCTATTTTGTGATACTGCAGCCTTTATGCAGAGACCAGGGGGCTGGTAATGTGCATCGTGAACTAACAAAAGAAAACTGAGAATGTGCTTTTTACATTAACTTCTGTGGTGTGGGAACAAAACTTAGTTAATTCAAATACTTTACCAAAGAAAGGAGAAATCACTGAAATTAATGAAGGGCAACTCCATTTCCAGAATCAAAGCAGACACATAAAAAAAAGGAGAAACTACATTTTACAGAGACATTTCACGCAGTCATTGGAGAAGATTTGCTAAAGAGCTGACAGCACAAGTACAATGAGCTTAATGCTCTAAGAGATGAAGTTTGAGTGGCCAAGTACCTCCATTAGTTTCTATGGCAAAAACGAAGCTTAATCTCCTGTCAGCTCCCCTCAAGCTAGTCTCCCAGGACTCGCTGCTCTCTCTCCCATCCATCACCTCAGCAGGGACCAAAGGGAGACTCCCCAAAGGAATGAGGATCAGAGCAATTTGCATTCACACTCGAACCATCAAGGCCCAACAATCCCATAGTGACGCTCTCCATTACACTATATCACAACTGTCATCCAAACGAAATGTAAAATGCCACGGAATAGCAATTACAGTTTTTCTTCAAAAAGAGAGAAAGTCAAAATGCTAATTGCAATGTTCCAGCAGTATTTGTTCCATGACCCATCTGAGGAAACATTTTCCTGCCTGTTTCAGCGCTCAACATCAAACATCTATTTCAACACATTTCATGAACATGCCTGCAATTGTGCTCAGACCCCCCGACTGTTCAGTCAATCAATCCAACTGAAGTACGTGACATTTCATACACAAAGGTAGACTTCAGTGTGAAGAATGCCTCTGGAAAATAAATACACACTCCAGCAGCACAGCATGTGACCAGTTGTCATGAGTCAAAATGAACTGTTGTGCGTCAGACTTCGGTGACAAGCTTGTGCATAGAAATCAGGCCGCTGGCTTCGCAATTAACCCTAAAGAGTCAAACAATAAAGCCGTCTATCAAAAACAAACAGGAAACATCACCCAAGGTTCGCATTCTTCAGGAAGTCGAGTGAGACTCGCACAGCAAATAAACACAATTAAAGGGCAATGACACATAAAATAATGCAGCTGTGTTGTATAGCAGAGAAACTTACCAGCAAACATTCAAATGAAACTACTGACAGACTGCCATGAAATGACTGACAGAACCGAACAACAGGGGTCTCCAGCAGAGTGATTTTCGCCCGCACGCTGCCAAGTCATTACAAAGATTATAATTCACAACTGCACAATTTCCCTTCCTGAATAATTGTACATTCAAAGTTGATGCTCGTCCACCATTCAGCATTCATTTCCCCAATGTTTAATCCAACTAAGATGTGGAATTAGAGCTGGAAAATCTCTTTATCCCACCACTGAGAGTGATATCTATATGGGCTCGAACAGCACCAGGACCCGAGGATGGAGCCAAGCCATAAACAACCACCTGGTTGCTAACTCAATCCACACTCAATTAAATATCAGACGGGAGAGACTGTGTGTTAATATAAGAAAGCAGGAACAGAGCTGCCGTTTTTATTCACAGATGCATTATTCTCAATGTTCCTTTTATTTGATAATCTATTTGGCGAGCGGCTTGGAATATTTTCTGTTTATGAATTTGGCACTCTTGTGTTTTCTACAAATGGTTATTACCATGACAAGCACAAATGGCTTTCCCTGATGGATAACTGCAACAGGGTTTGCTGCTTGCATTTGTTAGGGCCATTCTCCGACTTGTTTGTGCTTCTGTAATGAGGAGAGAGTCTGGAACATGTTGTATATCAATTAGGCCATCAAAGACAGTGGGCATTTATGGCGACACCCTTTAACCTCAGGGTGAAAGACCAGATTCTTGTTTTTGCATGTCAAAAGAAACGGGTCCAAACAGATGCTGAAATAAAACATTTTCCATGCCCTTCCCTTCACAGTGAGGTTTGAAAGCACGATTTGTGCAGTCACTTTGGTTAAATAAACTACACTAGTAAAAAAAAAAAAAAAAAAAAAAGACAGAAGAGCCAAGTTATTCATACGGTGTCTAATTAGGCTTAGAAAACACCTCCTGCTTTACTCAAATAAGACGTTTCCAGGACGCTTTAGGAGCAATTTTTGAGACATTTCTCCACTCCCTTGATTGAACAGCTTCAAAAGATTTCCACCGTGAATCCCAAGGGAACCAGTTAATCCTGATCTTCTCCACAAGCAAAGGGATCATCTCAATGTAAATCAGACAGGGCTTTTGATCAAAGTATTCAATCAGTCTTAAACACATGACGCCACAAGGAGCCTCGCTGCGAACAAGGTCAACATCTTGGTTGTTCTCGAGCTCAAAGGGAGGTGGGAGAAAAACAGCTCAGATGTGACATAAAATATTCGCCTGTACAGACACATTAGGCGAGAAAAAGACCACCAAAACATAAGATTAGAGTGTACAAGCTGCAGTCTGTCGCAGAAAATGAGGATCCCGGTGCCATTCAAAACATCATCTGACATTCCTTGACCACACTTGACCCTCGTCCATTCCTTTCTTAAAATAGGGGCGCCAGACAGAATTTACTTGTCCGTGATGTAAACAAACCAGTAAACTTTCGGCTAAGCCTTAAAACCCCCCCTCTGGATAATGGATCACACACACAAACACAGGCGTAGCCTATACATGACGTTTTGCCTCTGGCTCGTTTTGTTTCCCAATTAGACGGTTGTCAATATAACCAGAATAATGATGCTCCATCCGATTGCAGTCAAATACACTTATTAAGCATGTGTTTAAATGATTAGACCCACTCGAGGAAGCTTTAATGCCAGGATGATCAATGTCAAATTATCACTCCATTTATCAACCACCAGTGCTCCAGTCCCACACACACACACACACACACACACACACACACACACACACACACACACCTCTCTTCCTCTATGATCTATTATGTATTCAGGACAGTGTCTCAAAGTATGACAGGGGTTGAAGACAAATGTCACCACGTCCTGAGTCACTCTTCCTCAGGACACATCATGAGTGAATATGAAAAGCAGCAAAGGCCTGTGGATTTGATGAACAGTTTAAAATGAAGGATTCAGACATCATGAGTCCTTCAAGTAATTCTACAATATTTACCTAGCAGACAGGAGCTGAGCAGAACAGGCCACAGGTTTCAATTATCATTCAGGAGCACTGTGTGGCTCCGAGTTGCCATTACAATGAGATATTGGAAAACTTGGGAGTCTGCTGGCCCTGCACGGTTCGCACATATCGCCATCTGCCTGCTGCTCGGGTAACTTCATTATTTTTGCAGCCAAATAAGTATTCTGCAGCCGTTTTCCGTGGGTTTGACTCTAGGACTGAAAACACTTTCCAATTTTCTCTCACTCATTTGCACATCTTGTTCCAAAACACAAACCGCGCCATCAAATCGATCCACCCATTCATGCATTAATCAAGTCTTGCAAAAACATCAAGCAGCGTCGCACACACACACACACACACACACACACACACACAGAGTGGGGAGCAGGGATGTGATGATAAAATAAAGCACATATGTCTCAGATGATTCCCTGCAGCTTACCTTGGACGTGCAGCGCTAACAGGAGTATCCATATCCCCACACACATCGCCATGGCACCTCAACTATCCGGATCTCGTCTGATAACCTGAGAGTGGATGAACGGGGATCACTCGAGACGACAAAGACCAAGCATGCAACTTCTGCAAATCCCACTTCGGATCCGAACTAGTCTACCTCCCTCACTGAGCAGTAGGAGACTTTCGTAAAACTAGAGGATCGGTGTTGCGCTTCTCCGTACCAAAGCATCAATGGCACGTCTGCGGCGTTTCTTTCCTCTGGCGGAGAGTTTGCACTAAGTCGAGCCTGGCCGGGGTCCCCAAAATGAGATCCAAGCGGCTGCAGATGTGCCGTTTGGATGATGGAGTCTGTCGGGAAACAGCGGGCAAATAGAGAGAAGAAGGAGAGTTATCAAAGCAGCTCTTCTAGTTTAACCATGGAGCCTTTGTTTCTCCATCCACCGCAGCGGCTGCACAACTCTCTCCCTCCTTCCAGGATTGTGGATCAGAGGTAAAGTGGGCGGGAGGTCCTCGATCGATGCTGCGCTGGGAAGTTTCCAACACTTGGAGAGTTCCGCCGGGGAAATGTTGTCTTCCGTCCGCAAAAATTGACACAGCACCTAACAGATATTCTGCTGGCACCGTCCCGGTGTTAGTTCCTTAAGTTCCCGGTTGTCCCTGTCTGCAGCCACGGCCAGCCGGAGATCAGCACACCAGGCAGGTGAAGTTGTTGCAACTCTGGAAATGGTGGGATGTCCCCCCCTCTTTGACTCGTTTTTCTTTCCTGTGGATGAAACAGTGTTTCTTTATCCCACTATGCGCACCGCCCCGCTGTTCTGCCACCACAGTGTGTTGCTGACTATCGCTGACGCTTTGGGAGAGATCGGGATCGGTGACGTTGTGCGAGGGAGGAGCCTGGATTGTCCTGCAAAAAGCAAAAGCATCGCCTGGGAGGAGAAAAAAAAAAAAAACCAACAGAAAGCTACAGCAGCCCCCTAGGAAGTGACTCTCAAACTTTTCGAGCACGTACAGGGTGTTTAAAATGTGTAGTTTGGGAGCAGATGGTGATCACACAAAGGAAAAACAATTTTGGAAGGATTGAGATAGATCCGTCGAAGAGGCAGGGTGGGGATGTGGGGGACGAGGACAGTAACAGCGTGTACAGTCATGCTGAAGTGAAATAATGCATTGTGAAACAGCAGTCATATGCTGAAACCCCACAGGGCCCCACTGAGACTCCGAAACCTTTGAGACTGGAGGGAAGTGAGAGGCAAAACCAAAACTGGCACTTAGAGAAATTGCTATATTTAAAAAAACACTACCTCACTTATGTTGAGGAAGCTGCCTGAGCCTCACTTTGACAGGCACTGACAGGTCTACAGGCCAGAAGCAATCAGTGACTCAATCATTTCTGTATTTTAATCTTTTCATGTCAATTTTCTCAAAATGTTTCCCAAATAAAAGCTCATAATTGAATTAAATGATAATAAAATTATACTCTCACTGATGTCCAGTGACCACAAGAGCATGTCACATTTTACATTGATATAGCCTACCCCCAAGAAACACACATTTACCAGTTATTATTTTTCAAATTAGGTAAATGCAAGACGTCACTAGAGATCCTCTCAATGGCCCCTGAAGCACCCCAGACCTCATGTTAACCACAAATCTAATAACAAACATGTCAGGGTGGGGCAGTGTACGCTAAAATATGATCCAAACAGTCATCCCAACATATTCTCATAGTGAGGTAACTTTTTGTAAATCAAAAATAGGGGGAGCAACACTGGATGATGATCTTAGAGGGGAAAATAAAGTCACTGAAAGATGGTCGTTGCATCTTCAGCTATACATGAGTGTACATGCGTGGGAGAGAGGGATCTATATCACCTCATGAACCAGCTGTGAAAGCTAACTAACCATACCCTGCCCCCCTTTTTCTTCCTTCCTTCCTTCCTTCCTTCCTCGTCACTCCTGAGCCAGTTCATCCTTTTCTCCAGAAGCCACCAAACAGGATCAGGCCTGTGAAGGCACTGCCTGGAAATGAATGGGAGGATGAATGTGATAACACTTCCCTCTTGTGGACAGTAGTTCTGCAGATAATTACAATAGACCATGCTTAATATCACTGAGTCGATTGTGTTGTTTGGAGTTTGCAGGCTTGCGCGTGTTCAAAGTCCAGTCTTTGGTCATGATTCACTATCAGCGCTGCAGAATTATCTGCTGCACAGCAAGAGAAATTACCTGGCATGACAAAACAGCACCGGGCCAATTGGTTATTAGGGTCAGTGTAGTGTTTGGGGCACGGCGACATAAATCATGCTGTTTAAAGTGGGAAACTACGCGCGGCATACGCTATCCTTTCTAAGTGAAGGATGTGCAGTTAATAAACATGCCTACAATCCTGTTAAACGCAATGAAACCACACTAGTGCATCTGTAGCGACTGGGAGCATGCAGATAAACTCTGTAAGACCTGACATTTTGTTTTGTCAAATAAAAGCTGTGAAGAAAAATGAAGCGGCTGCTGCTCGAAATTCTTCATGCTTAAACCAAAGTAGCAGTTTAAGCTAAATGATGTTTAACTTAAACTCTGATGTACTCTGTCATTTGCAGCTGAAATGAATTACTATAGATTGACAAGGCACACATAGAAAGAGAAAACTCTCGGGTATCACGCTAGATAGCAGGAGTATTTCCAGGGCTATGAATAAAGTATACAGTATGAATTAACAATGTCAATTTTACACTACGTTTTACCATTCAGAGGATAATCACTTTACTTCATAAACCCTGAAAGGTCAGAGCAGCAGCAGCCTGGGGCTATTAAGAGATGGGTAGCAGTCTTAATCTGATGGAAAATTTGGAAGGGAGGAAGGGAGTATAAAATCCTCTCTTCAAGGGCAACTACCTTAAGTGTGCCCTTGAGCAAGGCACTTAACAAGTATTTGCTCCAGTGGCAGGAGTTCATTGGTCAGCAGTGGTCTCAAACAGAAAGCGTATGAAGCTGTCCGAGTTGAAATCTCCTGACAAAAAGCTCCCACGCTCGGCCAAACTTCCTGTGACACTTAATGGCTAAAAAACTCCGGGTGTGACCCTTGCCTTTGATGCATTAACTCCAGGGCCCCCTTCATTGAGCGGCTGAGGTTATGATTGATTTACAGGCAGGCTGATGAAATCTGATACACTCTTTCTGAACTACAGCTTGCGCAAGAGCTCTAGGGCGGGCGCGAGCCAGTGTAGAGATACAGGAACTGTTCTGCATAAAGAATATCTGGAGATGAAGAAGAAAAGTAGCAGTGGCTAAATTGTAGACCCAGGATAGATGAAAGGTTTCCGATTAATACGTCATTGTCGTATAAATGGTGATGATTATTTTCAAGCAGAGAGAAAGTAGTGATATTTTGCTCACGCCAGTATTGCAAATGTATTTACTTAAAGGTCCAGTGTGTAGGATTTAGTGACATCTAGTGGTGAAGTTGCAGAACTGAAACTTTCTCACTTGTGCCGAGCATAAGGGAGAACTACTGTATGGAGGGTGAAACAAAAATGCAAATGGCCCTCTCTAGAGCCAGTGTTTGATTTGTCCATTCTGGGCTACTGTAGGACGAGTGGTGACTCTGGAACACGGCCGCTTCATTTATAGATATAAACAGCTCATTCCAAGATAACAATGATTCTTATTTTCGGATGATTATAAACAGATAAAAACGTAGTTATGAATATTATTTTCTGCCAGTATAGATGCCCTTAAATCCTACACAGTGGACCTTAAAGAAATATAGTGGGAAGGATATGAAATAAAGTGCCTGCTTGAATCGTAGCACAACAAATACAGAAGCAGATAACGTGTTGAATCAGATTCTGATTATGGCATCTTGTTTCAATTTGAGTGAAAAAAAAAAAATTAATAAAATCGTATTTATTACAATCCCATAAAACGTAATGGGCACATTTACGAGACAACACCCCAGTTCAGTTACAATATGTCATATACCGATGATAGTTCAATCAATAATAGTTACATTATGTCATCTATCTGTAAGTGTGAAACAGGGTTTGAGTCTAATCTGCCTCTGTCCCACATTCTATCATCACCTCTGTCAGTGATGCAAACATTGATTTATAGAACACGGCATCTGTCATATTGGTGACCTAATGTAAGCTGTCACAAACTTGCAATTGTGAGCATAAAAATGATGGCAGAAGTTTGGCAACGTGCTGATGAGCGAAGCCCAATCCAGGTTTTTAGCAGTCCAGAATAGCATGAAATCTGCATTGGGCCTGACCCAAGTCTGCCTCCCTGGAGAGCAGACAACCCTTTTTGATCCAAAACTGTTAGTTTCCCTGGCCTGGAAAACATGCGATAGAGAAATCTGTGTCCTATAGAAACTGTATTTGTTCTGAACAGAGACACATGTACACAGTTCAATTAAATGAAATAATTGTTTATCTCTGAACATAGAAGTCATGTGATACCAAAGATGATCCTCTTATTAACATGTGGAAACACCCCTGCAGGGCTGCTGTTAACTGATTTGCCTCATCATTTAATACAGTGCAATTATATTGCAAACAAATTACTGACCATAAAGTAATGACTTGATACAGTGGGTAGTAATTGTTTCACCCAAGAGACTTAGGCTGGTAATGTCTCCAATCCTCTAGAAGCAACAACTTAAACTACTGAATGATTAATTTTTTAAGTGTTGTCCAATCTCCCAGCTGTTGATAGACAGGTACACAGATGATTATGGATCATTTATAGACATAATTAAGGGACAAACATTATAACAGCCTGCAGCTCTTACTTACACTGGACCACAGTGGTAACCAACTAAGAGATAATTTGCCGCCAATGCAGCCAGCAGAGCTAAAACATGAAAGACATGTGAAACAAATGACTCGCTGTAGGAGACTTAATTTATGCTGGACATACCATGAAGATGTCTGGTAACATGTTTCCCAATACATACAAACAGCATAGCAGAGAAAAGCCAACACTGCACTGTATGAGGCAGCTAATCTTCTTTAGAGTGAACGGAAAGGTCTTATCAACCTGTTACAGTGTTTTCATTGACAGAGTATTATCTTTTTTTCTTCAAATACCAATCAAAGGGACAGAAATTGGCTCTCTGGCATTAGCAGCATGTGCTCCAAAATCACTGGAAGAAGAAAAGAAGAAGTCTTAGAGAGTTTAACTCTCAGCGGGGTCCCAGGAAAAGCCGAGAAAACATTACATGACAAGTCACTGATGCTCCTCTCACCTCTGGTGCCTCGGTGTCGGACAAATTGAAGGGAAACTACCTCTGTGGCCAGTGATGAATGTTTTATGAGGTTTCAAACAGTGGACAATGATGTGGTATATTAAATATGCATATATACATTTGATATCTGACCTTTGTCCACGATCTGCGCTTCAAATAGACAATTATGCAAATGAAAACATCTGGACTCTGCTGTCTGTCATGAGATGTTTAATGTTGCATATTTGATGGAAATGTACATGTATGTAAATTTCACCATTGACAGATCTCTGTGTTTGTACTGGCGTGTAAGAATGAAGTTGATACTATTTAACACCTTCATATGGCATCTATGGTCTCACATTCAATAAGTAGCATTATACAATACATTCAACATAGAAAAAGGTACTTATACTTGGACTACTGTTTCTGTCTATATTAAGGAAGGCAGTTTCCACAAAATATAGCCTGTAGTTTTCACCCCCCGAAGAAAAAAAAATCTGAGTTCTTATACAAATTCATTCATTATCTGTGACCATTTATCGTGGATACACCTCACTCGCATACCATTTCTTTTTACTTATTGCAGGTACTGCAGCTGCCCTTAATAATATGTACTGTTGCATGCAGTATGCACACAATCAGGACATACTACTTTCTCATAACATTACACCCTGACCTTTGACCCTCTTGCTTATATATCCATCACCTCAGAGACAAAACCAACGTCAATTACTGAGTTCCCCGAGGATATGACCAACCCGGAGAGCTCTGCTGTTGTTATTTTGCAATTTATGTATATTAGCTTTAAAGTTATAACTGCATAGATTGTAGATTCTAACATATTATATCTGCAACAGGGAAATGTTGATGTTGTTGTTTGTATTATATATGATTATTTTGTTCACTTAAACAATCAATTAATCTATTAGTACTTTGCGAATGGTCATCAGTTACTTGAATGCGCTGTCTTCCTTCATTGCGACTTCTGACAGCTGTCAATCAGTTGTCAAACAGCTGTCAATGACCTGTCAAACTCTCATTTGTTTGTAGCTCAGTTAATGTGAAGTATCGTCCGCTGTGCAGAGGATTGTGGGTCAGAATAGCCAGAAAAGCATGCAGGCTTGCATACTGCAAAATTGGACCAGATGTAGAAGAAAATCTTGTTATATTTGGCATAATGCGTTTAACATACTATGTACTGGGACATACTGAATCCTTTTTCTTGGAAACTATATAGTATGGTAGGATGGAACACACAGATAGAGACAGACAACAATTAATGCTCACTGGCAATCTAACACTCACCAAATAACTTAAACTGCATGTCTTTTTACTGTGGGAAGAAGCTGGAGAACCTGGACACAACAAAACTCTTCACAGAAGGACCCCAGAAGGCTGCTGGGTTCGTAAGTCCGTAAATCCTCTAGCTGTGAGGCAGCGGTGCTAACCACTGCATCACTATGCCGCCCTCTAATGCAGATTCAGGGGGATTTAGTGACATCTAGTGGTTAGGATTGCAGATTGCAACAAGCTGAAACTTTTCCCGTTTGGGATTCCTTCAGCGTTCATTTCTAGGACGCTTTTGCTAGATCACAGATCAGGCTAGCAGAAACACTGAATAAAGCAGTTTCACTTTACAAATCAGTGTTTCTCTTCACTGTTGGACACGCCACAGAGGGGCCGTTAGCCCAGTGCCTGCTCATGTGTGCTCACCTTATTTCTGATACAGACGTTTAGGAGGTTTTTACTGGGAGCTGATTGTCCACAGAGGTCTCCTCCTGTCCAAAACAAGTTGACCCGGTGCTTTTAACTGTTAAAAACACTGAATAAAGCTTTACAAATCAGTATTTGTCCAATGCTTTTGCAGCATGCAACATGGTGGGCTCTGTGGATGAGGACCTGCTCCCTATGTTGATATAAATGGCTCACTCTGATGAAACAAAAACAGAAGAGTGTGTATTTTCAGGTGATTATACACTTAAGAAAACATGCTCATTATATTTAAATCCACTTCTACCAGTACATTCGACACACTTGACCTTTAAAACTGATAGTTTCACTAATCAGGTCTTTAACAAAAATGATTACTACTATCACCATCATGTCACGGTTACTGACAATTAGTAGATTTCACTGAAATTTGTGGTTAAAGAGATGAGCAGTGTTTAATAAGGTATGACAGGGGTTCAAATAGATGGTTAATAATGAGAAAGAAAACCTTGATAATACTAGATCATTTTTCACAAGAATGGAAACAGATTTTGTAATAAAAAGAAAATATCTCCTAATCATAACAAAAGACCTTGTTACTGCAAGAAAGCCCGGTGATTCTTCTTTGTCAAGCCCAACGCAATATGCTTCCATAGTTCAGTGCTGTTGCTCTTTTTTTGTTTTAAAACACAAAGATGATGGCTAACCAGAGAAACACAGACGACGTACTGTAGCCTGCAGCATTTCATACTGCACGTACTGAGCAGGTATTCAGTCTTTTATTCATGAAGCCTGTGTTTCAGTTCCAAGACAAGGAAGGATGATGTACTTGTGCATGTGGGTGTGTGTGCATATGCCAATGTGAGAGACAGACTTTGGATGATTCTCTCCTTCAGGGAACATTTAGGAAAATGCCAGTTTTCCAATTTCAATAGGAAATCAATCTCTAATAAAGTAGCTGAATTCACATCTTGTTACTCACCTACTACAGTAGATGAGATAACTAGGAAGCTGGCAAATGAGGGAATAACAACTCACAGTGTACTGCATTGCCACGGTTACATCTGCAGAGATACAATTGACCTCTGTCTGCAAGCTAGCTGCCACTAATGAGTGAGCATTAGCCTTATGTGCCAGTAAACAAAGAGAGAGCTATTGTGGCTATAGTGTGCTGAGTCGACAGAAACGACATTTCTCTTTGGCTCATCAACAATATATTTGACAAACTGTCACAATAAAGTGGGAACTTAATGTGTTTTTGACTTTACAATTTCATCTTTAAGATTTAAAACCAAATTATTACTTTGAAATATGAGTTTAACTGATGTTCTTTGGCACTAGAATCGGCCCCACCCTTTCTCCAGTAGAAATTTACTCCCTCACATTTTCGATTGTTTATGTTTTCCCATATTTAAAGCTATACTAATCCATTCACCCTTGATTTTAGCGGCTCTCAGCTCGAGTTGAATCTGTGCAGAAGTGTTGTGATTGCAATCTTTGCAAACTGTGGATCCAACAGCTACATCTCAGCACGGAGGCGCTTTTGCAGTGGCAGCAGGATAAAATCTCTGCTCGGAGGATAATGAGATGGATCACATGCATGGCAGCACTTGCTAAGTTACATGGTTTTAACTATCTATCAACGGGCTCATTTTCAAGCCACTCCAACCTCCTATAGCCTGGCCAGGCTGTCTCCACTTTGACTGGCTGCCTTGTTAAAATGTGAATGTTTCTGCTCTCATACAGAAGCGACCAGACTCCCCCCCCACACATGAAATATGAATTATTATTCTGAGGGTGCTATCAGCCATCCCTAAATCACTCACGGATTCATAATCACAGTACCTTCCTGATGGCAATAAGCCACATTTATTTCACTCATCAGTGCTAAAAATAGACGAGGTTTAGCATAACTGTTCCTTGTAAAGCTGTGGAAGGCAGGTTACTGTCACTAGTGTCCATGTGTGCCAGCCGGGGTTGATTCGCTTTCAATCCAATCAATTCAAATTGTAAATAGAAACTGCCTCATTTGCTAATGGTCGAGTATTCACTCTGATATCTCCTGGTTCGGTATGACAACCTTTTCATGCCAAAAGCTTTTCACTGTTTTGAATTTTGAAGAATATCCACTTTGCTGAATTGATTGCTGAATGGAGAACGAATTGAATCCAGCTTTTGTGCCAGCATTCAAAGCCACGGTTTAGCACATGTGCTTCACAAATTTGCAGAAAATGTTCCAGGCCTGTCCTGTCTGATAAAATGCCTAATATAATTGACATCCTTCCTGGTCCTATGCAACAAGGATTTAGCACGCTGGAAAACAACCCCAGCGGTGCTGCACGACTCCTTGTAGAAAATAAAGACTCTCCATTACCTCGGCTCCAGGACGCTACAGGAATATTTAAGGACAATTTAAAGTCGGCTACACCCACCAACCACACCTCTAGCCTCCAGTATCTAGAGAGCAAAGAGGCGATGCAAATATCTACAAGGTCGAAAAGCAATGTAGAAAAAACTTCCACAGCGTTGTCAACATATAGACTACATCAGCAGTTTTACAAAGTAATAACAGGAAACAAAATCTCCATCTGTCAGACTCCAAGGAGGACATCCAAAGGTGACACAGCTGCTATGTTACTATCAGAGTCTCAATCCTCCAGTTGGGATGCTTGATGACTCAGCAATAAGTTAACCAAATTGCTTGTTTGTAATTATATTGTCTATCATCTGCTGTGTCACCTACAACATGATCATTAAATCCAACCCCTCGATGAGTGAATGTTTCCACAACACAGCACACCCCCAATGTGCTGTTTGTAAACAACAAATATCAGTTATTGCAGTAAGAGGCTTTGTTTACTGTTATATTTATCACAGATTGCCATTTCTGTGCTTTTGACTGCAAGTAATCCAAACCAACCAACCAACAAACAAACAAACACTGGGTGATGACAGAAAAAGAAATGGATTTATAGAAAATGTTGTTCTCCTTGGACTATGTAAATGAATACAAAGTAAATGTAGAAAAACCTTGATTGGACATTTTGAAATGCTGACTGCATCATGCTCAGGCTATTCCAGACTATTGCCCGAGGCGGGTGATTTCATTTCTTTATTTCAAAGAAATACATCATTAAAAGTGTTTGCAGAGAGACACATGCTTTCTGTTGGTGCCTATTAACTTTTATTTATATTTCATGATTTATTTACCAGCAGGTTATTAGCATAAATTTATCAGGAAGGAGTGACACAAAAGGCCACTCTTGGTTTTGCATTGATGCCAAAAAAAAGAGTTAAATACGCTGGCATTTGGAAACAGGAGCAGCAGAGTGTGAAAATAAACTGGTCGCCATCATGCTCCAAAAATTTAGTAGGGATCATGGAACAGATGTCACTGTATACCTGTATGTGTTTTGTATTCAAAGTTTTGTTTGTGTGATAAGTTGGATTGCATTTAGAGTTGTAATTTGTAATTGGTCTCATTTTACCACAATAGGAAACTCAGAGCAGAAAAAAGGTTAATCAGTCAATGCAGCATATCAGAAAAAGACCATTTGACTTCTTAGAGGAGACTGTCTGCTGATTCATACACATAATAAGGATGACAGACAATGTCTGCACTCCATAAATACACTTTAATGCTTTTAACAGCATGGCAGCAGACAGAAAGTAATTTCACTGCTTGTGTTCTTGCAAATTTCATTGTAACATTCTGCACTGCCATCAATATTAACAATTATAAAAGCCATCAGATGTGCATCCAAATTCAATCAATAGCTCTTATGTTAAGCTTTCAGGAAATGCACTGCAGGCAGGAGGTATATTTTATTCTGTCATTTGAGTGGGATTATTATCTGTGGTCGGCAGTCACAAACTCAGTGCACGAGAAAAGTTTTAGCAACAGCAAAAAGGTACTTTTGGCTCAGGCCAAAACGTTTAAGAGCTCAGAATAACATGCATTCATTAAAAAAAGACAATGGACACTGCAATCACTTGAACATTGGAAAATTATAATTCATCATTATATGGGGCTAAATTCATATTGCAAAGCTGTGACTGCATGATGTAAAGTGTTATTGAAACGAGAGGCTATTTGAGAAAAGTTAAACTCATGGGCAGTAATTACAATGTATGTTGGAGGGGACACATCTCCTGCAATATTCAAATGGATGGTGGGAAGTTTACCACAGCTCATTTAAACATACATTATTATGATGATACAAAGCTGGTTTTAAAATAGCAAAGTACGTCTTTCGGTTTCTAAATATTTCCCCACTGGAAGGCTGTGCTGTAGGAGGTGCCCACTGAAAGTGAGGAATTCAAGTAAATATGTTCCATTGTTTAAAAAAAATTGGTGGCAGACTCAGGCTTGTAGGTTAAACGCCATGTGTACCATACAACACAATTCAAGATACAGATGCTGCACAAAAATACATGTTAGTGTGCGTGGCAAACTGCTGAGCAAGATGGGAAAAGGAAACCCAAGAGCTGCAAGGAAAGGATTATATCAGGAGATCTTTAATTTCAGTCTCAGGCTTCAAAGGCCTGCAGAGAGAAAATGAGAGAGTTGGTGAGTGGCCAGTGGGCTATCAGCAAATGGGTGGGCAGTGACACAGGGCTCATCACAGAGACCATTCTGGAGGTGCACAGAAGACAAAATTACTCTGTCCGTCTGAATAAATTCTGGCTGTGGGCAACAGCCAGTCCCATCGCGCATTTTATTGCGGCTGAAACACCGGAAAAATAAGTCATGGAACTTAAAGGATTATCATCTCTCGTCTGAGGCAGAGAGGTGTAACACATTTAGGTGTTACATGTTTTGTTTTGTAAAAGACCAAGAAAAACACACATTCTGTTTGACAGAGGGATGGAGAGCTGTTTGTATCTGGAGTACTCCAGTGCATCTTGTTTATTTTCGCATTATCACAGTAGGGGCATGGAATCAGCTCCAGATCAATCCTCTTTAATGCTTATGTGAGAGAAACATCTGGTTTTCAATTAGATATTTAGCAAGCCCGACAACAGGGGGTTACCTCAAAGTAGCGGCAGTGTCACTGGGCCTGCAATAATGATGTGGCTAATGTGCCTATCGAGCGACACGTGGATCGAGAGCTCAGCCTGCCGCAGTATCTTAAGATAGCTCCGCGCAGTCTGTTTCTCCTGATAAGGTGCAATCTGATTCAAAAGGAGCAAGTATGCTGCAGGAATATAAGTCGTCTAACAGAAAATAAAACCCAGTCAACAGCCACGGATTAATAAATCCACACCATCAATCAGAAAAAAAACGTGATCCTGTCATGTTGGTCTCATGTTCCTGTTTGAAACCCCAACAGTCCACCAGCATATCTCTGATGTCTTTTTGCCTGCATGAGTTTGAATAATACCCTCTGAGCATGCCAGGGGGTTATCAGCATTCACCTCCTGGTAACAACCTGTCTTATAAAGTTGTTGTGAAAAAGTGTTGGTTTTTTTTTTTTTTTTTTTTTCAGCCGAGGGAGCAACATTTGAAAATACGGAGATAACTGAAATAAATAAAGAAAAGAGGATCTGCTGGAGCTGATAAGACTTCAGGATGGTGAAATTGATTACAGCCCGTTTTCCTCAGCATGTGAATTTTGCTGATCTAACCAAAATCTACTGAACAATACAGAAGAGAAGAATGGATTTTGACTTATAACATCCCGTATCTGTGATAATCAAATAGCTTAGTTCAAGGGTCACTTTTGGGCCATGATGGGAGCTGAGGGCCAGTTGACAAAACTCAGCTATCACTGCATGCCTTTCAGCATTTACGCTAAATATTTACCTTTGCTATCAAAAGAACATTTGGTTTCATGTTGCAGCTGAAGCTCTACAGTCACAGGGACGCCCACTAAAGGGCTCTACAGGTTTGGAGCAGGATCAGGAGAGTGATGGTGATTTCTTTGACTGATCCATCACTGTACTTCTCTCCTTGCATGTGTCTGACATGTATGGAGGGGAGAAATGAGGCATGATCCCCTGCTGCTCCCTGCACATCCCCCCAGGCTTCTACCCTCCTAGGAGGAGTGTACAAGCTGGTGATGATCGGGACGCTGGTGCTCTTCAGCCCCGAGGCTGACAAGATCTGGCAGTCGATTCAAATTCACTGCAAACAGCTTCTGCAGGTTAAGAACTGCATCTCTGGACAAAATGACCTGCGAGCTACATCACAGCATCCAAATCTTGAGATATGGTTGGTCATAAAATAGAATAGAATAGAACAGAATATCTTTCTTGTCATTATATAACAAGATTCAGTTTGCACCTTCCGTATATTAGATGCTATAAAGGTAAAACATACAAAAAGCTCTAATAGCAATAAAGGGGCAATGAAGCTATAACAGTATAAGGCACTATTATAATACTTGTAGAAATTGCTTAAGTGTGCATCGTCGAAGGGAAATGACTCACATTAGCCTTTTTACAGTCTATGGGATAATCCAGCATTACATTTAGCTTTTAGAGTTTCCTAGAAGACAACATAACCACAGTGAAAGTCAGTCTTACACATGTAAACAAACACAGACATACAGACCTGCATGGATTAATATGCATTGTGGTGAGGATGCAGTCTTGGAACCCATCGGCTATCGTCTCAGAATGATAAAGCCTCTGTGGGCAGCAGCCAACAATTCAAGCTGCAGCCACATTCAATTTGATGCCTACGCGACATGCCCCTACAAACCATGCCCACCACCAGTACAAAATAAACCCATACAATGCAAAGGGTATTTGAACTCTGACGCAACATTGTCATGAATAAATATGTGGCCAAACATAGCAATAGCTTATTTATAGCTTATTTTATTTGTTATAAATGACAACATGTTTCACCCCATAAGAAACAAGATATAACCCTAACTTGAGCCACCTTTCTTTTAACTTCACACTTCATAGATAGCTAAACGCTAACTTAGCATTTTCTTCAGGACAAACCTATTTCCATCATGGCTTTCTGGTTTTGTAAAACAATGTCAATCTATAATAAATTCTAAACTTATTCTACATAAACTATTTAAAAAAACTATAATTTACCAATAAAAAAAAACTACCAAGTTAAACTAATAATTTCCTTTTTTCTTTTGTATATCAAGTATCTGCAAGTGGATGTAATGTAAAAGCGGCAGTAAGACACACTGTTGCTAAAATATATACAGTATACACCTAAAACTCTGTGTGTGTGTGTGTGTGTGTGTGCGCGCTTCATAACTTATAACCAGGGCGTAGGGCCCCTCATAATAGCATGCACTGGGGCCCGCTGTAACTGCTTTGCGCCCCTGGTGGGCAGGTCACGTAGCTGCTCCACTTGCAGCTTTACCTTTCTCCTCCATGTGACGGTCATTTCCGCTAATGTCTGTAAGCAGGTATCTGCGGTATCACGGATTGTTTATCCGAAGTTCAAACATGATTGGTCAGCACTACTCGGACTGCAGTCAGACTAGATACCAAAATCTTGTCCTGCTGCCTGTACATATATATACATAATCTATTTATAGAGATTAGTTAGGATGTAGCGCCCAATGCAGTTAGCCCTAATGGCTATTTCAGGTGGCCACTTTTTTTGTGTTTACTTTCAGCTGGACTCAAACACAAGCATTTGAATTGATGTGAAAATCCCATTTAATTAGACCAATAGGAGGCTCACAATAGTCACATACATGGGAACTACGCTAGGCTGAAATAAACCATTATTTCCCAAAACAAGTGGCAGTATAATTACAGTATTTCAGCCATTCCTGCCTCTCCGTGGGCCAGACAGGCCTAGCTGAAGCCTAGCCTGTCTCACTGATCCACCCACGACTGGTGCCTTGCCACCAGGACTCCTCCAAACCAGCCAAGACATAATAGGCGTGCAGATTATCTTGATAAACAGAGTATATATATATTTAAGTGTACACAGATGCAGAGACGGGTGGCTCAAACCTATAAAGTCCTTAGAGAGAGTGAAATAAATAACACAGCATACATAAACTAAGTGATGAGTCAAAACAAAAAGCATATGGGCCTGTATGGTCAAAAGAGGCATCCTGCCACCACCGCAGAAATCATCGTTTGAATAATTTGCAAAGCATCGTGCTGTGTTTTTAACTTGTTATAAAGAAATGCACACCAAATGTGTGGTATTGTTATAATAAAAGGAAACCAGGTCCTTTTGTCGTAAACACACATAATTATGTCTCCTGATGGAAGGGAGGTGAACCTATTGTCCTTGGGGGAAATCGGAAAAGTAGCAGCATCCTTTCAAAAGCCCATGAAATGTATTGGAATAGATCTGATGTGATTTACCAAATAAAAGGGTTTGAAAAAAGAGAAAAAAGTTAAATTCACTTTTGGAGGCGTTGTCATTTCAGTGCAGACAACTCTCAGCCTTTGAAACTGGCTGAACTAATGGGCTTGAAATCAATGTGTTGTCCGAAAATTACTCTTCTCAGCCTGTACACCAAGCGATAGTAGTTATGTAACTAAAGGATGCAGCATGGAAATGACCACAAAGCAGCCCCCCTCAACTACACAACTCATAAAAGAAATATATATTTATTCATATATCATTTTTGTTGTCATGGAAACATAGCCAAATAGCCAGTCCCACAAGGCTGCCACACGCTCATAGTCTGAGGCTCTTTTTGATGATAAGTCGACCTGACAGTATTTTTACTTTCCCCATGGAAGGAGGAAGAAGCCATCACACTGGCTCGATCAAACAGGATCTCAAACATCATTTCACCCAGGAACAGCGTCCTCTTTACAAGTCAAACTCACATTTGCATAATGGCCTCTCCAAATAGAGAGACCTCTATAAAAGGACGCGTAATGTTACACATTTACAATATCTTGGTGAATTTTAAAGTATTAACCCCATTTTGGTGTTTAACACAATTTGTTATCATATAAAATCCTATTGAAATTAATTAATTAATGTTCTTTTTTTTTTTTTTTTTTTTAAAATCTATTGAATTTTTGTTTGGTGATGTAATAGCAAAACTGACTGTTTGAATGGTCTGTTTCAAGCAGAGTGTACCACATATGAATACAAAGGTAACACTTCAGATGGATGTAAACATGTACACACTTGCAAGAGACTGATTTCCATTGGAATTGTTTGTGTATGAATGAAGGATAAAGTGATGAAAGGCATGACAGACACATACAGCTTTCACAAGAGGTGTGTTGGGAGCACAAGAAGCTTGTCAATGTTTTCATTTGATGAATGCATATTAAAAATGCATCAGTATTGACGCCCTCACATTGATCTCTGAGGCAAAAAGTTTTTGAGGTAATAAATAGGTTCACTTTATAGAATAACCAGGATGTATATCCCAGTATGTCATGTACAGTGTAAACCATCTAATCTGTAGTTGATGCAACTGATAATTATTTTAATTCTTTTCAACTGATATTTGGATCATGAAATGTCCAGGTGGTTTTGACAGATTTTCAGTTGGGGTGTAAATTACAAGTTTCATCCTGATACAATGTTATATTGATTCTCCGGACAATGACACAATATTTGCTGATATCTTCCATTATATTATTTCAGTTTCTGTTGAATTCAGGTGCCTACAATCGATATCAGACGATATCAGTAAATACCCTCACCGTCTTGGCTGCTTGACATTATCTGCCTGGCGCTAGGCCGCTAACACTATTTGGATGTTTATGATGACATGTGCTTGGCAGAACTGGTGACACAAATGTGCCATGGTAATTTCAAAATAAAAGCATATCATAAGCCCTGTTTCCACCGAGCAGTAAAATATGGTACATTTCAGTTTGGTATGCTTTTTCTCTGTTACCACCATGAAAAGTTGTGGATGGAACTGTTCCGTACCTTTATCAATTTTGGTCACTCTTCTGTTGGGGTACCTAGCACACAGATCTGGTACGAAGAGGTGGAGCTGTGAACACTGCAGTCTGTTGATTGGTCAATAGCAGACGGTCACTCTGCTCAGGGCTGAGTTGTGGCTGATTTTGAGGCTCATGTAACCACTGTTCATACCGTGGAGAGTTTTATTGGTAGACTGTAACTATAAAATGCATTAATGTTTTGCTGCCTCGTAGCAGCTGTAGTCAGAAAAAAATAACTTAATTCACTTGGCTGACTGCCACCGACTTTTAAGGTGGAACGCCATCTTGTAATGTTACTCAGTCTATGAGTTGGTGACAACACACCTTAAATTTCACTGACAACTTTGACCATTCACTTAGTTAGAAACTTTCAGTAATGAGTGGATCTTCAAGCGTTTACATATACTAATTTTGTTCGGCAAGGTATATATCCCAATCCCAGTGCTTAATTTGTAAAATTAGAAGTAGGGGAACACTTTGGGCCTCTGAGAGAGTAGTGTTCCCCCACTCCCAAAAGTGTCACAGTACCAAAATTGGGACCCACGATACAATACCAGTGAAAGTATCACAGTTCTGAGTAGTATCAGGATACCTCAGCAAAAATGAGGCAGATGTGCCTTTTGTCATTTATAAAAAAATAAATTGCTTTTCTACATCAATGATATTTCAGTGGAATAAATTACTTATTGACTTCCCACCCTCCTCCCCTGACAAGTAAAGAACAGTCCCTCCATAAATAAAGAACAGTCCCTAAAGTGCGGTGAGGTTTGTGGATCGTTACCTGACACAAAGAGAGAAATGTGAACGCTTGTTTCTCCTCTGACACGCCACATACCTGTGTGCTGCCATGGCTCGGCTGTCCAGGTACTACTGGACAGTCATGACGCCAAAGAAAGAGAAAATTAGGCTACTGGACCTGGAGTCGGACTTCTCTGTCGCCAGTAAGCCGTTGCACCACAGAGCCGCTGTAGGCTAGTCGCAATTTGTAAAATGCTCGCACGTAGAGCTCAGTGGAAAACAAATCACTACAGCAGCATATTGAGTATTCTGCATCAACAACACTGGATCGATGATCATTGAATCAATATATAATGTGAAGATTAAGATTAAAATAGCATGTTGACCATTTGAGGAGCTTGAGCCAATGAATGTTTTGCAATTTTTTTGTTTGAAGTGTTATTATTCAATTATCAATTGTCACTGACAATTCATTTCCTGTCAGTCAGCTAAGATAAGTTATTATGGTTTCAGCACATACACTTGTATTGCTCCCATTAAGAATATAAAGAAGTGTGTGAATGTTAATCTGAGCAAACCAAACATTCTGAAAGATGCTGCGTGATTCTGTTTGGTATGGCTTTGCAAAAGTGCTCTACAGTTCACTGCATGAATGCTTTGATGGTGTGTGTGTGTGTGTGTGTGTGTGTGTGTGTGTGTGTGCACTCACCAACATATATAACAGTGGACTTGAGCGTCGTTACACAGTCACTAACAGTGGACTTGACGGCCAACAGGGGACATTTTTTAAGTCCCCTCTTGGTTATGCTTTAAATTGTGATAAAATCATGTCTAAACTCCTCTGGTAATTTTTTTTTAACTTTTGCCAAGTGGGGACCTGAAGGTGTGTGAGTGTTTAAGTGCATACTCAGCAGTGCCTCTGCTGGCTGGAGCCAGGATTTTAATGCCTCAGTCACACACATCGCTTTTTAACACTCCCCATAGTGTGAATGGCTTGCAGCCACAGAAAGTCTATTGGTATGTAAATGTTCTATTAAACTGCCAACTTGGTGAAGCAACTAGTCCCCTGACACATGATTTTTTTACATTATGTTTTTGTAACAAAATATGAAGGCTAAGCTTTGATGGAATTTTTATGCTCAACACTACTAAAATAAAGGGCTGCCCAAAAGGCAGCACAGTATTTATGAATCTAATAAGGATGAAAAATAGAAAAAACTAAACAGAACAAAAAAACCAAAAACAATTATGTAATCATTTCCTTTCACTTTTAATTAATAACTAAAAACTAATTTGATATCACACTTTGACTAAACCTGTGAAGTTAAGTCCAAAAATACTCACCTGACCGTATTTTCACAGGCACTCAATGTCAATAATATTTTCAATACACTTGTACACCACTTTACATTACTTTCAATAATTACTAACTATTCAGTGGTAGAAAACTAAAAACTTAAAAAGAATATAATGTAATTTTGTGCTCACTCTACACACATAGGATTATACTTTATGAAACAACACAAGTCCACTGTTCGCTGGCACAGAATGACACAAGTTCCCTCTTGGATAGCATAGAGCGATAATCACACTCCAGCATGGATGAATTAAAGAAATTAGTCAAATTAGCAATGCTTATGAGAAAGATATAAAAATCTCTACATTTTATGACGTGTTTTATTTTTGTAACAAATCACGAAGGCCAAACTTGAGTGAATTTGTTTACCAACTACTCAATGTCAATAATATTTTCAATACACTTGTACACCACTTTACATTACTTTCAATAATTACTAACTATTCAGTGGTAGAAAACTAAAAACTAAAAAAGAATGTAATGTAATTTTGTGCTCACTCTACACACATAGGATTATACTTTATGAAACAACACAAGTCCACTGTTTGCTGGCAAAGAATGACACAAGTCCACTCTTGGATAGCATAGAGCGATAATCACACTCCAGCATGGATGAATTAAAGAAATTAGTCAAATTAGCAATGCTTATGAGAAAAATATAAAAATCTCTACATTATAGCCTCTTGAACCATGATATGTTTTGTTTTTGTGACAAATCATGAAGGCCCAACTTTGAATTTGTTTACCAACTACTCAATGTCAATAATATTTTCAATACACTTGTACACCACTTTACATTATTTTCAATAATTACAAACTATTCAGTGGTAGAAAACTAAAAACTAAAAAAGAATGTAATGTAATTTTGTGCTCACTCTACACACATAGGATCATACATTATGAAACAACACAAGTCCACTGTTTGCTGGCAAAGAATGACACAAGTCCACTCTTGGATAGCATAGAGCGATAATCACACTCCAGCATGGATGAATTAAAGAAATTAGTCAAATTAGCAATGCTTATGAGAAAGATATAAAAACCTCCACATTATATGATGTGTTTTATTTTTGTAACAAATCGTGAAGGCCCAACTTTGGTGAATGTCCTTTACTAGCTAATTTCAAGATTTAGACTAAGGGCCATCCAGAGAGCAGCAGAATAATAAACAGAATAAAGAAAACAACTAGTATAACTTTTATCAGACTTTAAGTGGACATCAGAGTGGACCTATAAAACTTGTTAGTCAAAAAGGAAAACCTTCCTCTTCCTACTTTTCACAAGCACTGGATGTCAATTAAGTAACTTTTTGAAAGTGACTTTGTGCTTAACCCAAACCTATAGAATAAAATCTGAAGGAAGGAAGACTTTAAAAAAGCTGTATTTATAGGAATACACTTTGTTTTGTATTTGTATGAATTGTGTATAAATTAAAATTTCTGGAAAATACACATTATGTAGAAATTTCACATTGCATGAATCTGTCTTGAAGAGAAAAAACCAATCTATTTGGATATGAATCACAGATACCATATTGTAGTCAAAAATGTGATATTTACACTAACTGCTAATGCCTCTCTTAGATCCATCATAAAAAAGACCTCATAGGGTGCTGAAATATTCAGTGTCTCGATGGAGTTAACCTTAATCCTCTCTCAGAATCAAACAACAGGATGCAGACCTTTAAAGAAGACTTCATGTATGGAGTCTTGTTTTGAAGTTTGACTCTATAACAAAAAAGATAGATTTTATATATTGACTCAAGTCCCCTTTTTGCTGGTATAATACCACACAGGTCCCCGCTTGAATATGATGCAGCGACATACACACTCCTTCATGGGTGTGAATAAAGTGTCTGGCTCCTGTGGACAATATTGAAGTTAAAATGAATGACACTGACTTACAAAAATTACTGCTTAAAAGTTTTTATCTTACAATGTATCTAATACTAAGGATGGAAAAATATTATTGCAGCATGTCAGTACAATGTGATGCACTCACATCTTACACATTAAAGTCTGATGCATGAGTGAATCTTTACACTCTATTGACATTGACTTACAGCAGTTATTTCTGATATCTTAGCGTATCTACTACCAAGGACAAGGAAATATTGTTGCTGTCTGTCATCATAAGAAACTCAAACTCAATTTTCTAAATTCAGGCACTGTGTAATTTAACTTGTCTTGTGTTATGGTAATGAGCATTGAAAGGTTCAGTGTCTGTCATGATGGAGTTAACCATTGTGTGTATGTGTGTGTGTGTGTGTATGTATGTAGATATATATATATATATATATATATATATATATATATATGTATATATTTATATATGTATATATGTATGTATATATATTATGTATAATCTTTCTTCGAACAATACGTCACAGGTCCGCTGTTGATTACTGTCGAGCGATATTCACACTCCCTAAGAACATGCTCCAAATTATCAGATATTTAAGTATATGTGTTTAATACCTAGCTGTCTACAGGTTTGATAGGCTACATTATGCTGTCAGAGAAAATGATATGTGTTGCCATGGGAATATGGAAAATGTTTGGTCTTGTTTGCTACAAGCAAAATTTGCTAAAGTTTTTTTCGTAATTAATCAATTAATTGATCATCAATGTTACCAGTGATCAATTGAGGAAAGTGCTTAAAATTGTCAACCCTAGTCAATACCCTGCTACAGTGCATTTATGCATGTAGATTCTTTATTATATATTTACATTTATGATTACACATTACTCGTCCAGTAACATTCACACACTGCTTTTTAGGAAGTTACACATGTTTAATTTCAGTTGATGATGTGAACATAAAACTGCCTCTGATGAGTGAATGGACTGAGGGGTGCCAGTCTGTGATACTGAATATCTGACAGTCAGTATCAGACCTGGATTGTCTGCGGTGTGGGGGATGGTCTCCTGTTGTGAACGATGGTCGTTAGGGTCTTTTCACCTTCAGGTTTGCTAGCCTCTCATAGACAAGATGATGTTTCTGATTCAGAGTGACAGAGGCATGGGCGATCAGGTGAATAAGGTGTCTTAGTTTAAGATATTTTCTAGGTGCTGTGGAAATTGAAGTCTCCAAACTTTTAAGACTTGGTTGACTTTGAAATGGTACAACTCATGTATGGAGCAGAAAAGAAAAAACTAAAACAATCAAACAAACAAAAACCAATCACAGTTATTACATGGAAGCTTCAGGCCAAATCTAAAGTGTCTGTCCAAAAAATTTTATACACAGAAAGTTTCTAATGCATATCCATATTAAATTCATCATTATAAATTTGGTCCTCATATGTATATGTATTTTCCTGGATGGATCAATTGTGCTGCTGTTTGGGAGACAAAGGGCAAGTGTTAAAGCAAAGGAGAGTACTAATTACTTAATGTTAGCTATCTAACATTAATCCATGAATTATACTAAATTTTAGAGACAGCTGCCACTGTTTGCCCTCCAGAGACAACATGGTATGTTTAATGGCACATATCCACAAACCAGTCTTTCCTGAGTTTTCTTTGTCAGCCAGGATTCTGTAGAAACACTTTGAGACAGTTTCATAAGCAAATGAAAACTCCTTGTAGTTGTAAAATACCCATAAAGGTAGAAGTTTGCAAAATCAGTACTCAAGCTAGTTTTTAAAGCTTACATGCTCCCATAAATGCATTTAGTGATTTTTATGATACGTCAATATATATTATTACTATGTTTTCATTTTGCCGATCATTCAAGTTACACATATTTTAATTTCAGTTGATGATGTGAATATAAAACTGCCTCTGATGAGGGAATGGACTGGAGGGGTGCCATTCTGTGACACTGAAACTCTGACAGTCAGTATCAGACCTGGATTGTCTGTGGTGTGGGGGATGGTCTCCTGTTGTGAACGATGGTCGTTAGGGTCTTTTCACCTTGGGCTTCAGGTTTGCTAGCCTCTCATAGACAAGATGATGTTTCTGATTCAGAGTGACAGAGGCATGGGCGATCAGGTGAATAAGGTGTCTTAGTTTAAGATATTTTCTAGGTGCTGTGGAAATTGAAGTCTCCAAACTTTTAAGACTGGGTTGGCTTTGAAATGGTACAACTCATGTATGGAGCAGAAAAGAAAAAACTAAAACAATCAAACAAACAAAAACCAATCACAGTTATTACATGGAAGCTTCAGGCCAAATCTAAAGTGTCTGTCCAAAAAATTTTATACACAGAAAGTTTCTAATGCATATCCATATTAAATTCATCATTATATATTTGGTCCTCACCACTGAGATGAGAAAATATCCCTACTTCACACTTGTCTGTCCTATACATTAAAGGCTAAAAAGCCCCAAAAAATATCTTTAACAAAATATAAGAACAAGCTGCATAAATATGACAATAGATAATCAGAGAGGAACATTGGCATAGTGAGGGAAAGGCTACAGGAACTGCCAGGATGTACAGTGTCTTTTGTTTGTCATAGTTTTCAGTCACGTGACATGCATGGTGACCTGGAGGGCAAAACGATGGGCCAACATGGCGGCTCAAACTGTAGTCTCCGTAGGCACGCAGCTCAAGCCAGTACAATTTCCTTATGTTTCAAGCCACAGATATTTGAAGAAGGGCTGTGGCATATCATACAATCCACTATAACCCTGGTATAAATTTTTACGTCATAGAAAAGTGTCCAATATCACTGATGTAGCAATTGTTCTGTCGTGCGCACAGCAAAAACACAAGTCCAAACATGTTTTAAGGCCAAAGCGCCTTGAAGTATACCCATTGTTGAGCATCAAATGAAGACCAGAGCTGTTTTTCTGTACCCACATATGTGTTTGTGGAGAGCTAAATGGAATTTTAAAAAAGGCATGGACGTTGGGACAAAAAAATCCCTCACCTTACACTGCTGCCAGGATGAAAGCGTACAAAAGTATGGACAGTCATATGTATTTTCCTGGATGGATCAATTGTGCTGCTGTTTGGGAGACAAAGGGCAAGTGTTAAAGCAAAGGAGAGTACTAATTACTTAATGTTAGCTATCTAACATTAATCCATGAATTATACTAAATTTTAGAGACAGCTGCCACTGTTTGCCCTCCAGAGACAACATGGTATGTTTAATGGCACATATCCACAAACCAGTCTTTCCTGAGTTTTCTTTGTCAGCCAGGATTCTGTAGAAACACTTTGAGACAGTTTCATAAGCAAATGAAAACTCCTTGTAGTTGTAAAATACCCATAAAGGTAGAAGTTTGCAAAATCAGTACTCAAGCTAGTTTTTAAAGCTTACATGCTCCCATAAATGCATTTAGTGATTTTTATGATACGTCAATATATATTATTACTATGTTTTCATTTTGCCGATCATTCAAGTTACACATATTTTAATTTCAGTTGATGATGTGAATATAAAACTGCCTCTGATGAGGGAATGGACTGGAGGGGTGCCATTCTGTGACACTGAAACTCTGACAGTCAGTATCAGACCTGGATTGTCTGTGGTGTGGGGGATGGTCTCCTGTTGTGAACGATGGTCGTTAGGGTCTTTTCACCTTGGGCTTCAGGTTTGCTAGCCTCTCATAGACAAGATGATGTTTCTGATTCAGAGTGACAGAGGCATGGGCGATCAGGTGAATAAGGTGTCTTAGTTTAAGATATTTTCTAGGTGCTGTGGAAATTGAAGTCTCCAAACTTTTAAGACTTGGTTGACTTTGAAATGGTACAACTCATGTATGGAGCAGAAAAGAAAAAACTAAAACAATCAAACAAACAAAAACCAATCACAGTTATTACATGGAAGCTTCAGGCCAAATCTAAAGTGTCTGTCCAAAAAATTTTATACACAGAAAGTTTCTAATGCATATCCATATTAAATTCATCATTATAAATTTGGTCCTCACCACTGAGATGAGAAAATATATATATACTTAAACTTTAAAACACCATTGTTGTGAGGAATTGAAAATATGAAGAACATTACATTTGTTTAAACAAAGGTTTAAAACTAACATGCTGCATAAATATGACAATAGATAATCAGAGAGGAACATTGGCATAGTGAGGGAAAGGCTACAGGAACTGCCAGGATGTATAGTGTCTTTTGTTTGTCATAGTTTTCAGTCACGTGACATGCATGGTGACCTGGAGGGCAAAACGATGGGCCAACATGGCGGCTCAAACTGTAGTCTCCGTAGGCACGCAGCTCAAGCCAGTACAATTTCCTTATGTTTCAAGCCACAGATATTTGAAGAAGGGCTGTGGCATATCATACCATCCACTATAACCCTGGTATAAATTTTTACGTCATAGAAAAGTGTCCAATATCACTGATGTAGCAATTGTTCTGTCGTGCGCACAGCAAAAACACAAGTCCAAATATGTTTTAAGGCCAAAGCGCCTTGAAGTATACCCATTGTTGAGCATTAAATGAAGACCAGAGCTGTTTTTCTGTACCCACATATGTGTTTGTGGAGAGCTAAATGGAATTTTAAAAAAGGCATGGACGTTGGGACAAAAAAATCCCTCACCTTACACTGCTGCCAGGATGAAAGCGTACAAAAGTATGGACAGTCATATGTATTTTCCTGGATGGATCAATTGTGCTGCTGTTTGGGAGACAAAGGGCAAGTGTTAAAGCAAAGGAGAGTACTAATTACTTAATGTTAGCTATCTAACATTAATCCATGAATTATACTAAATTTTAGAGACAGCTGCCACTGTTTGCCCTCCAGAGACAACATGGTATGTTTAATGGCACATATCCACAAACTAGTCTTTCCTGAGTTTCCTTTGTCAGACAGGATTCTGTAGAAACACTTTGAGACAGTTTCATAAGCAAATGAAAACTCCTTGTAGTTGTAAAATACCCATAAAGGTAGAAGTTTGCAAAATCAGTACTCAAGCTAGTTTTTAAAGCTTACATGCTCCCATAAATGCATTTAGTGATTTTTATGATACGTCAATATATATTATTACTGTGTTTTCATTTTGCCGATCATTCAAGTTACACATATTTAATTTCAGTTGATGATGTGAATATAAAACTGTCTCTGATGAGTGAGTGGACTGGAGGGGTGCCATTCTGTGACACTGAAACTCTGACAGTCAGTATCAGACCTGGATTGTCTGTGGTGTGGGGGATGGTCTCCTGTTGTGAACGATGGTCGTTAGGGTCTTTTCACCTTGGGCTTCAGGTTTGTTAGCTAAAATATTATTTATTCTCAATTCTCAAGTCATCATGAAAGAGTGTGAATATTATCCCTAAGATCCTAACGACCATCGTTCACAACAGGAGACCATCCCCCACACCGCAGACAATCCAGGTCTGATACTGACTGTCAGATATTCAGTATCACAGACTGGCACCCCTCAGTCCATTCACTCATCAGAGGCAGTTTTATGTTCACATCATCAACTGAAATTAAACATGTGTAACTTCCTAAAAAGCAGTGTGTGAATGTTACTGGACGAGTAATGTGTAATCATAAATGTAAATATATAATAAAGAATCTACATGCATAAATGCACTGTAGCAGGGTATTGACTAGGGTTGACAATTTTAAGCACTTTCCTCAATTGATCACTGGTAATATTGATGATCAATTAATTGATTAATTACAAAAAAACTTTAGCAAATTTTGCTTGTAGCAAACAAGACCAAACATTTTCCATATTCCCATGGCAACACATATCATTTTCTCTGACAGCATAATGTAGCCTATCAAACCTGTAGACAGCTAGGTATTAAACACATATACTTAAATATCTGATAATTTGGAGCACGTTCTTAAAATTATCTCCGTTATATTTCAGATCTACATCCATGAGGGAGTGTGAATATCGCTCGATAGTAATCAACAGCGGACCTGTGTCATATTGTTCAAACAAAGATTATACATATATATATATATATATATATATATATATATATATATATATATCTACATACATACACACACACACACACATACACACAATGGTTAACTCCATCATGACAGACACTGAGCCTTTCAATGCTCATTACCATAACACAAGACAAGTTAAATTACACAGTGCCTGAATTTAGAAAATTGAGTTTGAGTTTCTTATGATGACAGACAGCAACAATATTTCCTTGTCCTTGGTAGTAGATACGCTAAGATATCAGAAATAACTGTTGTAAGTCAATGTCAATAGAGTGTAAAGATTCACTCATGCATCAGACTTTAATGTGTAAGATGTGAGTGCATCACATTGTACTGACATGCTGCAATAATATTTTTCCATCCTTAGTATTAGATACATTGTAAGATAAAAACTTTTAAGCAGTAATTTTTGTAAGTCAGTGTCATTTCGAGCGTAAGAGTTGACTTTTATCAAAATGAGAGACCTAAGTTTTCCAGGTTGATACTTGGTGTAGTGTCTGGTCTACTTGAATTTGCACAGTCATGCAGGCTTGGGTGACATTTCCTGCAAATCTTAAATCTTGAATCATTCATTTTAACTTCAATATTGTTCACAGGAGCCAGACACTTTATTCACACCCATGAAGGAGTGTGTATGTCGCTGCATCATATTCAAGCGGGGACCTGTGTGGTATTATACCAGCAAAAAGGGGACTTGAGTCAATATATAAAATCTATCTTTTTTGTTATAGAGTCAAACTTCAAAACAAGACTCCATACATGAAGTCTTCTTTAAAGGTCTTGTTTGATTCTGAGAGAGGATTAAGGTTAACTCCATCGAGACACTGAATATTTCAGCACCCTATGAGGTCTTTTTTATGATGGATCTAAGAGAGGCATTAGCAGTTAGTGTAAATATCACATTTTTGACTACAATATGGTATCTGTGATTCATATCCAAATAGATTGGTTTTTTCTCTTCAAGACAGATTCATGCAATGTGAAATTTCTACATAATGTGTATTTTCCAGAAATTTTAATTTATACACAATTCATACAAATACAAAACAAAGTGTATTCCTATAAATACAGCTTTTTTTAAATTCTTCCTTCCTTCAGATTTTTAAGTACTCATTCTGTTATCCTATAGGTTTGGGTTAAGCACAAAGTCACTTTCAAAAAGTTACTTAATTGACATCCAGTGCTTGTGAAAAGTAGGAAGAGGAAGGTTTTCCTTTTTGACTAACAAGTTTTTTAGGTCCACTCTGATGTCCACTTAAAGTCTGATAAAAGTTATACTAGTTGTTTTCTTTATTCTGTTTATTATTCTGCTGCTCTCTGGATGGCCCTTAGTCTAAATCTTGAAATTAGCTAGTAAAGGATATTCACCAAAGTTGGGCCTTCACGATTTGTTACAAAAATAAAACACATCATATAATGTAGAGATTTTTATATCTTTCTCATAAGTATTGCTAATTTGACTAATTTCTTTAATTCATCCATGCTGGAGTGTGATTATCGCTCTATGCTATCCAAGAGTGGACTTGTGTCATTCTTTGCCAGCAAACAGTGGACTTGTGTTGTTTCATAAAGTATAATCCTATGTGTGTCGAGTGAGCACAAAATTGCATTACATTCTTTTTTAGTTTCTAGTTTTCTACCACTGAATAGTTTGTAATTATTGAAAATAATGTAAAGTGGTGTACAAGTGTATTGAAAATATTATTGACATTGAGTAGTTGGTAAACAAATTCAAAGTTGGGCCTTCATGATTTGTCACAAAAACAAAACATATCATGGTTCAAGAGGCTATAATGTAGAGATTTTTATATTTTTCTCATAAGCATTGCTAATTTGACTAATTTCTTTAATTCATCCATGCTGGAGTGTGATTATCGCTCTATGCTATCCAAGAGGGAACTTGTGTCATTCTTTGCCAGCAAACAGTGGACTTGTGTTGTTTCATAAAGTATAATCCTATGTGTGTAGAGTGAGCACAAAATTACATTACATTCTTTTTTAGTTTTTAGTTTTCTACCACTGAATATTTTGTAATTATTGAAAGTAATGTAAAGTGGTGTACAAGTGTATTGAAAAAATTATTGACATTGAGTAGTTGGTAAACAAATTCACCAAAGTTGGGACTTCATGATTTGTTACAAAAATAAAACACATCATACAATGTAGAGATTTTTATATCTTTCTTATAAGTATTGCTAATTTGACTAATTTCTTTAATTCATCCATGCTGGAGTGTGATTATCACTCTATGCTATCCAAGAGGGAACTTGTGTCATTCTTTGCCAGCGAACAGTGGACTTGTGTTGTTTCATAAAGTATAATCCTATGTGTGTAGAGTGAGCACAAAATTACATTACATTCTTTTTTAGTTTTTAGTTTTCTACCACTGAATAGTTAGTAATTATTGAAAGTAATGTAAAGTGGTGTACAAGTGTATTGAAAAAATTATTGACATTGAGTAGTTGGTAAACAAATTCACCAAAGTTGGGCCTTCATGATTTGTTACAAAAATAAAACATATCATGGTTCAAGAGGCTATAATGTAGAGATTTTTATATCTTTCTCATAAGTATTGCTAATTTGACTAATTTCTTTAATTCATCCATGCTGGAGTGTGATTATCGCTCTATGCTATCCAAGAGGGGACTTGTGTCATTCTGTGCCAGCGAACAGTGGACTTGTGTTGTTTCATAAAGTATAATCCTATGTGTGTAGAGTGAGCACAAAATTACATTACATTCTTTTTTAGTTTTTAGTTTTCTACCACTGAATATTTTGTAATTATTGAAAGTAATGTAAAGTGGTGTACAAGTGTATTGAAAAAATTATTGACATTGAGTAGTTGGTAAACAAATTCACCAAAGTTGGGACTTCATGATTTGTTACAAAAATAAAACACATCATACAATGTAGAGATTTTTATATCTTTCTTATAAGTATTGCTAATTTGACTAATTTCTTTAATTCATCCATGCTGGAGTGTGATTATCACTCTATGCTATCCAAGAGTGGACTTGTGTCATTCTGTGCCAGCAAACAGTGGACTTGTGTTGTTTCATAGTGTATAATCCTATGTGTGTAGAGTGAGCACAAAATTACATTACATTCTTTTTTAGTTTTTAGTTTTCTACCACTGAATAGTTAGTAATTATTGAAAATAATGTAAAGTGGTGTACAAGTGTATTGAAAATATTATTGACATTGAGTAGCTGGTAAATAAATTCACCAAAGTTGGGCCTTCATGATTTGTTACAAAAATAAAACATATCATATAATGTAGAGATTTTTATATCTTTCTTAAAAGTATGGCTAATTTGACTAATTTTGACTAATTCAGCACCCTATGAGGTCTTTTTTATGATGGATCTCAGAGAGGCATTAGCAGTTAGTGTAAATATCACATTTTTGACTACAATATGGTATCTGTGATTCATATCCAAATAGATTGTTTTTTCTCTTCAAGATAGATTCATGCAATACAAAATTTCTACATAATGTGTATTTTCCAGAAAATTCACTGCATACACATTTAAAAAAGAATAAAAATAAAATAAAAATAGAATTTCATCCAACCTCATGAATGAGTCTAAAATGAATGCGTTGAAGATGCCTGAACAGCCACAGTAAAGTACAGTAGATGCATGCTTCAAAACCTGTCTTAGATTGACAAATGTTTTTTCTCCACTTACATTATTAAAAGGATATACAAATAAGATATAAACCAACCATCTCTGTAATGCATACATCAGCATCACACACAGGTCATAAAAATGACCAGCAACACAGAAGAATATGAATTCCCCCAAGAAACGTTTAGAAATTGAAATTAAAAAATGTCTTCATGATTGTTTTAATATGTGTATCACAGAGAAATGTGTAAATATTGATATCATTAAAGTTAAATCTGTTTTTGAAAGAAACAAAGAAAGTCTTTGCAGTAAACAAACACTGTGAAAGACTGAGTACAGACAGTTACAGTGAAGCATATGGAGGTCCCCTCTTTGATAGGTAGACATCGTTCAAGGTTCCAAGTCCCCTCTTGGCAATTTCTTTAAAAAAATTTAAAAAGCACATTTGCAGTAATATTATGGTAAAAGAGCTTAAAAGTTAATGTTCTATTCTATTTTTGTATTTTTAAAATGCCCAGAAACTGAAGTCCACTGTTGGCTAATGTAACCCGATAGTGCACTGTTGGTCAGGTATGCTTGTATGTGTGTGTGTGTGTGTGTGTGTGTGTGTGTGTGTCTGTGATGCTGTTTGAAGGAGAGGGAACCTGAGGAATCGAGGAAGGTGATGAGCTGCCGTCTGAGTTAAAGCCAGCTTTGGGATGCGTAGGCTACACTATCTGTTTGGCCGCCAGAGCACAGGGCTGTGCTTGTGGTGTGATAACACGGGACCCACGCATAAAACAGGCTTAGTCTCCTAGAAAAAGTTCTTTAATCAGCCTGATGCGCTTAGTGAGCAAAGACTGTGGGAATTGAAGTGAAGAAACTCAGGTCAGATAATGAGACTTACATCTGTAACATAGAGAATGTGATTTCCTTGAACCCAGCAGAGGAAGAAGAAAAGCTCATTATCCTTATCACTTGTCAGGGAGGCGAGATATCGATATTATGCATATTTTGTGAGGCTCTTCTCGGAAATTAGCTAAATCCTCCCTTTTTTTCCCCAGTTTGCATTTTATGTGTCCATTTTCATATTTCACGCTTTCAAATGCATGAGGCCACTGTTTCAATTTGTCATCTGACTTTATCAATGTACTTTATTTTTGCGCCCTTTTCATTCATTTCTGAGAAAGCTGACAGTTAATTGAACAGATGGATGATAATCACGTCTGTCGCAAACTCTCCCCGGAGACGGTCCTCTCCCTCTGGTAGGGAACAGCCCAGTTTTTTATGTCCTCCAAAGCCACAGACAAAATAAAATGTGATGGGTGTAGGGGGAGATAGGAAAACATTTGCTCAAGCCACAGAGCAACAGACATTGCAACATTCTGTAATTACGGCTGGCATTGATTAGACTAATCATTGCAACAGTCAAGTGCAATTTTCACATTTTTTACTGAAACCTTTTCATATCTTAAGAGCGACTTTTTTCCCATGAATTGAGCTCAGTTGCAAATATTTCTGTATATTTTGTATTTTATTCATGTAACCAAAGAGGAGAGCTGCCACAGTCTGGATTTTTCTTAATGCATGAGAGGCTACAGATTCCTGAAAGAGAAATTGTTTATCCACAGAGGTCACTGTGTTGTTCCAGCGACAGAACAGCATGCCTGGAGCTGTTGCAGTGTCTTGCTCAAGGGCACTTCAGTAACTTGCATGCTTGCTGTCGCTTGAGCCTATTTTGAGGATAGTCTCCAACTTGCTACTACGCCAGCCTGCAGAGAGGCAATGTCACGGTCACTGGAGTCACATCATCAGTGTCTGCTGTGAACAAAATGCAAATAAATCTTATGTGGATGCAATCAGGAAATGGAACTCCTGTCACCAGCTAAACAACAGCTCTGAAAACAACCCTAACCCTAACCCTTAAAGAAAAAACACATTTATAATTGGTGTCTCACCTCTTTGTGATGAAAGCCCCTTTCTGTTAAAGAAACCAAATCCTTAGATTTTTATTCCACCTTTTCTTTAAATGAAGTAGCTCTGTTCGAGACAATTAATTCATTCCACTGCACCAAAGTGTGGCTGTCGCTTTGATTTCGGAGGATTCCATCCAGACAGGTTCAGAAGTGCAGCTGTAGGCTGTACCACATTTGACTTCTAAATGAATGCAGTACATCCCACAATGTGACACTGTGATCACAGTGTTGATCCAACAGTGCATGCACCCCAACAGACACTGCAGAGCTTAAAAGAAAGACCCTGTGTAAGACCTGATTTGTGAAACTGACAAAATTTGCTGCATTTCCTTAAAAGTTTTAGAAATGATTATCACTGTGCCTGTAATGTTCCAGCTCTGGAACTAAATCAAATAATCTCCAACACACTGGTCTGAGAGAGTCAAAGCAGCCATAGTGTGAAATGCCATTTTTCATCTGCTCCTGCTTTTATTAACTCATGAAAGATGTTATAATGAAACCCTCAAAGAGAGGTAGAAAACAAAGTGCTTAGTGTCTGCTTTAGCCGGAGTTTTGTTTGCCAGTAAAAACAGTTCCTTTCCCCAGTCAACACCTAAGGCTCCACACAATGCAAATGCAGCTTAAAATCAATGATGCATGTGTAATGAATTTTCTACATTTGAAATGACTGACTGAGCAATGAGCACTATGTGCATCTGGTGTGAGCAAGGCAGTGCATTTAAGTCCATTTGCGGCACACAGGTCGTTCATTTTATTTATGCAGGAAAAAAGAATAATAAAAGAAATACAGACGAGGCAGAATTACAAGGGAGGTGGAATGGAATTTTTTTTTTTGTTGAAATAGCTACAGTGGAATCGCCATGAGACAGCAAAAGACTACTTAGATCCCACCGTTGGATTCCCTATTAGCATTATATAAGAGATGTCAAGGCTGGCATAGCTAACACTCCCCATGATGCTACGAGCTACTCATGCATGTTTTACATCCTGTTATGGTGCTGTGAGATTGGGCTATAGAACCTCTGGAGGCTGAGAAGTGGCGCCTCGTGTAGAGGTCAATGCCTTTGCTCTACTTTTTAATAAATCGTACAATGCATACAATAACGCACTCTCGAGCGTGTGTGTGTCGGTGGATGCAAATGTAGCTTCAGTGGGTTTTACATTAAATACTTGGCAAGAGATGAAAAAATACACACCACTCAGTATAACACAGCAGCTTCACTGTTACTCTCAGAAATACTGAGCCTCTGTTTTGCTTTGAATAAAAGAAAGTAGGGATGAGGCAGTAGTTTTTCCCCTACATCCATAATAAAGGCTCCTTTCCTCATGTACACTCCACGCAGTGTGCCAGCTGCAGTCAAGTCTCCTGTACTGACATTAAAGAAATCTGAAAGAGAAAGATTACGATTACTGGGCTACAGCATATCAGGCAGCAAATATATCATTTGTCACTGGGAATATAAGGCTGTCATTGTACACTGTGTGTATACTGTTTGTGTGGTTGTATGCGCGGCTCGGTGGGTCTGTCTGTGCAAATGCATCTCCCTTCAACTGTTCCCCAAGTGGGCCGCTGCACTGAAGAGAGAAGTGTCCTCATTTAACTTGTCTGGTTAAACAGGGGTCACAAAGCACACCGATATTAAATGTCTAATGAGGTGACGATTCACAGAGTTTGATCCTTTATTTAGGAAATTAATTAGGTTGGTTGTTTTGTCACTGGCACAGCTGGCGGAAAAACACATTTCTTATTGCAACCTTAAGAGCCCGTATTATATTTTTAACACATCGACATCAACATTTTGCTGCCACTGTGATCCCTATTTCTATTTGTTGTGAATGAAATGATACAGACACAATGTAGCTTGTTATCTGGAGTCGTTCTGAACTAAAAGTAGGCTGTGTGTCAGACTTTGTGTGTATACAAGCAATGTCAGAACTGCCTTAACTAATGCGTCTCAGGATCCTCCGAGATACTGATCCCTGGTGTGTGCTCACTGTATTATCTCCAGCCAGAGTGGTCAGGGAGGATTTTGCTCTTTGTCTGAACTTTGAACCATTTTCTGATCAGCACTATGCTATTTTGGTGCAGTGTAGGGTACATAGTATTTCAGTGCTAAAGAAAAGCTGGTGCAACTGTGTTATTAAATATTAAATGCAGCAGAGTTTTTTTGTTAATTGTGTAAGACTGAAAATAATCCAAATTAAAAATGACTCACAGATGCACTTAATCTGGTTTTAGGCAGTGCAGCTTCTTTAAATTGATATACATAATTCACTGGACAACTCAAAGTCGGCATATGATTTGATTTCTGTCACTTTCGGGTCAACAAGTTGTCAGTTCAGCTGGAGATATGATGGACAACTTATTACGGTTTATTACAAAGTGCAGCGTGAACAGCGTTGTTTGTGTTCAAAGCACTGTAATTAAAAATTCCATTTCTGCATTTTAAATGACCTGAATGAGGAATTTGTTATTCCACTATGAGCGTGATCTACTCCATTTTTGGCAACAGATTACATCTGAATTAATCAGGTTATTGTGATTCTGAAACATGTAATCCTTCACCCCCAACCCTGCATGTTTGAGTTTGAATATCAATGCGTTTGCATCTGTTGCTGCTGAACATCTTAATACATGAAAGTGAAGTGCCACATCTTCCTTAAGAAACTGGATGTTTTGAAATTGAAGACTTTTACATCCTGCAATAAAAGAAATATCTCTTTTGTTGGCATCGGCTCGGGGTGAGGAAAAGGATAGCGCTTAATGTCATGTGTGTGTCCACTGCTCCTCCCCCATTGAGAGCTAAGTAATTTTATGCTCTAATTCCTTCCTTTAAATTAGGCAGGAGGCATAAAATATGAAAAAGGCAGAGATATTTTGAGAGGTCATGTGATTTGTGGCATAAATGCTTAACAACCACTTGAAATGAAACATTTTATTATGTCATGTCTGCAAATAATGTTCGGCTGTAACTTGATTAAATACGCGAGTAGTCTCTAATGTGTTCTTGATCCTTTATTTACCCGTGAAATAAGATGTGATGCAGCCATAGGATAATCTGCCAACTGGTTTTGCATTAATCTGGGTGTAATGTAATATGCAAGCCCCTGCTGCGACCGTTTCTGGTGAAACCTAATCAAACAAAACACACACAAAATATCAAGGCTTCATTTTCTTATGCATGACGGCTCGAATGACAAATTCCAGAGCCACCTTTGCTGAAGAACGGCTCCAAATATGGATAAAGTGTTGCTGTTTAAATTTGACACTGTTAAATTATACAGCTGTTATAAGACTATAGAGCCATACTCCAAATGATATTAAATTATAACTGCTCGTTATTTTTCTGTCAGGTGATATGAGGAACCCATCATTGACCTTATTCTGCATTTATAGTTCATGGTCTTTTGATCTGAAAGTATGATATCAGACATCTTCTCTCTTTGTTGTGTCTCTCATTTGTTGCTGTTTTGACTTCATTTACTTTGATTTAAGTTTGGGATTTCTCACACCTTCATTCTGCATTTAAAGCAGTGAGCTGTTTGGAATAAATTAATCGCTGTCAAATCTACAGCGTCTCCCTCTTACCTACCGACATTTATGAGGTGTTATTTCTCCCATGTATTAGTAAATTGCATGCATGCAATTCATTTCCCCCAAGGCACCTTGTCGTTTTTCTCATCTGAACGAAGTGACTGGGGCAGTGAGCTATATGGGAGATATATTAGTGTCCAGGAGCACAACACCGAGAGGGTAGGGCCTGTCTCGGTGATTTATTCCAAATCCAAAAGCCCCGCAGGAGCGTGTTGTCAATCCCATTGGCATCACCTTAGGGTCACATCAAAGCACTGAGTTGGAAAAAACAGAGACAGTTGTTTACAAATTCTGCCGCCTGTTTTGTTCTTTGTCGGAGATGGGAATTAAAAAGTAAATTGGGGCTGCTGTTGTGGTATTAAATATGAAGAGGAGGTGACGTGTCTGTGAAATTTGACTGGCATTTTCCCGGCCCAAACAACAAGCTGCTTTGCTTTGGTATCAATCAATTATGTTGGACTTGTCTGTTGTTTTAAAAGGCATTTTGGAGACTCTTATGCAGGCTTTACAGTGATTTACTGAGGTGTATTTTTACACAAGTAATACATGCGTGCTAATTTAAGCAGGATACTGGCTGTGATTTGAGGGTGAGCAATTTTCTAGGTGCCACTAAGAGACACACATATCATCAACTAACAATACAAAGACAGGATATTCAGTTCATAGCTAGAGTCACAGTATCCTCCTGAATCACACTGCTTGCACATTTGAGTCATCGCTTTTCTGCTACGACGCTATCCAAAGGTCACTAAGCTTATTTATCATCACAAACAAAATGTAACTGTCTTGCTTTTGTTTTCACTCAGATTGCAGCAGAGTTTATTTGTATGTTCTTACAAGTGAACTCTTTCCGCAAAGAGTCCGACCTTGAGGCAAAAAGACAAAATCCTAAACACACAAAATGCTTTAACACAAAGTGCAGAACTTTAAATCATTTAAATCAGTGGTTCCCAACCTTTTTTTGTCTGAGTACTCTCACAGCCCTGTCAGACGAGCTCAAGTTCCCCTTCATCTGGAACAATTATGTCCTTATGAGCTGGCAGTAAAGTAGATGTTATTTAACACTAGTTACATAAAAGTGGATATTGTTGTAATATTATCTTCATATGACTGAACATGTTTAGGTTGCTTTAATAAAGTTTGCTTTGTAGTGAAACTGGATGTTTAAACCCTTTATGTAATTGCTTTAAGTTAACTATTTTAAACAATTTATTCAGTGTTTTAAACTAGTGATTTCAAACCATTTGTTTTCATCTCATTATTTTAACTGTTTATCCATTGTTTTGAGTTGACTCTTTATCAGTTCCTTTTTTCCCTTTTTTTTCACATAACTGCTTATCCTGTTAGGGGTCGCTGAAGCGTATCCCATCTGACATTGGGCGAGAGGCATGTTACACCCTGGACAGACTGTCGCCACACTATCACAGGGCTGACACATAGAGGCAGACAACCATTCACACTCACATTCACACCTATGGCCAATTTAGAGTCACCAATTAACCTGCATGTCTTTGGACTGTTGGAGGAAGCCCAGAGAAAACCAACGCTGACACAGGGAGAACGTGTAAACTCCGCACAGAGGTGCTCCCCCACCCCAGGTTCGAACCAAAAACCCTCAAGCTGTGAGGCAGTAATGCTAAGCACTGCATCACTGTACCTTTTTTTTTTTTTAATTAAAAATGCTTAACCATTGTTTTGAATCAACATGGCAGCGCAACCAATGCTTACGGCAGCCTCTGCGTACACTGCAGGTGGGAACGATGGCTGCAATTGCTTGGGAGGGCTCTAACGACAGCGTTGTAGGTGGGAGACAAGTGGTGTCTGAGGCCCCTCCAGGTTCCCACCTGTAGTCAGGTGACCCCAATGACCCTCCTAAGAGGGCTGGGAGGGGTAACGACCGCCCATGAAGGCCAACGACTCACATTAACACCTAACGAGTCTATTGGTTTCGGGTCATATGACCACTTGTTTTTTGCCACCACCCTCCTGGTGGATAAATATCTGGTACTCCCCACCAGACTCTTTTAGAACTGAAGAAGCTTCTTGGATGAGAGGCGAAACGTCTTCTACTCACACGAGGTTAGTCCAGTTGCCAGATTTTATGCCAGTGTATCTATTGTTTTAAGCTAACTATTTCAAACAGTACATATTGTAACGGACTGGGTGACATGTGGTGTTAACTGTTATGTTATGTAATGCTGTCACTGTAAGACATGTTATGTTCATCTAGTTAAAAGGTCTGTGATTGAAGTTACTGAGTTTTCCATGATGTCAGTGAACGTGTCATTGCCAGTGAAGCTGTGTGTGTTTAGAGGCTGTGAAGCCTGTATGTCTATTGTTTTAATCTAACTATTTCAAACAGTAACATTATCTGTTGTTTTAAGCTAACTATTTCGGTGACACACTATTACTGTAACGGTTTATCTGTTACTGTAAGCTAACTATTTTAAACTGTTTGTCTATTTAACAACAACATTTCAGTTTCTTCTTTTTTTCATGACCTATTTGTTTTTAGAGCAAATTAGTTGAGCTCTCAATAACCCATCCAAATGCAGCAGTAACACGCTCCAAGTTCACCAGTTCAAATAATTAAATCAATGACACAACATATAGGCCTATTTTTCACAACAAGCTATTATTCAGGCTGGCGTCATAAACTATTCGTATGTTTTCCTGCGTTAACAGTAATGCACCCACAGTTTTGCATATCCCACATAGTCATGAGACAGTAATTTGTGCATAACCCATGTATTTTGGAAGGCTGCGATCATGCTACCAATGCGCTGACCCCCAGGATTTCCCCATGACACGCATGTTCGTAACTGTGGAAACTTTGAATGAACTTTGAGTAATTTTAAGATACGTCCCCACCGTATTTATTTTTCTAAACCTAACCACAGTAACTTTACTTGTATAAAACTAACCTAAACCTAACTAACTTTACATTAATTACGTAGACTAACTTTACGTTAAGGATGTAATTTCATTCATGGGTTGCTAATTTGTAGGATATCATATGAACTGTATTATGAAGATAAGTTGCATCATTACAAACATCATTTTTCAAGGTAGGAGCACTGCAGAACTAGCGCTAACCCTTAAACCACTTCACAGAAGGTTGTGGGGTTGGGTTTTTTTTGATTATCATTACTATATTTAGTTTTGAATTCTTTTGATGTTTGTTGCAAAATAAAGTAATGTATTGGAATTATATGATTGGTATAGAAATGCTTTTTTCTAATTCACCAAATCATTGAGGTAAAAAAAAAGAAAGAATACAACACCCTCAGGATTTAGAGGTTAGTGTCTATTTCAAGAGTGCATAGTATAAAATCTCACAGTATCTTCCACTTGTGATTGAATCTATTAATTTCCTACTTGCTGAAGTTGTTGATGTATTCTGTCTTGGTGTGATGGAAGTACGGACATTACCCTTCCATTCGCTCCCATTTTGTAGTCCCAGTGGGAAGCATTCATCCCAGTAAGGTTTATTCATGAGGACAGGCAAGTGCTCTGTGCATTATAAATAGAACAGAGCTCTCAGCCGGGCTCAGGATCTGACTGCATCATGCCAGTCGCTACAGGTTTAAGCTCTAAAATGCAGCAATATGCTGAACAAAGAAACATAGCTTCATAAAAATGATAGGATGAGTTTTGTTTACTTTTAGTCTCAATCACAGGGGTATGACATTTGATTTGACAATTCGCTCGTTATCCCTGCATTCCCACAGTCGAGTCAATATTAGACAACAAGCCGTGAGATTCACAACCCTGAAATAGTGTTTGCTTTGCTCACTGTTAAAGGCAGATTTATTGACTGGAGTTTATGTTTGAACTACCTTGATTGGCAATATTTTCTAGTGTTGCTCACAATGATGAGATGGAGAACATTAAAAAATGAAATGGTCCTGGATGCTGTTGGCAGTGCAGCAGGCACCACTACAACATCACAGCCCTGAGTATAAGTGACTGCCTTTGATGCACGTTATCTGCGTCCCTCTAATTTTCCTCTTCTGCTTAGAAAAAATAAAATAAAAATTCAACTCCAATCTGAAGCAAAGCACAGGGCCATTCATAAGAGCACCTTTGATTATTGAAATTCCACCCTGTTTCACTTTAAATGGCAAAAGCTGGTTTTAATCATGAGGCATATCTTATTCAAAACGGTCGTGTCGCCAGAAGCCTCCTTCTCTATCAGGCCTCTGAAAGACTTCTTTGTGCGGCGTTCTGCGATTTAAATTTTGATACAGAGTCAAACTGATTGCACCATGAGAAACCAAAGGTGATTATCCTGATGGACTAGATAGCAAAATGTAGCCTATTATGTGTGGTGAGAAAAGGTTGATTAAAATGAGTTTCCAGTTGATTCTTCTTCCCTCTTTCTAACCTCCCTTTGCCTGACCGCATATTGCCCTGAGGCCCTCTTAGACTTGTGGGAGTAGCAGACACACTTCATATTTCTACATCATTCACTAAACAGCACAATGATTGAAGTACGTACAACCCGATCAATCATATAAATTCTTCACAGTACCTTTTGGGACGTTCTTGAAGATAATGTTTATTGATTTACAGATTCACTTCAACTGGAAATGGCACTAACATTGTGAAATGTCAACGGAAATTTGTAATCATTTTTGGCAATTTATTCCTACTTAAAATGCAGAAGTAGTGCTTTCTCTAGGACTGAATGGCATACAACGCTTTCATATTACAAAAATAAAATGCTTCACTAGGCTGAGAGAGGAAAAGCTCGTAATCCTATAAAAACAATGGACCTGTATTGTTAAGAGTGCTTGCACATACCCATGTTTGATAGAGATGCTTGAGCATTTGAAGCCTTGTTTTATAAAGCACACATGTCCCTGCGTGTGTGTGCATGACTTGTATGCATACTGTAAACAAGCAAATCCTGGTTGTTCCTTCAGTGCATCTCATACTCTGGCATGAATTGTATTCCTTGCAGGTTGTTGAAGATAGAATCTCATCTATTTTTATTGTGCGTTTGTGCTTATGAGACAACCTTTACTCTTCTGTGATGGATTTTTTTTTTGTCTCAGAGATATTGAATCATAGCTCAGTGAATCACCTAAAACACAAAACTGATTTTCTTACATACTTTGGAGCGCTAGCTTTGTTGCTGCGGTATCCTTTAATTTAGTCTGACATCTGCTGAATGTGAACAAAACAAATTAATTCATAACCTGCTTCCTGTTTAAAGCTTTCAAAAATGCAGATATAATGTTTATGCACATCATAATATTAGCTATGTTGGTCCAAAAACACGTTTTATTCCATTTTACCCCTCAGAAATGGGTTGTATTTTTTTTGCCTGAGATAAATAACAGCCAAAATATATTAGTGAGATTTTATATTGTGAGTAATACGGAGGAAGTGCTGCCCCTAGCAATGTCAGAGTAAGTTACAGTCATCCAGAAATAGGTACTGAGGATAGGAGGTGAACATGTCATCCTGACTTAGGTCAAGCCAACAGGAGCTTTGCAGAGAGAACAAAAGCAGCCTAACTGTTTCCCTCAGCCACAGAAAATCTTTGTTTCTTGCAGCCGGCCACAATTGCAGCTCATGTGCACTCCGATCAGATCACGGTTTCAAATATGTTATCTCCCGCGACCACAATGAAGCTTCAGTGGACATCGATATTTCTTTAATGAGCAAAAAGGGTGATATATTCAAACATTTAACAATGACTTTTCCTTATAGACACATAAGATCTCAGAAATTTAAACTAAATGATGCCCTCAGTGTTTACCAAACTCATATTGTTATAGATGCTGTGCAATGGCATCATAAATCTCCAGGCAGCCACGACTGTCAACATTGTAGAGGACTGCTGAAAAACTGTCCAAACAGCCAGATCAGGAAAAATAAAAGTCCCTGAAAAAGAGTGCTGTCATGTAGAATTTCTTTCTATCAACTGGTGAAAGATGAAAGACAGCCAGTGCTGTGAGTAGGCAAAGAGAGATGGTGTTTAAATTGAATCAGCATGTGCGACACAGTATCATTTTTCATCTTTCCAGAAAGCCACTTTGTAGGTTTTTGGATATTTGAAAAGTAAAAATGTACTTTTGTGGTATTTTATGTCCTCCGGTGGCCGAAATGTTGTGTAGTCCCTTAAAGCTCAGTATGTGATATTTTTTTTGTCATTATTGACCATAAAATACAAAGTAATTTGATGGCATCCTAATGTTTACACATAATACTTACTCTTGGTTCCAATAGCATGTAGCTAAAAGGGACAGATTCTGCATGCTGTTGGCAATATTATTTATTACTCATTTAAAGCAACACTTACCTAGGACAGGTAACGTTATGTTTAGTTTGCTTCTAATATAACATATAACGCTATATGACAACACATCATCCAGTTGCTAATGGCTAAAGTTAGCCTACTGTAGCATAGCCTCTGAATCATTAACATTATCTTCCTTGTGCGTTTCCACTTAGTAACGTTAACACTACTATCTAACGTTAGCACTGTAACCTTATTCTAAAACTCATCAGTCATCACTGACTCCAGTTGAGTTTTAAAACTCCGGGGTTGCATTTCACTGTCTTAGGTGTAACGTTACACCTGCTCTCCTCTTCTGTGTATCTAACTTTACCTTGCCAACGCCTACGTCTATCATAGACGTCATGAGGAAGTAATGGAGGAGGGAGGAGTAGGCCTTTGGAGGGAGGTGGAGTTGCAGGAGGAGGAGGATGGGACTTTCGAGGGAGGTGGATGTTCAAATTTTTTCTAAGTGCAGTGTGAAATGCAAAAAAGGTAAGAGTAGCTTTAATTGTTATTTTACTTTGCTCACTTTTGGTTTTAGGGCAAGGGCTAGGCCATCTTTTACCAGCTAGGAAATGCAAGGTTCTGCGCTGAATGCTACTCTTGTGCCTATCCTGTGCCAACTTTCAAGGACGTGGAAGCAGGTTGCATCTAAAGTTGGTAAGTAACCATTCTTACCAGAAATCTGATCTTCTTCTGTTTTTTTTTAAGTTTGTATCATAACCAAAATTATGTAAAGCTCTGAGTAGCCCTGCACTACAATGGTTAACGTCTTCTCTATATTTATCACGGAAAGATATTACGGGAGAAAGGTAAGATATCGACCAGCTGTGATTGGTTTTTCCTCATCACATGACATGCAGTGTGCATTGCTGCGTTCCAAAGGTTAAACTTTTGGTGTTTTAATTTAGGATTGTTCAAATCAAATACAAAAACTTGCAAAAGTATAAATACATATTTATTTACAAACTGGCTGACAAGCTATTTAGCATAATACAGCTAGCCATAGAAGCTACCTGTATGTTAATACTAGCATTATAAAGCTTGCCGTGTAAGCTACAACGCCAAAGCTGTCATAGAGCTGACATTTCAATGCAACTACAAGCGGGGGACTATAAATAAAGTGTTATTTATTTTTTTTAGCCATGGGCCCTTAAAGGGATAGTGCACCCAAAAATGAAAATTCAGCCATTATCTACTCACCCATATGCCAATGGAGGCCCTGGTGAAGTTTTAGACATCCCTTGCGGAGATCGGCGGTAGCAGCGGCTAGCAGACCTAATGGCTGTCGGCGACCCAGACTAACATCCAAGAACAGAAAATTGAATCCACAAAGTATCTCCATACTGCTCATCCGTAGTGATCCAAGTGTGCTGCAGCCGCGACATAAAAAGTTGTTTCGAAAAACGTCATATGATCTCTGTTTTTAGCCTCACTGTAGCCTGTAGCGCTGACTGCTTCTCTGTGCTCCGCGTTCACGTGTGCGCACTACGGATGAGCAGTATGGAGATACTTTGTGGATTCAATTTTGTGTTCTTAGATGTTAGTCTGGGGCGCCGTCTGCCATTAGGTGTGCTAGCCGCTGCTACCGCCGATCTCCGCAAGGGATGTGAGGACTCGAAAACTTCACCAGGGCCTCCATCGGCATATGGGTGAGTAGATAATGGCTGAATTTTTATTTTTGGGTGCACTATCCCTTTAATGCTGATCTTTCTCTTTCACCTTTTCACAGAGAGACACACATGGAAAAATAACATAAATAACATGATTTGCACTATATTCTTGCCAGAGGCACAGCTTACATGTTCATTTTATTTCCAAAAGGCCTCGCCAGCTTACTTGACCATCAAATGTGAATGTTCATCACATAGGCAAATATCAACCATGAAATATGTCCCTTTCATGCTGACACACCCCAGCTGTTTCTGAAAACAATCAACAATTGACATTTTAATAGATTCAAAAATCAGAAAATCTCAGAATCATCATTTTTCCTTTCCAGGACAGCAAGGAAAAAATTCTGTCCGGTCCCAGAGTGTTGGCAGCTCTAATTATCTGGTGTGAAAACCCAATGTGTTAAGACTGAGATAGTGATGTTAGCAGACAATATGGTTTGCAAGCAAACAAGCTGACCAAAAAATCAATCAAATTCATTAGGGGCAAAACAGTTTCCCATGTCTAATAAATTTAGTTGAGACAACAAAGTTGTCGTTTTGTTTAGAAACACAATCAGCTGTTAAAAACCACTGAAGCTGAGAGCTAAGGACCTCCAATATGGATGCCAGGGGTGTGTAAATCACCTGACAAACCTCTGCTGCAAAAGAAAGAAATGCCAACACTACTTATTCTCTCTGTATACTGTTGTCGAATATAATCTTCTAGCTGTAAGTTATTCAGCAAGAGAATAACAGCCACATGATAACACAACCAGATCCCCCACCTCCCCTCTCTGTCTCTGACAGCACAGATGCACAGAAAGGCTTGGACTGGTCATAGAGTGTCACTCACAATCAGTCTCTGAGTGCCAAAGTGCATTCATCCAGAAAATGCCAGATTCCACTATAATCATATTTTCTTACTCTATCTCCATCTCTTCATACCTTGGCTATCTCAATTCAAATTGAAAATCTTGACCTTCAGGATGACAGTTATCACTGCTCAGAGATTTGTGTGTACTGTGAGTTTGTGAAGTACAAATCTTGGAACACAGCGGGGTTTACCGAAGCTTGTAACTGTGTTCAACATTATTCAGATAAACCGGGTGTTTTGGCTGAATATTTGAATTATGAAAATCACCACTGGCATTATTTTTCTGAAGGCTTTGTGGAGGCTTTCTTTATTTTCCAATCCAAATGTTGTACATTTATTAAATAAGTCAGATTTTGCTGGCATAAAGAACTTGTTTTTCAAATACATAAGATGAACTGTAATTGCTCTTTGTGTTGGAGTGCAGATCATATGTAAAACCGTTCTGGCGTTTCTTCACACAGTTCTTATGAGGAATGATAGCGGGGAGAGGACAATCTTTACTGTGATTATGGGTATGACAGTGATGCTGCGAGGTATGATGTGCTTGTTCTGACTGCATCAGCATCACTGGACGTCTACAAAGATATAATTTTTCATGCAAAGCTATGCAAGGTTACTTGCTGAAAAGTTTTTACAATGCTCCTACAGAAAAATGGAGTAAGGCAACAGAAAACCTGCAGAAAGGCGGATAACTAACCGGTTACCATTACACCCTGGCAATGATCTCATAAACTATAGCTGCATTAGCTCAACTGGTGGAGGGAGCTATTACCGTCTTTACTTGAAATAGAAGGACATTATGGGGAATTTTCATGTTTTGCAGGAAAAATGAATGAGGGATTGTGTGTTAAGCACTCTTCAGAGGGAGGTGATTTCCCTCTGCAAAATGCATTTAGAATGCATAACACCCCGGCCCAAACAGATTGTAGATGATGTCTGCAGCCAGGCGTAGCCACAAGAGCCGTCCCTTCATGCTTAAATGGGCAGTCAGGATGCACAATCCTCTGTGTGATGTCGGGAAGTAACCCTGTAGCAGGTACAGTGTGCCCAAAACTGCATTGATGATGCATATTTGATGTTGAATATTTGATGGGAAATGTGGGGGCAGGATGGCAAGGATGAAAAGCCACGTCTATGCCTGGAACCCAGGATTTGATCAGCATATTAATGCAGAATAGTGATTATACTTTGTCGGCAATACCTCAAGGCCGGACATTTAATGAAAAAAAGAGGCTGACCTTCCAGGCGAGCGGAATCAAGTTTTACCAAAAAATGGAAAGTTCACTATCAGCATTCAATCTTAAAATAAAGTCCTATTCATTTACATAATTAGAATTTGGATCTCCAAAGGAGTCCATCCATGCACTCCACTGTTTAGTAATACGTGCTGCAGGACATTGCAAACCTCCACAGAGGACAAGTGAGAGGTGTTTTAAAAGGGAGATGAGGCACCATGCTGCAAAGACTTATACATGAGTTCAAACCAAAGGAGGCACCTTTCTGTTGAGGGGAGCTGATTTAATGTAGCTGCTGGGGAGAATTTACTGTCTGCCTCTTGCAGTATATAACTGCTGTATAATTTACAAGTTCTTATCTACCCATGTAGCACATGCTGATCTGGGATAATGGCATTGTTTGATGAGGCAGCCAAGAGAGCAGACTGCAGAGTAGTAAGATAATGTACATCCTTCACACATGCCCCGTGTGGGAAGTGTTTAACTTTTTTTTTTTTTTTTTTAATCAGGGAACAATAAAGCAGGCATTTATTATTTGTATTCGCTGATTGCTGATAGTTATATCGCTGAACTGTAGTTCATATTATTATGAATCTGTGCCAATCATACAGCACATATCTGAGCAAAAAAGATACATATGTGGAAAACATGTTGTCTTCTTTGACCCTGAGGGAAATGTGCAGCAGAATAAATTGTGTATCAAACCATAAGCAAGGCTGGAATAGTGATTGTGTGTGCAACCTTAAAAAAATATGTAAATGTGTTTACAGAGACAGTAGCACAGGAAGTATGGTAAACTACAGTGAAATGAGAACAGCAGGGTGATCCAACAGCTCTGTGTATGCTGCATTTTGATGTCAATTTAGAGTAGGCCCACCTTTCCAAAGATATAAATGAAATGTATTAATTCATAAGTGACAGCCATATGGCTCTTAAAATTACAACCCAGTACACAATCTATCATTCCATTAAAAGTGAACAAAATTTAGGGCTGATTTTATAATGTATTTAAATAATTATGTTAATTAATCCATATTAATTAAATAAAACCCGATCTGTCGGCTATATAACTGGGTCGGCATATTTGTTTATGTCTTTCCTTGCGTTGATGATAACCAACATCATTAAAAATACTGAACATTATAGTTAAAGAGACAGTTGACCCAAAAATTAAAAAAAAAAGCTCATTTTTTTTTATGTCTTACTTGTAGTGCTATTTAACAATCTGGATTGCTTTGGTTGGAGGTGTTGAGTTTGGAGATATCAGCCGTAGAGATGTCTGCCTTCTCTCCAACATAATGGAACTCGATGGCACTCAGCGTGTGGTGCTCAAAGGACCAAAATGCATTTGAAAAACTCAGTAGTAATGTGTCTTATCAGAAATCATGACCCAGTAACTGTAAATAATTCACAAACCTTGTTCTGAGCAGTTTCATGTAGGAACTATTTTCTGCCTACCGCAGTACACTCACTAACCGTATCACTGAGCAAAAGGAGGCCTGCATTTGTTACTAGCTCACCTAGCATCACTGAGCTAGCTAACATTATTGCTCAGCGTATCCCCCTACTACAGTTCATACAAATAAGCACCCCGGGATAGCTGTCATCATGTTATGTACTTAACATAAAGTTGCAGACTTCACAGTAAGTTACATTTAGGCAAGTAAGGTTAAATGATTAGGTTTAGGTGACAACCTATCTTAAAATAACTTCATTTGGTTTTACACAGGACACAAACACCAGTCTCCTGGGGGAAAGTACTGTGTCGTTTGACCCATCCACTGCCTCCTTACAAAGACTGTCACTCTTTATATCACTACAGACACTCAGCAACTCACATTAAAACAATCTAGATTAACTGATAGCACTACAGGTAAGAGGAAAAATGTGTATTTTTGATTTTGGGTTGAACTGTCCATCACCAAACCAGACTGTGATAGTGTGGGTGTGGTTGGGCGACAGCTGCATGTGAAGAGAGGGGCAGCAGCACCTCTGAGTATTAGGTCTGATTGTTGATCTGCCAGGCAGACTGCAATAACATGCTTAAATACCACAATGTAGCTGGGTCTGACACACTACTGACATGCAGGCTGGCAAGAGGCAGGTGCTGCGTAGGAAGACAAAGGAGTGGAGAGCTGTGCGTCCAGAGAGGCATGCTGTTTAGATGGATGAACATGTACCGACCCATATGGCAACTTGATTTTCTTAGAAGTTCATTGTTATTGGAATATAAATCTTTTCACCTGCCAGTCAGTGCCTGTCCATTTTTCTGAGCCCTCCAGTGACACTCACCTGTCACAGATAAATTACAAATATGATGAAAGAAATGTTTTAAAGATGTGAATTCAGATGGCAATTTGTACCATGACCTTAGAAAACACATGCAGACTATCATCAAATGTTTTGGATGAGTGTGTCTAAGACACAGATGATGTTACTGGTCCACTGAACTAAATTGATAATAGCTGCATGTCATGTCATTGAATATGGTGTGGTGATATGACGGAGACAGAGTTGTACCACTTGGATACCAGGACAGAGAAATTACTTCACTTCCTAAAGAGGAATTAGGACTCTTCTCTAATATTCCCGAGCACAGCCAAGCACTGAAAGTATTACATTGACAGCAGGGTGGGTATTGGTGCGATATAAAAGGAATTTTCTAAACTGGGTACAACATATCCAATTCCATTCTGTCACTGTTATCACAAGTTTGTCATATTTGTGTATCATGTTCCAATACTCTTTAATCCCTTGTGACAAGGTCTGCAAAATGTACTTTTTTACATTCCCTCTTATTTCTTCAAAGAGGCGCACAGTGAGAGCAAGGAGCACAAACTCTGGCTCTCATGTATTGACATTGGATGTGGGCTCTTTTTCATTTATAGCTACAATATTCCTCTCGCTGTAGTGCAGCCAAGAGACTTAGAAACTCAGACTACAAACAGAAAAACACATTTTGAGGATTGTTTTTCTTTTTAGGTTGGGTGTCAGACAGCTTCTGGAAAGTTTAAGCCTTTAATTATGGATTGTGTTGGGCAAATCTTCCAATAGACAATCCAATCACGGTGACGTCATGCTAACAGCAAAAATCACTTACAGGTAGACAACTGGCAATTGATTTCAATTGCAGAGATATGTGAAATTGGCAAATTTGTGTATTTCTGCAGTCATTTTCAGCCGTAACTGTAACGTTTAAAAGATATAGAATTGAATATTTTGATCTGACCTGGTGTTTCTGCTGTGCTTACTTTATGTACATTGTTGCTTTTGTAAACCAGCTCTACTGGCACAGAAGCAAAGCAATGTATAGCTGGGATCAGGGGTTGCAGCAAAAAAATCAATATCAGTTTAAGTGTACACCATATTTAGAATTTTTTCTCCATTATGTCTTACAAACCAGGCAATAGACGCAGTGCTAGACCAGAAACTCTAGTGCTCTGTGAAGTAAAATTACTGTGTCTGTGTCTGAAAAAGAGCTGTCTGGCAGCAAGGTAAGACGGTGAAAATATTCTCAATGTAGAGTGCACTTTTAGGTCCGATGTGTGAGATTTAGGGGGATTTAGTGAAGATCATCGATTGTTACCAGCTGAAACTTCTCAAGGTTAGAACTCCTTCAGTGTTTATTGTTCAGGAGGTTTTACTGGCGATGTGTGCTCACCTTTATATCTCTGATAACTTTGGATCCAGACATTCAGGAGATTTTAACTGGGAGCTGAATTATCCGCAGAGGTCTCTTTCTCTCCAAAACAAAGAGACCAGGTGATTTCAACCAGAAAAAAAACACTAAAAAAGCAGTTTCATGTTACAAGTCAGTGTTTCTCCAATGTTGTTCAGCATGACTGAGACGGGCCGTTGGGAACTGCCCATTGGTTCGACAGCCCATTGTTCCAACCATATTAAACTCAAGTCCGTTCCGAAATCATCATGATGCCCGTGGTTAAGGTCTGGTTAGGTTTAGGCACAAAAATCACTTGGTTAGGGTCAGGAAAAGATCATGGTGTGGGTTAAAATGAAAAAGAAAGTGACAAACACATAAGCCGTGAGCCTGCTCCGCCTCAAGCCGGTCGCAGCGCACCATACGCCCGCTGCGAGCTGTTCAGCACCACGGACAGTCGGATTAATGGGTTGTCGAACCAATGGGCTGTCGAACCAATGCCATGGACCCCAGGCCGTTAGCCCAGAACCTGCTAATGTGTGCTTTCCTTTTTTGTCTGATAACTTAAGATCCACATGTTCAGGAGGTTTATATTCGGAGCTGGATTTTTCACAGAGGTCTCTTCCTTTTTAAAACAAATGGACCCAGTGACTTAAAAAAAAAAGTGCAAATAAACCTTGTATTTGAGGGTTTATTTGTAAAACACTGAATAAAGCACTTTCACTTTTAAAAAATTAAGTGTTTTTCCGACACTCGCCCTACGAACTACAGGTGCCAACACAAACATGCGAACGGCCCTATCTAGAGTCATTGTTTGGTTTGTCCATCCTGGGCTACTGTAGGAACATGGTGGTGCAACATGGTGATCTCTGTAGACTAGGATTGGCTCAATTTTTATTTTCAGGCGATTAGACACTAAAGAAAACATGCCTATTGTATTCCATTTCTGTCAGTATATCCTCTTATATCCTACACACTGGACATTAAAACTGATACTGATTTTTTCAGGTGGGCTTTTTTAGGTGGCTAAAACCTAACCAACTGAGGCAACATTTGTTCAGTTGTTTCATATTATGTATGTGAGGTGGAGATTTTCTACCTGGAAGTTATATAAACAAACATTGTGATTCAGTCTGTTGGCTGTCTCCATTGCTGACCCAGCCCCCTTCCCCTTTGGCTGCGTTACCTTTTCAAATGTATCTCTGTCCCTTTGGTTGAGCACTCACCAAGGCCACTACAACATACAGCTGATGGCTTAACTCTCCTCAGGCATGCAAGCTGTTGCTACGCTATTCTACCACAACAATTTTCTCTAAGACTGCTTTGGAACAACATGGTCACCATGTCATGGCCCGCACCAGCAAAGACGCTGAAAAACATCATTCGATTTTTTTGGCATTAACCAATCACAAAAGTTGCAGCTGGTTCATCTCCACTGGTGCAGTGAAACATGGCTTGGCAGAGTAAGACTAGGCAGATTCTTGCTTTGCCTCTTGATTGTTTGATGTTTTAGTAAATGGTAGATTACAAATATGGATTGTGCCAAGAATGGGGAGGTATTCCAAACGGTAAAATGGGTACAAAGCATCACTCAAGAAACATTCTGAGTGCCACTACTAAAGGACTGCATTTCTATACAGAATCTACAGCACACAAGATTTTCAAATCTGAAAAGGTGCAGACAGTGTTCGCATTTGAGCAGAGACACAGGACGTGAAGAAAACACAGGGGCTTTGCTTCTGGGCTGAGAAGATGAATCTGTTTTATCTAGCAAAGCAAACCCTGGCTGTATACTAAGCGAGACAGGATGTGCCCAGATATGTTGTGTGTTGGGGTTCCACTATTCATCACTTCAAACACATCCTCAGCTCACTGCCAATACAGTGCCTCATCCCCGATGCAGCTCAACGGTGTGACTGCCACTGGTGCTCTCAGCCCAGGAGCCATAGCCAGTGATTTACTATCTAGCTGTATTTTGTATCACTTGGGTGCACACCGCTAGCCACACTGTTGCCCTGTCACAAGCTGCCTCGACATATTTGTAATTCTGTGTAAAGCGGTACCTGTGAGGTGGTATCTCCTAAGCATTCATCAGAGGACACTCTAATCTGGTTCTGTTTCAACATCACCTCCACAACAATGAGAAAGATGAGTGTGATGAGGCAGAACCAACAGAAAATATATTCTGCATCCTGCTGATCAGATAACTTGTTGCAATTACTCGCCAGGGAAGTTTGCTTTGTGATTTAAGCTGTTATTGGGCCTTTTACAACCTCAAGAGAGTCAGTCATGGGTGAAAACGTGACATTTTTTTTTTAAAATGCTGGACCTCAGCACAGAATGGTCAGAATGGCATTTAATGTACCACTGACAAGATGATGACTACAATTATCCCTTGAAGCTTGTCTGAATATCTAATGGGTTTAATCTACATAAGGGGTAAGTGCTTTCTTACGTTTGTATAACGAGCAATTATCCAGTGGCAGCATAGGAAGCTTTTCCTCATCTCTGTGTTTTGCTTTATGTCATGTCCCACTGTTTTTTTATGTGATCCGGAAACCTGAGTAAAAACACAAATGAATGTATAATGGAGGCTCTGCCACCTGTGCCCGCAGGCCAAATGGTCTTTGCAGAGTGTGTTCTCCACTCAAAATGAGGCACGCGGATTTGAAAATGCCATTTCATATTCTCACACATGTGCACTGGTTTAATAGCTTATTTAAGTACAGTCCCCTTCATTCGTTCCTTAAGGGGCTAATTTAGACTTTGACATAAAGCTACACTCGGCAACTTTTCAGGCTCTGAATGGCAACAGGAAGCACATTTCTGAATAAATTCTAACTTGAACATCCAAAAATCCTGACAGTAAACTGCACACAGCATGCTCGTGTTTACCAGCCTGGCTGGTCTGTGATCACTTTATACCAAAAGATACTGAGCGGACGCGAGAGGCAGAAGAGACGGCATTACAGAATTTTGATTTGTTTTTGTGTTCTGTGTGCGGAGAGGAAGTCACATCATACTCCAAAACTTCATGTGAGGAAATGTGAAGGGTCTGAATTAATGAGAAACTTCAGTATATTTGAACCCGGACCCTATTTTTCTTTGTTTTTGTGTCTAAGTGACTAATGGAGAGAGTTTTTGCAATTGGTGCAGCCACAGCAGCGAAACAGGCTGCAATGTAATCCCTACGGGCAATTGTGCACTGTTAATTTAAGTCTATTAAAAGTGCTTGTTGTTAGGAATGTCTGACCAAGTTACAAAAAAGACTCTACTAAACAAATGTATTTTTTTTTCTTTCACTGATCTGGTGTGTTTGTTACTGTGTATAACCAAGTCTCACTTAAAGAGAAGTCTCATTCTGAAATCTCACAAACTTTTCCACCTTGTTGAAATCATCAAAATGTTAGGCCATGCCATTTAAAATCTTTTAAATAATGCTAAGCTATGCTTGCTGTAATCCAACACAACACAATCTTTAGAGCACTCCTCCCGCCAACTCTCTCTAACATTTCAATTGTTTTTCCTATAAGTACCCTCTCGCAAGATTTCAGAACGAGACTCCTCTAGCTTGGTCAAGATAACAAACAGACTAATAAAAGGTAAGAAAAAATGTCTCTGTAGGGTCCTTTCCATAATGTTGTCAGACACTTCTTATAACAATCTGAGCCTGTCAGTGGCAAAAACAAGCACTCTTAATGGAGGTAAATTGACAGTGCACAATTGCCCATAGGGATTACACTGCAGCCTGTTCTACCACCGCACCTGCAGCGCTCTCTCTCAGTACTAGACCAATCTCAAAAATTGTTGTCTCAATCAGTAACTCAGACATAAAGACATGAGAAAATACAGTCCAGGTTGAAAATACCAAATTTTACAAATTTTTTCCTCTTTAACAGAGATCAGTGTATGTGAGCGGAGTGGAGTGGGTGAAAATTTCCGCTCCTCGCTGGCAGACCTGTCACTTTGCGCCACTCATCCGCTCCACTTGGTTCTGCACATTCTTCACTCCGCTCCATCATAAATTTTATCCTGCTCCACTCGCTTACCACTCCACCCAAAAAAAACTGCGTCGTACTACCCTAACCTGTAATCTTCTATTCACAAATAAAACATGAGCTTGGTAGATTCTCCGGGGATGCCCTCTCCCCGCAGTTAGGGACCGTTCTACACGGTACCGCTGGCAGGGTGGAAATAAGTCAAAGTGTAGAGGAGACGGACCAGGTTAAGCAGCTGACCTCCGGGGAAGCCCTCTCGCCTCTCCCCGCAGTTAGGGACCGTTCTCCAAGGTACCGCTGCTTCTCTTCTCAGTTTCTTTTCTGAAGTACACAGTAAACTCCATAGTTTTGAAAGAAAATAGTGTGGGTGTGCGCAGGTGCAGAGATGCATTCTGCGTGGGGCATGAGCGACCGGAGCGAAATTGGAGCGAGAGATAAGGCTCCACTTCTTTTTAAAAAAAATAGCCGCTCCTCGCTCAACACAAAATCCTCCCGCTCCCCGCTCCAGCTCCGCTCCGCTCACATGCTCTGACAAAGATGACACTTTCTTCTCCATTGCAGCTCTATCTTATGATTCAGGCTTCTACAGCAGGTGTAAATATAAAGTACATCTACTGTGGAGTGCTGCTTTATGTGCCGTACAGTGCTGCTGCCTCGGTCAGCTTTTACATGCTGCCATGAACAAGCTCAACCCTCGATGTTTACAGTTCCATCAAAAGCACGTACAAGGTTTATTTGTACATATGTAAATCAAGGCCTATATACACACCTGACCTTGACGTGAGTCCATTTATGTGTCTTTTCTTTTTTTTATCTACAATGTAATAGGCTTGGGCGATTGGACGAATATATCGCCAATCACCCATCAGCCAAGTCCATCATGGTTGGTTTCATTTTTGGCGATTTTTTGGGCGATTTTTGTCATTTTATTTTGCTAAATTAATGGTCTGTCTCCACAGAATTCAACTCGGTACATATAGTACATAATTACTATGTAGAGCACAATTCAAAGTGTGTACGTATTGGAACCTGCAGCTTCACACTGATTTCCGACGAGTCTTTCACAAAACACGTCAGTGATGGCTGAGCTGAAAGTTACGGCCAGGGTCCACCGGCAACGGGAGCAGCGTGACACGTCTGCAGCGCGAGTCCTGTAGCAGCTCGCCCCCCTGTAATCAATTACAGCTGCTGCATCGGCAACGGGAGCAGCGCGGATGCTCTTCTATTTTTGTCGCACTACGCTCCCCTACGCGACCCTCCAGCAGATAAAAACTACATGAAATAGTGTGCTAAACGAGCACACTGTGTTTTTAAATGAATAAACCATTATCAGAGGAGATATGTGATGATTTTTTTTCATGCATTTACCCATGTTTATCCGTGACATTGTGTAAATGTCCGTGGCGGACATTTGAAAGCGAGTAGACGAGAAACAGTACAGTAAACTTGTACATAACTCAAATATATGTAATAACTTAGGTGGAAAATGCTTTAACTATCGTGGCTCAGCAAACGGTAAACAAGACTCTTGACGTGCAGCCGGTGGAACCCGGCCGTAACGTGAACTCATATGCGCATATGGTTAACAATATTACCAGCCGTGCTAAACACCCTCTCTGACGGCGTGCTTGTTGCCGGTATGCACAGATATATGCCGTGTTGTTTTTCTGACATGAGGTGGCGTTCATGTAAATTATCCCATTCTGAAAGTCATTTTTCGTTTCTTTCCGACATCACATGAATGCAACATCCCCCCTCTTTTTTTTTTTCTCCGCCACACACACAACTGCCGAATATATCGGCAACCGCTGGTTGATGGGCTGACGGTGGCCGGTTGGAAATTTTTAACATATCGCCCAACCCTACAAGGTAACCCCCCTCTGGTTTCACACCTGCAATGTTGAAGATATCATATTAGTGATGAACTGTTGAGTCATAAAAAAACATCAAGGTAACGAATTAAATTGTGTAATTGGTTTCTGAGTAATTGGAATGGATATTCAATTTCCAATCCCCGCACAACTAGGCAAACACGATTTATGTGCCTGTGTTTTTAATCATTAAAAAGAGTGGCAGTGCCAAACGGCACCTTCCTCACATAATATGACCTCTGGTGCTTCTCAGACTGAAGGGTTTGTGGCAATAAATGATAACTAGAATCATATTCTACAGCAGCTTGCATTTGGCAGAACTGCTGGCACAAATAAGCAGGTTTTGATATTTTATATTTCTAATGTCAAAACAGTATTTCCATGCTTTCTTGCAGCCCAAAATGCAGAGCAGCATAAATCATGTCACATTAATGTAATCTAGATTTGATTACGCTGTTTTCCAATTAATGTGCCAGAGGCATTCACACTGCAAATTCAATTCTCCATGTGCCGTAGTCCTAACCAGCACTGAGATGAAGGTGCACGGTGTTCAGAGGTAATGCAGTACGTCAGCAGAAACAACTGAAAGGATCTATGTTTTCGTGCATTTTATTTTACTCGCAAGTCGGAGGGATTAAAAGAAAAACAAGGCGAGCAGAGGTATGTCTAACACACATCAGCAGAAAACAGACTCAACTAAGCTTTAACTGGTTTAAACAGATCTGTGTTCAAAGTGGTGGATTATCAGGTTTCTATACATTTTAGCAGACTGGCTCAGTGGCTACTGAAGCATTGTGTGTTCTCTTAATCACATGCTACTGTAGGCACACACTGCATGTGGTAACAGTTCAAATGAGCTACATGGTGAAGAGAAATCCAGGTAAGTACAACATTGCTTGTTAGTGTGGATGCTTGTGCAGCCACACTAAATAAAAACACTTTAAATTGTATAATAGTCCACAAAGTATCATAACTTATCATTAAGTACATACGTAGTGAATGTGAAACATTTTCATGCACTTAGAAGAACATATCCTTAGGTAGGTAGGTATAGGGATTAATGCCTATCATACTGGAATACTTTGACAATACTTTTAAAAGACTCAAGTCTGACACCCTCTCACGCCTAAAGACAACTGGACGGGGTGGGGCAGAGACTCGACTCAAATGCAGTTGTATGGCAAAAAATAAGAAATGATTTAATAGAAATAAAAAAAAAGCATGTCTTGCAAAAAGGCCACTTATCTAGACAGAGGGCAGGTGCTTGAGCACCACCTGGGGTCTATCTGTGCAAGTGCCATCACCGTACTTTCTGAGTTTGCTGTGGACTGGTCCAATGGAGGTATGCCGCTGTTTGTCATGACAGAGGGGTCTCTCCGATGATGCAAGCAATGCACTCATCTGCAGCAGAGAGCAGTGTGTATGCACTGTATATTTTTGCATCAAGTTTCATATCAAACCATTTTCACTGGTTCTTACAACAGAGGACATGCACCCATTACCTCCTTCCAGGCCATTAATTTACCTGTCCCTGTCACACCTCTACGAACAGAAGAAAATAAAATGTTTTTCACAAGCCCACTACACCTAAAATAACCTCAATCTCAGCTTCAGAGAACTATTTCTTTCTCTCTTTGTTTGCGCTATGATCGCAGGTTGACAGGATGTACCTAACCATAGTAATTATCACCTCCATATATGGTGGTCACTGGCTATCCATGGGCGGGGACATGTGCTAATTGCTGACAAGTGAGACCCAGTCAGTTAACGACTGATTGGCATTCATGAACATAACCACGTGCCTATGATCAAAGCTGTTTTCCATGGAAACTTTTTTATGAAAGTTGTCTTTGTTAATTTAATCACAGTCACTATTCATTTGTACATGCCTTTGGACTCCTTGATCCAAGTTTATAAAAAGCAACACAGAGTTTTCATCTTTATAAAGATGGATAAAGACTGATTGCTGTTTGAGGAGTTGTGCAAAAGAGTCTCACACAGGTGGATATTTACAGCTGTGCAAGTAATTTCTATCAGCTGTGAGGAGTTGTTTTCAGTTTGTTAAACACGGTTAATCTATTTGAGTTTGGGATCTTACTATGAGCTCTGCATTAGCTGTTTTGAAAAATGTTGTGAAAAATGCACGAATCCAGTGAAAACATGTCAACGCATTGCAAGACTTCTGACTTCTGCTGTGCTAAGAAGGTGAAGATGAAGATCAAGTGCATCCCAGTTTCATTAAGCCTGTCTTAGCAATTGTGAAAACACCACACAGATCAGAATAACGAAGCCAACACCAGACAACATGGGGAAGTGCAAATTCAACAAAAATTGGCTATTTAACCAGGATTTCGCAGCGTGGTTAAAACCGGAGCGAGGCAATGCATATGAGGCTCTGTGTATTTTATGCAAAAGTTTTTCAAACCCTGCACAATGGGAATCAAGGCAGTGGAATCACATGCTGTGTCAGAAACACAAAATAACCAAGAAAAGACTAAGAAAACATGCCAGCAAATACCCCCCCCCCCCCCCCCCCCCCCCCATTTGTATCATGTCTCTCTCAGTAAATCTATGGACCTTGCTGACTTGAACTTTCTCATGATAAAATTGAATCTAGTTGAACTATAAATGTCTCCTGTCTCTTAAGAGGATGTGAAAACTGAAAAAGGTACAAACTCTATGACAAACATGCCCAGAAGCACGGGGGAGTAAATATCCTTGCACCCTTGAACAGAGGCCCATCTGAGTAATAACAATAATAGTGGTACGAACTCTAATAATAACAGTGTTTATCTGGTGAAAATATACAAGTTACAGTATGTGTGTGTGTGCGTATTTCTCTCAGGGGAGAACAGTCCCTGTGGTGAGTGGACCTTACGACACATAGCATTTTTAAAGTTTGATAATAACTATTCCTTTAGACTGTATCCACGCTTCCATTCTCTCCTCACTCCTAAACTGCGCGGCGTGACATTGAAATATCGTTGAAAGATTCATAAAGAAATTTCATGATGGCAGGTTCTGGTGTCACGGGTCAATGCTATTCAGAACTTGAGTGGCTTCCTGTGGATAAGCAATGTACAATGGATATAATGGAAAACATTCATCCTTGCAAATATATGAGGGGACCGCGGCGTGCTGTGCTGCACATAAGACAAAAGTTGGCATTCAAAAACCACGTCTAAATGTCCTGCCATCGTTATTATTTCTCATTAACAAGGCTTTCCTTATGCAAAGCTTCCTTGCCACTGTAATATTTTAATAAATACATACCTGAAATGAACATCAAATACATAAAGTTGAAAAGCACCAAAAGCTCACTTTCAGCATTCAGCTAGAGTTAATGTCAGTTAATGTTGCTCCCATCTTAGAGAAAGTTGGAAAGAAAGACTCAAAGTGTTTGGGGGAATAAATAAGCAACATAATTTAATATATTGGCCTAACTTTTCTTTTAATGTTTAATGTTAGTGTGCTGCTGCACAAACCACTCACTGTTTACCAGCCAGGCATATATTCATATACTGTATATTTATGTTTTCCGATTTCCAGATTTGTGCAATTTGTGATGTTACAGTTGCATTTTTTATATTTTGGCTGTTTGCTGTGTTTAAAATGTCATTAGATCAAGGCAGGCTGTAATGATAGGTGCTATTATGGTTATGCCATGATGGTTTCACAATCAACAGCTATTTAATCAAATATACGTATCCCCTCTTTTTAGATGCACTTCTGAAGTATTTGTGCCCCACCTCTGCAAATCCTGGGCCTACTAATGTAACTGCAGCCACCTCATCCACCTCATCACCAAGTGACGCAGCCTCAAGTGCATCTCCCTCCCACACACAAACTGCCAGTGACGACATAGGATTATTTAGAGAACGTAGACTGTTAAGAGATTAACACGTTTTTTTTATTTATTGTGAACTGTAAGTTAATATAACTTAAGTAATGTTCATGTTCTTTATTGCAATGCAACATTTGTTTAATAATTAATAAAATCCAGAAATTTTTTCAGGAAGTTTTTGAAATGTTTCTTTAGTAGTTTTTGAAAACCAAGGTTTGAACCAAACCGTGGGGGTGCCAGCAAATATTTTGCCTAGGGTGCCAAATTGGTCAGGCACGGCCCTGTCTTTCGATTGAATTCAATAAACTCAGCTAAATGCTAGCATTTGAGCAAAACAGCATATTGAATTTCCTGATTATAGGAGTAACTTCATTGGTTGACTTCAATTCAAATGTTAAACTTGTTCCTCTTATACAATCCAAAGACGGCACAACTGTGGGAGTTGCAAATTGGTAGGACATGTCTTTGTGTAATTGCAGCCCCTTAAATTATACAACTGTCTATCACACACAGGTTGCGCTCATCACACTCTGATGGTATTTATGGACATGTTAACAGCAGAACTGCATTATTTACATGGTAGGTTTTCAGAAGAAGCTTCCTGAAACAACATAAATACTCTATTTCACCATAGAAAAACAGATTCCGCTATTTCACTGGAATTACACACATGTTTACAAATACTTAAATGCAATATGTAAATTACACTTAAAAAACAGCTATGTTTGGATGTTAATCTTGTTTACATAGTAGAGCAGACCCATCAAAGAATTATAAAAAGCCAAATCATCTGTTGGCCAATTTAAACAAGCTTTGTCTTCAATGAGCTCACAGTAAGAGGACTTCACAGGAAGGATGGAGAAGGCACACAGAGAAGTTGTTTTCCCTGTTGCTACCTTTGAAATGTTCCTGGGTCAACTGCTGCTAAGTAAAGAGGCACTGAAAATGATCAAGAAATCAAGGTGTCACTGAGCATGCTTCAAGCTTTAGAGGGTGATATACAGAGTGTGAGCAGCTTCTCTTCATATTCTCCTGGAAGATTATATAATTTTTCAAAATGCTGATGAGCAGCTCTTGCTTTCATGGTTATAAATGGCCTGGGATATTAAAATGAACACCTCCGTCCTAAAAATCTATTTACTGTATGCTGATGTGAAAGAATCTTAAAAGTGAAATAAATGTATTCCCCATCTCTCATAATAACAGTACAGTGGCATTAATGAACAAAGCGTCTGATCCTTCCGTCTGTCCCTTTCAGCTAGAAATCACAGCAGATTCCACCAAAGAGATTACATTTTTTTATTAACACCTCCAAGGTGGGTATGTTGCAGTGCTTAACAAGATATTTCAGAGAATACTTTACAGACTGCAGTTAAATTTGGGTAGATTAGTATATTTGCCTTAAGTGGATTTAGTATCCGCCAAACAACACAGATCCACATCAAATGTAGTTTCCTGTTCCTTCATTCATTTCATAGACTGTATAAATAACGGACGCAGCCTCCATGACGTCAGTCATTGGTTTGTGGACTCCTGTTTAGAAGCTTAGAGTTTGGCAATTTGGTCATCCCCATCTTGTATTTTTGGAGCCAGGAGTTACCAGATGTTTACAAGAGGGTGGAGCTGTGGAGAAGTGAAGGGCGGATTGATCTGAGAGCCAGAGCCACCTGAGACAATATCTGCACACAGCCTGCCACTCAATGCAGCCACACACTTGATTGTGCACAACTTTAAGCCTTAAGAAAATGCAAATTAGGGGTGGTGTTTTGCCCCTAAAATACTATTACAATATTTGAGGGTATTTTTGCAATAATGATATTCTTGACGGTATGACAAATTAGTAAAAAAAAAATCCAAATATTGAGTGAGATTCAGATTCTGTATACAATATTAATAGCTCAACAAAATAAAATCTACCACAAATTACACATTTAAGCAGTTCCCCAATATATGGCAATATGGCAATTGACTGGCTTTTGAAGCCAGCCTCAAGTGGCCATTTGAGGAACTGCAGTTTTTGGCACTTTTGCACCGGCTTCATTTTTCAGCCCCAGAGGTCGTCACTTGGTTCATTTACAGCAGTGAGCTATCATTGCCTAAAGCTTCCACTGATACTTCCCCACTTTCTGCATATGCTTCACAATAAATGTATTTCAATGTGTATGCAGTGGTAGCCCTTTACTCCATATAGTGTTAATAATGCTATTAAATACAAACATTTTCTGCACTTTTATCATGAGGTCATTTTGAAAATTTGCATGGACGCAGTACATTTTATTACATATTTAACAAAGCTTGATAAGCAACTCAGGAATCAAAGGCTGATAGTACATCTTTCTAACGACAAACTTTTAGTAATTGAAGGTAAACTCAATACTGGAGGATCTTCATTGTTAAGCAGGTTGTTTTGGTCTTTGGAAAAAAGTTGGCGCCAAGTGAAAGAGGTGTGGAGAAGAAATGTCCAAGCACATAATGATGAGTTTGGGAAACAGCATCAGACAGAAAAGTCCAATTTTAATTCTTTCCATGTGATCGTCAATATTGGCTTCACACATTTCTGCCATAACAGATTGTCTTACATTATTTTTCTTCACTCCTCCTACGAATGTCAGCCAATTTTTCATGATAATAAATACATGTTCTGCCATCAGTGTTAAACACATGCACATTGTACATTGTGATCAAATTTTTGATTACACGTACACGCATACAACCTAAGCAATAGAAATTCATCCATAGATGTTGCTTCAGCAATGTGATAAATTCAAATGGCCATATCTCATTTATCATTGTTTTGACTTTGAGTTGAAATGTTTTACAATTCTTCCTTGTACAAATATATTACTGCGTATATGCTGTCAGGTTTTAAATACTGTGAGAATGGTGGCAGCAGTCAGATAACCTGCATCACTCTTCGTCTTTGATGCAAATCACAGTGCAGATTTAAAAAAAAAAAAATCTAAGTGTTTCTAAATATAAAACTAACCAATTTGTGAAGCCTTGCTAGAACCATGAAGTGCTTTTCAGTTTTTGTCACTTGCAGGGTTTTTGCTCTTCGACAAACACTCCAGGCTGCTGTTGGTGACTTCTTATGGTCACTCCACACTGAAGTCCCTTTGAAAGACTTACAGCATGTATGTTTTTACTTCTTCTCCTCTTTTTTCCGTCTTGGAGGGACACACAGAGCGTGGGCAGCTCCACTCCAGCTCTTCCTGCAAGCTTACAGTACTGCATATAATTGCCCAACTACAGGCAAGTGTGAGTGTTCTGAATATCTCTGTGGGATGCACACGTCAGTGTGTTGACGCTCTTTTCACATCACATTTAACAGCCTTCACCGTGTTCTCTGATATCGCTGACATTTGAGGTCCCACAGAAAATAGAGACTTAATTAGAATCTAATTTCATGCACTCCTGACTGATTAGATATGATGATAATGAAATACATGAGGCATTATCAACACAGGTTTTTTGTAGGAACATTGTTTATCAGGCTTGGATCTCTGATATTGTGGTTACCTTTATCTGTTACATCAAACAAATATATAAATGCAAGCTGTCTCCAGTGTTGTCTTTGTTAATTTGGCAGCACATCCAACTGGCCACACAACTGCAGACCAAGTGCAACCACAGCAGCTCAGGACCCCCACGCCCACGTTCTTCACCTGCAGTCTGACACAATTCACCTGAACAACTGATGTGACAATTGGTTTGCACAACCAAAGAATTTCTGGACAAACTGTCGGAGACCATCTCAGAGAAGCTCATCTGTGTACTCATTGCCCTCATCAGGGTCTTGACCTGACAGCAGTTTATCATCATAACCAACTTGAGAGAACAAGTGCTCGTGCACTTTGGAAAGAGGTTCTCTTCACAGATAAATCCTGGTTTACACTGTACTGGGCAGATGGCGTGTATGCGCTATGTGGGCGAGTGGTTTGCTAATGCATACGCTGTGAACAGAGTGCCCCATGGTGGCAGTGAGGTTATGGTTTGGGCTTGCATAAGCTACCTACAGCGAACACAAGTGCATATTATTGATGGCAGCTTGAATGCACAGTGATTCTGTGACGGGATCCTGAGAACCACTTCATGTAATTCGTCTGCTGCCATGACCTCACGTTGCAGCATGATAATGCACGGCCCCATGTTTGCAAGGATCTGTAGCATACACAATTCCTGGAAGCTTAAATCATCCCAGTTCTTGCATGGCCTGTGTCCTTAGTAGACACGTCAACCATTGAGCATGTCTGGGAAGCTCTAGATTGGCATGCAGGACAGCGTGCTCCAATTTTTGCCAACATTCAACAGCTCCACACAGCCATTAAAGAGGAGCGGGCCAACGTTCCACCAACCACAATCAACAACCTGATCACCTCTCTGTGAAGGAGATGTGTTGCACTGCATGGGGCAAATAGTGGTCACGGTCACACCAGATACTGACTGATTCTTTGTGCTATCTGTGATGAAAGAAAAGCATTTCTCTAGCACTTGTAATGTGAAATAACATATTTTTCCAGGATGGAACGACACATTTTAGAGTGGTATTTTCTTGTGACCATCCCAACTCACACCTGTGTAGTAATGATGCTGTTTGATCTGCATCTTGATATTCCACACCTGTCAGGTGGATGGATTATCTTGGAAAAGGAGAAGGGCTCATCAACATGGATTTTAACAGATTTTGAAAGCAAAATCTGAGAGAAATAACTCTTGTTTGTTTCTCTTGTTTCCTATGTTTTTTTCCTCTGTAATATGAACATAACAGTTTATCTATCAATTGCAAAACTATGGAAACAAGCTTGCCACCAGAAGTAAATGTCGGCATTGTACATTTCTGCAAACTACAGATATGTTCCATTTGTACATTGCTTATGTATCATATCAAGGTTTTCTTAAGTGACTTCTAAATAATGTGTATTATCTGACTTTATCTTTGGGAGGTGGAGGATACAGGAGATGACGTGACACCTAGATGAGATCGCTGCCAAACTGCAGACTCCAGACGACTGTGAGCGACAGTGAATATTAACAAAAAATGTCTTTATCGCGAGACATCACTGCGTTTCCAGCAGCAATTGTGCCACCAAAAAAAGAGTGTTTTAGGCCAAAACTTAATGGTTTCCAAACCATAACCAAGTGGATCCACTACATAATAATGTGCACATTTTACAGATCCATGGTTTGCAGAAATATACAATCTATTCTTTCATCTCTTTTCATTCGGGGCTGGGTCGCGTAGGCAGCAGGCTGAGCAAAGTATTTCAAACATCCCTTGAAGGATCCGGAAGTGTTCCCATACCAGATGAAATATATTATCCCCATATTGTCCAGCATGTTCTTGGTCGGCCCTTTTGCAAATTCGAAGTGCTCAAAAAACCTCTAACAGGAGGCACCCAGGAGGCATCAGATACCCAAACCACTTCAACTGGCCCCTTTTGACATGAAGGAGCAGCGGCTCTACTCCGAGCTCCCTCTAGGTGTCTGAACTCCTTACCCTATGAGGCTGACACCTTGTGGAGGAAACTCACTTTGGCCGCTTGTATCCGCCATCTCGTTCTTTCAGTTACTACCCAAAGCTGATGGCCATTGGAGAAGGTTAAGACATCGATGGACCAGCACAGGCAAAGGCCAAGGCCTTCTGGCTCAGCTCCCTCGTCACCACAACAGTCTGTTGTAGCACCCCATCACTGCTGATGGTGCGCCAAACCACCTATCCATCTCATGCTCCATTTTAAGCTCACTCATGAGCAAAACCTTGGAATACTTGAACTCTTACGCTTGGGGCTATAACTCTTTCCCAACCCACAGGAGGCAGAGAACAATGGCCCCATACTTGGATGTGCTGACTCGTACAATGCCGACATTTATTTTGTCGTGTGGGTTGCAGACAGTTGGATAGAAGATGGCTGGGGTTATTTCGTGATCACATAAAACAAAGCCTGTTACATCAATTGATATTCTTAAACTCTGAAACGACAGGAATGGAATCTCAAGGTATGTTTGCAAGGTTAAGAATTCAGTCGAGCACATAGTTCAAGTGAACGAGACGATGCCTTTGTGTATAGCAGCATGTTGGAAAATGTGCTGGCAGAGCTCTATTATGAGCTTTTCTAGTTGTTGAGAGGATTGACCCCCAAAGATGAGAGGACGTGTATGTAAACACACATTACTAGTACAAAGAGGCAGCAGCGATGAGCCTCTGTTTCCTTCCTGTCTATGGCCCACTGAGCACAAGGCAATTTCTTTTCTTCTTTTTACTTCTCTCAGGTGTACCTGGATATTTTATTGCCTCACACTGATATTGCTCAAGGACAAAAAAAAGAGAGCCGGATAAAAAAATGAGATCTTGTAGACACTCGGGATACAATGAACTGTAACATGCTCATTACCTTCTACCTCCATTTGCTTATGTCAAATATACAAGCCCAAGATGTTTTAAGGGAAAAAAAGAAAAAAACCCTGAGAGGTAAGAGATGAAGTGGGACATGAACATTTTAGCAGAACACAGAGGAAATCAGTGTGAGTGGTCAAACACACAAAAAGGGTCAGAACTTAAGACATCCCTGTGGGAAAAGTGGAGTGCTTTTGCAATTGCTTTCTCATGAAGCTTTTTAATCAGAGCGAGGCAACATTAGATTAGCAACTCTGGAACATTAAAGCACCAGTCAGCGACACACACCTGAAGTACCCTGTCATAAAACTCAATTACTCAAAGTCATGCAATGTTACCGTTTAACTTTTAGATTAAAGCATTTGAGCATTTGTGCAGATCGAGCAACTGCTCATTCCGCACCATACTTGGTCCAGACATTCAAATTTGCCAGACCAACACAATCCTAACAATGGGAGCTGACAGTGCTGAGAAAGAAATAGATGAAAATTAGCAAAACATCTAAGTATGCACTTTCATCATAGAAACAGTGCTTTAATCTCAGCAAAGAGGATGTTTATGCTAGCTATGCCTCCAACCACTTTTCATCTTATTAGCTCAGACGGAGATTTTTGAAAGCGAGATCTGAAAAAGGGCTCCCACAGAAAGACGTAAAAACACTGCACATCAAAAGAAAGGAAACGACAACTTATTTGACGAATCATCCAAGTAACAGCTTGCAACTGCACTGAGTTTCGGAGCGAAAGCGGTGTGAATACAAACATACACACTTTCAGACGTGAGTCATAATTATTCGAAGAGTACTTTTTTTTTTTTTTTTTTTTTTCTGTGAGCTGAGTGACTCGAGCACTGTAGCTGCAAGACATCATCCGTTTGAGGCAAATTCATCTTTGTGACAGATGACAGCAGAGTCTCCTAAACTTTTTTGATTTGTGTAATATTTTGATGAATTTCCAGTCCAGCATTTGAAATAAATGGGCTGAGGGGAGACATTTCTGGACGAAGTTACAGGTGACAGTCTCTTGCATCAGAGGAAAATGTGCAGCAAGTGCTGCTTCAAACATTTTTTTTGAGAAATTTATGATATGTATGTATCATTCTGATAATAAATCTAGATCCTTTTCATTTGTTCCTGTCAGCCACTGCACCATCCTTCATGCCAGCAACTGTATATCCCAGAACTTAATCTTTCCTCCACATTTGTCATTCTTTTTAATAAGAATCCCACATCCACATTGTCTGTTTGATGTGCCACACAGTATGTGGGGCTTGCAGGATGTGAGGATTGAAAGGGAAAGTTAACATTCACAGATGAGGACACACTATTGTTCAAATTTGCAAATTCATCACAAGAGCGCTCTGATAAGTCTTCCGAAAAAATATATATGACTGAGATACTTACAGGACCAATAATGGCTTCCTGGATTGGAAACTATAAAGGGGAAAAAAATGTATTTCAAATAACCTTTATCTTTCACTGTCAAAACTGAGACACAGTTAATCCTTTGAAGTGTAAAATTTCCCTTAGAGTGTAAACAACTCTCTCCCATCCATGACGTTTACCTCTCCTCTTTGTGCTCGCAATTTTCTACATGAATAAAGAAGCTGCTCCTTTCTCCCACTGGCTAGACCCTGACTGAAGTGCAATCTGTTATAATATCAACTCAAGCCCCCATTGGCAAGCATCATTAGCCTCCGCTCTTTCTTGCATATTTAGTGCTGGCACCATCCATGTGGCAATAGATGGCATTACAATTGATTCTGCACAGTGGGATGATTAGTGCTCAGATTGTGATACTTTTCTTTACAGTGAATTTCTGCTCTTATCTGACTATTAAACCCCCCCAAAATTCAATTATCATTAGAAGGATCTTCTGTACTTATTAATGTGGACGGAACCAAATCCCCAACTCTTGATTTTGTCATTGCAAAGGTTTTATCCTGTGCTTGTCGTTGATGGGTTATTCCTTTTAAACAATCCTGCAGGATTTTAGGGAAGAAAGCTGCGACTGTGTGTAAAAAATGAAATGCCTCTTCCTCTGCCAGTCAGCTTAGTATCCTGATGCGGCTGCTAGCTGTGCACCTGGCACTACACTATAGGTAGGGGAGGCTGGCTTAAGATTTCACACACATCCCTGTCATGAAAGATTGAGCATGTGGGAGTCATTGAAATGTATTCATGCTCACAATGTAGAGGAAGCACGGGGCCACAGTAATGGTTGTCAGGGGCTGGTATGCCTCAGTGAACTGAAGACGACATTTTCTGTCTCACTGGCTGCAGGGATGTTTGAGTTATATAACCCTGCAGGAGGCCACAGATGAGAATGTCACATGTGAGCCCTAATAAAATGCTACATTTAGTATGTGTGCCATGAAGAGCCTCACATAGTCCAAGCGATTAAATAAAAGCTTTGTTTTTAAGTAGCCTCTTTAAGAGTTTGATCATTTTATACACTACAAGGTCCACTCCACATGCCTCAGCCAGCTGCTGTTTGTTAAATTAAAACTAAATCAATATGATGCTGGCCATGGATGAGGAAAAACCTATCTCAGAATGTTTACAAATTGGAAGTTATTATTCTAAAGGTCTCTGGAAGCTGAGGTATGCTTTGACCTTGAGTACTATATTCAAGACTAAAAAGCTCATCTGAAGTCTGTTTTTTCCCCTGTACCAGCACAAACAGCCATGTTTGGTTGTGAGTGTTAAAGGGGACTCAGATAACAACACATCTTATCTTCTGCGGGATTCTACAACATCGCCGCTCGGGTTAGGGTGTCCTTTTCAGAGATGCAAATGCTGTGAAAATGAGATGAATGCATTTATGTGCGCTCCAATTACATTAATGAGGTAGAAAAAGGCAAACAATGTCAACGGAAAGTTTGCAGAGGAGTGCTGGATAAAGGAAACAGTCCACCATCTCACTGAGGGAGAGAAGCATAGACAATATGGAGGGATGGAATTGTTTCTTTGTGATAGCTTTTCTGTCTTTTTTTTTTTTATTCCCAGGAGGATAATTACCATCATTTTACAACGTCTAGGGCAGAATATCAGTGTCTCTAGGGTTTGATGAAACAATGCACGGAGGTAACCTGACCTTGAATCATCCAGTGGTTCCCCAGACTACAGAAGCTCCAGGGATGGTATTCTGTGCAGAATGTGAAGCACAGTTTAGCGAATTTTGAAATTACTAGTCAAGTAATCGATTTGTCAACTGACAGAAAATTAATTGTCAACATTTGGTTGTTTAGACTTACCCACTGGAAAATGACACCTTGCTTGCAACACATTTCTCTATCATCTAGTAATTTGAAGGTGACATATTAATCTATTACTATATTAAATCAAAATCACTCAGCAGACACGTTATAATGACAATGGTTCCAACAGCCCAGGCAAAGTTTTTATGCTGCATTCATGCACTGTTGGCAAAATGAGGAAAAACAAGAGTTCTCATTTTTCTACGATAGTTTCCCCCACTGCTAGCCTTGCAGTGACACTCAGTAACAACTGTAGGACCAATTTAAATACTGTGTTACACATTTTATGTTCACTCAACGGCCACTTTATTGGGTACACCTTGCTAGTACCAAGTTGGACTCCCTTTTGCCTGGACTCCCTTCGGGACTGCTTTCATTCTTCATGGCATAGATTCAACAAGGTGCTGGAAACATTCCTCAGACATTTGGGTCCATATTGACATGATATCATCGCGCAGTTGCTGCAGTTTGTCGGCTGCATATCCATGATACTGATCACCACATCCCAACGGTGCTCTACTGGATTGAGATCTGGTGACTGTGGAGGCCATTGGAGTACAGTGAACTCATTGTCATGTTCAAGAAACCAGAGATAGTTTGAGCTTTGCGACATGGTGCGTTATCCTGCTGGCAGTAGGTTTATCCTAGGTTTTTCTGAAATACTCAGACCAGCCCATCTGGCACCAACAACCACTTAAATCACCTTTCTTCCTCAGTCTGATGCTCGGACTCAACTTCAGCAGGTTGCCCTGACCATGTCTACATGCCTAAATGCATTGAGTTGCTACTATGTGATTGGCTGATTAGATATTTGCATTAATGAGCAGTTGAATAGGTGTAACTAATAGAGTTCCTAATAAATAATAAATAAATACCTAGTAAAGTGGCCAGTGAGTATATATATATATATATACAATGTATAGCTCCTTTTTAATTTGCTGAAGTGAATGTATTAGTGTTTACATTGGATTTAATTTAATCAGTTGTAATCTCTGTACACACAATATGCATAATGTATGCAGACTCTGAAGGCAAGATTTTTGAGTATTGAGAGAGGTGGAATGCATTGGCCAAAATGAAATCTTGGAACTCATCTACTGTCTGATGACAATTTAGCGTTTATTAGCTTTTTCATGTTATATATCTGCATTTATTTGCCGATGTCTGTTAATAGAGATTAGCTGGGGCGTCGGTGGATTAGTGGATAGAGCAGGCGCCCCATATACAAGGCTGTTGCCGCAGTGGCCCAGGTTTGACTCCAGCCTGTGGCCCTTTGCTGCATGTCATTCCCACTCTCTCCCCTTTCATACTTGACTTTCCTATCAATCAAAAGGCAAAAACCGCCCAAAAAAATATGTTTAAAAAAGAAATAGAGATTGGCTAAAATGACGGGTGCATAGAAGAAGAGGTCTTGGCGAGAGCAGGCAGAGGATCGAAGAACCGGCAGGGAAAACAGGAGCGGTGAATCGCCACACAGCCAACAGCAGACGGAGACCGGAAAACTCAGGCAAAACCAGTAGTCAGGAACAGAAGGCTGTAACGTAGACGAGAAGAGAAGATCAGAGGCAAGCCGAGTCAATACCAGGAAATCAGTCCAAAGAAGATTGCGGGAAGGTCAGGCATAATACGAAGACGATCTGGCAATGAGTGAGTGAATCTGTGAGGTTATATGCAGGGCTGATTGGTGATGTGGAGCAGCTGGGAAGACCAGGTGGGAGTGATGAGACTGCTTAGGAGGTGTGGCTGGTAGGTGAGTGAGGAGGAGTAAGGGTGAGTGGAGCAGCATGTAACAGGCAGGGTAGATCATGACACACATGTAGATAAAAACAATGTGTGTAAACATGTTTTTTTAACCTGGTTGAAGCATTTGTTTGTCAAAGGTGAAACAGCACAGATATGATTTGGGACTTGTTGTGCCTGCCCCAACCAACTTCAAGAGAAGTGGCTCCAAACTCTGGCTTCCATGCTAAATTTGACATGTCACTGACATCATGACCTCTCTCTCTTTAATAGTTTCCTTGTCAGCTACTGCATTAACAACATTCCAATAGGAAATACAGTTGGACCCAAGGCTGCTGCAACATTTAGATCATTGTCATAGCTTTACAACTATATTAGCAGTGGTAGTTGGGCTCATGTAACAAAGAGGCTAATGTCATTGAAAAGGACATGGACAAGGAAAGTAAGCGATTGCTGTGCTTGTTCTTATGAGGAGTCTGTTCAAGTTTGATTGTCTCATCTAAAACCTGAATACGGTGCTGTGTCCCAAATTAGAGCTGCATAATTTGAAGGCAGTAGGTGTGTTCAATAACATGTTCTTTGTGACTTTGATTGTTTTTTCCTAGGTCACAGCAAAAAAACATTAAGGGCTCTTGATCTAAAATGTTTCTGCTTGGACGTCTTTGACAAATAGAAGTATGGGAACCCCTGAACTAGCAGTTACAGAAATATCAAAGAGCTATTTTCTTTGAAGCCCTAATGTGTTATCTGGGGTGAGCTACAGTCTGTAAGTAATATGAATGTCACTTATCATGAGTAGAGTGTTTGTGGATGTTATTTGCTCCATAATTACTCTTTTGCCATTTTGTGGTATTCTCAAAAACTTTTAAAGGGTAAAGTCCAAATGACATGAAACCACTTTTGTCAACTCAGAAAGTTGTTTTACAGTGACACATTTCATAATTTCCCCGCTCTGCGCTCTTATCTCTTCGGATTCCAGCTGATAAAGTGGAGCAGAGGTTAAAGTCCTGACAATCAACTTACTTATTTTGCTGTTTTTATCCACACTGGTTCAACAGTTAAGATCTTGCTTCACTTTATTTTCGCAGCGCCATCATCTCAACGTGTCACACAGAAAGTTTCTTTCATAACCAGTCTGGAGCCAGTGGAGGGGAACTCAAGTCCATTTCTGAATCCTCCCGTTATTGGCTTTGCCTTAAACCGTTCGGATATTAATTGCAACCATGAAGAATTCTCTCCCAAAGCTGGAAACCAGCTGTATGACTCAAACCTGTGATGCCATCAGGCTTTAAAAACTGAGTTGCTCATTAGAGACTAAAATAACAAAGACTTCTTTTTTAAAGTGACGGCAAGAAGGGCAGTTTCTGGGAATAAGGGAACATTTACTTGATATAATAAAACATTGGAACTTGCACTGTCATATTAGACACTGCAAAATCACAGCATTCAACAAAGCAACACTAAACTGTATTATGAGATCATGGACATAATGAACACAAGGCTAAGAAAGACTTTATTTTTCTTTGTTGTCATGTTTGTAGAGTCTCCTGCAGTTAGAATAATTTACTCTATCAGGTTCAAACAAAGTGACAAATAATGGAGTAAATATGTAGTTTGCTTTTTGTCCACCCCCAAAGTTGAAAATACATTTGTCTGCAAGCTTTCAAGCATCGATGAATGAATTAACATTGATTAGCCTTGTATTTATACTTGGAAATCATCCACTGGGATAAAATCCAAAGCAGAAAGCCAAATAAATCTTAGTGACAAGACTAAAATGTTTATTCATTGCGAGCAGCATGATATCTCAACATCTTAAATGTAACACAGTCACTTTGCTTTTACAAGTTTTGTTGACATTTGTTGGATTGTTTTTTTCTACCTTTCCTATTTCCAGTTTTATTCAGGCATTACAGGCAACAATTTTCTGTTGGGGTGTTGAGGTACAAATTTATCACACCAATCTATGTTATTTTGGTGCAAAGACCCAATATTGTACAAGGCAACATGATCCAAATCAATGCAATAACTGCTGCTACTGAGGTCACACTGATTCCACTCACAATGCCATTGCTCAGAATGCAGTACAGAGAATAAATAAAAAGAGCGGCCTGCTCTGGGAGTCGAAAAGGGTAAACATCTGAAACTAAAGCCATATCTGAGAGCACAGCTGAAGTGAGACGATTCCCAGGTGAGAGGGTCACAATATAAAATCCATTAGCTCTCATACTAACTGCTGGACATACTTGACATGAAATGATTAGGTAACAAAGTTCTGCAGAGCGGCATGGAAGACTTTCGGGCTTTAACCTAAGCCATTGCTTTAAAAAGTCTTGCAAAATAAAATAAAATCACCTACTTCCCCACCAATTTTTCAGCATTTCTCAAACGTGAATTTTAGCACTTGTTCTCAAGGTGCTCGTTTTAAAATCCTAAAGTCTTCAAACCTTACAACCTGATTTACTGTGATGAAAATATTATGCATTTACAGCTTCCTTATCCGTAAAACTTTTGCTCAATGTCAACAATTAAAATGTCAAGAAATTAAAGTGGAGTCGAAACAGAGAGAACGCCAAGTGAATGAGTGAATGATAAATGAACTAATAAAAATACGCCGCCACCTGAATTCATTCCTTTAATTTACGAGAGTCTGCATCTGACATTTTTCATATCACACCAAGTGATGCCATAATTACAGAGATGTCATTACAGCACATTCATTGACAATTAAAGTGAAAGAGAGAGGAAATAAATTACCCCTCTCATCCTTTCCATTGCGTCATGGGGAGTTGGGGAAGCCACAGGGAAAGGTGAAGCGATATTCAAATATAGCGAGTCCCTACTGTAGATTTGAGGCCCCTCGAACCAACTTGTGTGATAAACTTTCCAACTGATGACTCCACTAAAGTGTCTAAAGAGAAGAACTATTGATTTGTGTTCTCCATCCAAACGGATTTAAATCTTTAATTAGCTCAGTGGCATGTGGCCAAATGTAAATTAGACATCTGACTTGTGATTGTGTCAGGATGTTGATGAAAGGTCCCAGCATTGGCTTCTGGCGGAAACAGCATTGTCTTTGGTGAAAATAAATCTGATTACTGAAATTGAATTGTAGGTAGTGTGTGTGTGTGTGTGTGTGTGTGTGTGTGTGTGTGTGTGTGTGTGTGTGTGTGTGAGAGAGAGAGAGAGAGAGAGAGAGAGAGAGAGAGGAAGTGAGGGAGACTCAAATGCAATCTAATGCACTAATGCAAATCTAATGCCACTCAAGGCTGATTCATTGCTTATCTTGACTGTAATGTTTTAAATCTAAACTGCAGAAAATACATTTGATCCAGTCTGGGGTTTAACATCGTCTCAAATAAGTAATGCTTCCAACAAAATAACCTAACCACCCATGAATTGCTCACTAATATGTTACTTCTGATTGGCTGAGCTGACTAAAGGCTGTTGACTTGCGTAGTGAAATTGCCACCCATGTGGCAGAAACAAGCCACAGAACAATAGCTGCAAAAAAGCAGAAGTGGTGTCAAACAATAGCTCTGGGCTATGATGCTGGAACAAACAAGAGGTTGTATCTATTTGTAATCCAAACTGTGCACATGTACAATGCATGAGCACTGAAGTGACACGTGTGATACGCAGCTAATTGTCATTTTTGTATTGTTTTCTAAATATAATTAGCTGAAACAATATTGTAGCTCCACACGATCATACCTCAAAAGGTGAGGAATGCCAACACTGATTTATACCCCGCGTGAGGACAACACCTGTCAACAAGCTGACAAGACACAACTGGCGAATAAATGTTACTGTGACACATTATTAAAGTACTTTACAAAACTAAGTGTTGTTGTGGCATGAAAAAAACAGACCCTGCCGTACAGCCCGTTTAATCAAACCCCAAACCCTCAGAGGCTTAATAAATGTCCCTGCCAAGTTTCATAAATGGGGGATCAATTATAATTGATTTCACAGTGTGATACATTTATTAAAGTGACATCCATTTATTCACGTGCTTACCTGTTGTGCCATCAGCCTGTGCTTGCAGTCACTGCAAGAATGAGCTTACTACCTCATGCTTTACTTCAAGTATGACTGTGAGATTTTTTGTTACACTGAAATAATTGCTACATCGCCAAAACGGATTCAATACATACAGAGCAACACTTCATTTCTCACACTGGTCAGCCGATGAGACGTTTCTATAATTTGTTAACGACACGATATGTACTATTGAGTGCGCAACAGGCAGACAAGAACTGAAATTTCCCTTAAGAGGAGAATAAATTAGTTCCAGGGTGTTACCTCCTGTCACATTATGTGACATCCCCCGCATATGAAACCTGCCACTCAGCAGAGCAGGGGACCAGCAGAGATTATCTGATGTCAAAAACGACGTTGCCAACATGCTGGGACCAGCCATGAGTACAGGGCTCCTCCGTGGCCTACTGCTAGATGTTTGTTTTCTTGCATCAAAGTCACGTCCATTGCATCTAGTGTGTCTGTGTGTGCATTTGCTGTAGTGTCACGTCCCGCCTCTTTATTCTTCTTTTCATCCTGCTGTCTCTGACAATCAGCATTTGGGTCTAATTCCTGTTGTCCTGCATTACTAACCTTGACAGTACTGTGTGTGTATGTTTGTGTGCATGGTTTTGTGAGTGGCCACAGGCCCGCCAAATCAAAGGGCTTTAAACAGACAATGGGGTCAAATTTAAATCAATGAATAACAGTCAGTAACAATTTTTTAAATGTTTGTCTCGATATGCTCTTAAAGGACAACTTCGGTATTTTTCAACCTGGGCCCTATTTCCCCATGTGTACGTATGTGTGCGTATGATTCATAGGTACAACTCGTTCTAAAATTGGTTCAGTATTGAGGGAGGCGGATGCAGGGGGCAAATGCGTCCCGTATAAGTTTGTGCATTAAAAGTGCTTTTTTTCGCCACTGACCGGTTCAGATCACCAGTGCTATGAGAGCTATGAGTGGAGTCAGCTGTCAGTCAATGTTGGAGCAGAGAGGGGGAGGGCTGCCCCGCTGGGTACTGTAAGTGAGTATGTGTGTATGAAGTGTGTGTGTTATGCTAGAAGAGTCGGAGGACGGAGTCTTTTACGTGCTACCCCCTGGAGTGTAACCGGAGTTTTTGGAATGCTCAAATCAACGGGCCTTTTTCCCGAACACAAGAACAGGATGACGCGCAACACCCCGTACAGCTTTCATAGGCTGCCTATGTCGGACGGCGAGATTCTGAATTTGTGGCTAGTTGTGCTACAAATGGATGCTAACACTCCTGTCCAGACACCACCATCGGGTCTGCACTGCTAACTTCTCCCAAGATGACTACTGCCAGCCGAAGAAGAGAAGACATCCAATCCCAAAACACCTCTTTCTCAAGAAAACGGCTGTTCCACGAGTGAAGAGAGCTACAGACACAGTGGAGCAAAGCTCGTGACATCACACAGCCCAGAGGTAAGGGAAAGGCTAGTATGCTATTTACAGAGATAACACTGGTGATCTGAACTGGTCAGTGGCGAAAAAAAGCACTTTTAATTCGCAAACTTATACGGGACGCATTTGCCCCCGTTACCGTTTTAGCTCGTTTCGCGGCTCCCAGCTACATCCACCTCCCTCAATACTGATCCAATTTTAGAATGAGTTGTACCCATGAATCATACGCACACATACACATGGGGAAATAGGGCCCAGGTTGAAAAATACCAAAGTTGTCCTTTAAAGCTTCACCATGACGCAAGTCAAACTTTTTTTTTTAAATGTCAGTTTTCAGTAGGTGCATCTAGAATGATGCCGCATTAAACTAGCCTGGAAATCAAGACTCAAATCTAGAAAGATTTTGAGTCTGGCCCTCACCGATACACCCTTCCTACCCAAGGGATGGCACTAACTGAGGCATATTAATTTGTATTGGACAGCACGATAGCCAATCAGAGCAAAAAACAAGGTGACGTATTCATTGCACTAAGCCCCATTGGTTTGCCGCCAGTGGGGCTAACTGATATATTATGCTTTTCCTGTATCCCGTCGGCAAAACGGCAAAAACATCCTTCCTGGAAGTGAAGGCTTCTTTGGCAGTCTTCTGTTCCTCTCTCGAGGAAAAAGATAAGTGTAGTCCTGTTGCAATAAGCCACTTTGTTAGTATGCAAGCTGCAGTAAAATTAGCCATAAAAGCTAGGGGGGGATCATACTTCGCAAGATGGCTAAGCTCTTCCTTTACATTTTCAGGTGATTTGCAAGCTTACTGTAGATTGGTGATTTGCCAGGGTCCTTTGGCAAATTTGGCACTTTAAGTGTCTTTGTCTGAGATTAATAATAGTTAATGTTGATGCATAATGAATAATGTTGGGTTACTGTTTCTTAATTTATGGGCTATTTGAGATTTTTGAAGTAACGAGCCATTCAACTACCAATTTGACCGTCAGTTACTATGTCAGCAAACCAAGATTCATAGCATTCAGGTCAGCCCTAACCTCGACCCATGATACTTCCTCCTCAGACAGTAAGACAAATTCAGATGCTAATTTTGTCACAAATCAACCTGTGAGCATGAAACCTTCCAGATAAAAATAACGCAGAGTTATGCCCTGGTGATATATTACCAAAGATAAATGGTGTCCTACAGCCTGTGGACAGCCCAGATGACAAACTGTACAGTCATATCACTCTGCTCAGCTGTCAGTCAGATAAAATCTAACATCAGATCATCAGTGGTGACACACAACTTTCCTCACACTTTCCCTGAAACATAAACAACTAAATTGGACTAGTGCTGGCACGCACAACAAATTTACACTCTTTGTTTAATTGTGGATATGGGCATAATTTTACATGCTGCGACCCTGTAGGAGTGGATGTGCTTTTGCAGACCCACAGTATAATTTCTGGCTTTGCTAGTGGCCGGTGGTGCTGGTTGAAGTAGATTAAAGCACCTTTACCAGAGACTCAACCAAAGAAGCCTGTGAGAGTTACAAAATGAATTATCAATGTTTGAAATTGAATTTGAATCAGGTCTGCTGCACAAGCATTGACTTCCATTATATATGAGAACCGAAATGATGAGAAGTTAATGAAGAAAAAGTATCAGCTTGAAATTAAAAAATATCAAGCCGCCCCTTTATCCCATTATATCCCTTTAACATTATTATGTTTAACATTTGTCGCCAACTTTATGTCTGAGAGTCTCTGGTAGATGTAACCATCTGCTCCCACATTTTCTCACTTTCTATAAACTTTGATATACAACATATGACTGCTTGATACATAAACAGTGTTTTCATGAAGCAAATTCAAATCAGTAACAACTACGCTCCTGCAGATAAGCATGCACCGCCAAAGATGGAAAACGGGGTTTTCTCATCATCAAAAAGTGAAGTAGAGCACAAGCTGATGCTTCACTGATTTTCAGGTTTAGTTTTTTTTCCCAACTTGACAGTGCACCTTTCTCTGCTCTGCACATGGCAAGTTGTATTTTCTCTTTCTCCACATCCCCAAACAGAGTACACAAGACAACTGTGAAACAGATGGTTATTTCTTCCAGATATTCTCTGACCTTTGAAAAGTAGACTTGTGACTGGAAGGACTATGGTTGAATTCAGAAGCAGATTGCAAAGTGAAATTGTCTCCCATTTCACCATAAGTGCTGCCCAGCTGCTGAAGAGAAAGACAACAAGCCTCAAACTCCAACTGGTGGAACTGCTCAAGAGCAGCTCATAGATTCAAATGCGTGCATCTATAGGGCTGGAACTAAAACTTAATTTTAAGCGATTTATCAGCTAATTATTCCCTTGATTATTTGTTTTTATCTATAAAATGTCAGAAAATAGAGAACAAAAAACATCCAATTAAGTCCAATCTCTATAAACAGATATCTGCTTATGTGTGCAGAATCTAGGCATTGATACAAGATTTTGCGTTCTGGTTTCCATTTGTAGTCCAAGTTCTATTGACCAATTGTGTTTGAGTGGCAGGTAAACAGTCTGTGTGGAGAACAAAAGAGGTGGAACGCATTGGCTGAAAGGCAATCTCACAACCTATCTGGTATTGTCTGATAACAATTTAGCTTTTTTATTTATCTCTGCACATGCAGATCTGTGTTTATAGAGATTAGCCGAAATGACCAGCACACAGCGAAGAGAAGTCTTGGCCCTGATATCAGCTGGCCACACCTGAACTCCTGAAGTATTGGCTGCTGCCCCTAGAGGCTTTGAGTCATCAGACCGAAAGCTGATGGGGTCCAAGACGGCTCAGAGTCTGTCTTGAAATGTCTTGTTTTCTCTGATCATCAGTCAAAACAAAAAATATTCAATTTACTTTTCTCATTTCTGCTTGAAAATTGACACAATTAATCACTTAACAGCTTTTTTGTTGATCAACTAAATGGTTCATTGTAGCACCTCTATGTGCACTTAGTTATAACAGAATTATATCACCCTTATTAATGTGATCCCATAGACAATTCCTCACACCTAAATGACAGAATAGTTTGTCAGGGTGTTTCAAAATGACGCATAAGAGCATTTTGCTGATCTGGCACCATGATCAGTAAAACGAAGACATATGATTGTGGTCGTGGCCAAAAAATGATGGTTATGCAACCAAAAACACTCGGTTAAGATTAGGGAAAAATTGTCATGGTTAAAGGAAACCACCAGTGAGTGTTGGTAGGAGACAGGTCGTCCAACCACCCACCACGACCTCCTCTTTTAAGAGCAATCCACACCACCAGCAATTTTTAAGGGTTTCTGGATCATATTAGGCATCCATCATTTGTCTTTCTCTCAGAACAGATGTGCTTTCATGTGTACAAATGTATCAATCAACTCAGAGAAGAGCATGTGACGCACAACAGACTCCGTTTTTCTGCCGAGTGAAATGTGACCTCAGAGGGAAGCCATTCAAATCACGCAAATCACCTACTTTATATATATTACGAACATGTTTTGTTTACTACATCCTTCAGTTTTCTTCTTATATACTTCTCATTGAGCCCATTTTGAGCACCCACACAGTGACGTTCAAAATGGAGATTGGAGATAATGTGGAGTGAACGGATAATGATGTTTAGCCGTTAGTGGGAACTTCGGTCAAGACCTTTTAAATTGGTGTAAGAACATCACTCTACTTCCTGCTTTACTACTGACCTAAAACATTCTCTATGTTAGTTAAACCTGCTTGAACAAACAACCAAGGCTGTCATCTCTCAGCCAATACCAAGGGATTCTGCCTTGATATTGTCTATATTGGATGTTTCTGCACTTTATGATTTATAACCAATGCCAAAGTTTAGTGCCAATGCTGGAAGAAATGTGTCTTCCAGCATTGGCACTAATGCTGGAAGAAATGTGTCTTCAACCAAACAAATGGGAAAGGAAGGGTGTGCAGGTCAGAGTGGTGAATGCCATGTGGTATCTTCACTTCCTGTCACAGACCAGCAATTTCTGCTTGCACTTTTTATTTACCACAATCTTTCCCTAGTTCTCCTGAAAGAGCTAGCAGAGTAGTGTTTACAATAAACAATAGCCCTGGCGCAACATTTCAGATTGACAATAGCTACTACCTCAAATGGACAATAGCCATGAGGACAGCGTGCCCTCTGTTGTCAAGGACTTTTTGCTACCTTTATCTCATCCGCCTGGTGATTCGGACAGGGATGAAACCAAGGCAAAAGAGAGCAGTCATGGAGAGCGGTCATACCTGTTTCAGCTGAAATCAGAAGCCGGTAGTGCTGTTGGTGAAAGAGACACATGCTGATGAATCCCAGTGGTGGGCTTGTATTTATATTATTAGCATTATATTATCAGTGTGCAAAATGGGTATACGCCCCTGAGTGCAGGATGAGTCATCAACATTTTTTTTATTGTTTTCAGGAAATTAAAAACTCTAAAATATCATTAAGAATACCTACAAAACAAAATGACTTATTCTTAATTGTGCCAGATAATGACATAGGTGACGTTCAGGGCAAGACAAATCTGATTGAAAATAACTACTGACATATCTATTTTCATATTGTGAGAACTTTGAACTCATACCACAGTTGCCATGCAGCGATATTGGAAAACTAACTGTAAAAACATTGGCACTGAATGTTAAAATAACACATTATCACAGAACATAATCTAGGGTTTTGCCAAATCCTCCAATATCAACATTTCTATCTGCTGACAGAGTTCTATTTCTAGATAGGACAATCACCAAAACATGAAGATCAGCCATTTTGGGCCGTTTAAACAAACAGTTAATGCCAGCATTTTTCTGGTGGATAGTCTCAAATTAAGTAAACAGGACAAGTGTCTTGCAGAAATCAGACTACATTGCTCTCAATACATATACATATAGATTAGTTCTGATGTAACAGTTGAGCTGAAAACACCACCAGAGACAGCCTTTATGAAATTAGCAGGCTTCGTCTTGTGGGTCGGGCCGGGCCATTTATGAACCTCTCACTCCTGTAAGGTTAATGGTGTGGGACGCTGCACCACTCTGTTGATTAATTAGGGCTGGACTGAGGTCAGTGCCTCCAACCTTTAGCTGGAACTATAGCTCATAACAAACAACTGTATTTACATGGGAGCAGTGAGTGGGCGGACAGCTCCAGAAAGACCAGAGCCACATGAAAACACAGCTGCCTCCAGATATAAATGTAATGACTCACCAAAGAAAGAGACCGGTAAATTTGCCGTAAATGTTTGCCCCTTGTTGTTTCTATTAGTACCTTGTTGACCTATATTAACAAGGACTGCCTTGGAGCTTTCAATTTTCACAACAAAATCTAAGACCTTGCCCTGAGTAGCCTTTGAAAAAGCGCAATGCTTAAAGAAAACAAAATAATAATCAAATGCAACTCTGGCCAGACAGCGATGAAATGAAGTCTTGATGTTGTTACATTGCTTAAGGCACAGGAGAAGCATCATGTTTTATTCAGCCCCCATGCATGAACCTCACAGACTGAATCCCTTGAAGTGACCAGCAACAGCCCTGGAAAGCTCTGTCTTTGGGCTCCATCCTTTGGCCAATATGCATAACTGCAACAACAAATATGCTTGTTGGGGTTTTGCATGGTATCGAGACGCCTGGGTGGTGAACAGCAGTGACTTATCATCTGTTTCATGGTAGCTGCTTTTCCCTGTATTTTGTATTTCTTGTAGCTTTATGGCAGATGAAGAATATATCTTTGTAATGAGATGGTTTTTTTTTTCAAAACACATTTCAGCCTCTTATACAGTCATACTTAGTTCCTCAGACAATCCAGGCTGACACATTAACCAACCATTTTTGCACCCGGTGAAGTGGCTGACAAGAAGTAATCTACAAACCATACAATATTGCGGCTGATTAGATCTCGCACATCACTCCAAGGGACTTTTCATTTTCCAAATGAGTTATCCCGCCTGCACAAATGATGTAGCCGCATGACATCAAGTGTTAAATAAGCTTTGGACTAAGGCTATCCATTCTACTTTGTGGCTGCACAGTAATGTCTACTCCACCATAAAAATCTTATTTTCTTTCCAATGCAGGTAAACGATCTCCAGGGATATTCATGTGCTCATTTAACTTTCTAATAGAGGACTTTAAAGACATGCAGATGGATTCTCACAAAGACCAGATAGGCTTTTTCAAGTGCATCCTGGCATGAGAACAGTTGACTCTAAAAAATGCATGAGAAATGCGATGGTAGGTGGATGCGTGCTTTCCAGGAAAAATATAAGTGGGACAGCATTTTGGATTTCTTTTTTTTATCTTGCCGCTATGATGTAACACATTGTGGATAATAATTGGTGTTCAATTGTTTGTTTTTGATTATTTATTAGATACTTTGACACCGATCTGTCATGCAAAAGAGACGCAATAATGAGCATCTGCACTGTTAACTGAACCCATGCAAAAAAACTCATGGATTGACAGAATATTCAACTGCGCTATAGCTGTTTAAACTGACACTGTTTATTTAAGTGTGTCTCGAGTTCTGCACCAGCAAATGTTACCCTTTCTACCAAAGATACCCTGAATACTTTCCAAAACGTCAGCTAGTCCTTGGAGCACAGTGGGAGACTCTTACTCACGCTTATAAACCCAGACAGAGCTGTCAGATGAGCAAAGGAAAAACACTGATTGAATAGCTGCATGTGTGTGCACTGTCAATGTGGTGGGGAAAGGATACTACCTGCATTATACAGGCATCTATAATTTCAATAGCAAAATTTAATTTGCCCCATAAATGGGCAGCAGCTGGTATTTTAACTGATGTGCTCAGTGCAAAAAACATTCATAATATACAACAAATTATCCACCATAAAAATATATTGAGAATATTAGAGTACAGCAGGAAAATAAAGATAAAGCGTCCTTGTTGCCAAATTTAGAGACTGAAAGTGGATGTGTGCATTATTTGCTCATCTATCATTGCCGCCTTTTTTCATGGATAAATTGTAATGAGATTCCCCTTTGAGACACTGCCGCTAACTATGATATACTATTATAATCCCCCGCAAGTTCCACACGCAGGTGCATCATCTGGGATCGATGTTAACAACTTATACAGGGTAAGTGTTGCCAAAGACAGTGCAGTTACTGAGCTCAACACACTCCTCTGTGCTGCTCAGAGGAAGCTAAAGCCAAGCACTCTGGGTATTGTCCTCCTCGCTGATTTGAGCAGGGCAGTGACTTTTGGGGAAAAAATAATAATGGCATATCTCTGTTCCCCAGTGGATGAATTTAGAGGGTTTTCTCCAGTTGCCTTTGAGCTACTTTGGCTTCATCAGGAAAGGCCAGTATTAGTTTAAACTGAATGTCATGCCTCAGCAGTGCAGTCCCTTTTCATGCAGCAGGAGCTGCAGCAGACTGGAATGCATGCAGGTGCTGCATTATTGCACCAAAAGGGAAGCAGTCAAAAGCTTCCCCAACTGCATGATCTTACACAATAGTGTTGGCAGTAAGCTGTGTGGTCAGATCATGGAGTGGCTCCATGACTCAGTCATGCTGTTTTTACTATGATCCAGTCTGGCATCGTTTCCCTGGAAATGAAAACGAATGCTTCTCTGACATTTGCATGACTTCATTTTATGATGATCTGTGCAAAATTCCGGACTTAAAAATTGTTTCTAACAACCTATGCACTTAATGGGACTAGGACACATAAAATTGACCATACGGTGTATGATAATGTCAGGCAGGCAACTTTTGTGCATAATGGTGCATAATCTGGATGCAGAGTATTAATTACAGATGTATATCAGATATATAGGGACAAGACATGAAGGCATCTGATTGGTTCTTTCCACTTGCACCAAGAGTCAGGGATTGGTCAGAGTTTTACAGGCCTGCAGCTGCCACAGAGGTCGGATTTTTTTCGTTCCTTTTTCTGAACACGTTATGTATTGACTACTCTCAGGATGGAAGGACCATTTCACGCAGTATAACAAAAAGTGTTTCTTACCAACTATAGCTTTAATGGGTAGCTGGACAGAAGCTCAGCAGCTCTGCTCTGCTCTCTGCTATGTTCACATTTTAGAGAATCTAATTAATATTTTCCTCACTAATGATGAGTTATTTCAATCATCTGTAACAAGCAGAGTACGCATGTTGGCTATCCGCCATCTTGCTCCATCTTTCTGACTTTATGTTTTTGTTGTTCAATTGTACAATCACTTTCTGCTGCCTCAGAATAGCAATCTATGAACAATGCATCTGTCAACACCTCATTTTAACACCTACACGCCCATGGGCACACAGAGGTAAATTCAGCTTGTGCCAGCCATGCAAATGACAACTACAGCAGTCTGACAATAGTGATTACAGCTGTACTGCACTGTGCGTTGCTTTGCACCAGGTGTAATATAGGAGCATACATTCATCAAACTGCTGAGGGTAAAACCTACTGTACCAGTGCATGCTGGGATAGGCTCTAGCCCCCACAACCCTACACTAGAGCTGGGCGATATGGCTTAAATAATATATATATATCGCAATATTCTGAAACTTCCAAAGTACTGTAAACAAGTTGATGTTAGCAGTTAGCACAGAGTTAAACTGTTGCCTTTAAGCTTGAGGATTTATTCACACTGAACTGGAAACACACTAACACCTCACCAGTTCATATATTAATAACAGCTGCAAGTTGCACTGGTGCTCCATGGTTGCAAAATGTGATTAAATAGTCGCGGTCCAGAGCCTTACAGGTACAAAGACACACCCTCCCTCTGCTGACACAATCGTTAAAATCATTAAGTTAAACTGTTACCACGGCACCTTTAAACGTGATGATTTATTCACTGTAAGCTGTAAACAAACTAATGGCTAAATAATTATAATATGTGCAAGTTGCAGTGGTGCTCCAAGGTTGCAAAATGCTACTAAATAGTATAGTACATAGTACATGTCTCTCCTGCTAACACACTATCACTCAGGAGAAAGTGATCAGGATAGGCGGAGTGTGTGTGACGGATAATGTCTATACGTGTTCTTGTATGTGTGCCTGTAAGAGGAAGAGAGCAAGAGAACTGAAACACGAAAGACTCTCATGCCGGTAGCTTGAAAAAAACGACATTCTCATTTTATACTTCCTACAAGTTTTTGATGTATCGCCCACCCTCACCCTCCACGAAATAAACGGTATTTAAACCCTATGCTGTGAACATATCATTAAGGAATTCAACTTAAAGATGACAGCATCATCTATACGTATATGAGTGACACTCATACAAAATATTTGTTTATTTCAGCGATATCTAATATTGCAAAGTGAATCTTAAACATCAACAGAAAACATTATCTAACATTATCGGTGTTAGTCAGTCAATTACAGTCATTTAGGGGTGAGCAGGGAAGCCCTTTCACATTCAGATTATAGATTGTACCTATAATATGTGAACACTAGATTTATGGAAGGTAACAACACAGCGGCAGTGTTACAGACCACCCTCCCCCTCCTCTGCCCTCACAGAAACACACACAAACACCATCCACCTGAACCTACAATCAAATTTCACTCAACATCTGCAAGTCATTCCCTGCAGAACCAAAACATACATCAGCCTGGGGAAATCTATAGGATTGGCTCACCTCACTAGTTTTAGTATTGCTGTTAAGTTTGTGTGTCTTGTTTTCTATCTACCTCTGTGAGAGGTGGCACAACACCTCTAACAAAGCAGCCTGCTCCACTTAAATCCCTCTGTTTTTACCCAAGTAAACCATAAATCATCCAAGCTTCGTTATGACAGTTCCGGCTACGCTCCACCACATTACTTTGGGGAAAACATTACAGTTACATGTCCAGATATCCCAAATCCTAAAATTGCTATTCTGTTTTATTTGTTTCTCCTCGGTGCCTTGCTTGATGCAATCATGGTTTTAATCATGGTTGGTTGGTTGGAAGAGTGACTGAGTGATAGAGTGTGTGTGTAAGTGTGCATGCTGAGGCCAATTCAAATGTTTGTTGTCAAATTCTGAGCGGCAGAGCTGCTCTCAAGACACAAATCCTTTTGGTTTCATGTCTTGTTCTATGAACTGGTATAATGACATTCAATTTCAGTCTGTAGAACAAATACTCTAGGTAGTGAATTTGTTGAAACATAAGTGTGACCTATTATACAACCATGTAAAGCCTGGTGGACTGAACTCCTGACCAAAACTGTTATTTCACATATTATAATTAATGATGGCACAAACCTGGCTACCTAATTCCAATGTTTAAGTATTAAAATCAAAACTGAAACCCACATTACTAATTATTGCTTCATTTATTTTGTTTATTTGACTGATGTGCAGCAAACACATCTGTATCAGCGCATCTGACTATTTTCATCAACTGAAAACCAGATAATAAATGCACAACAGGGAGCCAATGAATTTCACACTGCTCTTAGAAATATTATAAACGCAATTATTGACCATCGTACCAATTTTTCCATAAAACCTGTAAACAAGATATTTGAGAGGGTGCTCTAATCTCAGTGTCACACTGATCTTTAAGAGCTACATGAAGGGTGTCGTCCTGCACCTGGCATCTGTATTGTTATTGTGAATAAAAGTAAATACAATCCCTACGATCAATAGTAAAACATCCTGGGGAGAAGAATATTCTGTCAGAAGAGACATTTTATAGAATGCAGAGAAAATTAAATGGTGTTACAATTCCAAGGAGACCCCAGCTATTCAGTGTAAATATGACCTTACATATTTGCTCTATCTATGCTCTTCATTATGTCTGAAATGTAAGAACAGCTGCAGTACATTTGGGCATCTTATGTGCTCCGGCTCTAAAATTGTAACCTTTTGGCTGTCAGTTCAAAGTGAGATTAATGCTGCGTTCACATAGTTCAAGGAGACGGTGGACGGAAAACCAGATATCATTTTAGTGGACAAGAGCAGGACAGTAAAATTAGATAATGCTGGCAGAGAAAACGGTAACTGTAACGGTAGACAGCAATTCAGGGTTAAGAGTTCAGAGATCTGGACAATTACTGGATATTACTAGAAAATTACACAAAATAACAACCATTTACTTTTTCTCCATTCTTTGTCAACAATATGGCATCACTATCGCAACATATCGTCATTTGTGTTTCGTTTTACTGTCCTGCCATTGCAATTGGGTGTGTGTTGTGAAAGAGGAATGCTTTCGAGTAACAAGTATGGGGGTATTATACAAATACAACAGTAGGATGATTAAAGGTAGTAAATACCACCCCATTATTTTATTTCCGAATTAAATCTACAGTCATATGCAGTTCCTGAACTAATGTGCTTGAAGCAAGAGGCCAAACTGCAACAACAATCAGTAGTTAACTGCAGTGAGATTTATGATGCTGGATCCCACCACATGTAACAATGTCTCCCCCAATAGGAGATCGAGGGAGACATCAGTGGCGCCTGACAGCCTTGCCACACTCAGCCTGGCTGAACCATAAACCAAACAAAGCATTTTTACATTTATTCACAGGAGGCGCCATAAAACTTGTTTACAAAATTCACCAAATGTCATAAAACACATAATATACAGACGTACTGTAGCCTAGGTTTTAAGGCAAAACTGGAGGGAGTGGGTGTGACCTATTAAAGCACACAATAAACAGTTTCCCCCAGATATCCATTGCTTTCATATTGCTACTCAGCATTTTGTGTGATCAAGAGATAAAAATGTGACTGATGTTGCACCCTGGAACTGTGTAGCCAGCCATCATTAGCTGTACATAAAGCCATCGGGAAGAATGGCTAATGTTTCCTCTGCATGTCTATAGCAACAAGAGAGACAGAAAGTAGTATGTACAGTAGCCATTGTGCCGCAGCTCAGAGGGTGTTGCTAAAGATTTCCCCATAAAAGAAGCATATTGTTTATTTGCTTAACCTCTGGCACCTCCGTGGTTATTCCCCGTCTCTCCACAGAGCGGATTACTTTGTTTTAATCCAGCTCAGAGTGCCCCCGCACAGCCCGCGATAGTCCTTCGTCATCATAACAGGCCAGGTATCGACACGCGGGCCCCTGTTTACCTCCATAGGGCAGAGGGATTAGGAGCGCAAGCTTTGATGTCAGATTCACAGACAGAAGTGGAGCAAAGCTAAAGCCTCTCAGGGTTATTATGATATCCAAGTCCATTTCTTTAGCAGACGCAAAGGGAGAGCCAGGAGAGAGAAGAAGAAAGGGAAAATACGGAGGGCCAAATGCCAGAGACTTTCTTTTATCTTATATAATAATTCTATTCATTTAATAACTTTATTTATTAATATTTTATTGCTCATTTGCACTGAAGGGATGGGCAATTCTCTTTGGTGTGTTTAGAAAAGTCCATCATGACACTGTAGCTCCTCAAGAAAATTGTTTACTGTGTCTTCTAAACAGCTAATGAGTAATAATGTTGTCTCATTAACTACCAGCACTTTGGTAAATGTTCCATTATTTATACTCTGCTGTTGCAGTCAGATTCAATCTTTCTATTGTCCTTGTAATTGCTTAGAGGAAATACAAAGGATGCGTTCAATGCTATATGTAGGCATTAGGTTGTACAGCAGTACTACCACTGAGGGTCAGTGTTTTTTGATTATCTGTTAATTTCCCTCCTGGCCTACGGCAAGAACAACTCCTTTCTCTTAGCTCTTGGTTTTGGAGTCTGTAAACACTGCCAATGTGTTTCCCTATTGACATAATCACATTGAGTGGTGCTGATGCAGTGACATTTTCAGTAATAGGAGACTGATAATCCTCACAATTGCTTCTCCACTCTTGCACTATAGGGGAGGCCATGGGGGACACACTGTGCTTCTGCAGAAAGTCTACTGCTTACAGAGTGACCGTGAACATGATAGCCTAGCCCTCACTCTTTAACTCTTATTACCCTGTGGAAAATGGGAGTCCTGCAGGATCAAACTGTCGGTGCTGACTCGGTGAATGGGGTGGGGGGAGCCGGGAGAACCAGCGGAAATAAAAGCAGCAATAGCTCTCTCAAGTGGTTAAAAGAAAAGTTCTCTCTGCCCTGCAATCGTGAAGCTCTTTTTTTCTTTTCTTTTTTTTATAATCCTCTTGGATTTTTATCATCAAGGCAAATAACTATACTGTCTAAGGTTTTTAATTGCCTTTTTAAAACCTTGCAGTAATTTGCCCAGATCAGATTTGCTTCTCACAGCTAAATTAAGTCTCGCTGTGGCCGTAGAATATAGAATTGCAGCGGCAGAAGTTTAAATTAGGTACTTGAAAAATGCAGCATTAGTCAAGCAGGTGTCATTAAGGCTTATACAGTCTCGCAAGATGAGTCTCTAAAGTGTCAAATTCACACATCCTGCTGCATACATATACACTATAGTTCTCAGTTTTTAAAATGACTGTAAATGCAATATTTTTGTGCCAACAAATAAAAAAACGAATCAATTGATTCATTGATAATGAAAAAGTATTTGAATATCAGAAAAGTTCCCCTGAGATACAATTAGAACAAGCTGAATAGTCATTTCCCTACCACTCCATTATGTAGTCTGGCCCTGCCATCTCATTATCTGTTTTATGTGGGGGAAGGATACGATATGATAATCAATGTCCCACTGAAACTGTATTAGAAGGCATATAGTTAGCTTCAGCTGAGCAAGTTTGCACGAATGTTATTTGATAATGAGAATTTATGCAAGGTCAATTTGCTGCATTGTGACATTTCTAGTTATTGTATGTGTCTGACAGCATCTGTGAGGGAAAGATGTGTCACTTCAGACAGACTGCTGTCTTACCTTAACTATAATTACGGGAAATGAACATAGCATTTCACATCAAAAGCATTTCCCTTGCCTCGGGCCTTACTGTAAATAAATATTCTTCCTCTCTCTCAAAAACTATGTATTATATATAAGTATACATATAGATTGTCAGTGTTTTATTGTAAACATACTGTCAAAGACGCCGTCACATCTATTTATTACCCACTGCATCATTTGGCACTGTTAGCACTGACAAGGCAGCAGACCACATGGAGGAGTGTGAGACTGAAAATTCACATTTTCCGTTAACAGTAAAAAAAAAAATACTGACTCCTTACGGTAGCTGGGTCATAATGCAAAAAAGAAAAAAAAAAGAAAAACACAGCAACCTACATCTGTGAGAGAGTTACATCTCTGCACAATGAATAATGCACATTATCTGTTACTGTAGCTTACACCCTACAGGCCTAAAAAAAAAACTTTACTTTTTCTGAATTCCTGTGTTTGAATTACAAAACAAAAAAACTCAACCCACGAAAATGAGAACTGAGCAAAAACATCTGTGAACTAAAAACAATTACACAAAAACTGACATTTAACAAAACTACAAACTAACCAAAAAACCCTCATCTCCGACAAACGAGGTCCATTTCTTAACAAACGTTGTGTTTCAGCTGCTCCACTTCAACATCAGATCTGCCTCGTCCTTTTAAAGGTCCCAAAAGCCCATACCTCCATGAGCTCTCTCTTGTTTCAGATCACTGCTGGCAGTAATTGGAAACAACTGAAAAAGGCTTTGAGCTGGAACCATTTTCATCTCTGTGACTCACTTACACACATTTGCTGGAGATACTTGCGGTTGCTTTCCGAGCCAATGAGAACAATGACGAGCTGCAGTGTTTCCATGTTCACTCGAGCTGTTTTGATCAATCTCACCTGTAGTCGTATCACTTACTTTGACTGCTGTCGGCTCCTCCGTTTGCCGCTGTTATCTGCCTTTTGTTACATGCAACAACACCTCTTTTAGAAACAGTTATTTTCTGCCTCCATAACTGTGTCTGAAGATCCCTCAGGAGCCCATGCGCTTCATTTTACCACTCTAACTTATTTGCTGTATGCACTGATTTCCTCCTGATTCTGTGATGTTTTTCCTGTCATCTCTTATCATTTCCAGTATACTTATTCTATTTTGAGCCATTTGCCACATCATGATTGTAAATCCTTCTCCAAATAGCACGCCTGATTTTGCACCAAAGCACTCCTGGATTAACACGAGATCGTGGACTAAGGTGCGAACACAAAAGTGCCCCGTGACGATAGAGGAAAACATGTACCACAACACGACATACTGTGTCGTTACATAAATCGAGACACGCACGACACAGATTGTCTGTGCATCGTAACGACACCACAGATTAACCGTGTGTACTGTCAAAATACTGCTGTTTACACCAGAGATTGTCTGTGTTTACAATTAAAAAACCACTGTACAGTTTACATCTGTGGTACCCAACTGTTTTGGCTTGTGACAGCTTCAATCAAAGCAATGTCTATTTGAGATCCGTCGTCACAGTGTGAGATGTGAGCAGTTTAACCAGAGAGGGATTTTTCCTCCTCAGACCGTTTCATTTAAATATTTTTTTTTTTCCCCTGAAAAGATAGAGCTATCGAGTATTTCACACGGAGAGGAAAGATCAGAGAAAAATGTTCACTGTACATAGCAATAATTCTCCATATCTCTATCCAGCCCTGTCTTTTAAAAATTCTGTTTCTATATTAAATATTTTTGTCCAATATATTTGAAAAATGCAGTAATTGCCCCTGAAGATGTATTGTATTTACTAGTATATCACGGTTTGCACCACAAATCTATATAACTGTTTAATTCTGATTCCACTGTGCAGACACTATGATGTGCTTAATGATAAGATGATACAGTCACATCATACTGCAGGCCCAAATGCAAAACAGCTGCAGAGGAACCTGTCGTGACAATCCTATTCCATGCCAAAGAAAATAGGCAGCCAGCTACTACGACATTTTAAATACTCTCCTCATAACATCTAAAAACATGTACCCCACTACTGTAGGCCTTTCAGCTACACAGCACCAGAATACAATTAAATGAAGCTGACAACGAGAAAACCGCAAACATCCAATTACCAAACCGCATCACACTGCATACAGCTCACGGAATATGTGTTGCACCTTTAGAGGAGCTTCCTCTGTACCAAGTCATTAAAGTGTATCAACCTCCAGGTCAGCGGTGACAGCAGAAGGCAGCAATGAGCCGTGATAACTCATGTGGATGTCTCCCTAAAACAGAATCCTGTTATAAAACTGTTATATTCTGATGCAATGTGTCAAACCTGGTGGTGGTGAGTACATGAGCAATTCTCATGGTGCGGTTTGATTGTTATGGAGGCAGTAATGCAGCAGCTCAGTACTAAGAAAGCAAAGTTTTCCTCCAAGACCTGTGTCCCACATATCTGTCAGCCTTTTTCTGAAAGGCTGCAATGAATAGCTGCTTCCTGAACTTGCAGAGTAATGGTGTCACATTGCTGGGACATGAACCAGTACAGGCTGAAATGAATGTTGAAAGTAAATGTAGTCGATTGGAGCAATACATTCCTCAGTGCATGCTTTACTGACTGAGAAATTTGAGGTTGTAGCTGCAAAATCTGTTGTTCTTCCTGCACCCAGCAGCGTCATTGACAGTGACGTAGCTGGAGGCAAAATGAACTACAGGCTATTTCAGCCTAGATTTCTAGTCTCCCATCTCTTGGTAGCCAGGGGGTGTGCTCCACATGCCACTCAAAAACCAAAATTCTTTTTTCTTTGTGCTTGTGTTGCAAACTAGCTGCGCATTCCACAGCAGGAGTGGCATCCCAAAATACAAGTTCAGAGGATATTGTGAACGAGGCCACATTTTACAGTAGTTTGGCTGACTCAGATATTCAGCCGTATTTATTTGAGCCAGAGCATATGGCTGAAGAAATGCAGTGGGAAGAGAAGAAGGCACTCAATGCATCTTGGTACATGTAGGCAATGCCAGCACACCTCGGCAAGCAGTAAACCTCAGGCTTCCTCAGTCAATACAGCACACACTGAGGAATTTCAAGCATCAATAGGCCCTTTTTTCACAGAAGACATTTTGACATGTCAAAGTAGGAACAACACAGGTGTAAATAATTCAATTAATGATGGCTGAATTCCATTTAGCTGCTTTGCTTTCAGGGCCCTGGCATTGTGCACGCTAGCTCACTGTCACTCTCAGTGGAATGACTTAAATACAGCACAGCCATTGTTAGTGCTATTAGTAACATATGTGCTTTCCCTGCTATGACAAGTCAAAATGTGTGCTTTAAAAAAACAAATGCCTGTTAACCACAGTTACCACCAACACTGATTGACAATCAGCATGAAAGGTGCCACAATTTCCCTCTGAATGTGCAAATATTTAACATGATTTAAAGGCTGGATATTTTATTTGTTTAAATAAGATATAGTTTCTTTCTTTGTTTGGAGCCATAGCAATCATCATGGCAATCAACAGTCACATTATTCTCTGGATAAATAAACCAGACAACTGATTGCAAGCCTTCCTACTGGTTTGTGGCTCCAGTTAAAACCTTTATTCCATAACAATGGCAATGCATCATACATTATTTGTAAGCTCAGTATGTAAAATATTAATTTACTAGTCCGTACCCATTGAGTACAGCATACCATACCATAGTCATACCTAAAATTAGAAAAACAACAACAATCGGCCACTGTTGTTAAAGCGCCACCCAGTTGCCAATTAGAGTTAAATTTCTCCAGTCACCTTGAGGCGTCCTGTTCTACATATCTACCAAGTTTAGTAAAAATCGATATGGCAGTTAGGCCTAGATAAGAAATGAGCTCTCTAGTGCCCTCATTTTGTTTGATGGGGTCAATAATGGAGGGTTCCCTCCAGAGTTGGGTTACTTTAAAAGTAATCAAATTACTTTACTGCGTTACTTTTTTTTTTAATTTAACCAGTTACTTTACTGCGTTACTCCCTGAGTAAAGTAACTCAATTACTTTAAAAGTACTTCCAACGTTACTCCCTGAGTTAAGTAACTGAAGCACTTTTAAAGTACTTTTGAGTATTCTACATTTCCTATTGGGCAATGGACCACAGGGCGCTAAGCCTACATTTTTTTGTCTCCAAAATTAAAGTTATGGACCACTTGCCCTTCACTGAGATCCAATTCTCCCATCACAGCCGTCACTTTGACCAGTAGAAACACACAACGATCTGCTGCGTAGACAACTGTATGACAACAACACCCCAGTGTTTTTAATATTTCCTCTAGAGATGTTACCACACAGAGTAAAAGGGGGAAATGATGGTGTGAAACAGCAGAGGCACTTTGTCAACCCACTGAGTTAACGTTACTGTCATTAGCATCAAGCTAGCAAACAGTGGTACATCCTCACGGTCGGACATAAAGTAATAACATTAACAAATAGCGGCGGGGCTTTTACTCACCACAACTGCAGAGGCTCCCAGCTTCATTTGAAACAAACTACATTATAGACGGTCTGTTATTTATTAATCTCTCTGTGTGTTTATATATTTACTTTTTATCCGCTCCCGTTGTCTTGATAAAGTTAACATATCACACCGTCATTTCAAACTCAGCACTTCCTAAATTTCTTTCAGATTAAAAGCCCCTTATAACCTCGGCTAGAGAATCCCTCTATTTTCTAAATATGCTTTTATTGTGAAACATTTGTAGGAACTTGGTTGTGGAGGATTCAGTAGCTTGAATGTTTGCATACGGTGCTTCAAATGTAGCTCCTGCCATCTGCTGGCGCTTTTAGGTGACTACAACAACATTTCGGCCTCACACATGAACAGACACAGTGACTCAAATAATAGTAAAAGTGATAAAAATAGGACAAGAATAACCCGATGACATCACACACGACGTGAAAGACGACCTGGGTTAATTGGTGAGTACCAGCGTGTAGTGTGTCATGTCTGTCGGCCAAGTCACGGCACGATTTTATGACTCTACGATCTTGTAATGTGACGTAGTGACTTTCAGAACGGGCAGAAAAGTCATGTAGTGTGTACCAGACATAATGCAAGTCCTGAGACTGACCTGTTTGTCAGCGAGTCCTCCTCCACCTATTTAGACTCCACCGTAGACAATGGCAGCATTTCTTCTGCCACATAGCGAGCCTCAAGCTTCAAGGCTTTTTTCGGACTGATAGGTTTAACGTTATCTCTGTTATTAGAACCAAAAGAGAGTCGTTGCTGTTTCGGACCAGCATTCTAAAAGTACTGGAAGTAACTGATGGCTTGTTTGAAAATGTGTTTGATTACTCAAACAGCAAACTAACGCATTAGGTTACTCGTTACTGCAAAAAGTAATCAAAGCACTCTAACGCGTTACTTCTGGTCCCCTCAGATTATGTGTGGTCATATGCCTACAAAGTTGCGTGGTGATCGGTGAAACCCTTGAGATGTTATACACCTTTATGTGATGAGCCACGCCCTCTGCAATATTCATTGCCTTATAGAAGCTCAGTTTTAGTAAGTTTTCCAACTTTTGCCAAGAGGGAACTTTAGATATTGGTCCCTAGATTATGTTCACCCAGTTTCATGCAGATCGCTCAAACTTCCTAGGAAGAGATCAATTTGAAGTGTTTTTTAAAAAATTCAAAATGGCGGAAAATCTATATAAACGGAAGTTATGGGTTCTTGAGGCAAATGTGTTCCTCGTGAGGAGAGGCATCTCTGTGCAAAGTTTCATGTCTCTACAACATACGGGGCATGAGATATACCCATTCAAAGTTTGCAATTTCAATCAGTTGCTATAGCGCCCCCCTTTGGCCAATTGATGTAATATTGCTTCATTCACATCCTCCCATGACCCTCTACCACTGTGCCAAATTTCACATGGATTGACCAAATCAGTGAGGAGAAAAACGTGGAACAGAAACACCCACACGCACACCCACAGACACACAGACAGGGATTTCAGACAGACACACACACACAGACAGAGATTTCGTCATTATATAGTAAGATACACAACTTGACATTATACTCAGACTTCACGTGGGCTTAGTTAAATATGCCTGTGAGCTATGCTCTGCTGGAATATGGCAACACCACTTGGACAAACCACATGTAGAACTGCAGTACACTGATTAATGATAATAATCAGTATAGTATTTAAGTATTTGATTGATTATGATTACATTTGCTAATGATTATTTTAGACAGAGGTGTGTGGTTTTGTTGTAGAATAGCAAATTGTTTATTGATTATATTTTTTTTTTATCAGTATATTGGGAGGGGATATTTTTTTTAGCATAATTGGTGGTCATGTGTCCCTGCCAATATGTATTATGATGTCTGCTTTGCTTTTTAAGCCTTTCTGAATAACAGAAATATGCCCTTGAGGTCTTTTGTCCATATTTTCTGCTATTTTCTGTCATGCAGGACAGTCTGGGCATCCCCTTATAAACAAAGTTATTTGATACCTGCAAATCCCATGAGGTTGGAACAGCATGCTAAAATGTTTTCATCACTTTGCAGCGCGCAGAAATCAGATAGAACATCGCTGAGTGCATTTCTCCTTTTGCCATTATAACAGCAGCTCTGCAGCTTGCAGTTATCCTTGGCCTGCATTTTTGAGTTAACTAAATACAGATGTGCTCAGTGTGGGCAAATCTCAAAGTCCACCTCTGCTTCCGCCCCCTTCTTTGATTGGCTTGTGGAAATAGCTGAAGTTAGGGGAGGAGGGATTCTCCACCCAGCTGTAATTTACGAATCATTATTTCTTTCTCTGCTTTCTTCACAGACAACAGTAAGATGGCCTCGGCACATGACAGAGCTGTACTCCAGGCTATATTCAACCCCACCACCCCCTTTGGAGACATCCCTGGCCTGAACCAAGAGGAGGAATTAATTGATGATGGTGAGCATGAGCTCCTGACTTGATGTGTCACTACATATCATGTCACGGCTTTTTATGTTTATCATTTCATAGCATATTGAATTTATTTGAACGCATTCCATTCCTGGACTAAAAAAACATGACATTTTAATCCAAGTTGAGTTCTGGGTGACATTTCTGTGTTTTGCTTGCCACGGTACCTGTCAATTGAGTTTGAGTGCTTTTTCAACCTGTTTATCTCCCCCTGCCAGACAGTGGCTTTGACACAGAGTTGCTGAAGCAAGTGAAAGAATTGGAGATGCGGGGTGTCTCAGCAGCAGAGGCTGGGGATTTGCAAGCTGCACTTCAACTGTTCAGCCAGGCAATCCAGATCCTGCCTCAGCGAGCCTCAGCCTATAACAACCGGGCACAGGCCCTGCGGCTGCAGGGGAACACAGCAGGTACATGCCACAAACTCAATAATAACCCTTTCCATGAGACGCCGCAGTGTGCTGACATATCAGACTGCTGATTCTGAGGCCAGCATGACATCATATCAGAGCTTTGTCTATCTGATGCACTTTGTCAACAGTGTTACCGTAGAGGCTCTGAGTTTGCCTTGTGTCAGGCTCACTTTACGTGCTGTCTGTCACAGGGGTGGCAGGGGTGTAAACACTCAATGCACAGAATTATAGGGATTTTGCTCAAGTCATATTTGAATTGTCGAAAGGTTTAGAATTATTTGTGTGCCTCAGTGACGTGAACAAGTGTCCCTGTATTTTATACATTCCGTGTATTATTAAATACAGCATGGTTATTACCAGAGTCGTGGTACTCTAGATCCTGTCCTTGGTCTTCTGAAGGTTTCAACCTCATCTCAGACTTGACAGTATTTTTACTTGGTCGTGTCTCCTAACTTATTTTATTTTCAAGACCAGTTAAGGCCACAACTCCGAGTTATCACTAAATTGCCTGTGCAAAAAACGGAGCATTGAATAAAGACAGTGAAGTTAATTTCAGCTCCTTTAGAGTTTTGTTTGTATTGGTTTGCTCATAGAAAACAAATGAAAATTCCAACATATAACATCCACCTCTGCAATGTACTTCGATTAATTATCAAGACATTTCCAGTGATAACTTTATACATATACACACATATATACAGTATATATCCTCCTGAGACCCTGCGTCCTCATATGAAGACCATATAATTCATAATTCTGCTTAAATTAGACCTCTTGTCCTCATTCATGGACACTTTTTGTGCTAGTGGTAGTACACTAGATACACTATTACATGTAACAACAAGATGGCAGCCATCTCTGCTAAGTCAAGTTTTTAGGTTGAAACTTGGGTGACATTTTACTTGAAGGTATCTACATAAGAGTGACATGACACTGTCATAACTATGACATGACACTGTCATGAATCGTCATGAACATTATGTCATAAATGTTTATAACTGCTGTCATTAAGTGTCATTCGGTCGTTGTAATGACAACATGACAACTCGACATTCATTTTGTTTGGGATGTCCTTCTAATGACAACTTGACATTAACCAGGATGACATTACCAGAAGATGCCTGTATGACATCCCATGACATAGTAATGACAGTGTCATGTCACCCTTATATAGATACCTTTAAGTAAAGTGTTACCAAAACTTGTATATTTATGCTTAATAATGTTTGTTGTTTGATATTGCATACAGATTTGACCAATTTTAGTACAGTAACAAGCTGAACACTGTTAGTTAGTAAGTGTTTTTACAGTGGGACATTATTACTGCACACAGGCCAATTAAGGTGAGACAGACAAATAGGACATCCCTAGTTTGGAGCATAGAGCAAGCAAGATTTAAACAGAGCTACAAAATGGCAGTTTAGTTTTTCAAAATCATGTTCGGGCATTGAAATGAACAGTTCTTTTAGACTTGAACGTTGACCTCTCACCCAAAGATTTACAACACACTGAACAAATGTTGCAATGTGTGTAATGTTGTTTTTGCACAACAATGCTCAGGTACTGAAACAGTTTTATACTTTATAACACACTGGTAACTATCAAAAATAAACCCAATGTCTCCAACTGAGGACATCATTTAGTTCAAAAACTACTTCCTGTTCAAAGACAATGCTTAGTTTTTTTACTTATGATATCCTGCCGATCCCAAATAGCTTGAAGAAATTAAAAATTCAGTCTCAGGAGGATATGGCAATAAAGGAGTTGAAGAGGAATCTTCATTTGTTTTCATTTGTGGGTGTTTTTATGGGAATTTGGATCTTTCACATCACCTTGGGGAGTGTGGTTTGAATGTTCAACATTTTACTGTCACTGAGTCATGCAGTGTAGGAGTCACATACGTCTGCTCTTGGTTTTGACTCCTTAAAGTCTCTTGTTTTGGTCTCAGTACACTTTGGTCTTGGTCATGACTTAGTCTCTGTTTAGGTGGTCTTGAGTACAGCAATAATCAACACTTAGAATATAACCCTTATCATTTCTATTATCTCACATTTTTGACACGTGAGTATTGATGTGGTGTTTCACACTCAGTCCCAGGAGATCACTCGTGTCAGTCGCACCATGTACTCAATTCTGCAACATCTTTTTTTTTTTTTTTCGCTTGCATCGTCCACTTCTAAAATTGTCTTTTCTATGTATAGGTGATGCTTTTCAATTTGTCTGTAACCTGGCGCCAGCTGTTGTTCATGCCGACTAACAAGATCTCCTGAATGTTCCCAACAAAACACCTACATGTCTTTTTCAAATAATATGCAGAACATGTGAAATGAACAGAGGGTTGTTGCTTGATTGATTAATGAAAAACACCAGTTAATTTCAGCCAACTTAGTGTGATAACTATACACATATTCTTTTTTTTTTATTCCATCACATACTTTACAATCCTAGGTAGGAAAGTCAAAGCAAAACAAGCTGCGTCCCTCAGAGTGAATATTGCAGTAAAACTAGACTGAGAAGATATTTCCACCTGAAAATCAACTTTCAAGACGTGTGTGCCTCACAGAGTTCTCCTCTCCCCTCAGGAGCCCTGAGGGACCTGGACCAAGCCATCTCTCTGAGCGGCGGCACAGGACGAACTGCCTGCCAGGCGCTGGTGCAAAGAGGCCTTTTACGTAGATTAGCATGTCAGAGTGATGACGCCAGAGCAGATTTTGAGAAAGCAGCTGCACTTGGAAGTGAATTTGCTCAACAACAGGCTGTGGTTCTCAATCCGTATGCAGCCCTGTGTAACAAAATGCTGTCAGAGGTGATAAACAAGCTACGAAACCCAGAGGTGTCCGAGAAGCTGTAGTTATTGTAGACTATTTGTTTACACCTGTCTGTTACTGCATGATGTCTGTGAGTAATAAAAGAACATTTTTAGCTTTTAATGTCCATTTTATTCCACTTATTATGCTGCTGTAAAACAAACGAGGCCGACTGCAAGTCAGATTTATGACACACTATATAATGTCAGCGACACACAGAGATAATTTCCTCTCATTTCTCTAAAAGACAGTTGAAATTAGCAACAGGGTTGTCCTCAGCATGAACCTTGCACTGCTGTGCATAATCAGATTTGACATATAGGGTTCGTGCTATCGTGCTGAGCGTTCAAATACCAAACTTGTTTTATGATGTGTAAGGTGTCACCACTCCACACAGATGGGATGCTTCAGCTTCTCTCCAGCAGATGTCAGTCTTGCCATGTTGAAGACAGTCAACAACTGCTGCCTTTGTTTCTCTGACAAAATGCTTTTCATCACAACAATGAAATAAAAATGGATCAAACAACGCTCAGCTCAGACTACCAATCAAAGGCAAGTGATCTGATATTACAGAATATGAGGACCCCTCTCAAACACCATATTGATGCATTTGTAAATTTAATGTCCTTGGAGGGCTCATTGAAGATTTAATCAACTCATAAAACACACTTTTCCCACTTAGAGGCAAAATGATCTCAGAAGATGTTACAAGAATATAACACAACATCAAAATCTTCAGGAATTGCACTTCGGTGAATCCCTCAGTGTACTGTATGCTTGCAGGCTTCAGCACACAGCAGCTCTGAATTCCCTTTTGTTTCTATACATTATAGGAATTTCTATATGCGGAGGATACATGTCATGCCTGAGTGATTCTAAACAGCATCACTCGTGTTGTGGTCCGCCCACTGAGCTCTGGGACTCTGAGCATTATCTTTTGTGCTTCACTTCTTTGTGTTTGTCTCCGACCTCTCCCAGGCAGACTAAGGCCACCGGGTCAGTGTGCTCCTCTCTCTGGTAGAAGGAGCAGGTTTTCAGGTGATCTGACATGGAAGGAGTGTTGCTGAAGCTCCATCTGTCCACAGAGGAAAACAAAGAGCTGAACTCCCAAACCTGTACAACACAGACAGAGACAGAGCTGAAGGAGGTGTAGGAGGCTGCTGTCTATCAGCCGTACTGCAGCAATGGCCTTGAGGATACATTTATTTTCAAAATCTACGGAATCTAGATCGCAGAGTATTTTTACCACATCAGGGCATGATGTCAGTTCTTTTATCCATGCATTACAAATTTATACAAATTATGCCCTTCACTGGGGGAGCAAATACCCAGCTGTCGCCCACGCGGCCCTATCAACATCTTGTTTCCATGAATGATCACATCTGACTTGTTATGGTAGCACTCTGTTTGCTGGCAGCCAGGCCTCACACCATTCCACATTGCTGATATAATCGGCACACGCTTTGTCACCTGATCACTGCAGTTCAGAGAGAGTCGGTATGGGTTTATCCTTTGTTTATCCCTGATTGACTCCAGCAGAGCAGAGAGGTTATGTTTGCCTGTTTGTTTGTCAGCAGGATATCTGAAAAACTAATTAGCAGATTTTTTAAGGAATTGGTGAAAGTTATTAAAACAGTAAGAGGAAAAACTGAGTGGTTAAACATAGGAGGTCAACTACGCCACATTTAGGCTCCATAAGATAGTGTTTTTTAATCATTTTTTATTTGCTGTATTGTTTTGCTCTTTCCTTCTTGACTGCCAAATTATTAAAACACGATAATCTCCTCATCTACCTTAAAGTAGCAGTGTGTAGGATTTAGTAGCATCTAGCAGTGAGGACTGTAGATTGTAATCAGATGAAATTTATCCCATGTGCCAAGCATAAACTCCTGGTTGGAATTCCGTCAGTATTCATTGTTCAGGAGATTTTTACTAGGAGCCGAATTATCCACAGAGGTCTCCTCCGCTGTAAAACAGATGGACCTGGTAATTCAAACTGGTAAAAACACTCAATAAAGCAGTTTCTTGTTAAAGCACCAGCACCTGCTATTGTGTGCCTACCTTTTTTCTCTGATAAGTTAAGATCCATTTGCTCAGGGTTTTTTTTTTACTGGGAGCCAGAGGTCTCTTCATCTCTAAATTAAATAGACCCAGAGATTCAAACCAGTAGAAACACTCAATTAAGCAGTTTAACGTCAAAAACTAAAACTATGTAACTAAAAGCAGCTCATTCTGAGGGTAATGGCAACACAACTGCTCTTATTCGCAGGTGATTATGCACTAAAGAAAGCAGGCTAATTATGGAAAATTCCATTTCTGCCAATATATCCCCCTAAATCCACACTGCACCTTTAAGTAATCCGATTCACAGCACTTCACTTAAAAATGGCACAACAGCAACATGATGAATTTAAATGGCCATAGCACAGCGGTCATGTGTCTGAGTCACTTAGAATTTCATCCTTATACAGTACACAGCACTCCCAATTCCATACAGGATTTAGATAATCTCCAAAAATCAAGGCAGCTGGAGGCGTCCTCAAGGCTCAGACCACTAGACCACTGGGCGTCCCTGTGGCCTGGCGGTCTAAGCCATGGGGTCTAAGGTCTAGCTTAGTTGTCTAATGTAAACACAGCATCTCTGCTTTGAATCCCCTTCAATCCTGTTTTTCCAGAATCTTGCTTCTGTCAGCTGTCAAATAAAGGAAAAATAAAACGTGTAAGCCCTGGTTGTGTATAAATATATAAGTGATTTCTATAGGGCTAGCCCTAGGATTTCTTTTATGGATTCTATACTAACTTATACTTTGGCTCAGCTGTCTTGTTACTGCTGCTAAGGCAACAGAAGAGACAAAAAAATTCTCCTCCCCAAACACTTCCTGGTGGTGCCTGACCGCACATGCAGCGGGTTTATGATAAGGGAAGAAAAACCTAGCACATCTCCAGCGGCTGCTTCGGTGGGAACCTATTAACTGTTGCCAACACGGCTGTGATTCAGTTTGTAATATTGTTAGAGAGGACTACGGAGAGTCTGGAGAGTGTTTACAATGCAGCAGCTGTCAGGCTGTATGAATGACTGAAATTTTCCAGTGACAGTAAACAGAATGCTGCCAGATACTAAACTGATATAGATGTTGGGCCTTGTGTTTACTTTTCCTAAAAAGGTTGAGATCAAAATCATATATGGGATGGGACGGTAACAGTCAGTCAGTGATATAAATGAAAGAATAAATAAATAATGTAAAGGATACTTGCTTTCCTCCGACTTTTCCAGGAGCTTCCCCCATGGGAGTACGTCTTTTTCACCCACTTGAGGGAGACCATCCCTCTCTCCTGCAACAATGTGGCACACACCTCTCTCATCAGATGGGAGACTTGGGACAGCTGAGATAATGTAAAACTGTCAAGGTAAGCAGCAACATGCTGAAGGATCTCCAGGGGCAGGCTGCTCAGGGGATCCACATTATGTGCACCATTTCTCTGAGGGCTGGCGGTTTTCCCGCTTTCACAGAGGAATGGGGAGACGTCTGGCTGGAGGACAAAGGTGCTGACATCTTGACAGAATTTGATCGTGGCTGGGTGACCTGCAGGGTGAAATCTCGTCTGGGTGAAAGCACAGCCGAGGTATGCCAAGGGGCAGCGTTGTTGGAACCAGCCGCTCAGAGAGGCCTGTATGTCAGAGTGCACGTTCCTGAAATGCGAGCGGTATTCATCACGGCGGAAGAAGTGGCCACACATGTAGCTGAAGGCAGAGCTTGTTTTGTTGTGTCTTCTGGTGACAGATTCGGCTTGGACGTCTACATAGAGACCATGAGGTTTGTCTGCAATGACATCAGCAAGCGACGCATCTGTTTTGAAAGGAGCGGAGGCAAAGTTGTATGTTTGTGTTCCCTGATCTACGTAAAGACCGTCTCTCCCTACACTCTCTGAGATTATATGTCCTTTCAGCTCCTTTTCCAGGGACTGCAGGAGTGTGGCGCTAACCTCGTCGCACTTCGGAAGATCCTCAACTGACATGCCCAAATCTGCTGTGTCAACACTCTGGTGGCTGGTCTTGACCTTTAGTGCAGGGTCCTTCAGATATCTACGCTTTGCTCGATAGCTTGTAGGGACATTAAATGTGTGCACCGTTCTAACCTCGATGGGTTCCAGACTCCCATAAACAAAATCCTTTTCTCTCGGGGTGCAAGCAGCAAGTTGGCCAAAGTTAATCAACATTGCCCCATTGTGCACCAGATACATGTTATATTCACCAATATTGAATTCTTTGCTTAACCTCTCGAGGACCCCATCTTGCCACGGCGCAAGGCCAGTTGCACCATCCCTGCTTGAAGCAGCAGCAGCATTCTCTTGGCTCCTGTGTGAGTCTCTTGTCTCCCTCTGACAGTTTGATGCTTCTTGCTCTTCTTTTGCCTTTCCCCTTTCCTCCTTTTTATTCAGGTTTTTGACAGTTTGCTTGCATCCCTCCATCTCCTTGTTGAATATTTTCTCCCAGGAGCTGTACTTCTGAATACCATCCATGTCCCGGCTGCTTGCCAGAGCATCCCTCTCCTCTTGGCTCAGCTCTGTTACCTCCAAGTCTGTGCAGCCATTTTCTGTAAATTCACCACAATCTAAAGAACATGTTGCTTCATCTGCGTGACTGTTGACCCCGGCAGAAACATCCTGAAGGGCAGGATCCTCCACCATCAACTCAGGAAAAATGTTCTTCATTTTGATGGATCGAAATAACAACTCTTGGTCCCTGAGCGCCATAGCAACATCAAGGTTTACCTCAGTTTGAGAGCTGTCCGAAACATTTTTGTAGAAGGCAAGATCTGTGTCTGAAATAGGCCAGCGGTTCCAGTCCTGAGAGCAGCAGACCACGCTGGCAGGACAGACCTCCAGGTGTTTGGCCAGCCTGTGGCGCAGCATGGTGAGAGGACAACCATAGGAGACATTGAGGCAGGGGACCGTCTCATTGGGACACAGAAGCTGGTGCTCCTCTTCTTTGCACATGTGGAGGAGGGCGCCACAGTTTTTACGACACTTGATGACCATGCATGAGACAGAGGTCTGCACTGGGACTTGACAGTGGGCGTTGTAACACTTGTCACAATGTTCGTGATGGCCCACGGGCATCTTTCTACTCTTCACCTGCAGGGAGAATAAACACAAATAGAAAGTGATATTTCTGAATCCAGTCAGTCTGTGTCTAATCAAAAGCTGTAATAATATTTTCTTATAATGTGAGAACTTGATGCTGATGGGAAACACTGAAAATAAATGCTCTTACCATTGTGCCCTATTAATACAATGATCATCTGAGAGGAGTTGCAAGCCAGGAGCACTGTCAGAGAACATGGTGACATGTTTCAATTTTGCATTTCAACACTGCACATAGACGCTACTACAAAGTGAGATATCGACAATGTGCGCATCTGATTCATTCTGAAAAGGAACATAGAAAAGATGGTTCTAACATACAGACTTTAAATGCATGATTAATTTGATTTTTAACTAACTTTTAAATATAAACAAAATGAAATAATTATCATTAATATATAAGAGGATGTTCAGCTAAACAAAATGCATTCTAAAAATGGTTGAATTAATCAGCAGTTTAGTAAATAAAAAGTGAACGACCGGAACAATAACAGTAAAATATCTCACCCTTTGTTCCTCTGCGCCTGTCACCTTGTGTTCACTGGCACCCGTGAATAACCTCTGCACTGTGTCTGGACGTTATAAATAGACACAACAAAGGGACAACAGGGCCAGTGGGACGGGGCACTATTGTCCCACAGCCATTAAGAGGCAAGGTCAAGTTACAGCCTCCACCTCTGCTTCACTGTGAGAGGGTGGTGATAATAGCGGGTAATCCACCTTCTCAACAGTTTAACTACTGTTGGTTCAAAGACATCAACATCTGACTGTGTGCAGTACTTTGTGTGTTCATGAAGTGTGCTGTCAGCCTTTTATATTTCAATACCAGGATGTGTGCATTTATATTTCCTTCCAAAATAATAGCATCATTTGAATTCAGTGAATAATAGCTGATCAAACACTTATTAAAATATCTTTAAAGTAATTTTACAGCTGTTCCTCTGATAACCAGATGCATGTAATTATATATTATAGGTGATTATTTCCTTCATTAAAGAAAGGAAACACTATCTACTGCAGGCTTATTTGTCCTGATGCATTTCTTCCACTAGATGTCAGTCACACACTTTCAAAAACTCAAGCAACGTTTCTCCTGCAGCTGCTGCAGCTGTCAGATGAAATTCCCATCGTGGATTAGTTAAATTCTTTGGGGTTACAATGCAAGATCAAAAAGGTATTTTTCATGATGTTTTGAGAATGTTGGTTTTAATACAGGTTCATTAAAATTCATCTCGAGCCGGTGCGGCTGATTATGCCCCAGTTTGAACTGAAAATTGAGGCAGTTCTTGTACCCTTGCGTACTTTTTTTTTTTTAAAAAAAAGGAAATTAGCTGGAGGGGAATTTATCTTCATCAAGTGATGTTTTGGTTCAACATAGAAACTGATGCATTCTTAACACATTGTATCATTTATGGAAAAGGCCCAGAAAGCTGCCTCTTTTAATCAAATCACCATTCAGCGGTGTTATGGCACAAACCTCTGCTGCTCTGCAACAGTTCGACTGTACACACACACACACACACACACACACACACACACACACAGTAGCTCGTGATCTGCGCACAACACTGATTTCAATCGACAAAATGTATGTATATAAAAAGTGCACACCTGTCACTCTGTGTTGTTTGTCATTCATGCCATTGCTCTCATTTACTGGCAAAAATAATGTGTTGTGCAACATAATGGGGCATTGATCCAGTCTATCTAATTACACTCATTTACATTAAGGCTGGCTGAACTATCATCCCGTTCACTCCCCCACATCACCCTGCAATCACCTCCTGACACTCATTTTCCCACCCTGTGGAAAATGTGCTGGATCCACAGTGTGCATCTGGAAGTCTCCATGCAACAACTTTTTTTTTCTTGTCACCTGGCACAGATTACAATGAACAGTTTATCAGAGGCAGCTGCTTTGCTCTCTATAGGCTCTGCAATCAGCATACATTTCATCAAGAGAGACAGACAGACAGACAGAGGGAGACAGAGAGGGAGACTGGTGTTGGGGAAAAAAATACGTGCTATTTCAGTGTCTTGTTGCTATACAACAGCAGCACTACTCAGATTGGAGAGGTCTGAGGTTAGATGAGTCAAATACAGTTGTAAACATGCTTTTAAAGCAGGTGTAAGGGTAACGATTGGCTGCTTTTGAATGCTCTAATGCCATATTCAGTGATCTCTCTGATCCAAAGTATAAACAGCCTTCTTGTTGTTGAACTTCAGCAAAGATGGGAACCATGTACAAAAAGCAACTGACGGCTTTTTGCATTGATTCACTCTGTTCGTGTTCATGATTACCAGACTACAGTACTGACTGATCAGATAGTGTCATTTGAAGATACAGTTTCCATCATTACTTAGTATCTAATCATTACTGGTATTGTAGTGTTGTGTTTCAGTCACACAGTTTTAAAGGGAAAGTTTGGCACTTGCACTTATTTACTTAGTTACCACTCTCACATTTGTCTGTTAAGTACAAGCCTACCAGCCCAGTCACAAGAAGAAGATGTTGGCATTGTATATTTCTGCAAACCATGAATATATTGAATTTGCACGTTTTCTACGCATCATATCCAAGTTCCTAAAGTGGTGTTTTATATGAGCTGACTTTGTCATTGGAAATTGAAAGGGAAGTTGGACGGCATGGCAAGCCAGGTGAGATGCCTGCCAAGCTGCAGACAGCTGTTCAAGACCAATGAATTACAAAAATAGTTTGTTGGGGGTTTTTTGTGTTTTTTTTGGTGATCAATCGCTGTTTTTACAGCAGCTTTTTAGCCATTGAATGCAGGTGGTTTTTAGTGACCCACCCCTGTTTTTCAACCAGGAATAGTGCCATGAAAAGTGTTTTTTACAGAAATATTTCAGTGTTTCCTGCTAGAATTGTAGTTACCCCCCAAAACGGTGTATTTAAAGGAGATGTCCGGTAATTCATTTTCAAAGCCATGAAACTCACCGAGTGGTCAGTGGTGTTTGTCGATGTGCTGACATAAAAATCGTAGCAATCTGTGTGTCGCCAACCGGCAGGAAACCATTGCAATGTAATGGGACACAGAAAAGAAGCAGAAGAAGAAGGTATATTCGTGTCTGCAGAAACATACAATACCAACATTTCTTTGGCATTTAGGTTTAGGCAATATGCTAGCAGCTGGTTAGCTTAGCTCAGCATAAAGACTGAAAATGGGATAAAAAGCTAGCCTGGCTCTGTTCAAAGGGAACAAAACCACTTTTCAGCCTCTCTAAATCTAATACATCATCTAGTTCAAAACAATAATTTGGGCCTATTTCCGTTCCTAGTTATTAAAATGCCCATACACTCACATAACTCACTGTAAAATGTTTTTTACACTTTGGGTTTTGTACACATTAAACAATAAGATAAAATGTGTTTGTGACCATTAGAGGTGCTGGTAAGTTGCTATTCGGCTTCCTTTACCTATCCTAAACTTTCAAAGACAATCCTTCACTGGAAAAAAAGAGTACTTTTCATGATTTAGTAACAGATTGCAAAGTAACAATGTTTAACAGAACACAGAAGTCTCATTTAATAAAATTCATTGAACACCCAGCTGGAGCTATGCAACCTGGCAGCTTAAAAAGGGGATAATTACAGCTTGTCCATTTTCTGTTGTGCAGATTTGAGCAATTCTGAGGCTACGGGTTAATGATTCATGCAAGCTCCATGTCATTTAACTCTAATTTAATGTTCCGAGATGTGACTGGACAGCTTTAGATGGCAGACGTGATTAATATTCAAGGCATTCAAAAGCTGTCAGCACACAGCAGGACTACTAAAAGCATCAAGTTTTATATTGAAGTTTTGCCTGCTTCTACCAACACACCGAGCACAGTGCATCGTTATTATGGTCTGCAAAGCTGCCTATAAATCTCACCCAATTCTCTGAGTTTTTTCCTTCTTATTGCCATTCCTCTTAAAGATTGCCCCTATTTTGGGATTTCCATCTGGTTTATTATACCTGGCAAAACACATTAATAAGGCCAAACCATTGGGACGACATAGAGAAATATGTGCTACTGCTGAATATCCAAAGACCCGGGAAACTGTGTTGGTACTGTGTTTATTACATAGCTCGACCCAGCAGAGGCCTATAAATAAGCTGCAGACTGCCATGGAAATGCATAATGAAACTGAAAACGTATCAACTCAAAGCAGAGCTCAAATACTGTATGAGTTTGTACTTTCAGGCTGGCAAACCCATGACTGCATTTTTTAGAACGGATTGCATGTTTTGGCTCATATAAATTCAATTAAAGCACAAGTAGACTGTTCACTTGTTTCCCTCATGATGATGTTCATTAAGAGATAAGTCCTGGTGCATTTGTCATCTTTAGTCATCTTAAGTAAAAAAAAAAAGAAAAGAAGAAGAAGTAGAAAAAAAAGTAAAAAAAGGCTGCAGTTCACCAGCTTTGGCTTCTCCAATGAGAGCATTTGCTGCTTTTCTCCGTTTTATATTGATGTCAGCTGTCAATATCTCAGAGTTTTTGACTGTTGGTCAGACAAAACAAGGCATTTGAAGACGTCACCTTGTGCTCTGGGAAAGATTAAAGGAGATATATGTAAGAAATCTAAAGCAAATAGTCTTAAAATCATCCTAATATGTCACAGAGACTAAGGAAAAATGTTCATATAACATACTGATCTCACCGACAACAATAGTACAGCCAGAATATTCACTTTTTTTTTTTTTAATTTACGGTCTGCAAAAAATGTTTATGTTTTGAATTTGTGGTTTGGCCTGTTGCGCCACCCACCGCCGTCTACCAGTCACGCAGTCAGTAGAGTCTCAGCATCAGTTACAGTTACGACTGAGCTACAATGGCTGACGGTGCGACTAAACCCAAACGACCTCGTTATGATTCCCAAAAATGCCAAAACAAAACTCGAGGCAAAGCGAGGGTCTATAGGAGATGCTTTTGAACGGTGGAGACGGTTGAAAGCAAAGAAGAATTTGAAATCGGATGTTGAAGTGGCTACTCTTCTCCTCGACAGGTAAGCTTTAGCCAACGTTGCCTAACTAGCATCATAGCTAGACAGGGATGGACATTTCGAATACTTTCAACTGTTATTCATTTTCGTTCATACATTGTAGTCCATGTGCAGGTGGGTCATCGACCTGACTGATTTTTTTGCAAAACAAACGTTAGCAGCCGGCTCCTCCTCAGCTGTATCCCAGCAGCAGCGTTAGCAGCAGAGAAGCCAGACTTGCTCGAACGGTCCGCTGGAAAACCGAAGATCACGGCAGCCGCCCGTGGGCAAACAAATCAGTCTTCAGTGTGCCACTCTCCAGCAACCTCAAATCTGTAGGGGAGGGGAGGGCGGACACAACTCGCGGCGGAATTTTGAATTTGAGTGCAGTAACCGTTTTGGCCACATTCTTACATACAACGCCTTTAAGATTAAAGGGAAATTTCGGTTTATTTCAACCTGTCTCCTATTGTCCTAAATTTGTTTCAAGTGACTAGTGACATAAAAATAATAATTAGCATGTTAGCCGTTAGCCTAGATACAGCCGGGGCGCATAGTAGTGTGAGACCTGTTAAAACATAAGTGAAAGAGCATACTTCAAGTGCAAAGTTAGTCCACTAAACAAGCTTTTTTTCCACAAAGACCGCCTCATATCGTTAGGATAAATGTCAGAGAACATATAGAAAATGACATGTAAACGTGTTGTCTTACCTTACCGGTGTGCTGCCATGTTTGTTTACCATTTAGCTCTGCTTTCCAAAGCAGCGATCTCATTCCGTGCCTGAAAGTATTGAACTCATTAAAACTACAAACCACCTTCATCAAAAGTCTTTTCAACCTGACACTGCAAATTACCTCACAGCTGTAGGATACATTTAATGTATATGCCTTTGGGTGAGTATTATCCTATGAGTCCCTTCTGGACGACATACTGTAGCATATGGCCAGCCAAAAATAGAAGAGAAAAATGTAGATGGCCCAACTTCACACCTAGTTTTCACTTTCTCATTATGCAGTCCCCCCTCCCTCCTCCCTTTTAATTAGGAGGGTCTCATACACGTTTTATTTTAAATCCCTGTGTAGTTCAAGTCTGCAGCCTCGGACCTGACTGAGTAAAAATGAGACGGTTGCTAACCCTGACCAATGAACATGCAAATGTTTATGGGCATATCAATTTAGCTTCCAGCCCTTCTGCACCCAATATTCTGCTTTTAATTACAAAGACTAATTAAAAGTACCTTGTAATGAAGTCTGTGTAGGTTCCCCCCTCAGGGCAGTGTACTTTGTGTCATTTTGCATCATTAATGGAGAAAACGCTGAACAATGACAAAATCTCAGAAACTGTAAATGAGACATTTCACTCGGCTTGTTTTTGTAATGTCGGGAGCTAATAACTGCTAAGACAAAGAGGAGACAGTGTGGGGGACGTCTCCAGCACCAAGTCATTTCATGCCCGAGATACAGCCGTAATAAATGATAGATCATATAAAATTCATGAAAGTAGTAAAAAAGCTTGTTGTGGACAAGTTAAATAATAAAATGCAGTGAAGCCATTTATCATCTCTGTCTTGTCCCTGCAGGAGGAACTTTAAAGTGCGAATTCAAAGTCGTCTCACGTGTAATTCTACACATGAATTAAAAACATCAAATCTGAACTGAATCCCTCCCAAGCCCTCATATTTCTTGACTCTCTGCGTGTTTGAAGTCCAGTGGGAGTCGTCTGGTTGTGCGAGTGTGTGCGAGTGTATGTTCTCATGCATGTGTGTTACGTTTGTTATCTGTAAGCTTGGCATCTGTCTGGGTTTGACAGTTCTCTGCCATACAAATGTCAGGAGAGCGTAAAGCTGTGCTGGCACTCGGATGGAGATGGGGAGAAAAACTTGTGTTTGTTTTGTTTTCATATTTTCCTCCTAAATACATTGTTGTATACAAGTACTCTATGTCCTATATCGCAGCATTACACAGTAATGGAGCAATTTTTGCTTGTTGTGTGGCTGGCTGAAAGCAGCTGGTGCAAAAGCTATCTGCCACCTATACTTATAACCTGCAGTAAACAGCAGAATTATACTTAAAGCCACATATACAGTAGATAGTGAAACATTTTGCACAGTGTGAAAGAGAGATACAGCTGTGTTGCAGCTATAATATGCAAGCTGATACAAGTAATCTGTGTGGTCATTGTAGTCTTGTCATTGTCATTTCAAGTAATGTTTCTGTCCATATGATGAATATAAGTGTAGTACTTTACTGTAGTAGCTTTCAGCTCTTGTTTGGTCCAGAGGCACCAACAGAATTTTTTCATACAGGTGACCAGGTGGGTCCACTGAATATCTGAAAAGCAAAAGTCATAACTGAATTTCAGGAATTCTATTATGCTGCTGAAGTACACAGGCTAGTTAAAAACTATGACAATGAGTGCGTTTACATGGACAGTTTAATTCCCTATTCATTCAGAATGAAAGTTCATTCCTATTAAAGTGAGCTTGTAAACACCTAATACATAATGAAAATGGCCAATGCGACTGAAAATTCATTCCGATGTAAGCGGCTGGAATATTCTGTTTCTAGTTCCCAATGAAGGAATTTCTCACACTTGTATACACTCATTCCTCTTTAAGTTCATTCTGGTCTTTCTGCGCATGCTCATTTCCTTGCTCCTCTGGCGCGATGACGTATAGCGCACGCGCGACCCGTTGCACTCACCGGTTTCCATTCGCCAAAGCGCGGTCTTCTATCTCCCTTCTTCTCCTCAACAGATGAAGCATTGGGGCGTCGGTGGCTTAGTGGTAGAGCAGGCACCCCATGGTCAAGGCTGTTGCCGCAGCGGGCCGGGTTTGACTCCAGCCTGTGGCCCTTTGCTGCATCTCACTCCTCTCTCACTCCCTTCATGCTCATCTGTCCTATCGATTAAAGGCTTAAAAATGCCCCAAAAAATATCTTAAAAAAAAAACAAACCAAAAAAAAAAAACAGACGCATTAGCAGAACAAAGTTGTTGTCGTACTGGTGCTTCAAGAATATGAGCAAAACAAGCCTGAAAAAGGCACTAAGAACGCCCCCTATCCAATCAGAAACCTTCCCTGCCCCAAACCTTGCGTGGACCCGAATAAAGGCGACTAACTGATCTCCCGTATAAAGCCTACTTCGGAATGAATATTTCCCATGTAAACTACCTGGAAAAACTTTAATTCCGAATGATTTCATTCAGATTTATTTCATTCTGAATGAGAAGCCATCATGTAACCGCACCCATTATTAGAGTTGAGGAATCACATACTGATATACTTTGGTTTCTTATTTTACAGTTGATATTACTAGTTATCTGGTGTGCATAGATTGATACCAGTGCTGTGAACATTTTGAGTTCCACAACAGTCCTGTTTTAATGTGTTACATATCTGTTTACACATGTTGGGCAAGTCCTTAATCTTCAAATAGGCTGATTGTCCTTAATTTGATGGAGTAGTTTGATTGTAAGAAAGAAAACATCTAGTGGAAACAAGCCATCTCAAGTTTAGGGAAACATGTGGGTACCCATAGAACCCAATTTCATTCAGACATCTCGAGTTGAGAGTCCAAGGGACCCCTTTAAAAATGGCCATGCCTGTTCCCTCGCCAGAATTTAGCCGTATTGTGGAGCGTTATTTAGCCCTCTTACCAACAAGTTATGATGACATGCTTAGTGCCAATGGATCCTTTAGGTTATCTAGTGTCACAAGATACCACTACCTTTGCACTAGCTTAAAAAAGCCGGCCACAGCCTCTTAAAAACAGTAGTGTTGGCCTCCATTTATTTTCACAAGGGGGAGCACTGGTGGGGCGAGCAATTGTATCAGGGGGGGTTGGTACCATTTGTGCCACACTCATGACTCCAGGGGCATCATTACTAAGTGGAAAATTGACAGGACAAAAATAAGGTCTGACTGCTGTATGCGATGACAGAAGACGAGCGATACAAGATATGCTGAGGGCGACAATGTTATTTAGTCAGAGATCTCCTGAACCTTGGTGCTGTATGTCAAAGTATCTGTACAAACATCACTCATTTTCTCTGTTTCTGCTGCTTGTTATTTAATGCATAATTCTATCAGGGACCCACAGGAAAAAAAAACACAGCAGAATGTCATGCAACACACATTGATAAAGATAATTTCTTCTCATGTGGTGCAGCTAAAATAGTCTCTGTGTGTTTCTGCTGTTGTGGGGCTGAGTGATAAGGAGCAGACACTGATAAGAGACCTCAGCGGAGCCACAGGATGTCACTCCCATCGCTAACCTTGTACTTTCCCAAGTTTAGCATTGCACCTTAGAGTGTGCATCAGTGTGTGTGTGTGTGTTCACACAGTATACAGGTTTTGATGGTATCATACTAAAAGCACCAATGATACATACATTGCGTTCCCAGCATTTTTGTGCCTGCTGTTGTTGCTGAATATTATACACAGTGGTTATGCATATGCATTATATTGTGAGGTTTTTGTGTCATTTCATCTCCCACCCTCGACTCCACATGACACATTACAAAAAGAAAAAACAGAGCAGATGATAACAGCACAAACTATGTCTTGGAAACTACCATAAAGTGTTCACATCTCTGTGAAAGAGCTTTGACAAAAACTGCACATTATTTGTATCCAGGGCTATTTTATGGAATTGTGTTACATTCTGAAGGTGCTCATTTTATCAGATTTTACACAACTAGCTTAGCTGCCAGCACATTGTCACTCTCAACTTAGCAGATACTAAGGCTCGGTCAGTAGCCCCATACTTTAACTTTGATGTAAGTGCCAGTGTTGGACACTTCATGACAATTTATGCTTGTTGTGTCTTTTAAATATAAACTTCCATTTTCAAAGGAAACATACAGTTTCTGCTTGTTCCGTACATACAGTCTCTTTTCAAAATAAATTTAGAACATAGGTGAAAGTATTTGTTTTTCAGTTAATTTCAACAAAAGTATGTAGTTAGGTTAAAATCACATCATGCCATGTATGTCACTAGCATAGTATGCCACTCATACTTGCACACGTTGTTATGAAAATACCCTGATTCACTTTTTGTGTCAGGAACAGCAGGCCCTGTCGCCCCTGTGCCGACAGTCTCACCACTGCTGCCAATGCCGCTGCTGTCTGCTGCATCTCATATCGGTGCTAAAGGGTGCCTATGTAATGCAGAGGGCCACTGACAAAGTGTTGGTCTTAAACAAGTTAGAAGTGAGAACCGGTTGTTGCTGCTTCTACAACCCAAACACATAGAACTAATGCAAAAAGAAGAAAGCAAGGACAGATGGATAGATCGGAAAGGACTTCCTTAAGCACCTATAATGGCTGACTAATGATATTGATTCAATCTAATTACAAAAACAGGACTAATAGCTCCACTGGAGCACCTCTAAATTAGAAAAAGTGATGGACAGCAACTTGGTGTGTTAGCAGCAAACAAGCTCTTTATCTACGTCTGCATTAACATGTACAACTTGTGCATTTAAACCTACTCAGCAGCTCGATCCAAAGGAATTCTTCCGAGACAGTGAGTTTTGTGCTTAGTCCATCAATGAAATCTTGACCTATAAAATATATGCGTACAATGTATCATGGGGGGCTCAGCAAATTCCGTACAGGACCTGGCTAGACCTTTGCCATACAAACATTCACTCCTTTTCATCTCGAAAAGTCCACAGTCAGGATATTCTCAACTGAGCCACATGGATCAGAAATGTATGAAATTCCCTGCTGTGTTGTTCTCCAATTACTGCCACCGATGTTTACCCCTGAATTGGCCCAGAGTCTCACAGCATGCCCTCCTGGTCTCGGTCTCACACAACTGCTGCCTGCAGCTTCTCTCCAAACGGGGGCGTGACTCAGCTACACAACTCCAGGGGAACTGCCGCTCTCATGCTCCATTAGCCCCTGCGTCCCCAGTGGATGAAGAAAAATGTATTCACTACTGGGATGCTGCTGCCACAGACATCTAAATAGCAACCGTTCGTCCTTTCTGCTACGTCCTCGCCGCTTCAAATGACCTCATGACTGGAAGCGCGCTCGTGGTTAAATCAGGCGAGGAGAGAGTAAGTTTATAATCACAGCATGTGAGGATCAGAAGGTTGACAGTGATTGTTTTATCCTGAAAGATGAAGCACAGGTTATTTCATGCAAACATAAGTGGCTTAAACGGTGCACCAATTCCATGGCATATCAAGCAGATTTTTGCAACAAAGCAGTGCAGTGACTTTCAGACGAGGTTTTGGAGGGTTTGCTGCAGGAGGCATGATGGCATTGTCAGTGACTATGTAGATGAAGAAGTGGCCACGTAACGCAGGTGGATTTGCCATGGCTAAATCCAGAGGGAAATCATGGAGTTGTCTCTGTCAGACAGCCAACCCTGTAGCTCTAAATGGGATGAATCACAGAGCAAACGCTCAGGTCACTGCTGCAGTATTGATTACCAATGGAAGATGTCTGATTCTCTTTCTCAAGTCTCACTCTTCACCCCACCCACACACACCCAGACACACACAGGCACACGGCTGAATTATACTTTGCTCTTAGTTTGAACTCGTTTGCAGTCGAGCGGCGTGTTGGAAATGTTTATGCACAAGCTGTAAAACTTATCCAGTCAACAGCACTCACTGTACATGGCAATTTCTTCAAAACCCATTTGCAATTTACAGTGGAAGTGTTTTGCAATGGGCGTTTGTTGAACATACAGTATCATTCATTGGGCGGACATTAAATTTGAAAGCTTGGTGGGGTGTTTATTGAAGTCCTGACCCCGTCCTCCACTCATTAAATTGATTCATGGATTCAATAAGTGGGGCACAGGCGGCAGGTGTGCATGTCGGTGTGCGCACAAGGCTCTCAGGCATCCATCACACTGATCAGGTATCTTCAGCTGCTTCTCCATGCAGCACTCTCACAAGACCCCTGCAGATGTTGCTGGCATACAGCCCAGCCTGACCCGAGGCTAGACCGTATGCAGGCACATATACATGCACACAGGCTTACTGATACACACAAATATGCAAAAACACACACACACAGAAAAACACGCATCCTCACAAGCGCAGAGCCTCCATTTCATTATACTAACTGTGTGTCATTCAGGCCAAATGCCAAATGAGGTTAAACTGTCGTCTGGAAAGAGACCATTCATGTTCCACTGGCCATAGAGAGTCTGATCTGAAGCCTCACAACTAAAAATAGAAATGATTCAAAACATTTTCACGATTTGGTTTACTGATGCCAGTGACTTTTTGATGTTTGGCAAAGCTATCAAAGGTTACCTCGTATCTCGTATACAATAGGTGTGAACAACAAACAGCCTGCGGTTAAATGCCAACTGATGTAATCACACCATCCATGGCCGGTTTACCTGGAAGTGTAAAAATGAAACTTCACTTTTGAAAATCACAGAGAAAATTTTAAACTTAGTTTTATAATTTTACCTCAAGAAATGATAGGCTCCTAGAAAACAGCTGATTAGAAAAGATGATATTATGTCAGTGATGGGAACGAACAAATCTTTTTGAATGATTTTTTTTAAGTATCTGGGGTCTCATTCATGAAAAGTGAGTAAATCTGTGTGTAGATTTGCACATAAAAGCCTACTCTACTAAAAACCTACTCCGGATTCAGGAACGCCGCGGGAAACTCAGATTTGATCGTAAACACGTGTGTATGATCATGAATGCCAATCCATCGTAAAGTGACAGCGCGCTCCCGGTAATCAGCAATTAGCATAAATCCCCGCCCATGAATAGCCAATGACCACCATATAAGGAGGTGGAGGTGCATCCTGTCGACCTGTCAGTCATGGCGCAGAGAAAGAAAGAGAGATTTTTTTCCAAAGCGGAGATCGAAATAATTTTGGGTGAAGTGAACTTAAGGAAAAACATTTTATTTTCTTCAGTTAGTGGTGGTGTGACAGGGACAGGCAAAGCGAAGGCCTGGAGGGAGGTAACAGATGCTGTTAATGTTGTCTCTGTAGTACAAAGAACCATGTCAGAGGTGAAGCGTAAATGGTTTGATATGAAACTGGAGGCAAAGAAACGCATTAGCACACAAAAAAATACAGCAGCCACAGGAGGAGGAGGCTCACAGGCCCAACTATCTGCTGACGAGCGCATCGCTGGCATAATTGGAGAGACCTCTCTGTCAGGAATTATTCCTGACGGAGACAGCGACATGCCACTGGAGTCAACATGATACCCAGACGGTAAGGTGTTGTATCATAATACATTCTGAAAACCATCACTGATAGCGTAGTAGTCACCAAACAAACAGAAGATTCATTTGTGGGGTTTTGAATGAAGTGGGAACGGGAAACCACAGATGTTTTGTGCGTAATGGATAAACTCTAAATCAGTGATGGCTGTCGGAATGTAGAGCTATTTAACATTTATTTTAACAAATGATACGGATAACATATAGCCTACAGCAGTTTGTAGGCATTGTCTTCAAATTATTTGAATCTTAAAGCTTAAAACTTTTTACCATTAATAAAACTGTCCCTAGTTTGTATCACCCCCCCCCCTTGGAGATACGCATATTTATTTGAATCCAACAGCGACAAAAAAGCCTTTCTCTATATGGCTATTTAGCGTAGCCTGGCTCGGGTCGGCTCAGGAGCAGGAGTAGATTTTGTTAGTAGCTACGAAAAGATCGGAGCTACTAAAATATTGATGAATGCGAACATGCACGTAAATATCCGTCTGCGAACAGTTTACACACAAATTCCTTCTGCTCACATTTCATGAATGAGACCCCTGGTATGTACCATGTCAGCCTGTCTGAGTGGTCATGAATCCCGAACCTTTTCCATTTGCCTATGCACTGTTATCGTAGGATACAGTTCACACTGCCTGCTACTGTCAGTGAACAAGAAGTGATTGAATTGACGCAGAGACCTCAGCCTGATAAGGTCAATAGTGCATTTGTGTGCTCCTTGAATGGTTGCTCTTCTGACTGGCTGAATGACTTTAGCTTATAATCAATGTTGGCCAAGCTACTTGGAAAATGCAGTGAACGAAGCTACCAGTTAGTCTACATCAAAATGAAGTTTCACTACATTGAAGCTAAAGAAAAGAAATGTACTGCAGCAAGCTGAGCTATGAGAAATAGCAAAAGTAGCTTGCTACTTGCAAAGCTACTCTTATTTCTTTATTTTACTTTATGTGAAATCAGTGATAAATTAAAAATGCCCTCTTTTCTTTCTTTTTATTTTTGTTTTAAGACATCCTCAGTCGGCCTACTGCTCTGTCTCTTCCTCTCTCCTCTTCCTGTTTGATGTATATCTCTGTCTTGGCCTCTTTCAGCAGTCCATCTGGCTGTGTCAGTGATTAAAAAACAGAATTCTAAAGTTTTTTTTTTCAGTCAATAAACCACAATAAAATAAAAGACAGAAATATAAATAATAAAAATAACAGAGCTAAATGAAAACTTTTGTGGGACATTAGAACATGAACATGTCCTTCAAATAACACCTGACATCAGTATGTCACTCTCTTTTCTCTCCTCTCTTCCTTCTTAACACTGTTCTCTGGCTCTCAGCTTTTTTCTTGGCCCTTGTTGTGGCGTTTATCCCTAGTGTCCACTGCAAATCCATAATTATATACACTACTCGGTCCACACCGCCATTTGTAGTGACACCACTGCCGTTACAATGTAAGACAGTGCAGATGCTTGAAAGAAGATGTGTTGTCTTTTATTTCTCAGACTGTTTATTTCTCACACTGATAACAAGAAGCAAAGGAAACAGATCAGGTGAACAATGAAATATGATGGGAAACCATTTTTCAGATTATTCCGACACCACATGAATGCAACACAAGGCTGAAGGTAAGAGAGACGTTTGCTACTTGCCCCTTAAAGACGATCGTTGGTAGATTACATAGCCTACCTACATACAAGTAGGATGCTGAATCACTTCATTAAATATATTTTATCTTGATTTATGTAAACTTATACATTATGACTGGTAATGCATTGAAGAGAGTGTTTGTAGAGAGGAATGCACTAGTTGTCGAACGTGCACGCACTGTCACAAAGTGTCATGTAGAGAGTGACACCATATTTTGCAAAATGTATCAAATATTCAAAAGTTTGATGAATTTATGTGTCAACTCGAAGGAACCAATCTTGTGGAAAGAATCAATCAGCCTGTCAGTAATTGGCATCTCAACATAAACTCAGATTACAGTGCTACATATTATGACTGTAGCCTGAAATGCCTTTATATAACACGATGCTTGGTCCAGTGTTCGTTAGAGAGGACCTGGCCTTAGATTTGATACTGAAAACACTCAGTATTGAGGGAATAAACTGACCTGCGGCACTTCTACCTAAACTTCTAACATTCCCCCAACTGACTGACTAATGAAAGCATTCCGTGAAACTTGCTTGTTATTGGCTCATTAGCTTCTCAAAATTAAAACTTTTTACCAGTGTTTACCTGAGCTTCTGACTCCTACCTAAAAGAAAAAAAAAATCAATCAAATCCCAAAGTTGATTCATGATTTATGTTATGCGATGTTTTTTAATTTAATTACTTAGTGCTGGTAAACACGACAAGCCTTATTAACAGTCTTTCACCCGAGTTATTTTCCAGCCCCCACACAAAAGGATTATTTGAATAGCAACTAAGACACAGAGTCACCAAGACATTTTAATGTGACAGACTCTGTGAGATCTGACAGTGGCAACTCATTAGCCCAAAACAAAGCTGTTATCATATCACTTAGCAGCATCTTTCTATTCAGTTAGACTGAAGAAATAGGTCTCTCTAATACAGTGAATACAGATAGGAAAAAACAGTGACTTTGGAGATATTAAATGCAACTACAATCCAATTTCAGTTGGAACAGACAAGGGGAAGATATAGCCTGTAAGATGGCCACCTGCAATTACTGTTATTAATGTTTATCTGTTTTTAAGTACTTATATGCTGTTTGTTGTTTTGAAGCTAGACAGAAAAATTCTTTGGTAATTCCATGTAATCTATCTTCTCATCAATTCTCCAGGATGCCAGCCAACGCCACTAATCACAGTGGCAGCTTTTTATTACCAAACAGTTCATTCAATTCACCACTGCAGATCTCCCTGATGGCTGGAGATTATCTTTGGTTTGCTCTTCCTCTTATTCGACATACTAGCTAGGTAGCCAGCGAGCTTTCCTTGCTCTGCCCAGTTTACAGTTCAGCTTGTGCCGATGGCTTGTGGGATTGTCCCGAGAACAGCTTTTGTGTCACCATAAGCTTCAGACCTCAAACACAAGGAATAAAAGATTCTCTAGATGCTTTTCATCTCCAGTGTCCCGAGTACAAAGACAGACTGAGTCAGTTTAAGGTCTCAGAAGTAAAGTTTATTTATAGCAGCAACAATCACATCAAAAGAGAAAAGAGGACTTAAGAGGAAAATCTCTCTCCGTAACCTCTGCAGGATGATGAAAATCCAGGTTTGTGAGCCTCATCTACTGTATGTTGGACCACTGCTGTCACTGCAGGTCACAGTCAGCTCTTTGCCAAAGGCTCTCAACGCTGCTTAGGAAGGGCTGCAGACAGGAAAACCCACTGGTGTCCTCCCCGAACACCTACTGGAACCAAGGTTTTAGGCATGAAACCACAATTAAAGGGAAGTGCACTTTTCCTGGTGTCCTTTGAGCATTATATCTCCCTCTCCCCTCTTTGCTTGTACACGCTGGTGCTCCATAGCCAAACGTTGGCATTCTGAGTTCTGCTTAGAGCTGTGTGCACTCAGCATAACTGGCTCGTTTTTTTACTCCTAGTTAGAGGGAAGGAGCCATGTCATTCTCTCACTGTCCCCACATGCACCCAAAAAAATGTACACGTTCAAACAACAGCAAAAATGACAAAGCATCTGTCAAGTTATTGTTATTCTGCAGTATAAATGACAATGCCCAACCAACCAGTGTGAATGCAAATGTAGGCTATTATTTTACTGAAGTGATGAAGTTAGATGGCATTCAAATTGTCAGCTGGGAAGGTGTGACTCTACAACATGCCGTAAGAACAGAGGATGGAGAGCATCTACAGCAACAGTATACACCATTTCTGTGCATCTCAGCAACTCCATGACATACTGTACACATACTATAAGGGCTTTGACACTGTGTATTCATTATTTCAACTGTGTTTCTGTGCATTCTGCTTGAAAATATGTAAAAATGCAAATAGGATACTAAAATCACTTGATTTTTTAAGTGCGGTGTTGATAGACATAATCGTCCCGTAGAAGCAAAAAAGGAAACAGTAGACTCTCTGAGGAAATGTAAAAATATGTGATAGTGGAATAATGGCTCAGACAATGAAAAACAAATGAATGATTCCTTGGAAATACATGTTTGTCTCACTTTGTGTGACATCCTCTAATTTAAATTTAGAGATAGTGTCACATTTATGTGTGCAATTTGAATTGAATTGAGTTTCTGGAAGAATGTCTGAAGGAGCAGCATGAGTCCTGGGAGGATACGTGGCGATGGGAGAAAACATAACATTTCAACCTGATGGCACTCGACTAACTTCTCTATACACATATTAAAGATCTTGAAAACATAAATGCTCAGATAATGTTTTGCCCAGAGAAGGGATGTCAGTGGTTAACTGCTAATCGAGAATATTCTTTGACCAGTTACTCATGTTGGTCTCTAGGTTAATTTTGCTATTATTCAGTTTACACTACCTGATTTTGGTGGGAGACTGAAATATAGTGCCCAATGCCCACCCACAGTCTCCAGTGGTTAGCTAGCCTTGGCCGCTCTGCACTGAGCTCTAGGTGGGTCCAGCAGGAGCAGGTTAGCAGCACTGCTTATTCAATGATTAATGCTAGTATGGCCGTCCCAACCCAACAGTGTTGCTGTAGAATCATTGCACCCATCCTCTCCCCAAGGTTGCCCCAGTGAGTAAGCAGCTCCATTATGAGCTGCAAATCCCCCTCAGCATTCTTAACTACATTATTAATGTTAGCTCTGTTAGCACCGTTACTGATGCTAACATAGTTAAGAATGCTAAAGGGGTTGTGCGGCTTTTTAATGTGTTGCTGAAGCTCAATAAATCAATGAAGCACCAGCCCAAAGATAAAGGCCTTTTGTATTCTATTTCAATTTGCATTTTTTCTTAAAGATGAACTTAGTTACTGGTTCATGAGTGTCAGGCTACTGAGCTCTACATGTGTTTACACCAGTATCAGGTTCCCAGCTCCCACCAGTGAGGCAGTGTGGTCAAAATCGGACAGGCATGTAGGCCTACCTGCTGAATGCTCTGTGGTGCAAGAAAAAATGACAGTTTTCATTGTTTGGGGCGCTATTGTTAGGAATGTGGTACCATGGAAATCTTTAAATCTAAATGAAAGCATCCCTCTTAAGAATGCATTTATTTATAACTGTTCAGAGCCTTTAAGGTCCTGTCTACACATACACAGGTATTTTTGAACATGGATATTTTCCCAATCCATTTTTTTAAAAAGTATCTGCCCAAATGACCTTGTTAAAAATATTCCAGCCACATTAAAATACAAAAAAACCCCAACTCCAAACGGTCATCAGCATTAGCTGTCTACTGGAGATCTTCAACACAAGGACACTTGACAACCACTGTTCCCTCTAAGCTGATTTACTGCGCAATTGCGCACTGCTCCCCACCTCTTTGCACAGAAGACAAAAAAGTTGCGCACTCAAATATCCCCGACCAGTTTTCACTGTTTTTTTTTTATCTTCTCCTAATATGTGCTGTGGCTGGTGAAATGTTTGACTTTAACAGTGAACGCGAACGCCCCCCACTGTGGGGGATTGTGATTGTCTATGCATTGAGTGACAGGTGATAATGTACTGTCAGTCAGCGATGATTAAAATAACATGCCCACCAGGCGCTGCCCAGCCAATCCTGCAACGGCTGTGTAGCTTGACAGCCAATCAATGGCATTATGTCGAGAAGCCGCTGTTGCCGCATTTGCCAGGAAAATGTTTTCACCAAGTACAGTGGCACTGTCTGTACTAGTACAACTACAGTTTAAGTTTACATTTAGTTTTGTGCTCTAGTATGTTTTTATTTGTTGCAGTTTAGAAGCCTAGAGTACTTGACACTTACTAGGACTATTGTATATTCTTACAATTTAAAATCTACTGTATTATTAAGCATATTTCTGTGCCAAGAAAGAGTTGATGTTATTGCTACTTATTTTGTATTCCAAAGAATGGTTTGCTCTGTGTGTAGGCATTACTTTCTCTTAAATGTTTTTGTAATGTCTCCAAGTGATTTTTATGGAGCACATTTTTCACATAATTGTTCACATTATGGCAATAAATACAAAATCTATTTTGCCAAAACAATATTTTGTTGTTGCAGTACTTCATGTTATTAAAATAATCTTATTATTAATCATAATTATAGTCACTTGTAATGATATTTGTGGTAGGAGAGGTGATGCTATGGCTCTGCCATGTGGACGCAGTGTGTACACGTCAGATGTCGCCCACAGTAGCTCAAGTAGTCACTCAGGGAAGTTGAATGCCTGCTTAGGAGTTTTAAAAATTAGAGGGAACATTGCCAACAACAATCCACCTCTCCAAATTGTGCCAAATTGAGGTGAACCAAATAACACTGGGTGCAGCAGTCTCACAGGAGAAAAGTCCAGAGTACGCTGCTGATATTATGGTAGTTGCCCAGAGCATCTACAAATGCTGCCACCCCTGGCTATCAGACACAATGGTGGACTCACAAATGCAGACTGAGACAAAATCCAAAGTTCAGGGTTTTTAATACAGTCAGGGTTGGTACACAGCAGGCAGTCGATGCACGCAGAGATAACCGAGTCAACAGGCAAACACTCACTGGTCTGAAAACGAAAAAAGGTCAATCTTACAAGGAACACACACTCGGAAGTAGGGCAGACAAAATAGCTCAAAAATGACGTTTGAATATTCCTTCTAAAAATAACTCATAGGTTCAAACCATTTGAATATTTTTTTTTTCGCATTATGTCCACAAGAGGGCAAACTAATACAAGGAAATGTACTTGTATATGTATTAATACAAGGAAACATAACTACTTTTAGGTATTTTTATTTCAACATGAATATCTTTGAAAACATTTACATACCTACACATTAAAACACATTAAACAATGATCTATAACATTACGTTATAAATGACCTCGGACCTCTTGCTCGCCCTCCGTCAGGCCACACCACCCGCGGAAGCGCTGCGAATAGCCTCAAAGTGCCGAGAAGCGAAGTCAGTTTGCTTTCAGCGCCCATGTTAACCGATTGTGTCATCCACACTGGCTGCACTGCACCGCGCCGAATATCAATTTTCACATTCGAAGGTCCTTTTTTTTTCAAATTCTAATTTAAATTCGAATTTAGAAAATTAGTTGACAGCCCTACTAGGAAGAACACCGAAAGCTAGGGCTGTACCCAAATATTCGAATATTCGTTTCTATGGGTAGGTATTCGTTATGAAAATTTGGTATTCGATATTTGTTTGTTTTAATTACTTACTTTTAAAAAAAAATTTATTATTATTTTTTACATATTTTTTGGTGCTAAATGTAGTCTTTTTGTTGTTGGTAAATGTAGATTATCAATAAAAATCAAAACTTTTAAATTGCATTGTTAAAAATGTGAAAATATAGTATCGCCTACCAACTGAGCTTGTGTGCACGGCACGCTTGAGCACATCCGTCTGAGGCTGTGGATCAATGCCAAGTTTTACCACTTTATCACTATTCCCTCTAACTTGTAGCTGTTTTTTCGTTATCTTTTGAATTTAATATGAATTATGGAGCCGTTTTTGTCAGCGTTTGTTTCCCCCGTTTTGTACAATAAATTATTGTTTAAAGTTTCAACAAGATTCTTTCGGAGTGCATGACACAAGTGTGTTTTGAAAACGACTGCAGACTGTCACCTGCTCAACGCATCAGTACCTTCGGATGCCATGACAGTAACAGATTATAGATTGATAGATTATAATAATAATGTCAAAATATCATTTACAGACCGATTTAGAGACATTCACTGCTGCCTGACCCGCAGGTCAATTTGCAGGTCCTGTGGGTTACGGGTCGACTCGCGCATCACTACTCAGCTCAGTCTGTAACACAACAGTAAGGCTATAGACATTATATTCTATTCAGGCCGGCAGAACCAGCAGTGCATCAGCTCTACAGTGTCTGCCAGCAACCAATTACTTGCAGAGGCTTCCTACAACTTGTTTCAACGGTTCCAATTTAATCAGAAGACAAATTGAACAGGATGACTAGCCAATGTGAAAATCAAAAGAAAGCACAGAATAATGTACTGAAGGAGACTGTTGTGCCATCACATTTGTTTTTGGTTTGAGAACAAAGATCCGGTCACCGCTGTGCAAAACTCCGCAATACAATTAGGTCCGAAAAAACCCGGAGGAGTGCTTCGCAAGAAGTCTTTGAAAGGGTTACGCCGAGCCTGGCGTAAAACCGGAGAGAGCAGCGCTGGATATCAACTCGTTAACTCAACCCAGGGTTGCTCTATCAAGAGCCGTGAACACGCACGCAGCGGACCAATCACAATCATGAGAGAAGCGCAGCGTCACAGAGCGCCGTATGTGAGGGGGAAAAAGTATTTCTCATGAGGATCAGTGATTAATTCTACTAAAATATGAGGAGGAGAAAAGCAACATTACAGAAAAGGCCGACACCGTGGCAGCTGCAGGAGGAGGAAACATGCGTGGCAACACGTAACAGGATGAATAATGTTTAGTTTTAGTTTAGATTAGTTTATTTGCACATAATGTTAAAAACAGACAGTATAAAATTTACAAGACTAAAAAAAGAAACGTTCCGGAGAGGTCAGAAGCCACTAAAGGCTTATCAAAGAAATTCCCCTGTCAAAACATCAATGAAATCACATAATACAGAACAAAAAAAAAAACAGGTAAGGAAAAGAAATAGAGGAGGAGAGAGGGAAAAATCAAGACAAAACAAGATAGCAAATAAAATTATGTGTAGGTTAAATTACTCATCACTGGTTCAGGTAGCTACAGTACCTGTACCTGTACATCTGACACTGATCACACCCTTGAATCCCATGAAATCAATGCTGCGCAGATGAATTGCGTGTATTACAATTATCGTCTAACATCATTGCGTCTGATAAACTGGTCTGCTTTGTCATAACGTTATATATGCTACAATAAAGCTTAAAGCTGATGCCACAATTAAATCATATCAACACCAAAGTGATAGTCTGAATAAAATCATCCTGATATTGAGCTGTGTTAGAAATTAACAGCTGAGCAACAATATACCTAGTCTCCCTCTTTAAAAAACAAAAAGGAAAATCCCTCAAACATCATGAAGTGTAGACATGATAGTAGGGCTGGACGATTATGGCAAAATAGTAATCACGATTATTTTGACTGATATTGAAATCACAATTATTAAACATGATTATAAGTTGGTCATGTTACCTTGGGGGGCAGACACCACAGCGTGACAAACTTTGCAAACAATTTCTTTTTGCTCGACGTCCGCCAACTTGAAGCCAAAATGTTTCCAGATGACTGAAGTTGTCCAGCCTTGCTGCTGCTGCATGTAACACAGGTGCATTTCACGGTGCTTTTCCAGCACAGGAACTTACATACACGCCACGCCGTGTGACGCATTAATCGTTTTTCTTCGATTATAATGTTTTTATGATCGTGAGAAGCCAGAATTGAAATCATGATTAAAATTCGGTTAATCGTCCAGCCCTACATGATAGGCTACTTTCCACATTTCCAGCAGCAAAGCTGTCAATTAGGCCCATTATCTTTAACACGGATCATTTCCTCCAACAAAAAAAATGTTGGCAGTGGCACTAATTAATGGTGCTATTAAGTGTCTGCAAATGATCAATTTATTTCTTATGAGGGGGTGGGATGAAATTTGGACTTCTTGCCACTCCTTTTTGAACAATCTTTTCATTGTCTGTTGTTGTTGCTTTCTTTTCTTTTTTTAATGTTCAAAATAAACTTTCAAATCAAAATGAATCAAATTAATTAATGACTGGGCTGCATTTCTGTCAGCGGAGTCATTTTTTTCCAAACAGCTGATTGGCCAGTGAGTGGGTTTTTTTTATAGGATCAGATTCAACCCTGAACTTACCCTGCTCCGGAGCAGGATAGCCGTTCATACTAAGTTGCCATGGTGATCTACCCCGATAAGAACTGAACCAGCTTTGTGAGACCGAAAACCCAGGGTTAACCCTGAAGTTACCTCGCTAAGACATTAATCCTGCTTCGTGATACAGGCCCCTGCACTGTATCATAGCCTACTTACCAGAAATCCTGAGTGCAGAGCTGACCTTCTTCCAGGTGCTGTTTTTAAAGTGTGTATTGGACCTAAAATATTGTCTGTGGGACAGATGTAAAGCTCTGGCAGCCTGCACTAAAATGATCAACTTCTTCATATTTACCACAGACAGAACGATATTTACGGAGGAAGGGAAAGATAGCTGTGATTGGTTGTTGCTGCTGTTGTTGTTGTTAGCAAAATAGATGCACAGGAATGTTTGTACACCATGACAGCATCTCTGGCATTTGAGCGCTAACTACATGTCTACATTGAAAACACTGAGTTTGAGAGTGCAAAAAACAGGGCACATGTACGACCCCTAAAACTCCAGAATCATGGAGGAAAATAAAAGTTTTCAAAAATGTCTGTATATGTGTAGACAAGGCCCAAGCTCATGCATTCAGACACAGGCTACAATCAGGCAGGCATTAATCACTTTATTTGGGTGGTGTTATGCTGACTTTCAGAAGACAACAAGTATGTGTTAATCAGTGTCTCTTTACTGTTTGTTGCATCTCAGTGGAGCCGCTGCTCTAAATTCTGCTCATCTAATCAGAGACAGACTATGAACACCTTGGCAGAAGGTGAAAACATTAAGTGTGCATAGGAAACTTAAGTGACCTGAGTCTGACCTCATGTGTAGCCCGAACCCTAAGACCTTAGTGCTTAGTGCTGAAAGATTGTTCACATTAACAGAACTGTCTTCTGAATTGCACACTAAGAATTTTAAAAGCATAATTGAAAGGTATTTCTGAGAGACTTTTAACAGACTTAGTCCAAAACAAAATGACATTTCTTATTGTAAGGTTATTGGGAAGAGGCACAGCATGGCAATGTGCAACAGGGAAAAAATACTCCTGAAGGATTTTTTAATGAGTATATTTGACAGAATATTCACAAGCGACAAGTTGAAAAAGAAAATAATGCAGAGAGGTGATGTCTCCAGCTTGAGCTTTTCATCTGTGTTTGACATTTTAATTAACACTCAGCGAGTATTATGTTTATGTCGCACTGTAACTTGTTTTTTGACACACAGAATATAATGATGTTAGCTCTAAGTGAACGGTTTAACTACTTTGATTATTTGAATAAAGCTTAGTTGGTGGCTGTCGGAAGACAAGCTTAATGATCGAGGTCATTTGATTATATCAGCATAGATGTACAGCTTAATTAGTTGCAGCATGTTGAGAAAAAATCAGTTTTCATACTGTGGTGTTTTAAGTTGTTTCCTAATGATTATTTTGAACAAAAAGTATCATTTAATTGTAGAAAACCAACACGTTAACACTATTAAATCTGCAGTTTGATGTTAAAAATGACTCTCTTTGTGATTAAAAAACTTTCTCATCCATATATCACATCTTTAATGCCATGTTTTATTCAGCGGAGTTCCTGAAGACTAATTGATGAGAATGTACATTTTGCTTTCTTAAGTTTATCTATATTCATGTACTGCTGCATACTCTGTTATTCATGTTAATTACCTCAGAGCCACAAAATACAGACATGCATCTCTGATGTAAGAATGTTAAATTGGCTTGGAACAAGTAATGAACCAACAGTGACAAATAATAATTGGGTGAACAAATTAGATTTTTTTTTAATGTTTTTTAACAAATTATTGTGGATTCTTTGACAGGTTGTTTTTTACATTTAGGGATGTAACATGGATAAAAGATTTGGGGAAATGCAAATTTAAAGCCAAAGTAGTAGATGATTATTCAGAAATCCATTTCTTTAAAAAAAAAAATGAAAATGCAAAAAAAGGTGCATAAATATATGATCAAAGATGATCAAAATCTGATTAATTATACTGAGAGGCAACTGAAAGTCAAGCCTAGATTTACATTTGGCTGTTTTAGTTTTTAAATTCAGAATTATTGCATAATTCAAAAATAATCTTCTTTTGGTTTTCTTTCTTAAAAAATGATATAAATCTTTCCAATCAGATTAGTTTGCAGGCTTCAAGCTGCAAGCTTAGAGTCAGAAGGATTGACATCAGAGCAGCTGCTGTTGATAACTATGTGCCTGTGAGGAATTTGTCTGTAAATTTACTCATTAAATGTCATAGTCATTGCATTGCTGTTTTCTTGCAAAAAGACCATTACTGTTATCTTTGGCCATCTTTTGGTATTTGATAACAAAATCATCAAAACTGAAAAGGACCTTTTGAAAATCAGTGTGTACAAAGGTTGCCCTCTGACTTAAATGCCTCATTTCTCATCCCAGTAACTGTAACATAAATGTCTGGGTGACCATTATGGTTATTGATGGCTTTGATGGGGGTCATTATACATGCTGTGGGCAGCATATGCTCTTCCAGTGCTCTTGAAAGTCCTGCGGGGTTTAAAGAACTCATGTAGAAGGACGCGTGTCTAGACCTCAGTGTTTACACCAAACCAATTATGTGACTCTATTTTCACAGCAATTGCGAGCATGAGTGATCATGTGTATTCAAAGTCAATAAATCTAAATGGTGTTGTGCTCATTATGATGGTGTGAAATTTACTCAACAGTACTGTACATGTAGAGACGACAAAATATCAATAGAAAGACCACTGTTGAGTGAAAATGAATCAAAAAATGTACCATTGCTGCTATAAAATGTTGGTTTCTGTACTGGATAAATCCTTGGATTGGACTTGGATCATCATGTAACTTTTCCTCCAGTGCCAACATCAGTCAGCATTTTAATTTGTCCAATTCTTTGATTTATTATTATACCTGCAAAACTATTGATATTCCCATCAGCCTTATGTACTTTGTGTTTAGTGCTAATGAGCATATCTTAATATGCTAACACGCTGAGCTAAATGTGTGATCATGGGAAACAAACAGCCCAGTCACCAGAAGAATATTGTACATTTTTGCAAACCATAGATACGTTATAGGGATGCACCGAATATTCGGTAACTGAATATATTCGGCCAAATATTAAAAAAAAACACACATTCGGTATTCAGTGGAATAAGTTAAAAGCAAGGCCGAATAATAGCAGCGTGTTTTGATAACGCAATCAAACAGCATGCCGTGACGGGCGGAGTAAAATGCCGGCAGTGTGGCGATCCGTCCGTCACCGCACTCGCATTTGCGACTAAAAATAGTTTTGAGCAAGCAAAATAGGCTTAAATCATTCAGCACGCTGTGTGAGTACAGATTTCAACCACCAGCAGGAACAATAGGCGAATCCCACCGGTTGTGGGTTGAACGGGGGTCCGAGACACAGACAGTAATGTATTCCTGTCAAATACGGTGGCCATCGGCTTACCGGGCAACGGAGAAGGCGTAAATTTGTGTTGTAGTGGATTTATTTTGAAAGAGACTGTATGTAAACAGTAAATTTCCTGTGACAACACAACAAGTATATTTTGAAAAAAGACACAGCGTTCCAGAACATCAATAGCCAAGGCACCCAGGGTACCTTTTACGTCGTCTGGATTGGGGGGTGTAAAACCAAACATCAATATATGATAAGGTCGGAGTAAAAATGTTGGAAATAACCTGCTCAGATCACCATACAGCCCCACAGAGCAGATACATAAGCTGTATGACTTCCTTTATTTCTCTTAGATGTTTAGCAAAATTAAAAATTTTGCATCTTATTCACAATCTGGACCTTTTCTTTTTATTGTTGCAGTGCTGTAGTTCATGGAAAGCTCTTGAAATGTATAAAATGCCCTTTAACATCTGGAAGAATTATTTAGAAAATTGCTAGATCTGCTCCCAAAAATGATGTCATCAAAACATAACTTGTCCCTTGAACCGTGATAAACCTCCACCAACTTTAATTTAAATCTTAAAAAAAGAAAAAGAAAAGAAAAGGTTACTGAATCCTCTCTGGTGCTACTTGAGAAGAAATCTGTATCAGTTATAAAAAAAAAAATGCCCTCCACACTTTGTTGAAAAGTGGAAGCATAATATGTCATGAAGCCCGTCAATCATTACTGGATAATATATCTGTGTCTACTTTCACGGTTGCTGATTTTCAAACACTTGTCCCATTGGGGAAAAAAAGACATTGCAATTTCAAGCTACATTTATCGCCAGTGACTTAAAAAAGCTGTGATGTTGTTATGAGTGATCGCTGTTTAAGCAGGGATTTGCTGACGTGCCCCGAGCATCTGTTCCACTCCTCTTTCTGAGCAATATCTCCACTTTTGATTGAGATGTCAGAGGTAAGCAATCCACTGCAGACTAATGTATGGAGCTGGAGTGAGGATTTGGATGGGTATTTCAATCAGAAGTCCAATTGAGGAAAAGAAAAAGGAAAGCGTGGTCCGAAAGTTTTGAGGTAATGTGCTTTCCCATTACAGCGTGAGCCACATGCAGCTGTTGTTTTAGTATACATTTATTCATAGGTCTCCTCACAGAAACATAGGCTTTATGAAAAAAACATTTTTGAGGGGATTTAATTCACTTTTTCCTTCAACCTCAGAAGAGCATCTTGACTTCCTCTGTTCGCCTTTTCAATTTCAGTTGTAACATACAATGCTGATCCTTCTCAGAAGTCCATAAACAGTCTAAATAGAAAATAAATAGTTTTAATTCACTGAAAATGTGCAAGAACTTGTCTTGTGGACACTGGCTACATCAGTGCATATGATAAAGACATTAGCAATTGCACTGAATATTTTTGCATTGTTAGACATTCATTTTAGCGCAGTTGCAGCTTCAGCACCTCAGGCATTAACATTTGAGGTTAATTTATTCATCCATAAACTTGTGTAAAGTACAGCGCTCACATCCCCCTCCAAAAAAAATGTAACACATAATAAAAAGACAAAGGTCATGCCAACCCAATATAGTCCTTACACTGCAGGAGAAAACATACAGACAATAACAGTCACCCTCCATAAAACCACAAAATTTAACAGTCGAGCATAGTCGGACACTTAAAAAAGTTGAGAATAATTCAGTATCACAGATGAGTGAGGTGACGAACACCCTCTTGGACATTGACCCTCTGCTCTGGATCTTAGGGTGGTGTCATCTGCAAACTTGAGCAGTTTGACGGTCAATGATTATCAGTGTCCAGTGAATGGAAATGAGGAATGAGTTCACTCAGGATTGTAAAGTTTAACAAATCAATGCAGTTCAACATATCCACAAATAGATTAATAGAACAGTGTTAAATTGCAGAATAGACTGCTGCAGCAGCTCTGGGAACGATGTGTTGGAGTTAGCCCCTGGACTGTCCAACAGTATTGAAACAATGTTTTGTTTGCATGCAGGAAAGACTATACAGTACACATTCCTGCCGATGATTTCACACTCTTACACTTATCTACAGTTGGTGGTAACATGCCATCAAAAGCAGCAGTGCACCAGTAGAGGTAGGGGAACTTAGATGTGAACAATGCAGCTTTCTTGCAAAACTTTAACAGGGAAGGGTCTATGATGACATGAGGGAGGCACCATATGGGACTAAAGTAAGTGACTTTAAGCATGTAACGACTGTCCAGAACTCCATGCATTATGGCACTGCACACATATGCTAAATGAGACTCGGTTGGACCCTGAGGCTTTCTTTACATGTGCTGCCAGTCTACATAAATTGTCCTCTGCAAGGAATGTAGGCCTCCTGTCCGATCCAAGAAAACAGAAGACAGTGTGCTGGTAGGTGTCAGAATTAACACCCACTCAGACCTCCTGCTCTCTGCTGCTGGGTCTGTCTTTCAACCCCTCAGCTGCCTTCAGTGTCCAGCCTCTGATGGTGATGTGGGAAGGTGTGAGAGCCTTAAGGTTGATCTGCATGAACCAATTGCATCAAATCCCATGGACCACTGCATTCTCAAGCTATCCATCTTTAGTCATAGAATACAAGTGGTTTATCATTTAGACCACATACATTGTGCAATATTGTATATGATATTGTTTATGAGTCACTGGGAACCATACATACATGTTAGCTGTGTTAGCAGCATGGCTTTATGTCTGTTGGTCCACCACTTTGATCCAGAGTGAAATATGTTGATAAGTATCAAATGAGTTCCCATTAAACCTTGTGCAGGTATTCATGATCCCCAGAGGATGAATTCTGTTCCCTTTGGTGATCCCCTGACTTTTACTGTGAAATATTTCAACATCTACAGAAAAGATTGGTAAAAGATGTGGTGCGGATATCTGCGTTGATCAGACAATAGGGTCCCATACATTTTTATATGTCATGCAAGTATAATGCAATTACTCATATATATTTTATTTTTGTATCTACTTGTACTTGTATCTACTGTTAAGACCTTGTTTTCTTATTTTGAAAAGCAGAGGTAGTCATATGTGTCCTGGGCTGAAAAAATGCCCTTCAAGAAATGATTAGGGAAATTGAAATCAAACACTGAATGAGGAAGTTGCTGCAAGGTATGAAATCATAAAATTAAATCAGGAGTGAACAAATTATTATTCTTTTTAATTTATTCATTCAATCTTGAGGGCTACTTTAATTTAATATTGGTGAAATTGTGTTGTTGTCAAATTAGTGGCACTTGTGAGTTATGTGCATCTCACACCTGACCATGTGTACCACTTCACAATACCTGCAGGGGCTGGGAGTGTCAGATGGCACTTTGAAATTTTATTCATAATGTAAACACATAGAACTTGTATTGTCAGGGTCAACCATTGACCTTTTCATGCACCACCCTTGGCCTGGGGTCGGGGTCATCTGTACTCTTCGACCCCCCCACCCCCCGACAACAGGCCTGATCTCAGCTGTACCTTGTGTTTACACTGTTGGCAATTTAGCTTTGTCATTGTGAGTCTATTGGCACAGCCTGTTCTCATTCCCAGGCCATCAAGTACTGTTACGCTGCTATGCTAAACCTGGCTCATACAACTTCATCATCTAAGGCTAGTAAGCCCGTAACTTAATGCCTGTCCCCACGTGTTGCATTAGATGTGAGACATGTGGCTGGACTGAACACCTCATGGGTGCCATTCCGTCAGACCAGTCGGCTCGCTAGCTCACTCTTCTTCGTGGTTGTTCAGAGTGAATGTGTATTTACATGGATAATTTGTGGTGTCAAACGCGTTCTCAGTCTCCTTTGTTTTCAGAATGTCTTGCCTCCGGCGTCTCCCTCGTGGCGTGCCCGCTCAGCTCAATGGCCTCTCCAGCACCCTTTGGCATCTTAATGAGAAGCACAAGGCTTTCAACTAATTCCGATGTAAACTCATCCCCGGAAATACTTGACACAGAAAGCCACTGACATAATATAAAGAGTGAGAAAGTCCACCTAGAGTGGGAGGTAGGGGTGGTGGATGGGTCAAACAACATTGGACTTTTACACAAGAGACCATGGTTCATGTCCCGTGTGAGACTAAAAGTCATTGTTGTTTCAGCATTAAGCAATTTATATACACTTGTCATGCACTGTCATCACTCACCTGACAGATTTAGGTCACGTTACATAACAAACACTTATTTTAAACCAAAAAATGATCTTTTTTCTCAAGGTGACCAAGTAGTTAGGTTCCCTACGCCTAATTGTGATCATTTCGCAACAATGACCACATGTAAAAATGTGTTTAAGCTGTGTGTTACAAAGATAAGCTAAAGGGTGCCTTGTGTGCTGCTTTGAGACACAAGGGGTGTGACAAAGTGTCGGTATTTGACAACCTGGGAATGAGAACAGATTGACCGGCATGCTGATGTTAGCATTTATCTCAAGGCACCACTGTCAGATAGAAAGTGCAGTCCACAGGACAGTTTGGCCACAGTCATTAGTTTTAGATGCATCATGACATGAAGTGAAATGCTGAACAGGTGAGAATTTTTAAGTGTTGGTTACACTCAATAAAAAAAGTCAGAAGAATAGCACATTAAAGATGCTACAAAAGCCAAAAAGTAAAATGTTGATACAGTTCATGAAGTAGTTGAACTGACAAACTTGAGAATAATAGTGTTTTTGTCTTTGACAGAACATCTTCTTCCACAGTCTCTTTGAAAGGTAACATGAGTCGAAACTTCTGTAGCAGTGACCTCATGGGCCTTTGTCGTGGAGGACATTTTGACCAGGCAAACACAGGTGCACCTAATATCATTAACGACAGCATTTCACTTGGGTGTGCCGGTGTCAGAGCCCTGCTATTCTGCATGCTGGTTCACTGACCTCTAAATAAAAGGGAGCTTTAATTAAGGTTATTCGTTACACCTGTGTTTTCCCTGCTATGACAAGTGAGAATGTCTGCAACAGTTGGGTACATGAGTCTTTGCCATTTCAACACAGGTTTTCCCTCTAAATGTTTAATAGGCTAAAAGTACATATGAATTGTTTTGGAATTAAATTAAAGCTAATGTCACTTTCTTTCCTCAGCAAATTTAAGATGGGAGGTGCTGCTGGTAACTCCTCTATCTATTGTCAGTTTGAAAAGAAAAATCTAAAAGAAAACAGCACAAGTACCAAGACGTGATGAATGTGGCAGCTTGTGTTATTGAATTTGATGCTGTTTGTGCTGGCCATTATTGGTTTATACACATGCATTTGTTTCCTTAATTGCAATATTGAGATTGTGGGAGTCCAGCGTGATTAATTGTTTTCTTAAAAAAAATGGACCTGCAACACTGAGAGAGTCTGCATAGCTTATATCCACTTTGAACCAGAGAGCCACTTTGATGCAGCACCACTAAACACCACCACTGAGCAGTGAGGGGTCCAAAACATTAAGAAATCCATTTAAACTGTTCATATTAGCAATCATAACAATGCGTCTTAACTGTTTGTATAATTTCACAGCACATCAGTGTATTCAGAACAAACAGAAAACTTTTTAATTTCAGAACACTTTGTTAGTGCTGACCTGGCAGCGCTGCCTGATAATATTTCTTTAATGCTCAAGATCTCTCATAAATGAATAACAAGAATTTTCTATTACAAAAGTCACAATTCATCCATTTATTCACAATGACTACATTTCAATATTGTTCCGCATATGACAATGTGATATGGCAATGACTATGATACAGGTGAAGTAAATAGCATATTGTGTTTGTGTTGGAAACAATTTTTAGGTCTCACACGGCGGCACCAAATATGTAGGGATTTAAATTCGGGCTTCACACGGAGGCAACAATTATGTTGTGAACATAAATTAGGGCTTCACACGGAGGCACCAATTATGTTGGAGTCAATTGGCTATCGGAAATAATTAATAATAATGTTAAATAATGTGTCTGAATTAACATTAAATCACCTCGTGGCGCACCATTCCCATAAAGGGAAAATGATAGTCAGTTAAAGATATTTGTCTCATAAAATACGCTAAACTATTAATTTGGAGTTTGATTAATAATTAAATTAATGACAATAACTAAAATTAATAGTAAAGCTTGAAGGATTTCAGAGTTTTTGACGCAGCAGAGGTTGACTATTCATTCACTCTTGTGCAACATTAAACAAACAGCAGGTATGATGAATTATATTTATTCACAAAGTAGCAAAGCAAACCAAACGCACAAATTCTAGCTAACTATATACAAGCTTGGTGTGTGTGTGTGCTAGTGTGTGTGTGCGTGTGTGTGTGTGTGTGTGTGCGAGAGAGAGAAAGACAAAGGCGGGTGTGGTGATCAAAGAGCCGTTTGGCCTACAAAACAAAATGGCTGACAACAGAACGACAAGATGGCCGAATCAAAGCTGGCTTCAGGTCGAGGGAGGTGTTTGTCTGACCATGTGATCAGGACAAAGACAAAGGAAAAGAAGCGGGAACTTTGAGATGCCTGTTTAGGTGTAGCTCTGTTGAAAGCCGATTTGTTAATGAGTCCATGTGAACGTGATTTGTGTTGCAAACAGTCTGGATTAGTGCAGAAATTGTTTAGTTGGGTGCAAGAATCTGTTTGTGAACAGTATTAGAAAACTAAACACTTAGCTTTGACGAAGCCAACTATCAATGACCTAACTGCAAACTATCACAACAATAACTCAATGACAGCATTAAATCACATACAACAGGATAAACAGTCTTACTTAGCCTGTAAAGCTGTGATGAAGCTATGCCCAGTTGTTACTTTACCGATTCTTGAGTGGATGGGAGAAAGCGTCACTTGGTGGTGTACTGCATTGTTAGCCGGCAGAAGAAGGCAGGAAAGAGCTGTGGTTCCAGCTGCAGTCTTTGCTGTGTGCTTGTTCCAAAGGTTCTGATCTGGGGAAGCCAGTCGCTTGGGGTGCTTGCAGAGTTAGACGCTGGTTGCTAACTCACTTAGGTCCTTGTTGCTGGAAAGCTAGTTGCGAACCTTGTGCTTGCAAGTCTAACCTCTCTGGTTCAGATTTGCCTCAGCCTTGAGCGTGGGCAAGTGGTGGTCCAGGAAAAACAGAGTCTGTGAGCAATTGCCCCACCTTTGATGGTTCAGAGCAAGGAGCAAGGGCCTGAGCATTTGGGCTGTTCCAGGCCCAGCAGGAAAGAGGTGTGGGCTGTTCCACAGCTCAGAGTCACATGTCACTGTAAAAGTCCTGTCCAATCAAGTTGTGAGACGTGTCTCACTGAGGTGTGAGGTGACACATCCTGGAGATGGGTGTCAAATTGCTGTCTTTGTTTGGAGAACAAAGAGCAAGCAGAGAAGGAAGCCTTTAAATGTCCAGTTTAGATTTTACCAAATGACAAATCATCTGTGGTCCTGTGAATCCCAACATTTGGACATTCGCAATTAGGCCTTTCTGGAATGTAGCATATTCCGATTAAGACGGCACAACCTGTGGACACCAGCACAGTTTGTATTACTATATAAACACTGCAGCCTCAACAATATAAAACACCAATATATCTGTAATAGAATCATAATCTGTAATAAATCATTGCCTGCATACTATATATAGAAATAAGAATGCAATTGCAAATTGACATCTTGGCTCTTTAGCAGAGGAGCAGAGTGAAGCATAGCGTGGGTCAGTGGAGGCTGCTCATAGGCTGTGGGATAGAGCCAGGCAGTTGAGAGTCAAGCCAGGGCCCACAGAGCATGCTGGAAGTTTTACTGGGGCTGAAGAGGCAGTCAGGGGGTGAGTGGAGAGCCATTCATGGGTGTTTGGACTCCTGCACTCTCTCTAGTTTTCCAACATGCTCTGCACCCCCTGGCTCTCCTCTCGCCTTCAGCAAGCCCCTTTGACCCAGGCTTGGCTCTGCTTCTCTGCCACAGAGCCAGAGGGAGGGCGGGAGGGCAGGAGGGTTTATACCTACAGCCCTCTGTTGATTTTCTTTCAGTGTCCACATACCCCTGGATGTGGAGCTGTGGACTCTTTATTTAAGGGATTTCATAGGGCAGGAGTTGGTGAGAAAAGTAGCAGGACCCATAATGATGCATAAATTCATCAAATTCGTGGCTCCATAATGCTATTTTTGAAGCTACTGTATGGTCATATTCTGCAGAAATGGACCATACTGCACCCCATTGTTTCTCCACCTAACTCCTGCCTATGCCAAAATCTAGCTGGGTGAAGAGCAGACAGTAGCTTTGGAGACAGACCTTCAGCCAATGTATTGGCTGTAACAACACCAATGCACCCAGCACAAACCCCAGCTCCTTCCAGATCAGCAAGCTTCTGTTGTTGTCAATATAGGCTACAGATTAGGCGCAGCACTGCCACTGACCACAAGCCTGTGGTGACCCTGGCGCAGGGTTGGTGGGTTAGCTCTAGCTGAATTTGAGTTGCTACAGCAAGTCCGTCTCCAACTCTCCAGAGGTGTTGGCTACTGTCCTCATGGCAAAAGTAGTAGGCTAATGGTGGGCGATACCACAAAATTAGCTTTTGATCTGATACCAAGTAATACAGGACCAGAATCGCCAATATCAATACAGATATGATATTTTTTATTATTCATAGTGGCGGGGAAAGCAGTGTGTCATGAATATTTGACCAACAACTCAACTACAGTTTGAAAATGTAACATTAACCAATGCTGAAGATCTGATCTAATCAAAATATTAATTTCACTAGCCTATCTTATACCGTGATATTCCTTGTCTGAGCCTCTTGAAAGAGACTCTGCCAGTGAGCTGTCTGTGTGTCAGGTGTCTGGATGCTGAGGCATTTCCCTCCTCCTGCCTTCTTTTCAGTCACAGCTCCAAGTTATTTTTCTCCTGTTTATGTCCTCTTTCATTATGCCATCACTGCTATTACTTGGCAGATTAAAGTAGTCAGGCTCACAAATACTTTCCGCATTGAACGTCTGTGGACAGCTGCGGTCATGCGGACGTGTACGCTGTTCTATTCATAGTAGTACAACTGAGGGTCCGCATCAGCCCCTAGCAGTGAACAGGAGGGCTGGGAGGTGGCCTTACCATCCTCCTACTGCTGACATCAGGTGAAAGTGAAACTAAGAAGATGCCGCGGGGTCTTGAGTAACTTGTCTGAGTGCAGACAACACAAAAGCAGCAGAGAAGCAACATACATGGACTCTATGTGTTCATTATGATAGAACATTGTTTGCACTGACAGTTTTTCTTAAAATACAAATATTTACAACGTAGAGGAGATGAACTAATCTCTTTTTGGTATCGATCCTATTGACCCAAGGATTGATCTTCAAAATGAAAACGTAGTATCATGAGTATTGATATTTTAGAATTGTTCCACTCACCCCAAAAAGTATAGGTTGGAAGTGAGGTGGAGAGGAATCACAGGGCAGCAGCTGAGCTTGCTAACTAGCAGCTAATGCTAACGGACTTGCAAACGCAAGGCGGTGCTCAAAGTTCTACTACACTGAGCACAGCCCCGAATGCCAGCTGCAGTGAGGGGCTTTTTGTTTGCAACACACTGCCTCTTGTCTGTTTCTGTTCAGCTTTGTGTGTTGTACACAAACCAATTAGCCAGCAGATTGCCAGGCTGCAGTAGAGATGCAAGCCTTGAAGAAACACCCACATTTTCTGATCTGGAGGAGAAATACACAGATTTAAACATTAAATTAAGACTTGGATATCAACCATTTTTGGATATGTGCATATCACACTAAAAGCCTTTCAAAGAAGATGGTTGAAGGAATGAAAGAGGGAGGCTGTGTTCATGTGGTACAACAAGTCCGCCACCAGTAGAAAATGCGAATAAAGTAAAAGGCACATGTGGCTCCAGCTGCACCACCTTTTAATATTTTGATCTGATAAACAAAATGTTAGGACACATTAATTGGAGCGTGCAGGGCTGCATGTAAACCAGGGATGTTCGTTGAATATTAATTTTCATTAGCCAGCTGGATGGGAGTACTGTCTTTATACACTGTCAGAGTGAGTGCAAAAAACATGTAATATTTTGTTCATGTGAACATGGAAAGTGCAGCAGCATAGAGTTCATGCAAAGCAAATGTGAGATATCAACAGTGAATCCATCTTAAAAGGTTTACCAAAAAAAGTGATAAGTTACAGGTTTGTGAGATCAAAAAATGTGTTGCTACACCAACTGCTAATTTCACAACATTAAGACACCACTGCAGAAAATTATCTTGAACATTACAAAATGTATTTAAACCTCCTGATGGAGCACATGTGACGTGATAGAAAATAAGGTCAAAACATTATATCACGTTTGAATAGGACTTTTTTATGTTTTGGATATTTGGTCAACTTCCCCAAAAAGTACAGTTGTTGCACAGTCAAAACAGGGCACATCCTAAAGATACCTGAATACTGCAATTATTAAAGGTCTATTAACTGTAAATATCAAATTCTCAAAATTCTCTACATTTGTAATTATGTTTTTAATAGAGCTCATTTGAGCTTTAGAAGCTTTTTTAGTATTTCCTTTCCCAGGTTTGCTCTTCCCAACTGTTCTGGTTAATTATAATTATTGACAAAGATAAAGAAAATGAGCACACGTTGGAAGTCTTCTCAGGAGGTGGTTCTTCATAACAAAACATACTCAAAGTGATATTCCATTTTTTTCATGTGGCAACCAGCTGAGGTAGTAATTCAGCTGCTCAGGGTACCATTTTGAGTAATTTATTGTCCCTGTTGACCAAATCCTGAGAGACATTTTATTGTTGGTACACAAATGTCATCCCTCCTGTGAAGATGATAATAAAATGGTTCATTTTTGTTTGATTGGAACATCTTTTGCATGCACCATGTTTGTGGCATTTTGCATGAGGTTGACAGAAGTCAGAAGGCAAAATATGTCCGCTTGTGCTGAATTCAGGAGTATTTCTCTTTTCATGGCTTTGTTTGCTGATGTAAAGTCAGTCTGTGACTCTCTCCATGCTATTTTTCTTCAGTTTTTGGAAGCTCTCAGTCTCAGAGCACACTGTATGGCAGAGGCACCTTCTTATTCTTCTGTTCTTTTGGCTTCCTTGCCCCCTCTCAGATTGAGTTTTTTTTATCATTTTATCATAAAATAAATGATTACTTTTGCTCGGTCTGGAGTTTTACAAGTTGCTGACCTCCTGTTTGAGCTGTGCTTTATTGAGGTCGTAACATATGCCATATAGCCAAGACGCTTTGCACAGGCTTGAAGTATTATTCTTATTTTGACACCTCCATTTTGGCAGTCGGTCCGCAATATAGTCTCCCTTTCTTCCACTGTAGCATGAGCAAAAATAACTGTGTCCATGAACATAAGGTGAATATTATGACAGTTGTTCTTGCAGCTAACAGCTCTTTCAAAGTAGTTATTAACCATGAAATACTCCTTTGATAAGCGCATGTGTGGTAGCATTTGCAGTCCAATAGAGGTGTGATGGTTCCCAAGGAGTGGCAGATTTATCCTCCCCTGCCAACATAACTGAGGCCCTATTTTCTTGTTCAGTGAAGTGGAAGTGGGTGGTTCAGCACTGTTTGCCAATGTAATACCAAACAGATCTTATACAAACGTAATTAGAACAGTGTTTGGATCTGTTGTGCATAAAACTGATTGACAATCGGAAAGAGGCATTAGTGAGACGCATTGTGCAGTTCTCTGAGCTATTGCTTTCTTTATAGAGGAGAAAGGAGAGGTATATGCCTACTGCGAAGGTGAAGACTTATCCTCAGAGCTGCAAGTTATTATGCTGAGAAATAATCTGCAAGCCCCCAGGGGCTTTAGATTTACAGAGCCAGTTGGGTCGAATCAAATATCCAACTTTTGCTTATCTCCCACTGAATCATCTCACCCCCCAAAAAGGAAGGAGGAAAGTATTAGAATATGGTGACTTTTTGGAGCCCATGTGTTCTGTATGTAAATAAAAATATACTTGTTCCCCATAGAAACACATGGACATAATGTAAAGCATTTTTACAACAGTGTGCTGTGTTACTCACAGCTCCACTTTATTTCCAGCACTCTTCAGTGCACAATTTGCATTGCGTGAGGCTAGAAGCCCCCTACAGTCAGCCTCTTTGATGTCAGTCAGCAGTTGGAAGTAGCCCACTGATACGTATATTGATTGCTGTGGAGCACAAGTGTACCTCCTGCTGTTCTGTGTTTCTATTCCTCTCTTTCTTTCAGAGCTAAATCTCGATATTGATATATTAGATAACAACAGTCTGGGCTACAAATTGTAAAGACATGCTTTTAACAATTAAATGAAAAGTTGTTTCTGCCAGTGAATTTTGTTTTCTTGAAGAAAGCACTTTGTTCGCCGAACATAAAGGGATGGAAGATTGAATGTGGTTTTCTGTGTGTTTATAATTTGATATCATCAATTTACTGTCGGCACGTGTTTGATGTTTTAGGGCCCTGCTTATTCCACTGAGAAGGGCTTTTTTTTGTAGAGTTATTTTTCATGTCAAATTCATATTAATAAGTTATTAAGCCTTGTCAGAACTTAAACTTCTCTTCCCTGAACAACCTTGGGCTTCATTAACATTTTGAACCTTGGGTATGTTTTCTTCTCGCTTCATTGACTCTCTCCTTCGGTGCCGACTCAAACTTTTATTTTTGTCCCTTTTGAGCTTCAGTGAGATGACTATCCACTGAGAGACTGAAGTTTGAAGTGTGGAGTTTGAGGTCCCCTAACAGGTCTAGTAAAAATAGTTCTGCTCTGATGGTTAATTATGCCGCATAATAATCTAAACCGCGAGAATTAAACAAGAACTTGTCGCACGTTATTGACACATCAGTTACACAGTCTGCACATGGTGTTTGAAAAATGAGGGACACTGTCAGGAGAGAAATCACATGCTAATATGGTGATAATCATAATTTTAAAGGAACAGTGTGTATGATTTGACCTGTTAAAAACACTGAATAAAGCAGTTTGATGTTAAAAATCAGTGTTTCTTCAGTGGTGTTCAGCTCATTGTAGACAAGCACTTGCTGACCTTTTTTCTCTAGTAACTTAAGATCCAGGCATTTAGCAGGTTTTTACTGGGAACCAAATTATCTGCAGATGTTTCCTTCTCTCCAAAGCAAACAGATCCACTGATTTCAGCAGTAAAACACTGAGGCTGCTAACTACAGTGGCAAACACTTGTGAAAATGTGAATGGCCCAATCTAGAGCCAGTGTTTGGTTTGTCTTGTGTCGGGCTGTTGTAGAAACATGGCGGTGCAACAATGTGGTATCCATGAACAAGGCCCCCCTCCCTATGTAGATAGAAACAGCTCATTCTAAGGTAACAAGAACACAATGATTCTTATTTTTGAGGTGATTTTACACAAAGGAAAACATACTTATTATATTATGTCCCTATAAATGAATCCTACATACTGCACCTTTAAAATAAAGAAACTGAATCAACCAATCGCTTTTCACAATACATTATGTTCTTCAAAAAATGTCACCACTCAGTGTGCCACTGTATGATTTAAACAGTAGAAGAAAAAAATGGAAACTGATCAGTTAAGTCACGTATCAGTGTGTGGGGATCGCTCTTCCAGTGATGCCTGTATCTTTCAGCTCAATTTCAGCTCCCAAATGAAGAAGGGGGACCGTGCCATTTCCTCCAACAAATTTAGATCTCCCGGTAATGTGAAACTTATCTCACCTCAAATATTTGCCCGTAGATGCTGTCAAGGAGAGTAAAGAGCCAGGGAATGATGAGAGACGGCTCTCTGCAGGCCACTGTGTTTGCTCGATACTCATGGGAAGTCCTGATACACACAAGTCAATAATGGAGGAAGCACCAAAGCAGATGTCTGCTCTGTGCATGAGGCTGGGCTGACCAAATGTCTTTCCAGAGGCAGTAGTTTGAAATATTTTCGACTAGTCTTAAAACACTATGTCGCCCAAATTAAGATTTGTGTGTGTGTGTGTGTGTTTGTGTGTGTGTGTGTGTGTGTGTGTGATTTTAGTAGAGATAACTGTGTTTAAGATTTTAGTTTCTACCTTTGTGTAAAATGTTTCTATCTAGAATGAGTGTAACACTATGGGTTTCTGTGGGTCGTGCAAAATAAGCACAAGAAGATCAGTTCATGGTTAGAATGATTCCCTGTAACTGTGATGATACTGGTGTTAACTGGTTTTCTGTGACCAAAGAAGCTCTGCTGTGCTGCCGATCAGAAAAAAACAAGATGCACACTGGAGCGTTACCTCCCTTTATGAGCTGTCTATCAATCAGGCTCACATCCCTGCTGTACATGTAGGTTAACTCTTTCTGTGCCACTCTCTACAACAATTACATACAATGGGGATGAACAGAGTTTTATTTAAGGTGTTCACCACACTGAAAATTGAACTCTTAGATACACAGGTGTCACACAGCTAGTTAAAGCTACTTCTTTTACCTTTTAAGTGCTGCAATCTTGGGTTTTTGTTGTTTGTTCCTTGTCGTATTTTGACTCTTCTACTGTGTCATATGTTGTTTTACGTCCTGCCTTTGTCTTTTTCGCACCGTTTTCTATCACACCTGTGTTTCAGTACTTAATTAGTCCCTTGTGTATAGTCTTCATGTCCTTAGATCTTGTTTTCAGTTGCTAGTTTATTTATTTCTAGCGTTCCTGCCTTTTGTCCTATAGACTTTAGTTTTGTGTTCTTGGTATCATTGGGTCTATCTGTTTCCTGCCTGCCTTGGAGCTCCTCAGAGCCAAGCTATTTTTCAAATCAAACTCTCCCTGCTGCCTCGTTCTCTGTTCCTGCGTTTGGGTCCAAACCGGTGAATCCTGAGGTTGCTACGGTATTTTACTGTCTGACTAAATACACAAGGGACTAATTAACTAATGAGACGCAGGTGTGATAGAAAACAGACAGGGAAAAAAGACAAAGGCAGGAAGTAAAATAAGACATGACACATTAGGGGAGTGACTTTCGAAATAAGGCATTAAACACAACAAAGAACCAGCATTATGACAGTATGACAATGAAAGGATGTGGAGATTTAAAATTGCAGAGGCTTTATATGAACTTAAGGGCTCTTTAATTTGTTTATATCAGAATGGGCAGTGAGCATGAGCAGCATTAACGTGACGGCCAGCAAAACCTGTTTCAATGTTCATATGGATACCTGACTATTGTTTTAGGATGGGGTTGAAAATGTGTGAACCTATCCTTTAACTTTTGTATTCAAAATCAACACCAAGATTGCACTAGACTTAGAATTTTTTTCACCCCTTTACCTTGTATCAGGCAGTCCTTGCCAATGGGAACTAAAGCCCTTATGTCAAAACCAACAGATCCACTGATAAAAACAATCATTTTACTTCTCAGAACACTGGACCCCAAACAGTTAGTGTGTAAGGTACAGCAGAAAAAAGGCAAATATAGAATACACTTAAACTGATACTGATATTTTAGGTGACTAAAATAAATGTTGCTGCTGCCCCTATTCATAGCAGTACGTTGTGTAGTTTCCATGCTGGTGGATTCAGTTTATCAGAGACAGGAGAAAAACAACACAGTAAGCAAAAAAATCACAGCAGAAATAAATAAATAAATAGCTCTGACCAAACGCTACAATTACATCTGCAAATGACAACAGAGATAAACAAGTTTGCCAATATCACATAGTTCCAACACATTCTCACTCCAACCCTGTCACATCTCGCAGCTTGATCATGGACTTTCCACGTCGACATATTACGTGCAAGGTACTGTAGCCTGGGTGCATCTGTTGTTGACATTCTGGGATGCAGTGTGAATTTCTGCCTGTTACATGCATCGTCTTCTGTCAGAGTACACTCCCATTTTTACTATAAACGTTCACTTTGCATACAGTATCTTTGAGCATAAATGCACTACATCAGAACAACAATGCAAATTGACTTTTTTCCCTTCAAAAAGAAACACACATGGTTACGTTCTGCCAACACTGAGGTGGTTAGGTTTAGGCAACAAAAGAATGTAGTTAGGTTTGGGAAAAAATAATAGGGTTTAGCTTTACATTCATATCGAAAGCGGACACGGTTCTCCCAGGTGAAAGTTGGTGATTGTTGGAGCCATTAACCTCTCCTCCCACTCACCCTACTTGGACTTATCACCCCCTTAATTTACTTTGTTGTCCAGCCCCCAAAGCTGTTGGGCGCCTTTACACACTGATAGTACCTGGCTGCGTATCATGCCGACATTAAAGGATCACTTTTTTCAGCAGTGTCTGATGCAGAGCTCACTGTTCGTGTGCCAAAATTCAACAACTTTGGAAGGAGGCTGGGCTGACAGTTCTGTATTTGAAATCAATTGACAGTCTACCTGGAAGAGATTGTTGTTGATTGCACAACAGCATGGTGATTTTTATTCTATTTATTTATTAATGAACACCAAATCCATTTGTTGTATTCAAGTGAATCATACAAATATAGAAGTAAGTGAGAACATGTATTTTTTGGTAATTTGGATGAACCAGCTCTTAATTATCGCTACCCAGCATTACATGCAAAGATGCTCATTTTCATTCTGAGGCTGTCCTTCTAAATGAATATGTATATTACGGTGTATGACTAATGGCAGACACAAGGTGTTGCAGACAGTGTATTTATTCAGCAATATGCTGTTGTAAAGAAGAACACTTAATGGGGATGGGATTAATGCTTTCAAGTCTTGGCTCGGGAGACACAACAGCTCTAAAATGAGCTACAAAGCATTTGATAAATCATTCATGGAGTCAGACCAATGCATTTAGTGGTAGAGCACTCAGTCCTATAAGACCCCCCTGAGGGTGACTTCATTTGTTTAGCTTGCTTTTGCTAGAAAGCTATGATATTGTACAGGAAGTGCTATTTAGGGAGTGGAATGGCTAACAGCTGCCCAGAGGTTCGGTTCAGGAATATCACTGTGTTAGTTCAGGGTGTTCCTCCATCATCTTTAAAATAAGACAGGACAAGAAGATGTGTATGGGAGTATCCACCTTAAAAGAGAGGAGGGAAGAGGAGATATTGATTTATGGCCTCCTGCAGCTTTCCTCCCTCATTCATCATGCTGTCCCTGTGCACGCTGCCTTCACTCCCCGGTAGGGAGCTTCTCTTCCTCTCTGTGCAGCCGGCCACTCATCCTCATGTCTGGGTAACAAGCTGTGTGCTCAGACCCCCAGCAACCCCCTCCAACCCCCTTCCCCCCCGCTTTACTGTCACACTCCTACACCCAGAGACGCACCATGACAGGATTACTCACAACACGCTAGGCTCTGAAATATGGCAGAGCCAGATATGTGCGGACGGATACCTCCTGTCATAGCCCATCAAATAGCTTTTTAATTCCCGATTCATTAACAGAATGCTCTGTTTGTCAGCTAATTTGTTTTACTCAGCGTTTGTCTTTCATAATTAAATGATTGGTTTCAAAGTGAATCTTGTCATTCCACCTGAAAATGTGGCTCTGTGGAGATTGTACATACCACTGATATTTGCACATGTGGCCTTTCGGAGAGCAGCTCTGACTTTCCTGCACAGATCTCGGTACAAGAAGTAACAAGCCCTTGAAACAAGTGTCAGCTCCTTCATTATTCAACAAAACAAAGTGACAATTGCACCTGTGTGATACTGGCTCATCTCATCATGCTGAAGTAGTCTGATGCTAATTAGCACCATTTCTCGCTGTGGGAGGTCTAAATAATTTAATTGCTCAACTCACTCCATCCAGAGAGCTATTTCTCTAAAAGGATTTATTATTTCGTCAAATTTTAATGACCTCCTTCAGAAAGTCATACACTTTTATTGCATTTTTACTGCTGCATTCATTTAAAAAAACATTTTGTGTTTTATTAATGCATTCAAACACAGAGGTCTACAGAACGCTGCTTATGAATATTCAAATCAGGCTTTGCCCTTTAATAAGAAAAAAAAGATGGCACAGCCTTTAGTGATATGCTGTCAAGAAGAAAAAAAGAAATCTCTCCAGGAATATTACAACACTGGGCTGCATTCTCTTTTTTTTCCTACTTCTTTTCATTTTCACGTTTCTGTTTTGCATCTAAAAAAGACAACATGATGACACGAAGCAAGGTCTCGCAAACTTCCTGTTTTTTTCTCGCGGGTCACTGATGAAAATGGGGGTGTCAACTCGGTTTGACACTGCCGTTTGAATAAGATCTTCCTCTCCTTTCACGGCGATGCCAGTGGCTGGGGTCATCTGCCCTTCACCCTTACAAAGGTTTCATGAAGCTTCGCCGCCTCCCTCACCGAACATTACCATTGCTTCTCATCTTCCATGAATATTATCCTGCAGCATAGCAACAGCACATTCTCATTCCATTCCCTTTCCCTTCCTTCAAGGCCCTCACAAAGTCAACCCCAATTTATTCGCCAGGGATGGACTCATCATCGCTCCGGCCTGCCTCTCTCCAAGCTCCACTCTGCATAGGGATAACAGAGCCCTGCTGCTCATTCGCATGCAGCTGTTCATACTGTATTTCATATATCTTGACTCTGAGTCACAATGATCCCTGGTCAGTCGGAGTAAATTAAAAACAGCTGCTGCATTCAGATGAATAGGGAATTAATAACTCAAAACAATCAAAGAGTTAACTGTCTGCAATTTGGTGGAATATTACATCCTCTCTATACCATACTGTATATGCAGTCACCTCATAATCCTGCTCTGGGGACCACAGTTTAAGTGTCGCTTCTTCGGGCTGGGCTGGTGTTAAAATGTTCAAACCGGTTTGATATAAATTCAGACACTGGACTGAACCAGTATATTAAATTATAGCACTCAGTATCACACCTGACTTAACAGCTGCTTACAGGTGGAGCATAATGATACCATGTCCTAACAGCAAATGAGCAACTGACTGTCGTATTGCATCACGTGACATCAGAGCTCTCTGCTCACACTGATTCTATTAAATATGCACTTCTGTTATGTACCAGCTGTGTGCTCAAGATCAGACAGGAGATGTAATCACTTAAAAAAAGGGGTGAGTAGCCTCTCTTCCTTTGTTTGTACATTTTTTTGTATTTGTATTTAATATTGTCGTGTAACAGCAAGTAGGTTGTTATTAGCAATGGCTATTTACCATTTCCATTAAGCTCCGTGGTGATCTCCGTCCAGCCCTTTTATGATTTTGTAGTGAAATAAGAATGCATCATAACCCCTAATTCAGACTATGTAAATGCGAAATTTGCTAGTCATTGCAGTGCTTTCAAAGCGAGCGACAGAAATAGAAACAGGAAGACCACCAAATGTTCAGCTCAAAATGACGCACTGCGTCACTCGCAGACAGTTAGAGCACCTCTTTCACTGTCTTCACTTCCAAAATGTTGCCATATTAAGTCAGTTTAACTCTGCCATGTCTCATCTTGTCACCCCAAAAAACACATGAACTTTCTCGTAAACAAACACAGCATGTGCAGCTCTTTGCCTTCCCACCTCTACTGAAACGTATTATTCTAAAATGTGCTATAATGACAAATGGTGGTTCAGCCTGGTTGCATGAAATCAAACCGGTTGAAGCTCATACACCACAAAATCCCCTGAACTTTACTGCCTCTACCTAATGGTAAAAAAAAACATTTTCTCAGTTTCCTCTGCCTGGTAGTGCCGGTAGTTTTGGTTCTGTTTACCAAGGCTGTTTTTTATGATTCTTGTCATTTCTGTGAGCACCACAATGAATTTCCATTCACCCTCAGTGTACTGGGATGGAGGCTTTTTTTTTTTTTTAACTTTGGCAAATAGACCAGGAATATCTGCAGGGTTTCCCAGTGCTCAGAGTAAGTGAGAAAATATTTGTTTTTGTTTTTTTCCTCTCTCTCTCTTTTTTTTTGTAATTTGTGTGAGGTGACCCGTCCAATTGTTTGTTGTGTATGAAAAAGTGTCTGAATCAATCAGTCTTCTGTCTACTTTCAGTTTGCAATTTGCAGCTGTAGTGGACTTGCCATGCAAAATATAACAACATGTTTGCAAAATATAACAACGTGTTGGTGAATAACATCGGTGTTATATGTCTCACAACACCACAGAAAATACCATGCCTTTACTCCTCTTGACTATGCAGGGAAACATCAGAGGAATGTCAAGCAACCAGTGGGCTGAAACCCTTCTCATCCTTTATTTACCTTTACAACAAGCTGGAGCTGTTTGTATCTGCTACATGACTAGATGAGCCATAAGGATGGAGACGAAATGCAATTTCTACCCAGGTTCAATCCCCATGGTTAGAATAAAAAATGTTGTTTTTTATTTTATTTTTGCCATCACCTCGTGTTGAAACAGATCTTACTACCTCCGTGAATCTCCATACTATCTCAAAAATCTCCTCACGAACATCATCAGAGAACAAAAATAAACATGTCAAATGAATCTTTTTGAGGGGGAAATTTACTTTGTATTTGAAGACTGAATTCTCCCATTTTGTGCCTGTGCGGCTCTCACACTGTGAGCATTGTCAGTCTTTGATATCTCAGTCTGAATAGTATCAACCTGGGCCAGCAGCAGCTGCTGCTTTTGGATTTGCTGTGTTGGCTGACTGATTCCAAAGCAGGAATAAAACACCCAGATCTTCCCCTAGATTTTACTGTACCCGCACCATGCCTGCCACCTAATTTTATGTCCTTCAAAAACAGTTCTAGTCTGACTAATGAAGCCAAGCTGATTCAGAGGCATCCGGGCTGCACAAATTGAGTGCAGCATCCTTTTCATTCCATCTCCCACCAGGAACAATGTTGTTGTTAGAATTTATTTTGAGATTTTCTTTGTGCACTAATGTGTGACCGGATGCCCCTCTATGACAGGATCCTGATGCCAAAATGAATATGTTTGCATTTAAAAAAAATGAAATTCGTCATTACAGAAGGATAAAATACCGGACCCCACCTTGCCTCTGGTGCTTTGATGGTTTTGAACATGAACAAATCCAAACTAACATTTTGCAGCTCAATGGATGTTGCTGTGAGCAGATCCATTTCAAAGGTGTGGTTCATCCTGTCCATGCCGCAGTTGTCTCCGGGTGATGGAGAGCATGTGTCTGTGGCCACGCGTGCTGTTGAGAGCTCCAGATCACCCGCTGCAGGCGCGACCTTCACTCTCTTGCTGCTTAACCTAATCAATTATGGTTCAGAACAGAAGCCAAGAGAGAAGGGAGACAGAAAGCCCACGACCTTGTCAGAGCCCTGAGGAGACTGTGAATAATTCCCTTTGAGGCCCATAAAGAAGGTTTCCATGGCAGGAGGAGAAGAGTAAATGTAGCTTGCAGAAGGAAGAAGGCTTAACAACAACATGTAAGGTACAAAGGTAAGATCATGAGCTGCTCAATAATCTGAAGAAACCAAAAACCTGAATCAAGTCAGCTATTTGGGTCTGGTCGTGTTAGGACGACATGACTGAGACTGACCTCAACCTGCTTCAAGAAGGTCTGATATAATGTTCACAGGTAAAGGATGCAGCCATGGAGTCAATATCTGCCAAAGTGTCTTGGATTCCAACCCCAACCCTCAGCCCCTGCAAAAGAAATAGAAAGTTAAGCAGGGCGGCGTGTCTTGAGTAACTGGCCGTCTGCAAGACATCATTACAGTCTATGAGTCAGATCCACCGAGACATGTATAGCTGCAGACACATTCTATTTGTAGCGTACACAACATGCTACTATAAATCACACCCACCACTGGTACAAGACAAACCCACCAACACCTCAGTTACCTGAACACTGTTACAACGCTACACTGTAGTAATCAAATTAGATCAAATGTAGCAGTAATCCACTCTATAATTCATAATACATGAAGATGTGATTCACACTATAAAGCACTATTCAGACGGGATTAGTTTTACATGGGCACGTGGGGTAATGTCACTTTACCACAGGCCGTCAGTAATGTTAACGGCCAGTTCGCATGGGATAAGAAATATCACAACTACCACAAGTGGGAGGGGTAAATATATTCACGCACTGCCGTCCCCTCCTACCATCATGTGCGTTTGATAGGACTGTCAAAAGCACCATGAAATTGAGTTTGCATATTTTCGAATTCATTTAGTAGAGTTCAAATAATATTAGAATGTATTGTTATTATTATCATTATTATTATTATTATTATTGTAATATATATATTATTATTATTATTTTTATATTGTTATCTGAGCAATGTTTGGATACTTCAGTGCGTAGTTTTCCACCACAAGAGTGGAACCTGGTCGGCTCGTAGTGGTGTCTCATTCTGGTAGCGTTTCATCTCCTCTTCAAAAAGGGTAGGCAGGGAGGCAGCAGGTGCAGCACTCTCCCTCTGTATGTCTCCTGGAACAGGTCACACATGGCGGACAGTGCAGTGGGTGGTGTTGGCACAGCGGGCTCCTCTGTTGGTGCCTCTCCCTCCGTCGCTGCGTCCCTCTCTGGCCCGGCTTGTGCGGGAGCCATCTCGGTCCGAACGGGATTCACCGTGTTATACAACATTATTGATAGTATTAATTAATTATTAATGATATTCAAATTATCAAATTTAGGTTCAAACTTAATAAACATATATATATTCAAATATATTTCTAACTTCGATTTATTTTTTTTTTGACAGCCCTAAAACACATATTTACTGCTGGTCTATCTGCTTGGGATTAGGACCTGAGGTAATTGTCCAGGACCCTTTTACAGAAGGTAAAGGTCACGGTAATCTTTACTGACATGGTGCGGTAATGATTACTGACATGGCACATTCGGACGGGACTAAAATCTCTGATAATTATTACTTTACCCCACGTACCTATGTAAAGCTAATCCCGTCCAAATAGGGCCTAAGAAACAAGATGTAACCCTTCCCATTACCCTTACCCCAGCATAACCTAGCCTCATAGCTGGTTTATTGCTAACTTAGCAATTTTGCCGGTACTTCTGCTTCCGGGCCAAGGAGCGAAGGGGGCTGATCGTGGACTGACATGTAGGTATGGTGGGCAGATCTTCCACAGCTCCAACCGCTTGTTCAAATATGGTCACTTCAGGCTCCAAAAAACCAAGATGGTGACAGCTAAAGTGCCAATCTCAGAGCTCCAGAATGGCAGTGTACGAAACAATGGGTGACATCATGGTAACTACATCCATTATTTTATACAGTCTATGGCAATAACTCCCACTTTATGGCAAAAATATGATCTGTTTCCACGATTACAGTTCCTGCAAAAAATGAGCTGTCGACATTAACGTAACCTTTTCATGCATGTGGTGACTGCAGTGAAGTGTTTCTACAGTGTGTTAATAATATGTTTACCATCAACAACAGCTAATTAAAGGATGCTAAGTTTAGCCCACGTGATACTCATATTACAGTCCAGTCTTTCATTTTTAAATACATGAATTATATATACAGTATGATGTATGAATTAGAGACAGTACAATGTTTGACATTGACTTTACCTACCAACAGCAACAGCTGCTGCTGGGTTACGGCAACTCCACTTGGACAAACATACACAGAACTACAGTTCACTGTCCTATCAAAACCAGCTGTATAATAACGTTTATTTATGACAGGTTGCTGTGAAATAAAAAAGTAAACAAATGTAAAAATAAAAGAAAGTTCTTTGTAAAATAGAATCATGATACTTGATCATATGTTTGTATTATGATCATATGTTCATGTTTAAGTGCAATGTATACAGTTTTTATTGGCATAGCATCAATGTGCTACTTCTGTTTTGTGTTTCTTCTTAACTTTTCATGGCGTGACTTGACATACCATTTGGCCCAGCCCAGGCAGGTTCAGATCTGTTGGACCTGAATCTAAAGATCTGTTGGATCTCTGCTCTAATTAACTAATTAGTCTGCTCTATTCAGAAAGTGCAAATTCCCTATTTGTGACAATTAAAGGCCTTTGTGAGCTGTGCCAGAGATCTGTAGATATTTATTGAGGAGACACAACTGCTCAATGCCTCCTTTTATGTAATGCATGTGCAAAATAAATATTTCAATTAGCACCTATTTATCTATCTGTGCGTGAGAAAAACTGATATGACACTAAAAACACAAACACCTTCAAGCAATGACAGCATCTCCTGTAGAACACTGGTGTTTTTATTAATACAGTGAAGTGTTGATGCAGCTTAAAGCTCAGCAGTCTGGATCTTCACTGGGCTGCGCAGTCATGACTCAACCCCTCTGACAATTACAGCAATTCGAACAGTCGAACGTGAGTCAGGTGTGTATTATTTCATGAAGGGGATCTTTTTTCTTTATTGAGAAGTCCACATTGTTCCACATAGCTGTGCAGCAGGAGGGTGTACATTTAAAATATGCAACATGAGGTGTTGCATGAAATGTACATTAAGCTATTCAAGATAAAACTTCTTTAAAAAGGGATTTTAATACTTTAATATAAAGCTCTACTCATTGAGAAAAGGTTTTGTGAACATGCAAGCACTTTTTCTGCAAAGCTTATTTCACACTCAACCAGCTCCACACACAGTTACATCTGGAGGCTGCCCGGTACAACCACAGCCTGTGCTGATATTAGCATTCAGGGCTCAAGGGAGCCATTTTAAAGGACACATCAGGGGTTTGTGTTAAAGGAATTTGTTCGGGGATTGCAACCAGCAACCTTTACAGTCCTTATGTTCAGCTTACATCACCCAGGTTTAACATAATCATCTGTAATGACTGCAGAGCTCTCCTTCACAACATTACTGCATCCTTTTTATAAGGCACTTAAAAAAGCAGGCTAGAATTATATGAGTTTATGTTTTACACAGCACTTATTCATTTGAAATTGTTTTGCTGAAGGGTTGGGTGGTAATGCAACTTAGAGCTATTTCAACAGCATGAATTCTTGTCTTTAGAGCAGCTTATTACCTTTCGCTGCTGTATTATAGCCTGGGGAGGGCAGAGTGTTGAGTTTGCATTACTCTAAGACACGTTTCTAGAGGCTTTTCAGATCACCATACAGTCTAGTGGGTATTTTAAATCACCAAAGTGTCTCCTGAATGGACTGATGCAACAACAAATCATGCAGAGTGACACTAAATACAAAATGAGTTTTCATATACAAATATACAGACACAAGATGTGCTACTGTCTCTCTATTGCTTTCTACTTTGACAGTATGCAGCTCAGTGAGCCATGGGCAAAATGAGACCTGATCCTCAGTCAGCTCTAAACTTAGGAGATTGGGGTGATGAAGTATGCATGTTCCTTTTACCACGCTGACCTGAAGAGCTGCAAACCACTGGAAGAATTTCATTAGTAAAGGTTCCAGAGGAAGGTTGAAGCCTCCCATTATGTAAGTGCCTTTCTGAAACGTTTCCACGCTGTTAAGAAATAAAGATTCAGAAGGACACCCTGCTTGAATGCATCATGACAACCCTTTTATATGTTAACTGCTGATAACAGTAAGGCCTGTAAGAAAAAAATCTCTGGATTCTTTTGAAGAAGGCCACGATCACAACGTCTGGTCCAGTCCAATGGTTTGAAATCCTTAAAAGCAAGACACAAAGAAATCGTGTTTAAAGAACAATAAAGTCTGTCATGAGGAAGACAATGCACATATGGTGGGATGAACGCCCCGTCTGCTTAATTCTGCAGTTGGTTTACCTGCAGTTTGTCTGGCCTCCACGCTGATTCCGGCAGCAGCCGATGCTAGCTTGTTTGTTTGTAGCACATCAATCATAGTCACCTCCTAATGACTTATTCATTAACTTCTCCAAAACACACATCTTGATGATGAGACTGGAAGGAGCATGTTTCAAGACACACAGTTGCCGGGTCTGCAGTCAGCATTCTGTGGAATTAAAGCCACTATTAATCAATTTTAGCCGAGCTGGAACAAATCCCAGACTCATGATCCTAAGAGCAAAAGACGGAGAAATGTGGGGGTGGAGGGAAGGCAAATTCAAATACTAATGATTCCTCATAGACCACAAATAAACCATGATAACAGCAGATAGATCGATAGATACCGTAGAAGAACCCGATAGACATTTGGCCCGATGTTTGCCTCAAAGATTTCCCGATGCTTGCACTCCTTCATATCTGAAACACTTATTTTCATATTGGTGACCAGGAGCTTATTCCATTGTTACATCCACTGGAAATCACAGCACTGCGGATGAAAGCATCAGCTACACAACTAAAATGTTAGGTAAATTTGAAGTGATTGGCACCATAGGAGGCGCCATGCCTTGTAAGCTGTTTTTGCAGCTCGGTGACGGAGATATTACTGTGATCAAACATGGATTCAAAGCGTAGCTCTAGGATACAGAACGCCTTTCTCAAGCTTCCTGCAGGGAAAGGAGGACAACATGTGTCCAGCTGTCAGGCACAGCTGCTGGCCTCTGAAGTGATACCCTGGGTGGGTGCTGCCTGCAGTGGGTGGTTGCAACACAACTCACGAGGTGGCCCCATAAATTGGGTTATGACAGTGCTGCAACCCTGTTAAATATCAATGTGTCCTTGGGTTTGTGCTGCTGCGCTACGATTATTGATCTTACATAATAGAAATATTATGGCTTCAGTATTTTCCTCTTTTGAAGGAATCCATGTCATATGGTGTAAAATTGTGTGCAGCTCCAGTAAAAGTGAATGAATACATTTGGAGGAGGCAAAAACAGCTCTATTTGGATAAGTACAAGTGATTTCAAAGCAGCAATTATTGTACTTGTTTGTGTTTTTCTTCAACCACTGAGAGATATTGTTTCGTTTTCTCACTGGTGGCCAAGTGGAATATGTTTTTCTTTCTCTTTGTCTGTAGAGACACAATTGTCATTGTTCAGGCTCTCACCACTGAACCAATTTTGCATCGCCTTCAGCTCTAAAAAATGGAGACAACTTGACTCACACTCGTCCCTGTGAAACAGTGCCTATCACTCGACTCCGTCAGTGGCTGTCGCACATTCTTTGGTATATGCTCGGTTTATCATCTGTGATTTGAAATGGAGTCACAGGTGGAGTGAGCGGTGCCTCTCTCATTAAAGAGGCTCTTGGCTGTGCTGTGACACATGGATAATCCAACAAGGAATCAATCATTACATAGTTACTGAGGTAATAGGTGAGCAAATATGTTTCCTGGTGGCTGTCCTTATTATTCTGGGGCTAGTGGACCCCCAGGAGACAGTAGAGCCAGATGGAATTGAGGTGTTGTCACTACTGAGTGAACAGGTAATGAATTACTCCAGGACAAATGGGCCGCCACATGGGAGATGAGGAATCCTCCCACAAAGAAGAGAAACAGAGGGTGAATGGCAGCATCCAGTAGCAGACTTTTGCCTCTACGTCAGTCCTGTATAGATGTTACGTTTTGCTAAACTGACTGAGAGTTATTGAATGGTATGGAGTGTGAATGACGAGAAGAATGAATGACTTGGATAGAGACGCAGGCACAAAACAAATATCCTCCAACCTACTTTGACATCATAAACCCAATTTCAATTGCAACCAAAGGGATTCTGACGCAGCTTTTTCGGGACTGCTTGAAATTACATGATACATGATACTGAACCTTTCCAATTATAGAGTCCAACCTCCCCTCCCTCTTCTTTTTCTGGCTGCTGTTCTTGAAACCAGCTGATTTGTTATGACATTAGAGTAATGGTATTTCTCTGGTGACAGTCATTGCTGAGGGATATGATTACGCCATGGTAATTATGATTGTTATTTCCAATCACAGCTGAATGGAGTCGGAGTGTGTTATTTCAGCAGCACAGACAGCACCAGAGTGACTATCTAGACTAGATGATTCTGATGGGGGCGATTTGAGATACAAGCGTTCTGCTGGCACAAGCACTGACAAATGCATTCTGTATTTCTGCAGGGAGACAGCAGACAATCTCACATTCTCTGCAGGTGGATCTGTTGGTCGCTGAGGCAGCTGGATGACATTGACAACACTTCCGTGAGGAGAGAGAAGCTTGGAGTGCAGAGAGTGGAGTGTGACCTTATATTCAAAGTAAACATGAAACTTTGAGTTCAATTCTTTGGTTCACATTTGTACAATAAGAGAAGGGCGGCACGGTGTTTTGGTGGTTAGCACTGTCGCCTCACAGCAAGAGGGTTGCCGGTTCAGCGTGGGTTCTCTCCGGGCACTCCGGCTTCCTCCCACAGTCCAAAGACATGCAGTTTGGGAACTAGGTTAATTGATAACTCTAAATTGTCCGTGAGTGTGAATGGTTGTTTGTCTCTATGTGTCAGCCCTGCGATAGTCTGGCGACTTGTCCAGGGTGGACCCTGCCTCTCGCCCGATGTCAGCTGGGATAGGCTCCAGCCCCCCCGCGACCCTCAAGAGGATGAAGCAGTTAGAGAATGAATGAATGAGAAGTTACCATCTACTGAACCTTCAAAAAATAAATTTAAATACAGTGGTGGCACAGTGGTGCAGCGGTTAGCATTGTTGCTTCATAGCAAGGTAGTTCCTAGTTCGAACCCAGGGGTGTGGGAGCCCTTCTGTGTGGAGTTTGCATGTTCTCCCTGTGTCATCGTGGGTTTTCCAGGTACTCCAGCTTCCTCCCAAAGTCCAAAGACATGCAGTTTAATTCAGGATTTTAAAATGCCCATAGCGTGAATGGTTGTCTGTCTCTTTGTGTCAGACATAGTCTGACAACTTGTCCAGGGTGAACCCCGCCTCTCGCGGTTAAGGAAAATAAATGAATTGATCAATAAATGAATTTCTCCATAATGCTTCACAACTGTGGTAAATAGGATACACTTTGCCATCTTAAACATGAACAAACAATATATGATGTTGGATTAGACAAGGCTATTATTGAGCTGATATCAAGCTTAAGTCTCAACTGCAAAAACACATGTTTTGTCTACTTGGAGGCAAGTTGTGAACACATCATTGACATATTATCTTTGAATGACTGATATGGTGAATACATCTGTTTGAAACAAGGCCTCTGGCTCAGACCCCTGCTCCAAAATGATGTGCCCAAAATGAATAGACTTTATCTCTGCAAGCAAAAGGTCTACATTAGTAATCTTGGTATTATATTAAAGGTCAGACCTGTAGGAGCTGATAAACAGAAAAGTTAGCGAAAATGTTGGTGCACAAGTTGCTGAGCTGACATAATACATGTTGAAATATGGTGGATTAAAGTAAATGTTCGGTTGAGGGTAATAAACTTTTCATTTATTCACATATTGCATAATTGTGTAACATAGTATTGGATTCTAACTGTTGGTTGTTAACTAGTCAGTAACTGTTTGGTCCTGAGCAGGAAGTGTAGGCTACTCTGATTTTCTTCTATGAAGAAAGCTGTCGTCTGTGGCTGAAAACAAGTGAGTGAACAACAGAAAAAGTCAAAACAACAAGCTGAAAGATGTTACAACGCTCTGTGGAGTAACCTCTTACACATGGTCCTGTGGTTCACTGTTAATGTTATAAATAACGTATCCATACTTGTGGTTGCAAGAAGGTTTGCTGTGTCTCCCAGCACAGCCTCAAAAGCATGGAGGAGACACCAGACGACTAGCTGTTACATGAAGAGAGCTTGACAGGGCCGTGGAAGGGCATCAACCCAGCAGCAGGACCCATATCTGCTCCTTTGTGTGAGGAGGAACGGGAGGAGCACTGCCAGAGCTCTACAAAATGACCTCCAGCAGGCTACTGGTGTGCATGTTTCTGACCACACTGTCAGATGTGATCTGATCTCATCAGATGTATGATGTTAGTGTTCCCTTAATTTATTTTTAGGGAAAAACGTACATTTACAATGTTTAACTATTAACATATTTATAATTACACAGTCAATTCTTTATATGATTATAATAAAAAACATTACATTTAATATTCTAACACCAACAGCCCCCAAATATCAGCTGAAACTACCGTTTTTTGGGTTTCTCCACAGTAGCATTGATCTCGTCTTTGTAGGTTTTGATTGGCTTGCTCAGTCACATGTGAGATAGAAACAAGGAAGCATTGTTGTTTTGAAGCTGGTGAAGTGTTGGGAACAGGAAAGGCTGCTTATAAATGTTATCCCTCTGGGTCCTGCTGTGTCTTCTCATTAAGAGTGATCCAGCCACCACAGTTTACATAAGTAATACTGGTTTCTGTCCTGCAGAGAGAAAAACTGCATGAGACGTCCTGTTACTCTTTATAAAAAGAAACATACTGTATTATGTGACTGAATCGTCTCAACTCAAGGTCCTCTTCACCTTTTTTTTTTTAAGCTTTCAGCCGATTGGCTCGGTTGTTTGACCTAAGTATGGATATGTATACTTTGGGAGATCATAACCCTGGTCTCTGTTTAAAAGTGGTGTGAACATACTTGCTGGTCTTCCTCCAGCCATTCACTGACTCCTGGTGGATGACCTTTGATCCTTCCGACTATCAGTGCTGTGAGCGGTTTAGCTCTGGTGTTCACAGACAGCTGAAGTTGTCTGTTTCCACTGTTCATTGAGTTTCTTGCATCCTTACCCATTTCCAGTTTTTAACAGATCCACACAGATGTCACATGTGATGTCATGTTGATGTCATACATGACTCCAGTCTTCCTCTCGGGTGTTTCAGCAGAGATCTCATGGTGTTTAATGGTTTGTAGGACGTCCTGGATGTTCTCAAGATTGAACTCCAATGCTCAAATACTATTATGTATTGGTTATATTATATACTGTGACTAAATATTGTCACAATATATCCATGCTCAGAGGCACTGAAGCAGAACTGGTTTTCTAGATACACTGACTCTATCAACCTAGCTGGTCTCATTCTGAAGTCATCATATATTGGTGCATGGTCAGTGACTCCTGGCGTCACACACTGATGATAAAGGCTTCCATTCATGTCGCAGCCAGTCACCGTTATTGTGTAAGAGCACCTGGTGGCGTCAGGGGGAAATGTAAGTTAAGGGGGCAAAAGAACAAGTAGGGCTGGTGGATGGGTATTACAACCATCGACTTTCACCCAGGAGACCAGTGTTTGTTTCCTGTATGATTGTAAAATCAAACGCTGTTTTTTTTCCCTAAACCCAACCACGTGCTTTTGTTGCCTAAATCCAACCATGCGCATGACATTGCATGTTTATTCTGAAAGAGACTGTATGCAAACTGAACATTTCCTGTTAAAACGGAAGTGTATTTTGAAAACACACAATGCATGTAACAGGCTGAAGTTGATATGGTGTCCCAGGACTTCAGCAACCAACACACCCACGGTACCTTGCACATCGAATGTGGACGTGGAAAGTCCACCAAGCGTCAGATGTGTGACAAGGTCAGAGTGAGAATGTGTTGGTTGTACCCTACCAAAGAGTTTCCTAATGAACACGTTTCAAGTTACTGTAAATATGTCTTCAGCTCCTTGACAGGTTTGATGTCTTTACTTAATCCATGCTGTGCTCTGATTTCTATTGTTCTGTTTTTAGTTTTTTCCACTTGCTTTAGATAGACTTTAATTCTTTCATCCCTCAGTGAGACTTCATGCAGCCACTTGCATACATAAGCACTCTACCCAGCAGATGTTGGTGCTACCAATAATGAAAAGAATCAGTCTACCAACCAAATTATAATTTACCACCTCCATCTAGTCAGCATCTGCTGAGCAATAAATATAAATTGCTTAAATTTGTTAAGCATGTTAATGTAACTCCCCATCTGTACTAGTATACCTTTATGCTTCCTGGACATTTATATGGCCAGAGACTGTGAAAGCCAGACTTACCCTCAGCAATAAAACACACTCCTTACTCGAGCATTTTTTTCTCTAACTTAGAAATATCGTCCATTTATATATTCACCAGAAATCTAGAATATTTAAACATGCATTTAATAAAATATAACCGGAAATATATGCTATCTTCTATGTTTGAATCTGAAGTTGGTGCAGCAGTGTGTGCAGTAGCAAAGTGGAGAGCAGTGTAGCACAACACAGCTCTCAGGGTGTGTAATGAAGATAAATTAAGACGTTTTGTTTCGTGGATAGTGCTGTGTTTGCTCAAATGCTGAGGATTGCCATCTCCTTAGCCTTTTCTTGGGAAATTAGGATTCAGTCAGCTGCAACATCACACAGCACCTTGCAAACCGCAGATGTCAGATACTTGCGTCGTTAGAAGTGTGAAAGTGTTCATTCCCACACTGACAGAGAAAGAGACAGACTTGAGTGAAGGAAGATTATGTAAAGAACAGGTTCTGCCAAGCTGTATGACTGATCAGACAGGTGTTCCAGACATGCTGTTGATTCCTACAAGACACAGCTACAGTAACTCATAGGACTGGCTGCTGTCAGCACCGGAAATTGGGATTTGCTTAATCTCAATCATTAAGTTAATCATCTTAATTATAAAGAGGGACACTTTAAATCTTTATATAGTACCTTTCAGGGATTTGCTCAGAAATATACAGTGAAAGTACACCAGCTTAACAAGTTTGGACTTTTTCTAGCGTGTCCACATAAAATTTAAATCATGGGTTGTGTTAGTGACAGGGAGGAAATTTGTTTCTGATAGTTTCCTCTGCTCTGCCAGCAGCTCGCAGATTTTACTTGCCAATGTCATATAAAGTTTGACAGTTCAGAAAGTCCAGCGTCCTGCCACATAATTCATGTCAGCACTTGTCATGTGTTGTCAGGCCCCAATTTCTAATCCTTTTTCTTGCTGCAAAGCACCACCTCGCTAATTATATGTGACTGCTGTGTTCTTACCACCAACATGTTGCCATTTCCTGCCTCTCTGAGGACAGCTTTATTGAGCACAAATGGCAGACGTCAGTAAACTATAACAGCAAAAGTTGAGGCATTGCTATTTATTACCGCCCTCAGCTGTAATTATGTTTCATATGAAAATTATGTGTTTGTTGTTTACAAGTCTTAGTGTCAACAAATGTTCAGGGGAAGAAAGACAAGCCCTCTTAGTAAGAGGGTAACAAGGGATAAACTGAGTAAAATCAGCATGGGAGCGTTGCAAAGTTTGGCTAAATGTGTCCTTTTCTCCAATAACCATTGTGTGTCTGCCATTTCCTCCTGAGACTCAGCAATTCATATTTGTCCTCTGTAGAGGACATGACACAGACCTTTTTTTCAAACACCGTACATGCAGTCGATTTGAGTCCTGACGTACTGTGAAAGGACATCCTGCCTCTACTGATATAAGACACATGGGGATGTGACCAACATCCCCAACCTGTTTGTGGAAAAGACAGACCTGATGTTTAAAACACGGGACATGTTATAAAACATAAATAAATTACATTTTTGAGAAAATAATCTTTGTGGTATGTTTCTTACATCTCAGTTACTTTAATTATGGGGTGTATGTGGAGAGAAAGAACATAAAAAAAAAAACCAAAAACAAAAAATCCATGTTGAAATCGTTTGGAGGAGAGATAGAGACCTCTAAGCAGCTGGTGGCCACAACGAGCAGCTCACAGAGGTTACATTGATTTACACTGTGAGGCGTTCAAGCTCTGTCCAATAAAGATTAGTATTGGGCGAAGGTACATTATAATGTTCTCATGATGTGTTCAGTGTAATCTTGAAAAATGTAGCATTTGGCAAAAATACCTGAAATAATACAGCTTTTTGAAGGAGAAATGTATTAATGTTTTCACAGCACTGTAAAGAGATATTAAAGAGGGAATTATGATGTATCTTATATAGTAATAAAGGTTTTTTTGTTGTTGTTTTTTTTAGAATAAATCAGCCTCATCCGCCTCAGCAGCCTCAGAGTCATCAGCCACCACCTCCACCAGTGTCTGGACTCCATGGGGGGAATTTATCCTGCTGCTGTTCAGATGTCCTTCAATCACAAAATATCTCCCTCTGGTGTCTAAACGCCAAAGACTTCTGTTAAATCTTAATCAGCACAAATCATCTGTTACTCTGTACACTCATATTCTGTATTAGCTATCATCTTAACCTCATTCGTCTTACTTTCCTGATTGAAATGCCACCACAGCTAACTGCAAATGAGCTGTACCGACATCTACAGACCAGATTTATTTCCTTGTGATAATCGATTCACTTTTTTCCAATAGTTCCAGCTCATAGGTATCAGATAAATCCTGCAGTGTACTAGAAACAAAACTTAAGTTGGTGTGTTCTCACAGGCAGTGGACTTTGAAGTGTGAGTAGGCTTGCAATCTCGTTCATGTGATTAGTGGTGCTTTTAACATGAGGTTTTAAGGGCATGTTTCTGGTTTATCTTTAGTTTAATTACACCTTTCTTATCTTTTTTTTGCACCTTAGGTAGGTGGACGAGCATGATAAATCAGCTGCAGAAAACTTAGGGAGAAATCCATCCAGTGACTCTAATTCAGTCCCTGAATGTGCTTATACTTTTTTTTCACATTAATGTACTCCATGCCAAAATTATTACTGTAGATTAAAAACATACGCTGGTAGAGACAGAGGAGGCTGTGCTGATGAGTGAGGTTTAGTATTTTGACTGCTTGTGATTTTTGCTTCATGATCCTTTTTTGTCAGTTTTGCACATGTACAGTAAAAAGGGAACCTCTCTGCTGAAGGGAGGCCACTGCATCTGAGGTAATTTTACAGTTTAAATTCACTATGTTGAAACAATAACACTGAACAGTTCACTGCCATGTAGTTTTAAAGTACAAGACAAAGTGAATACACCATATCCTTTGAATCTAAAGCATTATTCAGCACTGGGAAGCAGAGCCCAGAATGACTAAGCTTAAAGTAACAGACATGAAAAATAACATCCCTGTCTTCTGAAATATTTTTCCCCGTGTGTGCTATAAGCAACGCTCCCCAAATGATATCAGTGCCAACAAGCAGAGCTGTAAAAAGGACCCTTAAGATACTGCTCTTAAAAAGATGGCATCTAAGAGCTGATAAGAGCTACAAGCATTGGGATGGATCAATTGTGCAATAGGAAGAGCACTCAGTCACGGGTACTGTTTAATTAATGATGGGGGATAGAGATAGGCTGTTAGCTCCATATTGTCAGTCAAACACTCACAGCACAGGGTGGCAATATGAGCTATGTAACTGATACACGAAACAGAAGGAACTAATCCATACTCTCCAGTCTAGTACCATTAATGTTCAGTTAAAAGGGCTGCAGCATGACACACAAACACTTTTGCCTTTCTTCTGAATGCACAAGACCAAAGACGATTAATAAATACGTAAAAATGAAACATGAAAGTAGCTTTAGTTCTGAGTTGTGAGGAAAATGTAAAAGAAACAAAAATATATGTTGTCCACCCTCGTTTAATTTATTTGACAGAACACATCCCACCTTTTATGCTTGACGCTGTTTAAAATGTAAATTTACAGTGCAAACAAGAAATCCAACAGATGGAAATAATAATAACACATTTTCTCTCCTCCATTATTTATTCCTTTTTGTTTTTTTTTGTTGTTGTTTTTTTGTATATGTTCATATTCATCAGAATCTAGTGCTTCACCCTTTCCTTTCAAAATGAAGATAGGATAAGATAAGAGCGTAGCCCCCCCCCAGGAGAAAAGCTTCGAAACAAACAAATTATTCAATACGTCGACTGCAAATGGAACAACAAAGGAGAAAAAAAAGGAGACAAAACCAATCAACTGCAGCTTCAAACAAAAGTCCTCTCCATCAAAGAACTCTCCCAATCTGATCCAATCTGATTTTGAAGCTCAATGAGGTAGTAAAGTGGCCTATTGATTGTTGAGGCCTGCATGAATCTACAGCATATTATGAACATCAACAGACACTTGTCCTGTCAAAAAATCCTCAGGCAAGGCATTAACCTCGACCTGTCACCCTGAGGCTGATAAAAGTCAGTTCATGGTAAACTATCATGATAATGTGACAGGAAACATGACAGGACACATGCTGATTGGAGATAGGTCACGTTCACTGCCCTCCAGTGGTCACACTTTGTAATTACACCTTTGTATATGCAGAAAGTTTTATTTTAAGAGAGTTTATGGTCACAATTTGGATGTTTTTACTGAAAGAATTATGCATGTATTAGGAGGGTCTAATTTAAATAAGTCTGCCTTGGTGCTAGGAGCCAGAGGATATTAGTGCAGACAAGCACGACAAGGCCGACAAGGGCAAATGTGCTACAAAAGCCAGAAACATTTTCATAAGGAGGAACGTGTGGAAGATGCAAATGCAGAAACAACGCAAAGTCAAAAACAAACAACCCCCCAAAACAAATTCAACAAAAATGCTTCATATCCGCTGAACACAGCGCAAGTTCTCCAGGCCTCTAGGGGGAGCTACAACAATCTGTTGCTCTTGTATGTATTGCAAAAGACTTAAGCCAAATGTAAAATAGAATCGGCTCATTTTGTGTCACCCAGGCCTCCAGGAAATCAGCTCAGCCTCGCAGCCAGTTCTTCCCAGTGGCCCCTTGCGATACTGCAGACGAAAAAACCCCTGGCAGGCCAAAAAGCATTTTCCCCATAGACCACTATTATAAAAGAGATGTAAATCTGTTAACACAACACCTCAAACTGTAAACAAGGTCAGTTATGAATCTTTCAATTTTAATTTCTGATTCATGGAGATGTTATATTTGTAAAACTTTCCCTGGGCTGAGAAAAACAATATAAAAAAAACTGTGATGTCATCACAATGTACAGTCTATGAGCCAAGCAGGAGCCAAGCTGTTTTGATTGTGTAGTGCTTGAAGCACTTCCTTTGTGCCATAAATCCAGCCTTGATTTTACAGGGATATCGTATCATAGGTGTGTAAAGAGACAGTGTTGGAGGCGAAACCCTGTTCATTCCTATGAGAGCTGCTCTGTAGTGTATAAAGTCAATAAAAGTTTGACTTCCAGGTATAAAATTACCTGGATCTTCTGCGTCCATAGAGGAAGCACACTGGTGTTTCCACCTACCCCACCTCTTGTAGGACATGATGATTTAAGTTAAAAGAAAAATACATCGCTGGTTTACAGACGTCAGTTTCACAATGCAAATCCGTTGGAAAAATCTTTTTGGGCCCTTGTGATGGACCTGTTAGTTGCAATTACACGGTTTGGCCAATATGTCAAATTGGTTTCAAATCCCAGCACCATTCCTGAGGGCTTGGATTATCCCTGGTGGCATAGTGTAGGTGAGGCATGTAGGGAACTAATCACTGTGCAGACAGTGTTGGGAAGGAACTAGTTAGGCTACCTGTAACTAGTTACATGTAATTAAATTACACAATGAATTTAATTGTAATCAGTTATTGGGGGGAAAAATTACTTTCACAAATCAAAATGTTGGTGATTACAAAGGGGTTACATCTGAATATATCCATTTGCCTTCTTTTTGCAAAGCCTATTATTGGATATGTTTCAGCTTCATTGCCCAGTTTAAAACATTTGTCAAAAAAGTAATCAAGTTACATCCCTTTGATTATGTAGTAGAAATAGGTACATGATTTATTGCAATTTTAAGAAAGTAACTAGTATTTTGTAGCCGTAAGTAACCTTCCCAACAGAGAATGGTGCCAATATTCTGCTGCCTTTACATTGTGTCGTCAACATTTACCTCATAATTATAAGTCAAAACAAAAATGTCTATTTCCACTTTATGATTAGCTAAATAACTGATTAATAAATAATAAAAAGGTGCTAAAATTAGGAATTAGGTACAGAGAGGAGGCTCTGCAGATGAGGCAATTAATAAAATGAAAATTGAAAAACAAACAAAACTGGTTTCCTAATCAAAGCAGCCTTATGTGTGCACCTGTTAGCAGACACAGGGAGCACACATCCATGCTCATATTCGCACACAGCACACTCATCTGTTGTTTTTACTCCCTTCATTTAACCAACTTGGCCACAACCTGCAAACACACAAACTCCCAGATATTGCCCAGGATAAGCGTGACGCTGCGCAGTGGCACAAACTGATGCGATGCCACTCCTTGTAACTAACTGAGGGCCACCTTTTTTCCTCCTCCTCAGCACCAGTGAGACGGGATGCTGCGCTGCAGAGAGAGCCTCAGCCGGCTGCAGCGGTGGAGGCTGACTGAGGAGACACCAAAGCGAAGCTCCGTCCACCACGACGCACAGCGCCGGCACCAAGCTCCCTGAAGTGGAACAAGAGCTTTGGTTTCGCTCGAGGGGGAACGAGCCGGGCACCGAAAGAAATAATGCCCGTGTGTTGCTGTTTATTCACTTGAGGATGTACTGTTTACGCTGGCTAACCACATAGAGCAACAGAGACGAGGAACCGGACTTGATACTGTATTTAATACCGCTGCCATTCCGCCTGTTTGGGTCGGCAGGGAGACACACCACGGCGGCCAGCACCTGGGAGAGGAAAGAAAAAGAGCAACGAGGGACGACTTTTTAAAATATCCGTGAGTAAAGTATCTTACTTTGGTGTTTCCAGTTGTTTTTGTTCACGTTGTAGCCTCATGTAGCCTCAGCTGCGTGAGTGAAGGCAGGTTGTTCAAACGGAGACAAGTTCTGCTGACAGTGCTGCTGACTACAATCCAGATACAACCCAGAAGGAGCCGAATTGTTCAGGGTGCTTTTATTTATCTACATATCTAAGTTACTGTTATTTTTGAAACCCTCCTGCTCTTCAGTCTGGGTAATCCCCCCCCCGTGCTGTTTGAATAACTTCTGCCTTTTCACGAGGAGCACCTGGAGTCACAATGAAGCATGTGGGCGATGGAGGTGTTGAGTGTCCAGATGCACACAACAACACACAACAAAGTGTTCAAATGAAGCTATTCATTATGCCGTAGGAAAACAATCTCTGCAGGTTTGAGCCCAAATTAAAGGTTTCTTACACTGCACAGCCTTGAAAGGAGGCACTTTGTAAATGCATTTACACTGAAGTGGGTTTGAGGTCTGGCTGCTTTTAAAAAGGAGCTCAAAGGAATCCATGGAAATATTTTGTGAAAGAACAGATCTCTCCTGCAAGGGCACAGGCAGGTCCCTTTTATTGTTTTGTTATTTTTTTGGGGGGAGTGCATCTTTAGGTTAGCAGAACAGGAGGCATCTAACACACCACTTACCACACAAGTAGACCCACAGGAATTATCTAATCAGAGATATGCAAATTTCCCAAACTCTAATTTTGCGGCTTCGCTGCGGTTGAATGTTTAGTATAATGCTATCATCTGACTGTGCTGGTGACAGTCAGTTTGTGCACTGTGGCTTCAGGCACACATAGTCTTGTTTGATCTTATTGATTTGGCTTTTGCAGGGCTGTGTTTGGATGATGCACAGAGAGCATGGGCTATTATTAAGACATTATTCAATTAGGAATATTGCTTCCGTTTTTTTTTCCCTTCTTGAAGTTTGTGTGACTTTCTTCTCAATGACAGCAATTAGCCGAGTGGTGGCAGATAGAATGGAGTCTGCCGGAGGAAAATACAACCTTTAAAAGTGTGTCTGCTGTCACTAAATCGCCCTGCTGCTTTGGCGTCAGTTCATTTTTAATGCAGGTCCATTCAGAGACACTTAGACACAACATCATACTATTTTAAGGCTGGTTTCTAATTTAAAGACACTAAGTATGCCACTACAGTATTCAAGACTGCTGGAGATTTAAAGCGTGAACCTATGGACCAGTTTCTGCTTCTAAAAATACAGAAACTAATTTCTTCTTGCTTGTCATTCCTGAATTTGACACAAATTAGAATCAAATGTCGTGGTACTTTGAGAGAAGCATCAGCGATGTGAACAGCATGAGATACTGTAACGTGACAGATGTACAGTTCCAACATGTTGCTCAGAGGCTGAAAAAAAGAGAAGGTCAACAATACGAGAAAAGAATGCAGTAATAATTTTCTCTACAGGAAAAAAAAATGCTTGAAATGCTCAAAATTTTCCTGTGATGCATGCGTTGGCTCCTGACCCCCAGGTTGACTTACATACTATGGGCGGTATGTATGTGTGTAAGTGAGAGTAGGATATGCACAGGGGAAAGGAGCCTACTCAGTGTTTTTTTTCTTTTTCTTCTTCAAGCACAATTTCATTCACTTTCTTTGAGGAGCTGTGAGTTGAGCACGTATATCTCCGACTGGTATGTCACATATGCTGCCCTGTAGTTGTACTATATCCTTTGCAACATGGATTCAATCAATATGCAGTTTTTGCTACGATGCAAAGAAATTCCAGTAGATTCAGCAAAATCATTTTGGCATTTTGTTTATGTACACAAACTGCTCTCTTGACTTTTTGTTAAATGTTTTCTTTTTCTTTTCTTTTTTTTTTTTTAAACACCAACTAGTAAATAAAGGCAGGCACAATATTTAATTTGAGTTAATGAATTTGAGGCTGTTTGACTCAAGGGTGCTTTGCATATGTTATCATGCAAGAAGTAATAAATGTCAGATCAAATTTGCAGAGCTAAGTACTTCTGTGAATCTTAGGGTCCTGACACATCAAGCCAAATGTTGGCCATTGGTCAATGTTGGGCTGTCCATGAGCATCTGTCGCCCTAGTTTTTGCGGTGTGCCCCACACCATCGGCACTAGTCTGATTTCTTTGGGCCAATTAAGCATGTCGAATCGGTGTTGTAGCCGGTGGAGCCTGTCAGTGAGTGAAATCACTCTGATTGGCAGTTCAGCTCAGTGCACAAGAGGAGAAATGGAAGTGAAGAAAGCAAACAGCTGTCAAGAGGGCATGAGATCAAAACAAACTTGTTATTTAAAGAGTTTTTCGTAATTTCTCGTGTTATTGTTCATTAGTACACGGTAGGCGTAATATCCATTGTTCTGTCAATATCGGGTTGCGTTGTTAACGTGCTAACTGGCAAGCTAGTGTCTTTCAGTTGCCCTTTTTCAATGACAAATACAAACCAGACTCCCAGGAATACTGCTCATTTTTCCCAGTGGCCACTCATGGTATTGCAGCGAAAAAATCCACTGCTGCCCAAAAAAGCATTCTCCCCATAGGCCACCATTATAACAGAGGCATCTATAAAATGGCAAACAAGGTCAAATATGAGTCTTTATATTATGATTTTTTTGATATATAGGTTTTAAATTTTTAAATCTTTCCTGGAGCAGAAAAAGTGATTTAATAATCCCCACGTGAGCAACTCCATTGGCGCCATCTTGGTATCCCATATCTAGTTATTATTATAAATCCATGATACAGATGTATGGAGAGCTATTTTCTCTCACTCAGCTGCAGAATGTACATGCTGGTTGGCTGCTGGCTGTCGTCTTTGTGGTGTGTTCAGGTGCAACTTTTTGGTTGAGACACAGGTAACATGAGGCGACGCAGCATTCAGCCTTTGTCACCACTAGTTCTTTGATGTCAGTTTGGTGTGTCTGGGCCTGTACGACTGTAAATCAGTGTTAAAATCATGTAACCTACGTCACAGTCTACTGCTGCCATGGTTTCCTGTTAGTGATACACAGTGCAGCGTCCATTAAGACTTAATGATGGAAGTCTAACTTGAAGGCATGCTTGCGATTTCAAATGGGCTATAATTTGCCATAATGTTAATCTAGATATATATTTCATGAGACCTAATGTGCTTAAACGATTTTCATATCAGCCCACTCCACCGCTTAGTTTAATTTCCGGAGATCATCTGAAAATGCTTCATCTCACCAGGAGATGTATAGTTAAAGTCGCCAGACACAGTTCTAATCAAAAGGAGCTTCACCTGCATATCAGGGGAATAGATGGAGGGAACGAACAGCTGTGCCTGTTTCACTTGGCACGCGTTAGAGGTTACCCCTATCCTTATCAGATGTAAATCAGTTATTTGCTTGCAATACATGCCTTAAAATGTTTGCAAATCCACTTGGGGGCAGGTGCGCGATGAAATGCAAATGAGTAGATTGGCTAACCTTGATGGAAATTGAATATGTCTTGAAGTTACAGCTGTCCCATCTTCTTAAATGAAATGATTATTGACACGGGCCAACAGACATGGATTTAGAGTATAGCTAATTGAAAATGACAACTCTGGTGAAGGCGAACCCTCCGAGGCCCTTGGGACACTTGAGAAAAATGCATACCAGCACTGACAAGAGAGAGGCTAGGGATAGAAACTGTCTCACGGAGACAATCGCACCCAAGGGAGTCCTATTTTCACTGACAAATCTGAAACTAATAAATGGAAAGGGGACAAAAATGTCTTGCAGATAGCACTGCGTACTCAATGTGTCCCCGTTGTCTGTTTTTCATATGATGTTGGGGAATGGTGATATGGTATCACACTGCACAGGCTGTATGAAGAGTACTGAGTCAGTATACAGAGCACTATATACGTTGACAAAAGTGAAAGCTAGGAAGTGTTCAGAAATTGCTGGGCATCCTGAATTCTGTAAACAACATATTTTTCACTGTCCAGAGAATGCAATGGTGTAATTTTGCTCTCCAAACACAACAGTGACTAAGAATGTAGGTCCTGGGCATGTTTCCCTGGTAAGATTTGAGATGACATGCATTTGTTAGATTAAAGACATTCTTTTTAAGAAATGTTGGTAATGTTGACAGTGGCAAACCCTTGCTTGGCTGCCTTCCTATCTAGCACTTTGTTTGTGAGGGAGGCCCACTGGTCTTGCAGAGCCTGGAAGACAAACGTCCCTCAGGACCCATCTGACAACTTAATTTATATAATTGCTCAGAAGCATCTGCGTAAGAAAAGACTGACTTTCAGCACCCTCCTCCACTTGTCACTGTTATGAATGACTTGGATTTGATGTCCAATGAGTCAAACAGACAATCTCGAGTCACACTGATGTTGTCATGCCGAAGCATGTGTGAACTACAAAAGAGGCACTGTTAATTTGATTACAGTGTTGCATCCTTCTTATGGAAAACAGTTTCAGTCTCATATCTTCATCTTGCATTTTTTTGTTAGCGCTCTGATCTTGCTCTTGTGATGCAGCCAGCAGATTGTACAATAAATCCTTGCACTATGACAAATGTGTACATATGTTGAGCAGTAATCTAATTATCATGAGTGAGATGACAGCGTCATTGTGTGGGCCTTCTTTCTTGGTTTTTGCAGCTGATCTAAATGGCTGAAATAACTTGTTTTGGTAGCTAATACGTCTCACAGCCTCAGGTTGGTTAATTATGCAGCCCCTTTATCTGTTTGTCTTTGTGCTGTCCTCATTGTGTTAACTTTGAGCAAGTCATCTGCAGATACCTGCAGGGCTCCTCTGAGCCACAGCTTAAATGGATGGTTGTGAAAATGTTAAAGGTTATTAATTGCACGTATGGAATGAAGGAGTGTGATTTGTTGTTACTGGAATCTGAATTAAGAAAAACCCTTGATTGAAAATACGTGGCCCTTATTTGTTTAGATATTAAAATCCGGCCACTATCAGGACAACATAGCAGCATCTATCTACAGTGCCACCCTCCACACAAAGGATTTCTTCTTCAGTCACATTACTCACGTGTTGAAATAGGCTTAGGTGGTAGTAGGTTTGATTTGTCTGTGGAAATAGTTTGTCAGTGAAGTGAACACCAAGTATTTGTGGAGATGGTACGGAGAGAGTAGTGATGATGGTGATGTTGGGGAATAGCCCGGGGATGGAGTGTTTTTCAGTAGGCAGCTCCTGATTTTATGTGACAGTAAAGGGCCTTATCTTCCAGGGCCATGATGAAGCACAACACTCTTTGATTTTTTATCTTCCCAACGTCTAACAATCTCATGCTCTCGACAGATTAGTAAGATGAAGGTGTAAAAACGGGCTCTGCAGTTTCAGGGGAGTCAAATACAGTCAAATACAGGGTCTGAGGCTATATCTGCATCATGCTGATAGTACAAAATGAAAGATTAGCTGAAATTACTGATGTACTTTTGACCTTCAGGTTAAAAAAAATATGATTCGTGTTGTGGCATGATTTGATTATTTTTGCATTTGCAAACAATACTTTGTGTGGCAGACAGTAAATGAGATAATAAAGAGTTTGGATAGGAGACAATTGGGATAAGATGTAAGGCTCATGCATAATGTTTGGGTCAACTTGTTTAAAAATCCTTTTTTGGGGGGAGTGTCTGTGAGAATAGTCACACTGCAGCCATTTGGCTATTTACACTCATCCCTAAGGCCTGTAAAGGTGCAATATCAGTATATACTTAAGTGTGCAATCTATACCGCCTTTGTGCAATAATGTGAATTCAGCCATTCAGCTTTTCTATTACAGTTTGCTATTTTACTGTCCACGCATTATATTACTCTGTGTTTTTTTACTGCTGCATATATAGCTTTGCGTTTTTTACAGATGCTTCTTGTTTTGCAGTATTCCTTTTGCTGCTGTAATGATGCAAATTTCTGTGGTGAGGCACTAATATAGGATTATCTTATCTCATCTCACCTCATCTCATCTCATTTTTATGGATGCCACTGCGTGTTGTAATTGACTAGTACTCATGACGTTGGCGTGTCTAGGTTTGGGATTAGGGCAAAGAGGTCACAATTGGGGCCAGTACTCGTCAATCCAGAATATTCTCTCAGATTAAAGTGGTACTTTTATGAGAAACCCTGACAAATGTACTGCCAGAGAGTCAGATAAGGTGGCACAAATAGTGACACCATTTCACTGAGGTAGCAAGATGTGGTGGGTGATTAAAGTACATGATAGTCTCCCAGGAGGTCAGGGTTTGAGTCCCATGGGAATCAGTGCAGGTTTATTATTTTTTAGACCCAGTTGAGTTATTATTTTCAGTTTTCAGGATGTATAACGCTGCTGAATACACATAAACTTTTGCAGGATAGCTGAGTAGACCTGTTTGTGTTAACACCATATTTCGACGCTCAGGAATATACACTGTAAATAGCCACATTGGCTATTTGCACCCTGGCTGTACATAGCATTGCTGGCTATGGACATCTGGGTGCTTACATTTGCCATGATGCTATATACACCCGTGTGTAAATTGCCACATTGGCTATTCTACCCTGGGTGCCAGAGGCATCTGCCTTGTTTTCTTCAGTGCAATAGCATAAGAGCGCATCTCACTCTCAGTCCCTTTCGTACTCTACATTTATTTCTGTTCCTCATTACCTCAGACAAGGCATTGATCCCCCTAAAGAATTAGTTGGGGGTGTTTTTTCCCCCCACTTAAAATTCATTGGAGACCAAACCTTTCTTAACAAGTCTTTCTCTATTTCTGTGCTATCTTAATAAGTCAAACCTCCAAAGACATAGTGAGTAACTCTGGGCCAGCATCGGCAGTGTCGACAGAAATGAAAGGCACCTCGAGAGATCAATGAAATTTCATGTAACTTCTGTTATTACACCTGATTATGTATAATTACCTTTTTACATTTTGATCTTTCCCCCTAATGAAAATGTCTTTAGGCCCGGTTGGTGAACAATCCTCTTTGCTAGCTCATTAATGTGAAATTGCTTCTGAGCTTCTTGTAAAAGCATGTCTTAAAACAAAGAACATGCCCCATCCTTGCAGATTAGACTCTCAATAATTTATTGGATCTTAAATCCTGTGTTGTTGCATCTTTCATATGTTTTTATTGGGATTTTCATTTTCACCTGCCATGACATTGATTTCTTTGCGTTGTATGTTCCTGTGAGACTGTAAGTGAGGAAGCATCAGATGAGTTAAATTTTGTTTGGCTCACGACGGACTATTAAAAGGCTTTTCAAAACCTTTTCTTTTTTTTTTGCCATCTAGAGTGTAATGTCAGGTCTTCCCGAACAAAAACAGTTTTTAAATCCATAAAAGTAACACCGGAGGTCAAAGTGTTGCTCGATATTTCTCAGATGATTTTCAGTCAAGGCCTTCTCAGTGTCCACTTACCCAAGGTAAAGATGCACAGCAACGTCTCTCACTGCCTGGTGGGCATTTTTGAAAAGAAAGCAGGGATGCTGTACATTAACAGTAGGAGGGATGTTTTCAGGTCACCTTTCTTACAGTACTAAGTCATGCATCCTGCAGGCTCATGATGAGTTGCCACGTTCCACTCTCATGCCTCCTTTCTCCCGAGAGATGAAATGTGTATGGGAGTATCTGTCAGGATACAACTAACAGGGCTGCTGTGCCTAGCTGTGCTTGTGCAGTACCTCCCTGTTCATCGTCTTGTGACAAGCGCTGGATTTATCCTACCAAAGTGAGGTAGATGTAGAATCATTTCCTCAGTATCGCTCTGTAATGCCATAGCAGCACTCATATGAATGGATAATGATTGATGTTTGGTGATTTCATATTTCCTACCAGTGACTTTATAATGAGAATCATGTTGTGACACAACCAAAGTGAATGACCAACTTAAATGTGAACTGGCAGCATTAACAGGGAAACTGCATCATATTCTGCAGGAACACATCAGTATACAGGATGCATGCTTTAACAAATGCAGGACTTAAAACCGGCAAAATGTCCTCCAGATATTAGGATGATGTGAAGCTTCATTAGGCATTAAGATAAGACAGAAGCACTGGAGCATTTTATAGGAAATAAAGGAGAGCAAGCTGCTCTGTGGAGCTTTTATTCAAAGCTACAGTACTATTGTGTGGGGAATGCTGTTTGGTTTTACACTGTTTCTTTATCAGCTGTCAGCTTGCCCTGGGTAGCATCATAGCTGTGGTGGTCCAGGGAAGAAAAAAAGAATGATTTTGTAATATTACATAAACCTCGGTTTGGGCAGTACTCTATGATTTAAACTATTTTTGTTCTGCATTTCATGGCAGCTCGGCCATCATTTTAATGTGCGCAGTCAGCTTTTCACATGGTTGACATTTTAATTCACAAGTCAAAGTTCAGCCGTCTTCGTAACGTCTCCCAAAACGATTAGCTCTTAATAAAATGATAAGATAAGCAACCTGTGAGCACCGGGTGAGAGGCTACTGAATTGTCTCATTTTCCAGCAGCCCGGCAGATCAATAAATGTAATAGTTAACATAATGGGAGATTAATGGGAAATGTGACAGCAAGGGATGACAGAACAATATTGTGAGCAGATATGTAAATTGAAAAAGCAAATTGCAGCCGCACACTATCAAAATACCAAAAACCACTGAGGCTGTAGCCTGTTCAAAAAGAACTTTCATTTAACAATGTAGCACTGAAATTACTCGGCTGACTTGCTGGATAATTTGAGCTTTTGACGAGCAGCTTTCAACTGGTCAACAACTGGAGGTTTGTAATTAATCAGCATCTTAAAACATCTGCTGCACAGACGAGTATGTTGATCTGCAACAGACACACATGTATCTCCTGTATCCAGTTAGTTTAATCAGTTGTGTTTCAAAGGAAGCACATTTATGGAGTGGACTCAAATGCTTTAAAGGACCATTCTGTTTTTATTCCGTGTCTATTTACGAGAAATTGTGCATATTCTGTCGTCAACCATTTTTCATTGCAAGTCTCCGTGGTTTAGATATCTGACCGAGCTTTACTTGCCATCCAGTCGGCTATTAGTTTCAGCTCATATTTGTGTGATATGAAAATAAATTGGGGGTTTGAATAAGCCTGGACAGTTTATTGATTTTTAAGAGTCTTGAGAGTCGACTGCCTGAAGTGCCTTGTGGAGTTTTCTGGTAAACAAACAAAAGTTATGTTTGCATTCAGCGTTACTCACCAGAACGCACTGTGTGTATCCTTGAAGTCTAATAAATGTGTCAAGTGCATTTCCTTCCGCATGAAACATATACTGTCTAATTTGAGCATGCAGGGTGAAGATTAAGGCGCAGTACAGATACTGCAGTTCAGTTTATGGCCCAACGAAAGATCAGTCAGACCATCAGGCCAGTGTTTTCTCTTTACTTGCAAGTTATATTAAGTTGGGCATACACACTGTATGATTTGAGCCTGTTAAATGTTGTTTAATTCCAACTCCCACTGTATGAGTAAATCTTCTGCAAGTAAAGCCAAAGCTCACGATTTATGTGCTTACACTGTACAGTCTGATCACCAAGCCACATCCGGAGCGCTCATGCTGTACGTGTAAAATAGACAATAAAATGGTCTGTTGGCCCCGTGGACTGTTCTCATAACATCAGTAAGACAGACGTCCCAAAAAGAGCTTAAAAGTACATTCCTGCATAAATGGGATTTGTCTCCCTTTCTTTTTCTCTTACACACACACACACACACACACACACACACACACACACAAATTACCAAGTTAGCAGCGCTAACAAACTATAGGTTTATGCTGCACTGTATGATTGATTCAGTGCGAAAAGGGGACTAACCTTGGGGAATATGGCTCAGCTTTAACTGTGTGTGAGCCTGACGATGAACAACCAATATTTATATTATATATGTATATATTTATAAACATGTCAGAAATTCATTCAAACATCGGATGGGTGGTTTGGAACGGTTGATTGGGTCATCATTGGTCCTCGCTCCCCCCCATATACTGCACCGCAAACAACGCCCAGTGAAGCTGAAATCTGGTCCAACTCTAAAATAAATGAATAAATCAGGTCAGAGTTGGGCTCTAATCGTACAGTGTATGCCCAGCTTTAATGTTAGTGATGCTCCAGTGCTCAAGTGTACGCTAAACATATTTAAAGTATGGAGAGTGGAATCTTTTCAAGAGTCTTCCGTGTGTTGATGCATGCAAGTACTGCTGGTGAGTTAAAGTTAAGTTTCTTAACTGTGGTAAAATGTTGTTTATTCATTTATTCACACACACAAATGATATGCTTTGGCTACACACTGTACTGTTGTGTTCTTTGGCCCCTTTTTTTGTTAAATTTAATCAAATCGGAATCCCATTTTTCTATCTTAGAGTTGGGGGTTAAGGTTTCCATTGGCACAAATCACTTTTTTTCTGGTGTATTATAATCACATTAATGATTACCTTTAATTTGTTCATTAGAATTAATAACCATGGATTTAAAAAGTCATGTAAAATGGAACCCTCCAATTCAGCTGCTAACGTTACCAGCAAGTCGCCTCATTGTGTTTTCCATAGAAGAGATGACAGCAGTTGATTCCCCAGGGAGCCAGACAATGGAGATCACATTCAAATAAATTGAGAATTAATTAGATCTATATATCATCGCCACAAATGTGCCATGGGACTGGACCGAATTGCACCGGAGATGAGTGTGTAATATAGAATATCCCAGCTACATTTCAGTGGCTGTTGTGCTTTACTTTTTTCAGCCTTGACTTTTGAAAGGTGACCACACGTTAATAACGCCGACCTCTGTAACAATACTGTCACATTTCTATGAAAGTCATTTTTAGAGGACAAAGGAAGGTTACAGGGTTTCCAAACACACCTTTACTAGTATACTTTACTATAGTTACCATGGCAACATGTGCCATTTGATTAGAGCAGGAGAAATCAGGTCACATTATGGCTATGTTAGATGTGACCTTTCCTTCACAACAAATATAATATAGTTGATTTCCTCCTGCCAGCCTGCCACTCAGTGTGCGTCGTTGCCTTTTACCTTAATTGTCTGCATTCACTCAGACATCAACATGAATCAAAACATGCATTTTAATCAGGATTACAAGAATCGCGGCTAATTCACAGAGGTTGTACCATCAAAGCAAGGACTTTTAAAAGACCATCTGTGCCTTCACTTTTTCTCTTTGCCTTTAGTATGTCATCTGGGGAGATCTCAGTTTGTACCTGTGCTGTTTAATTGTTTAATGGGTTTTGGCAAAGGCTGATAAGTGAAGGTAAATACTGTCAGGATGCAGAGGGAAACATGTCATATTTAGATATATTGCAACATATGGAAGAGAAAAACTGTGAGAGGCAGCTGCAGCAGATTGAGTGAAATGTACGTGGCACATGTGTGTAGCTGACAGTGATGCTAAGTGATGATTTCATTGCTATTCTAACTTGCAAAAAAAGAAACTGATATGTGTTATTTGCAGCTGGGACAGCAGGGCTGGTATTGTGTTCACCTTGTGAACCTGTGTGTGTGTCATCATGGCAAAATGTGGTGCTAAAGACACCATGTGTAGCTGGAACTACCACAGAAGCCATTTTGAGTGCTTTGCCTGGTGTTTATATGTCTGCCTGTCTCTCCATGTGCGGAGTTTGTCATTGCGATAGCGTCACAACCATGCAAGATGCAGCCACTAAACTTTACAGGTGTATAGTTGAGATCACAGTAAAGGAAGATGGGTGTGGTCTGAGCGAAGGTACCTTGCGCCCCTGAACCACTTTTGTCTTAAGTCGTTAATTGCTGTACTTCCGCTGGTGTAATCCCAGCACAAGATGGTTTCTAGTTTTGATTAAATTTGTAGTCTGAGACTTAATTTAGTTTTGCATCTCAGCTGGCCAGTCTTCCATTACATTAACGTTTGTAATGACATTTGCTTTCCTTTTTTTTTTGGTATATCCTTGCTAATAGCTGCTGTTAGTGCTTGTAGGTATAGTACGTGACAGAATAAAACATCATTGGTGCCTTACCTCAGTTGTCTGGATTCAGATTAAATGGATACTCTGCCGCTTTTTCAATCAGGCCTTTGCCACCACAGTGACGCATCTGGCATCATCCAGTGGCACAGGCATTGAATTCCTGGAGCTGGTGTCACAAAGGGTGCCATATAATAATTTATCTGCAGCCGAGCCACAGTGACACTGACCTGGTTGAAAATCGACAAAGTATTCCTTCAGTTCATCTCAAGTAGGCATTTTTCATGTTAAAGGAGTAGCATTCATGCACGAGTGGGTGTATTAACAGTGTTAACCTGAACTGTAGAAATCCAACAAAGAGCCTTGAGACAGTCCCCTCATGTGCCAGATCACATACTCATTAAATCTCAATTTTCAGCAGAGCTCACACAATATTAGTGTGGCACACAAAACCTGTGTTCTGCAGTTTCCTGTGAATAGGGACACATCCAAGAGCTAAGCTTCAGGTGCTCAAAACTGGGGTGTGTGTGCGTCTGCAGTGGCTTAGAATGGCAGACTTATGATTCTGCAATCTGCATGATGCTGAACATACCTTATATTCATGCTTGTGGGGATCTAAACAGCCTCTTCTCAACACAGTAGTTAAATGAAAGCTTAGCCAACACTGAAAGATTTTATGGAGGGATATTTCTGGGTTGATGGGATGTTTAGTGTGTGCCAGTCACTCCCTGTAATGAAGCATTTTGCCTTTATTTTATAGTGAAAATGAATTAAGTAATTCATATAGTGTATGATCTCCAAGGAAATAAATAGTCTAGGACCTGAAAGTAGCTGGATGCTTTCAGGGGTTGTTCAGTTTGGCAGACATAGGTGTCATACTGTAAATGTGTTTCATTTTAATTACAACAATTACGCCACTGAACAATGTAATTCATATCAGGCTGCATTGCATAATCTACAAATTCGGCTCAGAAATTTATTGAGCATGGGCAGATGTAGCCCCGCAAGCCATTTTAGAGCCAATAAATTCAGCACGTTGCATGACCTGTCTGCCCCCCCTTAATTTGATGGGAGACTTGGAGTAAAACACAACCTTTACAAAAGGTACAGTCCGCCTTTTCTGAAGGACTGGGACCTTGACACCAGGCCATATCCGACCATCAATGTCACTGAGCCTTCACTAATTATCCACTGCTGACTGATGTCCAATTTTTTGAGCTGTGTTTTAGTTGGCTGTTATTATCTGGCATGCTTATTATGAATGAATACATGGTTGAACTTAAAATTCAATCTGACATGCTTTTGTACAAGACGGGTTTTGAGCCTTCTGCTGTGTGAGCTGTTTCACACTATACAAGAGTGCTGCCCTTTAATTGTCTGTACATAACAGCTTTAAACAGCTGAGTTGGCTAGTATTCATGGCAACACGTAGTGTCTGATGTTGCGAGTGGTTTCTTAGGTGCAGATTTATTTTTCAGCTGCCCCATTACCTTTATTGTCATCTATATGGATGGCACAGGTGGAAATTCCAGCCAAGTCACAAAAATAGAATGTTGGCATTGTACATTTCTGCAAACTAGGGATATGTGTGCATGACACAGTTCAGATTACATGTACATGAGCTGATATCTCAACAGTAGGAGGAGGGGTTGGTGAATGGTTTGACACCTAGCAAACAGCAGCAGACTGCTGTTCATTCAAGACCAACAAAGGCAGGTATTTTTTAACACAAGGTCTTGACATTGTGTCAGTGTTTGTAGTGACAAAATTTGAAAGTATTTCAAGCCCAAACATGATGTTTTCCTAACCCTAACCAAGTGTTTTCGTGCCTAAGCCAACCACACATTAACCTCTGTATTTTCACAGCATACAATAGAAATATGCAATGTTTCTACATGTCCAATACATATGAAACATATAATTGAAACATTTAGTTTGCAGAAATGTACAATGGCAACATTTATTCTGGTGACTGGGTTGGCAATGTCTCGGATGACATGCCGTGTAGGGCTGCAATTAACAATTATTTTCATTGTCGACTAATCTGTTGATTATTTCTTTGATTAGTCGACTAATCATTTTATCGAAAAATGTGTTAAAATGTTGAAAAATGTTGGTCTGTCTCTCCCAAACCCCAAAATGATGTCATCTAATGTCTTGTTTCGTACTCATGCCAAAGAGTTTTAGTTCACTGTCACGGGAGAGTGTGTAAAGCTGCCAATATTTGAACGTAAGAAGCTGCATTAAAAGTATTTTGGGGTACTTTTACAGTACTTTTCTATGAAAAATGACTCAAACCGTTTAGTCGACTACTAAAATAGTCACTTGATTATTTTAATAGTCATCGATTAGTCGACTAATCGTTGCAGCCCCAATGCCGTGTGCTAAACATTGGCAAGAGTTGTTGCAGTGTTAGTTCATTTCATCTTTTACAGCAGAAGATTTTCTCAAAAAAGAAAAGACCTACCCAGGATGAGACTTAGCACCTGATGTTGATGAGAACATCACAGCATAGCCATGTATTCATGTGGAGTACCGAATGAGTCTAGCTTTTACTGGGAAGCAGGTGCAGGAAGTGTTAATGTTGTAGTTTCTATTAACAGCACACTAACATCACAGTGGGTCAGCCATTAACTCCAACAGCCTTACCTCGCTAGTTTCTGCACACACCTGCTTTCACACAACAGTTTTCTGCTCCTTCAGTTATCCAGTAGCGTGTGTGTGTGTGTGTGTGTGTGTGTGTGTGTGTGTGTGTGTGTGTGTATTTTGATTTGTTTTTTCAAAGGGTTCAAACTCATTGGCTGTCAAACTTAGATTTGCCCAAGATAGACACCTCTTGCATCAGTCGTTGCTGCTGCTTTTTGTTCCTGGCTTTAATCAATCACATCAAGTATACCCACAAAAATAGCCACATGCATTGGATGGAATGAGATTTTATTTACATAATTCATAGTGAGTCAAAACAGAATGCTGCAACGCTATGTCCAATAAGCGAACTTGAGTCTGTGTTGGATGTTTTCAGCTCACAGTTGTATTTTTGCACTGAAGCAAGAGTTTTATCAGGATACATTAGAGTTAAAACAGGAAGATAAACAGAAGACGAGCCTAATGTTTATCTTTTTGGAACTACTAAATATCACATGTTCAAAAACCCCTCAGGAAAGATGCAGCGCTCTGACAAGAGGGAGACGGCACTCGTAAATGACAAACAATACAAGAGCGAGTGGTGCATCCTCCCTGGGGACAGTCTTTGACTTCACTCAAATGGGTGAGCATGCACAGAGAGAGTGCATACATGCAGAATATTTCCCTAAAAATGTTAAAATAAAGCTAAGAAAGGCGTAACTTGTTGCTACTAAAATATATTAAATTTATCATTAAAATCTCTGACTGAGGTCTTATTCTGATTTATAGTGGAATAAAAATGTTGATTTAAACCCAGAGATTGATAAGGTTGATATGTGACTGGGAAGGAAGATGGAATGCAGGTTTGATCTTGGAGAGGGATGGCAAACAATTAATAGAATGAATGCCCATGAATGTTGTTGATGATTAAAATAAAGAATAATTATGAAAAATGATGAAAAATATATATATAGTATATAAAATGAAGCAGAGCTTTCTAATCTGTGTAGGATGATTAAAATTAGAGCATACAAAGTGAAACATATCCCAACAAATCACCAGCTGCTTCTTTGATCCAATGAACCGGACCAAAGTTGGCTCCTCGATTAAGCTCAGGTGTGGGTAATCACGCTGTCGCCGGAGGTAAACACGTGTCATTCAAAGCTGCCGCAGGTCTTCCAGTGCATTTGCCACTGCACAATCTGCTTTTGCAGTGTCACAGATGGGAATCTAGTCAAATAATCTGCCGTCCACAAAAATGACACCTCAAAAGAAATGAGTCCACTTCAGATGGATTCATGCTTATCGCTTGCTCACTCTTAAGAATGTCTCTGACACCTGCAATGCTTTTTTTGTGTGTGTTGGCTGTATTTGTTCACTTGGCTCAAATATGTCAGCATTTCTTCACCTTCTTTGACAGCGTTGTTGAATACTTGATAGTGGAAATATTGATTAGTTATCTGTAAATATGGCAACAGAATTTTTATGACCTCCTTCGCAGTGCCGCTATCTTAAAAGATAGGGCAGGTGGTCTGCAGCTGCAGTTATCCTCTTGTGTCCATCTTCTGTTTCTGCGTAGCTCCTTGGAGAAAAGATTTCTGTAGCAACACTCTCCTCAGGTGCCACTCCTACTGGGCTTCCAGTGTGGCTGTAGACCTGATAGAGTTTCAAAGCAATGTTGTTGGTAATTATTTAGAAGGTAATGCTCACATGTTGTCATTATGTTTTATGTCATGCAATGTCTGTGTTCATTTAAATACTGATCCGTGCAACTTATGTTTATCAAGTGTAGCTAATTAATTTTACAAGATGAATATCATGGCTGATGCCTGGTGTGCACTCTGCAAGCTGCAAGTGCTTACGCTTGACTTCAGATGGTTGCTCAGTGAATAAAACAACACTGTCAATCAATTTTACAATAAAATGCTTTGGCAGAATTTTTAGTTTTTAGTTTAGGCTTTTGTCCATGTACAAAAGAAGAGTTTTTCCTTCAGGTGTTTCACCAGTTGGTTTGGTTTTAAACTAAAGCAGCAAAGATTTCAATTTCTTTTAATGACAAATCTCTGCAATAACAGAGCAAGCCCTGATATTTGGCGGCAATGTTGTTATCTAGTGCTCGCTTTAAAGAGAAGATAACTGAGGAAAACGCACAATGTTGCCCTGCCACAACAAAATGGAGTGGGTTGGGTGTAGCAGCATGACTCAGCCGCAGTCAGTTCCAGAGAAACTTTTCATCTAAGGCTTATTGATCGGTTTCAGGATTTAGTTTTTTTTGCTTTGTTTTTTTTTTTTTTTTTAAGTAAATGCACTTAGAGTACAGATAAAGAGGAGATCCACTTGCTTATGTAAATATCACACTTTATCTCTAGAGCATTGTAATGTAAAATGGGCTGAAAAGACGTAAATTGACAAAGACTAAGACTGTGTTGGAATCAAAACTGGTCGAGCTTTATATTTCATTTTAAAAGACGCATTATACTGAGCATGGTGTGATATTACTTAGTGTTATCAATTCCTCTATTAAGTAAGCATATCACTGCCTGCTTAGGTGCTTAATTGCCTTAGAAGAATATTTCACCCCCCAAATGACCATTTATGTATCAATTACTCACCTCGTGTTATGTTGCATTTAAGAAGAAAGATTTTCTCACATTCCTCCAGTGAGCAAAGCATCTCGATGAGCTGAAGTCATAGGGATTCATGTTTAACAGAAACAAAACTATCTATCTATCTAAACTCTATCAAAACATCCATTTACAAACTCTTGATTTTAGCGACAATGCATGTGTTTGGGGATTACCGAGCATATGCCTGGATAAATGAGATTTGGATGATACTGCACGAGTTGTGTGAGAGTTTGTAAATTGATGTTTTGATTCAGTTTTGCAGTTGTCAAACATGTGCCCCTTAATTAATCAAGAATTGTAATACAGGATGAGTAACTGATATATAAATGGTCATTTGGGGGGGGGTATTATCACCAATGCTGTGCTGTATATAAAGAAAGTCATACCGGCTCACTTTTCTTACTATTTTGAAGACAGAACTTTGATTTATGGGCCATTGTGAAATAGCTAGATGCAACATTTCTTTAAGAGAAGGTGAGTGGGAAAACACAGATAGGGCGCATCCGTAATGAATACCGGTAAATCACTTGTTTATTTATCAGGATGTTATGGCGACAGGTGACATTTAAAACTGACATTTCAAAATTTGTCTAACTCATTATTAGATTTTTTTGTCTTTCTCTGTGACATGGATTTGTCCATCTCTTCATAAATACACAAACTAACAGTTTCTCCTTCCTATAATCCCCAACAGCTGCAGAGATGATGAACGCTATTGTGGCTTACTCCTCCCTCAGTCCAGGAAATGACTGTCATTTCACCAGCCTCGCTGTGCATCCTCTGCATTGATTCTTGAAACAATGATGGATTTTAACAACCTCAGACAATGCATGTCATGATGATAATTTAGGTTTACGGAATATGCCTCATTTTTACTGCAAAGACAATCTGCACAATCGATAACTGGCCGACTGCAAGGTAATGTCCAGAGAATTTCCAAAATCTGGGAAAATTAGTTTCAGTTACTTATTAAGAGAGCAGAAATGTCTGTATGCTTGCAGTCCCTCTTAACCTATTTTCCAACTCATCGCGGCTTGCCCTGAATTCCTCCACATAACTTCATGTATGTGTGCCACTTCAAACAGTAGCACCTTGCTCATTGGGCTTTGAAGTGTCAGTGTCTCCTCATATTCGGTCTTCTCTAAGGATACATAAGCATTTCAGGCACATACTTCATGCTCACTTCTTCATCACGACAGCCATCACTGGCTGCACATGTAATTTTACCACTGTGAAAGGTGCTAGCTCCATTCAGGTGTGCTCTATCTCATGGTGAACGCAATAATTGCCTGCGCTGCTCTTCTCTTTGGTAATTGTCTTTTGATTGAGGTCATCAGGACAATTAAAACCGTTGAGGGGTGAAAAGTGGTAGCAAGAGACTTGAGACAGCTATACTGGGTGGTAGAAAGGATGAACAAAACGTACAGAAGAGATAATTGCACGTCCGGAGACCCTCTGAAGTCAGGATAGGGCACTGTACAGAATGGCTTTGTCTCCATTACTTCATCACAGTGTATTAATCATAGCCTTATTTAAATCTATTGAAGGTAGCAGGAGGGTGTCATCAGTGATCACAGGAGCTTAATTCCCCATTTTTAAGAGGTCTGTTATGTCATGAATTCAACTCAAATGGCACAATGACAGTGCACTATTTATTAACACGAACGATTTAGTGACAAAGGCTGAGTCTAAATGATAATGACTTGAAACTGTGATATCCCTGCAATGTACAACAGGGAGTTGCTTTGTTGACAAAAAACAAACAACGTAAAAAAAAAAAAAAAAAAGGCTGTCAACCGGCAATAATGGCAACATCCACTTTGTGTAGTCTTGAGAAACAGAAATGGTTGTGTCAGTCTGAGGAAATTTCTCATGATGATTTGCATCTCTACAAAAATCCCCGATGGTGTGTCAAACAAAACGGGAGATATGATTTCCCTCATTTGTTGTGGGGCCCCTTAGTCAAATCATTGTAATTTTGTGAAATACTGGTTCATAAGAATAAGACACATCACTCAGGCAAGTTTTGTCGAAATCGGGTCAGTAGTTTCTGGGATGTCGCTTGTGACGGAGGAGATGGAGACGGATAAACTGCTCAAATAATGAATAGGAGACTGTTTCTGAACATTCACACATCGTTTGCCTCAACTGTAGCAGTCAGCTGAATGTCAGGTATGAGGCCAGAGTTAAATATGCACTCATCTCCAGGAATTCCTCCTGTTTTGTTTGACAGTCACATTTAATTTTTTTTTTTTTTTATCTACACTAGCCATTCGCTGTGAATGTGTACCAGTGAAGCGTAGGCAGAACAAAGTCTCTTCTGTCTCTGTGTGGGAGATGGCGGAGGATCTGTACTATAATGCACTAAATAGTCTGAGGGCGTATGAGAAATATTTTTCAGGGCTGAAGTTTTGTGGTTTTGTGGTTGTGATGACTTATTGCAAGGCTACCAAAAAATAGCTTAATTACCCCTGCCAAGGAGGTAATGTTTTTTTCAATTTGTCTATCAGCAGGATTACGGAAAAACGACTGGCCTGATTTTCATGAAACTTGGTGGAAGAGTGTTGTATGGACCAAGGAAGAACGCATTACATTTTAGCAATTTGTATCACAGGGCGATTGTGCAAATAATTTTTCACCTTTGTGATGGGAGTCAAGAGGAAAGTAGTATAAAGAGTGAAAGTCCACATGAGGAGGTTGGTTGGGGCGTTGGATGAGTCAAACAAACACAGGACTTTCCCCCAGGACACTAGTGTCGGGAACATGGGAAACCAAGTGAACTTTGACTTATTTTAAATTATGTTGTCACCATGTTTCATTTTCTAACCCTTACCCTAACTTTACTTGCCAGCACCTTACCTGTGTAACTTTAGGATGCTCAACCATATTTCTCTTCCTAAACCTAACCTACGTAACTTTACTTGCCTAAACCTAACCTATGTCACTTTGCATTTAGTACGTAGCTTTAATTATACTACACATAACGATATTGCACATCAGTCGTTTATTTATTGCACATAATACCAGCACACAACAAAGCACCATAAACAAAATACAACAAAACCCCTAAAGTATCAAACGGAACAGTCCATGTGCAAAATTCGCCTTGGTGCCTTTCAGCCAACAAGCAGACAATTCAATCGTTCAGCACAACCAATAAAAACAGACAAAGACAAATAAAAATCAAATAAAGAAGGCAGAAAGCAGCAGCAGCAGGTCGCTAGCAGAGCGGTGCTACCAGCAGCACCACTGGAGCACTAAGGGACTGTGGTTTCATGGTAGAATCAGTACAGTTTTACCACCACGACTGTAACAATGCTTTTTTTCTTAAAGCCACAGTGTGTAGGAATTTCTCCCATCTAACGTTGAAATCATATATTGCATTCAAACAGATGGCGCACTCTAGCGCCTCACTGTTTCAAACACGTATTGCAACAACTGTAGCCGCTGTGGACCAAAAAGCTATGATAACACTGATGAAACCATGTCATCCGATACTACATGGAGTATTCATTCAGGCTCCTACACAGACACACGCGACGTGAGTTGACAAACCCCCTCCTCACCATGCTGGCTGTGTTTACAACGTAGGACTGTTGGGGCGGATGTAAATTTAAACAGCTGTTAGTGGCCAGCGGCACTACTGCAGCATAACAAAGTCCCACTCTTTGAGCATAATGCAGGATCATGTATTATGCAGCATCACGGGAGACGGAATCCTCGTCGCCAAGAAAGTGCAAAAGGGAATCAAAAAGGCAGCGTGACCGGCGAATTAAAAAAACAAGGGTCAGCATTGGGGTTGCCTTTCCCAGGTGGAGAGAGCTGCTGAAGGAGAAAGGTAATACAATCACAGGCCAGCGCTAACGGCGGCTAACGGCTAATCGCGGCTAACGGCTAACACCGGCTAACGGCGGCGCAGTGATGCGAGGAGAGGGATGAGGCTGTTAGCGACTGGCCGCTAACACGGGCTAACAGCCAACAGCAACGCTGGCCTGTGATTGTATTACCATCCTCGCTCAGCAGCTCTCTCGACCTGGGAAAGGCTACCCCGATGTGGGCCTTCGTTTTTTTAATTCGCGGTCACGCTGCCTTTTCTATTCCCTTTTGCGCTTTCTTGGCGACAAGGATTCCGTCTCCCATGATGCTGCATATGCATGATCCTGCATTATGCTCAAAGAGTGGGACTTAGTTTCAAATTTGCCAGGGTAGTAGTGAAGCGCCTCTTGCTCCTCTCCTTCGGCTCCTCAGTCACGCAGTGCTGGCCTGGCTCTCAACGAAAACGCCGAAGGCGGTGCTGTATGTCCCTTGCTGGTGGGTGTATTCTCAAGATGGCGAAACGTAATGGAACCCCACAGACGACTTACCCGCACAATGTACAAACAAATCCTAAATTCTCCTTTTACGAGAATAAGTCAGATTATTGGTGGAGGTAATAGTACACCAGTGATGACATATTTATGAATGCAGATATAAATTTTTGCCAATAAACAACTGAAAATGTTACACAATGTCCCTTTAAACGAACGTGTAGCTTTGGGAACATAAATACACACATATCACCCAATTAATTATACTCCTTCTCACTCGCTCACTCATACTCTTAAAAAACCTCCACCAGAGATATTAAAGGGGAAACAAAGTTCAGACTTGACATTTCATGATGCACATAATCAATCCACAACGACGATGATGGCTTCAGCGAGGCATGACCATATTTTGACATAAGTCATATAGTTTGGGAATAGTTTTTTGGATATATCTAGACATATACAGGTGGCTGCCCTTGCAGATTTGCCTATCATAGAACCCTGGACTATTTGCCTTAGCGGAGGTCTGCGCGCTCCGAGTGCCCTTCTAGTTATCTCTGTTACAAAAAGTAGCAGCAATCATCCAGTTTTTACTTTCACTCCAATTTAGGAGGTTTTGGGGCATGATCTGACACAAACTTCTAGACATGCTTTCCAGCTGAATGGACGGTTAAGCATCACAAGTAGCAGTGAGCAGATACATGAATAGACCGATTGAAAAGAGCTCACTGAGGCTTCAGGACATAGCACTGATGGTTATTACACTGCATATTTCCTAAAGACCAAATAATTAACAAAGTGTTTACCCCAGTTAGATTTTCATTACCCATTTGGATAACCATCAGTGACCCTATTTTAATAGACATCATCCCCAGAGTTGGATTGAATATTGTTTGAGGGGGTTCGGTCTGTCTTCAGACTCAATAGAGAATTTTATGAATAACTAAAAGGCTGGGATGATGTCATCTTTCTTGGGAATGATGATAGCCAGCATTGTTCCATTCTTAGATTGTATGCCTGTAATGCTTATCAGGGACAATAATACACTGATCAGGAACATTCATGTTGCTGTAGTTAGACAGGCTGCGGGATGCTGTTACATCTTTCTCATCAATGTCAGACTGCATCTGAAACTGAATAGGCTGTAAATGATGGCTGAAAGGCAGCTATGCGATACCGTTAAAGAATTCTTGTAAATGGTTATAAATGTTAATAAAGAAACATTATTGAAAAGGAATTCTACTCTAAACACAGCTTACACCATGCTATTCAGAATATTTTGAACAGAAAATCCCATATCTACAAACACAGTGCCTCCCTAAGCTGCAAAGCTGAGCATCAAGACTTGAATCATGATGTCACCAGGTGACCTTTTTGGAGCTGATCCAGTGCGACTGAATTAATGAATGATGCTGTGGGCTCAGAGGATTTTCGTTTTAAATATTGCATCCAAATGAGTTTTATTTGAATGTAGGGCTTTCAGCTGTGATTCAGAAAACGTCCCTGTGTCCCAGTAAAATCACCATGGGTGCTGTCATCGTGTCCCAGGAGTTGTGTCATTATTCACTGTCTATGAAGCAGCTCCAGGATTTGTCCGTAAATGACATCATGACTACAGTCTGACTCTGCTTTTCAAGGACAGTCTCTTTATATTCAATGTTGTTTTTTTAAGCTGCGGAAGGCAATATTGCAAAAATAACATGTTGGAAAGGTGTTTCCCTCTCAGTGGTCAGTAAATGAAATGAAGATAATGCTGCTTAATAATCAGCAATAGTCTGTAATAATCCTTAAATTAAAAAGTCATTTGGGGCACACATTTAATCGTCCATGTTTAAATGTCTTTTGGTGGGTGAATGTCCTATGCCGACATAGCTTGCTGCTGTAGGTATTTTTAGCTGGTAGTCCATGGCTCTCAAAAGAGTTTTATTTTTCCAAGCAGTGTGGGGACTTTAATCTGACAATGCAGTTTTTACCTGCTTACTGAGCGGCTATGATTCTTCACTACACACACACAAACCACACACACATCGGTCCTGCTTTGTTTTCATCGACAGTAACACCACCTCGGGCTGGGCAGTATAGCAGGTGTTTACAATACATTTGCCATAGCCTTGTGGATGATGGAGAAGATGTCTTAAGTAAGCTATAGTCTGAGAGCCAGTGCAGTGCAGTACTGCATATCCCTGAGATGTTTAGTGTGGTAATGGAATAAACTGGTTACCTATAGAACTGTTGCAGCTTAGTGTTCTGTTACACAAGCAAGTGAATGTTTCATGCTCTGGATTATTTCCTCAGGCAAAATAGAGCCTTTCTGGTTTTGATGTGTGGGGTGGATGCAGACATGTCATTATGCATATTAGAGCCTTATTAGAGGAAGCAGGGAGATCTCCTGGAAATTACATTTTTATACTACTGAATTGTTTTGATAATTACATTGTGGTGACAGCATTATTGCTGCCAAAACTAAGTTCAAAGACAACATTTTTTTTGAGAAACACTACATGTATGTACTGTGCTGGATTCACATGAAGGTGGTTGTAGTGAGTGCTGAATTTTTGCGACTTGCCAGATGCACTAATTAGCGACATTTCTTTATTATACAGAAAATGTAATTCTTTTGGCATTACGTTCCCTCAAAACACATTTGCTATTTTAAATTAGTAGTATATAAATATAATGTCTAGGAGACAGGAATGCTTGTTGACACCTCACTTTGATGATTTCAAGTTTTCACCGTTTGAAACTTTGCAGTAATTATAGTAATTTGTTTTGCAAAAACCTGAGAAAATAAACCACTTTGACTATTTTTTAAAATCAATTTGTCTGAAATATTTAATGTTCTTGAAATATGTTTGTTTATTCTCAGAAATACAGCTTTTATTGTAATTAGTCCACATACATCAAAGTCTTTACTTTATATTTGTTTCATGAACATACTAACCAACAGATCTGTCTATGTAATAATGTTATGCATTTTACATATCTGTTCCACTTCACCATAATCTTGTTTCCACTCTTTTCTCTCTTCACTATAAAGAATATTTTCTTTTATTCTTCATTCACACAAAGAACAGATTCTAAGAAGCAACATATAAACATGACAGTGAATGTGGGAAGGAGACATTCCCACTCCACTGTTAAGTGTACTGCACAAGGCAGTTACCTTCATATTTTGCTTTCAGAATTGATTGCATTATCTATCGTGGAGGTGTGTATTGATGCAGCACTCCCACAGGTCTCTCTGATCCAAATGCAGTTCTAAGTGTCGTGGGTATATGTTTTAATAGCTGCAGGCAGTTGCGTTAGAACGCTTTAGGTGTGATGAAAAAATAATGAAGGTAGTAGATAGTGGGATATTTAATTGATAAGCTGGACCCGAGTCAGATATATGCAGAATGTTGAGGTGATGGAAGAAAACAAAAATCTGTGGAAGTCTTCTGATTCTATGAAATACTATGTGGTTTCAATATGGTAACTTTTTTCACCAAATAAATTATGCAGCTTATTAATTTAACCTCCCACTGTTTGCCTGAAATGGGCTTTTAAAATGATTTGAGCTGCATTCAGTTTTAATTGTTTCTGAAACAGGCACAGTTGAAGAGTCTATTAGCCACATCAAAGGGAACAATGGTTAAAACGTACCAACAGAGCAGAATGTATAAATGTGCAGCTGACAGGGCCCGTTCCAAAACAAAGTGAACGTTGACATCTCTCGCAGATTGGCTGCATTTGCCACCTGCTTCCACAACACCTCTGATGGCTTTATAGATGCTGTTTACCTCACCCCCAGGCTATATGCCGTTTCTGCTCAGACGGCTCATCAAGATGAGTGACAAGTGAAGGAGCGGGAAGTTGACCAACTGGGGGGCTTGATAGTGGGACATACGATACACAACCTGCCTCGAAGCATAGAGGCTGCGTACATTGCTTTAATTCCATTTTTTACCCCTTTTTTCATCTATTACAGATGTCCTGGCTTCACTACTGGCCACTACATACCTCCATTAGTATTGACTGAGGGAGAGAAGAGCTCAATTTAAGTTACTTATCTGAAGTGCTTCCTTCAGACGTATATTCCTGCTAGTCCAGGGACTGAAAATGGTAAAATTCCAATCAAAAAGCCTTCACCATTATCCCCTCCTGCACCTGGTCCCTCCTCTTAGTTGCTTTTAAGAGTTTGCTTTAACATGGCTTAGCTAAAGGCTAATCTAGAAAATATGTCCATTTAACAAAGGGCTTGTTTTGGTCAAAGGAGTGAAACTGTGGTGAGAGTAATCCCCGTATTATCATGTTTTAACTTCATCCCCTTGCACTTGGATTAAAACCTCCAGTGAGTGTAACGAGACTCATTCTGAAGGGCTTAGTAGCTTGTATAGGGTGAAATACAAAAATGGCTGGAAGCAATGTTTGCTGTCTTTTTTTTTTTTTACAAGACATTTAAAAAGTTTATTTCATTTTGTTTATTTCTTTTTTTTTTAAACTTCATGTGGTGCAACATTTTATCTTAAGGTACACATATTCACGCTAACTTGCTTTTTAATATTGCAGTTTAGTGGCATATTGACTTTTATTAAATCACTTATTCTGCACGACCATATTCTACAACTTCTAGGCTATTCACTAAAAGTTCTGATTTAATGATCTTCCAATTACGGCTAATTGATAGTAAACAATGTAGTTGTTAATTGATTGGAATCCTAATATGCTTTGTGTGGACCTTCAGGTGGTAGTGTCACAATAATAGTCATTCTCCCTGACATATAACACATAATAAATATGATGTATTCTTTTTCAACAATTGGCAAAACTATAAGTGTTAATAGTGTCCAAATAATTCAAAATCAGGTCTTTCTAGCTCACAATATGTTCCCTATTTTAAAGTGAGGTCTTGCTTATAACTAATTCGCTAGTAATTTTGACACATATTAACCCACACAGGTTTCCCATTATAAAGTTGTCTCCACTTCATGCTTAGTAAAGCTATTAGAGCGCACAACTACTGCAATACACTGACCCTATTCTTCACTGATGAGTCAGTAGATTTTGAATAAATATGTTTGAAAATCTCTGAAGAGGTACTTTATTAAAGGAGATATTTCTGCTTGTGCTGACTTTGTTCTTCTACCATTGAATGGGACTAAAATATGTGCATCTCAATTGACCTCCATTCTTTACAAGGTGTAACCCATTACTTGAAAATGGGGAACCGATAATGAGTTAAAGGCACTTTAAGTCATCTGGACACTAATTACATTTTCAGTTTTGTGTATTGCTACATAAGAATAGACCATACTTATTAAGTCTTTTTAAAGGGAGAGTGACTTTTGTTGTACTGCAACGTTATACAGCCCATACTGTTTAATCAAGTAACAACTTCCTTACTTTCTATCGATAATAAGTAATAAGTAGTAATCTTAGTTAACAGAACAGAATAGGGCATTAATAAGCACTTTATAATGACTAATAAAGAGACGATTTGCTGTTCATATGCATGCTAATAAGCACTACATAGAAGAGTAGTGTGTACGATTTAGGGGAATTTAGTGGCATCTAGTGGTGAGGACTGCAGATTGCAACCAGCTTAAAATTCTCCTGGTTAGAATTCCGTCAGTGTTCATTGTTCAGGAGGTTTTGACAGGGAGCTGGATAATCCACAGGATTTTTTTTTCTCCGACACTGTTCATCGCAGATAGCTGCTAATTACTGTGGTCCATGGGAGAACACGTACACGGTAATGGCCCTATCTAGAGCTAGCGCTTGGTTTGTCCATACTGGGCTTCTGTAGAAACATGACAGTGCAACATGGTGGACTCCGCAGATTACATGCTGAAGAACAAATGAGAAGAAAAAAAACATGTATTATATTACAGTCCACTTCTGCCATATATCCTCCTAAATCCTACACATCACCTTCACTGGCTAATATATGAAGAGTTACTAATAGGACTTTTAAAACATATTATTTATTTGTACACTTTGACTGCTGCTGAAATGGAAAAAGCTACTTTTATTCAAGGACAAACTAATTCCAAGGTTTTTACAACACAACAGCAAACCCCTACCCACCCCACACACACACACACACACACACACACATCCTAATATTTTCTAAATTACCTGTAATTACACAGAAACTAAATATTTACCTGCAGTATTAACTTGTGACTAATGACAGTTTAGGATTTTTTTTTGTATACATTTTTCACACAACATCAAGCTTCCTATCAGGAAGCAGTTGCTATGTCACCTAGACTGCCGTCATGTTCTGTGCTTCTCCCTAAAATGATGCTGCCCTTGCTCATGCGAGACCCATGGAGGGAGAGTTACACTACTCAGGTCTGGAGTTGTCAGAGCAACTTAAAGGGAAAATGCACTCCAGCTGTTGTTTGTACACGATGACATGTACAATTGGCTTAACATTTAGAGATGAAAGTGTATGTGTGGAGGGGGATATGGAGGCTCGGTATTGTCAAGGTCCAAGTGTCACCGTAAAATGAAGCCTTTGAAGTAGGTCAAGGTATGCTTGCGGGCGGCTCTTCAAATGAACTCCTCTGAACTGGCATGCATTGCTTCTGTGTCTGGTTTGTTCCAGGTCTGTGTCCACCTTGCGTATAGGCAAATTTAACCTATTGTGCAATGTTGTAGAGCAAATTAGCTTTACAGTTTCAATTCTTTACTGCATTACATCACACTGGAGCTCCAAAAAAAGTCATTTTGATATCCACGTTAGTAGAAAACATGCTCGGAGAGATTCGTGCAAAAAATCTGTAATACATACCTGTGACTTCAAGTGTTAATATCCACAAATCAATGAGTAAGCACAGCAGAGATAAGTATCATACAGAGCAGTGAAGTGTCATTCACTCACTGCCTCTCACACATATTTTAGGATGATTACATTCAAATAGCTACTGAGGAGAAAAGCAGATGTTTGCTACTGCTACTGCTAGGTACTTGGGCTGCTGCTAGATGCTACTAGAACTTTGCTATTACTATCATTAGCGCAACTGTAATCACTACTGTCTCTATCACTTATTATTATCATTAGCACAAATTACACGGCAGCTAGAAGCGCCTGCATTTAGCAATCGGAAGAAGAACCAGAAGCTAACATCCTGTTACCCCTTGTTTAATTATTTTATTTACTAAATGTGTTTTTTAGTGTCATTTATATTAGATGGAAGAAATTTAATGAAGTTGCACTTAAAAAAATCAACAATACCAAAAAAAAAAAAAAAATCAAGGAGAGACATAAATTGCACAAATAAGTATTTTCTTTGATCTTTTATGTCTGCTTGATTACTGTATTTGCTGTGTGTGTGTGTGTGTGTGTGTGTGTGTGTGTGTGTGTGTGTGTGTGTGTGTGTGTGTGTGTGTGTGTGTGTGTGTGCGCACGCACTGTCAGTAACAAGTACTCCACTACAATGGCGCTGATTAAATTTCTAGTCTCATCCTTAGACTTACCTTCCGTGATGCACAAGATGCATGCTAATTGGAGCTGGTGACAAGGTGAGACGAGAGGGTGTGAAGACGATAATTACAATCAGGATCTGGATATATCTGGGTATTACATTTGTCATCATGGCCTCCGCTTGCCTTTATGACTCAACCTTTGTTACTCCTTTGGTGACGAATAATAAAGGTTAGATCCATGACACTTTTGTGTTTTAGCACGGATACAGAAACTGGCTTGTTGTTGAATAATCCAAAACAAGTTGGTGAAATTTCCCCCAGTAATAAAAAAAAAAAAACGACAGCGCTGACAAAAACAGTACATATACTTGAACAGTACTTGTGAAGAGCCATAGCACAGGCTCACACTGCAGTGTTAGAGATCATTCATACATTTTTTACAAGGCTGTCAGAAGCACATTACTATGTCGCTGTCTTGTATTGTCTAGAAATGACACAATGCCACTGCTACAAGTGGCTGATGAGAATACAGCTACTGTGGTTATCAGGCGATGTTTGTGTGACTTGGTTTGTCAAACGCCCGGCAAACCATGTCTGCATTTGTTTCATGTGTTACAAGCGCTGTGGAAACACGGGCATGAGACTAAGCAGAGGCATCACATTCAGAGCTGTCAGCGCACCTTGTTGCACCCCGCACTCTACCTCATTAATTACCATCTGGCCAGGCTGTGATCGCCTGGACAGAAGTGTGGCAGGATCCAGCTCCACAGCCCCCGAATGTATATAGCACACACCTGGAAAATTTGCACTATGGAGGGTGCTGTCTTTGTAGGCTACTCCATGAAAGACCAAGCAGAAGAGATTCCTCTTTTAGGGAAACACAGACATGAAAGTAATAATCTTTATATGATTCCTCTCCTGGACCAGTTTGACTAATCCTGCATGACAGTCTGCGTGCGGTAGTTAAAAGGGTAGAAGAGTGGCCACACGATATATTCTAAGGGATATTCAAATTAGAATTATTTTATCTGTGTAATTTGTTTTGCTTCGCTGTCATATTTTTTGTTCATGTTTCGTTGGCAGGTATTCCCTCCTAATTGAGCCCACTTGTTCATGCCTTTATGCCTTTAAAGCCTGTACACTTTGCATAGGTTTGTCTCCTGTGGAAACGATTCAACCAGCTTTTCCTCCCATATAAAGTAAATGGTTGACTGGAAAGTGAAAGCTGAGCCCACAGAGGACATGTCTGGCAGAGTTGTGTGAGACACCGAGCAGTCAAGGAGGGTGAACTTTACGTTGCCTGAGTGCAGACCAACTTTATCTGATACACACATGGGACCCGTGTTCTCTGATAAATACTTGACAGTAGACAAGAGAGACTCACATCCTGAACCAGGCTTACTGTAAGTCGCAGGTAACTAAAGAAGTAGTGTTTTCAAGATAAAGCGTCTTCTCTAAACATTTCACATCTGCTTTTACTGTAATCATGATTTTTACTTCACAGCTGATGTGCATTTGCAATACATTGCTTTTGTTTCTTCGCTATTTTAAATATTAGAGACTATTTGATAACACTTTTGCATTTTCAGTGAGTATATGTTGATACCAATACTGATCTGCTTCGCATTCTGTCCCCTTGTCTTTGCTTGTGGGTGAGCCATGAAATATTTTAACGTAAGACTTCAAACTGTCCGGTGTGCAGTCAGACTGAGAGCTAGGCACTGTATCTTACTCTACTGTACTGTACTGTAATTTAAGAAGACTGCAAAACGTGAATTTCTGAGAATTCAATCGTCACATCAGGGCTCAACAATAAGGATTACCATATTGCTACATTGAGCAAGTACATCTAGCAACTCATTCTACACTTTTTTTGTGTGTTTGTCTTTTTTTTTGTTGTTTGTTGTTTTTGTTTTTCTCAGGGGTGATCATGGAAGAAGCTAAGAAATAAGCAATCTCGCCTCCGTGTCATCTCTGTTAAGAGCTGCAAGTGCAGTACCAATTGGACACTTGCGAGAAAACTGTGGCATGCACAAGTGAGCATTTTAGTTACCCTGGAAACAAGAGTTTAGTTGGATGGGGTTAATGTATTGTACAGTTTACCGCAAGCTTGAGAGCAAGGTCAACATGTTTCTCAAAAGCACGTCAACTTGAATGCCACAACTAGAACAGTTTAGTCTTTAGTCTTTGTATTTCTTTAATAACTGCCAATTAATAAAAAATGTATAGGGACAAATAAAAATGTCCTTCAGGCAAGTAGATTGACTGAACCCTATAAATGTCAACAATCTAAAATATATGCTTCTAAACACATCTGACAATTGGGAAACTGTTGATGGATCATGTCCTTGTCAGAGCACATGCGTCTCAGTGAGCAGCAACAGAAATGGAGCTATTTCTTACAGGGAGGGTAAAAATGGTAAAAATGTGACAAGCTTTTGTATTCCAAAACATCCCCATTTACTTTTATTGGAGCCATATGAGCACATATCTGTAAATAACCTTTCATTTAATGATTCATGATGAAATAGCTTCATGTTAGCACCTGTCAGAACTGCACCTGTCACGTAGTCCATTTTGTTATGTCATCTTTTGTAACACTGCTGTCATCTGTACACATTGTGACACTTGAAATTTTGCCTTTTAGAATTGTTTCCTGAAATAATTTCAGACTTTAAAAAAAGACAAATTTAGCCTTTCATAGATGTCTGCGTGTGTTTCTTTAGTACCTGAGGTTGAATAGTATTGTCATACTTTCTAAAATGAACCGAGCCAAATGTGCAGCATTGGCAGTTTTATGACAACGCTCCACACAGGTTTGGTGTGAACATGTTCTCGGAAGAACTTTGTCATGTATTCTGTGAAAATGCACTGCGGGCGAGAGATGATAAAACAGATGAGCTGCTGGTGGATTTCTGCAGGAATCGATGTGCTTTTGCCTCTAGTTTCCAACCGATGGCTGATGTGGAAGTTGTTCAGTCAAACATGTACCCAGGGCTTTGTTTGACAACAAGCTGACCTATGCAGCCAAAAATAATGTGCTGAAAAGAAGTGAGGGAGAAGGCCTTCTGTTCCCGAGGTCATTTATAAATCTCAGTGAATGCAATAGACTTCTCCTCATGTTCTGTCACACTGCTATGGTATGTTTTAATCTATGCTGCTGTGTGCAAGTCGAAGATCACAGTGATGGGAATGAGAACATTTTCCAAAGAAGGAGAGAAGTTCTCATCAGCCTGTAGTGACAGCTGTCTAGACAGCAGACCTTCTGCTATTTAATTCTTTGCATCAATGAGCAAAGAGAGTGACAACTAAAAGTTTATTAAATTATCTCCAGATGTAAAGAAAAGGCTAAATTCACAAAAGTAGCAGATTATACATGGGGAACATTCTGCAAAAGGACAGCAAAAACAGCTTATATTACAAGGGCGGAAATGGATAATTGTGTTTGCCTCTCTGTCTTTCGCTCTCTAAATAACAGATAGCCTAATTGCTGAGTCACTAATTGTTTAATCCACTAGTACCATTGCTGGTGCATTCTGGGAGGACGGGGAGCAAATGAGGTGAGACGAAGACAAGGAGGCATAAAAGATTAATGTGAGATGACTCCTGCTGGATCTGGACATGCTTCCCTCAACCCACAGAGCTGTCTTTGCCACTGCATTAATGATCTAAATGACAGAAAAACTTAAATGAAGATGAGAGAGCCTGTTAGTGAGCCACGACAGGGAGGGATAGAGAGACAAACAAAGAGAGGGAGCTACATCCAAACATGTTGACAAAGAGAAAATGTCAGATTAATGGGGAGGTATTGCTCTTTTCTTGGAGATGAATGGCACTGAGGAGATTAACAAGGTCGGCAGATCTGACTCTCTCGTACATCAGCAGTGTATCCCATTAGCATTGTTGGCAAATACGATTGCGGCTTTAAGTACAGATGCAGTGTTTAACAGGTAATTTTCACCTAAATGTCAGTGTTTGTTTTTTGGTCAGGTGTTAATGCTGAACTTATAAAGGTACTATGGAAGATTATAGCAGCAAAATACCATGAAAGCCTCAACCTTAACACCTGTTTGCATTATCAGATTTGCTAACCTAATCTGACTGTTACAAAGAAGCCAATGGAATAACTATCGACCCAACCGCCAGAAAAAATGTTGGCATTGTACATTTCTGCAAACCATGCTTGTGAGGTGCATTTGCACTTTATTATGTAGCAGATATGTTGAAAATGTACCTTTCAACAATGCTGCGCTTAACATGTGGTCGGGTCAAAAACCACTTTATAGTTCTGTCAGACAACTCACGTTTAAATGTTTATTTCAGGCCTGTCCCAAAACCCCCCCTTAGCCCTACTCCTTGGCCCTACCCCTACATTTGCGCGTTCCCGCGAAGGGTAGGGGTGTCCCCATTCCTTTTTGCGTAGGGGTAGGGGGTATAATGAGGAGTAGGCTAGTGGGTATGAAACTCGCCCTTTGGAGCGAGGGATTTCAGATGCTGACTTGCCAGCGAGGGGTAGACGTCGCCATGGCTGCCACCAAGCAAGAGACGGGGAAAAAGTCAGCCAGCTACTATAACTATGCTGCCTCGTAATGTTAGCTGGCTAGCCATCTAGCTAGCTATGTAGCTAGCAGAAGTCCCCTGTCGTCTGTTGTTCATCAAACAAAGCATGATGAATACAGCAAACGTGACAGGTAGGATGAACTCAACCAGAGACTCCATTGTAGATGCCGGTTGGAAATGTACATGGCTCGCAGCTTCCTGTTTAAAATAGTTACGTATGCATGAACTTAACCGACACGGTGACGTAGTGAGTGGTGTCCCAATTCCTAGGGAAAGATTTCAGCCCCTACCCCTCGTTGCTTCATTTCGAGGGCCAAGGGGTAGTGGGCAATGGCCAGGGGTAGGGCCAAGGGCTAAGGGGTAGTGAACAAGGGGGGTATTGGGATTGGGCCTTAGAGTCTGGTGTCTAGACTCAGGCCTCATCACTTCCTGCAGATATGTTTACGTGAGATATTGGGGAGTGATGATTGAATCTTTTCCCCCTAAGCGGAGCCTGCAGGTGGATGCTGGGTTGGAGGTGGGGCTGAAAGAGCGAGCGGCAGTGCTGATGCAGGGCAGCAGCATAGACAATGCAAAGGGAGAGCTGGGAAGATTTTGCAGCTTAGATAGACCGCCAAATTTGGAGGGTGCGTTTGTAGATGACATATGGAGAGTGACGTATGACGTTTGTGTATGAATTAGTGCAGCTCGAGTTGACTGCCTGAGCTAGCACAGGGCATAAACCCACCAGGAAAAGCAGCGATGTCTCCATAAGAAATCACTGGCACTATCCCCACTGGAAAAACAGCAGCGAAAAAGCTGCTAGAAAAACATCCATTGGTCACAAAGAAACACCCACGTTTTGGGACTGAAAGCTCGCTGGAAACACAGCTGATTTTATATAAGGGCACTTAGGGTCAGTTAATAGGTCAGGTAACATGATCATCAACATGAGAGTAAGACATAACATTCTTGTTGCTGCACAAGCAACTCCTGTTATCAGGATGTGTGCAGGGGGGGGTGAAGGGAATAGCAACAATACATCTCTTTAAAGCCTCAGTGTGTAAAAATGGTGAGTAACAGCGACATCAGCAGTCAAATTCTAGAATGCAGCGCTCACTCGCGCTCACTCACTCACCCCTCTCGTCAGGTAAGTGACGGTGGCCTCGTAGGACAAAAAGCCTTGCGCACACAGCAGAGTTTTAGTAGTATCTAGCGACGAGGTGAATACTTATTTAGGAATCTAAACCATGTTACGATATGTTATAGCTTACCAGTGAGATATAGGTTATCTGGTGTGAGACGTTTTATGTGATAGTCACGGCACAGTGCGGCAAATATAGGTTGGTACGATTATAATATATGCGTTTCCAGAGTGTTCTTCCACAGGACACAGGGAGATGAGGAAGAGGGAGAGGAGGAAGACCAGGGAGAGGAAGGGGCGAGGGGGTAGAGGCGGTGCAGGAACGGCCAGGTGAAGAGGTGTGTTTTGGCTTTCGGAAGAGGAGGAGGAGAGGGTGGCAGCCTTCGCAGCAGCGTGAGAGGAATCAACAGATTAGGCTGTAGGCTAGGCTAACCATTTAGCTGTAGCTCTGGGATAACGTTAGCCAAGGCTAGGATAACGTTAGCACGTAAATGTAGTCGTCACTCAAACTTAGACGAGAGAGAAAAGTAGTTGCAAACATGAAGCCAAAATGATTTTAAAATACCAGATTGAATTACCTGTGTAGCAGAAAGCAGGTAACCTCTGCATCCTTTGTGAAATCCTTCTCCTTCAGGAGTTCTTTCCACCTGGAATAAGCAACGCCGAAATTCACTCGCGTTTTGTCCCGTCCTCGCTTATCTTTTATTTGGTGGCGTGGTTTCCCTTTTACGGGGCAAAACATATGTGTGGTCTTCCATTTAAAGTGCGAAAGAATCATAAAAGTACAAAGCAGGTTCACGCAGAAGCTCACTTTAAGTTTATATCATAAAAGTTGTCATATTGTGGCGAGGCAGTAACTTATAAAAGGAACATTTATTCAAGCTGTTTTTCAACCACACTCATGCCATAGAACCACAGCAAAACACACCTCAGAGATTTTCAGATGGGTGAAAAGAACTGTTACTTTTCCCCACCCTTTGCAGCAAATCAATCTGAGGTGTTGATCTGCCCTGCTGTTTGGCTTCGACAAAATCCGGTCGACAATATTCAAATTGTCTGCCATTATGTGCAGCTTGCTAGCTCGCTCGCTAGCTGGGGCTGCTGTGCGAGGCTAGTGTGACCGCCTGTGAGTGCTTTGGGACGGTGGAGGGGCTCACAGCAGCACCCGCTGCTCGTTGGGGACAGTAACTGCAGAGCGACAGAAGTAAGAGTCTCCAAACACGAGTACAGTCTCCAATAACACCAGAAAAAGATGCTAGATTTGTCGCTAGTCGTTTTTAACAAAGAAAAAGTCACTAAGAGGATTGGAAAGGTCTCCACACCAACTCGGAACAACGGAATGAAACTCGGTGGTGTTTTATATTTCAAGATTCACTGATTTCGCTGTCAATCAAAAAGGGATTCAGCCTCAGACAGATCATTCAATCATCATGCAGAAGCCCAGCGTCCAGGCCAGCTGAGGCCAGCCCACTGCCCCATAGACCCCCAGAGACGCTGAGCGTCCGATGGGCGGGACAAAGCCGAGCATTTATCCAATGACTGTCTAGTTTCGCTGCAGTGGAACAACCCACACTATGCTTCCCCATTGAAGTCTTTGGACGCTGAGCTTCTACACTGTTTAATGCACTGTGACGCTACGGGAATGATTGAGTAGAAAGTCGCGTCAGTGACCTGTGATAAGTAGTTGATTCTGAACAAAAGTTGAACGCGTTCTAGCGCATATTTAGTCAATGAAATGTAAACACAACAGTACATATATGACCACTTATTTTTTGACATTTTAGGGGAAGCTGAGCTTCCCTTGCAGTCTTAGAGCAATCGCCACTGGTATATAGAAAAATCATACTAAGCCTTTGAGAAAGCTTCCATTTGTATGTGAATTGCATTACACTTTAGTAAATATATATTTATGAAAGCAGTAGTTGATATTTGCTAATAAACAACCATGTAAATTACTCATTGTAACTTTAAGTCTACGGTGAAATGAATCCAACTACAGGTTGTTAAACTAACTGCAAACTTATCAAAATGAATGGTGATGTCAGAACCCTATGTGTGGTACGGTGCGTTTGATGTGCATGTGAGATTATACTCAGAAGTGTCCTGGTGCAGAAAATCACAAACTCAAGGCCATTCTGCTCTGCAGAAGCTCCAGTCTGTCCATTATTTTTGGGGCACCTTGTTGTGTTTAAATGCTAATGTAGATGGCTGTATTAATTCAGAAAAATCTAGTATTAGGCAAAAGGTACATGTAATGTTTATTCAGAGAATCATCTATTCACAGCAGCACCAAAATATTCCTCAGACTGCAAGCCAGAGGCCTGTGTTGCTATTCTCAAACTATTCACACTGTGTACATGTGCCAGTTTGATCCTCTAATCTGAACATGAGAGAATGTGTGTGCATGCATGTGTGTGTATATATCAGGTATTCAAACACCTTCAAATATCAATCTACCTTTTACTTTTTATTTGCTTTGAAGGTTGGAAGTGTGTTTAACCTAGAAACAAGAGTGAACTCTGCAATCCGTCTATCAAAACAGAATACTCGCTCTAGTTTTATGTGTATATGTATATGAATACATAGAAATTAGTGACAGTTAGTGATAAAATTAGCACTTACCCGTTTCAGAGCCTCAGCAGTGCTGTGGGTGTGACAATATGATTGATTCCATAAAGACTTGTAACAGTTAAGTAGTATTTAGGGAACTTTTAAGAGCTGTGATAGACTGTAGGTAATTAGACAGAGTGTGGAGAACCCATGAAGGGATAGAAACCTGCATACATACACTAACTAGAAGGGCGCTTGGAGAGCACACGCCCCCGCAAGTGCCCTATCTTGCAATGTAAACGAAAGTGAAAAAATAATTTGTGTATCTGCACCATGATGCAGCTCCGTTCAAACATTTAATGGGTTCCTTTTTGGGCTATGCTACACCCTTCCACCAAGTGTCATGAAAATCAGACCGGTAGTTTGTCTGTAACCCTGGTGACAAACAAAGAAACAGAACCAAACCGAGAACACTCGGTGGAGGTAATAACACTATGGTCTGTGTCAGACATTTAGAAATGATCTTTTGAATGGTAGTAATACTTTTGCACCACATATGTATTATTAATTGCAAGAAGTATACAGGCGCTATTGACGTCACAAGCTTGCAGAGATAACCAAAACTGCTGCTCCATGTGAGATCACCAGAAAAAGTGTAACCTATGTTATTACTTTGCATTAAATAGTTAGGGGGTATCCTAAATGACTTTTTTTTTAATTGATCCAAAATACAAATTTGTCATTTAGTGAGAGCACAATAATTTGGATTGACAGCTGTGCAGTTCAAGGCTGTGCTTCTGGATGTATGTGATAACCAGAGGTGCTGTTTATCCTCCCACAGACTGATGTTTTTTTTCTCTGTTTGTAGGCACAGCTTTAATGAAGAAGCAGACCTGCTAACATTCTTGCAGAAGGGACCCTCTTCAACAAGTATGGGGTCACCATGGAAACCATTTCTCCTCCTGTCTATCATCAGTGGCCTTTCAGGTAAGAAATTCGAAAGGCATTGCAGGTGATAGTAAAAAAAAAAAATAGTCAAGAGGAATAATCTGCTTAAGCACTGATATTAGACGGAATGGTACCATTCACACAGAAATATACTATAATGGCACAGCAATTGTAACTGTGACACAGCTGGGGCATCATCATTTATGGATCTGAGAGGTGTCTTGTGTCGTGTGACACTTGGAGAAAGAGGAATCCACGTCTTTCAAATTATGAATTTTGCATTTAAATCTGAGTGAAAGTGACAATGCCATGGCTCACTGAGTGTTTCTTTTTGCCAGGATTCTGAGTCTCAGATATTTGACAGGGTTCTCCACACCTTTTCAGTGGAGGTCTACAGTGGCTGTAAACAGCAGCTGCTTTTCAACGAAGCATCAGCAAGTGGCAAGACCACATTACTACTGTAGTTTTACAATCCTGACAAAACATCATTTGAGAAGCAGGGATGATTAGCCTGACAAAATACTATGTGATAAATACTGTATTACTTAAAAATCATTAAAGGGATTACATTTTTTTTATCATAGCAGTGTAGCTAGTATGTGTAAAGGAGCTACGGTAAACTTCCTTCCATCTTACCAGGACCCAGATCTCAAACTAGGCAGTGCTGCTCAAAAAATATACCAAAATTCTTTGACTGTATTGCCTATTTCTCACCTAAAATGTCCTCAGAAATATATTTTAAGGGTGCCATACTGTTTCCTGTGTTGTAAACAAAAACAAAAAACAAAAAAAGGGCTGAAAAATGATAAAACGGTAAAACTAGGCAGCGCTGATCAAATTATTTTCAGAAACATATTTTAACTTACTGTTTAACTGTAATCCAAGATCAGTTGTTGCCAGCTAGCCGCCATATTGTTTCCTTTGTCAAATGGCCAAGATCGCATTACATTACCCATCAGCTGGAGCATTGATTGGTCCAGTGCAGGGCAGTGCCTTCCAGTTGTTGTAGGTTTCTACCTCCTCAGCAACAGCAAATGCTGCAGCCCTTTTCCTCTATTTTCTACTATTTGAGAAGCCTGTCTTACCAGGAAAAAAAGTGCTTCTTTAAGTATCTTTAGTAAGTGCTTCAGCTGACCAGTAGGATCACCATGGCAGGGCTGTGCTCCATCCATCGAGTTGGATTTTTTTGTAGATAAATCTTTACTGGTGCGTTTAGTAATGAATTCACAATTTTAAGTTCGAGATCAAGTGTTTCCCTTGGTCAATCTGGAGCATGTGTTTTCCGGTCTAATGGACTCTGCCCCTTTAATGGTTCTTAGCAACCCACCCAAGGAGGGTTCATGCACTCTGTGGCTCTCTCAGAGCTTCGTTTCTGGGTGTCAACCACACTGCGCTGACCTCAACCGTCAGCCTGTTAAACCATACCATTAAATGGGAACAACTGTTTCTCTACTTTTAAGCCTTGTCTCTAGGGATTGGTAGATTCTGAATGAATTGTGTACATTTTCAGAGGAGAAAGACTGCATTTCTATATGTGTATGTTGGGTATGATGCTTTGGTTCAGCACATAATAAACACTACAAATACAGAGTTAATAAGGTCCTTCCTTTCTATACTTAACATGGAAGAATATTGGAAGGTGACAGTTTGCGTGTCCATAGTGTGCTGTGTTGTGTAGATGTGATGGCTCTGTTATAGCTTGTAAAATCTTTTGAGGGGCAAAACCAGTATTAGGTGGAACTGAGGTTATTCATCGTGACCCCAGTTCTCTGGAATTTTGTATGCCATGTTGTGCAGATTGTAAAAATTTATTTCCATCTAAGTCTTCTGAATTTAGTTAGCATTTCAAAAGGCAGTAATTATTTCCTCGAGAATTGTTTTGTAGGGAAATGCGTGAAAATGACTTATTCTTTTGATTGTAGCCCATATGGTGTTTTACATTCAACAGAGTGGAAATGGGCTTTTTTCATTCTCATACTTGATGCCTTATTTGTCGTACACTGCTGCAGCTTGCACCATTGGGTAGTAATCATTTTCTTGCATAGGAGGGATAACAATGCACTTTACAAAAGCAACAATGCAGTAAACACATCTTTGTTCCAATCTAAGGAGCAGTTTAAGTACCTGAACAGAGGTTGTTTTAGCAGCCTGGGGTGGCTTTTTGTTATGGTTTCCAGTAAGACTGACACGTTTTGCTGCTTTCGCATTGTTCAACACCTCTCGTTTCTCAGCCCTATGTACCTTGCATTTTTGTAGGAGCACCCTGAATCCCGCAAGCTGAAAAACTCAGAGATGAAAAAGCGAATGAATGAATGAAGAGGTGGGCCCTCTTAGGTGGTGATGACAGCAAGTAGTAGTGTACATGGTTCATGTGCAGCTAATTAACTCACTTTCAACATTGCCCTAGGCAAGCTCCAAGACATAGCTCTGAACAAACACAGTCTAACGTTTTATTGACTGCAGACTGGCCGATCATAACGTAGCATCGTGCCACAACAACACAGCTGTGCTCCATTGACTCTAATGCAGTCATTTCAAATTTCCTTCATTTTCAGGCAGGTTTTGTGGATTTGGAGCTAAATGCTGTGCCTGGGGCACGTTGTGTATTAATGATACTCGTTACCTGGAGAGGTTGGAAAAAGATATACGTTTCCTCCCTGTTCCAAAACCAAAATCAAACTGAAAAGTGTAGGGTTAGCTAGCTAGCTACTGAAGATATAGCCTACTGTATACATATGCTGCTTTTGCTTGTTAATGATTATAACAGGGAAAAAAAAGACCGACCCTACTGTACAGGAACTAGTGAAGGGGAGCGGGGAAACTTTTCAACCAGCTGTGTGTCATCGCATTGTGCACAGATGAACGTTGTTTGACTTCCCCCAGAGATCGAGTGGCGGAGGTCCAGGTGCTGGCAGCGGCACGGTAGTGAAGCCAAACACTGTTCATTTGCACACACTGCGATGCTACACAGCTGGTTCAATATCAGCAAAGTTTACCTTTATATTCATTCAGTCTTGTGTGGCGATCAGCAGTGATGTGGTGTTTCACTTTTACTCTGTGATCTGTAGGCTTTAGCTTCAATCTTTATTTTGTTACCTTGATTTCGTTGCTGCGTCAGTCTGACATCCTGAATATGTCCTTCAAATGCATATTGTAGACCCTTCTGTCTGCTTCTGTCTGAAATCGCTTTTTTGTTTTTCCAAAAATTTGAGAGTATTTCTCCAGGGAGTGCAGTTAGGGACAGTGGGAGCACCATGTCAGTCTAGCTCCGAAACCGAAAGTTTGTCGGACTAAGTAACTAAGGGGAGGTGGGCCTTACGATTGACGACAGACCAGAGCCGACCAGACCAGAACCAGAACAAGTGCCCTCTACCTGTCCATTTTTCATGCAGATTTTAAAGTACAGATCTGTGAGTTCACTTAACAGCAAAATAGCGGTTAAGCTAAGGATGGGTGGTTTGTTGTTTGTTGTTGTTACTGAGCAACTCTTTAAAAAAAAAAACAGCACAGTGTCTGGTTGGGGCAGGCTTTAACAACAGCAAAAAAAGGCAAACCAGTGCACCTCTTGTTTTGCAACCTGCAAAATGCACTCTGTCTGTTTTGGGGCCTACAGCTTCTAACAGTGACAGATGGAGATAGCCACTTACATAAAGGCTGCCAGTGTGAAAGCCAATTCAGCATTATAGTACACTGCAGTACTGTATATATATTCTTCCTAAATGTACGCTTAAGGTGAGACAGGCCTGGGACTTTATTTGCATAAGCACTTTAAATGTTGTTGTCATCGAATCAAAAGCATTTGAAACAGTTGTCTTTAAAGTGTAAATCTCGCCTCCCTATGGAGTTAGTGAAAGTGATTCGGGATAAGCATGGGGATGTGTAGGAGAAATGGTGAGGCTACCTGAGGATATCTTTAAAGATATCTTGGACCTCACTGACAAAACAAGAAGCTTAACCAAAGAAATTGCTTTATCAACCCTGCTCTCACCGCTGTATGCCATCTCCACACTGTTTACTATACTGCAGTGTCATATCTTGCTTATGTCACCCCTGCATGTGAGGCTCATCTGGCTTCAGAGATACAGCAGGGAATAAGACAGTGTGTTGGATATTAGCACACTTAAGTAAACTGCAGCACTGACAATTCAACTTCTGGGTCCTGTGCGGTTCTTGAAGCAGATCAAGGCATGATGGAGTAAAATTAAACCTCTCAAGGGAAAACGAAAGTCGCATTCATTTTCTGGTTGTCACGTACTGTGCATCCACCCTCGCCAAGTTCCAAGTTTAAGGAAATGTAAGAAAAGCTATTTTCATTTTTTGATCTTCAGTTTTGATTTCAAAAAAAGATTAAAAGGTTTTGACTGCATTATGTGTAAAAAAAAAAAAAAGTATTCAGTCTAAATCAGTCAGATTGAAGAATGACTCGAACGATACACAGTCAAAGACAACAGAAAGAGAAATTTCAACTGCAGTATAATCGCAAAGTGCAACGAGTATTGAAAGCTGTTCAGACCAAGCACTTAAGAGATCTCTCAGAAATGTCTCATCTGCCGTGGGTGTCTATCTGATTTATGTGAGATAACAGCCAAGGCCATGGCCGCTACAGCACAGTAGGTGCTGTTGTTGTAAACACCATGAACAGAGAAATGGGAAAACTGAATGGAAAAGCAACAGACTCTGCAGTCTCCTGTGAGACTGGACAATGAATAAACCCACAGTGCTGTAAAGTATTCATGTTATTTTCAGCATTTCATATCTTTATGTATTATTGATGTTTGAACAAAGTTGGGAAAATTATGCAAATAGTTCATTCAGTGTTGCTTTTAAAGTCTCAGTCAACAAAAAGTATGCACATGAATCATGTTGTTGAGTTCACCCCAACTGAAACCTGTTCCTGTTTCTAACTGTAATACACAATAATCATCTTGCTATTTCAAATACCATCAAAAACAGAATGTACTTTTTAGAGATACTTAATAGTGACTTTAACCTCTGCATTCTCACTGTAAGTAACTTTAAAACAGGAAGCAGAATACGTAGACTTGAGCTGCTCTTGTTTTTTTTTAAATGTATTAAGCACTACATTAGAGAAATACCCACTGCAGAAAAGCTCAAGGTTTTCTGTTTATCTAGACTTTAACTAGTTTATCAAGTTTATAAACAGGGACTCGGTGGCTTGTGCAGTTAATTTGTTTCAGTTGAGTCAATTCTGTCCATTGATTTTTGATCTCAGGATCTGTGGTACCCTGGGTGCATAAAGTTGACAGAAGTTGCTCCGCTTGTTCATTAGAGGTATCTCAGCCCTCTCCTGCAACACTGACTGCTGTTGTCTTACTGCTTTGCAAAGTAATTGTCTCTCGGAAAAATAGGTAGGCTCTTTCTCAAAGGCCTCACAGGGCTTGTAAAGGGATTGATTTCCCCACCTTTACATACCATAATTATGTGGAGAGAAATATGTGACCACCTTTGCCATTTCAACCATTAGAGGTAAAAAAAGAAATATCTAGATGTTCTGGAAGCTAAACAAGTAAAATATTCTAAGTTTTAGACACACTCATTAAAATCTGGCTTCTATGTAGTTGACTGTGCGTCTGTATGGCATTGGAGGAAAGGAAAGTGGAGGGATTATAATGTGTTTACATTCAATCAAATATGATAATATGGGAATCCTTGAACTGCAAGTCATTAACCTTTCAGCAATGATGATGTCACAGAATGTTCCATTGGATGAACCATTAAATTATAGTTGACCTGTTTGCATATTAGCAAACTGTATTTGCAAGACAAAGATTACTATCTTTTATATGGTGGCTCGGTTTGTCCTTGGCTAGTGTAACAGGCTGAATACATATACAGCCCATGGTGTCAGAGGTATACAGGTATGCAGGATGTTTGTGAAAATGCTCGCCATTGAAAGTGAAAGTATAAGCCAACCCCAGATTCACTCTCATTTGGCATTTCACCTTGTTATATTTACATTTCTTGGTGCTGCGTCTCTTACGGTCTGCCCCAACCTCACCTGAGCACTGTGGGGGTAACTGCCAATAAACATCCCAGACACAGAAAATAAGAAGTACAGACAGAGGGCAGAGTCTCTGTGGAAAAATACACCACCACACACATCTAGTGGGCCATAAGAGACGATTGAGAGAAATTACTTTTGTACAGGTTTATACTTTTTATTATGCTTTTTTCATTTAATTAATCCTGAACATTACTTTCAGTCAGGGTAAAACTATTGCAATAATTTAATTTAATTCAGAAAAATGCATTCTAATCATCTCCACATTCATGCTCACAATATTTCCAGAACATACTCCATTATCCCATTTTGTCCATTTATAATATCATGGTGTGCATGTCTTCCTCTATAAAGTCACCTGTTTTTGTTGGATGAGAGAGCCAGGAGATATAACACAATGTAGACAAATGAAATTGCATGGGCATAGCATAAAAACCAAAAAAAAGAAGATACACACTATACATCAGTTTTGTCTTCAGGTATATTGTTGTCTTATAACAAGCAATGGCAATACTTGTGTTTGCTGTCTTTGTTCTTTAGCCTTGAGAGAATGTTTTGTTCCTGTTTGGGTTATTTTAGAGGTGTGACTCTGCAGGCCTTTATCAGATCTCCTGGAGGAACTTGTATTTCCTGTCGTCATCCATCCATACATTAATCAAATGATTCAAATTAGTGACGCACATTTTGTCTGCAGTGTTTATACCATCATGGTAGAGATTTTCAAACCTTTGGGAAGAAAACAGTCTTCATGTTAAAGACACTACCGTGTGGAATGATAAAGATAAACTATGCAAACAATATATGGACTCATACAAAAGCATTCCCTCTAAATAAATCATTTAGGACCCACTAGAATTGTGTAGCAGAGTATGTATCTGCAGAGACCCTGCCCATCTCTCTGTATTTTCTTGTCTTCATCTTATGTGCCTCTTTTTTTCCGGAAATTCTTGTTCACAGTGTGCTGGTGAGATAGGGACCTTTTTAAAAAGGTAAGGACAAGGTGCCAGACCATAAGCTGCACCCATCCAAGAAGAAGCAACAAAAATTGCAGACACAGTGCTGGAAAAAAAGGCAAATATAGCAATTGAGAGTGAAGTTGGGGTTGGCTTTCACTTTCGCTGGAGATACTGTGATACTATGTAGTATACCTTTAACTGAATCTGAAACCTGAGCACATTGGCTTGATTTCTTTTAAACATATGAGAAGAAGGCAATGGAAGAAGAAATGACACAAAACAATAGCAAGAAATTAGTAAAATTAAAAACGAAAAAAAAGGGCTAGAAAATTTGTAAAAAGATTTTAAAAAAAGGAAGAAAGAAACAATGACAGAAACAAAGTCAAAAACAAACAAACAAGGAAATGACCTGGAAACAGTGCTTAAAAATCCTAATAATTCCATAACAAAGCCATAATAACCATTTATTAATAATTAGATGTAATAATAATAATTATTACCATTATTATAAATAGTTAAAAAATATTTTAGTAAATAGTTCTCCCCTAGCTTTTTTCTTTTTTCTCTCCTAGTTTTTTAAAATAACTTTCTCAGTCTATTAGACATATACTGTATGTATATATATTTTATTTTTTTGCAGTTTGTCAGACATTTCTTACCAAGTTGCTCATTGCATTTTTTACGTTTTTGAAAGAAATTGCACCAATTGGCTCAAAGGTCAAAGGTTCAAATACTGATGAAAGGCGTCGAAAGAAGAAAACTGATGTTGCTCCAGGTTTCAAAGGGTTAAAGAAATATCTCACTGCTGGAAAGATAAAACTGGGCTGTCTATGCAGTCGATGGACACAAATACTTTTGAAATTAGTGCTACATGAGCAGAGAAAGCTGCAGCTATACAAGTAAAAAATATTAAAGTTGTGGTTTTCCACTTTAGTCAAAACAGAGCTCAGTATGCTTTTAGAGCTCACAACTGTCGGAAAGATGTCACATTTCAGTAAGAGCGCCGCACTTCAAACTGGTTTTCAATATTCTCAGCAGCGGGAGCCGTGAGCAGCCACTCCCAGGGGTGTGATGCAGTCTTTGTCTATTATGATACTTTTGACATGATAGCTTGTGTAATAGATTATTGACCTCCTGTTCTCTCTGAATATTGTAAAAAAAAATGCTTTGAAGACAACAGTTCCCCTGCTCTATTTTATTTTCCTCTGTACCTGTCTTAGTCCTTATTCATTCCATGGATATTTAAATCAAGCAGTAGCAGTGAAGGCAGCACAATTAAATCTCTCTCATGTTTAAAAGTGGGCTGGCCAGGCATGATGTCTGGGGCCATTTTTTTCTTCCCCCCAGGTCCGTCTCTGATTGAAATACATTGTAACTTAGAATGTTAAGTGTGGAATGGTAATTCAACTGTTTCTCGGCTAACTGTGAGGTATCTCAATATTAAAAGTGGGTTGCAGGGAATACAGATGTGTAGTGCTGTATAAGTGATGCATGAAGTCATTTTCACCAAGGGCAAAAGAGTCGTGCACCAGATATATGGTTGCGTATGGGGAAATGGATGAGTATTTGCATGCACTTCCCAGAGCTGGACCATGTAATAAATATATTGCTGTATTTTTTTTACCTTAAAAATAACCATTAACCCTTTAAAAAAACAGACCTCCTGTAATGGCTGCGGGGGGTTGTTGTTTGCATAATCTTAGATATTTATCAATCTGCAATAAAAACCATAATAGCCAGAGCATTCATTCTTTTGCAGCAGAAAACTAAGGCTTTTGTCTTCCCTTCATCATGTCATTACCTCTTGTTATGTTACCCTACAGGTGGTGCAAATGTAGTATTTTGCCGTAATTACGGCAGAATAGTCCCCAGGATTTTCCATGTATTGGCCTCTGGGAGATTGTTGTTTACATAATTCTGTATATCGATTTAAAATAAAAACTATAACAGCTATAGCATGCATTTTTTTGCAGCAGAAAGCTAAGGCCTCTGTCTTCTGTGTCATTATGTTGTATGCTGCTAATGACATCACTGTGCTACATTACGTGAGGTACAAAACTGTGTGACTGGGCCATAGAAATGTATGATGAATCACAGCAGCTTTAAATTAAAAAAATTATCATATCTAAAAAAAAATAATAAAATAATCTATAACGTTTAAATAACTTATGGAGTGTTTTTTTTGTGTTTCTACATTTAATACTTTTTGTATTTTTATTTAGTAAAATCTGATGAAAAAATGTCCTTTTTTTTAACAACACCATTTCAATACTTTTATCAATCATTATAGGTTATTAACTTACGTAACCTTTTAGCTTAGGTTGTACAGACTTTTACAGCATGTGAAGATACTCCAAGTAATGGAGCACAATAATAAAAACCAATGTAAGCAGTGGCACAGTATTGTTAGTGCAGAGTTCAAACAGTTAAAATATGGAGCTTTGTTAAAAGTCATACCCAAGCAATTGAGGTTGTCTTCAAGGTATTATCTTGGATGTATAAAAACACAAACTTTGGGATCTATTTTTGGTCCCACCATCAGTGCCTGATGGACTTCCTCCAACTGGCAGGAGAACCTGAGTTGTGACAGCATGTCCTCTTATACTCACAACTTGAGCCCAGGAAATGAAATAAAAAAAGAAAAAAGAAATTTATTGTTGATTATCTGTAAGCATGACAAGTTGGGCTCAACATTCAAGTCTTGGCAGTCAAGAATCTTTGGTGTGTACAGTGATCAACACTATAATCAGTACCAGGGGATTGTGAGTTTGGCATTTCAGAGTACATGAGTGCGTACAATGAGCCTGTGTGCTGACGCCAAAGTTTGTGAAACGGAGTCGTGCTATCATGTGCCACATAGCCTGAAGCCAATTACAAAAGTTTGTTGTCATTTGCTTAATATTTTAATCCATCATGTCACTGTAGAATTATGGTGTACCTCCAATATGAGCGTTGGATTAAAGAAAAAATACATCAGTAACAGCATGCTGGATAGAGACTTTCAAACTCCCTATTAAGAGGCATGACGGCATAATACCATACATCATACAACACCACTGCGGTTTCATCGTTACTCTGCCAAGGTTGAAGAAACTCATACAATTTCCATCGTACACTGAGGATCAGGGAGGAAAGACTGGGTTTTAGTAAGTAGTCCGCTGTGATAGGAGGTGAGGTGAGGTTGCATATGATGTATGGATTGTTCTATCTGTAATGATATCCCGCTGAATAAATGGTCTCAAGCATAATCAGCTTCAGTCAATATAATCTCCCTGTGAAGGTCTTCATTAATCTTACAGGCTATGGATAATCATGTCCGTCTACTTGAGTCCCCATGAGCGTCTCACCTACTTACTGTATGTTTTTCTAATTAATTTTTCACACCACAGTCGTCCAGAGGCTGCAGACGAGCCTGAGACTCACACGTGTCTCATGCGCCGTGTCAACACCATGACCTAATACAAGCAGATCTAATACAAGTAGATGAGTTTCTCCCTGTTTCCCGGGGTCTTCCCTCAGTTCACTTAGAATATGTCATCTCCCCTTAGCCTCACCTTCACCTCTGTTGTTAGCAAAGGGCGAAGGTTTTGTGCCAACACTGGAGGGGGGAGGGGTCTCTGAAACAGAGGGTTGGGACGTCTTCTGCCAGAAAATCTTGAGCATGTAACACTTAAAGAGATAGTTCAGATTTTTTTGATGTGGGGTTGTGTGGGGTCATTTTCAAAGTCGGTGTAGTAGATGCCAGGCAGCATGCTCCCAGTTTGGAGAAACAGGCTGCAGTCCCATGTTGAAGCAAAACAATGTACCAAGACTCAGCAACAAATCGTATTTGAACCACCTGAAAAAGTCCCAACTAAAAAAACAAGTATCAGTTAAAGCATATTTTATATTGAGAGAATTTTCACTGCTTTTCTACAAACAACAAAATGTCATCTCCATTCAAGTAAACCCACAGTCTACCATCCGGGTGATAAAAATAACAAGAAAACAGGAGCGTTTGGTTTTTTGTTCTTTGTTCAAGTACTAAATGGCTCTTGTCTCCTCCAGCGATGTTATCATGAAGGTGGTGTTAAGACCTGAAACGATCTCCGATGGCGTTGCTCTCCGGCTCCCTAAAATGCAGCAGGTGCAACCCTTTCAACAACAATGAGTGTTTCTGATTTTGCACCCTCTGAAAGATAGGGATCAGTGGGATCTGCAAGGGTCATTGCTTTTATCAGATGAAGGTGACAGCTGACAAGAGCAAGTGCCTGTCGGCTTCAGTAGTCAAACAAACAAAAGAGACTTTTTTTTTTTTTTTTTTAGTATTCTGTATTTGTCAGGGTTTAGCCCCAGACTGGAATGTTATTTTCCTGGAAAAAGGAAATGGACCTTTATAACTTTCACTCGGCAAAACAATATAACATGTATAGGCTCTTACTGACACTGTATGATGTATATGCAAACACTCACGAAATAAGAGATCCACTGAATGCAGTTTTTTTTTCTGTGTATCAACAAATGGGAATAATAGGCCATTGCCACTGAAAGCTTAATCATTTTCTTCAAGATTCTCCCATGAATTAGATTTACATAGTGCACACTGAGATGCCTCACTGTTTTCACTGACAAAACCACACACTAGCAACATTTTCATGCCATTTCCACCATGAATTAATTGTAATAACATTATTTATGAATATACTGCTGAACTAGGAATGGCAAAAAATATTGACCCAAATATCCCCAGTCACCTTTTTGAGTTGGGGTCACCCCTGCAGTCGAGATTGGTTACTGTCTTACCAGTTTATTACTGCAGGGACACCTAAAAATATTAAGTACAATCCAACATAACACTTTCACCTCCAGTGACACTAAGATAAGCCTTTATTGATCTCCAGAGTGGGCATTCAGCGATAATAATTAAAAGGGGGAAAGAAAAGGTATTAGAAATGCTGCTCAATATTGTGCAGAACAATTAAGCAGCACTGCAAAACTGCAGCCTTCAGAATGATCATTAAGTCAAATCAGCGCCTCTCTGATTTTGTTGCAGCATGATTGAATGAACTAACCACAAAGCCTTAGTCATATTACACAACATTATAACTTGGCTCAGTTGTTTCGATTTTGTCACCTAAGCACAGTGATACGTACTCTGGGGAATCCTTTATGGCTTTGGCTCGGTCTGAATCTGCAGTGACAGGTTGCTTTAACGCTGCAGCTCAGTGTGTTATTGCTACTTCTCTGTGTGTTCCTTTACTATTTTTGTCCAGTTTACTTCTCTTTGTTCTGTAATGCCAAGGGCTTGGAACCCTTATTCATATTTATTATCACAAATCATAACTCTAATGAATGCATTTACATTACATGATAATGTGTTACCAAGACAGAAGAACACCAGCTGGCATTGAGATGGTATGATGTGTTTACATCTCACATGTGCTATTGTAAGAGAAATGAGTCTTTTGTCCTGACAGCAGTTTGAGCCTTCACTTAATGAAGTGAGTACAGCTGTCATCCTTTAATAGGATTAATTCATATTATATCTCTGTGACAACTTAATTGTCAGAGAGATGCTGGGATGTGCTGTCACATATTCATGTCCGTAACAAACCGACTAAAGTCCAGTCTGCTGCTGACAGTTTGGTTTCAGTCAGATGAAACAGTTGTGGATTATTTTCTGAACTCTGTCTTGATTAATATATATACTGCCGGAGTGTGAAACACTGATAATGATGATGATTAGTGAGCCCCACATAGTGAGCAGATGTGCAAAGAGGCTTTGATTCAGATATAGCGGACAGTAATTAGTTAACTTCACTATGATATACCTTTCCTTTTGATGACGCACACGTCACCAGGAAATCCCTAACAAAATATAGCTTACATTGTGTTCATTCAATAACCTTGTTAACTTCCCCATTTCCTGCAAAACAGGACTTCACAGTGATAGAGGTGGGTGATGAGTTGGTGCCTGACACTTGCAAAGCCTTCTGAATTTGGAGGCTTGTGTGTCAATGCTGTATTGTTCAAAAGAAAAATGTGATGTCTCTCAGAATCTGTCGTTTTTTCTTACCACATCATTTTCTGTTCATGTTCAGAGATCTTCAAATAGCAGAGCTAAATATTAAAGGAGAGACAAAGATGGTGTAAGAGGTGCAAAAATGTGAAATACCAGACGCTGGATCAGAATTATAACGCTCAGGAAGACTTTACGTTGTCACAAATGTAAATGCTGACCAGTCAATAAAACATATCCAAAAGGAGAACAATGGTTAGTATAAAGAGGCATTAAACCCAGTAATTGCTTTCAATAAACAGTGCTTATGAGAATTGTTATAAATCAATGTACAGTGACAGTTTTCTAAGACCAGTAGAAACCAGTTGAACCATTGTTCAGCATCTATAAATATGAGATAATTGGTATGACATCACATAATGTGTTCGTGTATTTACAGCGCTCGACAGTGCGAGCGTTTCACTCATGTTTGCGACTAAAAATAGGTCTGTGCGAACTGTAAAAAAATATGTAGGGGCACATGTGGGCATAAAAAAAATCAGCCGAAGCAGCCTGTATTTTTGTCAATAAAAAATATGATAATCTAACCGCAAATGTTGGAGGAACTCCAGCTGCCTTCCGTCTTCCCCGTATGACATGGTTTTGGGTGGTTTTCCAAGCCACTGTCGGCACAATGAATATAAGTCCCACTGTCAGCAGTGTGGAAATAAGTCAGAGTGTGGAGGAGATGGACCGGGAAAAGCGGCGGACCTCTGGGGAAGCCTGCTCCGTTCTCCCCGCAGTTAGGGACCGTTCGCAGCGACGGTTTTTGCTATGAGCAATGTGGGCGACCGCCCAGGGCGCAATCTATGTGAGCCCCCCCCCCAAAAAAATTGCCAGTTTTCTAGACTACCGCTCATTTCCACGTCAAGTTAATGGAGTGGGAGCTGGGGCGCCCCTATTATCATGTTTCAACCAGCAGCAGAAGATGGAGGGATAGTCCGTCCAGGGCGTAAAACTAGCCAGGACCGCCTCTGACCGTTCGCCACGGTACCGCTGCTGGGCAGGGTGGATATAAGTCCTGCAGAGTTTCAGAGGACCTGGAGAATGTTTTAGGATAGTAGTAACATTATATAAGATAATCATATTGCAAAGATAATAAGATAATAACATTAAAGACAAAATTAAATTGCAATACTTTTTCAAAACTTGATGATTTGACCTTTCTGTACATTTTGTATACAAATTCATGAAATAATTTTGCTTGTAAATGTCTATTTGCATCAGGTTTATTACGGAAAACACATTATTTGATCAATTTACATTGTGCCCCTAAAGTTCTTTGTGCGCTCCTTACTTTTTCAACTTAGGAGCACATGTGCCCCTTGGGAAAAAAGTTAGCGTCAGGCCCTGATCTACATATTATGATTAAGGTTGCACTACTCATCAGGCATCACTTATCTTACCTGAAGGTAATGATTTCCAGCTTTACCATCTGTCAAAGGAAAAACCGTAAAGCTCTGCATTGTTCAGCCGACCGTGAGCATCAGCAGTGGGAACGTGGTTTACGCCTTCATCGAGCTGATTCTCAGCAAGATATATAATTCAGCTTACTACCAACCTGCGACTAATTGCTTTGCTTCTCAATCTTCAAACTCACAATACCTTTAATTTCAAATAGAGTCCGTTATTCGGCTTCTCCCTATAATATGTAATACAGTAATTGCCCTCTCTCCATTTGTAGATAGGAGTATTTTTGCAGCTGACAAGTCCCTGAGGGTACATAATTATTTCCCAGTTTTGTTCAGTCCTTTATAGCACTTTATCATGCAGTGCAAAACACTCCCACCCCCTTTGCAGAACTCTGATTAGACTCTTGCTGAGATTCAAGCGTCTCGTTTTTTTGCAGTTTTCTTCAAGCATTATACACAAACAGAACTGGTTCCATATCTTCAGTATGTTTCCGCTATTTGTGTCTGTATTGTACAGTTGCTTAGGAAGCTATGTATTGATGATCAGCTGTCACGGGTGAGCTAATTGTGTGTGTAATCTTGAATTGTTACATTCGTAGTATCATGAAAGACAACACACTGGCACATTACCCTACTTAAAGTGGATTGAATTCCTTAAATGTGAGTAGTAGAAAAATGCGTTGACAACAATGACTAGTGACAGCCTCAAGTGTAGTTTACATTTCAGAGAGGATATTATTCTGAACCCTCCATGGACTCTTTTACTTTAAAGGAAGCTGTTTCTCTTCCACTTCTGCTACACTACGCCATTTTATACAATTGGAGACTTTGATGATGGTGATTTTCAGAATAGGCAGAGTATCTGTTGTACCTTGTAAGAAGTGCATGTTTTCACCTAAGGCATTGTAAGCGCTTTTACATGGTAAATGGCAACTATGCTCCAGAAAAGGACTGACTACATGGGAACCAAAGGAGAAAAACTCCTAGCGTTCTTCTAGTAATGGAGAATAAAGAAGTTTTTACATAAGAAGTTAGATATTTATTGGGTATTTCACTTCTTTTTAACAAGTGCCTTGGTGATGATTTGGAAAATTATTGTTCTCTTAAGTGGATATTAGGCCTGAGGAGGAATTGATATAGACTCACCAAGGCTTCAAAGCTTCAAATCTTCATTTGGTTTTTTCCTCAGAAATCTATTACATCACAGATACTTTGCCCATGTTTTTCTACAGTGTATATATTTCCTGCAGACTGTAAGAAATGCATTCTAGGTTTTCCCTGTTATTCTGCTCAGAGCTGTCTCTGAATCGTGACACCCCCTTATCCTGCTGTCTCCGCTCTTTTCTCTTTTGTGTTTCTGTTCGGCAAGATCTCTGCCTCGTAGAACACTGGTTTGTTGCATATTATTTCTCATGCAGCAGCAAGGGAAACTGATTCGAGCTCATCGGTTTTATAGAGGAGGAGGATTGTACAGAGAATAGTAGATTACAGAGGTTACAATATGATACACTGTTTAATCAAACATGAAGCATTCTGATTTGTATCTCCGTGTGGGGTAAACCTGGAGAGGGTCATGCATTTGATCGTGTTTGTGTGTTTGTATCTGTCTGACTGTGGCTAATCTCACAAACTACTGGACCAGTCAACCTTATATTTTGTGTGCACATTTATGACTGTATGCTCAAGGATCCCTCGTGGTTGTGGTGAAGCACAGCTGTTGGAAATCCCATTTATGACTGTTTTATACTGCCATTGACTGCTGAATCCTCTTTTTTCTTAACCAACCAGAAGGGGCCACAGTTCCTGGACAAAATTATGTAGCAAAAGAATAGAGGAAAAGGCTTTTACGGCAATTGGCTCGGCTAGGAACATGAAGTCCTACTGTCTGTTGCAGGCCTCGTTTTGGCCTTTGTCGTGAGTCAAAAACTGACATCCACAGAAAAGTTCGATCTCATTTTGAGCTGGTGGCAGGTTAATTCTATACCTGATATGCTATGATCCATTGAAGTTAGGCACAATATAAAATGGAAAAATAACAATTTTGTTATCTTCACCACCATCTTGACTGTAAGGGAGCCAGGAGTGACAGTTCCTCTGCTCCAGCAGCTGCCTGGCAAAGATCTTTTGTCGTTTAAACCATCTAATTAGCATTTTCTTGTTTTTTTTCCTCACCATGTGGACATCAAGTCAAGATATTTTTCCAAATATTTTTCTAAGACAGTATTCTTCAGGTCAAATTTTTGTCGCCATTGAGTAATAGACTAATTTTACTCAAAGGCATGACTTGTCGAGTCAATTAAATTTATTTAGCCCAGTATCACAAACCACACATTTGCCTGAAGGATCTCTACAATCTGTACATCTTTTGGACTTAGCCTCTCAATTCAGACAAGCTAAAACTCCCCAAAAGACCCTTTGGAGGTAAAGCAACACAATAGGGAAACCTCTCCCATGACATGTGTACAGAACAGACCAACGTAATAAAGTAACCATATATGATTTAACTGTTCACTGTTTTTCTTTTTTTTCCAGACTTTGCAAGAGCTGTTGCAGCACGGCCTATATCATATGCAGCGGTATTACGAATGAAACCAGACAGCTCGTCAGTGCTCAACTCGCGCAGCAGACCTCGACAACACCACAGTGGTGGGCTGGTGACTCCTGACTGGCCTGCTTTCTCCAGTCATCCCCTGTCAGCCCTGAGTCTGCTCAGCTCTCAGGAGGACTACAGGAGTGAAGGTAAAACTAATGGTGCGGTCAAACCTACAGTTTGTTTGCTCTTGTCTGAACCAGAATGGAAAAGTTTTGCTCTTTGGGTTTGCTTAAGTTCACACTCACAAACAAACTGCGCATAAAGGTAAAACCCCCTAACAAATAGCTCATTAATGGTACAATTTGGAGACTCGTCTCCCTGCATATATTTCATCCGCAGCTTTAGCCAAGGATAATGAACACTTGTGTACACTTTGGCATAATTTACCCACTGTGGTGTTCATTAGTTAAGAAAATGGGAAGAGGAAGCTGAATATGATTATCTGTAAAGAGTGATTTGCCTTCAGTTTGTTTTGTCAGGAGTTATTGCTAGCTATAAAATGTCAGCATCTGCCTCCTTCTGCCAAGCGAGCTTTGCATTTTGGTTCTATTTCCCTTTATTAGTGCAGGATTACATTCTCAGCTCTGACCGACCGCCTTGTAATCACACCATGCAGGACTGCGACCTGAATTTTCAGGCAGTCTTATTGCAAATGGGAGGTGTCACTTGAGCCCAGATGACTTTGTTCTCACCTGCCATAATGAAACAAACTGAAAGGGTGGACACTTCAGAGTTGGAAAGAAACCACTCCAAACATGTCTGGTGCAAATGCACTCTGCTATCTCTGCTCTCTGCCAACAGTCTGCCATCTCTGCCCTAACTCTATGTGTGCAGGCTTCCTGCCTGTTTAGATCTGGTCTGGGAATGAATCTCACCTATCCATCATCACCGTGCAGGGTCTGCAGTGACCAGGGTCACGCCCTTTGTGAAATTGAAGTGGGATCATGGCAATATCCAGCCCTCTTTCTGTTCCTGTCAGTATAGAAACTATAGATATGATGGATATCTTTGTCAAAATGGAAGATTTAATATCCCAAATACAACGTGGAAACACACCGTCATAAATCTACAGGGGTTACTTGCTTACATCCTGACTTACAGTATGAATAATCTAGAGGATATAATGACACATTGATGCTTTAATATATGATTAATCATATCATGCTTATTGCTTCTGGAGTACTTAATTAATGCAAATCTGAAGTAGCTGCTGAATTAGCAGGAAGGATCCTGGCAAACACTGGGAGGAATGACTTGGAAACGTTACAGTAAAAACAGGCAGAAAATAGGAATAACAATAAACTTTTTTTATTTTTTTTCCCCCTGTTTCACTCTATTTCTTTTTTTGTGCCCCCCTGCCGATCTTTCTGTCTTTCTTACTTTCTGACAGCATTATCACTATGTAGCCGTAAAATGACTTACATCTCTATAACCAAGGTGAGAGTAATGTCTCTCCATTGTCAGTGGTGACAAGAGCATTATACCATTGCACTGGATTGATGTTCGGTGGATGAAATGGATGCCAAAAAGTAATACACCTCCACTGGCTTAAAGGGGATATTGCTTTTTTTGGCTCTGTGACTGACAGATGGCCATGGCACTTGAAGTTGAGTGATTTAAACAAGTTCTATGCTTGTGTGTCTGTACTTCATACACACACAGACCATATGTCCTTAAGCACTGAAATCTGTTTCGTTTTTCTCATCCATCACTTTCATGTTGTCAGAGGGTCAAAACATTTTTTTAGGTGGACTCAGCTCCAGTAATTAAGTAATAATTAATGGACGGGGTGTCCTAACAAACAGAATTACAGCAAGCTACGTCAGCGCCATTTATATGCATGTCAGGGAACCTCCAGTTGCATACTTATACTACAGTAACTTACCAAAGATATAAGATGTTTGTGCTTGAATTGTCCCTTTATCTGATTACTTTGATGTCAATGTAATCCACGGTCAGTTTCACCTGCCATCTGAAGCAGAAAGCACAGCCTTTTTCTGTCGCTTTCTGCAGATATATTAATAACTGAGACTTTAGATCGGGTTTAGCTGTGAGAGAAGTACAGTGCATTTAGAAAAGACAATGACAGTCTTTTTCTTGTTTTGGCTTTGTGCTCCTGCTCACTGGATTTAAAATGAAACAATAACTTTGAGGTTAAAGTGTCGAGTTTCAGCTTTAATTTGAAAGCTTTTACATCCACATCAGATGAACAATGTGGGAATTGTTGGCCTTTTTACCCTTCATACCTCGATTTTAGATCATATTTAATGATAGATAATTCTTTGAAGGTAATGACTGCCTGTCTATGACCCACACACATTAGCAGACATTTAGTATGTTCCCTCGTGATGCGCTGCTGGGTCTTAATAATTCCTTGTTCGAACTGAAACCTTATGCTTTTATTAGAAATAGAAATAATTTTATCATACATCATGGCCCAGCAACCAAGTGGAGCATACTGGTATTGCTGAATGTTTGTACTGTAGGGAATTAGACGGCGAAATATAGAAAATGTGTCCCCTTGCTGGTGACAACCATAACCAGGAGGCATTGTTTTTGAGTAGTCCGTCCGTCTGTCTGTTACAGTATTGTGAATGCAATATGAAAAGAATGCCTTCAGGGCATTACCTCAAATTTGGTACAAACATCCTCATAGAATTGGCGATGAATTGATTAGATTTTGGTGGTTAAAGGTCACTGTGACCTCACAAAACGCATTTTTGGCCATTTCTATACCATAACTCCTGAACAGCAGGGAAGACATTTGGTCGGACACTGAGAACTTGTTGTCATTCCCAGATTGTCAAAGCCTCCACCACCTCCACCATTTCCACCTTATGCTCCTTATACTATGTCAGTTGCTCTGAGCATCATGTGTTGCCGCAAGTGGGTTGACATTGGAGTGAATTTATGCTAGGGGGCATGACAAATTTGACAGCCTGGGAATGAGAATCGTATGACACTGAACTGGGTGTCCACCTTAAAACTGTGGTTATTGTCTAGACTATCTGTGCTGTCAGTTGAAGATGTGTGTGCGGCATCCATGTTTTAGAATATGTAGCTCCTTTGCAGCAGCATCCACATCTGAAGCATTGTCTGATGTCATAAGAGTCTGGGCAGACAGGGACGTGAACTGCGACTCATCTGGTTAGCGGAGGCACACAACTGTGAGGCAGTAATTTTAGTTTAGCACTAGAAACAATACAAGCACTGAATTGCTTTGCTTTATATGCACAGCAAGGTTTGCAACTTAATATCGGTTCATTTTCCTCCACTGATTAGGGTATTATTTCAAAAGCTTTTTATTTCCCTGCAGAGCAGTAAATTGCTGACAAAGGGTTGCTGAGATTATACATACCCTGAGAAAAAAGCCATGATTCTTTTTTTGTCATCAGATCATTCCTAAATAGTGAGAAGTACTCAAGACTGGTGACTTGCATTGTTTTATTACTGTATTTATGCACCCAAATAAAACGCCACCCAAACCTAAATTCTCACTCCAGTGACATCTCTTTAAACAAAGAGCATAAATATCTATACACTGTATTCAGCTGCTGTATTCTGCCTTCACAAACACAAAGAGCATGTCACGTATGATCTGTTTACTGCGCTGTTATTCTCTATAAATCTCATAGACAAAGAAAAGAAACACAAGATTCAGCTGTCGGTTGTCTGAGATTCTGAGATGCAATTTACCTGAGAAACCCTCCACAATAAGTGCATCGCTCGTGTGCTAACAGAAGGTTAGATCAAAGAGTAGAGAACTCTGAAGGAACAGAAGAGAATTGCAACAGGGACTGTCAGGCAGAAAATAGCAGACCAACAAGCATATCGATATGTGGGTGCATTTGTGCCGAGGAGAGTTCAAATCTTACACGAGAACCACTTTAAATTACCAGCGAGAGCACTTACGATCAAGAACCAGCGTGGTGGAGTTATACTTGCACTGTATGTATTAAATGGCATTTCACACACTTTACATTCTGTAAGGAAGCTTTCAACGAAATTATTCATTTGTGTATTTGCTGTTGTCGTGGCTTGGACCTACTGGGATACTGTGTGGTCTATAGTGGTGTTTCAATTTTATTTTATTTTGTCCTAATTATATTATAAAAATGTCTCTCAATCGTGTGCTTTCACTTCTGACAATATTTTAATACATATCAATGGCAAATAAATGCAGCAATTGATTTTGTCAATGATTATGTGGATCTCTCTTTCTCTCTTCCCATGTATCTGGGCTTTTATGTGATAAATCTTGTCCCAAACTTTGCATTAAAGCCTATTTTATAAGGGTGCTCTGATTTCAGTGTGCATGTACCTCTCCACATTTCATGACCATAGTTATTACCAACTGTTGATAATGTATAGCGTCCTATTTTTATCTGTGTCCCGTGTGCACTGCACCCTTCCAGCCTAAAAAAACGACACAAGTCTGGCAGCACTCCCTCCATGTGGAGCAATTGATGGCAGATCATCAGTGTTCCAAATGCCAAATTTCTATACATTTGGGAACCTGCACTATGTTATAGATGCTATGAGTAATGCAGTGTTGATGCACAAAGACAGGAGCTGTTTAAAGTAGTTGAATTTACCAATGTGTGAGTCCCAGTCCCAGATGGGAGAATCTTTTGTGAATAATATTTTTACTCCTTCTTTTATTTCTTGTAATTTTGCTTGTTGAAGTTGTTCATTTTTTTTTTTTTTTTTTTTAAAAGGCCTGCCACAGACTATTAGGAGAACAGTTAACAATGTTGGAGCGCTGACAGAAAAAGAAAAGATTGTGTTGTTGCATTTCCACCATGACACATTAAAAAACTGTTGAAGGACTGAAATAGATGACTGTGAAGAGATGAGAAATACTATGCTGGCACTAAATATACCAATGGGATCTTCCTTATGTTAGCCCTCACCTTACATATGTACCACTAGATATCATTGTTTATGAACTGAGGTCATCGTGGGAAACAAGCCATAGAAACAGCAGATGTGTTCACAGCCAAGTCCGGCCAAGAAATATTACTGCAAAGCTAGGACCCAGTGGGTTAAGACTTGTGTTAACAGCATTGTTGGCTCATCACTTGGCACCTCAAGGCAAACAACAGCGAGTCCAAAAGATGTACAAGTAATTGGATGATAGCTTCAGGGTTGAGCTTAAAGGTGTGACATTTCAAAAAATATTCCACCATACGTCCAACTAGGTTAACTGTATCATCACAAAGGATCACTTCTAACTTAAGAAGTTGTTATTTCTCCTTTAAAACTACCTCCAGGCTTTCACTGTGAAAGCAAATTCAGACTCTGGCTTTTAGGATTACTCGAATGCTTTTCTAGTGTTGTGAAACCAGATCAGATATACAATACAACACAACAATATCATCACCTGTCAGAAAGCTGTCGTCTGCTGCAGAATTTCACACCATTTGTTGTAACAATCTATTTTGTGGAGCTGTGCGTTCACCTTTTCTCTTGTTTCCTATAATAGAGCTTGGTAGGAGATATATGCAATTGCACTAACCAAACTGGGGAATAATAAAAAAAGTAATTGGATGTTAAAACGGAATGGCGCTCATGTTGTGATAATTGCAATCATCCTTGTCTTTATCTCTTTTTTCCCTCGTAGAAAGTGAAGAGTATGGGCCTGTTTTCATCCACGAGCCAGACAATGTTATTTTTCCTTTGGATTCGGATGAAAAGAAAGTGGTGATGCACTGTGAAGCACGGGGAAATCCACCACCCACATACAGGTGTGACATATATTTGTCTGTCTCCTAATTGCGGCCCTACTTTCACAGCTCATTAGCGTGTCATTCATCACAATAGCATCTCCTATTCTTATGTTTTTCAGTTGGTACATCAATGGGACGGAAGTGGCTGCAGAGGCAGACTATCGCTACAGCTTCATCGATGGAAACTTAATTATTACCAATGCAAGTGAGGTCACTGACTATGGGAAGTACCAGTGTAAAGCAGAGAACAGCTTTGGGACCGTCCTAAGTCGAGACGCTCTGTTGCAGTTTGCATGTAAGTAAACTTAAATTTAATAATTCAAACATTTGTGCAACACACGAGGTCTTTACCGTACACTCTAGCATGTAGCTGTATATGTCTGTGTTTGAAAAGTGTACAATTTAGTTTGTCAAACTTACAGGGGTCTCATACGAGCCAAATAATTAGCTCCAAGCTCTTTGTCTCTCTGCATTAAAATAAACCTTTCTGGTTCCAGGGGTAAATAAACACTATGCAGGCTACAGTAAGGTTTTTGTTGCTGAGTTTAGCTCCCGCCGGCTCCATCTGATACTGTTGCGTTGCACTGCTAACAGGGTATGTGCCCTCAAATGCCACGTCTCAATGGTAAATGAGAGCAAAAAGCACATTTCTTCCCCAGTAATCCCCTGGCCTAACTCCAAAACATCATCACAGGCTAAGGCAACACACACAAAGAGACCAGGAGCACTGTGCTCCGAGGAAAATGCATTGTTGGTTTTTCGCTATAGTTTCCTCAGGAGCAATGACCATAATTGCCTTATTGGCATGTCTTCGGGGAGCTTACCATTCTCACTCTGTGCTATGTTGCTAGAAAGTATAGTGCGCAGTCTCATGTGTTGTTATGGGGACTTACAGTTGTTACAGGAATTACTGAGGAAACAAATGGCCAGATTAGCCCGAAACTATGTAAACAGAAAGAATGACTTCTGTTTTATAAAAGCACTTTTTTTCTTCAGGCAAACAGAACCAAAGGTTTTTCTTTCTGCCCTTTTGTTTTGTTTTGTTTTCCTTCACAAAGTTTCAGAGTGATCAAAAAGTGGACAAAAATCAAAAGAAGACCTAAATTAAATATAAGCCAGACTGCGTTGGCAGGCAGAAATGCCCAGATGGTAAAGCACAGACACGCGCTTCAAAAGTGCTGCTAGTTTCTGAGGGACAGGAGCTGCACCTCAACATTTACACTCATCTGTCCTCTCAACTGTCCAGATCTTTTCCTCCCCCTCTCTCCACTTGAGTGTCAAATCTCTATGCAAAAAAAAATTGAGCATGAGGCTTTTTCTGTGAAAAATTGACCTCGCCTGAAAATGAGCAATGTAACATGTAGGCACTCATTTATTAGTCGAAGCTTCAAGCTGAGACATGGGCAGCTATTTTTAGTTTTGCATAAATACTGTGCATTTGCTTGGCACTATATAATCCATCAGATTCATAGTAGTGGTATGTAATATTCTGGCATGGTACTTTCCTAATTTTTTTTGTTATATGGAATCAGTGTGGTGTGTTGCAATGCACTTTCTTTATTGCACATTTCATCTGCTGCTGTATCTGAAAGACTGAGTTGACTGCAGTTACTCATTCTGCCCCACTTAAAAAAGCTTAGTGAGTCACAGATGTACAGTACAGATGTACAGAATTTCACTGTAATGTTTATGTTTTTGTTTTTCCATTTACATGATTAAAGCTCAAACCTAATGCTTATAAAGAGTGACATTACACTGGAAAGTAAAGCTTTCCTTTTCAACAAAGGTCAGCTTTGAAGTAAATAACATAGCTACGTAAGAATCTTAGTCTATCACCTTAGGATGCACCATCTGCAATAGCTGCATGATCCTGAACTCATCAGTCATCACTGACTCCGGTTGAGTTTTAAAACTCCGGGGTTGCGTTTCACTGTCTTGGTTGTACCGTTACACTCGCTCTCCTCTTCCGTGTATCTAACGTTACCTTGCCAACGCCTACGTCTATCATAGACGTCATGAGGATGTAATGGAGGAGGGGGGAGTAGGCCTTTGGAGGGAGGTGGAGTTGCAGGAGGAGAGGGATGGGACTTTGGAGGGAGGTGGAGTTGCAGGAGGAGAGGGATGGGACTTTGGAGGGAGGTGGAGTTGCAGGAGGAGGGGGATGGGACTTTGGAGGGAGGCTGGAGTTGTGGATGTTCAAATTTTTTCTAAGTGCTGTGTGAAATGCATGAAAGGTAATAGTCGCTTTAAGGGCAGGCCAGTTGAGTGACAGGCTGCCTGGGAGGCATAAACACAATCTACAGGTGTGTTACCATCCACATCTTTTATACGCATTTTGAATTGATGCATAAAAACCCCTTAATGGAAATGTCAAAAAAGTTTTTATGCTTGGGGGAAGTGGAAAAGTCAGTGTAGTGATAAAAGTTATCTGCAATTAAGTGGTATGGAAACAGATTCAGTGAGTACATGATGATATATAGTCCTGACGCATCATCATTGCATAGGCCACTGCAAGTGTTAGTTGTCATCCCTGGATGGCTTTAACACATTGATGCACAAAGGGCTGTTACCAGAACATACAGTAGCTGTGAAAGTACTCGTTCAAAATGCTGTATTTCCACTGTCCAGTGTGCTCTATGTTATTATACATCCATTGTTTTCCTTTATATGGGGTTTGACTGGCCCTCTTGTTCTGCAGTTGTATAATGGTACGTGACTAGAGAATAGGCGCCACCCACTGCCAACTCCAGTGGGTGAACTGAACCAACTCCAAATATTTGTGTAACAGTAATGGATGGAATAGCACATGAATTCGCACTTTCTTTTGCAGATTTTCTGAAAATTTGGTTAAAATTAGTGTCACATTTGGATGGAAAAACAACTCGTGAGTCAGATCCACCTCTTCCTCATCCACAGCTTCATTCTCTCGTCCAAATATGGTCACTTCTGGCCAAAATGCCAAACTCAAGGCTTCAAAACAGCAGTCCACAGACCAATGGATGCCATCATCATGGCTACGTCAATTATTTTTATACAGTCTGTGCTCTTGAAGCATTAAGGCTTAAGCAGGGTGTCTGTTTGGGGTCATGTTTGGTTGATTGGCAGATGTGTCAGCTGAGACGATAGCCACTTGTTTGTCACACATCAGCTTCACCCTTCGGCCACCTTTGCACAAAATTGGATTTTCTAGTTCTAATAACAGACAGGCCAGTCAGTATCCTGTTGTTGGGGGCGTGACAGTGCGTAATGTGGAAAGATGCAGCACAGACAGACTGCACCAAGTTTGAAGTATGACAGGAGAAATAGTCTATAATCTGCTATAAAATGATATCATTAATATTCCACTCTGTTGCAAAATCCCATCATTTCCAGGCGGTGCGGTATAGTAGCAAATTTTTTGTGGCCTGGGGGTTTGCAGCCCCAGCCCTAAAATATCACTCACTGAATAAACATGTGTGGCTATCTCAGTTGTACTATTGAGTCAGCAACAAATCCCACATGTCACCAGCTGTTGTTGTGTCGAGGTGGGAGGATTTGTGACTCTCTGGGTACGGTGGAACATAGTGTCACAACACCATTAAAGACACACTAAAACGTTTGTGTGTTCTATTTGTGGATATAGTTAAAATAGTGTTTGTAACAGCAATTCAAAAATTGATTTAAAAAAGTATGTACAGGAAATGTAATATTTTATTTTACATAAATAGGCATTACTTCATATCTTAGTGGTTTATACCACTGATTAAAAATGCATATTCCTCATTAAAAAAGTATATATACATATATATATTCTAATAAGGCTTAAATTGACATGAGAGCTCAGTAGTTATTGCAGCCTCCTGGTTTCACTAAGCTGCCTTCAGAAAACCTGTCTAGTCATTTCATCCTATGTCCACATTTATTTTCCCTTTTCATTTCATCCCTGGCTATTTAGTGTATAAAGTGACACATTTCTGTGACTGTTTCTTCAGCTTTATGTCGTGCAAATATTCACCGGCATCAATGTGTAATAGCCTCGTACTCCGTCTACGTTTCTTTGAAATGTGACCCTTCAAAGGGCCAGCCACAGAAACAAAGAGAGGTGCCCTGCAGCACACATTTGGATGCAGAACCTTCCCTCTCTCTTTCAGCATAACAAATGGTGGGTATTTATCACTCAGCGTGGAGCTCAACTTTTTCCTCCCTTCTCCTGTTGCCACCGCACATATTCATGCCTTGACACGGTTGTCGACTGCTTTAACTAGTTCTGATGCACATGAGCAATTCTTTTCCTCATGAGCGAAGTGTTTTAAATAAGTTAATACAGGCTTTTATATGGTGGTAAGACTTAAAATAGACTGATGTACTTATTTCAGTTGTGTTGAGGATGCATGTGGGCCTAAAATATACAGCTGAACCTTATAATGTTTAATAGTGTAATTTGAGCCAACTGTCCTGAATGGTTAGGTGCCATAATAAAAACAAGTTAGTGAAGATTTGTTAAGCAGTTGCTGCTGGGTTTAGTATTATGACTATTTAAAGGGACCAGGGTCTAGGATTTAGGGGAATATATTTTCTAAAATGGAATATATGATAATTTATATTAGTATATTTTCTATATTATCACCTGTAAATTAGAATCATTTGGTTTTTGTTACCTTAGAATGAGCAATTTATACGATACGATGCGATATGATGTGATGCGATACGATTTACTTTTTTGTTCCCTTAGAGAAATGTGTCTTGGACTCAGGAGCAGCACAAGTATTGCTGCCTTACAATAAAAGAGGTGAAAAGCATACAACATAGAAACATAAAAACACATACTACACATAACAGTATTGCACACCAGCTGTATTACATAACACCAGCGCACAGCGGAGCACCATTAGCAAAGCATAACACAACCCCTAAAGCATCAAGCAACATTATTTAAAATCTTAATTAAGGTTGGCACAAATTAATTTTTAAAATGATTCAGGGATCAGGTCCTCGTCCACAAAGATCACCACGTTGCACTGCCATGTTTCTACAGTAGCCTAGAAAGACGAAGCTCTAGTTCTAGATTGGGCCATTTGGGTTTTTGTAGGGCTGGGCGATATGGCCTCAAAAAAAATCTCTGATTTTTTCACCAAAAATCCGATTCACGATTTAAATCGATTTTTTCCCCCTCCTAGTTAAAAAATAATAATATTTGCGGCCTGGTAGCACATACCTGGGGTCCAAAACTTTCAGCATGTGAATAAACCCCAGCTTTTCCACGGGAGCCTATATATGGGCACCATATCTCTAGCAATATACATGGCGACTGCATCTGTGATCGCTTTCCACCAGACCCCTGTCTTATCATACGGCAGTGTTTCCTCTACCATTATATTGGATCACAACAGAAGTCATTTAAGGTTACCTTTCCTATACCTTGTCCTTTTATTAAACAAACTAAATAGCCTTATGTTACAGGCTGAGCCTGATGTGTGTGGCTTGTGTGTGTGTATATGTGTGTAGTTGATGTAGGAGGTATGAGACGTGTGGTGTGTGACGTCAGACGGATGCGCCCCAGGAAGAAAGTGAGGCATGTGCTATGTTGTTTACATCAAGCAGCCACAGTGAAGAAGCCTACGCAGTTCTGCATGCTGTTTATGAGTTATTTCCCTCTATGTAAAAGTCAGACACCGATGAGAGAGGCTGTGCATCATCCCTGCAGTGCTGAAAATAAAGTTCCGTTCTTTAACGCAGACAAAGTCCCGTTGTTTATATGTTGTTGATGGTTTACTATGGTTCGGGGGTCTGCCAGCTTGGCGTTGGTAACACTTATTTACACAACGGCATGTCATTTATGTCCCTACACGATGCGCGTCTAAAATCCTCCTCTGCTCTCTGTGTCGCGCACGGCGGAGTTCGGCCCTGATGCGCACACACATGCACATAGACACAGGTGTGCACACAAAAGCGCTGAAGAACTCGTTCCCTTTCTTGAGAACGAGTTCTTCCCCACTCGCTGCCATGTTGCCAAGCGCGTCGGGGGAGGGGGGGAGCCCACTCTGAACTACGGGAGCCCAGCATGGAGCGGCGGTGGCGGATTTTATATACTCGATTTTCACTAAAACAAATCGGCCTAAACTACAAATTCGAATTAATCGATAAAATCGATTTATCGCCCAGCCCTAGGTTTTTGCATCAGCCACCATAGTTAGCAGCCCCTCCATAACATGGTCGTCGGAAGAGCCCCAGTTTTTTAACGTGAAACTGCTTTATTCAGTGTTCTTAACGGATTCCGTTACGTGTCTGTTTGTTTTGGAGAAGAAGAGACCTCAGCGGATAAATCAGCTCCTGATAAAATCTTCTTGAATGTCACAATCTTAAAGGGCCAGTGTGTAATATTTGGCATGGTTTATTATCAAATCTGAATCTGAATCTGAATATTCTACTCATTAATATGTTTATATAAGTGTATAATCGCTATAAAATAAAATTTGTTTGGTTTTCATAGCCTTATAATTATGCTTTTACATATATATATATTTATATATAGCAAGGGCGAGCGGACAATCCAGCCAGCCAGAGAATGCGTTTCGCGTGTATAAATAAACCAACTAAGACAGCGGAAGGAAGGAAGGAGGAGGAAACAGCAGAGAGTGTTAGTAGTTTGTCGATAGAGAGTAGTGAAAATTTTTTTTAGTTATAAAGTTTGCGAATGGACCACACTGACCACGCAACAGGAGAGAATGAACCCGAACCGTCATCAGCGAGGAAAAGAAGACGCAACTTCACTCCTTGTGATGCACTCTCTGTGGTGCTTTTCCTCCTGATGATACATCTCCCCAACGATGGTAGCAGTGAATCCCATTCTGTGCAGCAAAATGGGAGCGGAGGATTCAGCCACTCTCCTCGCCCGCTCACCATCCTATAGATTTCCTCATCTGTGTACTCTGGCTCAAACAGGTATGGCTCTGGGTCTGTGTCCGCTACAAGAAACTCTTCAAAATCGCGTTCAAAGTCGTCCATTGCAGCTGCTACAGTCCGGAGATATTGCTAGGCTAAATAAACAGCTGAGCTCTGTTTACAGGCTACGCTGTCAGTCAGTGTGCAGGCTGGAGATTGGTGGAGCAGAGAGGGGAGGGGTCCCCGCTAGGTACTGTAAACGAGTATGTGTGTATTAAGTGTGTGTGTTACGCTAGAAGAGTTTGGGACGGAGTCTTTTACCCCCTGGAGTGTTACCGGAGTTTTTGGAGCGCTCAAATAAACGGGCCTTTTTCCCAAACGCTACTCTGGTCTCCTGCTCGTGAGGGATTCATTACAATATCGAAACATGGTTTAGATTTCTAAATAAACATTCACCTCGTCGCTAGATAGACCTACTCCTGAAAAAGTCATGTCTGCGCAAGGCTTTTTGTCCCTAGGAGGCCACCGTCATTTACCCGACGGGAGGGGTGAGCGAGTGAGCCCCGAAATCTAGAATTTGACCACTGATGTCACTGTTTTCAACAGTTTTCAACCCATTTTACACACTGGCCCTTTAAATTGTCAGAGAAAAAAAATGAGTACACATTAGCAGGTGCTAGGCTAACAGCCTTTCTACGATGTGCCAAAAAGCATAGAAGAACAATTCACCATCCTCACTGCTAGATGCCACCAACCCCCCCTAAAACATATACCGTTCCTTTAAGAGTATATTATAAGTTTAATAGTGGAGAGGTTTTAAGGTTTTGTCTCTGTGCCCCCGAAATTTTGTCATACTATATCTTGGTGGGTGCCAATTGTATCATAGTTTGTGCAAGTCTCTACATAGAAGATAATTTTCAGTTTTCATAGTGAAGTTTTTGCTTTAGTAGATCTGATGTGGATTTCTAATTCTTAATCGTCAGAATTTTAGTCAGGACTGAGCTAAATTAATTTGGCCCAAATGGATTTGAGGCACTGGTTGTAGTTACATCCCTGTTGTAGCACTCCACTATACCCCTTAGTCCAGATGGCTGGTAAGTCAAGCTGTCGAACTGAACACAGCTCTGTTTCATGCAGAGAATCGGGGGAGACGTAGAGTGGACCAGCCAGAATGCATGAGGAAAGGTTTCAGTCAGGGCTCTCTATATTCTATCCACTGGTCGTGTACTCTGCTCCTAAGATGTTTCAGTAGGATGCTTTTTTTTCTCTCTCTTTGTTTTGAAATTCTGAGCTGCTGAACTCACACTTGGGCTGTTTTTCAGCCGTGACTTTGAAGGCAGCAAGCAGAAAGGAGGCCTCTGATCTTTCTCCCCAAAGAGTTCTTCCCTCTCTGCAGACGTGAGTCTGGCTGAGGCTCAGGTATCGAGCCACTCTGAGCAGTACAGTGGTAATGAAATTAATGGGGTGCTTTGACTTGAGCACTGGAACACACACACACACACACACACACACACACCCCTCTAAAATGTTGTACAAATCTGAAATGATCAGTAGTTAATGCCCATTGATTGAATTCATATCTTGAAATAACTAATTTGCATTGAACACCTGCTCCTGTGCTTGCTGCAAATTTTATCACGCATGTCTGGATTTAAATATTGATGCAGACATAGGTTGACTTTAATGACCATGCTGTTGTCATATGATTAAAATGTCATCAATATTTATTCACTTACATAAGTGCAGTTTGCAAAGGGAATGATAGGTCACAAAGAGTTTCATTTGAACCATATGTGCTGCCTCTATAATACATGAATGTTTCTGACATTGATGTCTTCATTTTTGAGTGTCTGAAATGCTCGGTTGGCCTTCATTATTATTTTTCCTTATATTTAAATGTTAAATGATCTTTGCTGTGGTGCTTCTGCATTTCACCTCTCACTTGGCAATCAAACTGCACTCTAGGTTTATGTGTCTCTCTGATTTTTTATTACGGTGGCTGTTATTGCTCATGCTAACCATGCCTTATTTAAAGCACCCAGCGTTGCCCCGCTGCCTGAAATGTAAAATATATAATTTCCCATGTGCCTGGAGATGTTTCCCAGGAAAGACCTCCCCTATTACTGGGTGTTTTCAACAGCAAGTGTAATGGGTCTCTTTGGATTTACTGTACTGTAGGTTGAATTGTCACCGTGCTGTTGCAGTCGGTTGCATAGAGCAGCAAAATGGGAATACATAAAGATGAAATTACATTCAATATTTATTAAATCAGGCAAGCCTTCTAAGAAGACTTGTGTTTCCACACTATGTAGCCTCGCTAAATAATTGAAGGGGAAGGAATATCTACAGAAGCACAGAGACTCACATCTGGGTGCTGCCAAGTACAACAGCTGTGTTGTAGGTCAGTAATTACTGTTGCTGTACTTCAGCAGTTGGATGTAAAAACACTTGGTCAATCGTGCTAAGACAGATGAAGCGTTCTGTCTTTGTGTTATTCATTCACTTATTTACTCACTCATTCATTTCAGTCTTTACAATCTTTATAAATGGATGGAAAAATCTATTAAGCCTACCTATTGTCTATTTGCCCATTAATTCTACAGTACAGAGAACAATGATCTGCAAACTACAAGGAGGTTGAAGGTAGCTACAATTCCAAAAAAAGCCAGGGTGGCAACAGCTGCTGCAGAATCAATAGTGAACATGGTGACAATCAGTGCCTCTGCATCCCTGTGCTCTGGTGGCAGGTTGTTAGCACAGATAAATCAGCACTAGTCACACATAGCAAATGGGCCAAGATGATGGGACTGAGTGTCACTATGTTATTCCAAGACAGATTACAATGCAGAGAGGCCAGCAGCCCACAGTTTGAATGGAGGCACTGAACATTGAATTGACAGTCCAGCCTGCTGGAAATAAGTTTAAGGAAAAAGGTTCAAACAGTCATAGTTAATTCAAACACTGGGAGCTATGAGAGAGTAACTACAGTTTCAAGCTTTGTGTATTGTTGTTCCAGCATTGCACTGTGTAGAGCTGATGAACTGTCTCTTCAGTGTTGGATATGCCTTGTTTTAAGCACAGGAAGTGGTCGGCATGGCAGATTGATTTGCGGTGTGCTTGCAAATCCAGGTTGTATGACAGGCTACTCTTATGGTTGATTTTACGGAAGAAGTGCAGTGAACCACATGAAATATTTACTCTTCCTCTCTTCTGTTTTGACATGGTTGAGCTTTTTCTTCTACCAATTTTTGAAATGCTTCCTTTGTTTTGGACATTTTTTTCTAATTATCGTCTGTTGCCTTTTTTTCTTTCAAACCACAAAGAAATAGGACAACAGACCACACTGGTGTTTTAGAAAATAGTAATACACATTGACAGGAAATTGACTGTGTATTACACTCTAAGATGAAGGCCACGAACTACGATCATTATTAAATGTGCCAGAAATTTAAAAGAATGCAGGTTTCACAAGTTGCTGTGAGGCACAATTATCCAACAGTTCCAGGGTAATGGTAAACACTGCCCCTCAACGTGATGAAATGAAAGCAGTGGAGACACAGAGACCCGCCCTGGGTCAGCAGCCTGTCGCTTGATTTCCACACTTTGGCATTGCTTCAAATAGGAATTAAGCAAGCGGTATCAGGATCTAGAAGGCTGCAGCCCTGGGATTTTTTTTCTTTGTTGTGCTTTCACGGAAAAACAATGAAGGGAAAACAAAAACTGCCACATTAGCACTTCTAAAATCATATCAGCAAAGATGTTTAGGTAATGTAACATCTTATTATGGATGATTTAATCTAACAATGTATCTGATTCAGTTCTGCAGTGTGAATTCAAGGATCATAACTGATTCTTGCAAACAGCATATGTAAATTGATAAAACATCTCAACTTAATATAATTTAGTCAGCAATAACTCTCTTCAGCACTATTCGGGCGGGATTAGTTTTACATGTGCACGTGGGGTAATGTCACTTTACCACAGGACATCAGTAATATTAATGAGCAGTTCACACAGGATAAGAAATATCAGTAAAACTACCACAAGTGGGAGGGGTAAACCCGAGGTTTCACACGGACTTGTCCGACTGTGAAGTGCAAAACTGAGTGCTTCTTCCAGAGCCTCCATGCTTGAAAATCCGCGAAAAACCACTTGTAAACAGGATATGACGAAATATCTACACACATATTTACTGCTGGTCTATTTGCACGGGATTAGTATTACCTGAGGTACCCCGGGACCCTTTTACAGAAGCTAAAAGTCACGGTAATCTTTCCTGACATTGTGCGGTAATGATTACTGACATGGCACATTCAGACGGGACTAAAATCTCTGGTAATTATTACTTTAACCCACGTACCTATGTAAAACTAATCCCGTCCAAATAGGGCTTTCTTAACCTAACACTATAGCACTATCAGCATGGGACTGGAATTACCCAGGGACCTCTGGTAATCTGTAACAATTGCAGATGTTGTCCATGATCTAAATCCCATGCAAATATGCTATGTCCGTGATTTTTTTTAAGTAAAAATTCCACCGCACATTACCTACCATATTTCACCAATCACAGAGGTCATGAGATAATATCAGTCCCCATGTGAATCTGCATCTCAGTGATTTGGAATCGTATTTAGGTATTTTGTTCTCTCCACACCTTATTTTGCCCCTTTCGAAGCTGAGAATTATAGAGGCTGTGTTGGCAGTTATAAATGAAGGTTTTAACAGCATTTTGGGTGCAGGCAGCTTATTTTGCTTCACGGCGTGGATAGCAGAAAGAGCAAGTTCAAATCCATGTAAAATCTTGAGTGCTGATGAGATGGATGACATTTGACAGTGTGTGGCAGAATTGGTTCTGTTTGTTTAACCCAAATTTAAAGAAAATTTAAAATTTAAAAGTGTGGTGGTTAGCACTGTCGCCTCACAGCAAGAAGGTTCCTGGTTCAACCCTTATGTGAGCCCTTATGTGTGGAGTTTGCATGTTCTCCCTGTGTCAGCGTGGGTTTTCTCCGGGTACTCCGGCTTCCTCCCACAGTCCAAAGACATGCAGGTTAATTGGTGACTCTAAATTGTCCGTAGGTGTGAATGTGAGTGTGAATGGTTGTCTGTCTCTATTTGTCAGCCCTGTGATAGTCTGGGGATCTGTCCAGGGTGTACCCTGCCTCTCGCGCAATGTCAGCTGGGATAGGCTTATGACGATGGATGGATGGATGGATGGATGGATGGATGGATGGGTGGGTGGGTGGGTGGGTGGATGGTTAACACAGTACATTGCCACTAGTAGTGCTGTGTTATGTAGTGGAGTTAAAAAAACTGTTGGAGGGATATTGTCAGTAAATTTGAGTAAAACACAGACTTTGCTTATCCTGTGTGAATGCTGCACACAAAACATAGACGTGACAGGATCATCTCTATATCACATTGACATTCACCAGTGGCAGTGGCCAGTGTTTTTTGGGTGTGGCACAACAGAGATCTCCCCTGGGAAACAGTTGGGATGGAAAAATGTACTGACTGAACTCACTAGTAATGTGCTACAGTATATCCATGATGATGATAATCAGTAGAAGGACAAGAAGCAGTAAACACATCTTCATCATCTTCAATACACGACTAATTATATTTGACGTTATTGCTGAGACAGATTGTCTTTGTGTTGTGTTCCAGATCTCAGTGCTTTCAGCACGAAGACCAGAGGTGGGGTCTCTGTGCGTGAAGGCCAAGGTGTGGTGCTCATGTGTACCCCTCCCCCTCATTCTCCAGGTAAGAAGTCAGACCTTCAGTCACAGCAAGGAGGGAAAAAAAATTCTCCTCCTCACTGCATTTGCAATCGTCAATAAACTCATCACTATTCATCAGGATTCCTATGACAACAAGAAATGTTATTACAGTGCCAAGGTGAATGATTGTTTTCATTATTTATTTTTTTATTTATTGCATTACGTTTTGATGGTTAGTTTTTGTACCCGTCCGCTCTCCTCTCTATCCATCCATGCTATGAGTGCAAATGATGAGTGCGATAAGTTATGGCGACAACAGAGCCAGAGCACAGATTCTCTCAGATCAAATTTGCTGGATCATTAGAAATGAAAAGAAATGTTACACAGCCAATTATTCCACATAGGCTGAGCATAGGAGCCGCTCTTTAATGGCCTATCTTGAATATCCCTCTCTGCAGTTGTCCTCTAATGTAAGCTCTTATGTGAGCCATGAATCATCCAGGCTTTCTGTTTGCATCAGCTCCGTCATACCGCTGCACTGCACCCGTGGGAATGTTTGCCAAGTGCTCTTCAGCTCCCTTTTTTGGATGCCATTTTGAATGACACGATAGCGACCAGATGCTTAATGACTGATGGATTAAAGTGTAGTGACGATGATTCTCATCCTTAAAGTTCTCCATCAATCACAGCACAGGTGTTGCTCCAGGTGTATGCCATTTTCACACTGCATTTACAGGTCAGACCACACTACATTTTATTTTCCTACTGTAAACAAGGTTTTCTCTTAAAAGTGTGACTGACATTAAATTAGAATCAGTCACTGGAGATGATGTTATGGTGTGAGATCAGTAATGGACACAGTGATTTTCTGTCATTTAAGGTTTGTTACAGTCTTGTTGCTGTCAGCTATAAAATTGACACAGGTTTTAGTCATGATGACATTCTGTAAGAGCCTCATGTTACACAGCTTGTATTAGATTGACCGACTGGATCAATACAGAATATGCTATTTAAATAATCAGTCAACCTCTAAAAGTGCAATTTAAAATAATGAGATTTTACATCAGATATCATCAAATAACCTCAATATCAGAAGTCTAGTGTGGTGAATCAGTGAGTCATTTTAATACTTTAATCCTTGCAGTCATGTTTTATTGTCTGAATGAAGTCACTGAAGTAATTGTTACACAGGTTGTTAAATCAGCATTTATGAACCAAAGACGGTAAACAAATAACAAAAGATATAAAAGATCAGATCAGATCAGATACAAAGCGACACGTATGCCACTCAAAGCCCTCAATAACTGAAATACATTGAATATTACTGCTGTGAAATAACATTGTGACTGTTATCAAAGGTTTTCTAAATCTTTCTTTCCATAAAAGAGTGTTTAAAGTGTAACTGCAGTGCAGTGAAGAGTACTTGATGAGTCAACCTTTTCTACTATTGTTGTAAGAAAATGCTTATTTGTATTTTACAAGCTTAAAAGGTCCCTCAACTAAAACTATAAAACAAAGGTGCCTCTTAACTTTTGCAGCCTTAATATTTAGTTTTGGCTATATTGATCTATACAAACAGGGGTCTTAAAATAACCCTATATAACTTCAACAATGAAAGTCAACAATGCTCAGAGGAGTAGTATGTACATAAGATTGAGGGCAGTGGTTCCCAACTTGTCCTGCCATGGGTTCCAGATTTCTCCATTGTCATTAGTTCAAGGTCCAAATAGTTTAATACACTCAGTGTCATACTTGCATTTGACCATGTCGTCAAGCCAGTTTGCTGTCACTCACTCTACAGCAGGAAGTGGCACTTCAAAATAAAAGCTATGTGCTGGAAACGCAGTATACTTAGAAAAGATGAAGTGTGTTTTTTACAAACATGACGCATTCCATGCAGGATGGACTCACGACCCAATTTTGGACCGCGACCCACCAGTTGGGAACCACTGATTTAGGGAGATTTAGTGGCATACAGCGGTGAGGATTACTGATTGCAATAATGGAACTTCTCCTGGTTAAAATTCCTCCAGTTTTCACAGCTTAGAAGGTTCTTACCGGGAGCCAACTTATCCACAGGGGTCGATTCCTCTCAAAACAAATGGACAGGTGATTAAAATGGGTGAAAACGCTAAATAAAGCAGTTTTTGTTTTGTTTTTTGTCACAAATCAGTGTTTCTCCTACCATGTTTGGCAGACGACCCAACCACCCAGCCCTTGCAAAAATGTGCTTAGCTGTTTTCTCTGATAACTTAAAGGGATAGTGCACCCAAAAATGAAAATTCAGCCATTATCTACTCACCCATATGCCGAGGGAGGCTCAGGTGAAGTTTTAGAGTCCTCACATCCCTTCCGGAGATCCAAGGAGAGAGGGGGTATCAACACAAATACACCTAATGGAGGCTTACAGCGCCCCAGATTCAAACGTCCAGAAACACATAATTGAAACCACAAAATAACTCCATACTGCTCGTTTGTAGTGATCCAAGTGTCCTGAAGCCCCGACATAAAAAGTTGTTTGGAAAAACGTCATCGGAACTATGTTTTTAGCCTCATGTAGCCTGTAGCTCTATCATCTTAGACTCTTGTAAATGTCAGGCCAGCCTCAAACAGGCTGCTGAGCCTTTATTTTGATCCCTATTTTTCACATTTACAGTACATCTTTAAATACACAATACAGGTAAGACTATAATGTATTTGTTCAACTATGGTGACATGAAATGAAAAATGATCTCCAGCAGCTAAAATAATTTCAAAAAATGCCACAGCCATAAAATTTGCTGGTGTGATGAATGCTCCGGTGAGTCAGAGCGTGTCACAACTGAAACTCACACAGCATAGGGAGTGTTAAACAATGTTTGGGTTAAATTGGTTGTGGGAGGATTCAGAGACATTAAAAATGCCACTGAAATTAGATAGATCCCATGAGTGAAAATAATTTGGAATCAGTGAGATGTGAAAAGTTTATTATTTTCCATTTCATGGCTTTGAGCGCTCGTGGTCAGTTTTATGTGCGTCTTTGGTAAACAGTGTTTTATGAAGCTAAATTAGTTTGAATAAAACCTATTGGCATTGTCAGCTAAAACACAAACTGTATTCTTGGAAATAGAGAACTTAATGCTCAATATATATCGCTGCCTTGAAGTTTAATACAGCATAAATAACAACTATATTTTGCTACAAAGAATTAGAACTATCAGACAGTACAGCTGTGTTTCTCCATGCACACTTCCCTCTTGTTATCACACAGTCCTCTCAGTTAATTAAGCAAATGATGCTGACTTTGCAAATTAAAACATTGACATGCAATATTCCAAAGTGTGATTCAGCTCTCTACCTTATTGTACCTACTAGTTTTAAGCTGACTTTGAGTGCTGAACTGAGGGTTTTTTTTTGTTTTCTTTTTTTTTTTCAGATCTGAACGTCTTTAAAACAGCAATTATTATTATTATTATGTACTAAGAGGACACTGATAGTCTTAAGAAGATATTACTGTCTGTTTTTCTCCAGAACAGACAGATTATGGATGCAGAATCGCAGATAGGGTTGAGCCAAGTGTTCAGAGTACTCCGAGTATGTGGTACAGATAATGGACATATTACAAGTACGAATATCATCCAAGTAAAATGTGTCAATATCTGTACTTAAGATGAAGGAAGAATCGTCTAAAGCTCAATGCTGAGGCTGTAAATATTTTTAAGAAAAAATAGGATAAATATAGCAACTTTCGATCAACCCATCAATATGAGGGGTTTTTTTTTTTGTTTGTTTTGTTTTTAAAAACAGCTTCTGGTTTGCCCCCACCCATTTCTGGGCCAAGCTCCACCCACTTCCGGTTCAAACTCCACCCATTCCAAGTACAGCTACAGATACAGATAATTTTGATGGTTTGACATATACATATACAGATACAGATAATGGTGTACTCGCTCATCCCAAATCACAGAGTTCAGAAATATTGTTAGCATATATTAATAGTATATTAATTTGTCGCTGAGTTTGACAGTTTTGTTTTTAATATAATGATGGATGTGGCTGCCTAGAACTATTCACAATAAACACAAAGCAAACAGCATGCTGTCAGAGTCTGTTCTGTGTTCATCATAATCATATTCCATCCATCCATCCATCCATCCATCCTTTTTTTTACCTATCCAGCATCACTTTGCAGGTTTTTTGCAAACCCACATTTTGTTTGCAACTGTGCAATTTCTTTTTTCTTTCTTATCACCTTAATTTGTGTATCAGCATGCATTAAGTAAAGAATAATAAATACACAAACACATCTGTGTTGCCAAGTCTACCGGGAATCAAGACTTTATATTCTACACCAACACAATCTGTTATTCATAAATAAAGTATAAAATATTAAACTGAGATGCAAACACTTTAATAACTTTGTCAAAGTTTATTAGCTATAAAGTCAGAAAAACTCCTTTCTCTGCCCTGTGTTTTTGTTTTGGCCAGACTATACCAAGTTAAGAGACGACTCCGTCTGTCGTTTAATGACCCTTCACACACACATACACACACAGCCAAACTCACTGGGATCAATCCACCCTGGAATCTCACTTATCATTTGCCAGTTGTACCTTTCTGATGGTATCACCAATTAATTAAAATAACCTCACCACAAATAACAGGCTCATTAAGACCCTGTATAATTGTTTTTTTTTTACACCTTCAGGGGCCTGGATATTATTTTTCTAGACTTTGGATAGACTAACAGTCATTTTCTCCTGATGAGCAGGCTGATCCTTTGTTGCCGTACAAATCCCATACTCATTACTTCTTTAAATTATTATTCATAAATTTTGAGAAGTGATTAAGAATGCTGTGCTAAATTATCAGTGGTTCTTTTTTTTTTTTTTGGTGTGTATGTGTGTTAGTTGTCTGACATGGGTTGAAACAGTATAAGCAGTATTTTACTGAAATGTGTGTCACAAACCATAACTGTATTTTAGATTATAACCAACATGGTCAACATGGTTTATTTTTTATTTTATCTTATTTTATTTTGTTTTATTTTATCTTATTTTATTTTGTTTTATTTTATTTTATTTTATTTTGCAGTGAAGTCTTGCTCCTTCATGCAGTGAGTTTATACCATCTGTTATTACTTTACATGGTTTGAACATTTTGACGTAAAGCTTAAAAAGGAGAGGCTGAGGCTAAAACGTTAGAAAGACAGTTTTGTTGTTGTTGATTTTTAATGTCATGGCTTACAGAATATTTTGGAATCACTGGAAAAACATATGCTTTTAATTGCTAATCTTTCATGCACAGTATTTTGAATGAGTGCATAGAGAATAACAAACATATTGGAACCTTACAATTGGAATCAATACTGCCGAATCATGTGCACTGTAACATAATATATTTATATATATTCTTATTTCATATGGGTGTTTATCTATGAAGTTACTTTTCAATGATTTCTATGATTCTTTGTGGATTTCTAACGTTATTGATTGTTTCTGATGAATGTGCTGGTCTTGGAGATGCTGGTGCTTTGTTGGAGTTGACCTGATTGTGTGCACCCACACTTCAATGACTGCACCTGTGACAATTATCCACTGCTACTCTGATTGCCAAGCAGCTGACACCAGCCTCTGTATATTTGTGAGCTGCCACTTGTTTTTACAGTCTGTGAGTTGAAACGCATAGGCACTGAGCCCATTTATTAAAGGCTTTTTAACCTTTGCAAAGCATTGCGCCTTGGTATTTTTTTTGGGGGGGGTATGACATATTGATTGCAAAGTTAAGTACATGTCTAACATCTCTTTTCTTTTTGTGCTCATATGTCCTTGGATCCAAAGAGTACTTGTTTTTCAATACCTGCATTTGTGAAGTGTAGCACTCCTCAGTCAATCTGTTGTACAGAAGCGCAAAGATAGGTTCTGAATATTTCTAATGTGTATGTTCTCCCTTTGCCTTTATAGAAATCATCTACAGCTGGGTGTTTAATGAGTTCCCCTCGTTTGTTGCCGAAGACAGTCGGCGCTTTATCTCCCAGGACACGGGAAACTTGTACATCTCCAAGGTGCAACCCTCTGACGTAGGCAGCTACATCTGTCTGGTGAAGAACACGGTGACGAATGCAAGGGTCCTGAGCCCCCCGACACCTCTAACGCTGAAAACCGACGGTGAGACTCTCAGATTTATAGCACCTCTCACACACGATAGGCCCTGATTTGTATAAATGCTCTAGGCAGACAAATGTAATGGATTTCATTGGATAAACCACACAGAAAATATGGCAGAGTCCTCTGCCTGTTCATTTGCAAGAATAAATGTTGGGGTTTTTAAAAAAAAAAAAAAAAAAAAAAAAAGATCTATTACACAGCTTCCTCCCTCTGAACTTGTTTAGCGATGATGAAAATCTAAAAGCAGATTTTTTATATTCTGCTGGTGCATTTTATTGTTACAATGCATTTGGAGGAAAAATTTCAGATCAGATAGGTTGATAAAAGTGGGTCGGTCCTCTGCTTTCCTGAGCCGCATGTTAGTGGAGGGGGTTATGAATTCCATACACACCGTAAATAGATAGTGAGCAATGCTTTAACATTAGTGTGGGGAGCCTTCTTCGCTCACAATGTGCTTTGGTGAAACTGGCCATCAGGGAAATCATTTTCCAGCATAAAATTAACTGAATCAATGGCCCTTGCTGTGGATGGGATTTCGCTCTTTTATACTAGCCTCTCAGGAGCCATGCTGCGGAGCTGTTTGTTGGATTCAGGTGTGGATTTCAACTACAGGCATTTTACATCTGACTACACAGAGATACGTCCATCACTTCACACAGGTGCCTGTCATTGTCAAGGTTTCAAAGAGCCACTGAGATTACATCCCCTGTGAAGCTGTGAAAGGGCCTCTGTGCCTTGGAACCAGGTTTGTTCCAAATGTTGCAACACGAATTTACCTCTTAAGGATTACATCCCTTCTAGCAAGAATCCTGCTCTGCATTTGCATAACCTTGTATGAAATGGCCCTCAGAGACATACATAATACTTAGCACATAACCGTGCCAAATTGGTTTGTGTCTCTCATTAACTGAGATGCAAAAAATACAGTCAGAAGGGCATGTGGTCAGTCTGCTATCAGTGTTTTAATGTAGTTCATGGTCGGATAAAGAAAATGATTTTTGCTTGTTCCTTTTTCAAGGATGAGTGACGGAAGAGGAATCAACTTTGCTGCAATCATATAGTGATGTCTGTCTGTAATGTGGCGATGATACTTGGGCTGAAGGACAGCACTCTCACCTGCGACACAACACAGCCAAATCAAATCTCTACAGCTGTACATCCATTATGCCAAAGAATGCCTTGGCATCCCTTGCCCTGCAAATCTCATGATGTTCAGCAAGCTTCTATATTGTGAATTTGGGTCTAAAATGCCGAAAATTACATTGGCACACCTCGCAGCAGACACCCAAATGTTCCCGTGCTGTGTGCACCCCTCAGTCATTGGAGTCTGACCAATCAGACGCCGCAATCTGTGCCTCAGTGAAAGTGAGCGATTATTACACAGTAGACAGTTCAAGCTGGATCTGTGTGCGGCTCACCACTGTCAGCTCCAACCCCGACTCTCTTAATCAAAACAAGCATCTGGGCTCCATTATACCCTGCTGGAAGCCATTGATCGTCAATTCGCAATCCACCTTGAGCAGAGCGGGGCTAAGCACTGAACTCTAATGCACTGTTTTTAAACAGAGATACAGTTCATCTCAGAAACACACCCCCTTTGATTTATCTGCGTGGTGTAAATAGAAGCAAGTGCATAATATTACTGTGGATAGCAGTAATGTAGGAATGGCTCTGAATCAGAGCACATGTAAAGTGTTTGTTTGTTAATGAAAAGGAATGCTGCAGCACAATGACAATGCTGTTTATTAAAAAAAAAGATATTTAACAGGCTACTGCATAATTTTGTATTATCTTCATTTTGTCCATTCTCAGTCAGTTATAATAATGTTCTTTTCGTTAAAGGAACACAAGCCTCAGAGAGGGTTTCAGCCAACATAGTGATTTGCCATGCAACAGTGACCTTCCATGGTTACTTTAGTGTGCATACACTGTTGTCTGCACCCAGCTGGCCAGCAACGTCATTAGAAAACATTTAATCATAAGGTGTGGAGGACAAAACCTATCTGCAAACCATCATAATGCTAACATCCACACAGTTTGACATCTGAGTTTCATTAGACATTTATAATATTGTCAACCCAATTTATATTCCCAACAAAATTTAAGGTCTGTCCATTGTAAGAGTCCAACATCTTTCTGACGTCATATTCACATCCGGTGCCAGGTAAAGTCTACATACCGTAAAACTTTCCTGATTAAACGCTTAGTCCCTTTTACTCACCGGCTATGGCTACACATTTTGACAAAGACAGGCCTGTCTCAGTTAGAGGCCTGGTGTGGTTGCCAAGCAGTTTTTAGTTTTTTTTTGAAGAAGAAGTTCTTGGGATGTATAAAACACGGTTGTTGGCTACCTCAATTTATGGGTCCATTCACCAATTACCCAGTAAGATATTCATATTCCTTTAGTCCGTAAAGGCGCTTGCACATGATTGCCGATTGGCCGGCGCCGCAGCGTTCGCCATCAGCTTGACCCAATGCTGACTTCTCCTCCATCTTGCAGCCGGATCTTTAAATTTTTCCGTGCCCTGTCTCTACCCCTGCCCCCTGCCTGTATTCTACTGTAAAATCATTGGCTCTACATGGAAAGGTCAGCGTCAAACAGGGTCGAAGTTCAAAAAAATCGAACTTTTGGCATCACGTCAAAACGCCAGTGAAGCCCACAACGCCAAAGTCAAAAAGTACCCCGACGTCAGCGTTAACGCCAGCTTCCATAGGAAAACAATGGCACAGTGGGCATCAAGAGATTTTTTCACCCTGGTCATGTGCAAGTGCCTTAAGGGTCCTAAGATCAAAAGAATTCAAAGGGTTTTTTCATAAAAAATATTCTAAGTTGTGAGTATTGTTTTAATATAATAAGCTGGTGTTGTGTCGGTATGCCGGGTGCCGCAATCCTTGAGTGCCGTAACTCTATCTCTCTCTGATGTGCTGTCTGTTGGAGCTAGATCAAATGAATGATTCATAATTGATATATTATCTGGAGCCTACTTTTTAAACAAGTAATATTCATACTGGTCTAAATCAATAGTTTGATTTTACTCCCAGTCTTTGTGAAAGGAATTAAAGGCCTGTCCCAAATACAGGCCTGTTGATTCAGTTGATTTAAGCAAATAATAGCCTGGGCTTTTAATTGAAGTTTTACGTAAGCTATTTTGTACTTGCCAGATCATTGTGAAATTGTTGCTGTTTCTATTTATATATTTTTGACTGTTGGTTAGCATTACCCCCTTCACAGCAACAGGGCTCCCGGTTCAAATCCAGGTTGGGGGGCTCGAAGGTGTGAAGGTGTGAATGTGAGCATGAATAGTTGTCTGTCTGCGTGTGTTAGTTTTGTGATAGTCTGGCAACCTGTCTAGGGTGTACCCCACTTCTCGCCCAGTGTCAGCTGGGATAGGCCCCAGCCCCACCTGCAACCCCTAACAGGATAAGTGGTTACGGAAAATGTATGAATAAATGCAATCATTTATAATAAACTTATTTGACTGCTGTCATTCTCAAGCTGAAAACAGGTCAATCTCATACATGAAGTAACACTAGATAGTGAGTAAATATGACTTTATTTGTTTGCAGCAGTCAACTGTGTGATTTATCCATTTATAACTAAAACTATTCAATTACTGGGTATGTGAATATACCTCATTTATGTAGCAAAAAAAGTAGCCATTGTCTTTACATACAGAGTGCCTCCAGAGATAAGCCTCCAGCTGGACTGCAGTACTTGTGGTGTTATTATTGTCATAAGACATTTTCTCTCTCCACACCGACAGTGATATCAGCGAAACATAATGTTTGCAGGCACATGTTATCTCCATATGGGCATGTTTTCTGCTCTGCACTGTAAATTGTTATTGAAGGCCATAGGCCCATAGCCATATTGGATGTCAGCATGATTGTTTACTAACCAACATATTTTCAGCAGTGTAGTCAAAACAACTCATTGTCCTTTACCCTGAATGTACACATTCTGCTATCAAGAAAACACTGGCTTACAGTCGGTATTATTAATACACTAGTGCTGTGGTAAAGAACAGCATAATTGAAATGTTTATCTGGAGTGAAAGGACTACTCTCTTCAATGCTTTGGAAAATTACAATTTCAAAAGGTAATTTGAATGTGTTTATTGAGGACACGCAGCAGTTGTAAACATGACATTTCCCGTTACCACCTTAACTCCAAGAAGAGATTGTTCTTAAAAAATCAAGTCATCAGATTAATTATTAAAGGCACATTATCAGAGACCATCTAGTACATTACAACATGTTGTGTAATGTTAATCATGTTCCCTGTCATGGGCGAATTATGATTATGCCCCTGGGCACAGATATGCAAAAGGCCTCTCCATCTCTCCGACACAGCAGGACACACAGACTTTGTGGTTGTTTTTGCCTCTTTTCATAGTTTTTAAGCATCTTTTTGTGATTTTATGTGTCCTTTATGTAATTTCATGTCTTTTTAGGCTTTTTTTTCACTCTTTGTGTTTGGTTTGCCCATTTTTTGTACATATTTTGTGCTCTTTTTGTGATTATTTTGGTTCTTTTACTGGTTGGTAATTTGAGTGACATTTTCCAGATGAAGCCACAGGGGCCCCAGATAATTTTGGCCCCTGGGCCTGTGCTCGGTAGACTAGTTTGGTAATGTTCCCAGTATAAAACATGGCTGTATTGCTATTGCAGTGTAGATGGTAAGATCAATGCCTGTAGGGTAACTTCCTCGATGAGCACAACAGTAGGGGTGTGACAATCCAATTACAATTAGGGAGACTATAGCTGCAGGAATAGGCTGGGCCAATTCAAGTGTGTGGAAATAGAGAATTTAAGAGGGAATTATTATTAAACTATTACAATTCCACTACTACATGGAAAAATCTGATTTATGATTATTTAAGTTTTTATATATTTTAGCATAGGTGTGAAATTGTAAATGTATACAAACCTACAAAATCTCTTTTTGAACTTTTCTCAACAAGGTTTCAAAAGTTATCCTGTGTATTGCTGGATCAGGGAGCTAATAAAATCCTTTTCCAATGTAATAAGCGTGGAGTCCCACTAAATTTCAGGATAGACATTTCACTTTAAAATTGGTTCACAGAGGAACAAAGCACAACAGAAAAAATGTAATTTTCATGTGATTAATAAATGAAACAGGAACATAAAATATAAAGCTATACTACAAATGAAGGCTGTTAATGTTTTAGCACATCGAGCCAAGACATTATTTCTTTCAATTCCATCAGGTCCAGCCACTGAGACTGAATATGATATTGAATATACTATGGCATGAGCCAGTGAAATATTGCAAATTCATTATATGTGAAGGGCTGCTTTGGAGCTATAAATGTTGAGAATGAGATTGAAATTGAAAAGTTCTTTGGAACAAATATCATAAAACTCCTTTTCCATACATAGTGGGCCACAATTCAATAACCTCAGTCCTTCTTTGGAGCATTCATTTCATCACATAAAAAGTGTCAGGTACACGTAGGAGGTGTAATGGTTTCTCAAATGTCATGCCGGTCATTTGTCTTACTGATCATGTGTGTTACAGCACGCATGGAGCAGCACTGCATATGGTCTGATGTGTTTAGCTGTAAATTCAGGAAGGTGCTGGGGTTAGCACCGTGTCCATCAGCAGTGCTCATATGTAATCATACTGTGTACATTTAACTTCTGTAAAGACTAAAATGCTCATGTAATATTCATATTGCAAACTCCTATTTAACAAGAGCGATAATAGTAATTAGATCCCAGACAAAGGTGTTTTCCTTTGTTACTTTAAATTTGCTCAATGCCATCTGACATATTGCTCTGGCAAATGGATATAAATAGCCGCCTTAACATACAGATGAATAAACAAAGAAGGCATGTCCTCTGGCTATGACTTAGAGCTGAGGTGTTAGTCAGAGTGGCACTTAGCAAGACTGATAACACGTTATCACTTGTGTCCTTCACAATGTGTTTGGGAATTGTAAAGTGGCTTACTAATTCTTGAGGACAATACACTACGTTCTGTGTTGTCACTGGAGAATATTTGTTGGTACATCATCCTAATGGTTTGCCCTTATGATACAACTGCTCCTGAGCTTTTCTACCATTTCTTATTCAATAGACTTCAATAGGTCATGCCTAGATGGGAATACGCTACCTATGCAGAATTTGGCTCACATGACTGCAGGGCCATCAACCATTTAACACTGGGGGGGATCATTCTTCACCTTTTGTGAGCCAACCTTCAGGGAGGGTCTGGGGAGAATTGTCCATAGAATTTTTTGGGGGGAGCAAACTAAACGGCTAAACTGACCATTTTAGAGCACAGGTCTAGCATGTTTTTCAGGCCAAGTACCTCTTAGCTCAAAGAAAGGCGGAACCTTTTGCATAGATTGAATAATATTCAGTTGCATGTGAGATAATTCTCTGAATATTTTTGTGTACACTCTTGTTTGCACTGGCTTGTGACTGCTAAGTCAGCAGCAGTTGTAGCATGGCTAGGTGCATTAGCTTCATCTTTTAGACTTTAACTGGTGGTTTCTGAGCTGGATGGTAGGTCAGAGTCTCATGCTCAAAAAGTTACAAAATGATCCATTGTGGCTTATAATGTCCATACACTTGGAAAAACTATACAGCTAATTGGCTAATATTTTTCAATAGTGTGTAAATGTTGGCTAACTAGTTCACCTCACCATTATGGATGGTGATGCGACACATAGTGATTTAGCATTAGCTAGCTCATGTTTGCACAAGGATTCGTGGGTTAGGCTCTTAGTAATGTTGCAACTGTAAATTAAATGTGTTCTGTTTTTATGAATAGGCCCATCTATCAATTAATATATTGGATTCATGTTAATGTGTGTTTTCAATTATTTAATTTTTGAAAGAAAAAAAAAGCAACTGATGAAACAATAGCTTGGCGGCTCCATTGCAGTGACTTTTAGGACTCCCAAGGGGTTGTGGACCCTCTGCTGAAGACCAAACGTTTAGAGCATTTTGATACAAAAATCTTAAATCAGCGGTTTTCATGTCTTAAAAAATGGCTTACTTTTTATGACACTTAACACTTTACAAAACCAGCATCAGTTGACAGTGATATATTCTGCTGGGGTACGGTAAGATAACCTAGACGTAGAGCTGCAGTACACCTTATGACAGTTTATGAAGTCTATGTATAGTTATGATTACATAACTATACATATTGTTTGGGGCCGAAAGCTTTTATCTTTATATTTTTAACAATAGCCTAGCATGAATACATTTTCCTACTGACTTTAAGTACTTTAGTAAGTATCTTAAAATTAAAGTAATACAAATATCTTAAAATACATACCATGTCTTATTCTTAACTAACCCTGTATATGAATTATCCCCATGCTTTATTCCTATTTCTATCTATCTATTTATCTATCTATCTATAGATAGATTGATATATAGATATATATGTGATATATACATACACACACACACACACACACACACACACATATATATATATATATATATATATATATATATATGTATGTACATATAAAAGTCTGTATTTGATCTAAACCAGTACGAAAAAACATAAAGACTCTCTGAAGTAAAGGTGCATAGTTGAAAGATATGCCAGATGGTGTGCATAATGTGAAGTCCCACACTTGTAAACTGTGCGATTCAATGTTCCATGTGTCTCTTGAGAGGCCTTTACATCAGAAATCCTCCAGGAAATTTAGATTTGCTGCTTTTTTTTTTCTTCAGTAGTTGCTAACATACTCATAAAACAGGTACCAGGCCAATAGGAAGAGAGCCTCCCTATTATTTCTAAAATCACTATGCCCAGGCTCTGTGTAGCACACTGCAAGAAAAGAAGGAGATGATGGGAAATGGGGAGAGTAAGTAGTGGTTTCAATCTGCTTGGTTCTAATGTCTGCAATTTCTCTTTCTTAACCTTTTCCAGGTGTCATGGGTGAATATGAGCCCAAAATTGAGGTGCATTTCCCTACATCTGTCCTGGCTGCCAAAGGAGTCACTGTCAGGCTGGAGTGCTTTGCTCTGGGGAAGTAAGTAAACAAGGACATATTGCACAAATATAGGTAGCTGTTTATTACAGCAGCATCATATTAATCACTAGGAACAGTAAACTACAGCCTATCACTGCTCTGTTGCTAAGAGATCCTTTAGATTACACTCCTTGTGTTTTTCTCTGTTCTTTAAATTACATTATTCCATTACCTGAAAAGGGAACCAGGCATATCTTGTCTTCAGGCGGGATGTTAAGTGAGTGTAGAGAAGTGCAGCATCGTAGCTCGGCTGTTAGATGGCATGTTAGTGCATGGGGGGAAGACTGAATAGGGAATTCAGCCCTAGGGACCCATGTGTTCTCATAATTGAGAGCCCTAATGTATCTGTGTTTCCTGGGTGCTTTCAGGGTCTGTTATGAATGTAGAAAGCCAAGGTTATGTGTATGGAAAAAACGAAATTGGTAATAGTTGTCTGCCAGGAGGGAAAACACACTTTTGTCCACAGAGAATCCAAACCACTTACCACAGTTACTAAAGTTAGCATTCTGGCTTCATGGTTTCCATTGCCTTTTAAATTCAAACATATAGTATTTATTATTTCTTTAGTTTTTCATTCAAATAAAAAAAGAAAACTGGAAACCCTTTCAAACTGTTGTTCTCCAAAGCAAGGTTGAAGTGGTGTCTGACATTACAAGAAATAACTTTCATTGTACAACATAATCTTTTATCATCCCTACTCCATTTTGTTTATAATTATCCAGCATGAATTATTCATTGCTGACTTCTATCTTAAGTGCAAACAGTCTCTAATCTACAGATGACTAAGGACCTCATAATTGTTTTCCTTGATTTCAATTAATTATCCACATTATGGTAAGTCATTTCCTAAATATATAGACACCGCATTATAATCTCGCACCCTTTAGTTTTTTCTATCAAGCTAAGCAGGAGTTTTGGGATGCTTGTAGAACAGCCAAACAGTGTGAGTTTTTGCTCTGTGCTTCCCTCAATGAGGTAATTTGTACGTGATGGCTTTCAGTCAGACAGTGATGCCAGTGACTTACCCTTTTACATAGAGATGAATGATTTATCAATGCACCCTATTAAGAAATGCCAGTCTTTATATAGCACTGAAAATGAAGTTAAAATGGGTTTTGTTCTGCTGTTGATCAATATTTATGATGGCACCACTAGCAAAGACAGGGCAGAAAAGCTCTTTGTGTGTGAATGCCAAGGCACCTTGATATGATTGTCTGTTGTGATATTTACCAGTGACAGTACTTTGTAGGCCACAGTCAAGGGCAAAGAGAACAATGAGACAATGAAAGTGAATTAGAGAGCAATAAAAATAGTCCAATGGTTTTGCATTCTAGTCACCTTATAATGTTGTAATATCTGCAGCTCGTCTTGCAAACTACTGGACCAATCAGTCTAATATTTTGTGGCCACATTTGTGACTGTGCTCAGGTACCTCTAGTTGATGCAGTGATTCACAAAAATTATTTTTTACCATTATTGACTGCTGACTCCTCATTCCTCTTAACTGGCCAATAGGGGCCGCAAGGTTTCCAGAAATTGTCTCGGCTAAAATCAACAACCCTGTTACAGGCCATATTTTGGCCTCCGTCATGGCTCAAATTTGTACATTTACAGAAACGTTTAGTCACGTTTTAAACTGTAGCGCCTGCAGAATAATTACATACCTGATATATTATGATCCATTAAAGGAACAGTGCACCAAAAAATGAAAATTCAGCCATTATCTACTCACCCATATGCCGAGGGAGGCTCAGGTGAAGTTTTAGAGTCCCCACATCACTTGCGGAGATCCCAGGGGAGAGGGGGTAGCAGCACAACTCCACCTAATGGAGGCTGGGTGCCCCAGATTCAGACGTCCAAAAACACATAATTGAAACCACAAAATATCTCCATACTGCTTGTCCGTACATGCACACACGTGAGCAAGGTGCACAGAGAAGCAGTTAGAGCTACAGGCTATAATGAGGCTAAAAGAGCTCAAATGACGTTTTTCCAAACAACTTTTTGTGTCGGGGCTTCAGGACACTTGGATCACTGCGGACGAGCAGTATGGAGATATTTTGTGTTTTCGATTATGTGTTTTTGGACATTTGAATCTGAGGCGCCGTAAGCCTCCATTCGGTGGAGTTGTGTTACTACCTCCTCTCCCCTTGGATATCCGCAAGTGTTGTGAGGACTCTAAAACTTCACCTGAGCCTCCCTCGGCATATGAGTGAGTAGATAATGGCTGAATTTTCATTTTTGGGTGCACAATCCCTTTAAAGTTAGCCATCATAAAAGACGAATAAGTCAATTGTTTTTGTTATCTTTGCCACTATCTTCACTAGGGTTGGAAATCGCCAGAGGACCCACCCATGATAATCATATTATCATGATACTTAGGTCACAATACAATATTATTGCAATATTGCGATATGCTTAGTATCGCGATACAATATATTTTTTTACTTTTTTTCCCAACTGCCTGAGCGTAAGGTTAGCCCTTATGTGTGTAGCATTCCCAGAGCATTTTTTTTCTCATATGGAACTGCTTGCAAATCGCATGTGTCATACAAATCCTTCTTGCACTCTGTGTTAAAAAAATCCCAAATAAGTCCAGATGTTTGATTTAAATGCCAACAGAGCATTTCTGATTTCTGTCTCTGGTGCCTCCATCTTTGTTTTGATGAACTTCCTGCCAAATGCGGCTGGCTGAGACCTCTGCTGATCTCACCACAATGAAAAACCCTCTGCACCATCTAGTATTAAAAGTAAAAAGCAATTGATATTATTATTCTTGTACCAAACTTTGTATGAACATGTGTATTTGGAAAAATTACTAATGTATAATAAATGATTGATACTTGGCATCCGTTCACTGATACAATATTACCACGCAAAATATTGGGATACTATGTTGTATTGATTTTTTCCCCAACCCTTAATCTTGACAGTGAGGGAGCCAAGAGGGACAATTGACCTATGGCTAAGCCACGCCCCCCTCCACTTACTTGGACAAAATATCAACATTCATTGCACTATGGCAGGTGTCACAGTACACGGCATTTTGCAGGAGGCACTTGATGATTTTTTGAGACATAACAATCAGATGTCATTGAGAAGTAACCAAAAGGGCCTAAACTACGCAATGGAGGGATATATTAATCATTTCATTGTTGATGATGTTCATTTTAAAGATAACTTTATATTTCTTTCCAGCAAATTGACAATATGTTGCCTCAAACACGATGTTGACTTACCTTAAAACAGATGTAGACATCATTGTTAATGTTATTCACGTTGAGTTGATGTTGTGGTCTAACGTTACCACACAACTTTATCCAAAGGAGACACTTTTATCGGTTGAGATGTGGTTTAGGAAAGGGCATCAAATACACCTGGTCGCCCAGCCTCTCAGGATACCTTGTGTCAGAGTTGCATGTACCCCATGCACACCGTTTGACCATTTTTAAACTTCAAATCTCAGAAGAAGTTCATAAAACCGAACAAAACTGACTTTCTGTGATGCATTTCAATGAACGTCCAGGCAGAGAATGTCCAAGTGTATGAGAATGGCTATACGCACTGTGATTGGCTCATTGCATTTGAGGGCGGGGCTTAGCCATAGGTCAATTCCATAGGGTGCAGCTGCGTGGTGTTCTGGCTGCCATTGTCAACACAGAAGTGGAGCATTTTACCTGCTTGATTTTGTAGATTTTGTTCATTCAGTAATTTTTCCTTGGTGTTTATGCTTCTGACCTAAGTAAGTTAGTGACTAAGTAGGTTGCTGAGTTGTAAATGGTTTCTTTTTTTGTCTATTTTAATTGTGTTTATCATCCTTCTCTGTTGCGCTGTAGCCTACAGACAAAACTAATAGTGTTAAAAGTCTGGTTATAAACAACATGGGTCACAGATCTCGGGCTATGTTTTAGTCATTAAAAATACATACGTAATTATGTTGTATGTATGTTTCACATACAGTGCCTGTTAGCAGAAAAACTCGATCTGCTCTGTGCAGCAGACTGTGGCTCTGTCAAAGATAGACGAGACACATATTTTTATAGCTATAGGGGATTTTCTGATTGTGCTGCACCGTGTTAGCTGGAATTACAAGAATAGTCTTGAGGGGTCGCAATCAACCCAGGCACTTGGCCACCCAGCAGAGATCTAGTTAATAATTATGGATTTTTTTTTAACCTTTATGTCTTTGGAAATGGATTCTCTGTACAAACACTGTTTACTATTGTGGAGCATCAATGTGCTTCTCGTGTTTCAAATTACTTCATATACATAATAAGATCAAGAAAATTAATTACAACTTTTGCTTGAAAGGGGCAGCATTAGCGCTCTCCTAATAGGCTTACCACATCTTTTATGAGTTTGTTGTATAATACTGTATGTGTTATGTTGCTGTTCACTAACATATCGGTTCTGCTTCCTTATAATAATAATTATAATAATAATACATTTTATTTGAAGGCGTCTTTCTTGTTACCATTCGGCCAGTGTTTTAAATCAAAAATTATCAGATACAGCCATTTGTAGATGATGGTATTCTACATATAGATTTTCAAACTACACAAATTCAATTTAAAACTCTGCTCTGTTTTACAAGAAATTGTGGAAAGTGCAGTGCTGTTAGCTGCATTCATTTCAAGGGGTACTGGAGTATGTAGTTCAAAAGGCCTTGTACATTTGATGGGTTACACATTCTCCCACTCATTTCCACTTTAAATATAATGTGTGGCATGTGGTGGATGCTTTCATCCAAATTGCCTCAAGAGTAGTGGATATACTTTTAGTTTCAGTGACCCCAGAGGGAATCAAGCTCTTGAAACCCTTGCAGTTAGGTTCCTCATTGAGCTGTACAGGACCGCACATTGTCAGCAGCAAGAGAAAGTGCCTCTCAATGACAACACATTTTATACTCTTGGTACAATGTTTTTGAAACACAGTTGTGTTTTGGTCAGATAATACAGGTAAAATGTGGCTTTGTGCTCCTCCTGAAAAAGTAGTTTAGAATTTGCTACAGGGGCCAAAGAAATAAGAGCTTAGCACTGAGCTAAATGGTGGAATAATATCTAGATCTTAATGATCTGAAGCAAGCCAATTCTCCACTATATTTTGGTTATTAGATTTAATTTTCAACCTTTATTACGGAACAAGTCCAGATGAGGGCACAGCAATTGTGTGGACTGCTAATTAAGATGTAATCTACGGAGCTTGCCTATGGGCACGTTCTTAAATTGAAAACTGTAACACCTTACATAAACTCCAATGTGTAACACGTTCACAATGTTAGGGTAAGAAATATCTAGTTTGTACACTGATAAAATTGACATGACCTCAGCTTCAGAGTTCAGGAGTTAATACCAACAGTTTCATACAGAAGAGACTAACTGGCAGTTCCTTGTTTCTAAACGGAGTGAGTCTATTCCCCCCTCGCCCACCCCCAGTCTTGTGAACACGTACAGGCCCAGTGCTCATTATTCAGCCTCCAAAGAGAAATCCTGCCACAGAATCAGGAAGACTCACCCTCGTGTTCCTGCCCCTCAAGGTCTCTATAGGTTTGCTGTGTTCTCTGGCTAGTCGAGAGTTTATTCGGAGCAAAGGTCTATAGCAAAAATCTCCATCAATAACACATAAGGAACTGCTTCATACCAACTGCATGTCATATTCATGAGTACTGATTCAATCTCTTTGTCTATTGTTAGCACTTTGTTTATGTTGTTCTTACACCCCACAGGGGCATTGAAATGAAAATGTCAAGTGCTAACAAATGGAACCACATTATACCACAGATATTTGATTTTGCCTCAGGCCACAGATTCCACCCCTTGTAACCATACTGTATAGGAGATTTGTTGTTGAGTCACCACACTATTAAAACATATAGCTGTCTGTACTGCAGATGGGGAGATACTGGTGATGACAGTGACTTATGATAGTCCTAGTCCATGTACATTGTTGACATTGTACATTTCACGTGTCACATCACGTGTCATATCAACATATCTACCTTACAACAAGTGAGGTAGTAGATGAGCTGACTTTGTCATCAGGGTGGCAGGGTTGGTATATGATGTGACACCAAGGCAAGACGAATGCAGCTGCAGACAACTGCTGACCACTGAGACCAACTGGTTGTTTTTCAGCAAGACATCCCAGCATTTCCAGCATGATTGTGCAACTAAACCTGTGTGTTTTTAGTAAGGCATCAGCATCATTTCCCACTATGATTGTGTTATCAAAAGCTGTGTTTTTTAGCAACACATTATCCCTATTTCCAGCAGTGATTATGCCACCAAGATTGGGTGTTTTACCAAGACATTGGCAGCGTTTCTAGGTTGATTGTGCTGCCAAAAGTGTGTGATTTTTAGCCAGATGTGCAGCATTTATAAGGCGATTGTGCCGCTAAAATTCTGATTTGTCTAGCTAGACATCGGCACTAGTACCAGTTCAATCAGGAAAGACCGAAGAATGAAGTAAAGATAATATTTAATACAGAATATGAGTGTACAGATTAACAGATGATTTATGATGATTAGATAAGTCTTGGACACCAGAGGGAGATATTTTGTGATTGAACCATATTTCAAATGAGGAGCAGCAAGATACAGTATATCCCCCCCATGGAGTCCAGACACTGGTGGTGGTGGCTGCTGATTGCTGAGGCTGCTGAGGTGGATGAGGCTGATGAATCCCTAAAGACTTGATGGTGATGGGGAGGCGAAGAGCGCGCGGGACTACAGCAAGAAAGAACTACGGCAGAGAAAGGACCATAAAGGACCTGAGCATGAAAAGTATTGTCTTCCTTTATATGCTCTCTAGCAAGACATCAGCAGCATTTCGCGGGCCTCATTTGTGGCAACAAAAGTGGGATTAACTGGAATGCATGTAACATAAATATCAGTTGGAGTGACAGTATTGTGGCCGCCTATGAATATGGCGTTACACATCACCATATAGTATGTTGTATTAAGAGACTATCATGTTTTTCTAGATTTTACATGGAGATCAAAGCAATTCATATTTTTCAAACTATGGATCATGACATTATTTTTTCTTGATCAAACCTTGTCCTCAAATTTACGTGCAGGAAATCTGCAGCTCTTAAAACTGCAGGCCGTGTGAAACTACTGTATGTTATTCAGTATGCTGCCTCACAGTCTCGGTGATGTGAGGAGAGCTAAATGCATGCTGTAAAGTAATGAGTTCGCTTTTGGAAAATTCAAAGCAGAAGAAAATGTTGAAACCAATATGCTACAAAGAAAATATGTGACACAAAACTCCTGTCCAAAATGAAAGAAACTCTTTGTGAAGAAATGCGTTGCTTAATACAGAATATGCTCTGAATCCTAATTTGAGTCCACTGCAGCCAACAGCACTTCAATGTCCTTGTGAATTTAGAACAGCTAAAAAAGCTCAGGGATGTAACATTTCCATCTTGGCTAAATGATTGATGGGTTCACTGGAGGTTTGTATGGTGTCACATTTCCATCTTTCAGACACCTGTCAAATCTAGTTGTCATACAAGCGCACTGCTGATACTGAGCGTATAGTCAGGCATTCTCACTCTCTGCATGTGCAAGTCATCTATCAAATGGATCTATAGGGCAATCCATGAATAAACAGGGATAGAGGACACTGCTTGAACACTAATCATACAAATCTTTTAGGCTGTTATTAGGCTGAATCGAATATTATCTCTGTCAATCTGAAACCCGGGCTGTAATGTGTCGTTTGGTACAGTAAATTTATCATGAGTAGCCGAAAGGTCAGAGATTCACATGTAGAGCAGAGCCAATATTAAATACTCATCATGGTACGTCAATACATAATTATGAATGAAGGACTTCTGGAGGCTGCAGGTCATTGCCAGTGTTTGTTACACTTAGATGGTGTTTTAAAATATCTCATATTGGGCAAAATAAATATTGATAAATTCAATTATCATACGGTCAAGAAAAAAGATAGTAACACCTACAACAATTTCCACAAGCTCATTTACATTACATGAAGTGAGCTTTAAGCAGTTGAGTTGAACCTTTAAGAGTTCACTCATGCAATAAAAGAAAGATACTTAACATTTTAAAAGGTTTTTATTTTTTTATGGGCTCAAAGCAGAGAAAAGAAAATCTGTCAGGGTCATCTTTTTAAAATTGTATCCAGTTGAAGGGGCATAGAAATACCTGTATTAATTGTCATCATATAAATATTTCTTGTTCTATTTCTTCTTCTTATTTTCTAATTTTCTCAGAAAACAAAATTATTATCAGCAGTGAATTGTGCCACAGCAGCTCACACTATACACCTATACAGTGTGTAAATACAGCTTGTTCTTATGTTACACTGTACTGTTGAGTATATAATCCTGCTCTTCTCTCCTCGCAGTCCAGTGCCAACAATCACATGGAGGAAGATAAATGGCAACATCCCCAAAAAAGCAAGACTTCGGAAGTCCCAGGCCGTGCTGGAAATTCCCAACATTCAGCTGGAGGACTCGGGAACTTATGAATGCAAGGCAGAGAATCCGAGAGGAGGCACTGCTTTCAAAGGACATCTGCAGGTCTACAGTGAGTCTGAGCGTGCATTGATTCTGTATTAATTTGTTGGTCTTTAACTTTTCTCTTCAGCTGTCTCACATTATAGAAGAGGACATGTGGTGATGTGTTGTATTCCATGAATATTGGTTTGAATTCAGACTTTCACTACACTGTTTAGTGCCCAAAAAAATTCACAATAACAATATTATTGTGATATCTATACAAAATTTAAAATGATGGGATTAATATGAATAATAATGCTATCAGTCAAATTTATCTTAAATTTTGTTTAAATTGTCTGTTTTCACTCTTTTTTGGTAAATGAACTATGGTGCACTCAAAATTTGAGTGTAGGGAGGTACTGAATTATTTACACAATATTATCATATGTATATTGTTACCATGATATCAGTGTTTCATTTTTTCAATTATTGTCAATGCCAGTCATTATACCCCCTGTCTGAATATAGTAGCTTAAACAATGGTTGCTGAACAGTTCAGCTTCTCAAGTTCATTTTGGTCGTTCTGCACAGTTTCCAAGGATTTTTTATGATTTAAGTCATCGCTGGTTACAGTCATCTGTAATTCAAGGCTGGGGACCGGTCCTTGTCTCTGTGAATTTGCCGAACAGTTCAAGGACTAATTATACACCCATGGCAGATAATCCAAGAACAAGTGCATCACCTCAGTGAGTGAGCTGTGTCTTTTAGTGTGGGTCTCTTTAACACGGCTCTTCAGCTGTCAGGTCTGTTTTGTCCAAAACCTTCTAAACCACTCTTCTGGTAGTTGTTTTACTAATGTGGTTGTTTTGTCTTTTTTCAAAGATTTGTCGCGATGGATCAGAATTCTTTTTTATCCAGTAATCACATCCATGCCTTTGAATGCTGCTTTCTGTGAATTTTCTGAGCACACCTGTTTCTAATTATTTTTGTCACTACAAAAACATAACTTTCAGGTAACAGTTTGAAATAATCTGTTTAAATGAGATAATACATTAATTAAATATTTAACAGTTGCTGGGAATACCAATAAAATAATGTGAAAATATATTCACATTGTAATGTTTTCAGCTTGCAGGCATACACTTTAATTATGTATTTCTCTAACTCAAGGCTTATCAACTAAAAACACAGAGTTTTTTAAGTACAGTGATTAGATATCAGTTTCAGGACAGACCTCACTTGAAGAGCAGTTTCTTAGTTTCCTTATGTGAGGTGCTCGTAAGTGTGCTGAATTACTACCGTTCCCCATTATCATAGATGAAGGTGCATGTCGTCCATTCCTCTCTGTCTGTGCCGTGCGCACAGGACCAAGATAATGGACTGCCTCGGCCTTGGTGGGACACATTTCCAAGGCCCTGCACTTCTTGGCAACCTCCATTCTGTTGACATCACAAGGAGAATAGCGAGCTAATTTGTAGCAGGCTCACGCTAAATGTAATTTAAACAGGTCAGCTGGAAGTTTGAACTTGCATTGTGAGGGAGACCTTCCTGACCATAATCATTCAATCAAACCACACACACACAGAAAAAGTATTCCACAGAAGGTGCCATATGCAAAGAATAGCAAAGAACGTGCTTGGCATGTAACAGTAGAAGAAGCAGCTTAATAGCGAGGTTTTCCTCCTTTCTGCACTCGCTGTAAAAGATATACACCACTGGAATGTACATCATTGGGTCTGGTGAGGTGTGAGATACCATACACCAATCATAAATTTATTTTTTTGATTGTAAAAAGGAAAGAAAGATAAAGCAAAAGATGTGAGAATGTCAGAGCTGTCAGAGCCAGTATTCTTCTGGAGCTCTGTGCATTTAAAGCTTTACACGTCTTTGGGTTTGCACTCATTTATCACATTCAGCATATAATAATATCATGTCATTATCAATATCTATTTAACTTGTCCCAAGAAATTTAGTGGGTTATTAACTTCTGGTTGCACTTGTTATTTTAATCTTTTATTCCTTTTTTTTTATCAGCATTAAAGTGCTCAGTATAACAACTTTATTACAACATACAAGTGATGTCACAATATGCATTTATAAATGTCTTATTTGAGCATAAAAGCATATTAAAGCAAGAGGTATAATTCAAAGGAGATTAGAATAAAAGGAGAAGAAAGGCTTGGGTTACTGACCAACTGATTAACATTCCCTCTCCATACGCAAGACTGTCAGAATGATCCAGCCCCAGTAAAAGGTCCTTGTAAATTTTATATTCTTGTAAATGTACAGGAATTGAAAAATGCACAACCGCATGCGGTATAAGACTCAGCAGATGGAAAGGGACTACAAGATGAAAAGAAAGTACATACAGCCTATACAGCGCTCAGATCTTGAGTTGTGACAGATTCTTTGCAGCATGTGGAGTTGGACAGGAGCTGTGGATGCAGCCATGGAAACACAAGCATGCAGGATGCTGTGGGGAGAAAAAAGAAGAAAAAAGCATCATAGTTAAGGGGCCCCCAGGAAAGGCAGTTGCCTAGTGTGCCTATGCCACGGGCCAGGCATGCGGGTGGAAGGAGAAAAAAGAATGTGTTCATGAGCATGATACAAAAAACATAAATGTGATCCACACATGGAGAAGACAATGAAAACAGTGCAGCTCTGGGACCCTTCAGTGAAAAACCCTACTGCGTTTTCTGTTAAAGAACAGTCTCAGAATATTAATAATTTAATCAATTTATTGAATGGCCTGTGCCTGTTAATAAGTATCAGTGTGGTTGGTCGTGCTTGTTGGTCTTGACTAAAGGTGTGTTTGTGTACAGATTTTACCACTGAGTGTTTTCTGCTACACACCATTTTAAATCTTTCCCTTCCTTTCTTTGAAGTGTGCCTGTGAGGCAGCACCTTATTAGAATTAGAAACCTTATTTGCATTTCCCTTCAGTTCTTCAGGGTTAAAGAGCAAAACAAAAGATTGGGAAAAAGGAGATATCTTATTACTGGATACATCATGTGATTTATGAGTTGTCTGTGTTAAATGCAGTGCAAAAATACAGGAGCAGGGGAAGCCAAAGGTGGATTCAGGGATTTTTCTGTAAAGTGACAAACATCAAAAGACTGTAAAAAACAAAACAGCAAAAACAGAGAAGGTGTAAACAAAAGATTCAAACACAGTGCCAAAATGTATTATTGAAAATTTGATTGAAATAAATAACACATGGTTGACTTTTTCTATTCTAATGTGTTTGCTACCTTTGGGACTGAGCATTAAGGGATTACTAAAAAGTGGTTTAGTGCATCCACTGTTTTAAAGGGGAACTACCCGCTTTTTTAAAATCCCTGCAAGGTATTCCTATAATCTTAGCTAGTCCAAAACTGTTATTAAACATGAACAACTTTCTCTCAAATCCAAAAAATATAGTGTTATACTTAAATTTGTGATGTCATCAGCTGCTCAATACACAAAGGATTGATAAAGATGTTCTAGATGACACTGAAAGCACCCAGGGAAATGTTCTGAGTATGTAAGTACATTTCCTTTTTGGAACTGAGAACACTAAACCACACGCTAACACCCACAGTCACCTCTGGGTAGACAACTGGCAATTGATTCCAATTGCGGAGATATGTAAAATTGGCAAACTTGTTAATTTTTGTTGTTATTTCTAGCTGTAACTGTAATATTTTAGGATTACTGACTTGACTTGCTGGTGTCTTTGATAAACCAAAGCAATGTGTTGCTGTGGACGTAGGCTGCAGAAAGTGCCGCCTTAACACTGCAACTTGAATGCAGTGTTTTGGAGTGTGAAACGAGACAGGAGCATGCGTAGTTCAATCAGGAAAGACAGAAGCACAGGCACCAGAGGGAGAATTTCGTGATCGAGGGGCTTCTGAGCAGCAGTAAGATATAGCCCTCCTGTGGAGTCCAGACATTGGTGGTGGTGGCTGCTGATTGCTGAGGCAGCTGAGGCTGATGTAAAGACTAGGTGGTGATGGGGAGGTGACTGCAGCAAGAAAGCACCATATTTAGAATGAGGTACATTGAGATGATAGGCCGATAGAGAATGTATGTCGCTGTGCTATTGGTTGATGAGTCATTAGCTGAAATCAGCTGGTGACTCAATTGACAGACCCCGACAGTGACACCTAGAGATGGTGAGTGAGCATGCGTGCAAGGAGTGAATAGCAGGGTGAGAAAGAACCTTAGAGCCTGAGCATGAAAAGTTTGTCTTCCTGACTGAACTTTCACTAGAGCTTCATTTGACCCTTGCAGAGGGTTCTTTACCTTACAGCAGGGTAAAGCAGTGGAAATATTCTAAATATAGCATACACCTAAATTGATATTGATTTTTTAAGGTGTCTAAGAACTTACCAATTGAGGCAGTGCCATAGCATTTTATGTATGTGAGGTAGAGGTTTTCCACCTTGAAGTTATCGTTAAAAACATTGTGATTCAGTCTATAAAGCTCATTTTGATATTAAAAAGAAAATAAACACTATGTGAGGCCACAAAACCAGGCTCCCATTTATTGTCTATGAAGCAGCTCCAGACTTTGGTTGAACTTGGACACACTTTACGAACTGAATGTACACAGATAGCTGCAGTCCCTCGCACATGCTCATGGTGCCATTCATAGTACAAATGGGGGTCCTTGCAGCCCCTAGCAGTAAACGGGAGGGCTGGGAGGTGAGCTTACTGTATTCCTGATGCCACCGTCGAAAACTAAAGTGAAACTAAGAAGATGCCGCTGGGACTTGAATGTAGATCAAGTGATTGAAGCATGTGTAGCTGGAGTGCATGGTCTCAAAAAATTTATTGCACGCAGACATGCGGACGTGGTTGGATGACAACATTTACATCACACAGACCAAAGCGGACCCTGGTGAAGTCTCGTAGCTTTGAAAGAGAGTAGCTCATGTTCACATGTATTGATTGAACCTTCCCATGCCGTGGAAAAAACATAGTGGAAATCTTAATTTAAGTGTTGTTCGCCTTTAAATACAGCCTCTTACATGCGTGTTACAAGTGTATTTGTGCATGCCTGTTTCTTCTCCTTTTAAGTACAGGTGACCATACTTGTGCCATGTGTGGGTTTCAAGGATATATTACTTATTCTAAATCTTTTTTTTTTCTTTTCTATCTTCAAGCCCTCCCTCAGTGGGTCAGAATGATTAATGATACTCAGATGGATAGTGGAGAGAAGCTCCAATGGGAGTGCAAGGCCATGGGGAGGCCCCGGCCCACCTATCACTGGCTTCGTAATGGTTTGCCCTTGACATCCCAGGTACTTACCACACTACAGAGTGCCTTCTTCTTTTGTTGATCGTACCCCAAAACATCTGAATTATCCTTCTGAAACTACACGTCTGCTAAATGCAGCATTATCATGGTTAGTATGTCTATGTGCAGATATGATGTTCTTTAATGCTTTCTTCTTGTTTCAGGCTCGAGTTGAAATAGTGAATGGAGAACTGACCATTCATAAAGTGCAGCAGGCAGACTCAGGAATGTACCAGTGTGTTGCAGGAAATAAATACGGGGCCATCTACTCAAATGCTGAACTCAAGATTTTAGGTAATTACACCTTTGGTTTATAATTTAGAGGAGACCACACACAACATTAAAAGAAACGTTTGTGTAATTTTTCATGAGGCAAGTGTTCCTTTCGGCCAAGCGCAGTTCTTGTTACTCTGCAAAGAACAGAAGGGCAGACTGAGTATTGGCATCTGAATAAGGTACCAGATGATAGGTAAGGGAGATTGAAATGCAAGTGGGGAACGCTGAACTGTGAGATGTGCTGATTGCCAATCAATGGTCCCTGATTTAACCCAGGCAGTGGACGGCATGAATAAAAGAAAGACCCTTATGGTTATATTCAATGAGGTGTCTGCGCTCATCAAGTCGAGGAGAGTCTGGAACAGTTCTTCGTTATATCTAAAGAGAATGAAAAACAATGACTTGTAGGTATAGATTTATACTAATGGGAGCAAACACTGGAAGAGAGACATCAGTGGTTTCTTTGATGGAGTTTAATGACTCCATTAGGGTCTTATCTCCGCTGTATCGTTTGTCATCAAAGCACAGTCTGCACCACAACCCTCATTACTTAACAAACCTTCACTCTGAGCGTGACTGTCATGTATTTATTAGTCAGTGTTTGCTATTATTATTTAATAATCAAGTATAATTATTAATAACACACATTTTACAGTGTTTTCTTTATTTCCAATGAGTATTTTTATCCCTTTTTCTAAATAACAAAACAGGAGTCACATGTACTTGAAAATTTAAGGGCACTAAAAGCCAAGGAAACTGTGCTCTTCAGAGTTACATGTAAGGCCTAAGGCTGAAACATAACAGTCGCACTGAATGGCTGTCCACTGTTCTGCGTTGATGCACTATTTTCTCCTTGTCATCTTCTATACTGGGATACAGCTGGTGACACCCATTCCCCTTCTGTGCTCCCCAGAGGGACAGTTTGATTTACTGTCTGTGTGGCATGCCCTTTTTGAAGGGGAATCTGTGGCATTTTGAAAATCTTATTGCACATGGAAAAACTTATTTTTTTCTTTTTGGTAAGATCTATAAAATATTTTGCCCTAAAATCAGTGTAAAATGAGCACAATTTAATTGATTTAAACGCTCAGTGTTGTCTGCAAGAGTGAGAATTTTAATAAGCTTTATGTGAGCTGACGAGAAAGTGCCTTTTCCTTCCTTAGAGTCACAATCACAACGATGATATTTGGAGGCCGGTGATGAATGTTTTCATAACTATACCCCCTAGGCATATCTTCCAAGTGACCTGTGCTCTGCAGAGATGTCCACAAGCAAACACTATCAGGACAGATTACATGGCTAATAACAGCCTGCAGATGAGCGATCACTGGAGGCTACACGGGGGCAGCGGCTGCCCTCATGCCTGTGATCTTGTCCCAGATCCAGCTCTTCTGGGAGGGGTGGCGGGTGAAGCAATAAGGGTACCGCTGCCACCAGCTGCAGGCCTGCTCTTATTTTGATTAAAACAAATACACACAGCAACTGCTCTGTTTTCTGCTGCTTTCCGTGTCTAGAGGGACCTCTGCCACTCAGGCGACTACTCAGCCTCAAAGACACAAGTGTTACAGGGAGAGGGGTCAGCCTGTAGCTACAGATGGGATTGAATTGTCATTGTGTGTAATGTCACCTATAAAGCATCATTCAGGATTTGAATAATCGCAGTTGACAAAGCCTCGCAGCCTGTAGATGGCCTTGATGTGTAATACAGCTGTACACCAGCACCACATCCACTTTTGTGCCCAAAGCCTTATTTAGACCATTAGTGCCTAATTCATTCTCTTGAACAAGCCATGATTGTTAACATTTGTATATTATGTATTTATTATTCACTCAGGCAGCCTGGTTAAATATGGGTTAAAATAATTTTCATAAAAGCAGCACAAATCACCCAACCATGTCATCATTAACATGATGACAGCTATTTAGTAATTAGGCTGCACAATGTATATTTATAGAGATGTGGCTACTGATTTAGCACAGAATGAAGACAAAGTATGGCACATTATACAGTATATAGAAGCATATTTAGCCAGTGCATGTGTAGGAGCATGCTTTGTAATACCTCATGTGGAAAATCTAGTTATTACTTTGAGACAAATTAGCATTTCAATCAAGCAGTGTTTTGAGTCATGATGTGTCAGTCGAAACCCTCTAGCATTTTTGAATTACTTTGAAATGCCACAGTTGAAGACCTGTAACGAGAATCACGTTTATAAATCTATTACAGTTTAGCAGCCACATCATTTATTAAAACTGCTGCAAGAAAGTTTGGTTTACCACTAGGGGCTGAGAGAGTAAAACAAGCCAGTCAGGTTGCATTCAGATGTTATTTGAGCATCCAGCAGAAGCAGAGGAACATGAGAATCCCATCGGTGGCATTTTCTGTTGAGCAGATAGCAGTGAGTTTATGGGAGGCACAGTGCTGACAACAGCTGCTCACATTTTCAGGTTTAGTTTTTCTTAGTTTGTTTAACAAAGAAAGTGAATCATGTTCAGTTTGAGGAGTTACTTGATTCAACACGTGATCTGAAGATCAATGATTGTACACCTCTTACAAATACAATACTGAACATAATGTCTGTTAACATATCTTAACTGTGTAAAAAAAGAAATTCAAATTGCTTGTTTTGGTAAGTGCCAAACATTGGGAACAATAATTCACATATGGTGTGAGTATTATTGTGTTGTCTGACTATATTAGTATGCCTCCACGATGGCAATATCTGCGGTTGGAGGCATTATGTTTTTGGGTTGTCTGTACCACATACCACATTCTTGTGAGAGCGATATCTCAAGAATGCCGTGAGGAAATTTCTTCAAATTTGGCACAAACCTCTTTCTGGTCCCAAGGGTGAATTGATTACAATTTGATGGTCAAAGATCAAAGGTCAAGGTCACTGTGACCTCACAAAACATGTTTTTGGCCGTAACTCATGAATCCATTTGCTAATTTTAACAAAGTTCACACAAATGCTAAATAGGTGAGTGAATAATTGATGACATTGTATATTCAAAAGGTCAAAGATCAACTTCAAAATGATGTTACAATGTTTGGCAAAAAAACACCGCTCTGGACATTATTCAGTGCCATACTTCAGGGACTAAACATTAGGTCTGATACTGACTTGGTGACACAACTGTGCTGATAGTATCTGATCTTCTCTGATGCTGGGTTGAAAATGTGTGAAGCATCTGTGTTTTTAAATTTGTAGCTCCTTTGCTGCAACATCCACAGCCTATTTGAAGCATTGTCTTCTGTCATGGCTGCATGTGACTCTGGACAGACATGGGTGTAAACTGCAACTGCAACTTGACTAGCTTGTGTAGATATACAGCCACAAGGTGGTAATTCTAGTTTTCTTTGTTTTTTAAAAAAAAAACGTTAAAATGTTGTGTGTCTGTCTCGCACAGCCTCGGCTCCTGTCTTTGTCCACAATCCCATACGGGTCATTGCCACACTTGGCAAAGATGTATCACTAGAATGCAAACCCAGAGCATCGCCCAAACCACGGATAACATGGAAGAGAGGAGACAGACGGATACAGCAAAGTCGAAGGTACGGCAATGCTTGAAAAGCATCATGTTTCACTCTCAAGTAGTAGCAGCCTCTGTGTGTATGTGTGTGTGTGTGTGTGTGTGTGTGTGTGTGTGTGTGTGTGTGTGTGAGAGTCAGTTAGAATGCATTGTTATATGAAATAATAAAAATCCATTGACTTATTGATCTGCGGAAGAAATTTTTCCATTTACGCGCAGCTTGTGAAGCCTGAAGCTGACAAAGATCCAGTGTTCTGCAGAAGGACACTTTAGCAGCGCAGGTGTTTGCACCTGGTGCCATTGACCAAGATCATTATATCAAACCGTAGCCACACCTCAAGCACACTCTTTCTTACTTACTAGCTCATGTCAGTAACACACTTTGACTTTAAAATGTACTGCTTACTGTGATAAAGCATTTTTTTATCAAAGAAACATTTAAAGATAAAATGTCCAGATGGAAATGACTATCTTGGGCTAAACTTGTGGATTTAATATCTCACCTTCATCACATTGTTGCCTTAAAGCTTTCCTGGTCATTGATTTCCTGGAAAATTGTCTGCAATGGCCTGATATAACCAGAGATATTAAAGAGATAAATAGATACCTCAGCAGAAATGCTTTTGTCTTTATAGCTGCACAGTATATTGCTATAACATTCGGTGCAATTTGTGGTATTGAGAGAAAGAAATGTGTAAAACTCAAAATAATTTCTTACCATGGGATATCACTAAAGTAATGACCTGCCTTCAGCTCTTTACTGTGCATCCAAAATAGTGATGTGTTGTAGGGAGTGTCTCAGTGTGTGGAATGACAGCCTTAAACTATTTTAGACTTTCAGGAAGAATTAATTTCTGCTGTTATCATTGGGAAAGATTGTGTGAATTTTCTTTGCGGGCAGTGCTAGATTTACTGGAGCTCAGTGTTATAAATAGTGTCAGATTTTTTTTCTCTGCACAGTTTAGAGAATAGAATATTATGAGAGGAAGTTAATTGCCTTGTAAAATATGTATGAAGTCATGAAAAGTTTGTCTCCCTCAGTATCTTTATATTGTTTTTCATGATAGTTTCATGGCATAACTTCAAGTGTTATCATTCCTGCTCAGGTCCTTCAGGAACTGTATACACGTCTTGTTGGAACACATCACACTTTCATTACTGTAACTGAAATTAAGTGTCACTACTAGAATAAAACACCTTAGGTACTGGCAAAGCTCTGGAGGCTCAGACGCAACCCCACCTCCTTTTCAGGGATGCTGACAATTTAGAGCGTACAATTGCATTTGGAATTCACATGCAGTTTGATGCATCATCTTTTATGAGAAACATCCCTCCGTTGCACCTAGAGGGGGGCTGAGCAGAGCGAGGGTCCATCAATCAAACTGAGCGACACCACTGAAATTATCAGTCACTGCTGAGCATCCCAAGTTTTGAGTGAGAGAACAGGACCTTTGTTTATCAGCCAAGATTCAGCTGTCTGTTCAACAGCCTCGCAGCAAGGGCAGCCAGTTGATAATCAGATCCTCAGTGTGTTGCTCCTTCAAACAGGCAGCAGCAAATCTTCATGCCTCGAACAGGTGAAAGGAAACAGACCACTCAGGGGTTAGTTTAACATGCTAATTTCAGAGGTTGGCGCAAATATTTCATTTTCCATTAAAAGACAAATGGTCCTCAGAGCTCATTTTGGATGTCTATTTTCTATAAAAGAGCCGGCTTCAGTGAAACTGATGGATGGGGATAAGTTAGTGAGTGTGTTGGCCTAAAATGGTGATTAATGACCCTGGCTTGTCTGGATCTGATAAAGCCTTTGAGGTATTTGTCAAACCCTCGCAAATCTATTTTTTAGCGTTGTTGGTGCACGCCGCGGGGAGATTCATACCTGTCCGAAAACCTTGATCTTGTTTTTATCTGACTTCAGATACAGTCATGTCTTGAGAGAGCAGAAAATTGTTCACAAACAATATTGGCAAAGCGGTTAGTTAGTTTCTCTCCTCAGAGTCATTTATCATTCACTATTACATGCTGGAATTATACATGTACAGTATGTGGCCCATTGTCATTGCAGTCTCAAAGATTTCTAAATTCACATTCCTCTGAAAGGGACAGTTCACCCCAAAATCCAAAATACATATTTTTCCTCTTAGCTGTAGTACTTATCAATCTAGATTGTTTTGGTGTGAGTTGCTAAGTGTTGGAGATATTGGCTGTAGAGATGTCTGCCCTCTCTGCAATATGATGGAACAAGACTCGGCTTGTGGTACTCGAAGCACCAATTGAAAACCTCAACAGCATTGTGTCTTTACAGAAAATACATAGTTTACCTTTTACCTATAGTGTTTTTTATCCATCTTTTGGTGTGAGTGGCAGAGTGTTGGAGATATCAGTCAAATATGTCTACCTTCTCTCCAGTGTAATGACACTAGATGGCACTCAGCTTGTGGTGCTCAAAAGACCAAACAAATATATATATTTGAAAAGGAGCAATGCGTCTCACCAGAAACAATGACCTGGATACTCAGAATAATTCACAGACCTTTTTGTGAGCAGTTTCATGTAGGAACTATTTGTATGCCTCTGCACCGGTGATCACAGTGGCCAAAGGCATTATGATTTCTAGTTGTCCATTCATCCGTCCATATGCGCATACGTACTCACGTAAAGTCAAAGTCACCTTGGCCTTGCGTTCGTTTCATTCTTGTGAGCACAGTATCTCAAGAACATTGTGAATTTCTTCAAATTTGGCACAAATATGAACCGTGAGTCACAGATGAATTAATTTGAATTTGGTGGTGAAAGGTCAATGTCACTGTGACCTCATCTGTTTCATTATTGTGAACACACACAATATCTCAAGAGCACCTTGAGGGAATTTCTTTAAATTTGACACAAATGTCAGCCTGGATTGAAGAATAAATTGATTAGAATTTTGTGGTCAAAGGTCAAGATCACTGTGACCTTGCAAAAAAGAATTTGTATGCTAATTTTGCATTTTACTCAAATGTCTCGTAGGATAGAACACTTAAGTGATGATATGTTATATCCAAAAGGTCAATGGTCAACCCCACTGTGACATCATAATGTTCTAAAACACTTTTCTAGCCATTGTCCAATACCATATCTCAGAAACAGAGGGGTAGACATTAAATCAGACACTGAATTGGTGACACTAATCTTGGGTGCCCACATTCAAACTGTGCTGATTGCATAGATCTTCTGTACTGCTGGAGGAAAGATTTGTGTAAAGCATCCATGTTTTCACAGACATGGGTGTAAACTGGCCGTGCAACCTGACTGGTGTGCAGAGGCATACGGCTTTGTGGCAGTAATTCTAGTCTTGCTACTGAACTACACCTGCCAACCAAGCGTGCATCTACTCATGAACAAGAGGCTCGTGCTTGTGATGGTGTGAGATGTAAGCATTAATGGCGTCCTCCTCGGCTGAGCTGTAACGTGAGCTAGCTAAGTGGTGCCAGGTGATCTAGAAGTAGATGCCCCCTGCCTCTGTGCAGTGATATGGTTGGCAGTTGTAGTTTGATAGAAAGAAAATAGTTCCTACATGAAACCGCTCACAACGAGGTCTGTGGATTATATTGAGTTTGCCATCTAGTTGCATTATATTGGAGAGAAGACAGACATCTTTATGGGCAGTATCTCCAACACTCAGCCACTCACACCATAACAATCTACATTTATAAACAACACTACTGTCCCTTTAAGCTGTAAACACAATGCTTTTATAAAACACCAGTCAAATTAAGAGTTTGACACTCTAATGGGATGTGTGATGCAACTTAACAAAACTACTGTATAGTGAGTTAATGAACTGGATAACGAGCGTTTAGAGGGGTGACTGCTGAGCTCAAGATCAATCCTGTGAAAGACTGATTTCTATCTTTGAAAGCCGAAATGGACAAGAAAAGCCGTGCATTTTCAGGTCTCGGCCAGGGTGACTTCTGCAAGGATTTTCTGCCATTACCTATAGTAAAGTAAAGAGTTTATGGATGGAGAGACGTTCTATTCTTGGAAGAACAGGGGAGGGATCGAAACAGCTTCACGTTTATCTGGCATTGACAGCTGTGCTGACTTAATGAAGGTTTGTAATTAACATGGATTTCCGCTAATGTTCGAGGCTTTTGTCTCTTAAACAGAAAGTATTAATCCCATTAGTTTGAAAGTATGTGGCAGACTCAGTTGAAACCCACAGACTCTTTGTTTAAGAGGCAGACAGTGCATAATTTGGCAATTTTTCGAAAAATTGCGAGATGTTCAAAAATGTATTATAGGTGACTGACTCCATATGTAAATACTGAGTATTCTGTTGTAGTCTTTTTGAATCCAACTCAGAAAAAAATGCTCTCTAGGTTTACTCTGATCTCTTAATGTTTCCTTTAAATTTCCTAAGGTTGAATGTATTTGCATATTCTGTACAGTATACCCAGCAGTCCCTGTCTTGTCCTTTCTGCCTTGGTGTCCTTGTCGGATGTGAATTTCCTCCCTAATTTGAAAAATGTCTCCTGGCTGCAGATTGCCTCTGAATTGTCTATGTGTGGCAAGATTTGGTCACGCCTCCATGAGTTCCTCTTTGCCAATTTCAATCACCTTGCCCGTGATGAAAGAGCTTATTGCTGTAAATATAAATGCCAAACACTATGAATTAGATTAAAAGACGGGAATACCTCACACCCCCTTATCATTCTGATTGTTTGATTTTGGATCAAATTAATTTTCTCATAAAAAAAAAAATAACTCTGTTAATATTCATCCCCACCTCTATCAGCCATATTGAAATCAAATATGATATACATATTCAGATTGTGAGTGAAAGGGATTTGCCCGGACACTGAGCAAATAGCTGTGGTTTGAAACAGTTCAATATACCACTGTATACTTTCATATGATTCCTGCTCTGAAGCCATCTGCTCTCACACCTGCCTCCAGTGTTGTTACATCCTATACTATCTGATGTCAAGCACTTAATTCTCCAGCTGTTATTTACAAGTCAGTGTGAAATGTTAATACCATATTGCTAGTGTCCTTCAGCTGGATAAGGGGCTACTTATGAATGCAAGCGTGGTGTTGTTTTTTTCTCTCTATTATACTTGTGTTTACCGGGAGGACGGCTCGCAGATACGCACATCTCAGTTTGACAGCTTTTGCTTTAGATTCATTGAACACAGCAATATTTAGGGTTTGTCAGGTGGATTCATGAGCACAGCGCAAGATGAATGCAGGATTTATTTAGATTTATGGAAATGCTGATGCAGGGGGACAAAGAATCATAACATCTATTTTATTTCATGTTGTATAGTGTTCTCCACAAATTCTGAAATTCCCTTTAATGAATTTTAAATTATACTGTAATCACTCCAATGGCAGTCTATTGTGTTCTTCCAAAGGCACGAGATCAGATATAGTGCATCATTATACTCAAGCTGAAAGTCAGAGGAATACTGTGTTGCTTTGTTCTTGACATCAATACTTCAGTGTTGCTTTTTTTTTTTGCTTCTTTTGCTTAAAATGTGTCCTTATTACCTTAATCTGTATCTTTAGTCGCATCTGTGTTTTAATCCTGTTCAAGATAGGGCTACTTAGTGCTATCTGCTAATCAGATTCATTAACACATTGAAATTGTTGATTGATCTTTTCTGAAAATGGTTAATTCTCATGTCCCCTTGTTGAAGGTTACACAACAAATACAAACACCATTCTTGACTTCACATCCCCTCGCTCCTCTGAGCATTTCCGTAACACAAACAAATTACTGTCAGACGCTTTTTGTCCTTCAGTTCAGTGATAATAATTTGCTAGCTGTAAACACAGTTTTATTGTATATTTTCCACCGGAATCTCCAGTGGATGATGATTTCAAGACTATCCGAGCTCCGCGTTTTATCTCATCCCCAGTGAATATTTCTATTCTTGTAACCCGACACAACCACAAACATATAACCTCATGCTCAAACTTGTAGTGCAACTGTTCACACGTGAATTTGTTACTCATACCAGTATTGATTTTTGTGTCCTTTCTCGCAGGATTATGTTGTTACGGAACAATACTCTCAGAATTGTTAACTCCAGCCGAGCGGATGAGGGGAACTATGTGTGCCGGGCGGAGAATCAGTTGGGCTCGGCAGAGATGACTGCCATGCTGTGGGTAAAAGGTAAGTGATGCCCTGGGGGCCTTTATTTTCTGCCAAATTAGCACAAGTCGGCCACCAGTAAACAGTCCCCAATGTCATTTTTTCCCCCCACCTTTGCTCGGGTGCCAGGAAATTTATTGTGCTTGCTCAACCATGAACCAAGGGCTCTCACATTCAAGAATCATATTACAAGGACACACTTTAGCAGCATAAAGGCCTCTGTCTCAGAGATGCACTGTACACAGTCTAGATCAGAGCCAAGCAGGATATTTATCTGACAAAGGTGAGTGTTTTTGCCCAAGTTAGGGTCGGGTTCTCATGATTGCTCTGGCAGTGATGTCACAGTCGAATGCAGCTGCTTGACGCTAGCTTTTGGTTATCCTGAGGTGACAGTGTAGCAGCTTTGTGCTTCCAGAGGCCATGCGTGTGGAGCTTAGCCCGAGCCGAGTGGAGGTGACTGTGGGGGAGAGCGTGGTGCTGAGCTGCAAGGCGACACATGACACTTCACTGGATGTGGCTTTCCAGTGGTCTTTCAACCAGAGACCAATCAACTTTCAGCAGGATGGCGGCCACTTTGAATACATCCAAACAGTAAGAGCACGAGTAAGAGTTATTCCCCTATTATTTATATTTACCTTTCTATTAACATGTCCGTCTGTGTGTCTCTGCCTGGTCTGTCTGTCATCCATTGTAGCTCCATCTGTCTGATTGTGTAATTGTTCACCTGATTTTTTTAGCAGTGAACAGAGTACTTCACCAGATTTGTTGATATTGCAGATCAGCCTATTACAGTCAAAATAATTCTGATGATTTCATTTGCACATTATGTAATGAGTTCAAGTACACCTCTCATTGCACCAAACACTTGTTATACCTGCAAAAAGAACCAGTTCGGCTAAAGGTCAGACTACCTTGGGTATCATCAAAGACCTGCACTGAATCATATAATCGTGCATATCAAGGTCTTGTCTATCGTTTTGAATTGTTAAAAAAGAGATAAATATATATATATATTTTTTTTTAAAGAGAGAAAAAGACCCTGAAAGAGGCAGAAGAGCTGCAGACTGCAATACTCTGAGCGGCATGCATAGGAATGAGTAACAATATGATGTATTTGAATATTTCTCACATTTTTCAGACGCTGATAGTCTGAATAAGTTTCTAAGTTTGTCATTATAGTCATTTTCATGAAAAAAGTCACCAAGAGAGTCTGAAGAGTTGATACATCTAGGGAGTAAATCATCAAGTTGGCAACACTCAGTGCACCAATGTGAAGGAAGGGGTGCACTGGATTTTTAACACAAGACAAAAACATGAGCATCATTGCAAATTTGCATAATGATTTTATCTCAATTATCTTGTTTTCATAATCGTTGGAAGCCAAAATCATATCTGAAAATCAAATTTGATTAATCGCCCAGCCCTATTACAGATCCATTCATGATAAGTGCTAATAATAGTCAGGCCCCTCCTGAATTATTGAGTGTAATTGTACCCATTCTTTCTGTTGGTCAAGGGATACAGGCTCAGGGATCTTCTGAGGAAGATGTTGTATTAATTCTTGCGGCACTTAACAAGATCACAGAGGTGTTTAACCCTTGCCTTCTTACAGCATCAAGGTCTTTTGATTACCATTTCACCTTCACCTTTTTACCCTTTTCCCATGTCTTAGTTGTTCATTTTACTTTGGTTAACCATATTTGGTGTCCTAGGAGTTTATAAGTGATGACAGAAACAAGATAATATTATCACACTGTACCATGATTATTCTAAATGTCACTTGTACACAAACTGAATTGAAATGTTAATTTTATTGCCAACGAGCTTGGTTTGGTATATTTTTTTCACAAAGTCTTACATTTCCCCTCTCTGTAATACAGAAAAATTCATTACCGCCTAAACCATAAAATGAAGTTGGAAACAGATTTGCAGGAAAGCAGGGAGTCCTCTTTATGTCGCTATTCCTTTATCAACACTAGATGTTAAAACCACATCTGTCCTGATGTGTCCGCTGCTACTACCCAGGCTCTGGAGAGAAAGTATTTGCAGTGACAATTCTTTACAGGCACAACAGATTCCTGGCTGATGCATGGTTTGTAATTTTAATCAGGTTTCGTGCTAAACAGCTGCCTGTAGACCTTGAATTATTCCCAGTCTTGCCTCGGGCGTTTCTCATTTCAAGAGAGAGAAAATACGGATAGCTGAAGAATGTAGCGGCAAGCAAGCACCTGAATTAAACAGGAATCTCTCAAGCCACATGAGCCTCTACAAGATGTAAAGGAATAACACTTTCTCGTGTCAAGCACATTTAGGCTTGCTTAATACCTACCTCTTTTTTTTTTCTCTTCTTTCCCATTTGCAGCAGTCCTCCACGGTGGATCTGATGATTAGGAGCATTTTGTTGAAGCATGCTGGGAAGTATGGGTGCCGGGCCCAGACCAGTGCTGACACTGTATCTGCAGAGGCTGAGCTCCTTGTCCGAGGTAAGCTTGTGATGTGTCGGTGCACCGGTTCTGTACGCTACGACAACTTGGTCACCCTATCATGAGGGCAGTGACCCACTTCAACTGAACCGCTACCCTCAAACAGAATGCACATCTTATTCTCATTCTGAATATTCTTAGAGGGTTTAGTCCAGTGGGAATGGACACAAGATAATAACTGATTTTTTCAATTAAATAAATAATAATTTTAATGATTTCTGTGAATTTGTGAAATTGGCCCCAGTTTGTTACAAGTGCAGCAGCTTTGGGAGATTTGTTAATTATATCAGACATTAGAAATGTTCTCCTGTTGGAGAAATTGCACAGTGACTATTTCCACATTATCTGCCCCCTTTCGACCTTTCGATCTTGACTAATTTTTTTATGGTCACTGTGAGTATGGCTGGACAGACGGTCTGTCTGCATGATCAACTTTAATATGTGCTGTAAAACGGAACGGCTGAAGTCTTGTGATCACGTTCTGTGGCTGTTTCTGACCGTTGCTGATTATGTGATGTAACGGTTATTGTCCGCACAGCTCCTGGTCACGTCCTGGTCTGTGACTCATCCTATTCTTTTGTCCTTTAACATTACCTGACAGTTTTATAAGAACCAGTCATCCAACCAGAACAAAATGGAGTTTTGTTTTGCTTAATGATTGAATAAAATACAGCTCTGCAATAATTCAGTCTAACTGTTAATTAACTTTCAGAGGAGTTGTGTTGAAACAATGATGATAGTATCATTGTTTTACAAAAATAATTATTGATTCCATATAAACTGTTATGAAAAATGTTTTACATTTCATTTTACTCTGTACTTTTCTTTAATCATTTAGGTTATTTGCCAAATACTTCAAAAGAATGCTTTGCCACACGCCTTTTTAGTTCTCAAACGCAGACCAAACTCAGATAAAACTAGGCAGTGCTGATCAAATATAAATGAAGATTCAGATTCTGCGTTGCCGATTTCTCGCAGATGTTTTCAGAAACAAATTTTAGCTTACAATTTAAACTGTAATTCAAGATTGTTTCTTACCAGCCAGCTGCCATATTGCTTCCTGTGTCACAAGCTCACATTACATCACCCGCCAGTGGGAGTGTTTACTGGTCCAGTGTGGGGCAGTGCAGTTCTGGCAGTTGTAGGTTTTCTACCTCTTGAGCAAAAAGAAAAGCTCTATTTTCTCTTGTCACACAGCACCAATTTCAAAACTATCTGGGTGTTTCTACTGCATAGACAGCCCAGGTTTATGAAAAGACCATCATTCCAGCAGTGAAATACTTCTTTAATATATGTATATTTATTCCAGAAATGTTCATATGAATATATGATAGACATCAGCATCCACCATATGACCCACCGCCATAGTAGCTGATGTCTTTAATGATTGTCATTTAACATTAAGCACTAATACAGGGGAGGATTTATGCCATGGTACTGGGCACACTAAAAAGAGACTTCTGTTCTTATAGTGACACAAAATGCATCTTAATGTCCCGAAATGCAAATGCACCTTTCAGTGCAACCTTCTAATGGGCACTTTTTGGGGACACAGTACATTGGTTTTCATTGAGCGCACCAGCTGCCAGCTTTTCATTTACAGCTGTTCCCCCTAGAGTCCTTAGACGTTTGCTGCACTTGCAGATTACATTTACTTCTGAAGACTGAGGTAAACATATGTTCAGCTGTATAAAAACACAGGAGGGTCTACCACACAGTCATGCTCAGCAGAACTGGCAAAGTGCCTCCAAAGCCCCCCAAAAAAGAAAGCTTCAGTATCCCTGAATCGGCATGAAATCCTTGGCAGCAGATCTGTGTCAGCCCGAATCCTGGTTCAGTTTAGTGTGTCGTGTTCTTGGCTTTTGTTTGTTTGTGCAGAGATTACAGCAGAGGATTGATGTTGTCACAATATGCACACAGCTGCACATCCTCTTAATGCTTGCATGGTTGCATCCATTAGTGTATCTAATGGCAACAATGCATGATGAAGACATCACAATATGGACCGACTGGGAATTGATTCAAACATTAACAGTGATTGTTTTTATTCTTGTGTCATGAAATTCCTGAAGCATTTGTGCTTCATACCTGAAATCTAATCTGCGTCTCCTAACCCTCTTTCACCAGGTCCCCCTGGACCCCCTGGAGTGGTGATAGTGGAGGAGATCACTGATATCACAGCCACCCTGTCCTGGACTCGTGGCTTGGATAACCACAGCCCTATCAGCACCTATAATTTACAGGCCCGCAGCCCATTTTCATTAGGCTGGCAAACTGTCAAAACAGGTAATCAATAGGGAGCAAATTGCAGCCTGTAGATCTGTGAGGTTAATGTGGAGCTGTATACAAAGGCCTTAATCCTGCCCAAAGTCATGTACGAAGATGGTGAATCAGCCCAACAAGAGCAAGGTTACTGGTTTCAAGGGACACAATTTAAAATTTGTGTAGCAAGGTACATTCATATATTACAGCTTTTTTTCTGATTGGTTAGGCAGTATCTTTGAAACCATAGGCTATTATATTGCAAAACTCTACATACTAACCACAAAACCTCTCACTAAACCAGCAACACAGTACACATCTCTTACAAAAGCAAGCAACTCTTTTTTTAAGATGATATGAATTAAAAACACTTGTGCTTTTTGCTTTTTTCTGTGTGCAGGGCAAAGAGCTTTGTCACACAGCTGCACGCAAAAGCTTAATTATTTTTATGTTTTTACAGTTTTAAAATAACAAAAAAGAAAAAGGGCCTGACGCAAAAGTTTGGGTGACCTGCGTGATCAGTGCTATGTAGTGCCCCCTACTGCAAGTATCACAGCTTCTAAATGTTTTTTGTATCCAGCTAAGAGTCTTTCAGCTCTTGTTTGGGGGATTTTCACCCATTCTTCCCGCCAAAGGCTTCTAATTCTGTGAGATACTTGGGCCGTCTTGCATGCACTGCTCTTTTGAGGTGTATCCACAGGTTTTTAATGATGTTTATGTCGGGGGACTGTGAGGGCCATGGCAAAACCTTCAGCTTGTGCCTCTTGATGTAGTCCATTGTGGATTCCAAGGCGTGTTTAGGTTCGTTGTTCTGTTGTAGAAGCCATCCTCTCTTCATCTTCAGCTTTTTTACAGATGATGTGATGTTTGCTTCCAGAATTTGATGGAATTTAACTGAATCCATTCTCCCCTCTACCTATGAAATGCTCCCCATGCCACTGGCTGCAACACAAGCCCAAAGCATGATTGACGTGTTATGTTCATGAAATTCTGCACCATTTTAACTATCTACCATTTTAACATACCTTTATCCATTGCATCCAAAAAGTTATTTTTGAACTTCATCAGTCCACCGAACTGGTGTCCAGAAATCATCAGGCTTGTTCAGATGTTCCTTTGCAAACTTCTAATGCTGAATTTTGTGGTGAGGACCCAGGAAAGGTTTTCTGATTACTTTTCCATGAATATCATATTTGTTCAGGTGTTGCTGCACAGTAGAACAGTGCACCACCCTCCAGAGTCTGTTAAATCTTCCTGCGGGTCTTTTGCAGTCAAACAAAGGTTTTATTTGCCTTTCTAACAATCCTACGAGCAGCTCTCTCAGAAAGTTTTCTTGATCTTCCAAAGTTCAACTTGACCTCCACAGTTCCTGCTTTCTCAATTACATTACACACTAATGCTCCTGCTTTGTGAGCTTCAGTTATTTTAGTTTTCAGAGTGCTAGGCAGCTGTTTAGATGAGCCCATGGCTGCTGATTGTTGGGACAAGGTTTCAGGAGTCAGAATATTCATAAAGCTTTGAAATTTGCATCACCTGGCCTTTCCTAATGATGATTGTGAACAAGCCAAAGCCCTAACAAGCTAATTATGGTCTGAGATGCTGGTAAAGGTTATCTTTTTGTCTGTGCCCAAACTTTTGCATGGTGCTCCTCGCATTCTTTCACTCTAATATTGTACAAAACAGAAGTTAATGCAGTTATCTTGCTTGAAATGTTGATCATCCTCAATTTCATGCTTTTTGGAGATCAGTTTATCCTCTACTCACTTTCCTATTCACAGTGACCAGGGATGGCCAAACTTTTGCATGCCACTGTACATTTTTTTGTGGATCTGACCATAAGACTCCATTCACATCTCTCTGTCCACCATTAGTCTCCTTCAAATGTTTTCATAGGGTCTATTTATAGTGCTCTGATATGTAAGTGAACTCATTATCTAAAAGTTTTCCCATAGGTCAATGTTGAAAGGCAATCGGCAACAATGTAGAAACCAGCGTTCACACTTTAGTGTGTTATTAAATCACAAACTGAGTGTAAAGCTGCAGCTCCGTCTCCTAGAAATTATGCTTGTATACCACGAATTTGAAACAGCAGATATTTTTTGACAGAAATATAACATATTGACATTATTAACATAATGAGGAAACGTTGCTAATTAATGTATCTGGCAAGTGGCAAAAGTAACATGTTCACTGACAACATATTTTAGTTGTTTTTTCCAACATAGGCAATCTTGCAGCAGAGTATCCACTTGTAATGGCTACAGCATTACTTTTACATTAAAATTTTTTTATTAACATTTAACCAATATCACAATCTTTCCTTAAATTTAACCAGAGTGCTTTTGTTGCCTTAATCTATGACCGGAATCTGGACGTGAACCTGAGGATATGGTGTCAAGGCAATTAGTACACCTGCCATGCTCCACAATTACCTCCTTCCAATCCTTCCAACGCGGTACCTGAATGTACTGTTTATTTACCTGGAAGAAACGACCCTGAACATAATCCAGGCAGCGCTTACGTTGCCACAAGAACATAATTAAGAAAGCAATTTAGTGACATGCAAACATAATGTCTAGGTGACAGGGTTGAAAGCCGTAAATGTGTATTCAGTGTGGCACACTTGGTAAATACATTGGCTACAAGTGTAAATTCAGAGACAGTGCTTCAGGAATCACTGTGTGTGAGCATACACAAAAAAAACAACAACACTGTAACACAGTCAGACTTGTAAATCCAGAAAGTAATGGATCAAGTGTCTTACACTGTTGCTCCAGAACAAGGCTTTCTTCTTCTCAGATGCCTGTTTGAGGAATTGTAATGCAGTTCTCTCTCCGGCTGTCATTTTGTGTCTGAACTTGGCTGTTGTTCAGAAGAGCTTAGCAAAAAGTAATTTGAGCCAATATCAAATGCCATTGCTTTGAATTTTATTCAGTGTCATATCAGCGGTTAGTGGGAAATTAACCTTTTGGGCTTGAATTATAAGACTTATCCATTTTCATTTGGTGTAGATGCACTTTTACTACTTAAAAATGAATCAGCTTCCTTTTTTTCTGTACCTTGACAGAAAAACCATCAATTACTATCACTTAGCGTTAAAGGATGAAGGCTTGCTAAGCATTGTGTGTAATCCATCTTAATATGCCGTGTGATAATAATAGCAGAGTTTAAGGTGTGATAATGATTCATCCCAACAGATATATAAATCACACTTTGTATACACTCCTCTCACATCATGTCTGTTCAACCACATTTAATTCGATAAAGCACAATTAGGACTCTGTGATGTATTGTCAGTGTTGAACTTGTTAAGATTAGCATAAAGGGGATCGGGCTTTTAGCTCCCACTCCTTGCAAACAGAGTTATCGGCTCATGTTTGAAGAGCAGCTCGCCTAACAGAGTGGTCTCATCGTGAGCTGCTTTGGATGATAAGAGTGTAAGCTCCTCGGCTCCACTGAATGTTGCCTTAGTTAGCACAGAGAGACCTCTGGTTCATTTGTGACATGGATATGCTTTCAGTCAATGTTTGTTTGTTGTTGCAGGATCAATATTGACGAAGCTTGATTATTGCGGCCCTGAAGAAACCAGATTAGTTGTGTTACCTGCTTGTAATTCTGTTCCAAAATACAAAATACATTCATAAATCTTGACTTTTTCCGTCTCAGGGTGTGATTTATAATTACATAGCTCTCTACGTCTTCTGTAGATACTGTGAAAATTGATTAAAATCAGCTTCCCTCAATGTAACGAGTTGTTCTTCCTAATGTGCTCTAAAGCTGCGAGTAAGCTGTTGTTCAGGCATCAAAACGACATCATACACCAGGTTTCAAGTAAATTGCACATCTCCACCACCTGGTGTAAGAGTATGCCAAGTCACAGTGAATCTGGAGGGAAGGCGTAATGCTCTGCAGTTCTTAAGAACTAAGACAATTGTATATTTATTTGTTTTCTGGCTCCATACTCGAGCATACAGGATTTGAAATGAAACAATGGCTATAAAGGTTAAAGTGTCAACTCACAGCTTTTGCACAAACATTGTAGGAATTATCCTCCAGTTTTAGGGAACAGAAAGTAATTGGACAAGTTGACACAGTCTTGAAGTCATTATATAAAGTCATCAAATTTAATCGTATATAATCCTTTGCAGTTAATGACTGCCTGTAGACTGCAGCCCACAGACAGCAGCAGATACTTGGTATCTTCCCTGGTGAGGCTCTGCCAGCCATCTTCACTTATTGCTTGTGTCAGTCTGGCCTAGAGCAGCGAAACACCTGCTCAGTTGGTTGATGAAGGTCAGGCGACTGCCTTAGCCAGCACAGGACATTCAAATGTTCAGCTATGGAAAAATAAATCCTTATTACCTTGCCTGTACGTTAAGCATCATTGTCCTGCCACATTGTTGTTTTGGTAGACTTCATATTAAAGTGTGTATGATTCTTACAGCCTTCACTCAGTGTGAATCTGAACACAGTCAGGCCTCATGTAGGGGCCCGATTAAAGAGCGAATCTGGGGACCTTGTAGGATTGACATCGTGTGGTGTTTGTTCATGGAGATGGTGGCACTGTCACAGAGACTTTAAGGGGTTGAAGAAATATGTACTGTACGTGCGTTTTTTATCCCAAGCCATCACGTATATCTATAAACTAAGATATTTTTACACACACACACACACATATGAACTGGCTTGTGGCTGCCAAGCATATATAACAACGTTGCTTTTTGATCCTTCTCTGTCGGCTCTTCCTGTCTTTGGAAAGCAGAGTTCACCAAGCGTTGGATTGTTCGCCCACAAAGAGGGAACATGAGCTGGGTTTGGAGAAGCCTGTGGAATACTGGGAGAACATTAATGTGGTCGGACAAGACAAAATTCGTACTTTTCTGCAAATGGTGCAGTGTACCATGTTTGGAGGAGAAATGGCCCTGCATATGACTTAAAAAAAATACCACAACTACATTGTAGCTTTGAGGTGGAAGCATCATGGTATGGAGCTGTTTCTCTTGTTGTGGTACCAGCAGAATCCAAATTATCAAAGGGAAAATGAACAGAGCCATGTACAAGGAATTTCTTGAGGAATTCTGTTGACATCCACCAGGATGGTGAGAATAAGACACAGGTGGACCTTCCAGCAGGATAACAATCCAAAACATACTGCAAAGAGGACTCTCACCTGGTTCCAGAGGGAGAAAATAAAGGTGTTGGAATGGCCCAGTCAGTCACCAGAAGATGACCTGAAGATGAAGATACATCAGTAGATCCTCAGAATCTTCTGGATGTAAAGACTGTGTGTGGAAGAATGGACCAAAAGAACACTGAGAGCTTGATTTCCTTAAACAGGAAGCATCCTACAAGCTGGCGTTGTAAAGAAAGGCTTCTTCACTGATTACTGAATACATTTCAGTCGCTGTGTTCAATACTTTTTCCCGCATTATTCCACTTGATTGCACATAACTTTGTTTTACAGATTGTAATGTTATGATTTTCTTATCCGTGTAGTAATATTGAGTTAATATCAATATCTGCTGTAAATTCTATGTTAATAGCTGCAATGGAAATATGTTTAATGAGGAAAAATATTGATGCTTGAATACTTATTTCCCCACTGTATTTACATGTAGTTTACAATGTTAAGTTTCGTTGTATCGTGTGTACAATGACAATAAAGCTTCTTCTTCTTCTTCTAATATGTCTAAGCACCTGTGAATATTTGGGTACAAATACATACCAACTTTTCATATTTATCTTTTTGCATGTCAGTCGGGGGTGTTTGAGAAAGGTGGGGCACATTTTTAGTTTAGATGAGTGAAACATAGCTTAGCCAGCTTTCACACACCCTTAAAGCTGCATTGGCACTCACAGCAGTGTGCTGTACACAGTGTGGACAAAAGTACATTTTATGTGGTCTTAACCCTGATTAAATAAATGCATAAGCTTCGCTCTTGTCTGCAGACCCAGACCCAGTGACAGGGGACATGGAGTCAGCCATGGCTGTGGAGCTCAACCCCTGGGTGGAATATGAGTTCAGGGTGGTGGCAAGCAATGCAATCGGGACCGGAGATCCCAGCGCACCTTCAAGAGGAGTTAGGACAAAAGAAGCAGGTAAATCCTCTGAGCCATTAATTTGCTACATGCACTACATGCTAGTCACATTTTGGCGGACATAAGCAATCGCCCAGAGTCTAGAAACGTATTATTTAATATACTCAGTGCTGCTGATTTATTGTAGCTAGAGAGCTGAAAGTAGCTGGTGCCCCCCACATGCCACTTCATGACCATGTTATATTCCCATTGTTAACATACTCGGTTTTAATTGGGCAAAGGGGTTGAAAATAAGCCGCTTGCATGAATTTCAACCAGTTTAGTGTTTCTGCTAAAGCTGCCTGTCCTTTAATGCCCCGAGGCAAAGACACAGCAGAATTCACTATTTATGGTGAGCAGAAATTGACTGAGACAGTCTGGATCAGGCCGCTTCACTAACTGCTCGTTTCTCATCTATAAAATGTAATAATTACAAAGGTCAGTGGTCATTTGGAAGAGGCTTCTTTAATGTGTCCTATCTCTTCAGCACAATTAACCGACTAATTACTGAAGCTGCACACAGTTGTGGTAATTCATCCTTAAAGATATAATCTGTGTTCCAAATGTCAACAAAAGAGTGCGAAATTCAAAACACAGCGCTGAGAGCTATCATTACCACTCTCTGTTTGACTGACAGGTAGTTTAATGCAGGCACACACACCAGACAATAACTGGGTTTCTGATATTTTCTGATGCTGTTAAAGGTTTGTTTACTCCAGCAAAACACATCATTAAAACTGTTTTATCTTCAGTTATGATCTGTTGACTCAAAAAGTGCTTTTTTTAAATCATTAAGACAAACTTAATTAATCAAATCCAAGTTTAGCTCACATTGTGAAGTCGTAAAGGACATGGACTGCCATCTGCAATCTGAAAATATTTCTTCTGCATTTTCACCTTTTCTTTCTTTAAAAAACACATTGAAGTGAGTTTGTCCTGGTTCAGTGATGCATTGTTAACCTTTCTGTTTCACACAGTCCCGTCAGTGGCACCAGCAAACGTAAGCGGAGGGAACGGCCGCAGGCATGAACTGGTCATCTCGTGGGAGGTAGGGTTCTCTGCCAAACATATGTGCAAAAACACAAATGTCACCATGGTGTTTCAGTTAAGCAAGCTTGGATTATTGTTGAATAAACAGGAGTTAGTGAAAGCTTTTATTTAGTCTGCTCTCACTTAAAAATAATCTTTGCCATTCCCAGTTGTATCTGGGGATGTCAGCTGCATGACATTCGAACTGTGGAATGTTTTCGAAACTCCTCAGTGATCATCTTATCTACTTGCTGTGTGAGAGAGGGCTTCAAGGTCCTTGAAATTCAAGATGCCTCCTTAACAGAACATTCTCTCAGTTTCTAAAGAAACTGAAGCAGAAACTGCCACAGGTCATGCATTAATTATACTGGAATTCAAATCCTAATTAGAATTATTAGCAGCCGTTCACTAAAGTTTCCAGAATAATTTGAAGACTTTGAATGTGAAACTTTACCATCTGCACTCTAATTAAAATGCAAAAATAAATGTCATTCTAGTCAATAGATTAGATCAACATCTCGAGTGCTAAAGATGCTCGCTCATAATGAGAACCTGTCTTGAATGTCAGTGTGTTGCATTATGTAAACAGAACCATGGTTACAGTCTCATGACCCCAACTAAAGATGTTTCTCGTTCTCTGAAAGATGAGATGCTCAGGGATCAGTTGCTTTCAAGTCATTTCTTTTTTGCCATCTGGTGTGTAAACATGAGACCAAATTTCAGATTTATTTTTTCAAGCAATATTTCATGGAAAGACCATGAGTCACCTCACTCCTTTCACTTGAGCTCAACAAAATCACCTTGTGCAGCGTAGTTCACAGTCTCTGTTATCTGAAACCAAGCGACAACCTCTGGGGCTAAAAATTGAGCCAATGTAGAAGTGTCAAAAGTTCCTCAAATGTCCAATTGAAGCTGGCTCCAAGAATGAGTCAATCCCCATCGACCCCGTGTTAAAATGCCCAGCTTTACAGCAGAAATAAAGATGTTTACAGCCCAGAACAAAAACAGTTTTGGTCTCTGTAGCTTATTTCACACTTTAGCTGCACAGTTATATAACTCACCCATTTAAATGTTATTAAGAGTTGAAATTATGCTAACCGCTATAAGTGACAGGTTGGTGTTGTCTGTCTTGACAAGTTGCTACCACAGCAACAACATTGGTTAGGTAAGGTTACCATGGCACAACCTCAGATTCACAGAGTATGGGCGAAGCTCCAGCTGTCGGCATTTGTTTTTATTGAATGAAAGTTAATTGTAAGGTTGGAGAATGGAGCCTGAGATGGATCTGTGGTTTGGTGCAGCATCTGCAGTGATGCGAGCGCTGTGCTGGACCGTCATGGTGAAGAGGGAGCTGAGCCAGAAGGCAAAGCTTTCGATATACTGGTCCATATACGTCCCAACCCTCACCTATGGTCGTGAGCTCTGGGTAATGTCCAAAAGAATGAGGTCACGGATACAGGTGTCTGAAATGAGTTCCCTTAGAAGGGTGGCTGGGCTCAGCCTTAGAGATAGGGTAAGGCATTTAGACATTCAGAGGGAGCTTGGAGTAGAGCCACTGATTTTTGCATCAAATGGGGTCAGTTGAGGTAGTTGAGGCATCTGATCAGGATGCCTCCCGTTAGAGGTGTTCCGGGCATGTCCAACTGGTAGGAGGCCCTTTGGCAGATTTAGAGCATGCTGGAGGGATTACATATCTTGTCTGGCCTGGGAACACCTTGGGATAACCCAGTAGGAGCTTGAAAGCATTGCTGGGAGAGGGACATCTGGAATACTTTGCTCAGTCTGCTGTCCCCCACGACCCAGCTTTGGATAAGCAGTTGAAAATTGATGGATGGATGGAAGGTTTTGTTTGCCTAAAAAAGTCTTGTTCAGCAGCTAGTTGTAATAAGAGACCCTGTAAGGAGTCAGATATTTCATTTTCTTCAGTGAGTACATAAGTTTAATGGTTTTAAGCCTGTTTTTCACAAGCTGAAAAAAGTATTAGCTTTTTGAAACAGTCAACCATACCTGTAAATGCACCATGCTAACCAAGCTAGCAGCTAGCACTGGGGTTATCTCCACCCTCTCATCCAAATATGGTCACTTCTGGCTCCAGAACACCAAGATGGCGACAGTCAAATGCCAAACTCAAGGTTTCGAAACGTGAGTCCACAAGCCAATGGGTGACGTCACGGTGGTGTATGTCTGAAACAAAAAGGATGATAATAGCATGCATGTTAAGTCCTGTAGGCCAGACTGAAGAAGGAACAAGCTGAGATAATATATGCAGAACATCATAAATTAGCCTTTTTTTTTTTTTTTTTTAGTAAGAGATTTATGTGTTTATTTTCATCATGTCAATTCTGTAAACCAGAGTTTCTCAACCTCTGGAACGGAATAGTGCTTGCATTACTGAAAACCCCAAAAAGCAAAAGCACAGAATGATGATGATTATCATTAGGATTTTTACATTATTAAATATGGGAAGAACCCTATAGGGTGTAAATATTCATCATTTAACTTGTGAAAGTTATTACTCACCAAGGTAAAAAATGTGATAATAAATGTGTATGTTCAGTGAAATCATTATCACCCAACTGCTGCTAAGAACATTTGTGAACCTGCAGGTTGAGAATTACTGTAATCCATGAGTGAAAACAAGCCAGCTGAAACAAGGTTCCCTTTAAACGTCCGTGCTGAAACAGCTCTGCCATTGTTCCCTCAGGAATTTAACTGTCACTAAGTAATAAATCCTGCATGTGAATGTGACTTAATAATCATGTAGAGGTTGCTACTGCATGTGCAATTCATTAAAAACCTTCACTTTTTGTTGCCTGGGAATACTTGTCAGACGTTATTAAGGGGGATAAAGCATGGTTGATGGACGACGCTAGTCCTTGTGGTTTCTGAGCTTGAAGGAAACGGTTTAATGATTTTAAGATATACAGATGATTGCATTAGTTTACAGTCAGTTGCATTCACTTGAGGTGAGATATGATGAGTAGCTGCTGCAGTTTCGCTCAGTGTGTTCTAGGGACCTGCGTGCGCTTGCCATCCTATTCCCAGAACCATCAAAGTGGGATCTAATTAAAACATAGAGGAAAGTTTCAGACACTCGAGTGAGAAAAATGATGAGAGGAGTCTGGAGATGTTCTTAAAAGGTAGGAAGACAGATGTGTTGAGGGACTTGCTGGTGTATTTAAAGAGCAGAGTTCAGCATATGAGGCTGGCATCATCTGAGGTCACACAACTTCCTTTTCCAAACACTCAGTGTGGCGTACATCGTCCTTAGGGAAAAGCCTAAAAAATGAAAAACTTTTTGATCATAGATTTATTTATTTTTTAAATGAAAACAAATTAATAAATTATTAGTATTTTTTTTGTCCAAGGAATTATTTGCCTCGAATTCCCAAATAGACGTTGATCGGAGTTCTTAACTGTGATTTTTCTCATTTATATTTCTGTGGTTTTAACTCATTATCTCAGCACTAAAGTCTGGTGTCTTCTCATCAGCATAAAACTAAAACAATCAAAAGTAAGTAAATGTAGAGTGGGGCGAGAGTCAAGGAGGTCATGTTCCAAAGAAAATGTTAAACTAGCAGCTGTCATTTAGCACAGTGTGGTGTTTGAGACACAAGCTTTAGTCAAATTATCAATAGTGACTGTATGCTGGGACTGAATCTGGCTTGTGTCAGCGTTCCCTTGTCTTTATGTCTTGATGTGTTGCTGAATGATTGTTCCAGAGTTGGAGAAGCATACACTCAGCTATAAAGGGAGCACACACACAGTTCCATACTGCAATGTTATCTCTGCAGCAGATAAATGTGATCGCAGCACAGCTGTAGAAACAAAGATAAAATAGCCCAGGTGTGGATGCACTCCACTCTCAGGAAGCCTTGACCCGTCTGACAGAAAAGGGCAAGAGAGATGCACATTATGTCCAGTGGTATAATACAAAGGTTGAGGTTACAGCCTTTACAGATATCTGATTTCAGGAGAAAGGGTCATGTGAGGGGGCTCAGGTGAGCTCCCATCATTAGGACAAAGGGAGCTTTTTCTTCCATTTGAGAGGGAAGACATGGTCGACCCATCTGCTGCAGTATTCTACATGATTTTCTTTGATTTGCTTTTACTGAATTTTATTTCTACATTGGAGGGTATGAGCAGGTTGAGGCTGGAAGAAAGGCTTCGACTGTTCCAATGAAGGAGCAGACCAGAGGGGGAAGTGCTTCAGTCCACTCAGGCAGGATGCTTTTCCCCGAGATCAAAGGTTGAAGTGGTTGTTGCAAGGATGAAGCACCTGTGTGAGATAAAGATTTAACTATATTGTGCTCAAGGGAAATAAAGGCAGGGCAGCAGTGAAGAATCCAATACAAGCATTAGTATAACAAATAGAGCCTATTCAAATGAATACATCTATAAAAATATTTTAATTATTAAAGACAAAACTGAAATTGACTTGAAAAATGACTGTTAAAAGATTATTACACATAATGTATTGTGTTTTCAATGTCTGCCAGTGGCTATCCTGACTGTAAGATTTAACAACCCAATAGCCAGAAAAAATGTTGGTATTGTCGGTTTTTGCAAACCTGGAAATGTTACATTTAAATGTTATTATGTAGCAGATTTGTTGAACTTCACGTTTCAACAGCACTGTGATCAACATGCGGTTCGGTTTGGCACAAAAAGCACTTGGCTATGGTGAGAGAAAAATTATATTTTGGCCTAAAATACAAAGTGCTGGTGGTACAATCCCTGTCTCTGTAAAAAAAAAATATATATATTTTTATGACACTTTCTAAGCAGGAAGTGCTGCAGCAATGTATTGGTAAAAAAACAACAGTTTTTTCTGGCACTATCCCTGGTGGAAAAACAGTGATGGGTTGTTAAAAAACACCCACGTATGGTGGCTAAAAAGCAGCTGGAAACACGGCGATGACTCGCAACACAAGCAGGTTTGTTGTTTGTTGCTCTAGAAGAGCGGTCTGCAGCTTGGCAGATGTCTAACAGAGGTGACATACATCCACCATTCCCTCAACCTCTTGATGACAAAGACATATCCGTCATTTGCTGTAATGTGCAATGCCAACATTTTCTTTTGGTGACTGGGCTGGATTTAAGGAGCTTGTGTCCAAGTGTTGTTAGTTTTGCAGATTGTCCTTACAAGCAGGGCAAAAACTCCTGCTTTATCACTAACAGCAGCACAACCCCGGGATCACAGCTCATTGCATTTTAAACAGGGTCCCACTTTATTCTGTTGGAAATTTGTTTAACCATCCAGGGTCTCAGAGTTTGAGGGCACAACTTAGACACGTCTGAAGAATTTGCTGACAAAGCCCAAAGAAGGCCAGCTGGGCCGTGTATTACACAGAGCTGCATCAGCCGGGCCAGTGATTAAGATGTTGTGAATTTTAAATTTGGTCCCGCCAGAGAGGCACAATGATGATTAACCTTGAATCCCGGAGTCGTTCCCAATATATCCAGGGATGTTTATGAATATCTGTTTGTAACCTCAATCTTGACGATGGCTGTACAAAACGTAATAACTCTCACACCAAGTAAAGAGGATATTAGTGTGAACTGTTTCCAAGTGGACAGCTTGGCTCTCAGCCAGGTTCAGGGCACAGCATGTACAGAATTACTATGAGCAACGCCGAGAATTTGCAATTGAGATCAGTTGAAGGATATATTAACAGGGGAACAGTGAACAGATGTGGAAGCAACTGACAGTTATTCTTGTAGTTATTAAGTATGGGAGCCCAACTGCCACTGGGAAGATAACCTTCACATGAGGAGAAGTGCCCCTCAGTGGCACATTATGGGGGATAATGTCCATTCCAGATGGGATGGTGTTTGGTGGGAGACCATTTCCTGTTTATAAATGAGAGTTATACTATATAAAGAGTGTCATTAGAGTAGCTAGTATAACACAATGACGACCTCCTTATAAATAAATGCAGGACCCCATGTTGGAGGAACAATCAAGGGATACTTAAAGTGACACAAAACCCCAATTGGAGCTGACTTGGATATAAAAACCAAATAAAGAGTCCTTTGAAGCCACACATTAATTTGACTCATTACATAAAGTTATTCTTCCTTAAAGAAGTATTTTACTGTGGGAAAGATTTCATAAAGCTGGGCTGTCTATGCAGTAGAAAGATGCAGATACTTTGAATATTGGTGCTGCATAACAGGAGAAAATAAAGGAAAAGGGCTGTGACATTTGATTTTGCTCAAGAGGTAGGAAACCTTCAACAACAAGAATGCACCCACCTTCTGGTGGGTGACATAATGCAAGCTTGTGCATTTTGACCATAGACTGTATCAAATAATGGATGTACTGTAGCTACCATGACAGCACATTACTGACATTTTAAAGCCTCGAGTTCAACATGTCAGCCATTGCCATCTTATTATGTCTGAGCCAGAAGTGACCATATTTAGATGAGTGGGTGGAGCTGTGGAAGAGCGAGGGATGAATCTGACTCATAGGCTGTAGCAATGCCTCGCAGACAGCCTGTCACTCAAGTATAGTTATCCTGAAGGGCAAAATTAGCTATGGAAACCAAAACTGTACTAGGCTGTAAACATCTTTATTTCTGTGGTAAAAATGGGCTTTTTAACATAGGTTTATTTGCGTCTGGAGCCGGCCTCAAGTGGCCATTTGAGGAACTTCCACTTTGGCTTCCATATGCAGCCCCCAAGGTTCCTGCTTGGTTTTGACACAGGGAACAATATGGCGGCCGGTTGGCAACAAATGATCTCAGATTACAGTTAAATGGTAAGCTAAAATGTGCCCATTACAGGCGAGAAACATAGTGACATAATCCTGACTCCTATTTTATTCAGCGCTGATTATTTAAAGCATTTTATTCCAGTTATTTCAGCTTTCATTTTTACAATACAGGAAACAATATGGCGCCCACTTCCTGCTCATGAAATTCTTATATTACAGCCAAACAGTGCACAAAAATATGTTTCTGAGGACAGTTTAGCAAGAGATAGGTGGTACAGTAATAGAACAGGTTTTTATTTGATCTGCACTGCTTAATTTTACAGTTTGATTGGATTTTGGAGAGAAAGGGGGGGGCGGGTCCCTCTCTCGATCCGCTTTTACAATCCACAATCCGTGGATGTAATGATCGGCACTGCTTCCGCACTGTGTGACCAATAGAGCAGGCACACTAGAAACTTATGTTCTGGTTCTGATTAAGTGCTTTGCTAACTTGAATGGGGATAAAATGATTCAATCGTGTGGCTCTTTTAGGCTTTTAATGTTATTGTTCGAATGGATCAAATCCTGATGGTGAAACAAGTCATTTTGTGGGGGTTTTGAGGCTCAAAGAAATGTATCCACTAATTGTTAGACGTCTCTTTTGCCATGCAAGTTAATGGGGGGAAAAAGTATTTTTGGCCACGGGGCATCACATGATGGCGTAATTACACTCTTTGGACACTATGAACATTTACTTCATAGCCCAGTACACTTCCTGGGGGCCTTGAAACAGACCCAGAGTCAGCAAAAATCTGCTGGATAATGCATTGGGAGATGAGTAGGTGTAGATCTGGGTGCTGTTCAGATGGAGGGAAGTTTACCACAGTTCATTGACACATACTACCCACATTATTATGATACAAAACTGGTTGAAAATCAGAAGGGCATGCCTTTAGAGACTCCAGAAACTGTATATTTGCTGCTTTTCATTTACAAACCTCAATGATTGGAACAATTAGTGTCTTCAACAAGTGCCTCTGCATAAAACTGAGTATAAGCATTTTTTAATCTGCTCATTTGTTTTTATTCAGACGTTTTTGCAGATCAGATCAAATCACTTCTGCAGCACAGAGTGTACAATAGTGAAGAATTACAGTTCTTCCTCCCTGCCCATTGTGTGGTAGAATAATTGGTCACCCATCAATAAGTCTGTCAGTTTTCAAGAGTATCGCAGGACAATGCTGAGATGCTCCACTTAGATGCAGTGTCCTCCTTTTTTGGACTTGCCATTTTAAGTCGTTTTAGCTCTGCCCTATTTCCTCCTGTTTCTGCTAAATGCTCTTGGAAATAAATCAGGACTTCGTCAGTGATCAATGGAGATGGATATTAAAGGAGACGGAGCAGGAATGTTAGCCCTTTTTGGCAGTCGAGGCATGTGAGCGCATGGCAGTTCTGCCTCTCCAATCATCTGTGGAGAGTTGTCAGAGCCTGGACGGCCATGGTGGGCAGGGTTATTAAGCAGGATGAATGACTAAACAGTCTCTGCAGCTTCATTCAGCCGTCTCATTAGAGTCGACGGTGAGAGACTGCTGTTTCGCAGGGAGCCATTGGGAGGACCATTAGTGATGCCCCCACAGTCATCGTCACTGAGCCCAGCAGGCCCCACAATTTCATCCACAAGACTTACATCCGCTATATCAGTCCTTTCACACCGTGTCCACATTTATCTGTGACTGTCTCAATTCCCATACCCACAAGTGTTTCTAGACTTAACTAGCTAATTTGTTCATGCTGTCTTTTAAAGACCCATATTCCTTGGCACGTCTTTAAAAGCATTGCCAGCTCTGATAATAACTTTGATGGAAGCTAATTCATTTTCACTGATCTTCCCTGTAATTAGGCAGTCATGGTGATTGGTTGTTGTTGAATTAAATGTGAACTACATCTCCATCCACCTCCAATCCCTCTGTAGACTACATGGCTAATTTGGGTGATGCCTACAGGGGACAATATTACTTTGAAGCCTATGCAAATCAACACATTAAAGCATGCAGAGTTTTGTTGCCAAAAACAGGTGTACAGGTGTTTGTCATTTATTAGATTTAGCCAAAGATTTAATCCCTGCAGCTCGCATTTTAATTAAATTCTAGCTCACTTAATGAATTGGCATTTGACTTGATTAAGCACGGAGCAGCTGTGGAAGACAGCTCCCAGTTTTACCACTTCAGGAAAACCACAGATAAGCATTGAAGCCAGCACACAGAACCTGTGTCCCAAAAATCCTCCTGTCAGACATGGAAAGATAAATAGCTACATAATGGGCACAACTGAGCCAGATATGATTTGTTTCCATTCCTCAAGACTGACTGCATCTTTATTAACGCTGGCAGACGGTAACGGTAAATGGGTAGGAAATTGAAAGCTGGTTATGCAGGACTACCATAGCAGAAAAAAAGTCATGTTGTCAATGAGAGCCTTGCTTGCACAGAGGCGGCAATTTAAATATGAAAATGTGCAAATGATGTACCTTCAGTCACAGAGCTGTACAGTGCTGGTGCTGGTACAGTAAGCCAGGTTTGCACCAAATCTCTGTGAGAGACACTCTTGGATGATTGTTTCTTTCTGTCTGATATTTTCAGCCTGTGTCTGAGGAATTCCAAAATGGTGAAGGCTTTGGGTATATTGTTGCATTTCGTGCCAATGGAACCAGAGGCTGGAAGGAGAAGATGGTGACCTCTGCGGACTCTACAACGTACAAATACAGAGACGAGACCTTCCCTCCCCTCACCCCGTTTGAGGTAAAGGTTGGAGTTTACAACAATAAGGGAGATGGGCCATTCAGCAAAGTTGTCATCATCCACTCTGCTGAGGGGGGTGAGTTAGTCTTTGTGGTTGCATTGATTTTAAAAGTACAGCGGAAACAGTTTTTGACATTTTATGATTGTCACCATTTTGACCTGTCTCACAGAGCCCAGGGAGGCACCATCTGACGTGAAAGCGTACAGTATTTCTTCATCGGAAATTAGAGTCACTTGGAAACCGCCCAATCCTGGACCCGGAAGACCAAGAGGATATGAGGTGCATGTGAATTGTTTTCATTTTTGTGCTCGCTCATACATTTGCATACAGTATCTGACCTCTGTGTATGAGAGGTTTGAGAACACTATTTTCTCAAAGTCATTCATTTGGTATAACAGGTCAGCTACTGGAAAGACATGGAGCAGGAAGAGTCGGGGAAAAAACAAAGAACTGTGAAAAACGAAACGTCCATGGTCTTGACAGGACTAGAGGGCAACAGTCTGTATCTCATCACTGTAAAAGGCTTCAACAGCATCGGCCAGGGTCCTGCCACCACTGCTGTCACAGCCAAGACCAGGAAAGCCCGTGAGTACAGCACTGACACTAATCACGTCATACTATATATGGAATAGAGGCTACCTGTTAAGTTCGCTCCAAATCCCCCTGTAAAAAAAAGGGTAGTAATTGACCTAGTTGGTTGAAACTCTGTTTAAAAGTCAGTTTTAATTTGCACTCAGAGTGTTGTGTTCTCTTCTTAGCTCCTGCTCAACCACCAACCAACCTCATGTGGATTCAGGAGGGCAACAATGTGTCTTTAAGCTGGGACCCAGTGAAGGCAAAAGACAATGAATCTGATGTCATCGGGTATATGGTAATGATCAGTCTCTGACGTTATGTTTCTTCAGATTCATAACATTAAAACTCATGAAAACATTCATGCAATGCCTGTAAAAAGCTGCTACTTCCACAGGTCTCCTGTATAATTTAACAGTGCTATATATTTATGCTATGGCCATCAGTTTAAATGTATGAATTTACTGCCAATTTGGCAAGAAAACAAGATCTAAATACTGGAACACTCAGTGGCAAATCAGAACTGTGGTGAATTCATGACATTTTATCATCACATTTTTAAACAAAATATCACAAAAATGCTGATGAATTTATCTAACATTGACCTAAAATCCGAAAGGAGAATCGATTTAAAGCACTGAATATATTATAAGTGTTAACCTTAGTTTCAGCTTGCCAATTTCAGCATATGCAACAAAATCAAAGTGAGCATTTTTAACTTAAAATGTCCCCTGATAATAATAGTTGACTCTCACTAACTTTGACTTTGTATTCAAAGGAACAGTTCACCCCAGAATCAAAAATACTTATTTTTACTTTTACCTGTAGTGCTGTTTATCAGTTTAGATTGTTTTGATATGAGTTGCTGAATGCTGGAGATATCGGATGTAAAGATGTCTGCCTTTCCACCAGTATAATGGAACTAGATGGCACTCAGCTTGCGGTGCTCAAAGCACCAAAAAGATACTTTTGAAAAACTTAACAGCAATGTCCCTTTTTGGAAATCATGACCCAGTTACTCAAGCTAATTCACAGACCTTGTTGTGAGCAGTTTAATGTAAGAACTACTTTCTTTCTACTGAATCCTATCACAGTGCAGAGGGAAGTGTGCATCTACTGCTGGCTCATCAAAGAGGCCATTTATGTTTACATTTCACACTGTCACAAGCACGAGCCTCTCATCCATAAGTAGGTGCACACTTCCTTGAGCGTGGTGATTCAGTTCAGGGATGTAGTTTGGTAGAAAGAAAATAGTTCCCACATGAATCTGCTCACAACATGGTGCCTCCTAGTCCCATTATATTTGAGAGAGGACAGACATCCCTACGGCTGATATCTCCAACATTCGGCAACTCACAACCAAACGAGACAAAAATAACTCATTTTATGACTCTGTTACTGTTAAAGGACAAAGGGAAATTATAGTGTGATTTTTACCATCTATTTAATGTCCTGCAGGTGTTAGTCAAACAGGAGAGCAGAAGCCACAACCAGGTGACAAGAACCATTAACCCTTCCACCATGCTCTCACTGCCAGAGGGAGGCACCTATATCATTGAGGTGCGCGCCCTCAGTGAAGGGGGAGAGGGAGCGGTCAGCTCCCAAGTTCGAGTGGTCACCTCCTCTGGTAAGCTCGAAGCTAGTTAGTTGTCCCCTTTCAGCCATACGCTCCATCGCATGACCTCTGAGATCCAATCGCTATGCACGGGCTGTTTTCTCTTTGTAGCGATCTTATGTTCTGCCCTTAATTGAGTCACCGCAGCTGTTGTGCGAGCCAAGTTTTCTTTGGCTAATACTGTTTTAATTACCTCACCCACACAAACCTTCCTACTCTTGCACAGCCAATTAACTTCCAAGCAACAGGACGAACAGAAAGTTTGCAGTCCTGTGTGTGACATTACCAGCCAGCTTCTCGGGGCAATGGGTTGATGTTTTCTTCATTGTTTCTGTTTTCCTTCACTGTCCTTGTTTTCTTCAGCGAAAAATGTCTTCCCACCTCCGATCTGCTCTGGTACAATCCGTTCAAAAGATCAATGAAGTTATTCAGCATTAAAATTGAATGCAGGTCCGTGATTTTGTTTAGTGTCTTTGTTTTTATCAGTATTGACTGTTCCCCTTCTCTTGCCTTAGGTGTTCGAGCAAAAAGCAACCAGTGCTCAGTGCACTGCCTGCCACAGAGCCTAACATGGACAGCACTGCTCCTGGTTCTTCTGGTGCCTTCAGCTTCCTGGTGAGGCCAGTGTGCCATCCTCATTTTCATGGAGGGAGCCACCAGTCTTCCGCTCCCTTATTCCCTCTGACTGCCTGCTTGCTTCGGCCTTACCCATCCCAAAGGGCCTGAGGCCTGCCAAAGGGGGTTGAGTCTGCCAGTTACCATGCGGCTCTTCAGAGTTCATCCTTTTAAGTTCCCCGATTCTTCTGAAGCCCTGGACATTTGATTTGCACAGTTCTTTCCAACATCACAATAGTGTTGTACTGTAGTGTACATTGTGTGGAAAGATTTGTTTAATCATTTCCTTTAACATCATGTGTTCCTCTCATTGACTGGAATCTAACCACTTCCAGACGGCTCCTACAGCTCTGGGGTTCTACAGAGCATGAACAATTCCTCGAAAGCTGCTGTGGTAGTAATACAGGGATCAGCCGGCCTGTTTCTTTTCATTACTTATCTGCATCAATTTACCCCTTGGCTGCCTAACAAGCAATGCAGCAGAAGCTCAGTAGAGATAAGTGCATTGTTTTCTTATTCACACATTGAGGAGAAAAAAAGTTTTTTATGGAACCAAGAATCTTACTATTTCCAGACTTGCTTTTTGTACATTGTGTTACCTTTAGAGAAAAACACCGTGGTGTGTGTCAGCTATGTCAAACTCTCTGTTTTTGGTAGTGATTAAGCAATGCTTGGTGATACAGTTTGTTGACTGTTGGATGTATGGAGATAGGAAACAGGTTCCCACCTGTAGTGCCCGAACACATCGATAGACAAAGACAACTCTGTACGGACTCTTGGTGTCAGTACAAATAAATGTGATGTATATTTTTTAAATGCTTGTTGTCTGTATTTCCTAACTTTATGAAAAGAAATGTTTCTGACAATGTCCTGGGGCTACAAATACTAATACTACTATGAATCAGACTGTTGATTATTTTATAATGAACCGGGTCATGATTTTGCCTTTAGACTGAATCACAATGTTTGTCTACAGTAACTTCAGGGTAGAAAACCCCCACATGATGTACATAAAATAAGACAAGGCTGAGCCAATGCTGCCTCAGTTGGTCAGATTTTAGCCACCTATGAAGAGTCCCCCCAAAAAATCAATATCAGTTTAGGTGTACGCTATATTTGCAATATTTTCTCTGCTGTCAGACGCCCTTTTTGACAGGGAACTGAGACAGTTATCTCACAGCCACCAGACTCCATTGACAAAAACACTCATTTTACTTCACAGAACACGAGAGTTGCCGGTCTACCTCTGCACAGATCAGTGAGTGTGTTACGCTAATGTTACAGTAAGTGGAGAAAAAATCCAAATACAGCGTACATTTAAAGAAATGCTGTGTAAGATTTAGGGAGATTTAGTGGTGTCTAGCTGTGAGGATTGAAGATTGGAACCGGCTGAGACTTCTCCTGATTAGAATTCCTTCAGTGTGGTGATTTATCCACAGAGGTCTCTTCCTCTCCAAAACAAGCGGATCAGGTGATTAAAACAGGTGAAACACTGAATAAAGCAGTTTCACATTACAAATAAATGGTTCTCTGATGCTGTTTGGCCTGTCTGTGACAAGCACCAGTTAATTTGTGTTCACCCTCTTTCTCTGACAACTTAATGGGTGCTCACCTTTTTTCTGATCCACAGGGTTCAGGAGGTTTTTACCGTGAGCCAAATTATCCACAGAGGTCACTTCGGGTAAATTAAAGCTGTAAAAACACTGAATAAAGCAGCTTCATGTTACAAATCAGTATTTCTCCGACGCTGTTTGGCATGTTGGAGACTGGCCATTAGCCTAGCACCAGCTAATCTGTGCTCACCTTTTTTCTCTGATAGCAAAAGAACCAGATGTTTGTTGGGTTTTTACTGAGAGCCAAAAGATGTTTTCCTCTCCTCTCGTTCAGGTGAATGAAAAAGGTAAAAACATGGAATAAAGAAGAGTTATTCATTCATTCAATTTCCGTAACTGCTTATCCTGTCGGGGGTCGCTCACATTCACACCTACGGGCAATTTAGAGTCACCAATTAACCTGCACATCTTTGGACAGTGGGAGGAAGCTGGAGTACCTGCAGAATAACCACGCTGACAGAGGGAGAACATGCAAACTGCACACAGAAGAGCTCCCCTACCCCTGGGTTCAAACCAAGAACCCTCTAGCTGTGAGGAGACGATGCTTACCACTGCACCACTGTGCCACCAAAGCAAAAATCTGATTATTCAAGGTGGAGGGCAGCTAAAAATGTTGACCAACGTGAAGAGGCGAATGGCCCTAGATCTAGAGTCAGTGTTTGGTTTGTTCATTCTGGACTACTGTGGAAACATGACGGGGCAACACGGTGGTCTCGGTAGACGGTTAACATTCCTTTTTTTCAGATGATTACATACTCAAGATAACATACTTATTATATTCCATTTCTGCCAATATATACCCCTAAATAAAGAGTCCAGGATCCCAAGATATTCAATTAGCAGAACGAAAAAAGCATCAAATTCCCACATTAATTATTCAGTATTTTATCTGTAATTGTTAAATGTCGCTGGTCTATCAGACAGCTGTGCACTTTGAGAGGCCTTTCCCAAGTGTTATGTAAAGTATGAGCTGATTGAATTCCACACACGTGGCATTAGAGGCCACAAAACTTTCTGTGATAAAAGAACCACTGCAGAGCCAAATAGGGCAGCATCAAGAGTATCTCTCCTTCCTCTCGGGCTCCTCTCTTGCCTTGTCTGCAGTAAAAGCTTATCTCTCACTGGGCAGAAATCCAAATGAATTTGCCTCAAGTGTAATTAATGTTAGAATGGAGATCTGTAGTCCTAAAACCTGCTTGCTTGAGCAGACCTTTTGCTTGCTCTGCCTCCAGCTCCCTGGACTCTCCATTACAGAGTCAGAGTAACCTGGCTCACCCGCTCAGGTTCAGACAAGGGTACTAGCTCAACCACAAGAGATAGGACCACACAGAGAAACAGAGGACGAACACTGCTCCAAGCAGTGTCTATCCCGTGGATACTCCTCTTCTTTCAGACCTCTCTGTTTTGGTTACATTCGGAGTGGGAGGATGGCGAGGTTGGTCTCCCCTTTCTAACTTGTACATCATTTCCGTCTGTAGTGCAAAGCATTAAGCTGTTTAATGTGGATGGAGAGGTTTTGCGGTGCTTTTAGCCTGTTCAATGACGTCGGCTCAAACACATACCTCCACACAAGTGCTAATGTACCGACCTTTAATTATTCATGCAGCACCTGTCTGTGTTGGAGCATCTGATTTATGATAATGGATTATGTATCCTGCAAGGGGACCCATTTGGTTCAGAGAGCCAGAAGCTATAGTGTCAGCAATTAAAACATGAACTCCCCCTAGGTTAATGTCAGTGTCTGTGTGAGTGTGCACGTGAGTGCGTACTGGGATATACTGCACTTTTTAGGTATCTACAGTAATGTTAGATGATTCTAGGGCTAATGTATTCTGCTGGAGATCAACAACGAGTCAGTTCCACAGCTCAGAGTACTTCAAAATGGGTTTTGTTCAATAAAAAAAAGTATATTTTAATTAGGCTGTGGTTTATGAAGCTTGGGCTGCTATTAATCACTATTAGCATTAAATATTTTTTTGCTAATTTCAATATACAGGCAGTGTCAGTGTCTGTTCTATATTAATCTGTTTGAACACCTCATTTTTTCCATGCTTCTTTGTGTCTTTGAAGGGGAAAGAGTCAGATCGGTATAAGCTTGAGGCTTTAGGAGTGGCACTACTCTGAAATTTAATAAACTTCTTTGCTTGATAGGGTTAGCAACACCCATAATCTAACAGCAACCCTGAAGCTGAGGGATTCAACATTTCTGCTCCAAGGACACTCCAACAGGAGGGAAGCTTACTGTCAGGGCGGCAGGAACTGGAAGATGAAGGACACATGCACATATACTTTATTTATAAGGTAATGCTGTTTCTATAAATATTTTACTAATAGTTTACAGTCCAATAGAGATTCAGGGGACATGATTCGTACATGATATGTGAAGTTTCTCACTCCTCTTCATGTGGAGGACACTCTCTCTGAAACCTGAACCATATACCCCAAAGGAAACCCTTAAATATGATATTCTTAGCAAGTATCAGTTGATACTACTTCTGTCTTTATCTATCCACAAATGTCCTTTAGCTTTCAGTCAAGTATTAAATTGTCTCGTGGCATTGTTGTTGAAGGATTTGCTCTGTGATTGAGAGATGAGCTGTGACTGCTTTCCAGGCAGGTCACAGTTTAACACTCATCCTGAAATTGCCAGAAGAGTAGGGTCCTCAAACAGACGCTGCTGCTGCGGTAAGAGGTAAACTGTAATATCATACACTAAGAGACTTTCTGGGCAACCTGTAATTTTCTGTCTTGCATTTGATGTTTGAAGAAGAGTTGTATTCACCAAAATTGTTAAATCACACAGTTTTTGGATTACAGCTGTTTAGTTTTTTTAACAGTTGACACTGTAAATGGCTCTGAAGTGGTAAAATGTAATGGGAGAAGTTCTCAGGGATTGTGACGTCAAGGCAGGAGTCAACTCGTATCGCATTAGGAAGTAATGCAGTGTGTCTGTGCATGTAAAGGAACAGATTTAAGCCCAGTTCCCACTGAGTAGTACAGTACAGTTCAGTTCAGTGCGCTTGTTTTTCTGTTTCCACTATACCCCCTTTTACACTGCCAGATTTTCCACGAATGTTGGGTCGTTTTGCCGGCAAGCTGCGAGCATTTCATACACACAGAGGTGGATTGGCGAGTTGATCTGAGGTGCCCAATTTTCCGCCTCGTAGGGTAGTCGTATTGCTGGAACCCTTTTAGTTTAAAGAGACCGAGGCGGCCTTCCACAACAGGAGGGGCTGTTGATGACTTGTGGGTGGAGCTGTTGATGACGCCGCACGTGCAAGCCACTGGCGGTGGATAAACAGGAAACAGCTGATAGCAGGAATTAGCAAGCAGCTAGTAGCAAGATGAGATGAGATGAGCAACTGACAAGACAAGGAATTGAGTGCCCTCCTGACTAGACGTAGCTTCCCTCAAAGCATGTCACTGTTTACGTGACACGCTGAGCTACACATTTTGTTACTTGCTCAGGCCCCCCATTGCCCCAAAAAAGGCGCATTCTGTATAAACAAAAGTAGGCAGGCCTACAAAAAAGACTCTCACTGCAGCCTGTTCTATTTTGTTCTGAAAATTCCAGTGTGCAGCCTCATTCTGTGGACGATAAATGAGGTGCAGACTTCCTTCTGTGTCACGGGTAATGAGGAAATACAGTGAGTGCTGGACGGAGCAACCCCGCCCACATTTAAGAGTACTGTTTGCAGTGGAAACACTTGGGTCTAGATACCATGTCTGAAGGGTTACTTTTGGTTCCAAAGGTACCATACCAAAAGTGTTTGGCGGAAACAGGGCTTTAGTGGCGTCTAGCAGTGAGGGCTACAACCAGCTGAGACTTCTTCCAGTTAGAAATCATTCATTGTTCAAGAGGTTTTTACCCAGAGACAAATTATCTGCAGAGGTCTGTCCTAAACTGATAAAATCACTGAATAAAGCAGTTTCACATTACAAATCGGTAGATGTAGATATTAACAGTTTATTCTGAGGTAACAAAAACACAATGATTCTTATTTCCATGTGATAATACACTAAAAAAAGTATTATATGATATTCCATTTCTGCTGATATATCCCTCTAAATCCTGCACACTGAATCTTTAAGTTCTAGGGAATTGTCTTTTTTTGAACCACTTAGAGATTGAATTAAAAACCATAATTGTGGTTTCACCCTAATTCAATTTTGCCTGCAATTTTTCTCAATAAGCTTTAATTAAGTGTGCTCCATTCATAATTTTCTCTCAATGTATGTCTGGTTAATAGTCTCATAGTATAATTGAAAGCTTGCGTGTGATGTGGAACCTTCTGTGGTAATGAAACATTCTCCAGATAAGATCATTTTCTAAACTGCTGAGTGAGTTATCAGTTGAGTCATTCCCTATCTCTGCTGTGGTACAAGACATTCTGTGCTTTTTGTATATAAATGTAAAAACATAACTGTTGGGACATCTGATACAGCTAGCTAATTTGTGTTTGCTGTAGGAGGTTTTCTGTGATGTTTGGATTTTCGGCCCGCTGGTCCCCCCCCGGCAGCGGCAGGGATGGCAGAGAATGAGAATTAGGGAAGTGTGCCATGTTCTGTTGAAGACTGTGAACAGAGGGATTAAAGGAGCAGCTTTGCGGAGAGAGTCAACATCCAGCATTGTATTGCACCAGTCCAGTAATTATTGAAGTTATAATTGAAGTTGTCTTTTGACCTCTAAAACCAGCTGTGCTGTCAGGGAGCCACAGTGCACAATGTGTTGGGCTGTTGAGCTCTGCAGGACATAAAAGAATCATTCCTTTTTTCGTCAGATTTTTTGAATTACCCTCATCGTACCATCAACAACTTATTCATCAGTCTGTTATTTCCCCTTGTTGCTCCACTAGTTCCCAGACAATAAAATCAGATAGTTAGCCAATTAATCCAACCCTTTGGTCAAGAGTTCCAGGTCCCTGAAAGGCTGCAGGCAAATCTGATTTGTTTCTCAAATCAGATCTTGAAAACAGACACCCCGCACTGTTATCTGCAAGTAATCAGATCAGATTTTTGTGTCTAGACATCACTAACCCATCTGCATGGGCTGCCGTCTGGTAACGAAGCAATATTTACTACAAAGCAGCACTGGGGACGTTGCTTTGCAACGCTGAAGCATGAGAAACAGAGGTCCATCATTTTGCCCTCCAAACAATTTATTTTGGCATCTATCCAGAAGAAGCAGCTTGGATCTGCTCAGCTCCTCCATCACTCTGGATTGAATTTTGTTGTTACGTGTTGTGGTTAAAGACACTATGAAATCCAATTTGAGTGGCCAGAGCGTCCGGACTCAGACGCATTTCAGACCATTTCCAGATGGGGTTTTGATCAGATTTGTGAAAATTGAATTTCCCTCTGTAACTGTCCAGACTTCCTGAAATAAATCTGGATACAATCCTGATATGTCAAATAAGAAAATAAATGAATAATAAAAATAAAATTAAAAAAAATTGGCTGGCAGTCTGTGCAATGTCTAAGATTTCCTGACAAACCCTTTTCCTTTTTTTTTTACTTTTTCTGAAGCACTACACCAAGGAAAAAACTATAGTTCAACAAGTTTTGCAATAAAATTTTGTCAATACATTTAAGCTCCCCAGAAGATGAACCTGTTTAATTTTGGACACTCCATAACAAGATTTTTCCCCCGATATCCACCCTAAAATACGCAGAAGATATGTTGCTATAGCTGCCACACTAATTACATTTGCTAACTACATTCATGCTCCTACGGGGATAAACCCTTGTGCTTGTAATGTCCGAACAGCCTTTCCTCTATAGCGCCACTCCCAGAACATATTTTACATTTTAGCAGCACTATTGCCCGTAAGTTACAGTATGCTATATAATTGCATTGTTGGTTTTACAGGCCTCTTGTTGTCTCTGCAACACAATTTGATATGTTTTTTGAAAAAGGAAACATCTTCATCATTTAACCCAGATGATGTGCTTCAGTATAAGTACATTTGCATACAATGATGGTTTTCTTAGAGGCAGGAATTTAAAACACCGTCTTCATCAAACACACAGCATTTAGAGCTGAACTAAAGTTGCAAATCTTAGTTAATTTTTTTTTCCCAAAACAAATGCTCCTGCCTGTGTGATAGCAGATGGTGTAGGATTAGAGAAAAACTTCTTAAGAAATACCAGCTAATTTGATATGCTGTGAACCCTCCCTCATAAGAAATTAAAAGTAAAAGTGCCCTGCTGAGAGGCTTCATTAGGGAGGCACGTTTAACAGTAAAGCTGAGAAGGAAGGAAAAAAGACAAATCCTGTTAATTAAACTTTCCACCCCTTGTAGTTCAGTTGTGTTTTTCTACTCCCAAACATTTGCCAAATATAATACTGAAATGAATTGTACGGATCTCTTTCTTCAAAGCTCTATCTATTGAAGTAAAAAAGATTTTTGTCATAGTCACAACCAAAAACTTAATAGTATAAGCCTAAGAAAGCTCACATTTATTCCAGGGTTGTGGGATATAATTACATGATGCCTGCATCTCTTTAAAAAATGGTGTGATGCTGTTCAAACGCAAAATCAACATTTCCAAGAATACAGTGCAGGTGTAAACCCTTTCAGGAAGTAAAAGTCACATATGGCAATCTGTTTATACGAATCTTGGAACTCAGCCAAATCCATGCAGATTGGCGAAGGTGGTGATTCAATTAGGAGATCCAGCTACTTTTCTCCGCACCCATTGTGTGAGGAAACATAATGGGATGTATTTGTAAATCTGGGGATAATCTAAGTGCGATGTAGGCCGGTATAGGAGGAAGAGGGCTGAATAAGGAGATTTAAAGGTCAAGCAAGAACGCAGTCAGCTCAGCACAGACCTCTGCCAAGACCTTATAATCTCCCCAGTTAACTGTTACTTTCACAGTCAGAATTGTGCCATGTAGATAACTGTATAGGTGTAGGAAGGTGACCAACATTTCACTCAACGGTGGCACTAGAGGAAAGGTCAAGGGGCGCCAAAATCCTGATAAAAGCATAAATGTGCAACATAAATGTCTAAGTGATGCTCAACTAGAAACAATTTGAAACTATGGGGCAGTAATGGTGCATTCACATGCTTGGTGGCTGGTCCCGTTTACCTAAATTGAGAAATTGTCCAAGAGCTTTAGGTCAGACTGTGGAAACAACATGGACGCTACAAAAGAGATGTCCTGTTTTTTATTGCTCTGAGCATCCCAGACTTGCTGCTGCACAAGTACATCCCCCAGAACTACTAAAATATTGCTTTACCTGGCTAATGCAAAGAAATAATGTCTCTAACTTATCTAGGTTACTTTACATGGACAGCAAATGATGGTCAAAACCTAATATCATATAGTAAAATACATGAATGAATGAATGAAGGCTTCCTGCAGATTTTGTGGTCCAGTATCACCCCCAGAAATGTATTTTCATATAGTCTTTCAATGTTAACATTATCAATACTTATTTTTACTTGCATGCCGTCAGGTATACTTGGGTTTCCAAATAGCATAGATTTAGTTGGGTTTTTTTTTTCAAATTTAGTGACAATTTATTAATATCAAACCACTGTTTTAGTGAATCCATTTCTTTTCCAAAAGCTGCTGCAGGTTTTCCCCTGAACAAAGGATGTTAGTATCATCCGCAAATAGGACAAATTTCAACCTTCTTGATATTCTACTGATGTAATTGATGTATAAGATGAACAGCTTCGGACCCAACACTGACCCCTGTGGGACCCCACAAGTAATGCCTAACAGATCCAATTTATAATCACCCATTTGTACGAATTGCTGCCTGTTGTTAATGTAGCTTTTTAGCCAATTCAACACAACCCCCCTTATACCGTACCTTTCTAGTTTTTTAAACAATATATCATGATTAATGGTGTTGTTTCTGCAGATCTATAAATACTCCTGAGAAACATATCAAAAATAGACGACCGCACACAGAATAGACTTTACTGTGAAGCAAACAACGCGTTTCGCCTGTGGCTTGTTGTTCGCTCTCAATAAATTCACAGTAAAGTCTATTCAGTGTGCGGTCGTCTATTTTTGATATGTTACTTAAGACGTTCCTGTGATCGACCAGCACCTGATCCCCTATATCGGCTGTGCAGAGGGAGTTTTGTTTACTATAAATACTCCTATTGCATATTTCTTGTTATCTATATAACTGGTTATTTCTTCTGTTAATTCCATCAATGCTAAAGATGTGGATCTTTCAGTTCTGAAGCTGTATTGACTGTCAGTTAATAGATGGTGTGTTTCAATGAAGTTATCCAATTCAATATGTGAAATGATAAACAGCAACATCAACCGCAAGTTTAGTTTCTGCACGTATGATATCAACTCAGCAACTTGTGTACCAAAATGTTCTCAGACTTTCCAAGTTCTTGTTCGGCTTCAGAAATTTTTTCAGTCAGGAACTCTTCTTCCAGTTATTCCAACACTACATGAATGCAGGGCAATGTGTATGACAAGTGTAATGCCAACGTTACACACAGAACAGAGATGCTTTTGGTTGGTTCAGGTTCCTGTGTGCAGTTAAGAGTAAATGCTGAATGCTTTACGGAACCTCTTGCTTTGGTTCAGACACGCCCATTTATGTGTGCCAGTAGGCCTTGTGAACATTACTCACCTGGGAGGAAGTACCATGTTCAGGTAATCTGTGAGAATATTAGCCATCAGACTAGCTCAACTAACTCTGGCAGTACCAAAGACCACATGTTGTAGTCTTCAGGTCCTACAGAAGCAGCATATCATGCCCAAATCACCATCAAACAAGGAAACATCCATGCTGTCCATCATATGGAGCTGATTGCACCTCAGCAAGCAGCTGCTTTAAGATAAAGGTTCCAGTGATACACACACAATTCACTGAAGTTAGTAAAATGGTGGGGACAGTCGACTCTAAGTTTTTCTATGCTAGAATGTTGATTAAGCTACCTCAATGAGAGTTTATGTTAATCAATGCAAACTCTTGACTACTGGGACTGAGCTAAGGGCTGTGATCCACCAAACTCTGGGAAACTACATTTGCACACATATTATTCTTGGCTGGAGAAAAGAGCATTTTGTTCATGCTGTGTGTTTTGTTGCTGCTGAAGTCACTTTGCTCAGATGGTGGTTAGAATTTTGTATTATTGGTTCATGGGTTTGCTCCTCTCTGACTGGCAGTCTAGCAGAAAATCTGGCATTATAAAGTTAACATTAGTCAGAAAATACAGCTTGGGCTGATGGGAATTCACCGGTTCATTTTAGAGATAGTTGGTAATCAGATGAAAGGTAACCTTTTTGACCTCCTAATTGTGTTGGCCAAGGAACCTGGATATGCACCAGGAAAGGTGGGGAAGAAGGATTTGAAATGTTTAAAAAAGTGTCTTTGCGTATTTCCTACGATGAAGGAAATGCATTCAATACAATTGTTTTAACTCATCGCACACAAAAAGTTTGGATGAGTAACAGTGAATGTACACAAGAATAGTTACAAGAACAAGGACAAGTGTTAGTTTTACCTGCTAGTGACCACTGGGGAGCATTATCTGTACCAAACTTTATAGTAATCCATCCGATGTGTCATATATGACATTTAACTTTCCCTACAAGAAGAGGCAACAATTATTTTACTGCAGTTTTTAGTTCAAAGCTCAGATATTATCCACGCTGTTCTTAAATGGGAAGGAAAGATAACCTTTCCTTTTTGAACACAGTGTGAGAAGGTTAAGCATCTGTGGAAAAACACAAGTAAATCACCAGGATGTCGCATACAGTACATGGGATTTTGACATTTGTCACCAGTCTGGATGCCAGGGACTGCAGGATGTCTGCAGATGGTCACATCTAATTGTGTCGAGGTTGCCTGGTAGATTTACCCGTCTCTGAGCAGAGAAACATGCTGCCATTGCTGCTTTCACTTCTTTTAAAGGTAGCCATTTTCCTACTGAAAATTAGGCTCGCTGGGTCATTTTTTAATGGTGTACCTGTGATCCCGTAGCGCCAGATATGTGGTGTAAGTTGACAGAGCTACATGTATTTCTCAGAGCTTTCCTGTTTGTCTATAAATCATACTGAATCAGTCCAGCCTCACAGTTTCCTTTATCTCAGGTAAATTCAGTTTTTTAAGATCTCAATAACAAGTGGATCTGAAGGTAATGCCTAATGTTTTATTCATTGCTTTTAGATTCAGATGAATCAAAGTCTCATCAGTTCCTTTAATGCACTGGCTTCTTCCCGGATTGAACTGTCCTGACCTGTCGCTAACACCTTGCTGCAGCCCCCACCCTCTACTTTCCATAGAGGTAGGAGAGAAAGGTAAATGCTGGGTTTATCCTTGGTCTGGAGTCTGGCTGTGCAAGGGAGCATCCAGTTCATTGCTTGGCCTTTTACAGCTTCATTGCCTACTTTACAGTAAAGCCAGGTGCAGCGAACCTTTCACGGGCCTGACATATTACCTGATTTAAAGATTCCCTGGGTGGCAGGCCACAGTAAAACCCGGATCAGTTGAGGCAATCTGAGGGTTCCTTTAAAGTGAAACTAAGTAATAAAACAGTAAAGAGGCCGCACTCTCATCGTCTCCCCGCTCATTTTTTGCTGTTCTTCTTCAAGTTTAAATTGGCTGGATTATCAGAAAGCCCCATATTTGCCAATTTCCAGCCTCTGCAGAAGAAGAGATCTGAGAATCTCCATGTGTGAAAGTTGAAGCCCTTTCACACTGGCAACTTAGCAGTTGTGCTCTTATTTTAGCCTGACTGAAATGCGCCTGATTTTCAAATGGAATTTGCAATGTGCAAAGCAACAACAGCTGTGTCACTTCAATACTCATTTACTAAAATAGCAACTGCCTGACTGTAATTCTGACATTGAATACTCACGAGGTGTTTTGGTGCTGAAAGAGCATTTCAAATAATTCAGTGAAACACTCTTTGTTTCATGATGCATGAAATCAAAATGTATTATCTGACAAACCACATGGAATGTATAGAGAGCATGAACCGCTCATTAAGTCTGATCTCAATTAATAAAACAGAAGGAACAACAACAGCGTTTATTCACTATTCACAGTGATTTCAATTAACTCATATGATTTCTTGGAGCTAGCATTTAATGAAAAAAGATGAATAAGCTTATATATGTTGTTATTCAGAAAGTCTGTAAACGCTAACAAGATGGAAACCATTACCATAAGAAGGATGAAAGAAAGGGCAGTACGCATGCAAGTACATAATGTACTATGGTATAGATCTTAAAAGGCAAAAAAAAAAAAAAACAGATCAAAGAATTCCTTTGACAACACAGCTGAAAGCATCTGTGAACCCACTCTGCATATTATGTTATTGTGTGAAACATGCTACAAAATGGTCATGAAAATGTCATGGAAGTGTGTACCGAAGAAGCAGATAACTGTTTGAATGAAAGGTCTGTTGTGAGACATGTTGTCACAGCTACTTTGTGAAGTTGTGAACGTGCGTGGTTTACTTTGCACCAGAATATGAAATGTTCTTTTCGCGTGCATAACAGACATGTAATCATGGTATATATAAATCAGTTGTTTAAAGGTGCCATCATTTACACAAACTACGAAGAAAAACAGGATCTCTTTTGCTTCTACTTAAGAAAAAAAGTAAGAATGTAAGATAAAGCAAAAATGAAAGCAAAGAATAATTATAAGTTAACTTATTGTAAAGCAAGTTGATACAAAATGGTATCTGTCAATGGTTGTGTCTGGCCACGCTGACAGTTTTAGGTTCATCTGCAGAGGATTTGAGTCACTGTCTGAGATTTCTGCTTGGACATAGGCAGTAAGTAATCATACTGTACCACAGCCCTGACTGATCCAGATCAAACAGACATCACCATTGCTAACACAAGAAAAACAAAGAACAGTTCTGACCAGAGATGGGACCAAGTCACACATGTGCAAGTCTCAAGTAAGTCCCAAGTCATTTTTTCTTGGGCAAGTCAAGTCAAGTCACAGGTGTCAAGTCAAATCCCAAACCCAAATCAACTTCATATGCTGTTTTTAACTAAAGGTTACTTCATTTTAAAATCAAATTTAACATATTTATTCCATTTTGAATTATATTTACTTACTTTGCAGTTTTACTTTGAAGTTTTAAACCCATATTTATGTCATGATCTGTTTTTAAGCAATATATACTTTGTTTACTAGTGTTTTAGCATGTAATAATTACTCAGTTTAGGTGACTACATCGCTGCAATGTTTACTTTGCAGGGACGACCCCCATGCACACACACACACACACACACACACACACACTAACCAAGGCAACGGCCAAAATCACCCATTTAGCTCATTTAACCCTGTGTTGCTCGTTCATAAAACGTACAGCCAGTCTTGTGATGAACCGGTCGGAATGTTCACTCACGTTTTCTGGGGTTAATGTTAGCAAATAAATTAGAAAACAAGTTCCACCAAACCAAGTCCGAGTCAAGTCTTTTATTTTTTGTCAAGTCAAGTCACAAGTCATTAAAACAGCAACTCGAGTCGACTCAAGTCCAAGTCACAATGACTCGAGTCCCCGTCTCTGGTTCTGACTCTTCCATACCTGCCGACAGTAGGCTGTGAAAAAGAGGGAGATTTTCTGGCGAACTGTCAAATGGCCTAACCCCTGCCGCCATATACCCCAGCACTACAGATGAACATAATAAATACTGTGTGATTCTCTGGTGTATCAGTAAAGTGTATAAACTACACAGAAGAGTGGAGTCTCTGCTAACGGAGACAGCTGACTCATATCGTCACATCGATTCTAATAAACACATGCAGATGCCATCTCACTGTCCCACAATAGACTAGCCTACAAACACCAAGTAGAATAGCGACGCACTATTAATTTACCTCCCACATTAACACTTTACTCAGACAAGCAAACAACTGTGTCTCACACACACGCACACACACACACACACACACACACACACTTCAAGAGGGGTAACAATATAATTGCTGGCTATTGCAATTATTAATACGTTTAACAGCAGAGTTGAGGCTTTTAAAAGCTAGGTGTTGGATGTAAGCCGCTGCTGCTAATCAGCTTGTGCTAACACTCTGGAGACGGTCCTTTAGCACAGTGTCTAACCACTATCAGGCGGTCAGAGATCAGACCCTCGGCACAATCCTGTTGTCTTCCTCTGAAACTGTGAAAGACGTCCACACAGCAACATGTTTTGCCCTCTAGACAGCGTGCTGCAGTTGTTCTTCTTCTTCTCTGTGTTTATTGGTGGCTCACAAACCAAATTTAAGGATGCATGTTCTGCCACCTACTGTGTCTGGCGTGTGGATGCTGGCGTTGTTAAGTCAGTGAAATCAGGCTGGCTTCATTCATTCATTTTCCCATTACCAGCCGATAATTTAGTTATAGTATGTCATAAATAGTCATAGTGTGTGGACTTGTGGGCAGTCCTCAATTATATGCTTGTTCCCAAAAATGGCACTCTGTCATCAATACTTTAAGAACCCTCTGATTTAAAGATTTTGTCTTGAAATGCTTTAAAATGTTCAGTTTAGCTGTTAAGTTTATAAAAATTTCTCCTGGGGGGGAATTCGGTCGCAGAAGGTGCAGAGTGAAAATGGTCCCCTTCAGTGTTAAACAGGTGACTACGGCCCTGGCTTCCACCATAATACCACGAAAGTCAGTAAAATATATTTATGGTGCTAGCAGTATTCAAAATCTCAATATCAGTTTCGTCTTTCAACAACAACGTCAGTAACTGGATAATTCACACCTCGATGTGTCACAACAGTGCACTAGAACTTTAAAGCAACAGTCCTTATGAACACAGTTTGCAGTGAGGTCAAGTATCTGGGACACAGTTTCTGCAAAGATATATTGATGTTGAGTTTTTCAAATGTAATTTCCCATTGCTCACAGGAGCACAAATACAATTACCTCCACTGTATCGGGAAGGCAGCAGAAGATTCATAGGCTGAAGTCTCGAAACTACAACTGCTGTAAGTGAGAGAGAAAAATAGTAATTCTGATGAACCAACTTTTTAAAGTCTCCAACTCCGAATGCAAACTTTATTCTCTTTGACCACAGGAACACTTCACAGTCTATACTTGCAGACTACAGCAGGTCATGTCGGTGTGCACCTCAAATGCCCCGCAGTCAACCAACATCTAAGGGGTGGATACAACAATGATACTTGTAGAATCAATGCCAGCGTCGATACCTTACAGGCTGCCAATATGCTCAAGGCTTAAATCATTCACCTCTGATGTCTTACACAAGGTGCTGTCAGTACGTCTTCCCTGTATGACAGTTGTACACCATCAAAGCCCAACAGCAACCCCAGGTGTAGTCCCAGTCGAGCTACAGTGTCCTCCCAGACTGCTGAGTGAAAACAGGTATGCACGCATGCAGCAGAATCAATATACCAGGAGATTGCAGCTGTAAGTAAGACCATGATGAATGAGATAGACTTGGAGGTGATTGAGCATGTCTACTCTGACGGTGGTGCATTTAAATTGGGCTGTGCATGTAAATGTTTTCCCTTAATTGGTCGCCAGAAGAGGTTTATCACCCGAGGTGAATACAGATCTGCAACACAGGCAACTGAAAAGAAATTCAATTCAGATTTAATGAGCTGTAAGGTGGAAATCTAGGTTTACGCTCATAGGTTGAGCAGAGAGCCACTTCTCTTTGTACTGAGACCAAGAGGGTTTCTCTTTTTTTAAACTCTGGTGATTAATGTCCTATGTTTGACCTTATTGACTTAAAGCTCAAATGAGGAAATTGCTCTCACGAGCGGTGCACTTTACCCTTCATTCAGACCAGTATGTCACATGTGGGGATCGTGTTTCCCTGGATGGCAGATTAGTCAGGCCGATTTTCCTGTGCAGGGGAAAAACAAGCCAAATTAATTTCGAAAATGCACTACAAACAGCTGGGATGGGCCACAGATGGCGGTACTGTCTGTTCAGGTGGACCGGACATCAAGGTCTTTACTGCTGAGAGGGCTTCTTGATTAACGTTGTCTCTGAGACGTATCAGCATGTTCGACAGCTCCTTTATGGCTGTGACAAAACGTAGGCAAAAATACACGACAGGAAAGAGCCATGGGGAGCTGGAAAGTAAAGATCTGAAAACAAAGCAGCTGCCCATACTGAGAGAACTACAATAAATCGTCAAATAATAGTGGGTGCTGTCGGCGCTATCGTCTTCACACATCACAGCATGCAAACTCCTCACAGTAAATGAGATGCCTCTCATTTTAAAATGGCCATGCACACATGTTTGATGTGGCACATGAGAAGATGAGCATATTGTTGAGACCATTTATCCATTTTAACAACCAAGAAGTCTTATCAGGGATGGGAAAAACAATTTGACTGCAACAGGGAAAGTGATGTATGAATATCCTTTTTATGTTAGTAAAATATAAATGATCTGATACTGGGGTGCAATTGAAGTTATTGTAAAGGCACTGCATGACAGCACCAACGTCAGCCTCATGTACTGATAGATGGCTGTAATAAAGTGCAGCTGTAACATGGCATTTTTCAACCTATGTTGAGGATCATGAAGGTTATGAATCAAATGGAGACTTTGCATGAATATACTTGATATCAAGGCGACCATTTATCCTGCAAAACAGAGCCACTGAAATCAATAGAGCCACTGATATGTTTACTATATTGTACGCTGGTGCAAAATCAATGTAATATGGTTTTCTGAATATCCTGTTGGATGTCTTTACTTGTGCAATTGGTGGATAATCTTGGGAGATTTCCGTTGGGGTTTCTTTTAGAGCAGCTGCACGGTTTGTTTTTAAGTGGTTCAGTTACAGGGCTTTCCACACCATTGGAGCAACTGTGTGATTACTGCGCGCTCTTCTGAGGCTCCGTGTAGCCCGCTAGACTGCCGGAGCTAATCTCAGTTTAGCATTTCCACACAAAAGCTGTCTTTGTGGTAACTCAAACAATGGCAGACCACTAGAAGCCTCAGATCAGGCCGTTTTGTGAAAACAATGACACGCAGCCCTCAGTTTTCAATCTTCCTGAAACGGCAGTTTGTACATGTAAGCCGCAGCTCAACTGCTCTCCCACTGGACTGTCCCGGAGCGCTTGATCTTTTGGCATGAATACTGCCATGTTTATGAGTCATTTAGAGCAGACAACAGTGACAGCTATATTTCTACATATTTTTTTGCACAGTGCACACTTTAAATGAGAGTGTTTTGCTGACGAGTACAAGAAGAAGCAAAAAAAGAAAAAGAAAAGCAGGAATATGAGAGCAACATGGAGGTCACTGAGGTCAAATTAATATTCCATAAATGCATAGAGGAGAATTCATTTGTTAAAGTGTTGATGCATCTTGCAGGTGATTCCACAATCCTAACCACAGGCTTGATCACCTCAACTGTTTTCACTCGAGACACTTTAACAGGCAGAAAGTCTCTGAACTCACACTCGGCAGTTCCTGGCAGGGAGTTAACACTGCGCCGCAACTTTGCAGTTCTAGCATAATGTTATAACATGCTTAGCATTTCCACTGGGCCTTGTTGAAATCCACCCTTGGTTTATCATTCATGCCGTGCATACTAATGAAACCCGTGCTAACCGACGAATCCTGTGCTCGCCAGCTATTTATAACTTTGACTGGGATCACAAATAAAAGCTGAGAGGTTTCTAGAAAGCAACAACATGCTGACTGAAAATACTGTAGGACTGTATCCAAAGGAAGAAAAACAAACATAAGATTCACATTAAAGATTTAGCAATTTCACGGGCATAAAACAAAGAACATACTCTACATTGGCTCAAGGGCTGAAATGTTCTATGAACCTTCAGTGTGCTCAGATTGAATCTGGCCTGAGAACTTTCTACCATCCTCTCTGTCTCCGTCTTCATGTTGCTCTACTGTTGGCTTTCTAATGAATGCAGAGGCAGATCAATGACTGTGTCTCAAGCAGCATCCTCCAGGGCTGAAAAATGAAGCCAACACCAAAATAAGAGTGCCAAAAACCGCAGTTCCTTGGATGGCCACTTGAGGCTGGCTCCAGATGCGAGTCAATCCCCAAAGACGCCCATATTTAAAAATCCTAAATTTACAGCAGAGATAAACATGTTTACAACCTGGTACAAAGAGGCTTTGGTCTCTAAAGCTAATTTCCCCCTTCATGAAAATTGCAGGAGGGATGAATTTTCATATCACTCATGCATTTACATTTTATTAAGGCTAATACCAAGGACATTTAGGGCCCTAGGCAAGCTAACAAACAATAGTAATTATAATAAAAGATACAGTAAAAGATTACAGTATTTGCATTTTTCTTTTTGTGCACTGTGCCCCAGATGGCTTTTGCCTTTAATATTTTTCTCATTCTAATGCTCTCCACACATGCTCCACTATGTCCCCTATGATTGATTCTGACTGATGCTCCCCCCCTCCCCTATGAGACATTGATGATGGGAACAGTAACATTAGCCATGAAAATAAATGTAAATTTTTTTTTTCCTTTCTTTTCATTGCTACAGCAAATGATTTAATAATATATGTGCAATACCTGCTATTGAAATCAATTGTCTAACATACATACATTATATTTATGACTGAGATGTGAGAGCATGTTATCATGGATGTTTAGCAGCTATTACTTTATTATCCTGAAATAGAGGTAGGCAAGCTGCAAACATGTGGCTCTTTAGCCCCTCTCCAGTGGCTCCTTGTGACTTCAAAAAAATTCTATGGAAATGAATACCATATTTTTTTAAAGGTTTAAATTTTTGTTCATCGCAGTCGTAGGCCAAAGATTCTTAAATTCTCCAGTTGTAAAAGTGAGCAGCCTTTACACTGAATGAAAAAAAGAGTCAGCCCGTTCCTTTAAATTTTGCCAAACCTCAGCTAGCTATGAATTACTAATCCAAAAATGGGAAAAATTGATACTTTAATAGTGCATGGACAGGTTCATTTGCTTTCACTACCAACACTGCAAAATAAAAGAACCAAATATTCATAAAAAGACCACTTCATCATATTAATGAATGTTCATTTAGACCTGTTTGCTAAGTTAGACTTAACAGGCTGTGTTACCTTCATTTGAAGCCTCAAATATGTTTTTTGCAGCTCCAGTCATTTCCTTTTTCTTTTTGTTCTGGCCAAAAATGGCTCTTTTGATAGTAAAGGTTGCAGACCCCTGTCCTAAAACCTGCCCTGTTTCTGCCAGACAAAATGAAAGCATTGCACATCTTCACTGAATGTATCATTGTAAGAGTATAATTCATTATTTCAACCAGTAAAACCACTTCTCATTCCAAAAAGTGGACATGACACAACATGTACTGAAAGTAACCCATATCAGGATGTCCAACAGGGTAAATAATATCTATGTATGTGATATAACTTGAATGTTTAGGATCATTCAGCTGTGTCACATCCCTCTCGGAGCAGCCTGTTTACAATCTGCAGCTGTTTTCACGACAAATTCACAGAGGGATTTGTCACACCTGAGCATCAGAATATCAGATGTCCCTTCTCGCATTTAACAATGAGAGATGTTTGGCAATGCGGCACATCAACTCATATGACACATGAAAGCTAAGGGTATAATCTGCTTTCACGTAAGGGACATATCCGGACACATATTGGTTTGAAGTGAGGTATTGATAGTGTGGCTTCGCTGTGCACGGTGTTTCTTATGTTAATGGAAAAAAGGCTGAACACAGATGTTACATCGAGCTTTCCTTGGTACAATAAACTACATCCAGTTAGATATTAGAGAGATTGTCTTAATTGTTTTGGGCATCTTTTGTCCCGGCGTGCTCATAAAGTGTGACACCATAACAACAGTTGACTTGGCGAGCGCAAAACAACCTTTTAGATTAGCATAAATCTTTAAAGTGGAAGCTGTCACTCACTTGATTTGACTGGCACTACTGGTGATGTGAGGCAAACGAAAAGTGGCTAGATAAGCCTTTTGTCTTTGTCTGTTAAATGCCCTGACCTTGGATTATTGAGCTTCTGTCAACTGCAGTCTCTACTCCCCATTGCTTATTTACCAGCTTTGTGCTTGTGTAAGGACATTCTGGTGCAGAGATAGATGACAGTTTTGAAGCTGTCTTTACAGACACTCATGACTGTCATTACTCACGACCTCACCTGGCATTCGGACATATGCTGGGAAGCTTATTTTTCAATGTTTAGCATAATGTTTGTGAGTGTCAAAATAATAACTCGACATTTGTGAGCAGCATCTGCTGCACAGTGAGGACTGTGATGAGAAATGTGGGTCTTGTTTGTCCATTTTGGGACAACATTGAGAAATGGCTGGGTCCATATGTTACTGTGCCTAGTTTACCATATTTATGCCCGCTTGGATACCAAACTGATTTAACTGATGAACCAAATCATGATTCTGTGGCTATAAATTCAGACGTTGTTGCAGCTGCCTGTTGGTTGAAATAAAGCTCGTAAAAGGAAACCTGGACCCTGTTTTCCCATGTGTTTGTGTCCAAGTGACAAATGGGAACAAGAATTTGTGAAACTAGTCCAGTATTAAGGAAGAACAGGCTGCAGTGTAATCCCTACAGGCAATAGTTCACCATAATTTTACATCCACTAATGATGCTTGTTTTTGCCACTGACAGGCTCAGATTGTTAGTGATTGTAAGTGTCTGACAACATTGTGGAAATGACCCCACAGAGAAATAAAATGTTTTCCCTTACCTTTCGCTGGTCTGTTTGTTATTGTGGCCAAATCTCACTCAAGGAGGAGCCTCATTCTTAAATTTCGAGAGGTGACATGTTGCAGAAAAAAACAGTGGTAGAAGCATTAGTGAGAGTTGGAGATAGGAGTGCCGGGAAGAAGGGTACAAAAGCCATAGCTTCGTGTTATCTGAAAGGTTTTCGCTGTCATGGCTGAATATCTAGCTGATGTCGACAGTGTAGAAATCGGATTAGCCAAACGTCTTTTCAGTAATGTTGTCAGACACTTTGTATAACAATCTGAGCCTGTCAGTGACAAAAACAAGCACTTTTAGTGGACGTAAACTGAAGCTGCAAAATTGCCTGTAGGGATTACACTGCAGCCCATTTTGCTGCTGTGGCTGCAGTGGTCTCTCTATACTGGACCAGTTAAAACAATTATTTTCTCCATTAGTCACTTAGATACAAAAATATGGAAAAATAGGGTCCAGTCCAAGTTAAAAAAATATCAAAGTTCATCTTAAATCTTGAAATATTTAACAGTGGATTTACATAATCTTATAAATGTGCCATACTGACAGTGAAAGTATGTTAACAGATGCTGATCATGGACCTAGGGACTGTGTAACATTTTGGGTCTGTTTTTACAGTCATGTCAAGTATGGAGTTTTATGGACTTTTTGCCTTCTCCTCGATGATTTGGCGGATATTGTGTGTCTGTCTGTCATGGTTTGAATTTTGTAAATAGGCAGTTTGTGCAACAATTACTTGATTGTTATTGTAATTTTAGGTGTGAGTGGTCTGCCTGTCTATCATCTTTGATATTGAGTTACGTAAGTTTAAACTCTTGGACGGATTTCCAAAAACAGTAATTTGGTACAGACATACTGTAAACCACATGGTCATTGGGATTCATCCTTACCTTATGTAAGTGCCACGAGGAGGCCTAAACTTTAACTTTTCCCGTCACTTTCCCTTGTCAGCCTCAGCAATATGTGAAAGTGAAACCATGTAACTTTTTGAAAATGGCGACATCATGATCTTCTTACTGTGGAAAACCTAAATTGTTAAATCAATGCGTTACTGGGTCTGGTATGACCAGTGATTTATGGTGTGTAGGATGTAGGGGAATATATTGTCAGAAATGCAATATGATATGATGGTTTTTTTTTAGTGTATAGTAAGAATTGTTGTGTTTTCTTCACCTTAGAATGAGCTGTTTATATCTACACAGGGAGTGGGTCCTCGTCCACAGAATTCAACATGTGTCTTCACAGTGGATCTAGGTAGGGCCATTTGTGTCAGCCAGTTGACAGCCTCTCCGTGATGTACTGAACAGCTTTCTAAAAAGACTGATTTTAAACATGAAACTGTTTTATTCAGTGCTTTTCACTAATCACAGGGTTCGTTTGTTTTGTAGAGGAATAGACCTGGATAATTGAGCTCCCGCTGACAACCTCCTGAATATCTGGATCTTAAGGTATCAGAAATAAAAGGTGAGCGCGCATTAAGTCATCCAAGAAAAAAGGGTGAGCGCACATTAGCAGGTGCTGAGACAGTGGCCCATGTGTGATGAGCCAAACAGCGTTGGAGAAACACTGATTTGTAAAGGGGAACCACTTTATTTGGTGTTTTAAAGCAGTTTTAATAACCTGGTTCATTTATTTTGAAGAGGAAGGGACCTTGTGGTGAAAATATCCTCATCAATGAACACTCAAGGAATCCAAACCATGGTTAGGGTTAGGGTTCACAGTTGGCACGCTGGAGGAGTTTTAGCAGGATGCATACTGCCGTTCTCAATGTTCCTCCTACAAAGTGTTCCTTTAACAAAGACATTATAGTGTTACTGACATTACAGTGTCAGTTTGCTGACTTTATGACTCTTCTTCATTTGTGCTACTGTTACGCTACATTTTAGCATAATGCAGATCATAAGTGAGGATGTCTTTAAAGCAATGGATTCAATGAAGTTTTGGGGAATGTGTGCAAATTCAATGAGCCATTAAGTTGTTATTGCCACTTTTGGACAAAGTGGCCACTGTTCTGCAAACATAGCTCACTTGTGCCTCAATTGTGGTAAGATTCTGTGAATAGCAAAGACATCTTTTACTTTTTAATGCAGCCGATAGTTTAGTTGTGGGGTATGTGGAATGTGGGGGTAAAGAAAATGTAATGGGAATCAACCACTTTTCCCCATTATAATTATTATTATTATTATTATTATTAGTACAATTAGCCATTGGAAAGCACAACTACCTGCCATTGGATTCCTTGTTTCTGGGTCTCATTACAAAAGTAGCTTGATTGAAAGGCACAGCTGTGATGCAGTATGGCTCAAGGTCTGTGAGGCATCAGACTATTAAGCCCATTCAGGATTATGTAACTGCTGATGAGGCTGGTAGTGTTATGGATTTGTTGTCTCTCATCTGTGCCAGCGCTCAGGATTTAGCCTTTCTTTATGCTCTGTGACAGCATTTAACCTGTCAGACGATATTCTATGCACCGCGCTGATGGACTGTGAAAATCTTAAATTAATTTGAATGCATTATAAGCATGGAAACATAGGCTATATTAACATCTGTGTAGAAAAGAAAAACAGAGGTGAATACTGGTGTTCCTTTCAGCCACATACTGCTTTTAGATGTGTGGGCTCCTTTTAGGTATGACCCACACAAAGACTTTTTTTTCCATTTCAATTACCTGGCTCAAAGCTATAGGGATCCCAGAGAGAGCAAACAAAGCTTTTATCAGTCAATCACTGGCAGTGGAGGCATGTACTTGTGTGCCTTTAAAATTGGAGGCTACGTAGTTATTAAGCCTTTCCTGCAAAGCACATTCTTCTGCAAGAAAAACTGATCTCTGCTGAGGGAGCTTTTCTCAACTCACTCACCGATATATTTTCACATATAATATAGACCCAATAACAGCTAAGCTCCAGTTCCAAAGTACTTTTTGTTCATCACCAATAACCAAAGATAGCCTTTGTGTCCGTTACTGAATGTGATGTATACCTACAATATGCTGCTTATATTAATACAAAATAAACACCTGAAAGCATAAAAAGGTTGGATGGTGTTATCCTATGAAATTACAGTAGATGTTTATCTTATAAAAAATCTTTCCCTTACTCCAAGTTTGAGCAGCCACCCAGTGTTACCACACGTAACAGTTCACTTACTGTATCTGCCTGATTACGTCCCTGAGAAACATAATACCCCTTCTTTGCCTCTGGGAATTCACAGCGTCCCAGTGGTGCAATTTTGAATTTCAGGGGAATTGTTTGTTTGATTTCATCTTTAGCATGCTCAGTGGAAGTTAATCTCTTTGGCCCCCTTCTCTCTGTCAGCTGAAGAAATATATTGGATAGAGAAACTTCAGGTGACATAAAACTAATGGGCTTTAAATTTAACCATGAGAAGGGGAGATGATTGGAAAACTTTTTGAAGAATGTAGAATTATAATTCAGCGTCCCTGAGGAAGAGTCTGAAGCATGGGAGGACCTGTGTAATTCTCTTTCTGATGAAAACCCTTAATACTGATTTATCTGATCAAGAGCGTCTCAACAGCTTTCTCCGGTCTGCTTGAGGAATACTAATAAACCAGTCAACGGAGGCCTTGTTCAGCAAAGAGCTGAACAGGACCCAGACCTCACAAACAACAAATTTTGAGGCTGAAATATCTGATTACCTACGGTTTATAACTGTGACTGCTGTGTTAGATATTTTTATCTCTGCTAAAAATAGAATTTGTGACCATGTCTGGCTAACAATAATGCTTTAACTAGAAATGCATAACCTCCAAAAATGAATCAAACCGTATTGACACAAACAGTATCAATATCAGTATGTGTGGCCTCTGAACATGATTAGAATATTTAACCCTATGGGCCCGAACGACGCATAGTCGTCCAAATAAACACCTGTTCCTCTCTAGTGATTTTCTCCGTGACTGTGCGTCATAGCGAGAAGCCACGCATATCACATGAAACAGCGGAATCGTAGCTTTCCGACAAGACCAAGTGTCGACACTTGTCGGTAGTCCAATGTTTTCACAGCGAAAAAAAATGATAAAGTTACACTAAAATGATGTATAACAGAGCTTTCATACAGCTCTGCACACACATTACTCTTAGATGGATTACTCGCAAATGCAGGCTCGCACAGAAATGCCACACATATCACATGAAAGCGCAGGAGCAGAGCTTTCCAGTGATACCACACATCATTGTGCTGTCATCCCATCACACTATAAATCGTTGTGCACGCCCAGCTGCATCGCCGTTAAATCCAGTTTAGCAGCTTCCTTAATTTGGTCCTCCATTAACACGAGTAGTGGCGAAGTACCTCGATAGCATCGTTAATGTGGTCTGTAGGATCTGCAGCGTTCGCCATTAGTGTGGTACTGATTGGCTAATTGCTAGACCCGCCCCCACCCCCGGTGTTCATTGGTCCATCCATTGTTTGGACGAGATAAATCGCAAATTCATTGCAGTATGCCAGACCAGAGATGCAAGCCTACTCAGTTGAGTGTAGGGGTCTATGGTCTGGAACCAGGCTAGAAGAATATCGTATCTTACCACGTCATAGGCTTGTTGTGTTTCTCCCTGTCTATCCACATTTGTAGTCCGGCTTTCAAGGTGCAAATACCTCCATATTGTCCCGTTGACACTCCATCAAACTTTGTATGACAAGACCAGCCACTTCACCTTGGGAACTGCCCATTGGTCCGACATCCCATTGTTCCAACCATATTCAACCCATTGTTCTGAAGTCCCATTGTTCCGAAATCATCATGATGCCCTGTGGTTAAGGTCTGGTTAGGTTTAGGCACAAAAGCCACTTGGTTAGGTTAGGAAAAGATCATGGTGTGGGTTAAAATGAAAAAGAAAGTGGCAAACACATAAGCTGTGAGTCTGCTCCGCCTCCGCCCGCAGCGCCGCAGACAGTCGGACTAACGGGATGTCGAACTAATGGGCTGTCGGACCAATGACATGGACCCCTTCACCTTTGTGCACCCAGACAACTGTAGCCTAATTATGCATGCATGACAGAGCAGTAGTCACCATACAGAATATGTCTTTTTCCAACTTGCTATGGTGAGATACATGTAAAAATGTAAGAATTTAGTAACAAAGATTTATTTTTTTTCATTGACATAAGAATTAATATAAAACACAGGGGGGCGGCACGGTGGTATGGTGGTTAGCACCGTCGCCGCACAGCAAGAGGGTTGCCGGTTCGATCCCGGGTGGGGGAGCCCTTCTGTGTGGAGTTTGCATGTTCTCCCCGTGTCAGCGTGGGTTCTCTCCGGGTACTCCGGCTTCCTCCCACAGTCCAAAGACATGCGATTTGGGGACTAGGTTAATTGATTACTCTAAATTGTCCATAGGTGTGAATGGTTGTCTGTCTCTATGTGTCAGCCCTGCGATGGTCTGGCGACCTGTCCAGGGTGTACCCTTCCTCTCGCCCGATGTCAGCTGGGATAGGCTCCAGCCCCCCCGCGACCCTCACGAGGATGAAGCGGTTAGAAGATGAATGAATGAATGAATAAAACACAGGCACATAGGAGGACATGGAATGATGGCAAATCTGGTTAGCCCACATTGTCCTATGTGATATGAGCTTAAAAGTAAAGGCAGTAAAAATACCCCAAAAACACCTAGGGCCCATAGGGTTCACTAACTAACTAACTATTATAGGAATGGTGTGTAAGATAAAGGGGGCTTTAGTGGCATCTAGTGGTGAGAATTGCAGATTGCAACCAACTGACACTCATCCCGGTTACAATTCCTTCAGTGTTCATTGTTCAGGAGGTTTTTAGTGGGAGCCAAATTATCAGCAGACGTCTCTCCCTCTCCAGAACAAACTGACCTGATGTTTTAAATCACTAAAAACACTGGATAAAGCAGTTTCATGTTACAAATCAGTATTTATCTGACACTGTTCGGCTTGTCACAGACGGGCCGTTAGCCTAGCACCTGCTCATGTGTGCTCACCTTTTTCCTCTGATAACTTAATATCCAGACATTCATGAGGTTTTAATCATGAGCTGAATTATCATCAGAGGGATCCTCCTCTCCAAAAAAAAAAAAACAGACCAGGTGATTTAAACTGGTTAAAACACATAATAAAGCAGTTTTATGTTAGAAACTTTGTTTTTCTGCCTCTCATGTCGCAGAGAGGCTGCTAACTATGGTTGCTGATGCGAAAGGCGCAATCTAGAGCCAGTGTTTGGTTTGTCCACTCTGGGCTACTATAGAAACATGGCAGTGTAACATGCAGATCTCCACAGACAAGGACCAGTTCCCTATGTAGATATAAACAGCTCATTCAAAGGCAACAAAAACAGAGTGCTTTTTATTTTCAGGTGATGATAGGCTACACTTAGGTGAAAAAAATACATATTGTAATATATTCCATTTCTGCTGATATATCCCATTAAATCCTCCACGCTGGACCTTTAAATCCAATCTAAAAAACTTGTGAAAAAGCCAGAGGTCTGACATCTCACTTCAATAAAGAGAAGCAGAGTTTACTGTATAACTGAGTCGTGTTCAGTTCATATTTTTGGAAGGATAAAAAGTTTATCGCTGAACTTAATCAAACTTCTCTCAGCATCAAATCATTTTACAAAGCCACCGAAGCCCAGTATTTGATGAGACAAAAACAAAAGCCATGGCGTCATTTCCAATCAGAATGGCACTCAAAAAGGATGCCTGGTCAAAAGCATGGTGTCCAGATGGAATTAGCTGCCAGAGAGAATGATCCAGTTTTACATGCAATCTGTTGTTTTGTGTTTCGACTAGGATATTGACTGGATCCTTGACTATGAACTCCCAGATGGTAACAATGGATTGTCCAATAACTTACCCCAATTATTTCGTACGCCTGGTTTTTAACCATGATTCTTTGGAATTGTCATTTTAAAAACTAATGAACCAGCTTGTTTGTTGGGTTGGACAACTACAAAAATTTAATTGTGTGATCTCACACTCAGTTTTTTTGAGAGCAAAGAGGTGAAAATTAACCCACCAGGACCATTGGAAATTAAACGATAATAGTTTTTGTGACTATTCTGAAAAACTTGTAAGAAAGAGTCACTTTTCACATCATATTTAGTTGTATAAGTTTTGTTTTTTAATAATTCTCACCACACATTTTTCAGTTTCTTCCTAACTAATTTTTTTTCATGATCAAAAGGCAGAGTGGATGGAATCTGTTTTGTTGTGCATTATGAAGAGAAGTGAATCATCTATATCTCAATGATGTATTAGATGTGAAATATTCTTCTTTGAGCTAAAATGGAATCAAAGTCTTTTCTGAGATTCAGAGGAAATCAAAAGCAGCTGCCAGCACTTAAAGTGCTAACACCTGCATCCTACATCTGGTTTTAAAATAAGAACAAAGGCTTCTCTCTTGTGTAGTTACTCTAAAATCTCTTAAGCACCATCCTCTGTCTCATAGTTGCAGGTTTTCACATTGAGTTCACAGTCTGGTAATGTACCAAAACATCCTCACAGTGTGGGGCCAAAAGACGAAGGTGCCAAACAGTACTTAATTTGGGTTGACAGGGGCACACTGCGGTTGAGAGGCCTCTTTTTAAAATTCTACTGCTCCAAATTAAAGCCAAAGTCCCAGCAAAGCACACACAAACTGTTTGCTTACAAAGCTGTTGGAGCATCTCTTGTAATTTATCATCCAGACTTAAATTTGTGCCTGGGGTCCGCCCGGACAGGTATCACCTTATGAAGGTCAACCAAGCAAAAAATAAAACCGCTGTGCTCCTGAGGACAACCCTTCTTATGTGCGCCGAGAAGATTTGTAAGTCAAAAGCTACAGATGCAGAGACACAGACGAGACTTTCATGTGAGCTGGATTGCATTTACTCTCTACTGTACCTCTAGCATTTTCCAGAGGATGTGTCCTTTGCCTGACACCAGACTCAACTCATATGCAGCCATGGCATTTCAAGCTAAAAAAGCTTACCATCCCAATTTTCACTGTGCCGTGAAAAGCAATAAACGGAATCCCTGTGGACACTCGCATGCTTTAGAGATGCCTCTTTGTGTAAAGAGGAGGTAATCACGCATAACTGCTCAAACGTCATCTGGACACAGGAGTCATAAACGAGAGCCCACCACTTGCCACTTTGGCGGATTGCACTGTCAGGAGGTAAACAACGGAAAGAATGAGGAAGGACTCATCTGATAGGAAATGTCAGAGCATGATTGGATTAAAAAAACCTTCTAAATTAGGGTCATTAATCATGAGCTGGGAAAACACTGACAGGTCTTGTTCTCAAAAGCTCTCCTCTGGAACTAAGCTGAGTGCCACCCGGAAATTGTGCAATTACCTTAATACCTGATTTAAATGAAGAGTATGCACAGCAGTGTCAATTGTTAATTGGGGAAAACAGCTCATATTATTTATAGGTAATTGCCATCACAAGGAGTCTAGTTATCTAATCCTATCTTTTTTTATGATGCATCTGTTTGTCTCGAGCGCATAATTAATCCAACACTATTGCCTTAAAGGTCCAGTGTGTCGCGTTTAAGGAGGTTTATTGGCAGAAATGGAATATATTGTGATACATATGTTTTCTATAGTGTATAATCGCCTGAACATAAGAATCATGTTTACGTTAGCTCAGAATGAACCGTTTATATCTACATAGGGAGCAAGTCCTCATCTACGGAGAATGCCATGTTGCGCCGCCATGTTTCTACAGTTGCCTAGAATGGACAAACCAGACACTGGAATAGGGCCGTTCAGGGTTTTGCATCAGCCACCAAAATTAGAAGCTTCTCTGCAGTGAGAGCATTTGAAAAACACGCTATTATGTGCGGCACGGTGGTTTGGTGGTTAGCGCTGTCGCCTCACAGCAAGAGGGTTCCTGGTTCGATCCCTGGAGAGAGCCCTTCTGTGCGGAGTTTACATGTTCTCTCTGTGTCAGCGTACTCCAGCTTCCTCCCACAGTTCAAAGACATGCAGATTGGGGACAGGTTAAAATGGTGACTCTAAATTGGCCGTAGGTGTGAATGGTTGTCTGCCTGTATGTGTCAGCCCTGTGATAGTCCGGTGACATGTACCCCACCTCTTGCCCAATGTCAGCTGGGATAGGCTCCAGCCCCCCTGCAACCCTCAAGAGGATAAGTCGTTATGATACCATTTAATGTTTACATACAGTCGCAAATTGACTTTTTTTTTCTTCAACGACCAACACACATGATTAGGTCCAGGAAAAAAGAACAGGGTTTGGCTTTAGAATCTTACAGGACCCTAACATCGCTCTCGTGGGTGAAGGTTGGTGTTTGTTGGACCCATCCACCACACCTACCGCCCACCCCACTCGGACTTTCGCCACCTTAACTTTCATTCTTGTTCTGCCACGTTTCCCCCTGACGCCACCGGGCGCCATTTGACTATAATGGCAAATGGCCTTGTATCATGCCAACGTTAAAGGACGCCTTTAGAGAGACCGGGCTTGTTTAAATGGCCGTGTCAGTTTGTTTTGGAGGGAGGAAGACCTCTGCAGACAATTCAGCTCTCAAAATCACAACAAACTACAACAAGACAGGACAAAGTGAACAAGTGCAGAGGGAAAACAACCGAGACATAGCATTGTATACATAAATATGTGGATGCGTGATATACACAAAAATATATACGTGCATGATACATGTTTTACATAGTACAATATCAAATTGTACTTTATATTATGTACACTAGTTAACACCTAAGATTGTAGGTAACAAAGGGTGCAACTCATCAGTACAACAGGTTACAGCAGTGTAAGGGCCCCATATTTTCATGTAGATGTCTTGTCTATCTATTGTAGCTTGTAACATAGTCTTTCATAGGAGGAGATTTTAACCATTTCGCCAAACTGCTCCTTCACTGATATATCTCCTTTAGTTTTCCAGCACTATTCTGTATCCAGTAATAAGTGCTGTCCTGGACCATGAGATTTGATGAGTGTTGAGCCTGCTTCCTTTTGGCAACACAGCTAATAGACAAAGCACAGGTGTCTGTACGAGTGCAGAGGACATCACTGTATTGATGCAGGCAATAATCTTAGACCACAGAGGAAATGGTGTCACATCTCCAGCACAAGTCAGAGTTTCGAAGTCCTAACTGTGCCATTTTACTCAGGGTCCAATAAATCCTATTGATAATTTTATAATTGATCAGACCTGTGTGAATTTCTCTTGATACTTTAAATCACAATCCAGTAATTTCCCCCCATGTTCCACCAGGTATGTCCTCCCAGATATCCCTCTCCCAGCATCTCTTTAGACCTTCAAAACTGGGTGGCTGAGAATCCCTCTAGAGGTTGTAAATAACTCGGCTCCTGGTAAAAACTACAAATTTTAACCAGGAGAAGTTTCAGCTAGTTGCAGTCTGCAATCCTCACCACTAGATGCCACTAAATCCCCCTAAATCATACACACTGTTTCTTTATATCCATTTATATCTAACGCTGTCCTGCGCCGAGGAGCTACGGCTGATACTGAATGTCATATTATCTGTCTTCCTCTGGTGTCCTCAGAACTGTGGGTGCATCCCGGCCAGTAATACACATGTCAAGTGTGACATCTTAAACTCTATCATCTCTGCACTTTCAGATGGAAAATTGAGAGTTGTGCATTGAGTAGCAACATTTTTCTTTCCAGTAGTCCATCTCAGTCATCATCTTTCAACCAATAACCCAGGTCAGTGCTGCAGAGTGCACACAGCAATTAACTCGGAGCAACAGGGTTTCCACTAATGTATCACATTTCTCTGCTCAGTGTGTCGATGTAACAAACTGCACCCCTGAGGGCTGCTGCTGCAGAATGATGGCACGAGAGCTGGAATTGACGGGGGCATGTTAGGAACCAACAACCCCCACCTCCCCCACCACCAGGAGACCAGACATCTTCTCCCATGCACTGACTGCCCCACTGTGTGATGCAGCGATACCAGAGGAAATCTAATCAGAGGCCGCCTGACTTGCGCATAACTCACCGCAGAGCTAATCGATGCTTATTCTGCATGGATTATTGATATCTGATGTGAAACCCAAGCCTTTTTTCCATCTGAGCCGCTGATTCTCCATCAGGCAAGGCCAGAGTGGCCCTGTTTAATGCAGTGAGAACGAGACTGAGGACGTGGGATGATGTGTGTCTCATATCTAATTTCCTCCCCCACATGTACGATATGCGAAAGATGTCTCACTCACTTAGTGTGTGCAAAGAGCTTGTGTGGTTCGAGCATGTGTGCATGTTGTGTGTGCTGCCCGGCAGTCTCTTTATAGTTCGTGGTTGGTCTCCATAGGTGCAGTCACAGAGACAGACATGTGCAGTGGGTCTCAGAAGACCCATGTTTGCATGACTAATATGAATGTGTGAATGCCTTTATGAGAGAGGAGTGCAGGGACGCAGTTCTCTACTGAGTATCATCTTAATTAAACCAAATTTCCCTCAAAGACTCTACAGGCAGCTATTTTAGATTGCAATTAGCCATGCTTCATACAGCTAACCGCTCGTCCACAAGTCTCAACTGGTGTGTTGTTAAGGCGATATTTTAGACTATTTTCCAAAAGCAGCATTAAGCTAAAATTCACTGCATATTTAGCTTTATTTTCGGAGAATTACCTGATCACTGAACCCTTGCTTTTCCCATGGTCATGTCCCACCAAGCAGATAGTGCATGCAAGGGCATTATTACAGCTGCGGTAATCACATATCCCCAGGCAAACCGGGCTGCCTGGCCAGCTTTGTCACATGCAAGTTTAATATGATTTTAGCAGTGACCGCAATGAGTGTTGCACCTTCCAATGAATCACTCTGGGTTTCATTAACAGACTTGGGATTTCATCACTGTAAATGCATATGTGTAAGGAAACAGATGCAGACGTTGCTCCTGATTCCTCAGGTGCAGCCACAGGCCAGCCTCCGTTCCAGTTTCGTGTCCTCACAGCTGGTTGACTGAAGCTCACTCTTTTCATAACCGAGGCATTTGTGGTGCGTGTGCAGCGTTAGAGAAGGTAACACTGGGTCAGACCTGCAGCATTTAAATCAGAGGTGAACCAATAACCAACAGGAGGCAATAGAAGAGGATGATGGGTTATTTCATAACATAATGTACAGAAACAGAAGATAATCCAGGCAGACGTCAGAGCCAGTGTGACCTCAAATTGGATAAACCATGCTCTGTAGCAGATATGCATTGTGCTCTTCAGATCTGATCTTTTGCTGTATGAATTTCAATGAGGATCTATTATAAGTGCATCATGTTCCTGCCCTGAAATCTCAGGAAACTTCGTATTTATGAAATATTTCTAAGTAAGACATCAATATTTGGAAGCCGTAGACCTGTCTCACAGGATGCATAGGCAGTTGTAATCCTAGACTCTGAGGGGCCCCAGGCAAAGAAAGCTACCAAGGCTCCTCAGCACCTCCTGGTGTCATTTTTTTCCCTCCTATTCTTGTTTTTTCTTTCGTTTCTGATGACCAGAAAGATGCTTGTTTCAGTGTGCTGAGAGTTAACGCATGTAATACAGTTACAGATAGCCAGCTGACTGTCCTAACCAACAGTGTCCAGTGAGTAATCTAAATCTGCCAATATGAGTGGCCATCAGGGGCCCTTTTCCAAACATTTTTAACAGTCCCTAAACATTTGCCAGGCTTGCCCCCTGCCCCCCGTTTTGGCAGATTCATAATGCCACTGTGATCCCCTAGGTGCAGCAGAACATGCTTGTCAAAGCTGAGGCAAAACATTCCTGCTATGCTGCATATATTATTTGTACCTTGCTAGATGAAGCATCCTTTCATATAGTTTGTGAGCATAGTACATTGATAGGAAAAAAGTACAATTTATTTTCTGTTTTGAAAATGCAGTTTGACCTAGGCCTACTAGTCGTTGCTGGAATCTGATGCTAATGCACACTAACAACTCAGCTGCAGTCACATGACGCTGCCCAGGAAGGTTATCTGTCTCTGGTGATTAATCTCCCCGCTACCTACAGTCAAAGCAGGTATCTTATTAGGAAAGGTTGCTAGTTAGTTATTGAGGAAGACGGGTACAAGGCTACCTTCCAAATGACAATGAGAGAAAGTGCATCCCCACTCACAGAGCTTATGGCTTGTTCTTGATAGCAAAGCATTAAATTATTAATGTTATTTTCGTTGGTGTGTGTGTGTGTGTGTGTGTGTGTGTGTGTGTGTGTGTGTGTGTGTGTGTGTGTGTGTGTGTGTTGGTTCCAGCCAAGGCTGCAACATCCGCCGCCTCTCCATGGAGATTGTTTTTACACTTTGCTCAAAGATAAAGCCTCCTCTCAGCCCCCCGATGCTCTAAAGCACCATAAGTAGAAAGAGTCATCCAAAAGACTTAGTGCCAGTGGTGACAGAGCCTCTGCTTCATGCCTACCAAAATACTCATTTGGTGCGTGACATCATTATCACTATCCGTCCCGGTTGCATGAAGAGAATGTGACAAATTCCTCTGACTCCAATTAGGCTCCAGTTTAATTACTTCCATTTACCAAGGTATTAATTCAGATCCCTCTCCTCAAACCCTCACTAATTCCAGTATGATGCATTGTCACCCATAATTTCTACACGGCATACAGTTCATTACTTTAAAAAGTAAGCCCACTGGCATCATTAAACAAAAAATCTGGCTGAGTCACAGCTCAAAGGGTGTTATGATAAGATAAAAATGAAATAAAGTGTAATATAGCGCCACACACACACACACACACACACACACACACACACACACACACACACAAAAATCAAGTGTTTAATTGGAGAACTGTGCAATGATCACCATTTAAATGATGTGAATTTGTTTTAAAAAGCCTGTTACAGAATTCAGCTGTTTGTGTTGCTGTGTTTTGATGTGAAGCAGAAACTAATTTGTAACAAAGCTTTGCAAAGAAAAGCACCCCTCTCTATTTACAACATGTGCATTTACCCCCCCTAATAATAACAAGAAAGTAGCAGAGGACTTTTTATTTTGACAAAACTGAAGACATTTACACCATGAAGTCATGCAGAAAAGACACAAATTGATGCATATTAATTCACCAGAATGCAGGAAATTAAAGATACAGTTGGTAACTTTTATGAAAGTAACTGCGTCATATTTGCTGAAACTGTCACCATATTATTTGATATAATTATAATATTCTATTTTAACAATGTTAGAATTGAATAACATAGTGACATTATATTTGTCACAATAGCAGAGTAATTTTATTTCGCCAAAGCTGAAGACCTTTACACCATGAAAACATGCCGAAAAGGCGTAAATTGATGCATAATAATTCATCAGAATGCATTGCAGTCAAAGGAGGGTTTGGACCCCCCCTCTGCAAGAAAATTCTGAGCATCAAATACTTAAAGCTACAGTTGATAACTTTTATAACAAATCACTTTTCATGTTTTCTGACACTGTCAATATATTCACATGGCACTAAATGAGAGAGATAACCTGGAGGTGGGGAATCATCCTCCTCTGCCGACTCTGTTGCCTTGCAGTGTTTCTAATGGCCTTACTGCATGTAAACAAAAACAACCAATCAGAGCCGGTCTGTAACACAGCAATCAATCATGTCAATCACTGCTCATGAGCTGCAGTCAAACTGTCAAACTATGCAGCGCTGATCAAATATGAATTCTGTCACTGCATTGCCTGTATAACTGTTTCCAACATGGCGGCTGGGTCGCAAACATTCTCATGAATTTACGGCTAAACAGTCACTGAAATTCATTCATTCATTTTCCGTAACCGCATATCCTGTTGGGGGTCACAGGGGGCTGGAGCCTATCCCAGCTGACATTGGGCGAGAGGCAGGGTAGACCGTGGACAGGTCGCCAGACGATCACAGGGCTGACACATAGACACAGACAACCAAAGACTGTAATCACTGCGCTAATCTCCTCAAGGCTGGACTATTGTAATTCTCTCTACCTGGATGTCTGCCAGTCATCTTTGTCTGGTTTGCAGCTGGTGCAGAATGCTGCGGCGAGACTCCTAAAGAGACAACATTACACCAGTGCTAGCGTCCCTGCCCTGGCTACCCATCACATACGGGACTGATTTTAAGGTTCTCCAAAGCTCTGGAATAGCCTTCCACTCTCAATCAAATGCTCCCCCTCAATTGACACTTTTAAGACAAATCTTAAAACGTACATGTTTTCAGTGGCCTTTGGTTGTTTGTAGTGGTTTTAATATTTTAGTATGTTATAATCTTTTCACGTATGCAATTGTTTTCACTGGTTTTTATTCTGTTAAATATTTGTGTATATTTTATATTGCCATGAATTTATGTGTCATTCTTTTATTCTGTACAGCATTTTGGTCAACTGTGGTTGTTTTTCAAATGTGCTGTTTAAATAAACTTGATCTGATTTGATTCACACTCACATTCACACCTACGGCCAATTTAGAGTCACTAATTAACCTAATCTGCATGTCTTCAAACTGAAACCGGAGTATCCAAAGAAAACCCACGCTGACATGGGGAGAACATGCAGACTCTGCACAGAAGGGCTCCCCCACCTTTCAAGCAAATTTTGTGAAAATGCAAAGTTATGCATGTTTCCATTCATAATTGTATTGGGAGTCAACAGGTCGAGCAGTAGGTGGCGCTTCTTGTGAAAAATAAAAATACAAAAGAACACCCGTAGAAGAAGACGGCGCCGTTCGATGACGTCATTGAGAGCATCTCATGACCACAACTCATGTAAACAACTACCGGCACATCCATGACCACGACGAGATGCAGAGATTTCTTGGGAACTTCTTGGCTATTGCGAGAGCTCTCATCATTTCAGCGTTGTCAGCGTTTTTGACTGTGGACTCGTGGAGCGGATGTGAAGTAGAAGCAGGATCTGGCAGCCTATGTCACCGTTTATTCGCTAAATCTGTTTTTTTCCTAATATCCAAACGCTGACTTTTCCACCCCCTCCAAGCATAAAAAACTTTATTTGAGATATTTCAGCCTTTTTTTTCGAATTTCTGGCGTTTCCATTAAACTTTTTTTTTTTTCCTCGCAATTGTTGAAAATGCGAATAAAAATAGGTGGATGGAAACCCAACTATTGACATGATTGACGGCTGTGTTGGACGACTATATTTTCGTTAACATGCAGCATTAGAAATGCTACAAGGCAACAGATTATTGGTCTTATTTAGTGCTGTGTGAATATATTGACAGTAAAACATGAAAGCTATCGACTGTAGCTTTAAGTATTTGATGCTCAGAGTTTTCTGGCAGAGGAACCCCCGCCCCATATACTGTATGTGCCCCCCCAATGTGGAAACGAAACCTACGCCCCTGCTACATATCAACCCACAGTAATGTGGAAACTAAATCCCTCCTTTTGTACAGTGTTTTCACTTTGAACAAGAATACATAGCAGATAAAATCTAGATGGACCATAAACTGCTGTAAACGATCCTAAACTAACCAGCAGGAGTCACACGACCACTAGTTTCTATGATAGGTAGGAGAGAATCAAAGCGGAAGTGAGCAACTAAGCGGAGCAGGGAAAGTTTTTTGGGGGAACTTGGAGACTGCTGTATCACATCGGAGCTACGTGATGCAAAGTAGCCTACAAACTCTTCTATGCCGAGTTAAGTTCGTCAAGGCAGCTGTTGTCGTAGAGCCACAATGGGACTCCCCACTTTGGAGTTCAGCGACTCGTTCCTGGACAGTCCGGACTTCAGAGAGCGTCTCAAATGCCATGAAATCGAGCTGGAGCGGACAAATAAATTCATCAAAGAGCTCATCAAGGATGGGAATATGCTAATCACTGCGCTCAAGAGTAAGTAGCCCGACACGGCCTTTCTCCGCTCCTACGGCTCCACAAACCATCTCTTCGTACTGTAACTACCTGAAAGCCACAGGCGAGCCGTAATTAGAGGATGCATTCATTACAGCTTGTTTAAGTCTACTGTGTTGGTGTGTGTGTGTGTGTGTGTGTGTGTGTGTGAATGCTTCCGTCCCCTCTTTGAAGCCAAGCCACCGGGAGCCGAATAACCCCATGCTCCCTCACTGGGACACATTTATATTGCCTGTGAAAGGGTTTAAATGTGCACAGAAGCCACACGTAATTCATTATTCTGAGGTCTGTTGTAATTTCAGGACATGTGTTTGCCTCTTTGTGTTCCTCCCTGACTACACTGCATGCATGCATAGGCTTGTCTCACAGAGGATAGATCAGAGTCCAGCTCCCTCTGCTGTGATACCTCATCTTAAGGCCACATCCAGGCGTATGGAGATCATTTGTGCAGAGGTGGGATTCACTTCTTTCCATTAATGAAAGATGTTTTCACCCTCACAGGCTTTCAAGTCACTTATCGGGAAGCGAATGAAAAGTTTCCTTAATGACTGTGTGAGTGAGAGCTGTGTGCTCCATGAGGATGCGAGCACTTTGTCATGGGTCATTGTCCTCTCAAATTCCAAGCTCAATCTCAAATTCCACTCTGCTGATTAAAGTGGACTTCCTGTTCTGCCGGATCCCCGAAGGGATGGAAGTTTGGCGTGTTCACGTCAGAAAGTGTGTCTGTGAAATGGAGAAAGATTAGAAATATAGGCCTAATAAATATGGAAAATAGCCGGCCTGGGAGAGGATGGGAAGGCCACTGCACAGTGTGTTGCAGTGCACTCACTAAGCCATCAATCAGTGCAATAATAATTTCTTCCACGGTTCCACCTAGCATGGTCCTGTCAACTCTGAGTGGGAGAAAGTATTCATTTCTGTCGTCACCATTGCTTCACTGTATGTACTGTGTGTGTTTTGGCCTTTTGCTGCTCTTGAGGATGATGCAGTCACTCAGTAAAGGTTCAATAACACTTTTTTTTCCTTTTAAAGCATCACATATTTACATTTTATTAGTTTTAACATGCGGCACATTAATCGCCACACACCACATTGTTTTTGTGCGCAAAATATTCAGACAAGATGTGGTGAAGGTAGACCTAGTTTGTTGTTAGCTCTAGGACTGCGACTAATGATAATTTTCACTGTTGAAAATTGTTGATTGATCTGGTGCCTCCAATGAACTCTTCAGGGTCTGTCTGTGTGATGAAGAATCCAAATAATTTCAAACCGCAAATCTTGACCGCAGAGATCAGACTTTGAGAAAAACGTTTGATTCCATTTTTACCTCGTCAGTTTATTGAAGTGTAGCTGTGACAGAGAGAGTAATCTGTTGTGCTATAGCAGTGACATCACTGTTTCCTGGAGTGTTTAACAGTGCTTGATGCAAATGGCTGCACAAAAAAGGCAAAGACTGATTGATTTTATAGTTTGTTTTTTTAAGAAAAGGTGATAAAAAGAGCCGATGTCAATGTCTGTTGATTATTTTCTTAATTAACCAATTAGTTATATTGGTCTATAACATGTCAGAAAATTGCGAAAAATGTCAATCATTTTTTTCTTAATAACATTTAATCCATTAATCAATTATCAAATTAGTTGGCAATTAATGTGTTAGTTGACAACTAGTCGATTAATCGTTGCAGCTCTAGTAAGCACTGAACTGAGTTGTAATGAGGCAAAGACACTGTTATAAAGGTTATTTTAAAAAATGAACATATTGTCCTTACACGTGATAGGTTTTTGGGGGGGATAATCAACTATCTTGGACTAATCAGTTACTTTAAATATAGGAAAATCATGTGTTCAATATCCCATTTTTAAAATTATTTTTCCTTTAAATCCAGAGTGACATCTTAAATTTTGAGCATGATGAAGACATGGATGGACAAGTGAACACAAACTACAGAGTAAAGCATTTACTTTACTTTGGCCACACTGGTTAAGCAAAATGACATTTAAGATGGCAACAGTTTGTTTTATTAAGATAATTGATTTTATGCTCTCACTGTTCCAGTTCCCTGTCTCTACGGGAACACTAAATGTAAACAAAAACATTGAGGATCACGTAGTATCTGGATCATCATGCTGCACCGGCACTGTAAGAATCTCCGAGTTCTGAGGGCAGCCGAAGGCCAAACTTATTTCATACCTTTTCTGCAGGAAGGCTGTTCAGTCAGTGGGCAGGGCACCACAGGTGGACAGGAATACCCTGCTGAATGGTTTATTCATGGCAGATACTCAGTAGCAGGATGTCAAAGGTCCATGTGGTTTAATACCAAATTAGACCTTAATGCTCCACGTTGAGTTATGCATACAAGACAGAGTGAAGTGAAGCGAGACTTTTGATTGCTTTTGATTAGTTTATTAATGCAGAAAAAATGTACAGCTAAGGCCCTGTTATGTCACAGGCAACTGTCTTTTGAAAAATTAAAAGTTAAAATAAAGGAATGTAAATCAACAAATGATGAACCTCATTGTGTAAACTACTATTTTACGTAACCTAAAAACTTGGCCCTGACTCAACCAGTTAAAGGAAAGGATTTGGGTTGTATTTGTCTTGTGTTTGTAGTAATGAGGGTGAGCAGTTAGCGGGAAAGTCCAGTTTCAGTCAGAGGCGGGGTGAGAGCGCAGGAAGTGAGGAGAGGCAAGTAAATTATTGATGGTCTTTAACTTAGGACGCCACAGAGGGTTTATGACCCTTTATGACCCGCCATCAGGGGTGACATTACTGGGAGACCTTTAATGGACCCTTTTTTTAATAGTAATCGTCTCATGTTTCAAAACTGAATAGTGTACCATAATTCATCAGTCTTCACATGTGCTGTCTGGTGTGAATGAGGCCCGTTGAGCCAAGGTTGGCTTTCATGTTAATACATCACCTGTAAAATGGTGCTACACATTATTGAAACTGCTGTAGCTTCTGATACGTGCACAGAACTTTATGTGTGTGTAGTATATGTGTCTGTGTTATGTGAATGAAAAGTCAGTCATATGTTTAAAGACACTTGGGTGTGGTTGCTTGTTTCTTGGATTAACCATGTAGTAATGAGAATTGAATTTTACAGGGTTGACTACTGGTTGTTGCTGAAATAATAAGTTATAAAGGGAGGTAATATCAGCTTTGAGGATAAAAAAGAGGCTCTTGATCTAAATATATGTCATTCATTAATGTCTGTAACAGTTTACCTCCTCCATATATAAACAAAGTAATAAATTAAAAAAAAAAGTCGTCTTATATTATCGTCATATCTGCATTATAATGTATGTATTAATGCTTGTGATGTGGTCTAAACGTTCCAAAATCCCATTACATTTTGAATTTCTGTATTTGTTGCTATGCATGGATAATTTCATCCAGGTGTGATAGCATCAATCTGCAGATGCTGCAAATGCCGCTGCCATACAAGGCCCAATCTGTGGCTGGCACTGACTGTTCACACCTGGTGTAAATAACAGCCGCTGACTTTTATTAATCCCCCTGCTTGACTGCTGTAATTGAATACACTGAAGGTACTAATTATCCCTTTTGTGAGTAGGGGTGGGAGAAACCACAGATACAAGGCAAATTAATGATACATTTTAGATGTGGTAGGTAAGTGTGTCTACAAAGCACTTGGGCAGGTAGCCAGGTATCATGGAGACAAATGTTGTTTTCTTGAAATCTGTTGCTGTTCAAATGGTGAGAGGATGGGTAGCATAGGATGCTCAAAATATCAGTTTGGTACAGGTAAAAATTAACCACCATGTCATTTTTTGTTGTTGTTTTGTTGCCTAAGCGATGGTCTGAACCAGTAGTTCTTAACCTTTTTTATGCCAAAAACCCATAAATCGATGCACATTAAGTCACTGACCTCCATTTGATAAGATTTTGCTTCAGGGACCGCCGTCTGAAAAGATTTTGGCAATTAGACGGGATTAAGACCAGAACCCGTAGTTGTCAGCTACAGTTGAGGAGATAACCGTGGAGGAAGTGAAGCCTTATGATCAGAATGGTCACTTGTATGACTCTTAGTCACTTTCATTGTGAAATAAAAAGTGAAAAGACCCTCTGGTTGAAACTACTGGTTCCCAACCTAAGTGTCATCAAAGCTTCATTTGCCCGTCGCCGTGGGTTGTTAGAGGATTCTTTTTCTAAAAAAATATACAGTAGGCCTGTGTCTCAGCATTTCATTTATATCAAGAAAACTAAATTATGATTTCTCAAGTCTGGATTATTACTCAGTTATGAACTTAAAAGAAACCTCACAAGATAAGAGCACAATGAGAGACCTGAACAAAAGCTTTATTCACAGAGCCAGCACACAGTTATAACAACCAAAGAACTAATAGAAAAATGGCAAAGCTTCAGGCAGAAGAAAACACTGTTTGTTCAAAAAAAGAAGCCTATTAAGTATGTATTATTGTGAAAAATTAAAAACATACACAGTACAGACAGAGAACTGCATGGAAGGTTCCTAAAAACACCAGGCAAACACATCTGATGCAATGCTCAAAAGAAACAGTCTGCATCCAAATTGTTCGTTTTACACAAACTTCCTGCAGTTATTGTTCTCACTATTTGAATTAATTGAACAATGTATTAGTTATGTTGTGTTATTGTTATGCATTGAATATAATGTGAAATATCCATAAAATATACCAATAAGTCAGCAGTCTTCATTTTTCTCAATGATAGAAAAGGGGTCCTCTAAGGGAACCAGTGGTTTAAACGATGACTAAATGAATCAAAAGTGCCTTAAATAAGTAGTTTAACTCTCTGGAAAATGTGTTTATTCTCTTCCTCACTGAGGGAAGATTGATACCGTTCTCATTTCTGTATATTGCGTTTGAAGCCACTGCCAGCAGCTCGTTAAATGTTATTCATGTTAGCAAATAATCGCTTAAATAACCATGGAAAATTGGGGGGGAAAAAATCCATTGTAGCTCACATGAGGTTTTCTATATATTGGACATTGCAGTGGAATATTTTGTTCCCCCGCACCTCATCCATCATTGTTGTATATCAGAACACCTCATCATGTTTTATCACTTACATCAAATGCACACAGAGCACCACGGGCATTCCATTTGCAGCCTTTTTTCTCACCACCTGTCATGTACTGTAAATCCAATATTCATTAGCCTTTTAGCCGTGGACTGACTGGCCAGCTCCCAAGAAAAATATTTGAGACTGTTTAGCTCGCTAGATTAATATAATTTTTTTTCAACAAACACTTGGCTTTTGTCATTTCACACTGAGCCTGTCGCGTACAGTTGGCTGCTGTATGAGCCTGTGTCCTAAGAGTGGCTGCAATACAGGAGGCCAATTTGATTTAGAGGACAAGCTTTACAACATCCTTTCAGGGGGCTACGGGTGATGTCACAGTTGCTCCGTCCATATTTTCTACAGATCGGCTTAAACTGAGTTGCTGGCAAAAAATCCAGTATTGTTCATAGCTGTTCCAAGTGGCGCTGCCAAGCCACAAACATTATTGTGTGACATATTACATTTTGAGCTGTAGAACATGCACAATATGGGTCAGAATTTAATGTCATTGATAAATATGTATGAAAAACCACAGTGAGCTGTAGGCCCACAGCTGGTCCCAGTGCAGTGATGGAGTCCTCTGAGGCTCGCTCAGGCTCGGGCAGCCTTTGGGCGATGGCTTGTGTCCTTCACACATAATTTGTACAAATTTGTAAAATAACAAGCCAACTGCTTGTTCCTCGCTGGTAGTGGTAGCAGGTAGAGCATGTGCTTTGTGCATCGTTGCCCTTCCTCCAGATATCCGCTGTTTAGGCCTGGAGTTTACATTTTCCGCATAACTGAAGTAACTCTCAAATTTAAGGTGTGATTCCACGTTTAAAAGTTCACAGTTATTACTTAAACATTTTAAAAGAATGTTGCTTTTTTAAAAGAAGTTTCATGAATCCAAGTAAGCATTTAATTTCCATAAGCTTTTAAGAATGCAGCCGGATTAGCTCAGTCTAAACTAGAAGACAGCCCATTATTATGTTAGCTGACTGTGAGTCTCTGCCACCACCACCCCATGCCCACGCCTGCTCACCAGCCAGAGTGATGCTTCCTCCCTGGGATGCATGCAGTAATGAATGGCTGACACGCACGGGTGTTATTATAAAAACTACAGTATTTAGCAAGTGTGTAAACAGCATCTTTACTTGTTCCAACTGTGCCTGCATAATTTTAAGGTAGCCATGCAACTTAATATAGCCTTAATTAGGGACTGTTATTCCATTAAATGGAGACATGACGTGGAGGCTTTTTGTTTAAAGTGATTTCACAATAGCGTTGGGAACTCTGACTGTTTGTTTGTCTGAGGACAGATGATGCTCCCAAGGCTCAGCCACAGGAAATGTCCTGTAAACATGCTTGTATAACCATCCCCCATCCTCCCTCTGATAACATTTGGCCGGACATCATTCTGTTTCAGTGTGGGTGTGTGTATATGTGTTTTCTGTGTGTGTGCGTGTGTCGGACTGTGACTGTAAAACAGGCTGTGTGTTGCAGGATTATACCATTTATAATGTATTGCTGCTGCTTTGGCTGCTTTGATGAATTTGAACTCATGTAATGGAAATGAAATACAGGAGTACATTATGTGACTTGTTTAGCAATAAAGCTGAGCGAAGCGGTAAGCAGAGCTCATGCAGCACTGCGAGGGACTCGGGTGTTTTTGTGGACAGATTTTGATAAAAGGATTAGACGTTGTATTCCTAAAAGCTGCTTCCCCTCAGACTGTGCAGGGAAATGTGTTAGACTCCAGATTTGAGGTCTGTTCTGAAGTAACTCTGTTGTTACTCTGTCAGTCAAAGTGATTGTCACACCGAGCACACCATCCTAATGCTTGCAGTCGGCTGGCATTGCACGCTGGCGCTTTGGTTGCTTCTTCAGACTGAGAAAGATAAGGTGATGCTTTTGTGTTTCTCCTCCACAACATTAAAAATTCACTATTAAGAAGTGTTTCTTTCATTTAAGCTAAGTGCAGTGTCTCCTAAAATGCAGTGTTGGTGCATTAAGATGAACTGGCCACATTGTATTGCAGTATGGCTGGGTAATGTGGAAAAAAAATAGCATGATCATATCATGATATATTTGACCAAGTACCTCAATCCATAGCGTGACAGTAGTATAGGGTAATAAATAATAATCAGTGATGGCGGCATGGTGATGCAGTGGTTAGCATTGTTGCCTCACAGCAACAGGGTTCCTGGTTCGAGTCTAAGGTGGGGAGTTCGAACCGCAGGGTGGGGGAGCCCCTCCGTGCGGCTTCCTCCCACAGTCCAAAGACATATATGTCAGGTTAATTGGTGACTCTAAATTGGCCGTAGGTGTGAATGTGAGCGTGGTTGTCTGTCTCTCTGTGTCAGCCCTGCAATAGTCTGGCGTCCACGTCCAGGGCATCAGGTGGGATAGGGGATAGGCTCTCTGTCGTGATAACAGCAGTATGGCAATACCTCGCTTTTGACAACCCAGCTGCAAGGGATGGCATGCAACCGTCACTTCTGCATGTTCATGTTTGTTCAAGCCTCGTCCCAATTAAACACCCAGTCCCTTTTACTAGCCTGGTGTGGCTACACATTTTAACAAATAAACGCCCGTCTCAATTAGATGCCCGAACTGTTTGCCAAGCAGTTCATTTTTTGGATGTATAAAACAGGTTGTCGGCTACCCACTGGAGCTAGCCTTAGTTATTTGTGTTGCACACACAAATATAAATGTTTAAACTTTTGCCAATATGGAAATTTTGTCTGCTCCGTCAGATTTTCCACAGTTTAAACATTTCATTTTATTGAAAGAGCACCAAAGAAGACAGTAACTCATTGAGACATACGAACATGGTAAACGAGAGATGGAAAAAAAAGTGGTGACTTCCTACCTTTGAAGCAGTAATATAGTCAGAATATGAGTCCATTCCTCGATAACCCCATAAGTTATTCATATTCCTTCATATTCTATCAAAAGATTCAAAAGGGTTTTTCATAGAAATTATTCCAAGTTGTGAATACTGTTTTAACTGGATAAAATGGTGTTTTACCAGTATGCAAGGTACTGTAATCCCTGGATAACTCTATCTCTCTCTCGGAGCTAGATCAAATGAATGATTCCTAATTGATGTGTTATTCAAAGCCTAATTTTTATACTAGTAATAATCAAACTGGTTAAAATAAACAACTGTATTGCATTTCCCATCTGTGCTGAGCAATAGTTTTGTGTGAAAGGAATTAAAGGCCCATCTCATTAGGTACCTGTTCTAAATATGAGCCTGTTGTGTTAAGGGATTTAAGCAAATAATAGCCTGGGCTATTAATAGAAGTTTTAAGGTATTTACACTTTGCTACAAATGCCATCAGCATGACAAACTGCTCATTTGCCATTTTTTTCTTGCACTGAGAGTTGAAATGAAAAGCTGCAGCTGCTTTTACCCAGCTGTCCAACCACAGCAGAAAAGAGACAGGACAAATCCCACAAAGACCAACCATCACATCACTGAAAAACAACAATGGAGGAAAACTTATCACTGAATCCACAGATTGGTGGGTCCGTCCTTTCTCCCAGTGTGTGTCGGCCTTCCCTTCATCAACGACAAGTACTGATATTTTTACCTTCACCCGTATTCTGTATCATAGCAACCAGACATAGCCACAGCGTCTCAGCTTAGCACTGCTGCATCCCTTATTGTGACTCATTGCCCATCTGCATTTAACAGTGTACAGTATTTATATTGTTTTAACAATAAAGCTTATGTGCAAAGAGCTAAAATTAGAATAAAAAACAACACTAAATGAAGTAATATGGCATATCACACTGTTTCTGCACGCTGTTCACCGCAGGGATATTTCATCACAGCGACAGCCCTAGTAAAGGCAAATAATAGAACAGCTGTAACAGCCTGGTAATTTCAGAAAATTACATTATGTTATTGTAATGCAGCCTCACGATTACATGATATCCAAAATCTAAGGCCATATCTGGTCTCATACCATGATATTGATATATTGTTGTTATACTGCCTAGCCCTGTCTTGCAGTAGTTTTGCCTATGGAAAGACATGATTTGTGGAGGCTCCCTGTTGACAACAGTGCACGCAGACTTGGCTGATAAACAGTAGGAGTGTGTGATACATTCTTGTGAGGAACCAGTAAATTCATGGTTAGAGATGGTGAGTTTGCATGTCAACCTACGCAGATGCTAAACACAGACTTTGGATGGCACATTAGACAGTCACCAGCGCCTGGCCCCATGGGTTGCCAAGTTTTAGCAGAAATTGTTTTGGACAATGGGGAGGTTTAAATTAGTTCTGCACACCTTTTTTTCATTGTCTTACTTTGCAGCGTGCTCTATGCTAACCACTCTTGCCTTGATAAAAGGCCTCTCCTAAAATAGATGTTTTGTAAAATGTTATTTGTGAAAAGTGCGATGCCAACTATTACTACAAATGTGACATTCTGCTTATTTTTTTTCCCTGAGTGCTTTTTCTTCAAGAGGGAAGTTCATCTCTGTCAGAAGTTGTGTCAGATGTGTTGTCTGTGATTCTTCTGAACGAAAATCTCTCAACTCAGTCTAAAGGCTGCAGACTTGGTGATAAATGGTGGAGGCTGGCCTGACTGCCTTTTTTTCATTCCAGCAGAATTGCAGGGCTAATAACTCTGATCTTTTTCTTTGGAGCTTAAGAACAGGCTGTAGCATTGCATCAGCCTCATATCAAAGACCCGGTGTCAGTGTCTTCCATTTCTTCAATAGTTTTAAACAATTTAGATAGATGAATGCAGAAGTGTATTCTGCAGGGATAGGTTGTTATAAAAAGTATATTTCACCCTGTCTTTGATCATCAGTGACCTGTGCATTGTTACAAAATATTTAGATTGGTTGATTTAATTGAGTAACGCACATACAGCAGATTGCTGTTAATCAGGTGTTATAGATTACTGGTTATGTTTATGCCATCAAAATACCAGAGACATAGTTTGCTTGAGTGTCATGGATCGAAAAAGAAGTTAAAGCTGTGAAGATGGTCTTTTAAAGAAACTGTTGTGTCTGTGCAGTAGAAAGACACAAATACTTTTGAATTTGGTGCAATTGCTTTTGCTCAAAGAGGTAGAAAACCTGCAACTACTAGAATGCATTGTGCCACACTGGACCAAACAATAAACCCTCCATCTGGTGGGTGACATACAGATGTACAAAGAGAACTGGGTACGAGGTGAGGACAGCGTCTGAGACTGGACCCTGCTTACACTTAGAAGGTTGCTCTGTGGAGCATGATGACAAAAAAAGCTTGATAACCACAGTATGAAATTACCTGGTTCCTCCACATCATGGGGCCAATACAACAAATGCACTGGACACTTACAGCGGCCAAGAAGCGAACATCCAGTTTAGCACTCCGCTAACTTGAATGGGGATGAAAGGTTTTAAACCTTAAGGGGCTCTAATGTTCAAAAAAATTACTGACGGACGTCAGACGTAGTTTTATCGGTTGTTATGAGTTGGGAGGGGATGGGCGTCCAAAAATGAGGAAGTACAATGTGTATTTGAGCAACAGTCCTATACTCAGCAAAAATTCTTGGCTGGCAAAAGAGTAGGAAGAACTGGGCACTGGCAACATGAAGGAAAGTTTACCATAGCTAATTTACACATACTACCCACATTGTTATGATACAAAGCAGGTTGAAAATCAGCAAAGTATCCCTTTAAATTCCAAGTCTTAATGCCCAACATGTCATTACACCACCCCAAACTTCCTTACTTGCTTTGGAAATCAGCCGTGTGTAAACTGTTTTAATAGCTACACCAAAAGGCATTTTAACAGTAAAGTATATACTGTAGGCTGTATCACTGCACCCCAGAGACTGTGCTCTGTTGTCTCTTTCATGTTTTATTCAGCCATATTAAGAGCTCTCTGCCACTTAAGAATTAGTTCACACATTGACCAACTGCTGCTTAAAGTTACTGTGTGCTACTACAGCAGCGAGTGTGGAGTTATTAGATAAGGCTTTGTTTCAGGCAGCGGCCGACGGTGGGAAATGTTCGGTATGCTCCAGGAGTGCAAGGGCCCGTCTGGTTGGCCCTCTTCACACAGCTCTTCTCCCTCTCCTGCTGGGCGACTGACAGGCGAGTGTAAAAGGAAGCAGGTGGAAGAGGCCTTACCTGAAGGCCCGCTCCCCCGTTACAATCCCTCCAAATGGAATCAAAGTGGCACAATGCACCCTACTGTTGCATCAAAGAGATCCCTCCGTCTCTCGTTAAGCTGGGTGCATAGAGACATTCCCCTTTGAAGACCTTCTCATCTGAAATCAGCAGTGTCTCACTGACAAGATAAAAAAAGCTATGGAGTTGCGCACTACGATGTTGATGTACAGACAGACAGTGTCTGTACAACAGAAGTGCATTGCTGCAGTACGCCTTTGTTTGTCAGCCTCAAAAAAAGACAAACATGTATAGTGAAGTGTGAGAACGTGCCTTGTAAATATTAAACAGAAAATACTTTGAGTGCATTCTGAGTCATTTGAGGGGAACGGTAAATGTGTAGCTGTTTAGCAAAAGCCGAAGATGAATTCTTTATCGTGCAGATTGTTGCTTTTTAATGGAGCACATTTATGCCCGTGACTTGAGGTTTAAAAGCTTTTCAGCACTAATTTGTGTGTTAAAGCACTTCATTAAAGCCCCTAAGAATATTCGTAGGAGTGAAAGCACAACAAGGATGCTGCTTAGTAATTAGTGTTGGGATGAGCATGTCAGTCACATAACACAGAGTGCTGGAAGTGTGCTACATTGATGTTCTAGCATGAAATGGCTTGAAATACTATAATTTATAAGCTTGCTGCCAAAGTGTCTGTCTTTAGACAAAATAGCAAGAAAACTTTGTGAAAAAATGACTTTGGAGTTAGTTTGTGCAAGAGCATGTTTGTAATATAACTATTGGTTTATTCCAAGCTCTTTGTTTGCTCTTTGTTAGTGCTGTTTGTCTCTGTTTGGCAGTGTGTTTTTTCAAAACTATTTATTTAGCAGTTTAGCTGTTTTTATGACCAATGCCCTTGCAATTTGGGTCCAAATGCCTCGTGTCCTTGGAGGCATTTTTTCACATAGCATTGAAACATGAAGCAATTAAAAGACAAATGCTGCTAATTGGAATTCAACTTAGTTTAAGACACCTTTTTAATTGGAGTGCACTTTTTAGATATTGAAGTTATAATATATGATGTCCTTCTGGGCAAAAATATGTGTTTTGTATTGTATTGTACACAGTGGTGTGGTGGTTAGCACTGTCGCCTCACAGCAAGAGGGTCCCTGGTTCAATCCCAGACGGGAGCCCTTCTGAGCGGAGTTTGCATGTTCTCCCCATGTTAGCATGGGTTTACTCCAGGTACTCCGGCTTCCTCCCACAGTCCAAAGACATGCAGGTTAATCGGTGACTCTAAATTGGCCGAAGTTGTGAATGCAAGTGTGAATGGTTGTCTGTCTCTATGTGTTAGCCCTGCGATAGTCTGGCGACCTGTCCAGGGTGAATCCCACCTCTTGCCCAAGAGGATAAGCGGCTACGAAAATGGATGGATGGATGATGTTTTGCATTACCATTGCATTTTTATACCAAATTTAAAGGGACTCAATGCAAAATTCAATGCATATGAGGTGTCTGCACACGGTTCTCAGCATGGAGATGGTTGAGCCGGCAGCTAGCAGCTAATGGTGCTATCTCCATAAACAGTGCTAAGCAACGGCAAAAGTCGTGACAGAGCTAAGGGCCGTTTCATAGTCGACGCAAATGTACGCAGACGCGAATGCATTGGGACGCATCGAGACGCATTGGCCACCATAATGCGTGCTTGCGTCTCAAAATGTGTTGTCCATTTTTTTGATACGCAACGCAGCGACGTGTGTAATACCGTGCGTTGCCATCAGGGGTGATAATGCAAGCGACGTACTCAAAATTAACAACTTTTTGTTACTCAAAGAAGAAGCGGGTATGAAATATGGTGGGCGAGGAAGAAGAACTTTGCAAACTCGTACGGGCACACCCCCATTGATATGACAATTGTAATGCCCTGCACTCTAATAAAATAGCAGTACTAGCTAGCTACAGTAGTACTAGCTAGCCAGAATGTACTGGTGAGTCTGCTACCCCCTATTACGCTGGCGATGGCGATGTATCTCACCCGCGTCACTTGCGTTCAGTGCGTTAACTATGCAAGGAAGTGCATTGCCCACATCGCTTGTTCACGTTGCGTCGTTTGCTCACGTTGCGTGTGTCGACTATGAAACGGCCCTAAGGGTGTTAACCAGGTGATTACCAGATGGTGGGCTATACCCCATGCAAAGCAGCAGTAATGAGCTAGCCAGTGGGATACACACACGCACTAACATGCACAAACAGCTCCAGACCAGCTTACCATGACAGACCCCAGAGAAGCTCAGATAACAACTCACACAGAGGGGCAGGACTTCATTCTCTGCTCAGGACTCCATTACTCCACTTTATCTTTACACAGCAAATAGTGGTGTGCTGCTCTGTTAATGCTCTGAATGTTGCATACAAAACATTTAATGATATAGATGGAATTATTTGTTGCATGATTACACATTGAGGCAAGAGAAAAGAAATTGTGTCATAAAGCATTAGTGTAGTTACAGCCAAATATCATCAGATAATAGATAGAAAACCCCAGAATTACATATAACTAATTTGTGTATGTCAAACTGTGAATATCTAAATTGTTGTTAAATTATAATCCTTGTCCTCATAGTTACTGAGGTAAGCATGCACTTCAGCCATTTGCCCGAAAACTGCAGACTTTTCCTGCAGTGTTGTCTGTGTTTTGTCAGAGGTTGTCAGCAGATGGAATTTGGTGGTATGCGGTTGCCCTGGAGACGAGATAAAGGGTGTACCCCGGGGGCTCTGCTGTGTGGTGACTGACAGCCATAGTCCTCTTACACATCTCACACACACTGGGCACTAACTCGGGTAGTTGCTCTATCCTGTCATGTCTTGGCTGGGCAATCAGAGCTCTACTGTTTGATTAAAACCTGCATAGGAGGACAGCACACCATTACTACTGTTCTCTTTGTTCCGCCTTTGTGCCTGCCCGCTGTGTGAAGAATCATTACTGCAGGTCAAAGACGGTGTTAGGAATATTGCATGCAGGGTATGATAAAATGTTTGCTGGGTGTAATAAAATTAGAAGGCACTATTTTAAGGTGGTGGTATAAATACTGTATTAATGAGTCTTTTTTTTTGTGTGTGTAAATAGGCCGCTTTTTTTTTTTGTTTTTTCTATTTATTTTTTGTAACCTCTGTTACTTGTGCCGCAATAGCTCTTTCTTTTCTCATTTCAGTGTTTCACTTCATGTGGTAAATAACATCTTCAGATTCAGACCGAATCAAAGTTACGCTTCTTTCCTTTTATTACTCCCCTGAACAGAACAGCTCTTTTTCACCACACATACTCAAAGTAGAATGCACCAAATTCCTGCTTCTGTCAGAGGAGATGTAGAGGAGTAAGATGAAATATCTGGGGAACCATGAAGTCTCTACTTTCTATACACCCGATGAAGGTGCCTCTTTTTTTCTATCTTTTATGCCTTATTTTCTCCCTTTCTTCTGGGATGGAAGCTTATCTGTCCTGCTGCTTTATGTCCCTGTATTGCATCAGTATAACCTGAGAGGGGTTATTTAATCTAGTCATTGTAATATGGCCAGTAAAAGCATGACAAGCACCATCACCATGAAAAGTGGAGTACTTAATGGGAGTTTTTGAGTTTTTAATGCACTTGCCCCGTCACTTAGTTTACCAAAATTTGATTTGCAGGGTTAAAACGCTGCTAAACAAAAAGTTAATTCATCAGTGGACCTAAATATTTGGATGCAGAATACTAACAATAAGTATGTAAGCAGGCTGAAAGCTGAGGGTCTTTGCCAGCATTGTTTCCACAACCTGGAGTGTGTCACACTGATTATGCCTTTAATGCTTGCATAAGGTTAAAAAATGTAAGCTGTTCATTTATCTTCCTTTATACTGATTCCTTTTCCATTTATCTCTGCTTCTCGCTCTTGTGATCACTAAAAGTGAGTTGGTTTCTTTGTAACTGCTTAAGCAATATTTTCTGCAGTCCTCACTAATGAGCAGAGGGCCAAAATCATTTGTGGTGATTCCCAAACTTAGTAAATAATGCATAGGAATAGAAAATAAACACAAAATTGTTGCACCAGGTCTTCTTGAGCATTTTCTTAGTTAAAATATGGTAAATATTCAGGCATTGATGTAGGCTACTGCCGCAGCAACAGGGTGTTAACAGAGAGCCCTATCATGGAGGCAACAATATTTCCCTAGGTTCTGCTAGTGTCTGCTGTCTCTGAAACCACATAGCATAATTACAGTAGACTATTAAAGGGATATTTCTGATCTTTTGAAGTGGGGTTGTTTGAGTTACTTATCTACAGTCAGTCTGTTACCTACAGGAGATGTCGGTCGGCATGCACCCTGTTTGGAGATGCAGGCAGGATTACCGCCATGAAAGCAGTGCACCTAAAAAGAGTATGCTATATTGAGCATATTTTCAACTGCTTTACTTTACTGCAGACAGCCCTTTTTGATGAGGAACCCGGCTTCAGTTCCTTATCTGTGCGCTCAGCAAAGCCACCAGACAAAGAAAAATTTTAGCACGCTGAACACGAGAGCTGCTTGCCTACCCCTACCTCAGTCAGCTGTCTCATGCCATTGCGTGCCTTTTGAATCTGAACGAACACTTTCAAACTCCAAAGTCACACAATAACACAAACAGACCAGCTGCATGTGTGTTCAGTGATGATGAATTACTGTTTTCCTCAATAGAGTCTGGCTTTGAGAAGAGGAATGAAACGGTTTCAGTTCCCCTTCGGAAATCGCTGACGTCAAGGAAAAGTGGTGAAAATATTCTAAATACAGCATACACTTAAACTGATAGTGATTTTTAAGGTGGCTAAAATACGTGTTGTTGTTGACCCCTCCACAGCGGCAGATTGCTTAGCTTCTGTGGCAGCACTCCAACCTGCCTCTCTAAACTGGAGCCACGCCAACTGTCATTTACTGTTTGTAATACCCTGACTATGGATAAGTACCTCATACAGTTCCACTTAAAAAGATCTGAACTAACCTTTTAAAGTGCATTACTTTAGATTGGACATGCAAAAATAAGTTGGTATTTCAGCAAATTCTAATCTTTTCTGCTTAGGTTCAGTCATAATTTGGATACATATATTGTTCTGTAGGAAAAACAGCAAGCCTTGCATTATATATTCAAGAGGCACATACCCAAATTTTTGCTCTTAAAGCTCTGTTTTCTCTCTCTTCCTATTAAACATAATTTAAAGCCAGCAAAAGCAAAATCAAGCAGCAGGGATGCGTATGTGCCTGCACAGGATGCAGCTGCAGAGAACTAAAGAGTGAGCGTGACTGATAGTGGTGATTATTCGTATTATTTTCGATGGCGTCGCTCGTCATCAGCTCCCTCGCTGCTCCAAATGAGGTGAGTGAGTAACTAGCAGAAGGGACCGTGTGGGTAGTGTAGTATTTTGTTACACAGGAATAAAGAGCCAAAGCACTGTCCCACTTCTGTGTCAGAGTCTGCTCCAGCAGCTGTCTCAACCACATCTCCCATGAGCCCTTGATGCGGGAGCGCTGTCAAAGCCCAATGGGAGCTGTCGCTGTGACATGCTAATGATAAAATGCTAAAATGATCATTGTTTTTCCTTTGTTAAGGTGATGCGGTGTTCGGAATTTTCCACCTAGTGCAGTAGCAGATATCACATGAATATTTTTCATATTAAAAAAGGAGCAGAGCATCTCAAATGTTAAATGTTGTCAGAACACATGCAGCCATACAAGGACTTTGGCTAAATTACTAAATTATGGCCTCATTAATTTTATTTAAAATGGCACTTATCTGACTCAAGAATTAGTAAACAAAACTAATTGGACCACTACATAGGACCCTCTTGTCAATAGTTTGAGATATTCTACACTGGCTGAGTTGCCAGACTTTACAGTATATTGGATACTTTTACTTAGAATTATTACAAAGAAAGCAATGGCCAGATGATCTTATTAATTTAATTACGTTAAGGTTTCCTTGTTTCTTTGTATATTGTTGCTGTAATGAAACAGTGCATTCAGCTGACAGTAACATACTGTAGCTTTGTTTTTTTTGAAGTTGGGGCTGTCTGAACGTCTGAGCTAAAACATCATCCATTATTGATGGCCCTGCGAGCATATCCAGACAACTGCAGCTAGCTATTGATTTCAAATCAGCAGCTTTTGAGTCAAAGCAGGACTGATAGGACCACATCACTGGCACAATACATCTTCTGGAAAAGTTCCACTCAGTGGCACTCGGGGCCGACTCAGCAACATTTACGAGTGGTCAGACAAACACACTCGATATAGTGTCAATGTCTTTAAGAGCCTCTCAGTCTGTGGTCTCATTAAGTGAAAGTCTTGTTATTCTGTTTCTAACAATATCTAAAATGCACTGAAATTCGATATAACAATGCTTGCTCTTAGGTAGAGAAAAAGATACTCACTGACAAATCTCGTGTGATTGTTTTTTTTATCAGGCTTTCCAAGCAATTTATGTTTCTGCGGAGATGAGAGCATTGATTTTTGTGGGCTTTTAAGGCGGGTTTGTACTTTGGGATGCCTGTTAGATAAACTATTGTTGTCACAGTATAGGGGGTGTATAGGTTTTTACACAGTATCCATTATGGACTTTCAAACATTACCACAAACAGACATGTTGGAGCAAACATTGGACATTTGAAGGTTAGTTATCTTATTACTTATAAACAGGTTGAGTTTGTGTGAAACGCTGCTCTCTCGTTACTGTCACTTTTTACCCAGCCATCCTATCGCAGAGGATAAGGGGCGGGACCAATAGCTTATCGCAAAGACAAACCATCACATCTACACGTACAAGCGCTTAGCAACAACAGTTTAGTAGGAATATGTTCATATACTGTAGGCTATTTATAAATATCAAAATGATGAACCCACATATACTAGTACTTTGCTTTAAAAGCAGATCATCGGGGATTAATAATAAAATTCGTATGGAGCTCAGGCATGGGCTCTTGAATGTATTATATAAGGATACTAGTCCATACCCATTGGTAGCTTTTAGGCTTGTGCCGGTTTGAAAATTTTTCAACCGGTTTGATTTAAAGCCAAATATCTAACCGAACCGATATATCGAATTGTATACCTAATTTTACCACTGGGGGTCGCATTTGAGCTATTTTTCCCAATAAAATGCCCATTATAGGTGTAATGCACTTCCAATCCACTAGGTGGCGATAATGCTGTATTAACCGCCAATACACACAAGGTTACAAAAGAAGAAGAAGCAGAAGGACAATTCTCTGCAGCAGCAGCAGACAGCTGAGCGGAGCTGCGGTGTCCGCAGTCTGCGGCGCCTTTGAGACAAGCTAAACGAAACACTTGTAGGCTCCTCCACTTCATTTAAAAACATACATAAACCTTATTAAGTTGTCATAATGCATGTTACAATGTAGTTACAATATAGTCCCTTGACACGCCGCTGATGTGAAAAGTTTGTTTTTTTTCTCTCTCTCTTCCGGTTTATCCGATTGACGTGAATTAAACCAGGTGGAGCTCTTAAACTGGACCGAACCGGTTAAACCGGAAATCGGCACAAGCCTAGTAGCTTTGTCACCCTCTAACTATGCCAATCCTCAATGTCTATGTGCAGTTTCACATAGATTAATCACATCAGTGAGTAGAAAAACGTGGGACAGACAAAACTTAGAAAAAAACAAAAACATTGGGCCACAGGGGGAGCCACAGCGATCGGTCGCATTTTAGCCATTTTTAAGCATTTTTCTGTTATTATAGTGCCACCCAGTTGCCAATTAGAGTTAAATTTCTCCAGTCACCTTGAGGCGTCCTACCAAGTTTAGTAAAGATCGATATGGCGGATAGGCCTAGATGAGAAATTAGATCTCTAGCGCCCCCATTTCATTTGATGGGGTCAATAATGGAGGGGTCCCCCTTAGATTATGTGTGGTCATATGCCTAGTGTTGTCACGGTACCAAAATTGGGACCCACAGTACAATACCAATGAAAGTATCACAGTTCTGAGTAGTATCACGATACCACAGCAAAAATGAGGAAGATGTGCCTTTTGGCATTTATAAAAAGATAAATCATTTTTCTATAATACATCAAAGATATTTCAATGGAATAAATTACTTATTGACTTATTCATACTTCAAAAACAGCATCAATAAGTGATTAACATAGGGGGGATCAAAATAAAATAAATAAATAAAATAAAAATCAACCAGCCACCCTCCTCCCCTGACAAGTAAAGAACAGTCCCTTCATAAGTAAAGAACAGTCCCTAAAGTGCGGTGAGGTTTGTGGACCGTTACCTGCGGTCGCCGGTAAACCTTTATCCGTTATCTTGCGGCGGTGGCCATAGTGCTCCGCCGTATTCCTATCTGTGACCCCCATTCAACCCACAACTGTCAGGATTTGTCTTTCGTTTCTGCTGCTGGTTGAAATCTGTACTCACACAGCGTGCTCCTGAATGGTTTATTTTGCTCGCACAAAACTATTTTTAGTTACAAATGTGAGTAAAATGCTTGCACCGTAGAGCTCTGTGGAAAACAAATCACTGAAGCATGTAAACAAATCTAGCCTACAAGTAAAAAGAAATAAATAATAACTTTCACTGCTTAAAGATACTCTGTAGCTCAGCTTATACCTGAAATGTCACTGGAAAACAAACCACTGCAGCAGCATATTGAGTGCCAGGTGGCCAGCGCGCACCGTTATTGGACGGCGCATGGACACTCACCCTCTTGCAATTGGACTTTGAACTTATCCCACAGTAGTGGTATCTGAGGTACCGTAGTACTACGGTCCTCCAACATGATGGTATCATATGCACAGTGGTGTTTAAGTACTGCGGTCTACCATTGTTACCAGTATACCGTGCAACACTAATGCCTAGAAAGTTGCGTGGTGATCGGTGAAACCCTTGAGATGTTATACACCTTTATGTGATGAGCCACGCCCTCCGCAATATTCATAGCCTTATAGAAGCTCAGTTTTAGTAAGTTTTCAACTTTTGCCAAGAGGGGACTTTAGATATTGGTCCCTAGATTATGTTCACCGAGTTTCATGCAGATCAGTCAAACTTCCTAGGAAGAGATCGATTTGAAGTGTTTTTCAAAAAATTCAAAATGGCAGAAAATCTATATTGAGGCAGATTTGTTCCTCGTGAGGAGAGGCATCTCTGTGCAAAGTTTCATGTCTCTACGACATACAGGGCATGAGATATACCCATTCAAAGTTTGCAATTTCAGTTGGTCGCTATAGCGCCTCTCTTGGCTAGTTGATGTAATATTGCTTCATTCGCATCCTCCCATGACCCTCTACCACTGTGCCAAATTTCACATGGATTGACCGAGTCAGTGAGGAGAAAATGAGGAACAGAAACACAGACAGACTTTTTGCAATAGTAAAATGAAGCTCATACAGACTGAAAAGAATTTGTAACTGTAAATATCCAGACAGAAAATACAGTTATAAACCCTGCAAAGCTTTAAAACAGAGTACAATTTATAACATTCTCAACCTCCCTTTTTCACTCAGTCATTCATTAGTCTTCTATCACTTGAGCACGTAAGTAGGAGTCTGCGCTGTATATTAGTGTGTGCATTTTCTTACTTTCCCGGAAAAAGACTTTTAAGTTCACAGTTCTTTGAAGTTAAGACATGACTGTCGGTGTGAGAAGAAGGCAGGAGCGAAGCAATTAGTGAGTCATTGTCAACAATGGATATGAGAAAATTGTGTACATTTCAAACTGTGTGGGCCGACAGCTGAAATGTCAGAGTATTTTAGAATCTCCATCTTTGCCTTTCAATTATAAATTCAGCTGAATTATGAAATGTTAAAAGCCTCCGTGACGCGCTGAAGCTTCATCCCACTCTTTAAAGTACTTGTAAACATAGGTTACTTTCACCTCCGTCAGCAAGAATGTACTCGCGGTGCTAACACAAGCGGACCCACACACTCACCTTTATGTAACTGAGGTATGAAACAAATTGAAATAAGTTATGTAATAAAAAATGAAATAAAATCAGAGGTGATTCAAGCACTCGGTCAGCTACTCACCAGCCAGCTCTGCAGTTGCTCTGTCTCTTGCATTAAAAAGCAGCTTAATTGATTTTTCTCGTGTTTGATTTTCTTGTCAGTTTAAACTGAAATCAGATCCTCTCACCACAGATCATTGGATACTTTTAGAAAGTTTTCATGCACATATGAATCATATTAAAGATACAATCCAAATTTTATTTTAGTGTTTATTTTTGTCTTGGAAGGTACAGTAGTTGTAAAACTTTTTCCCCCCATCTTAACTCAAAATCCATGCCATTACACAAAGGTGTTCAATAATTTAAAAAAGAGACTCAACTCCTCTGCCTCAAAATACAGACATTTTTGATGAGCTAATACATGATGTTAATTCAAAGAGGAGAATTCCTAAAATCTTAACATCAGTTGTTGAGCTGATTTCGCTGCCTAATTGGGGAGTTCAAGTTTTTGATACTCTATATCTTTTATTATCCATCTAGCTGTCTGTCTAAGAACTGAATACCAATACAAGTAAAGGTCATGGTGAGGTAGCTGACATTTTATTTTTTGTTTTTCTTCATTCCATAGATTATAGAGTGGAAGTGAAGTGGGAGGTTTAATGTTGGGTGGGCAGGGTTTAGGAAATAAAAACGTAGTCATTTGTCTGTTTTTTTGTTTGTTTGTTTTTCCTCTGTAGACATTATTAGGTGAGAGGCTGTTAAAGCACCTCTATCTCTTGAATGGACTTGACGCACTCTGGTTGACTCATCACTACAAACAATAAACAGTTGCTCTTGGCCAATTCTCATTGCTGATAAGTCAAAGGTACAAGACTGTGTATGTATAAAGTTAACAAGAGGAGTCAGCTACAACTCCCAAGGATCTAACAGCAGGACAGAAGCAGAGCTTGAGTTTTATAGAACTTGTTAAATTCATTCAGCGGCTTGACTCAGTTCTCTCTGTTCCTGATTGTTGCATAGAAGCTTTGTGGATATGCTCAGATTGATTTGCAACTTCACTTGGCTTCTTCTCCACATTTCTAAGGCTAATGGGCACTATAGTATTAAGAGTTATTCAGCATACCAAATTGGCCAAAAAAAAAACCTCCCAAATACATTTTTTTTTACTTTATTTTAATTGGTGTTTTCAGGTTGAAGGGAAAAGAAGAAAACAAAAAACGGTGGGTGGGGAATAGAGGTTGGTAGGAGCCACACAGTGGTACAGAACGGGGTTTTTCAACTAATTAGTCAATAGGTTACACCCCCTAGTGTATATGGTCCATTTTTTACAATAACACATGTAATAATCAATAGAGCAGAGAATCTGAATGCAGAAACCACCTACCCTTTTTCAATAAAAAATATTAGTTTCTTTTTCATCAATGGTTTAGTCATATCAATGAATCTGAATGAAATCATTCGGAATTAAAGTTTTTCCAGGTACTTTACATGGGAAATATTCATTTCGAATGAGGGTTTACACAGGAGATCAGTTTAATTGGAAGAAAACACTGTAGTCCTCGTTCCGGATAACAAGATGCTTGATCATGCCGTTCTTTGTGCCTTTTTCAGGCTTGTTTTGCTCAGATTCTTGAAGCAGCACTACAACCTTGTTTTGCTAATGCTTCTTCTGTTGAGGAGGAGAAGGGAAGTAGAACGTAGAAATTAAAAATAATGTTTCCGCTCGGGACCATCTCTTGTTTTTAGAAGCTGCCATCTTGTCGCGCACACGCTATATACATCATCGCGCCAGAGGGGCAAGGAAACCAGCATGCGCAGAAAGACCAGAATGAACTTAAAGAGGACTGAGTGTATACAAGTGCGAGAAATTCTTTAATTCAGAATTAGAAACGGAATATTCCAGCCGCTTACATTGGATTGAATTTTCAATCGCATTGGCCATTTTCATTCCGAATTAGGTGTTTACAAGCTCATTCTGAATGAAAAGGTAATTAAACTGTCCATGTAAACGCACTGATTGTAGATAATTCTAGTTGTCATCACTACTCAAAATATCTCCAGAAAACAATATGTCGTAAATCTTCTGTGTTGAATATTCTGCTGACATAATCAATAGGATGCATTATAGGCGAATTGTATCATTAGAAAGTTAACTAAAATTAATTAATAATTCATTTCCTGGTGATGTTCAGGTCCCCTGTCCATACCAAAGTTTATACCAATTTTTTTGTTTGTTTGTTTGTTAAGTTAAAAGATATACATCTTTTGTATGATACTTTGACCTGTGTTATATGATAACTCAGCAGCATGGTTGTGCGGTGGTTAGCAAAGTAGTCTCACAGCACAAGGGTCCCTGGTTCAAACCCAGAGTGGGGTTTAAACCCTGGCAGTGCTCAACAGTGCGAGCGTTTCACTCGCATTTGCGACTAAAAATAGGTGTGTGTGAACTCTAAAAAATATTTAGGGGCACATGTGCACATAAAAAAATCAGCCGAAGCAGCCTATATTTTTGTCAATAAAAAAATATGATAATCTGCCCGCAAAAGGGGGTCTGCCCATTGGTCCGACAGCCCATTGTTCGGACCATATTATTAAACCCATTGTTCCGACAGCCCATTGTTCCGAAATCATCATGATGTCCTGTGGTTAAGGTCTGGTTAGGTTTAGGCACAAAAGCCACTTGGTTAGGGTCAGGAAAAGATCATGGTGTGGGTTAAAATGAAAAAGAAAGTGGCAAACACATAAGCTGTGAGTCTGCTCCGCCTCAAGCCTTTCCCAGCTGACCCAGAGCCGGTCGCGGCGCACCATCAAGGCAGAAATACGCCCGCCGGGAGCCGTTCAGCACCGCAGAGAGCTCCCCACACAACCCCGACCCCAGAGTTAATAACAGGAGGTTATGGTGTTTCACTCTCTTCTCTATGATACTTGTATCTCGACCAGTAGGCTACTTATGTTGCGTTGCTGATCCTCTATGGTACACAAATACAGTATAGCCTAGTATAATCACATATCGGAACGATGGGACGTCGGACTAATGAGAGGTCGGAACAATGAGAGGTCGGAACAGTGAGAGGTCGGAACAATGCTACGGCACCCCGCAGGAACTCCAGCCACCCTCCCTCTTCCCTCTTACCTGTGTGACATGGTTTTGGGCGGTTTTCCAAGCCACTGTCGGCACAATGAATATAAGTCCCACTGTCAGCAGCGTGGAAATAAGTCAAAGTGTGGTGAAGGAAACGGACCAGGTTAAGCGGCGGACCTCCAGGGAAGCCTGCTCCGTTCTCCCCGCAGAGAGGGACCATTCTCCACGGCCAGGCTGTCGGCTGGTTGGGAATAAGTCAAAGTGTGGCGGAGAAGAGGGACCGGGAAAAGCGGCGGACCTCCGGGAAAGCCTGCTCCGTTCTCCTCGCAGTTAGGGACTGTTCGCCACGGTACCGCTGCTGGGCAGGGTGGAAATACGTCCTGCAGAGTTTCAGAGGACCTGGAGAATGTTTTAGGATAGTAGTAACATTATATAAGATAATCATATTGCAAAGACAATATATATAAGATAATAACATTAAAGACAAAATTAAATTGCAATACTTTTTCAAAACTTGATGATTTTACCTTTCTGTACATTTTGTATTTTTTAAATAATTTTGCTTGTAAATGTCTATTTGCATCACGTTTATTACGGAAAACACATTATTTGATCAATTTACATTGTGCCCCTAAAGTTCTTCGTGCGCTCCTTACTTTTTCAACTTAGGAGCCCCCTTGAGAAAAAAGTTAGCATCAAGCCCTGCCTGAGGTGTCGCGTCGTGTCAGCATGGGTTATTTTCTGGGTACTCCGGCTTCCTCCCACAGTCCAAAGACATGCACATCAGGTTAATTGGTGACTCAAAAATGGCCATAGGTGTGAATGTGAGTGTGAATGGTTGTCTGTCTCTATGTGTCAGCCCTGTGATAGTCTGGCTTCCTGTCCAGGTTGTACCCTGCCTCTCACCCAATGTCGGCTGGGATAGGCTCCAGCCCCCCCGGGACCCCTAACAGGTTAAGCGGTTATGGAAATGAATGAATATAACAACTCACGTTTACTTTAAACACAATTTAAACCCAAATGATGTACTTTAACAATATGAGTAATATACTTCTTAGGTCAGAGTCGTCCATGCTTGTTTAAAAAAGGGGGCGTTGCTCTACTGCAGTCCACTTTAGGTGATGTGGAACACTGTGATTGTCTAAAAGACATCCCATCAAATAAGTTTGTGCATTTGGGTGGAGTCAGATGACAGTAATCATAGATCAAGACATTTTAAAAAAGCTATGTCCATTAGAGTCAACTGGGGATAAAGAAAGTTTACTGTCAAATGCAAATTTAGAGTAGGAAAAAGTGCTTCAGAGACCGTAGAGATACCAATTTTTCCACTGACATCACCAGTCAATGTTTGAATAATATCAGGACTCGCCTTTTCTCATCTGGAAAGCTGGAACACTAAACCTCAAATGTCACTCTGAAAAAATTAAGAGTGCACTTTATCACAGCTAAACTTCTGGAATGCAATAAATATCATAAATTTATATCTCGCAGTGTTGGTGTATCCAAAGGTAGATTTTTTTCTAAAGATTTTAACTTTGTATGTGTACTATATCATGTTTGACACAAAAGGTTAGGCAGCTCAGCTGCGCTTAATTTTTCTGGACAGATCTCAGTATTATGATCAATGGACAAATGGTAAAGTAAATGTAACAGATATTGCAGTCAGTCACAGAGCTGCTATGGTATGAATGTCAGTGGGCATGGAATTGGACTATCAGCAAAACATAAAAGTGCATTATTTTTCTTTTTTGCTCCCTGAAATTGTCAAGCAATTTCCCCCTACAGTGCCACTGTTTTGTTTCTGTAGTTGTAGTTGCAGTTTCACTGTGCTGATAGGATGTTATATTGAGCTTGGATTTTCTACTTTCTCTTTCTAATTACCCCGCTGCCAATTTTGATCCATGTGTTCAATGATTTATTTATGCAATGTTTTATTCTGATGCTCAGACCCTCTGATTTTGCAGATCTTTCTGCTGCCGTCCAGAAGTTCTCCCAGTCCCTGCAGGAGTTCCAATTCGAGTGCATCGGTGATGCAGAGACGGATGACGAGGTCAACATCGGTAAGTTCAGTTCGGCCAGTCCTGGGAGGGCACATCTCTCCTTTTGCTGTCTTTCATCTTCTTTCCTTCCTGCTATTCCCAATTAGTTAGATTGTCACCTCAATCAGCACCTTGTCTTATTTCCATAATCATTCTCTTGGGAGATACTCGAACACAATGGGCTGTAGTGCTGACACGTATCAGAAGAGCTAATGTCCTCTGGCTAAAGTGCTCAAACTATTATGTTATTATATTTGGGCAATTACACATCAGTGAAAGTAGTTAATAGAAAAGGGAAAAGCTTTATGTGAGTCATTGGGAGCTGTTTTCAGACAATATTAAGCATACTCTGCAAATTCTCGGAATGGGACTAAGCTTTGAGTATAGATCTTAAAGCTGTCTACGGTGCATGTATAATTAATGCTATTGATTTGCTTATGATGCTTCCCCTGTATCTTTTCAAGCCTATAAGAGATCAAAGGGACTAATTGTGATCAGTGTCAGAGATTAATGGAGGTGTGAACCTCCTAGCCTTCAACAGGAATATGAAAGCAGCTGTGCAGAGGGCTCTTTGGCTCTAATGGGCAGGACTCCCAGTCTGGCCTCTTCTTCCTCTTCTTTTTTTTTCACTGCTCATTATCCCCAGCTTGAGGTCCTTCGCTCCGTGGTGCTGGAGAATGCTGAATTACTGTCCATCTGTGAGGGCTAGACTGGATATCGACCTCCTCTACATGAGGCTGTAATGTTCATCTGAATGCGTAATGAATAGCCTTGCTTTCCTTTTTTTCTCCCAAAGCTGAGGAGGCTGTATGATAGGCAGGGGGGCAGCAGACCAATTATGCTTATTGGAAAAATTCACACCCAAATCCAAGCCTCATTAGAATCAAGCATGCTTTAATTTGAGACAATGCACCCCTTCCCTGGCCCTCAATCAAGAGCGGTGTGGATCTCAGATTGAACAATTGATATTTTAGTTGCCCACCTGTTATGTAGCTGGATGTGCTCGGTGTTTACTGTGTAAACCACTGGCTCCTATTGTGTCAGTGGTTTGGCCGAGCCACAGGCATCTGTTTGGAAGCATCCTATTGGCTGTGTAATGCAGACAAAGGTAAATTCAGTAGGAGATCTCAAATAAAGACCAATCATTTGAAATAACATAATGCAATATTTGGCAAGATTTTAAATTCTTTGCATCCACAACACGCCAACTCAATGCTTACATGCAACATAACAAACTCAGTCCAATTAAGGAGCAAGAAATTAAGTGTTCGGTATCATCTTAAAGAGAAATGACTGTCTCATCCTGCAGTGCTACTGTGTTCACTCACCATCTCGCAGAGAAAAGGCCATCATTACGACAGCCTGTTGAAATCAATCTAGTCATCAATGAAACTGAGCTTTCTGACTGACATAGCTAGACCCTTGCGTGAATGCCAGCCGTGATCTTGATGCAGTATTGCTATAGTTCACTTTGATGCTCCCAACTTCCCCACATAACATCGAGATCCTGTATGTGCCGCCAGACGGGTTCACCTGACCTTTTATTGATTTCTCTGTATGACTTCCTGCAGTGACATTCACATTCCACGCCAGTTATCTGGGAATCAATGGGGCCAAAAGATTGATGTGGCTATAGAAATTTAGATTTTTTAGAGAAGTTACATGCCCTTCTCTCAGAAGGTCAATCATTTAGTCTCCAAGAGCTGCTCAGAGCCTTTTGGGATGGAACAGGTCAGATAAGGTCTGTATCTGAAAAGTAAAAAATCCGGCAGAAAAGCAGCATGTAAACCCATAAAGTGATTATGTTATTATAGTATCCAGAAAAAAATTCTGTTTATAGTAATGTCTCTACTTATTTTCTTATATGAGCTTGACTTCCGTACTCATTCACTCTTGAGGTTGTAAATTTCATTTCATTCAGTGATTCATCAGGTCTATTGCCTCTCCTCCATTTACCAGTGAATGATATGCAAGCTGTAACCTCACTTTGACTCCCATTTCCTTTCTTTGGAGTCTAATCTTGTCCCATCAACGGCTCCAGCTGTGCCCTTTACCCCCTGAGAGGTTTGTACTGTTGATAAAGGAGCTAGTGGCATTAATAGGAGGCCAGCCTGCCTGCAGGATCACTGGCACAAAATCATTGCTCGCTGGTCTTTAAAAGCTTTGGTGTGTAAATGGACCAAAGTGTCTAAGATGATGCATGGGTCCCTATGCCAGGCCGTCGTGCCTGATAATGATGTTACTGTGTTGGCAAGCAGAGCAGCTCGGCCGCTGCTAAATGGCTGGACACGGGGTGACACGGGGGCTGACCAACCGAGGCCACACTGTATCTGGCCCTCTATTTAATGAAGCTGTGAAGCGATCACGGCACAATTGTCTGGCAGATAAGATTCGATGTATTGTATGCTGAATTCATCTGGCCCTGCGGAACGTAATATAAGCTACTAGCCCAGATGAGGGGGGGGGGGGGGCATGTCTCGGCCACATCAGTCACTCCTGCATTGTGACAGTATATTGTAAAGCCTAGCAGGGGAAGAAAATAAAGGGAAGCAATCAGTGGGTCCCATTCAATTGAAGTATTGTTTTTTACTGCAAGTCTTGGTTTTAAATTGGACAGCTGCATGATTTTATTAGGTTCTAAAATGTGCTGCACTGAAAGCTCTGAAGCTGCAGTGCGAATAAACATTTTAGCACCATTCTATAGTGCTTGTGGGGTGCCAGGAACATCTGATGTTTAACGACGGAGCCACTGTGTTAAAATATCTTCTTTTTTTTATCATCTGTATATAACAACACGGTTGATCACCGTACTTGCCAAATGGTGAACATATTGTCCAAGATGCATCATATATGTGGATGCATTTATTGACCAAACATAGAGTATGTCACCTTTAATAGGGTGTTGTAAGAATGATCTTTCTGTGTATTTCAGCCCAGTCATTCAAAGAGTTCTCCCAGCTGCTGACTACTGTTGAAGAGGAAAGAAGACGCTTGGTAAGAATGCAGTTTTGATTTTCTTTTTGTAGATGATTTTGTGTTATACTTAAGCGAGGAAGAGCACATGCTTGTCCGACTTAAATGCTCTGCGAGGATAACCATTCCGACAGAATTTGATTTGGTATGAATTCGAGACATCTGGCGAAAACAATGGAATCTACAAGTTTCCTGCCTCCATTTTCCCCTAAAACAAACAGAGTTGTTAATAGTACCCGTGGGTTCGGCCAGTTTCTCTGAACACCAGGCAGTCTCCTTATTAAGCCGTGGAAAAGACGTTGGTGGTATATTGAAGTACAATGAGGTTGGAGAAGTCGCAGTAGTAAAAGCTGAAAAGCTGAGAGAGAAAAACAGGCTCAGAATACACACAGTACGGCTTTTCCTCTCAAGACTGAAGCTTTGAATCATAAAATCAGAGTTAATGTAGAATAAACACAAAAGAAGTATATTAAAATTCTAATACTATTGTTGAATCTTTTTAAATTTGAACACAGATTCTCTCCTGTGAACAACAGATTCCTTATTAAACCCTCAACGCCATCAGGTGTGGTGAACCTTTCCTTGATTTCCCATTCATTTGTGCGATCCAGAAAATGATCAGCACATGAGGCATGTGCTGTGCAGTGTGTGAGCATTGTCTCGCCCTTCTATTTTACTCAGCTAGTGCGAACAAAAGCGGTTTCCATTCTTCATCAGTGAAGTGCACAGTGACTCCCAAGTAGTTATCATTATTCACAGAAGTCCAATGATCCACTTTGAGAGTGACTTTCTAGCTCGCTCGAGTATGTTCATTCCCTTTCCTCCATACAAAGTGTGTATTCTTGACGCAATGGTTCCTCTCAAGGGTAGATTATACGAGGCGTCTTTCCGTCTGTCTTCTGCTGTGATAATAAGACAGCATTTTTCGCTATCCATTTAGCCAAAGCATTAGCCATCTCATTTGCAGATTTTGATATACACCCACGGATACCACACTGCTGTATTGAAGGCTGGTGAAGCCCAGTAGTTTTAGTTGGATGATTTGCTTTGAGGTAATGTGTCAAAGACACATTACCTCTGTGGTAATTTGATTCGGCTTTGCAGACCATTCAGAATGCAGAGAACTTTAGTTTTTTGTTCTGTTTTTCACAGTGATCTGTTGGCCAACTTCATAAAGATAAACTTTCCTCCTTAAAACTGCACCACTGTCCTTATCCATCAAGCCCGGATAGTTTGGTTTGGCAGTACCAGTTGTTACATATGTTGGCGACCACAGGAAGTAGACAAAACGCAGCTCCGGTAGTTTGGTACATTTACAATATTTCAAATTAATCGCCAAAATTAGTGCGTTAATTTTGACAGCACTAATTGATATACTTTTACACTGTGATGTTTTGTATTTACTTCCATATGTTTACTTACTTCAGTGTAATTCGGCTCACCAGCTTTGTAGCAGACTGCACCACTTTCTTATTTTTATCACTGGGTTGGTCTGTTTGTGCAGGGAAACAACCCTGTCCCTGCACTTAGCATTTATTTTGTAAAAGTAGACATTTTAGAGGGTGCTACTGAGAGGTGCCTCAAGGCAGGAATTACCTCAGTCCACATACTTCAGCTGTGCATCTGATTTACCAAGTCTGATATGCAAATGAGATCAGCTGCAGGTTTGCAGTCATGGGTTTTGTAACTACCTGAGACATTTTCATTAGGATTCCGTTCTCCGTGAAGGAGCAGACTTTTTACAGCCACTTTTTTTTCAGTCTGAGGGGGACAGTGTTTGGCACTGAAGAGATTTAGTTTGGAATAACACTTTAAATGGGGAGCACGGATAGGGCTTTTTAAGACTAACACTCTAAAGTTTAAGGTAATGATAAGAATATGAGAGTAATGATTGGACTACTAAAGCTCTCACACAGTATGCCATTTCCATATGGATGCACAGATATATTGTACCTCTGCTTGATTATGCATTGTACAGGTTTTACATTAGTAGCTGCATAAACACAGACTCGTATGTTAATATCAAGGCTGGAATATGTGTGACTAAATGTGAGCATTTTCCTCCCAAAATTCAAAATGCAGCTTAATTTTATGATGGACAGAGTTGCCCTTTGAAGATGTCTATCACCTCTGTGCAGACAATGTAGCTTTATGGAATATCTTGTCATCCTAATCCATATGACAAGCGTAAAGGCACTGTTCATAAATCCATATGGCCTATAGATTTTGAAACTGTCATACTTGTAAATTATTTAATCGTGTCAGTATGAACTAGGAGTATCTTGCTAATTAAGCGATCACAGTGCCCGAAAATGTTTTCTCTAGTAAGGAGTAAAACAGATGTGACATTTTTGCCAGCAAACTCAGTGTGACACAGGGCTGGTTGGCTCTCACTGTCCATGGTGCCTCAAACTAGGCTCTGGCATATGGTTGTGGCTCTGTCTCTCTGGTGTAGTGGTGGTCATTTGATGGCTGTCGAAAATGATCAGGGCAGTCTGTGGCACAGCAATTATATTGTTTTTAAAGGAACAGTTCACCCCCAAATCAAAAATTCATGTTTTTCCTCTTACCTGTAGTGCTGTCTTACTATGTAGTGATGAAAACTCTGTCTGTAGGTGTGTCTGTCTGTGTGTCTGTTCCATGTTTTTCTCCTCACTGACTTGGTCAATCCATGTGAAATTTGGCACAGTGGTAGAGGGTCATGGGAGGATGCGAATGAAGCAATATTACATCAATTGGCCAAAGGTGGGCGCTATAGCAACCGATTGAAATTACAAACTTTGAATGGGCATATCTCATGCCCCGTATGTCGTAGAGATATGAAACTTTGCACAGAGATGCCTCTCCTCATGAGGAACACATTTGCCTCAGAACCCATGACTTCCGGTTATATAGATTTTCCACCATTTTGAATTTTTTGAAAAACACTTCAAATCGATCTCTTCCTAGGAAGTTTGAGCGATCTGCATGAAACTGGGTGAACATAATCTAGGGACCAATATCTAAAGTTCCCTCTTGGAAAAAGTTGGAAAACTTACTAAAACTGAGCTTCTATAAGGCAATGAATATTGCTGAGGGTGTGGCTCATCACATAAAGGTGTATAACATCTCAAGGGTTTTACCGATCACCACGCAACTTTGTAGGCATATGACCACACATAATTTGAGGGGACCCCTCCATTATTGACCCCATCAAACAAAATGGGGGCGCTAGAGAGCTCATTTCTTATCTAGGCCTAACTGCCATATCGATTTTTACTAAACTTGGTAGATATGTAGAACAGGACGCCTCAAGGTGACTGGAGAGATTGGCAATAATTGGCAACTGGGTGGCGCTATAACAACAGAAAAATGCTTAAAAATGGCTAAAATGCAACCAATCGCAGTGGCTCCCCCTGTGGTCGTACGTTTTGTTTTGGGTTTTTTTCTAATTTTTGGTATGACTAAGTCATGGTATGGTATGCTGTATATAATCACGGAAACTGTCAGTGTGTCATTCTGTCTGTGCCACGTTTTTTAAAAACTCTGTCTGAATACATTCCTCTTCTTAATGGGTTCAGTTGACTGTTTCATCCGCAATTTCCTATGACCTGTATCCCAAACACACACCATGTGAAACTGTACGTGGGCAACTGTGCACTCAATGGGTATGGACTAGTTCATTAATCTATTTTGTTTTAGTGTGAGTTGCCGAGTGTTGGAGATATCGTCTGTAGAGATGTCTGCTGTCTCTTGGATATAACGGGACTAGATGGCACTCTGCTTGTGGTGCCAAAAAATACACTCTAAAAATCAACAACAATGTCTCTTTCCAGAAATCATGACCTAGTCACATGAGATAATCCACAGACCTTGCTGTGAGCAGTTATCTGGTGGAACTATTATCTGTCCACCAAACTACACTCGTCCAAACAGTGTGCATCTACTCATAGCTCACCTAGCATCTCTGAGCTAGCTAATGTTACAGCTCAGACGAGTATGGCACCAATAATGTTTACATCTCATGCTACCATGAGAACAAGCCTCTCATCCATGAGTAGATGCACAACTCCTTCTGTGCAGTGGTACGATTGGCAGGTGTAGTTTGGTTGAAAGAAAACAGGTCCTGCATGAAACTGCTCACATTAGGGTCTGTGAGTTGTTTTGAGTAACTGGGTCATGATTCTTGGAAAGAGACATTGCTTTTTGGCACTTTAAGCACCACAAGCCAAGTGCCATCTAGTTCCATTACATCCAAGAGATGGCAGACATCTCTTTAGCTGATATTTCCAACATTCAGCGACTCACACCAAAACAATCTAGACCTATAAACAGCACTACAGGAAAGAGGGAAAATATGTATTTTTGATTTGGGGGTGAACTGTCCCTTCAAAACCACCTTTTTTATGAGTGCATGTTACAAAGGTGAATGCAAACAGTACATATTTACCTTTGTACTAGCTTGCACAAAGTGGGAACACTGCTTGACAGCTTGATGTGTTTTGAACGCACAAATTATAGAAACAAAAAAGGTGACAAATATAAATGAATGTTGGGGGTTGTGTTTTTTTTTTGTTTTTTTTAAGTTTCTAATTTTAAAGGGTGCAAAGAAACAATAACTAATCAAGATGACAAGCAGAGACATGGATGGTCTGGTAACAAAAATGAAATGACACCACAGTTGAGTAGGAGGAAAACTGGAAGAACCCAAACAAAATGCACAATTGCAATGTAATGGAAATAAACCTAATAAATCAAAGCAGTTATGACTAGTAATAGAGACTCTGGGGTGCAGTACTTCATTCAGTTGTGATAGATTTAATAAGTATAAACTTATTCATAGCACACACGCACCCTCCTTCATATACAGTATCCCTCTCTGCTTACTTGAAAGGCATCGTCCTTGCATCATCTCCTTTTCCTTCACCTAGCAGTCTTCTGTCTCATCAGATCACAGGAGTACGCGAGAAACTCGGCTCTGATCCCTGCACTTTGAGCTTTGGTTGATTACAATGTTGGCAATGCAAGAAGTAAAGCTTATCTCAACTTTTATTTTAAATCCCTTGGGATGCAAGTGTCAGTAATGAAACTAATGTCACATGTGTCAATGTAGCATTTTTTAAACACCCCATGATATGAAAAGCGACTTTTTGATATAGTTTTCCAAGAAGATTAAAGGTGGTGCCAACTTTGAAGTTGAAGCAATCTTTTATTTTTCTTTGCTGCTCCTATATATAAAGTGTAAACTGCTAATGATTCACCTCACGTGTGGGTGTAAAACTGTAAGTGACACTGCTTTTTGAGCTACTGCAGCACTGTGCTCATTTTCAAGCTGATTTTTATAGAAACGGGCCGTGCATACCAAGTTGAGTGATTATTAGGCAGATTGCCAGGACCATGGCTTACATCAAGCATATTTCTATGTCTCAATTTCATTCACAGCTTTCACAACAGTACCACCTTGGCATACATTGAGCTCCATTATAAATAATTAAACATGCTCTTTTATGTAGTCTAGGCCACATTAACAGACTCAGCACTGAAAGCTGCATCACGTGTCCTCATCAACACCATAGTAATTCAAACTTCCATCAAACTGGAGATCAGATTGTGCATATGTGTGCAGAATATGCACCCCATAGGACAAGATTTGGTATCAGAAGTGGTCTGGTTTCTGCTTGTAGTCAGTTTGTAGTCCAAGGAGTGTTGACCAATCACGAGTGAACAGCAGGTAAAGGTCTGGGTAGAGAGGCGGAACACATTGACTGAAATGTTATCTCAGAACCTATCGGCTAACTTCTGATGAAGAGTAAGTTTCATATTTAATTTACCTTTATTTAATTTACTTTTATTTATTATATTTTATTAAAATTTAATTAAATTATTTATTTTAAATCTTCATTTATTTTTGTGTGGCAATATCGCATTGTCACACCGTCCCAAGTATTGTTTTTTAGTTATTTAACGCTTTTTCAGTCCACCAGATACAGTTTGCTGCAAAAAAAGGGCTGAAGTGAGATAAAGGGACAGAAAACTTTATTTTTTTAGATAAAGCAGAGGTTGACAGTTTACCTCTGGGGACATAAATTACAGTTGAAAAAAATGTAACAAATCGCAATATATTTAAAATTGCAATAATATTGTATCATGGATCCTCTGGCGATTCCACCCCTAATATTTGCTGGCTTCACCAGATCAGCCTGAAATACTTGCGCTCACCCCCAGAGGCCTTAACTTCTTAGACAGACTTCGGAAATGCGACAACCAATTATCATTTCACAGATTCATGAGTGAATAACAAAGAAGAGACAGTCTTCTAGAACAAGCATGTGGTCCACTGCACTACAGCTTATTTAGCTAAGGTAGCTAACTAAAAACTTCCCAACTTCCTCTTTTGTTATGTGGTCGTCTTTCAATCAGATTGTTTGTTTCCCTGCTATTACTCTTGAAATTTCTCAGCCCATGTATGACAGTAACTGAAATGGGAATAAGCTGGGATTCTCACATGAAAGATTATGTCTCGATGCAAGAAAAGTCAATAATCAGAAATTCAAAACTCAATTTTACATAATATGATCACCTACAACAATTTTATAAAACTGGCCTGTCAGTGTATTGCCATGGATTGCTAAGCATGAACAATCAATCCAACCAGCAATCCGTGCGTAAAAGCGAACGTATGGAAGCATTTTTGCGTCTATGAAGTTGAAAGGAAAAGCTGAACTGTATGCTAGTAAATGAATCTGTTCATTTTAATTATGAATCATAACAAATATGCTATGTTTTAAAAGTGGTCACACTGAGGAAAAACAAATCAAGGAAAAAATTTGATGCATCGAAAATCAAGGGGCATCGAATGGTGAGGTGCCTGGAGATTCCCATCCCTACAATCAACAGTTTTGAAATACTTTAAAAGCTTATTGGAAATGTATTGAACACCAAGTTATATAGTAATTCAGTTGTAATATATTGGAAATACAGCTCTTCATTTTGCTAACACTTAAGGACCCAGGGCATTAACTTCATTCATATTCTAAAAGTAGTGTTGCTATTGAGTTGTGCTCTGTGCTGCTCAATTACAAATACATCCACTGAGCTTTGCAAACACTCAGCAGCAACCTTCCTACAGTCTACACCCTATAATTTCCAGACATCCAACGACTATGATAAACAGCTTGTATAAATCATATTTATCGAATGAGATCCAGTGGTGTCAGGTCTTCTAAATAGTTCTTTTTCTGTGTGGAAAAGATTAAATTAATCCATCATAAAGTCCCAAGCTGAAATGGCCTCAGTTGGTGTGACCAGCAGAGTTTATAGATGAGCCTATGAAGTAAATAATGTCATGTTTGTCTGTTAATCTTGCCTTTTTGTAGAATAAATGCAAAGGAAATACAGTAGACCTCATAAAGGACATATTCAGCTCCCCTATCATTAAATCACTGCTGCTCCAACCAAAAAAAATCTGCTTCTTTTAAAGCACGCAGGCCGGGATAATCACCCATTTGATGCTACCAAATATCTAACTCATATAGTGTTCTACAGCTGTTAAATAATTCATTGTTTTACAATGAAAGACATGTTGGTAGCAACAAACTAATTGTTTATACCCCATGAGGACTAGAAGAATACAGAGCAGCCAGTGCTTTGCCTTTCATGACTTGCGTTCATGTGTCTCACTAACAGTGAGTCATGTCCACACACTGTTCATTAGGTTTGATAAAAACGTAGTGGAGCTCAGCAAAGTCACAACAAAAGAAGTTTAAAAGGAACATTTGTGGCAACACTTAAGTTGTTTCTTTACCGTCTGACATTTATTTTGAAAGCGAATCGTAGCTCCACAGTGAAGTTCAGAGTTTTACCTGCTTTGTATGCTGGCTCGTGACAGCTGTATCAGTGTAACATATTATGGCATCTCCAAACAGCGGGTTGTGTATCTCACATTAAGCTACAAAGATACAAAATCAGTGGTGACAGCGTACAAACTACAGTGTTGAGATGAGGTAAGTGTGATTGTCAGGAAGAGAGGTGCCAGACACGCACACTCAGCTGTCTGTCATCGGCTCAAATATATAGTGTCAGGTTTTGAAAGACGAAAAGCTTATTTGTCAGAGCGCTTTGCTCTGAACACATTTGATTTCATGATGAACTGTTCACTGTCACATGAGGGAGCACAAAGAGGAAATTCCTTAAATGTTTTCCAGATCAGCGCTCTCATAGTGTGTGCATCTGGTTGGGTGAGAAAGGCAGGCAAGAGCAGATGACCAGAAGGTTTCACTCTGGTCTTTATGTAATTTGAAAGCATTTGGTCCGCAGAACTCAATTAGGGCATCTCAAACCAACACATGTTCACCAAATGTATGAAATCTATCTCAACAAGGGAAGAATATGACCCATAAAACCTTACATTATATATTAAATATTGTCAATCATGCTAGTTGAGACTTTCTGTGATGCTGAAACTGCATCAGCTACCAGATGGTGTTTCTATTAGGTCTGTAACTGCTAATAGATTACTGCTGACAGATGTGGCGGTGGTGGCCACACGCTGGTGTAAAGAAACTTATCACTCACACTGAGTGGGTATAAATTTTCACTAGCAGATCCTGAAATAAGACCCAGGTTCCTCCCATCCCTGTTACTCCCATTTCACATCTGGACTAAATCTCCGATCTAAAAATAGAAGCACACAGACTGATAAGAGTCACTGAGACCCAGCAGATTGAGAGGAAACCTGTACGTCTCAAATCGAGCCTCCTGTACTTTGGGAAATGTTAACTATCATGCTGTATATTGAAGGTGCCTCTGCTGCATGGAAGAGACTTCTCACAGTAGCCCAATTTCTGTCGGCCTTGTCAAGCATGAAGCGTTTTTATTGTCTGTTGGCTTGGCGGGTGGCCAGGCCTGAAATCTTTTTGCTTGTGCACTTTGTGATTGGCTTACCGACTGCCCAAGTGTGTTATTTCACAGGAAGACTTACCAAAAATCTTTTTTGAATAAGATTTCTGCCATAATTCCCCTGCTGATAACCCTTTCAGCAGCATAAAAAGAGTGAAAGTGGTTCAAGTTCTGCATGGTTTGAAAAGGTTCAGCACTGCTGAGTGCGGATGGCAGTGGAAGGGCAGTGCCCTGATGTTGTGGCTTTTGGAGTGATGATCATATCCCCGTGGGAGGGAGCCTTTTATGGCTGCGGTGGAAAACAGATAGTGCTTTCCTGTTGTGGTTGTTTTTTGTTTTTTCTTTCATTGAAAGGGAAACAAATCAGGTGAAGCTTTATAGCCGTGACCAGCAGCTCTATAGCTCAGTTGGTTGGTCTGTCGATCGGTCCACAGAAATCTACCCACTCTTTGGCCGCCACAGTTTTTGCCCTAGGAGACTAAAATTTGGAATGGAAGTTAAGTGTGTGTGTGTGTGTGTGTGTGTGTGTGTGTGTGTGTGTGTGTGTGTGTGTGTGTGAAGATGTGTGTTTTTGTGTATACCAATTTGTTAAAAGGAGGTGTGACAATGTAAGGGGCCTAGATTTTGTGGAAATACTGGTCATGTACCAAAGACCAGCTGATTAACTGTTCATGCCAATTGGCAAAAAGAGGCAACGCATGGATGCATGTGAGTATGCGGTTGCAGCTATTGTGAATTCGCACTTATCCAAGCAGCAGCCTCCAGTGCTGAAAATAGAACCAACACAACGGTGCCTAAAACTGCAGTTCCTTAAATGGCCACTTGAGGCTGGCACCAGAAGGCAGTCAATCCCCATAGACCTGCATGTTAAAATGCCCATTGTTACGCCTGGTACAAAAACCTTTTTGGTCTCTATGGCTAATTTCCCCTCTCATGAAGACTGTACAGGGGATTTTTTTTTTTTACATAACTCACCCATTTACATTTTGTCAAGGCTTAAAGTTGTGCATATTGAAGGAATTGGCTGCTTTGAGCTACAAGGTGTCAGAGTCAGATCCACCCCTCGCTCCTCCGCAGCTCCCACAGTCACCCAAATATGATCACTTCTGGCTACAAAAATCCAAAGTCATGGCCAAAATGCCTAACTTGTAGTTTCAAAACAGGAGTCCACAAGGCAGTGGGTGACGTCATAGTAGCTACATCTATTATTTTTCTTTCTCACACACATACACAATACATACAGTGTAAAACTGACTTGTAAACAGTTACATTAACTTGCATTTATTTCGATGAACAGTCATGCACTTAACAATAAAGCTACATTTATATTCCATAAAAAAATTAATAAATTCAAATTGTCTAATCCTTAAAGAAAGTCCCGTGTGATAGATATTTTTTAAATGATGAGACCTGGCCTGCGCCTTTTATTATGCCCTCTGCTGCTCTTGTAATCTGTGTGTCATTGAAAGAGTGTTACCATGGTTTTAGCAAGGGTGTGTTCAGAGTATTTTCACATGAAGAAAGCCTCAGCTAGTCCTTACTGCACGTTCAAAAATGACTGCTAGAGATAAACAACACTTTCTAAATTGCTCAAGGACCCTGGTCATGACGAAGAGAGAAAAAAGTAATGACATATTTTGTGCTCAGCGCACTCTCAGCTAAGTAATGAATCTGATAAATAGAATGGCATGAAGTTACTGTTTGGGTCTTCATCATTTAAGGTCTAAATTAGAAAAAGAAAAGGTGGGAAATAATGACAAACTCTGTTCTTTCGAGCTATCTCTCAAATCTTAGACAATAACCAACAAGCAGCAGCATCCTCATTTTTCTCCCAGCAATATGTGTGAGATACATCTTGTAATTCCATTCCCCCTTTTCCTGCTCTTGTATGAGATAAACAACAAAAACCCTCACAGTCCCTTAAGTGCTGATTTGCTGCACTGCGTTGCATTTATTTCCCATGTTGAGAGTTTTCCTTTTGGTTTACATTTTCTTTGACAGCCTTTAAACACGTTCAATTATACATAATTTGTCTATGCCACAGAAGTGAAACCAAATGGTATAGTGTGTGTCTCTGTCTGGGGTGGATATTATGCTGCTGCTGTTTTCTCAGGATTTAACAGTACAGTAACTCCTCTCTGTGGGTAACTTGTGTGCCGGCCTGTGAACTGAGGAATGTTCTGTTGACCCTGAAACAACAGTGGGAAATAAAGGCAGTCATTGTTCTTAGCAGCATCCACGGTCGCTTGTTTAATGAAAGTCTGAAAAGTATTTGGAAGGACAGTATCAAACCTTTGTGCTGTACCAGACAGCCAAAATGAACCTTAGCTAGCATGAGCCAAGGTATCACCGTGTTTATCATTATTCACCTCAAGCATAGATATACTGAAAGTCCAACTATTAAACTTAACCAGCATCTGCTTTTTCCTCAACCCATACAGAGTCGGTTCAGAATATAAACTATGTTTTAAGTGTTTGTTTTTCAAGATATCCTGGGATGAAAGATATAACCCAGCTGGCTCTGGACATCAATATGAAATGTCAGACAGACATTGAACTCCTTCTCTGGACAGATGCTAAATTTTGGCTGGAATGAAAATCAGGTTGACAAAATTTTGGTTTTGAAATCTGTAGCTCACCTGGTAAGGGAGACATAAAGGCCAAAACACACCAGCAGCGAGCACCGTGCATAAAAAAATACGCCATTATTTTTAACGTATAACCCCTCACTGGCGGCTAGACGCACGTTGGCACACCTGACACTTTAAGCCACTGTCCTATTTCTAGCCTTGCCGCCCCAGAATTAAATGCGAATTTCCCCCACTCACTCTCTGTTTGTAAATAACCAGCTCCCGTAGCAGCTCCTCTTCTCTGCTCCTGTGACAGCTCGACTCCTCTCCTCACCATGGATGCATAAAGAGAACTCTGTTGCTGTTGCTGTCTCATGGGTGACAAAGGCTGGATGACGAGAGACTTGATGTTGAGGTCGGGAAATATCCCAAGCTAAATGACCCACAGTCATGTTATTATAAAGACAATGGCCTAAAAGACATTGGCTGGTGAGTCATAACTCTGCTCTGGCTCTGCAGGTAAGAAATCAAGTTTAATTAGGGGCTGTTCACACATGATCTTTAGCGAACGCAGAGGTGGAAGAGGCAGAGTAGTAATAACTCTGTATGGTCATCTGTTAACCAGCTGCAGTGCGATGCACCACTATTTAGGTATGGCAAAATTTAGAGGAAAAGATGCCAGGCCGTAGATGTATGACACACATTTTACTTGACGAGATGTTTAAACATTTTAAATTGGGTGTTTAGGCTATACATTTTCATAACTGGAGAATGTAAGAATCACTTTAGGCCTACAACAATGATACACTGAAAGGTTAAAATACAAACGTTATTCATTTCCATTTATGTTTTTGTCAAAGCAACATGGAGAGAACTGAAGAGAGGCTTTAGAGTCGCATGCAGCTCTGGGGCCACAGGTTGCCTGTCCCTGCCCGAGTCAGTTCAAGAAGAAAAGTCATATTCAGGTGTGTCTTCAGATCAGATATTGGCTGACACAAACCATCAGAATGAAACTGTTGAACGTCCCTGTTTCAAAGCTCATTCATGCTGCACTGCAGTGATTCCTTTTACTCGCACTGTTTTCAATGTCTTTTTTGCTTTCCACTTGTCGTGTGTCACTTTAATATGGCAAGGTCACACATTTCTCTGATGGAAAGCACTTTCTCTTGTGATGTGAACAGTCAGTCTGGAGACAGCTGTTTCTAGGAACGTGTGGAGAGCAAGGAAGGCATTTAGACAGTCACTAGAAGAGCTGTTTGCTGACATAATGTATTTCCCGCCGCTCGTCTGTGCTAAGGAGAGACCGGATCCCACAGAGGCAAGATTTTTTATGTTCCGATATATCAACCTGAAGGTTCGCCGGGCATACATTAATTAATACATGAAATATGGTACTTAAATATCTGTTACATCAGCAGACAAATTATCCCACTCACTCAGGGTTCTCAGTAAACCCCGCCTGCCAGCTTTACCAACTCACTGACAGCTAGCTACATTTTTTAGGATCCAATTGAATTTTTTATGACGACAGTTGGGTTGGAGTTGTAAATGTTTAGTTTCAGTGTGCTGGGACTGCAGTGTGGGGGGACAGCTGTACTTTTGCAATGGCTCACTCCACATAATCTGGCCCACTCACACACCTGACTGACAGTTAAGTTGCCTGTTTTGACACGCAGGTATCATGAGTAAATAATAGTACTATTTTTAAGCTGCTGCCATTTCCCCCTGCTGGATTAATATTTAATGTGATGTGTTCAGGCTTCATCTGTTTAGAATAACAAAGATTTCACTAAGGCCTTGTTTAGACTGCCAACCCAGATTTTTTTTTTTTTTTTTTTTTTGCATTTCCAGTTTGTTTCCAGATTGGTTTTAGGAAGCCTGGACAGCAAAAAACAGCTTGAAGTGTGATTTTTGCCAATCTGCAAACCACCTTCAAACCCCATTTGGAGGTGGTTTGAAATGCAATTCCAATTTTATAAAAATGTGTCTCAGTCTGGATGCTCTGGCCGTGTAAATCAGATATCAAAGTGTCTGTTAACACAACACACAATGGCAGCGCCAAATCCAGAGTGACAAAAGTGCTGAGCAGATCCATGCTGTTACTAGTACAGCACTAAAGAGGACAACATGAGGAACAAAAGTCCTTGGACACACTAAATACGTTGATTGGAAAATGAAATGATGAACCCCCATTTGTCATGACTCTACATTGGGGAGCCATATCACAAGCCTTACTGCATAGTTACTGATGCCTACATCGTTACAGCAACCCATGAAAATAGCTTGGTGATGTCGGGATACAGAAATCTGATTACTTGCAAATAACAGTGTGGACAATATGTCACAAATCTGGTTTACCTACATTCTGAATGTAGCCTATTAGAAAACAGAAATGTGTACTGTGTGTTTTGTTTTGGTAATCTATAAAATACATCTGCACAGTATTACAAAGTGATTTTTTTTTGTTCTTAAAGGTTTTACAAATGCTATGTAAATGTGGTTTTGGGGTCTAAAACATGAATGGAACACTGAACCGGCCTAATAAAACATTTCTGTTTCCACTGTGAAAAGTTGAGGATGGTACCAATGGAACCGTTCGGTACCGTTACTATTTTTGGTCCCCCCTCTGTTGGGGTACCTAGCACACAGATCTGGTACTAAAAGGTGGAGCTGTGAACACTGCAGTCTGTTGACTGGGTACCATGTTTGAAGGGTTACTTTTGGTTCCATAGGTACCATACCAAAAGTGTTTAGTGGAGATGGGGCTTAATGGATGCAAAGGAACTGCAAGGACACACAAAACCACCAAAAAGACACAAAATTACCGTAATAACAGGAAAAAATAAAACAACACAAAACGACTACGAAGAGACACAAAGTAACTACAGAAAGTGGCAAAATAACCAAAAAAAGGACACAATGACTACACCAAACAAACGGCAAAGTCACCACTAAGTCTGTGTGTCTTGCGCCTATGTAGGAGAGGTGGTGGGGCCTTTTACACTTATGTGCCCAGGGGCCTATTGTCTCATTATCTGCCCATGGTCTAAATGTAAACAGGGTCCCCCAATTACCAAAACTTAAAATCCACAGGATTGGAACTTGTTACTGCTTAGTACAAGAACCAACATCAGACATCTTCTAATTCTATTTAAAATAATAATAATTACAACCAATGTTAATTATATCAGTTCCCTGATGATGAAACTTCAAATTTTTATGTAAATGTCTCTGAACTCTGTGTTGCAAGAAGAACACATTGGCTGTTTGAGCACCACCGCCCTTCATTTGGAGAAAGCAGTTTAAAACACAAGGATAAACACACATAGACAACGACTCGACAGCAGCCCCAAACTCTGGTATCAAAAAGCATTACAATACATCACAGGCAACCAAACTGTACTTAAAACAAACAACAGAGAATCCTCATGGGACCCACAAACCAGCTACTGTCTCCGTTTCAGCGGCTGCTCCAATATCCTTGCTTAACAGCTTACTCTCCGATGAAATGTGGAGGGCAAATGTGTCACATCTACTCTCACGCTGTTCTGCGACTCTGTCTGCAGAAGGTTTGTTTTTTATTTCATAGCTCATAAAAGTTAGGGGAGGATGACTTTTCAGCTTGCTGCAGGTGCCAGTGCTGCACCAGATAAAGATTTAGCTCTGCAATGAGATTGGTACCCCCCACCACACACACACACACACACACACACACACACACACACACACACACGCACAAACACCTCCCTCCAAAACAATCTGCAGACAGAAGTGACTGAAACAGCAATAGCACTCCCTCTTTTGATAAAGGTCATATCACACCGTCAGCATGAAATGGTACGTTTTATTTTGTCATGATGATGAGGGCAATAATGTTTATTATGCGTTTAACACATTAATTAGGTTGTGGGGGCTTTGCTCACACCTGCTTTAATGATTTAGGCAAATGCATTTCGGGTTGCTGCTGCTGTCATTGTGATTATTGGTGCGAATGATGCTGATATTTTTATTTGATGCTGCTGGCTGTCATTAGCTGTAATACAACTCAAGGCAAAGAAGTGCAGATGTCCGGCACGCAGTCTTTTTCACATTAGAAAAACACACCCGTGTTATTCCACTCGGAAGCTCCACCAGCAGCGCTTATTAACATTCCTCTGCAACACTCACTCTCACTTCTGGATCTTACACTTAATAAATTGACACAATTGCACATTCACATCAGCTACATTTCGGAGTCAAAGGCTCCAGTCGATCATTCACACACGACAGCTAAACTGAGGTGAGGACCTAATGGGAAAATTTAATCACTTCCAAGAACGAAGGCCACTTTCAGTATGCGTTATTAGATTAATAAGTACATATTTGTCCCCTGGAGACCTCTTCATGGCCTCTCAATATCGCTGATTAATTCAGCAGATGAACAGAATTATGACGGGTGCTGTATCATGTGTATCTCGACGTCTCCGTAGCCAGGGGGGAATCACGGTAACTAAATATAGCAGCGCTTTCTGTTGTGAAAAATCACCAATAAAAGCTTCCAAACACAACTGCTCATGTTCCAGAAGAAATATGAAATGAACAACATTGGCAACCAAGATTTCATGCTTCTCTGATGTTAGCATGTGGCTACATGTAGCCGTGTAGGCGACTTAATGTAAACGCTTGTAGTTGCGTGCCTTAAGCAGATAAAGAAATCTGTCATGATCTGATGTCAGTCTCAAAAGTAAAAAAGACCTTTGGAAACAAGGTATTCAGAACAGTCTGAAGCCTGAGGTTTTTGCTCACAGGGACTACTTTTCTAAAACTTTGGCTATGTTCACCATCTGACATTGTAATATTATATATGCATATGGCAGAAAATAAGGGAAAACACAATAGGTCCCCTTTAAAGTAAAGTTTCAGCATGTTGTGCTTGTGCTACTTCTGCTGTTCTGAAATCAATAGTTTGTCAAACATTGGACTTAAACTTTGTGAATTCTAGATTTGTCTCCACAGGGGCTGAATATTGGTGTTTTGTCACCTCTGGACTCTTCATCACTTCATTTACATTAATTCAGTCTACTTGTACACACCAGCAGACACTGAAACAAATCAATACTGGCCAGGAGCCTGGTGGATGATAGGGTTGATTCCGTATCATAAACATGGCTGTGCGAAGTTGTCTACACATAGAAAACACAGGGTGGATCAATACATGAAATTATAATTGCACTGGTTCATGTCAATCACAATTAGGTGATTCACCTACAATATAATCATTTGGGTATCAGGTACTCACCCTGTTAGGTTAAATTTGTGGAGAAAATGTTGTTTTTCTCGCATGCCCACGCTGAATGAGGATTCCAAAAACAAATACAAAAGGGATCAGGTTTAACAACAGCAAAAACTATATCTAAACATCCGTTTACATCCTTATGCAGTATAATACAAGTCTGATTTATCGAGGCATATGCTCAGTACTTCCTAAACATATGCATTTTGGCAAAAGCCTTAATATTTAAAAAACTTCTGCATACAAGTAGAGCACCCGGGCAAAGACGTACGTCTGCTTGTGTGTTAATTGAGCAGAGCTCAAAAGCACATCCAGGAGCGCTAGTCGTCCGTGTGTGAAATGGCTTATCCAGAGGTGTTTTAATTAGTAAGGTTTTTATGTTAGGAAGTGCTGAGCGTTGATGAGTAAGACTTAGATCATACTGAACGAGTCGTATGAGAGATTGCAAACAGATCAAGAATTCTCTCCGCGAGGCATGCAAGAAAACCAAGGTTTTCCTCATGAATTCAGCGTAACACGGAGTGAGTAACTGATACACAAATGATCACTCTGTGGGTGAAGTATTCCTTTAATATTTTCTCTTCTTTCTGACCTGTTTCTGTCAGAGGCTTTTTCCTAAATTGTCATAGTTGGCAGATTTTAACTGGCAAGCACAGACCGCATAAAACACCTACTTGTCAAAGCCCAGTCCCCCATTTTCCAGAACTCACCTCCCTGCCTGGATCCACGTTTGCTTGGATATTGTATTTGAGAGTGAAATTGCTGGACAACAATAAAAAAAAAACAACGCTTTTTTTCATTTGAATGCAGCATGGTGACCGAGCAGGCTTTTATGACGCCTCCTCAACAAGCAAAAAATAGCAAGACCGGTGTGTGCGTGTGCGTGTGTGTGTGTGTGTGTATTCATATACAAAGAGATTCAGTTGATTTGCAGTGAAGAAGCAGGGCTTTAGGTGCATTAAGCAGGCTTTTCATTGTGAGGACATTGTCAAACCAGAACGGGCAAAAAGCCTATAAATGTTATTTACTGCCCAGTTACAGACTTACATACTGTAACCAGTGTGACAGGGCAATTCACAGTTAAATGCTACAATGATTACAACCTATAGGCACACACAAACAGAATAACACAAACAGATCCCCTGAAATGAATCCGACATGTAGTGAATGCACAGAAGACATTCCAATACATCTTAAACACAATACACTGTGTAATGTAAACATCTGCGGGATGCAGTCTTGTCAAAAATGTGTTCCAGCAGTGTTTTGTGATCCAATGATGTCCAATTGATGAGCGCTATATTCACAGGAGCTTTGGTGGTTATCTGTAGACCTCTCTCTGTTTTGCTTATGTATGCTCACTGTGAAGAGGAGTCGTCAGACAGAGTATACTGAATGTGTTGGAGAAGCTGTAATAAAAAAAGGTGTAATATCCATCAGGGCATATTTTGGATGGGTAGATAGAGGAATAAGGCAGAGAAGACTAGTTGTGCTTCTAAACAAGTTCAAGTAGATACAAATACAAAAAAAGATATGAAAGGTAAATTTCAATTGGTACACTTTAAACTATTCCATTTGGCCTGGCCTTGGTGGCATTCTGCTCTGTCTCTGCAAATTAACCTTAGAGCAACACTTTTTGATCCACTTGATATTTGTACTGGTAAAAGCAGGAGCAAGGGAAATATAGCACATTGACATTCCTCCCCCTATCTGGTAATGAAATTGCTTAGCGCTATTGCATCCTTTCAAGCATCACACTGTGCTCGCTCATATGGATTTAATCCTGTTTAGAGAGGCTGTTGCCGAGGGCATTCGGCACAATGCCAGTTTGAAAGTAATCCATTGAGTCTTAAATAAGTTGGCCTCTTTCAAGTATATCTGAATCAGCTTATTGGAAATTAATAATCAAAAGTAATCTGAGATCTTAAGTGTTTCAAATCTGGACATGCTGATTATCTCTTTTGTCCATATTCTGCATTGATTAGGATGTAAAGTGCGCTAATTGCCACTACCAGCACTCCACTGTGAAGTCTTTTGAAATTAACAATTGATGATAGATTTCTTCTAATTTCAGATCAAAGTGTAGATTTAAGCCCAACCTTCAATCTTAAACATCCAAGTGTTGTACACAGGCAGTTTCACATACCAGTAACATTCAGAAATAATCTAACTAACTTACTTCCCTTCAGTTTTAAGTATTAAACCACCGTCTCACAAGCCTATCGTGCAGCAGTTTTTATTTTAATGTCCTGTCCATTTCACTGAAAATGGAAAAAAAAAATACAGTATGGCATTAGAAATCTGCATTTAAAGCACGGTATTACTGCAGGCTCAATTAGACTGAAAGCATGGGAGATAAGACAGAGGAAATTACATTACCACACGGGCAGAGTAGTATAATTCTCGCTGTTGACACAGTAGATAACATGATGACTTTGATATGACTGGAGGATTATAACAGCTAGATTTGATGACCGTCAAATGTCTTCAACGCTCCTAATGGAGTGTCACTTGTAACCATATTGCCTTGGTTTATCTTACCGAAGCACTCTCTTCCTTATGCTTCTTAAACCCCAGCCAGTGACGGCCTGTCGCACACGCTCTGAGTGGTTATGTATCTGTATATATTCAAATTTATAGCAAGAAATTGCATGTAAATAAAAGTAAAGATATTGCTTGCACGTGCACTGGTGCACGAAGTTGCATCAACTTAACCTCTGACTATTTCAAATGTATTTCTCTGTGATATTTTAAAAACTCTTTTGTCAAATGTACATTATACACCCTCTTTTGTGAAATCGAGTGTCAGGGTAAGAGTTGAGGATTCCGTTAGGGGTTAGAGTGTTTGACAGTACACATGTGAAAGTGATGACCTTATCTAAACGTGTGACTCTGAGTGTCGACGGATGTGTCATCGAAGGCACTGTGCAGTTAGTTCTAATTAACACTCTCTACTGTACAGATGTAATTGATGGTTCTTTAGTGCATTATTGATTTTTTTTTTCTCCCCAGTAGTCCAATGATTATTTAGTCTATAATTGGCAAAGTTGCCAAAACTAAAAATACTGCATGCAACCAACAGTCACTGAAGCTGTTAAAGGAACAATGTGTAGGATTTAGAGGGATTTAGTGGCATCTAGCAGTGAGGAACTTTAACCTTCTCCTAGTTAGGATTCCTTCAGTGGTCATTGTTCAGGAGGTTTTTACCAGGAGTGCAGAGGTCTCTTCCTCTCCAAAACAAACGGACCTGGTGATTTAAACCATTAAAACACTGAATAAAGCCATTTCACCCTTAAAGAAATCAGTGTTTCTCCGAAGCTGCTCAGCATGTCAGAGATAGGCCACTAGCCCAGCACCTGCTAATGTGTGCTCACCTTTTTCTTCCTGATAATTTAAGATCCAGATGCTCCGGAGGTTTTTACCGGTAGCCAAATTATCCACAGAGGTCTCTTCCTCTAAAAAAAAAAAATTGCCTCAGTCATTTAAACCAGTTATAATGCTGTATAAAGCAGTTTCATGTTAAAAAAAAAAAAAAAACTAGGGGTGTGCCACCTCATGTCGACCACGATAATACCAGTAAAATTTTTATTATTACAAGAAAAATTCATATCATGATACCCACAGTATTGTAACTTGTTGACATATTGAGGTCATAATGTTACCCACGGCAACCACAAGCATGATGAAAGCAAAATTATTACGACTCCAAAAAGAGGAACAGCTTCAGTAGAGTTGAGTAAACTGTGGCATCCTGAATGTTTTCTAAACAGCCCTGGACTTCTCAGACTCTTCTAGCAAGTTACCACTCAGGGGCAACTCATTCAGCAGCTCCGTCGGCAACAACGCAATGTCTCTCCCTCTCCACTCTCGCTGCGTGCACACAAGTGATTTTGTCATAAACCTTTGGTGATGTAGTCATTCAATCATTTTTCTTTAGTTTTTACTGAATATTGGAAGGTAAACTGGTTAACATGCAAAACTATATCACTTCTTCTGTTGTAATTCTATTTTCTTCAATTAAGAAAATATATACAGTATATTTATCGCAAAAATACCCTGAAATATTGTGATGTTATTTTAGGCCCATATCACACACCACTTAAAAAACAGCATTTTACTGACACTCTCTTAGTGGAGGGGATGCTATCTACAGTGGCCGATGCGAAAACACATGGCCCTATCTAAAGCCAGTGTTTGGTTTGTCCGTTCTGAGGTACTGTAGAAACATGGCGGCACAACATGGTGATCTCCGGGGGCAAGAACCCACTCCCTATGTAGATGTAAACAGCTCATTTTATGGTAACGAAAATGCAACAATTCTTATTTTCAGGTGATTATACACTAAAGAAAACATACTTATTATGTTATAATAAGTATTCCATATTCCATTTCCGCTAATATATCCCTCTGACTCCTACACACTGGACCTTTAGTACATTTACAGTGGTATAGAACAAGCATGCAAATACTTATTTCTGCTGGATGAATGACAGTTACCAAAATTAAAGCAACCAATCATTTTTAATTAATAGCGTCATGGCATGTACACTGCTGCCTCCTTTAAACAGTGCAACACCAACCTTTTCTAAATATTGAAATGATCATTATTCAACATTGCTCCCGTCAGTGATGGTGCAGTGATTCATGATTCATGTCAGTCTCAGTTTACTGCTCACTATAGAGTATGGAACAGCATTAGACGGCAAATATCTGGAATCGTAATATAGTGTAACCACCATAACCGGAACAATGATTATGCTTTGGAGTGTGAAACGTCTGTATTTGAAGGACCACAAATATCACGGTGTAATTAAAGTACATTATTACAACAAAGCGTCAGATTTACACTACAAGCTCACAACATCCCACAACACTGCATATAAAAGGAGACAGAAACATTGCAGGCTCAGTGAGATTGCAGCTTCCTTTTGAAGTCACTCGTTCTGGTTGGGTGATGGAGCTGACAGGGTTATTTTGGGACAATGAAAATGCGCCGTGATTAATGGTTCAAAACAAAAACTCTATCCCGAGACGGTGTGTGTTCAGAGGACTGTAGCTGGGGAGCTGATAGTCCATCTGAGCCGACACCTCTAAATTAGTGCTGGTATCATAGATGTATTATAGAGCTCAGCCCCTAGTTTATCACATACACTCACCACACAGAATAACACCTTAAATCAACCTAAGAGCCATGTCATTTGTGACAGCGCCTCCCGTTGAGCAGCCCCACCGGCCTGATGTCATCTGATCTCAGTGGATGAAAGCCCATCTCCGGGAAATTCAGAAGCACCTTAATGGCACCTTTCCGAAACGCTCACTCGCAAGGATTGGGCGTGGACTGTAATTGGCACAATATATCTCGCCTAATCTGTTTCTGTCTGGCATGAGAAGGTAGAGACTCTAGGAGAGACCTTTCACTCCAGTCGTGATGCAGGAGAGGTCACCAATATGTGGAGACATACCTCAAGCATTTAAATGCATTGCAGGCTGCAGTTGTAAAGCTCCCTCATCTGCTGTGCTGTGTCATATTTCACCGAAGTTTGACAATGCTGGTGCTTCACAGCTCACATAAAAAGGCTCCATTTTCTTCTATCTAGCAGAGCCATTGTTGAGAGTCGTATCTCTTATCTCTGCCGTGCTCATTCTGGGTACCTCACAGTAACACATTGTTCATTGTCACCGGCTTAAGAGATATTAATGAATGTGATTGCTCTATCCTCCACTCGTGTTTGGTCTCAATGCATCTGTATTTGACTAGGGCTGGATAATTCTCTGCACTATAATTTCCTGTGTGTCATACACTTTCTGGCACATTGGTAAAGAAAGACCATTGTAATAAAAGTGAATGACTACTAGATTAAAGGTTTTTGTGATATTTTTTCCATCTCATAGTCATTTTGAATTATTCAGAAAGTTACAGTAAGTCAGATCACATCTTCCAGTCTGACGGCTGTCTGTCTGTCTCTGTGTTTTTCTTTATTTTTCATTTCAGATTCAGAATGCAGACGATGTGTTGATTACTCCCTTGGAAAAATTCCGGAAGGAGCAAATTGGCGCTGCGAAGGTATGAGACCACCTACACGCGCAATTAGCAGTGGAACGGTGGAGGATATTTCATGCGTTCTGACACCCTCGCCTCTCGTCCTCACCCCCTTCATCTCCCCTACAATATGTAAATCATTAATTAAAGTAAAACGTGACACTGCTAAACATGAAACAGTGTGACAAGACAGTCTCCTGTATCACAGTCGAAGTGCTGTTCTCCCTTCAAAGATACTTAATGATCAAGACTTTTTTAATGTATCTATAATCTCATTACTGTAAACTTACAGTATCTAATACATTCACCATTTTTTGTAATCAAATTACTGTAATCCTTTTACAGGCAATACATTCCTCCAAAACCTATTGGACATAGAGGATTAATATCAGTAGGGGTTCTGCAGAGTGTTGCTCGAAGGCATCCTGGTTCCACAGTGAATATGTTGTCGAAGCCAGAGTTGACTGCAAAGAACAGTGTGGGCTTGTTGCTACAAGCCATGCTTTCATTCCTGGCCAACGCAAAGGCATAAAATGAAAGTACAGCAGCTTGTTTGTGGTCTCTCCCTTGATGAGATCACACATGAACACGCTGGCCAGAACTCAAGCCCTTGCACAGATCTCCCGCTGAGTTTCTGAGTCCGCTGCTAACTCGCCACTGGACTCTGTGAATCATTTGCACATCTTTACATAGTCCTGAACCCTGTGAGGGACATTCCAGCCTCAGAGTCACACTCTCGCCCATCTTGATTTATTTTACATGACCGGACAGCCACTGGTCTGCAAAAGTACTCGTTCTGCTGCACTGCTTTGGTGTCTTCACATGACAAGCTGCAGTGTAAAGGAACTATTTCTCTTCTCCGTGCTGAGTTATGACCATCAATCACTTTCTTTTTTACTGCCCAGACTAAATAACCATTGTCACTTCATGTCTCAACCATCACATGTATCTCCCATTATGAAATAGCACATTTTGCAACCATCTCTCCCTCTCAGCCCCCCCACCCCCACCCCCCGTCATAGTGCTCAATGTTATTGCACCGACTCTCTATGTTTATAAAATGGTTTCAAGCCATAGCCCCCGTCACTCCCACTACCTCTTATTTTCGCCGACCACTTCCTCCTAATGGCTCTCTCCTCCTACGGCCCATCCCCCGCTAAACATTAGCCCAACTAGAGTGAGATAAAAGGCAGACATCACGAGTGGCTGAGCAACTTTCCACTGTTCCGAGAATCTGGAGAGATCTGCGGGCTGTCTGACCCTTCCAGTTACTGCGCTTCATGTCTGCAAACGTCAGATGGACAAACGGGGAGCTCTTGCCTTATTTGGGTATACTGCTTGTAATCCCACTGAGGTTACGTACCAGTGTATCAGCTTCTTAGGCACAAGCACAACACTTCAGTGGCCATAACACACCAGCAGATTGAGTGCAGCACTACAGGACATATTAGGCACAGTCTGCTTCACACAAGGCTGTACCAAATGTTTTGGAATACAGTCCTCAAACTTTGCGCGGCGTATAACAAATACACATCAAGAAAGCCACGAGAATTCAAACAATCATGTGTTTTCACTGGAACATGGATTTACCATATGTGCTGGCTGCCAAACCGGGATGTAGAACTGAAATATTTGTTACAATTTTTTTTCAGTTTCAGATACATTTTTGTGAGCTGAAAGTTGTTGTCCTCCCAGGCAAAGAACAATACATTCAGAAGTGAAATGAGAACAAAAAATGCCTTCTGGTTTCAGGGTACATCTACTGTTTGCTGTCACTGCGTCAACACAGTAAGCTCTTCTGCTCATCCACTGAATTGCTACCTGATATCCTACAACTTAGACCTCAACCTTGGGCCTGAACCCTCACACAGTCCTGCTGCTCTAAGGGCAAAGCGTGTTGATTTTTTCCCACAAACTGAGAACCATTGGAGGGAAACTGCCTAAAGCTGTGTCCACACTATTTGTGAGTGTGTGTTTATTGGTTGTCAGATTCTTTAAGGCCTTAAAGAATTTAAAAACACCCCAGGGATAGTTTCTCAAGAAAATACCAGGGGGTGACTGGCTGGTGGGTGGCATTCCTGCTCTATGAAATTTTGACAGTATTATATTCCCTTCCCGGGTCTTCCGCATTAGGGGGCACCATAGGGGTCCCTCACTAGCTGAGTGTGAGGAATTAGTGCAAACAGACCCAGATGGGAGTCAGATGGCCACCATAATTTGAGCTGTCCTCATGCTACAAAGGGTGCACAGACATCAGATGATTCTTGGCTAGTTATGGACTCCAGAGGCAGAAATGACATTTGCATTCATGCTATGAAATCCCAAAATATGCCAGCCAAGACGCTGTGTAGTAAAGGGATCAATTTAAGTGGTTTGGAGATATGTTTGACAGCTGTAGGCTATGCTAGAACTTTTCAATCACACAAATACATGCGGTACATTTTTATATTTTCATTGACCTTGGGATGTTGTGGGGAGTTAGGAAACTCAGGTAAGTACCTATTTCATGCTCAGGAGGACTCAAAACCCTGTCTTCTACCTGTCTGCCTTGCATTGTGTGAAGAAAACACTGAAAGTTAGGGCTGGACAGAAGTGATTATTAAATAATCCTTTTGTAGAGTTGAATTGTACTGACTGTATTGTGTTATCATTTTACAAATTCTTGGTGATATTTATGTGTTTTATGGTAATAATAACATAAGATGGTGCCATAGAGAAACTTTTAAATCTTGCACAATTGTGGCGTTTTTGTAGACAAACTAGCCTAATTCTAATCAAGTAATTGTTTTAGCACTGAACTGTTTACACTATTTGTGTACACTGGTAGTACTGCGCAGCACAGTTAAGCCAGCTGTACTGAAAACACCACATGATGGTAGATGGAATAAATGTCCTGGAGATATGCAAATCCTGTTGTATAATTTGTCAGATTGTCAGATAATATAGCATTGATTAATCAAATAAATGCATGCTGCAAGAAGACAAGAAAACTGCAACATAACACTGAGACAAAGGAAATTAAGATGACAGCAGTGTGGATGACATTCAGGCTCAAACTTTATGCTGAAAAAACAATCAAATGCTTGAATAAGAAGATGGAAATTAAACATATTTCTTTCCATTACATGCATGTCTGTCCCATCAGTTTCCACTGTGCCCTACCCAATAAAGCAGAAACACCATTAAAACAATCTTTCAAAAAGTAATTACTTTTTTCCCTGATCACCAGAATTTCGTGAGGCAGTCAAAGTAGACCTTGAGAGGTCGGTCTTTACCTGTATGAAGGCAGCAGCCATCCATTGTTCATGTATCAGCGTCCTGCCTTTTCCAAATGCAATATGTGTTAAATTAGTTTATATACAAACTGCAACATACGGAAGTGACTTAAAGGTAAAGGGCCTGAAAGTATAGTAAGTCCGGAGTATTATGTGTAGTGGTGATGTATTATTTTGAAATAATTGATGCTCAATGAAATCGTTCCACAGAATCATCAAAACAGATGTTTGGCTCTTAAAGGAGTTCTATACAATATAATACAATATAAGTTAGTTAGTGCATGGTGTGTATCCCACTGGCTAACTAATTGCCACTACACTGCCCTTATACACTGGTTACCACTAATAACACCATCCCAACCCAAGGTGGTAGGACAGCGGTGGTGCGAAAGCATAGCGCACACCCTCTAGTTCCCCCCAAAATAAACACTGTTAGCTCTGTCAGCACTGTTGCTGTTGTTAGCACTGTTAGCGCTGTTAGCTGCTGGCCACTGGCTCAGCCACCTCTATTTTGAGCCGTGTGCAGGTAGCCCCAGCCTCTGAATCATGAGCCCTTTTTACACAGAGATCCTGCAAAAGGGCCACAATGAAGACCCTTCATTACGTCTCCTTTGCTTTTTCATACAGAACCAAACAAGACAGGCTTAAAGCCACCTCAGTGTGTGATTTTAGATAGCATGCCAGCATTCTGGAGGCAAAGGAGGCGTGACGGGCATGAACTGTAACACGACAGCAGTGGCCTTTAGTGCGACATAAAACATACATGTAGGGCAGCACTTTCCAAAGAATAACAGTGGAATAAAATGGCGATAACAATCATTTACTGTCCCCATGATACAGCAGCTGATCTCATCCTCTGCTCAGTGGGTTAGGAGCTCCTGGACCTCATTGTCTTCCCAATTTGCAGACATTGTCAGCCCTGTTTTCCTGCTTAGAGTTAGCTGCTAACTGCTAATACATAGCTGTTACTACCTCCATTGCCAGTTTAAGGCTCATTTACACCCCCTTCACATATGAAAAAAGATCCGTTCATTTCAAATGTTGTAAATGTCACTGCCCTCATACTTCCATACAACCTTTATGATGACATAGAGTCATCCAATAGACAGCACTAAAGGGCAGAGCCAAAAGTTTCAGACAGCAACAAATGGGGTGACGGTGAAGAAGGTCATAATAATATACCTTTTAACAGAAGCAGCATTGTAGACGTCAGTGCTCTGTGCAGCCATTATATACATCCCGACGTGAATGGAGAATTTTTTTCACTACGTTACCAATTCATTCCATCTGCCATTGTTTTAATTTCTTTGTCATCTCCTACAGTTATATCTTGATTGAACCACACTACTCTGCCTTCTCAATCTTTGGTGGTACTGCTTTGTTTTGTTCGTATCCGTAAGGTTTCAGGAAACATACACAAATATGGACAAAATGAACACCCAAGTATGGACAGAAGGCTATCCAACTTTGAGCACAAATAAACCCCTCAAGGCAAAATGAGATTGTACATTTTCTACAGAATGGCAAGGTGAAATAACAGCGCAACAATCCCACTTTGAATAGGCCGTATAAAATGGGCCACAGATGTTCTCTGAATGTTGCATAGAGCTCGTTTGAGGACGAATGATCTCAGTACTCATGGCAGTTCTTAACCTGAGAATTCACTGATCTCTGTTCTTACATACATTTTTTGAAGGACAGTTTTATTCCGATAACATTTTATCTGATACGCGCTGCAGCTGAAGAGTGACTTCATGGAATCATTTTGAAGGATGAGCTCAGCTGAAATAATGGCTTGAAGTCTTATTGTATTTTCTCCCATTGTATTCACTGTTCTCTGGAGCCAAAGTGACACTGAGCACAGGAGTTATGAGTGCTTACATTTCAAGTCATCCCCTTTTTATTGTAAACCTTTCCTGTCGCTTTTCTCTGTTTTTAGATTTAATGAAGCAGAACTGTTATGAAAAGGAGAAACTTCCTTGATAAACACAAAACTGGCGAGCAGTTGGGGTTAACACAATAACTTAATGTTCATCATAACATATCAAAACAAACTCTTAACCTGACCCTTATTATAAATAGGCTTCTAACTATGTGCATCTATTAGAAGATAGCCTCAGTGCTGACATTACATAACTTCCTGTTACATTAATCATAATTACGTTGGTCCAAGGGAGCTCCTTAGTCATCGCTGACTGATGATGTCGTCCAAAACAAATAATCATCAGATGTGTCATCTCAACAAGGAGTTCCTTCGAAAACTTTGTGATGACTCAAGTTGTCTTTTCCCACACATTATGTCTCCGGTCAGGCGGTGAGAGCAGGGTTTAGGTTCATCTTGACAGCCATATATACATAAACCACATATATATATAGAATATAGAACTATATTCATGCACAGCTTTCCAAGGGACAGTTTCACATATCATAATACAAAGGAAATAGCTTTGTTCAGTGTTTACCAGCAACGTGTGCAAAGTCTACGGAGCTTTTGTTCTCTTATTTAATGACGTTAGATTTACTGCATCATATGACAGAGATAGCAGACGCACTGATAAATGTTAATGATTTTAACTGAAGCTTCACAGTTTGCCTCACACGCACTAAATATGGTACTTTCAGAAGTGTGGGTATTTGTTTTTCCAACTCCTCAGAAGCAGATGTTTGTAATTATTTCGTGTTAATTGGCCAACTTCTTGCTGTCTGTGATGTCTCCTCAGGAAGTGGGATTTTAGGTAAGGAGGGAGACATTTTTTTTTTTGGCTTTGCAGCAAAGTAACTGAACTCGAGCTGAAGCCTTGTGTTTTGTCTGCCTCCCTTGTCGAAGTGAGACCAGCTCATGTGTGGTGGAACATCAAAATAACCCGGCTATTGCTATTTAATCGCCATTCTGGACCCCGGCTCCAATTAGCTTTCTCTAATGAGCTCATAGAGGTAGGTTGCAGTGTTCTGCCTTTCATGTCACTGCTCAGAGAATCCATTTAAACCAAACGTGGTGAAATATGCGGCACGTGATGCCTCGCTAGCCATTGATGTTTGTATTCTTCCAGGGTGTTGGGCGGAAGTGAGGAAGTGTGGTGTGATTGCGTGTGATATCTGGGGTTCTTTCCTCTGCACACACACATGCACAGACACATTCGACCTCCCTCGCTGCTTACATCTGTTACCATGGCGACGAGAAAATGATGGCCCTGAGGCTCGTTAGGGCCAGTGTCAAAACTGGCAATGTACAGCCAGCGTCCAAATATTCCTCCTGCCGTCTTCATGCCTGCTCTCAGCATCCTTTCTCCAGCAAGCTGAGAACACCTGATGACCAGAAGAAAAGCTGCCTGCCGTTTCCCTCATCATTTCCCTCCCTGCAACGTTATATCAGTAATTAGCAAACTCACCCGTACTACAGCTGGCATCAAAGCACTCCTAACAGCAACATGAGATTTGCCAGTGAGAAATTCCACTACAAAGAAATCTGCATGAGAATATTCTCTTCCTGCATCTGATTTATTCATGAGGGCGAACAAAGCAATCAGATGAGGAAATCTCCCAAGTGGTAGGTTCATGTGTGTTTTGTGCACCGCAGAGTGTTGGGAAGTGCTTGGGCTTTATCCATTGCCAGCCAGCTGATTACTCCAGGGCGGTGGCATTAGTTTGTGTCAGAAACTCCCTCCTCATGTGTTCTTGGGGATATATATCTATCCACATCTATGTCCTCTGCCACCGCGTGTTGGGCTTCAGAGCCTCTGCCCGCGCCGCTCCCTCCCACTCTAGGAGGGTCTTTGCAATTTAAATCGCTCATATTCCACTCTGATTGCACAAACATATCCAGGGGGGGAATGCGTTCACCACATGGACAAACCAACAAACACCTGGTGTTCTGCTAGGGTATCATTACGGTAGCGCGAGTTTATACATGTCCTGCCTGGATCAAAACAAAGCAGGACACTTTGGGGTGACTTAATCAGGCTGGCTCTGCCTCAAAGATTCACTGCAGCTCTGAGTCACTCCCCACTCTTTGGAAGTGTGAAAGAGTTAGTCCAGACGTACGGAGGAGGGTTTTTTCTTGCTCACACTGGTCAGCAGCGCCGGGAGATCCCTGCTGTGACTGCGGGGCTCGGCTAAACCTAAAGCTCTTAATTTGATGTGATCCCCTGAGTGTGTGTTTGTGTGCATGTGTCTGCGCAGTGGTCGCGAGTGTTTGTGTGTGTTGGTATTTTCCCCAGGGCTTCAGTTGTGTGCGTGCTCAAAAAATAATGTCACATCAAAAGCAGTCACAATGGCAGACATTCAGTTCCCTTTTGTTCTCTAATAAAAACCACTCGATCCTTAAGGGAAATTTATTTCCTGTCAGCATGATATCATATTTAATCATATGTTTGTTTTACTTTCCACCTGTTTATTTTCCCTCTTTCTGAATCGTGGGCACATACGCAATCGATCCCCCCCCCCTACTCCTGAAAAGATCATTCCAGGGCGAGACATGACAAGAAAGATGGAAATAAGATGCTACTACATGAAATGATCTATTGATTTTTGTGCTGAACGTGTAATAGTTATGAAGGAGGTTACAGTGTCTTGTGGCAAATTCCTCCAGTTTGTTTAACGGCTGGGGGGGAGGGAGTCGGGGGAGGGGGGTCGCTGAGGCAGAACACTGTTCTAGGTCATATCAGTAGCTAGTAGATTAGACTTGCTAAATTTCAGGGCCATGGGAATGAAAACAAACAAGCAAGATCTGGTTACATCGGCCATTTCCTGACACTTTCCCCGCCCACACCCTGCCGCCCCTTTTTCTGTCTCTCCACCAGCTCCTTTATGAATGTTTGCATAGCGAGATGGGCATTAAGTGGGCAAAGCTTGGTTTAGAGGTCAGACTTGCAGATGAGACACTTGAATGCCCTCACACAGACCGGTTCTCTCTGCTTGGGCTGAGTTTGATTAAGGCCCGTGAAGTGGATCTGTTTTTTTCGGGTGAAATGTTAAATCTCTTAGTCCATATGCTTTTATAGATGGGCATCTGGCATGAAAAGCCCATTTCCTGTTCCTTCCTCGAAGCCTTCTGGGACACCCTGTCTGAATCCTGGGACTCGTGACTATAGAGCTTGACTTGTCTTTGCAGGTGAAGCATGACAGAGAGGGAAAATGCAAACAGCATCCAGGCAGGCTGGTCTGTGACAGTGCCATATGCATTATGCTATTGATGATATACACTGTTGTGTATTTTTCCATGAACTTCTGTCCACAGCCGGGGCTCTGTGAGAATAACAGCGTGTATCGCCCCTATTGAGAATGAATGGTCCTTATTGACTGTGCCGACATTGTCCACTCATCATTGCGTAGTCATATGCCCCTTTTATGACCTGTAATAATCTATTGACAGAAATTTTAAATGACATGTGGCAAATGGCATGTCAGAATGTAGTTAGACCTCCACCTAGTGGCAGTCCAAACAAACACACACACACACACACACACACACACACACATGTCAGGAAAACAAAACATTCGTAGTCATCTTTAAGCCCTTCGTGTTTTGTGTCTTTTTAGGAGGGGAAGAAGAAATTTGATAAGGAAACAGAAAAATACTACTCCACACTTGAGAGACACCTCAACTTATCATCCAAAAAGAAGGAAGCATATCTACAAGAGGTAAAACCAAAACACATTTTCTGATGCACCAGCATGTCTTTGAATAATGCTGCTTAATGGTTGGCTGTCTCCTAACAATGAAGATGTTGTTTGCGAGCTTTTCTTTGCTCATTACTTCCCTAAGCACACACCGTGTCCAGGTAGTGATGTAAGCATTAACTCTCTGTCCACACAGCGCTCTCCCAGTTTGACCCCAGTCTTTGTTGCGCTACTGACCCTGGTTTTGTTTGCTCATTCTCAGGCTGACACGCAGATTGATAAGGAGAGACAGCTCTTTTATGACGCATCTCTTGAGTATGTTTTCAAAATACAAGAAGTGCAAGAAAAGAAGAAATTTGAGTTTGTTGAGCCGGTAAGAAAAGTATCACTTTGACTTGTTTCTATGCTTAGTTAGTGCTGGATGCATATTGAGGACGTCATTTATTTGCCTGTGTTACTGTATATGTAGTTAAAAGATTAGTTTGAGTGGCACATAATTAAAATATCACAGAATCTTTGATGATGGAAGTGGCTTTTAAAACGTCTGTTGTCTCTTGAAGACATGCAGGTATATGTCGAAGTTTGTATTCCACACGTTTGTCATCTTCATCACATATTCTCTGTAATGTCGTCAATCCTTTTGGGGAAGGTAGTGGGTAAAATTAGATGAATTGGTCGTTGACAAGCAAAACAAGACGGAATGCAAATCAAAGCCTCTGTAAAAGCCTCCACCTTACAGATATGTGGATTAAATCCTAACATCTTCAGCAGAGAAGTTACCGGGAAACATTAAGTTCTGTAGGTATAAAACGTCTGGGAACGTGAGATTGGAGCAGAGTGAATGTTTAAAAAAAAAAACACTTCCATTTGTTTACACCCACTGGCAGCTCACCCAGAACCCAGGCCAGAAATGTAAATCTCCAGGCCCCAGGTAGTGGTGAGGAAAATGACAAGGCTCAACCTTGCCTGTGATGAATCTTGGCATAGATAAGATGGTTCATCCTTGAACATTTGATATACCAAGCCACATCCTAGAAATAAAATCAGTAGTTGTGTTTGAGGATTTGACTGAGAGCAGCTCTGTGTTTACGGGATCCTCCATGTTAGAGATGGGATCAGTTTCCCCTCCAACAATACTGCCAATGCTTTTTTTCCCTCCCCACAATGGTCAAGGATGTTTGTGTGTTATGCACGAAGTAAGATCAATATCCGTTAGTTGTGAAGAACTACAACTTTCTGAAACTTTCTCTCTTTTTTTGGCCTGTCAGGTGCAATATTCAGTGTAACAAGTTGGAAATGTTTAATTTAGTCAGATTTGCTTATTCATTTTTCTACAGAGTAAAAATGGTGTTTAGAGAGATAAATTATATTTTAACTAACAAAGCAATATATATATTATAATTAGAGTCTGACTCCAAAAGTGGATCACACAGGGTGATTGAATGATAGCACAGAATTAAAGGGAATCTATATTTTTTAGGCGATAGTATTCTAATTAAATCCACGGTTGAAGTATAAAAATCACTACAGACAGGATTCCCCACGTTTTAGAGACACTGCATAATTGTGTGATTATGGTAGTGATTATCGTCTCTCGTGTACAAAATGGAACATTTTATGTTGTAACGTACCTTTTGAAAATGTGCTCTCTCATGTGAATTAGTAATCAAGCTCTATATTAACTCAGTAAATCACCCTTAAATATTGTTCCTCTCCAGCTCCTGGCCTTTCTGCAGGGCTTGTTTACATTCTACCATGAAGGATATGAGCTGGCTCACGAGTTTGAGCCGTACAAACAGCAGCTCCAGTTCAACCTACAGAACGTAAGTCTCAACACCTCAGGGGTTGTACACAAAGGCAACCAGCCACGTAATCACATTCTGCAGCTTATCATACCCCGATATAACAAGCAGAGCTTTCACAAATGGATAGCTGTGTGATTAAATGAGATTATTTGCTGCACAGAGGATCAATATTTTCAGTGTTGTAACGCAGGCAGTAACCGCGGGCCATTTAACGCTCCTTTGTCCAAAAAAAGTGTTGGAATTGGGAGTAAAACTACAGCTGCTGCCATGCCCTCTCCTTCCATCACCGTGACCTCACCACTTGCAGCCTGAGGGCTCAAATTTCTCTCTGACCCAAAATGTCATCACCATTGCCCTGACAATTTCCACTCCGTAACCCTCTCTCCATGTCCTCAGATGCAGAGGGCTCTAATAGGAGCAGGAGAAGGTGAGGCTGTCTCAGCATCTCTCTTGTAGGGGATATGAAGCTGCCTCATCCTGACCTTTTTGCTTTCAAAAAAGCGGATTCCTGGGAGTATTAACAATTGAGTCTCTGTCCTAATTTTGGAACACCTCAAGAGCCTTCTTCCAATATAAATTCAGTGTATTTGAATTAGACGCTGCGTCTGTATTTCCAAACGGTTTGCCAATGTCTTTTTTCCCCCCAGGTGTTCTCATGCTTTTGCACAAATGTGAAGCATTTGTCAGATGTCTGACGTTTTTTCCTTTATTTGTTTCAGCCCGTTCGTTGATGTAGGCAAAATAAACGTACTTGAGATGAGAAATTGCAAGAAAAAAAATAAAAATGCAGCCTCACAAGACCTCCTCTGTTAATGCAATTATAATCCAATCCTGCATTTTCTGCGCAGACACGAAACAACTTTGTGAGTACTAAGCAGGAAGTGGAGAAGCTGATGAAGAGGATAAGGTCTGCAGATCAGGACTATAAACCTCCAGGCCAGTGGACGATGGAAGGCTTCCTGTACGTCCAGGAGAAACGTGAGTCCTTTCTGGCCGGGCTCCCAGCCAGCCAGGCCCTCACACACACACACACACACACACATCACCTCACTTAGAAGTGCACGGTTTTACATCCATCACCATAAACATGTCTTGAGTTTTCCCAGGCCTCCGCAGCGGAGATCCTCTCACACAGAGCTCATAATTCATCCTGTTTACCGATTCACTTTGATGTGCTCTCAAACAAGGGGGCAGATCCCCAAATGGTAGATTTTTATCAGCAGTGATAAACAACATTTGATTTATCACACATTAATTGCGAATTGATTTTCAGAAGTCTTTCCAAAAGCCTGCGATTCTGAGAAAAACATTTTGGCTCAAGAACTATTTTCCTTTTTCTGTCCTAGGTCCCCTGGGATGCACTTGGACACGTCACTACTGCACTTACGAAAAAGGCAGCAAGACCTTCACCATGAGCAACACTGAAAACAAGTCGGCCGGGAAACAGGTAGTTGAGTGTAGTTTAGTTTTGTTTGGTTTTGTTTTAGTTCACTTTAGTTGCACATACAGGTGATAAAAGCTGAGAAAAGACTGAGCAAGTCTAGTCTGTGTGGGTGAAACAAAGAGCTCCCTCGAGGCTTCTAAGAATGTCTCACCCCGGAGGGAAAAAAGGAGAAAAAAGTCAAGATGACAGGACTGTGACTTGGGAACAGAAAACGAAAGACTTGTTAACTCAAGGCGGACAAAAATGGTTCAAAGATAGCAAAATCCACAAATAACTAGAAAGAAGAACTCAAGGAAGGGAAATAACCCTTTTAACAGAGAAAGTTTGGCTGTCTTTGCACTTTCAGAAGAGTGAGAACTTCACGCGACTTCATACAGAAGTTCTAATTATTTCACACGACAAACTGCCACCATCCTATTATTTCCTACATTTATTAACATGATCATTATATTACTGTTTTTAGACTTGTAGAATTGAAGATGACGGCTTTACAAGTGCGTTCAAACTTTTGTCATTTTTTTCCATTTCAGTTCATTTATTAATGTGTGGTATGCTTATTTTTAGAATGGGCTTGTTCTGAACCAGCCGGAGATGTACAAGCTCAAGTCCTGCATTCGAAGAAAAACAGACTCCATCGATAAGAGATTCTGCTTTGATATCGAAGTGGTGGAGAGGTCTGTGACTGTCCGAATTATCTGCATGCTACCAAAAATGTCTCATCACTTACATGGACTGAAAACATACATAAAACATGTTAACACTGTTACCACCACCTCTATCATGTCATTTCTTTGACATAATTAGAAAAGCGAAGTTGAAGAAAACAACTACAAGAAACACTACACCACACCAGATTCAATTTCCAAAAATCAGCATGTGATTTGTTCCATTTCGTCTTAAAGGGTAACTTGATATTTTCAAATCTGGACCCTATTTTCCCTTGTTTTCTGTCTAAGAGACTAATGGGAACAACAATTTTTGAAACTGGTCCAGTATTGAGCAAGAGGAGTGCAGCCAGCAGCTGTGAAACAGGTTTCAATATAACCACTTGGGGCATTTGTGCACTGTTAATTGACTTCCACTAGAAGTGCTTGTTTTTGCCACTGACAGGCTCAGATTGTTATTTAAAGTGTCTGACACTATCCTTGTCTCTATCCCGACAGAGATAGACCATTTAGTTGAAGAGTAATTGCCTTTTGTGTTCAACCAGAAACGGCCCCTAAGTCACCATCACCAAACCCACCAGACTCTATTTAAGAAAACATTAATTCTAGCATGTATAGAGCCGGCATATTTTCACATCTGATTGGGTGAATTAAGGGTTTATTCCAGTCTAGTCTCTATATACAGACTCTACATTCAGTGAATGTAGAGTCTGTAGGCAAACCCCGGAGATCTTGCCTCCGGAAGAAGAGCGGAAGAGCCCTGGTTTCCGGTTGTAGGCTGTTTGTAGCCCGCGTGATATTGACCAATCACGTTTGAGCCGGCTGCAGTCGTTGCCAGGTTAAATGGTACATGCGGTGAACTAACGAGGTGGAACATAATTGGTGTCACTGAACTCTGAATCCATCGCAGTGGTTCAGCATATTTGCTTATATTAACGGAAGTCTGAAACGGAATTTGCCTCCTCCGCCCAAATCAAACTGGAACGCCCAAAAATCAGGGGTCTGCCCCCAGAGGCTGTATCGCCGTCTGCCGGACGTCAGACACCAAATACAGCCGATAGGTTCCGAGAATGATTTCAACCAAACCAGAGTTGGTGATTAGTGGAACAGTGGAAAGACAAACCATGATGTGTTCTGTGAGTTTTATTTTGTTTCTGTTGACTTTTAATTAAGTGTTTCTTATACTGATAAAAATTATTGTTTATTTAAATGGAGTCTGGTGGGTTTGGCGATAGGAAATTTTGTGGCGGTTTCTGGTGAAACAAAAATGATCTTACGTACTAAAAAGGGTCTGTCTATCTTTGCCAGACATTTAGAATAATAATCCAAGTCTGTCAGTGGCAAAAATAAGCCTTCCTTTAGTGGACATAAATTGATTTACAAAAATTGTTACTCCCATTAGTTACTTAGACACAAAAACATGGAAGAATAGGGTCAAGGTTGAAAACTACCAAAATTACCTTTTAGTACACTGTACAATATACTGCCATCAGGTAAAATGGTGTAAACTATACTAGTCACCATGGCAATGCTTTTGTGATTTTACATTTTGAAGTTTAACTATAGTCTGAACTTGTTTTTTTGCACATAGCTGTTATCAAAGCTGAAGTCAGCCACATGGAAACAGTGATGAATTTATGTTTTTTACAACTAACCTATTTAAACATTTCTGAATGGCATGTGGGATTTTTTTTGTTCTCATGCATTTTGTGTTCTATTGAACCCAGCTGATACTGGCAATTAACCTAGATTATCATGGGAGTACTCAGCATTGCAAGTTCAGGTTTGATTAACATCTTGAAAGACTCCCTGTTTACCAGATGTTTTCAGCTCTGTTTGTACCCTGCATGTTCCTTAAATCCCCTCCCTCCCAAGCTCCTGTTTGTTGTATGTCCACAACATCCATATTTTCCTCTATTATTGAACCCATTCCGTCTTTTCTCTGTGTTCATGTCAATGTAGAAATGACATCTATCGTGGAACTCTTTTCAGACCGCTTCAGTTTTTCTGTAAAGTCCGGTATGTGAACTGACCAGTGCTGCCCTCTCAGAGCAGTTGCATGTGCTGCATGTGTGCTGCTAATCGTATCATTCACTCACTCTCAAATCCAAACTCTCTAATGAAATACTGTTGCCTTCTTAGCACTTCACAAAATCGCTTGGCCAATATGGGTTTAAGGACACAGACATAAATGATTTCTACTTGTCCACAATTACTCAAATAATACACTGATTTATGTCCATTCTGAGAACCAACTGATCATTTTGCCTCTCCTTAGAAGTTTGAAATCTTTTCACTGGATGAGAACATTCATAACTAATTTATATTTAATAATGCACTGGAGAAAGGGGTAAGGGATTGGCCGAAGATCAAACACCTTCGAGTTGGCTGCCCGCTGCAGAACAGTGGATGAATTGATCAAGTCAGACGTTAGCAGAGCTTGATACAAGCTCATTATTGTGATGTGCGCTTCAGAACATAGAGCAAGCTCATCACTGTGCGTTATTGTTGCACTGCACCAGCGGGGCCGGCACAGCTCACCCTTGGCGAGTGTTGCTGAGCATGGACAATAACTGCAGTTTATTTGCAAGACAACTCATTTATCATAAACGGCGATGCCCCAAGGTGCTTGTTCCAACCACAAGGACAATGTGGGCCAAGCTCCAGTCAGCTTCAAGCTCATCCATTCATCCTCATTATAATAAACATGCTGCTCCACCTAAAGCCACGCCAGAACCGGGCCAACCATCTCCGAACCTCATTTTTTAAAGGGTTGGTCAAAACAAATTACTAAAGAGGTATTCAGCCATGCAAATGAATTTATTTTTATTTGCCCAGATATGAGATATCCACGCCTCCACCCCAATAAATAGCATTTCATTTGCGGTGCTCAGTGCAATGAAAACATGATAAATGGACTTGCATTTGTATAGCACCTTTCTAGTCTTCGAAACACTCAAAGAACTTTTACACTACATGCCATACTCACCAATTCACACACACATTCATACACTGGTAGCCAACCATACAAGGTGCCAGCTGCTGCTCAGTTAAACATTCACACACAGATGGCACAGCCTAGGGAGTAATTTGGGGTTCAGCATCTTGCCCAAGGATACTGCGACATGTGGACCAGAGGGGCCAGGGATCAAACTGCTGATCTTCTTCTGACGACCAGCTTTACCTCCTGGACCACAGAACTAGAGATTCGAAACTAGACACCATCTTGCAAAATAAAAGTGGGCCAGGGGCGTGAGGTGGCAGTGCCAATGGCCCCTTTCTTACTTAAGGCTCCTTGCTCGGTCTACACCCATCTTCAAATTTGCCCTTCATCTGGTCTCAACTACACACCTGTGAAGTGTTCTGAGTGCATCTTGCACTATTGCGATGATCCCAAGAGAGACAGATATATTAACACCTGCTATCATACTTAAAATGGCTTCTGTGGTGGGCCACACTTTGCCACGATGACACACACACACACACACACTCACTCACTCACAAGGTGAAAACAATACCAGCCGTCGCAGTGTGTCACAGTGTGGTAAAAATGTTATTTAATAAGTTCACCAGCAATTTGTCTTTGTAGAAAGAGTGTCCCTGGTACTCTGGATAATCCACAGACCTCACTGTCAAGATTTTTTGTCGTAGGGACTTCAGCTGAAAGCACTTCCAAAGAAAACTAATAACACTGGGTCACTGTTTCTGAAAAGATGTGCTGCTTTTGAACCGTTTAAATGTTTTCAATGTTATGAGCATCGCAAATGAAATGCCTTCCATCGTCAGTGTATTGGAGGGTAGAGGCATCAGTTTCACAGATATCTCAAAATAAATCCAAAAATGATCTGCATGGCGAGATACCACTAGAGTTAACATTATGAGTTGTTGTTTTTTTTTTCTTTTCTTTTTCATAATGTGGTCAGTGTTACCCGTTAATTGCAACACATGCAACTTGACATGGCTCCATGCTAGCACTAACTATCACTACTGGGTGGGGGTTTTTTGTATTTGTTTGCCGGTATTATCATCACATAATGCAATCATTAGGTTAGTACATCATGTAGCAGTGCTGTGTATCAGCTGCAGATAATGCTCAGAGCAGTTACACTGTGAGGTGAGACATGAGACAGGAGAACTGCTGGTGTATGCATGTTGGGTGCTAAGAAAAAAAACCAACAAAAAAAACAAACACTGTAATATTAAGCACATGTGGCAATTAATTGGGAGTGGAATGTGAAGCACCGAGCCGACCGAGGGCACAGTTTGAAGTCCAGCATTTGCACACAAGCTATTTTAGTCACACTAGTCCTTTTATAGTGGTCTCAGCCAGTGTAAACAAGGTCTGTCCAGGGGCCCCGAGGCAATGAGATCAGACTGAGACCAGCTTTTCTCTGAAATCTTTCCAGGCATGGCGTTATGACACTGCAGGCACTGTCAGAGTCCAACAGAAGATTGTGGCTAGAGGCCATGGATGGCAAGGAGCCGGTGAGGAACTCTGCCTGTTTGTCTCTGAAATATTCAGTCTGGGCTGGCTGCTGTTTGGCCAGGATGTTTTTTTAGTTATTTGTCTGACAAGAAAACAATACCCAAAACTGAATTATTTGTCACTGGCACCCTCTTCTGGTGGGTTCACATCAAGTTCTCATAAGAAACCATGACCTCACCATCACCTTGTGCTAATAATAGGACAGACCACTTAAGGCAGAGGGTCACTGGGAAAAACTGTGCAGCATCATTCTCATCTTTTAGGGATGTTGTTCAATTTAAACCGAAGAGTCCCTTAATTTAACAATTATTTTTGTAAACTTTCCCTAGATTTACAACCTGCCGGCCATATTAAGCAAAAAGGAAGAAAGTAAGTGTGTTGTTTTTTTTCATGTTTCCAAACCGCCTTCATCATGACACACCTTCATGAAATTCATACATTTAGCTTTCTAAGACTGGAAATAAAATCCCCAACACGCACATCAAACGCATACATTGTTACCTAGCCATCTCTGTTCATTAACACAATTACTTGACATACACCCACTCAGCTGACATAGCAGAGCCTTCCAGCACAGAGGTTGTATCTTATTAGTCAGATCCCAAGCATAGGGGAGAGCTTGTTATTCCTGCATGATGCGTGGTTAACCTAGACAGTAATTGACATGTCAACCCTATTCTCCTGTTGTACAGCATTTCTTAATGAGGCGGGCTTTAACTTCGTAAGGAAATGCATTGACCTGGTGGAGAGCAGAGGTGAGGCGTTTAAATCTCTCAGCTTTCATCTGTCAAACACCATGCCTGGCTGTGATTATGAATAACAATGCATTTCATTCATTATAGGAGTCTTAAATAAACAGAAGTCTTTGCTCCTTGCTCCTGTTCTTTAATGTCATTTTGCCATGCAGGCATTAACACAATGGGACTGTACAGAATTGGAGGGGTCAACTCCAAAGTGCAGAAGCTGATGACCACAGTCTTTTGTAAGTAGCTTTGAAATCAGAAAAGAATAACATATTTTCCCATCCACAGCTCAGTAGAATAGAAATGCAGTCTGTGTTTAAACATACTTGAGCCAAAACTAGTTTTTCTAGTGTTTATCAAGCTTTGAATTGTGTTTTCTGTCTGTTTAGAATAAATCTTTGTGCTGTATACACAGCATTAAATGACATTCTCACATGCCGTGCAGCAAAACTAACAAATAGATAATTATGTCGTTTCCAAATGCCTGATTGACCATTTTCTCTTAGCTCTACTTTCTGAAAAGCTCATTTTTGACAACAATCTCAAGTTGAATCCAGAGCTTCAGCAAACACACTGTGACTCCTCAGAGTGAGGAAAGAGGTCCTCCTTGTGGTGTGACAGTGTAACAGCCATCTGGCCCCACGTTACTCTGTCATTACATTATTAGATGACCCATGGTAATCTTGTTTGCATACATATATAAACAGGAAGTGTCTCCATGATTTATTAAATTCTCTCTCAGGCTTGATCTCCATATCTGTGAGACACCGCGCTTTATTTCACATTCTCTTCTTGAGTCTCTCAGCACAAGACGCTGTCAGTATTTTTTAAAGCCCATTTAAGCAGCCTGTCAGGTCGTATTGGTTTCCTCACACAGTTCACAGCTCACTCGTCGTGGTGCTATAAAAACATAAAATGTGTTTCCAATAGCATCCAAGGCACCTGTGGATATGGACCTGGATCCAGAGACGTGGGACAACAAAACCATCACCAGCGGGCTGAAGAATTACCTCAGGTCAGCTCGCCCCGCGAGATGCGTCTCCTTAGCTTTCAGGAATCACCATTACCTCCATAATGCCTCTTTGAAACCTGCCTGGTGTTAGTCATGCATCGAGCGCTGCCAGTGACTCACAAAGGAGGGTGGCTGCATTCAAAAGACCCCTGTCACTCAGAAATAAATGACAACTGTTCTCTGTATTCACCAGGTGTCTCTCTGAGCCTCTAATGACCTTCAAGCTCCACAAAGATTTTATCATGGCTGTCAGTAAGTTCTGAAATCTACCTACAATGGCTGTAGATAGTTAGTTATGATACAATATGTATTTTACAATGCATTATTTCAATGTTGTACATGAAAGAGAGACTCTAAAAGACTCTGCCGGATTGTCAGTTACTGTTGTAGCTGTGAGACTGGAAACCAACCCCAGATTCACACTCTTTTGGCATTTCACCTCGCTTTAATTGAGTTTATTCTGTGCTGTGTCTCCTGTGTGTCTGCCGATTATGGTCTAGCACCTGCTAACTACCTTTTTATAAACCTCAGCCTCACCTGAGTGCTGTGGGGGTGCACACCCATAAACCTTCCAAACACAGAAAACAAGAAGAAATTAAGAAAACACAGCCAGAGGGTAGAGTCTCTGCAGAAAAATACACCATCACATACTTCTAGTGAGTCATAAGTGATGATTGAGATGGACTACTTTGCATGAGTCTAGATGGGGTTTTTTTTACGAAAATCCTGCATAGTATATCTTTAAGTGAGCAGATCATGGTCAAATTCAAGACCAGTAAAGAAGCATGCACATCTGTTAAGGATGGGTAAATTGTATTTGTGCCAAAAGACGGCACATTAGACTCCGGATTTTCTATAATTTAGGATTTGTTTTGATGCGACTGAATTTGTCTCACATATTGTGAAATTCCAACTTTTTAGAAGGGAATTAAATTTCAAATGAACTGCACTTCAGATGTATTCATTTCAAATGAGACAGCTTTGTTGGCGCTACGTTCAGGCCCTGACAGGCCCATAATTAAATAGTTTCCATCTCTGAAAATGGCTACATGCCATGTGCATCACATAGCTCTCGTTTGATGTCAGATTGACCAGTTAAATTGGTTGACTTGACTCTTTTGCTTTTTTCCACACCTCTGGATATAGAGTCATGTTGAATGTGAATTCGAAGAACTGAATTTGGCATGTTTTATATACATAGAAAAGTTCACTTTAAAAAAAATCTGGTGAAAGTTGATATATAACTGTGTTCATATTGGCCGGACATTATCATGTCAATATAGTTATTACAATAGCATATGCTGTTACTCTGATGATAGGCACTGTGATGCTCATTGGACTGATCTAAGACATTGGCATTCTAGAAGTCAATAATTGGTAGCTTTGAGTGTGTGTCAGTATATGAACCTCTTGATCAATTTATATCCATTTGTCTTTCCTCAGAGTCAGATGACCAGAACTACAGAGTGTGTGCTGTTCATGCTTTGGTTCATAAGCTGCCCGACAGGAACAAGGAAATGCTGGAGCTACTAATAAAACACCTTGTCACGTACGTATTCCTGTAATGAATCAGTTACACTGCAGCCTTGAAAAAAAGAGGACAGCCCTATGAGCGAAGATAAAAATTGCTGAAACTGATTAAATTGTCTTCACAGTTCAGGGACACCGTAATGGATTTGTAGGTGCCTCTAAAACTGTCAGTAGCTGGTGAAGAACAAAACTGTCACGACATGGTTAGAAGTTTTCATTATGAGCAGAAAAAGTGCATCTTATATTTGTGTGACAACCGTGTCCTCCACCTGCAGGGTTTCCATGCAAAGCCAGCTCAACCTGATGACAGTGTCCAACCTGGGTGTCATCTTTGGGCCCACCCTGATGCGGTCACAAGAGGAAACTGTGGCCGCCATGATGAACATCAAGTTCCAGAACATTGTGGTGGAGATACTTATCGAGAACTTCAAAAAGGTGAAAATGTGAACACCTCTGGGTGTACTGTAACTTCAGTGCAACCAGAGATACAAAGAGACAGCTACATCGATATGAAATATTTTGCTCATCTCTGATAGTTGTAAAATTTCTTGAGTGTTGCAGTAAACATGGTAATTTCATCCAACTCTATACAAGGTAGTAAGAGCCGTAAAATATTAGTAACAAACTTCGAAAATGATTTAAATACCAGTCTGTATCAGTAAGGAATACACAGACTGTGTAGTTGTGTTGACTAATCAGTGCCCCTTTCGGGACCTTCCAGATTTTCCACCAGCCCCCGGATCCCAATGTGCCCCTGCCCCAACCCCAGAGCCGGCCTGGCTCTCGCAGGAGCAGGGCCATCTGTCTGACCACAGGGCCCAGGAAGCCCCGCAGCCTCTACACTCCGACACTGTGCCTGGCAGACGCAGAAAGTGAGTACCAAAGCAGTGATTACCGCCACAGGTCATCACACCACCATTTCCCTGTTGGTGACCTTTAATATCCCCGAGACATCTGCACACACTGTCTCACCAAATTTCATAATGACTCACCTCGTATTAGCTGGTTTTTCAAATAATTTTCTATTGAAAGCCAGTAAACCCTTCAGAGGAATTTTATGCCCTCAGACAAAGGATTTTTCTCTGAGCCATAAAGTCACTACACTATGGAAGATTATTTCTGTCAGTGTGATAAAAAAGAAGATCCTGTAAGTCATTACAATAAAAACTTTCTCAAAATAATGACTTAATATTTCAAAATATTAAAAACCAATATTAAGTCATTATTTTTGAGATATTCAGTCATTATTTTGAGATATTGGGTCTTTATTTTGGTATGCTATGTTATTATTTTGAAATATTAAGTCATTATTTTGAGAAAGTTTTCCATTATTGTAAGATACCAAGTCGTTTTAAGATATTAAGTCATTATTTTGGGGGAGAAAATAAAATTGAATATTGGGTCATTATTTTGGAATGTCAGGTTATTATTTTGAGATGCTATGTCATTATTCTGACATATTAAGTCATTGTCTTTGAGATATGAAGTCATTATTATGAGATACTTAGTCATTATTTTTGAAAAACTTAATTATTCTGAAATATTAAGTCATTATTTTGAGATAAGTAATTTTTGTGAGATATTAAGTCATTGTTCTAAGATATTAAGTGATTATTTTGAGAAAACTTCATTATTATGAGATATTAAGTCATTATTTTAGATATTAAGTCATTATTTTGAGAAAACTTCATTATTATGAGATATTATGTCATTATTTTTGAGATATTAAGTCATTATTGTGAGAAACTAAGTCAATATTTTGAGATATTAAAGCTATAGTTGGTAATGTTGGAGAGCTAGCAAGATTTGAAAGCAGCACCTCCTCTAAGCTCCACCCCCTCCTCCCCCTCCCGTCAGTGCTCTGTCCAAAGCCACGGCTCCTCAAACTTTGACGCGCACCTGCTGTAGGAGTCAGCATGGCAGAGGAGGAGTAAAATAACAAATCCCCCCGCAGCAAAACAAATAATTACCTGTCCAACAGAAAGACAGCAACCTCTGCATCACTTTTCAGGCCCTTCAGCTCCCTCAGTTGTCTCCACCGTTTAAAAGCTGCACCGATGTTGGTTGACTCTGGTTTGTCCTCTCGCTTTATCCAAAGCCTTTTTCGTCGCAGCCTTTTCTGCCTCCGACTTTCTTTTCTCAGCCTGTTTAGCGGGGCGAGTCGTTACAAGTAACACTGGAAGTGGTACTTTTGGCTGCATTTTCTCTGCCATTGTTCAGCAAACTCCTGCTAACTCGGTATTTCTGCTGAGTGTGCTGAATATATCCGGCAACGGTGACACGTGATGAGTGCACGCAGGGAGGAGGGAAGGAGGGACGGAGGGGGGCCTCGGGCAGGACGAGACATGAAGGCATCTGATTGGTTCTTTCCACTCGCAGCGAGAGGCAGGGATTGGTCAGAGTTTTTACAGGCCTGCAGCTGCCACAGAGTTCTGATTTTTTTCATTCCTTTTTCTGAACACATTATGTATTGACTACTCTCAGGACGGAAGGACCGTTTCACCCAGTATAACAAGAAGTGTTTCTGAACAGGATCACCAACTATAGCTTTAAGTCATTATTGTGAGAAGACTTCATTATTCTGAAATATTAAGTCATTATTTTGAAATATTAAAGCAGCTGTGCAGAGCTTTTCGTTTATGTTGATTATAGCGCCCCGTTGGTCAAAGTGCTATGACACCCACAGCCTGGTGTCATAAAGTCTCGACTGCAACTGGCAATTACCACATGCATTTGTTTTGGAGAGCGAGAGGATTAACTAACGTCAGGTCAGTCTAAGTAATTAGTGGAACCAGCAAAATGACTCAGTAAATTCTATTCTAATGCACAAGTAAATTGTTCTGCTCTAATCCAACACAGCAAAGCTGTTACCTGCAGCCTTTGCTTGCAAAGCTAACACTACTAACGTTAGGTTAGTCCAAGTAATTAGTGGAAACATGCTAACATGCCAACGTTACACACAAGTTAGTAGTAAAGTAAGACCTGTTCATAAATGCACAACTGCCTGCTGTATATTTGTGTTCATGGTCACAGTCACAGATAATTTTGTGGCGTTTGTTGTACTGGACTAAAGCGGTTCACATCAGCTACATTTAGCTTGCTTATAACTTCCATGTCGTCACATATTGAAGTGAAACAACGTCTAACAAGTTGCGGTATATTCTCTAAATAAAAACAAAAATGACATAGCTGTCGATTAGGAAAAGAGCCAACTCGGGATCAGTTTTAAAACCTTTCAAATCTCTCAGCTCTCTCCACTTGGTGAATGCCCGACTGAGGTTTACACGCGTTTTGGCTCGAGCCCTATCACTGTCCCGCTTAGCCTTCTTCTGTTCTTCTGTCCTTTTTCTTTTAGATGGTGCTCCTTCGTTATCCGCCATGACATCAAAAATACAACCAAGTCCTTATAGATACATCTGTGGTAAAGCTGTTAGTGTTCTGCCCGTTGCAGACCGCTTACCTGGAGAACACTCACTGTAAACATGGCTCCTTCTTCTTCTGTGGTTTAATGGCTGCGGGCCGCTGCGGGCGAGCAGAATCACTTCCGCCTCGGGTGTCACATACTGGTTTGCTGACTTCCGCTGTCCGTCCGACCCGAGCTAGGCTACGCTAAATAGCCATATAGAGAAAGGCTTTTTTGTCGCTGTTGGGTTCAAATAAATATGTTGATCTTGAAAGGGGGGTGATACAAACTAGGGACAGTTTTATTAATGGTAAAAAGTTCCGCACAGCTGCTTTAAGTCAGGATTGTGAGATACTAATTATTTTTTCTTTTTTCTTTTTTTTTTTTTTTGGTAAGAAAAACTTTGAGATATTAAGTCATTTTTGTGAGATATTAAATAATTGTTATAGGATGTTAAGTCATTTTTTTTTAGAAAACTTCATTATTTTGAGATACTACGTCATTATGTTAAAATATTAAGTCATTATTTTAGATTTTTTTGTCAGTATTGTAAGATATTATCTCTATTTCTAGAATAATTAGAAGTGATTAGAAAGTAGTAATTAGAAGTTTGTTATTATTTTGAGATACTAACTCATTAGTCTGAGAAAGTTTCTTGTTATAATGACTTAAATTATTCTCTTTCTTCATCCCACTGGTGTAAACAGGCTTCCTTACTGCAGTCACTTCCTCACTCAGCAGGTTTTAATGAGGGCTTTGTGTGCCTCTTCTCTGGTCCCTGCATAGGTGACACTTTTAGCAGCAGTCCAAGCAGTACCCCAATGGGCAGCATGGAGTCTTTGTCCTCCCACTCGTCTGAGCAGAACAGCTCCTCCAAAACAGCTTCCTCTGCTCCGGTCAAGGACAAGTCGCTGCTGGACCTCCACCGAACGCCATCCCAGCTCTCGAATGGCCCCAGGAGTGCTGTGTGTGTCAGCAGCCCAGAGTCCAGCTCCAGGGAGGACGCAGGGCGTACAGATGGAGAGTCGGAGGACGCTCACAGCCTGTCCTCAGTCAGCACGGCACCCAGGCTGTCCCCTGCCCCCAAAAAGGCCCCTCACTGCCGCATCGACCTCAGGCCAACACTGCTGAACCGCTCAGCTGCCCCCTCTCTGAAATCACTGCATATATCTGAAGGTAGGATAATCACAGAGTAATGCCGCTTTAAGCTTGCCTGGCATTACTTCATTGATTTTGTTTCCCTTGCAGTAATGAAGTGGAAAGAATCCTCATGAAAGTGTCATTTCCAGGACAGAATTCATAAACTAGATAGTTATATTGTCACAAGTTATTCCTCCAGGATTTAATACTTTGAAAGACTGACACCTCCTCGACTTCAGCATAATTTAAACAGCAGTGTGAAAATATTATTTACATGACTCATTTCAGTTACGTGCTGTGCTGTGTGAGCTGCTTTAATATCAAACTTTAATGTTTTTATTTCATTCACAAGGAGACAGGATTTATTATTTGCATGTTTCCCTCTAGGCCACAGAAGCTGCTCTAGATCTGTCCAAAGTCTGTCAACACTGGAGCCCAAAGAGAGTTTAAAGCCGACAGAGCACCCAGACCTTCCACCGAAACAAGTGACCCGCTGCAGGATGGACACCTCAGTCAGCAACGGCTACCAAAGACCTGGCTCAGTGTAATGGTTTTGCTCATTATAACAGGACAACGTCTAATACTAATGACAAGGATATTAACTGCAGTGTAATGCCACCTGTGAAATCTTATCTTGGGAACATTTTAGGGGACAAGGCCAATATTTCCGGAGATCTAGTGTAGCAAGCGGATATCTGGGCCAAGACATTATCATGTCTTACGTCTTACGACATGTCTTATGTCTTAAGTCGTACGCCTCCAAGCTGATCTTTTTTTTTTTGATCAATGTCGGTATGTTTTTCTAACAGTTGCACACTGCAAAACATTGACATGGAACTCATGCATTTATGCTAATGGAAACTTGCAACAAGAAGGATTCATGACATAGACGAAGAAATGGTCCAAAGCGTGGCTCCATTTCACATAGAAAGATGACAACGGTGCCGCTGTAATGACTCTAAAACGATCATTTAGAATAAAGGTGGAAACACCAGAAACATGCTGAAACATCTTTGACTGCCACGGCTTCCCAATCGAGCAGCACATCCGTCTGTTACTCGGATAAAGACCCTATGCTATAGTAACGTTCGCGTCATGCAGGCAGGTTGAGTAGATTTTTTGTTTAAGAAAACTGAAATGAAAACGAATGTTGCACAAGTATTCTCTTATTTCATCTAAGCTGTGTGTTCTCAGAGGTAATACATCAGTTGCATTGATGCCTTAACCTGTGTAGGCGCACTTTTTTCCCACACAGACAACTGATCAGGAATTAAAAGGGAAATATATAAAGAATTGGTACCAATAAAATCTTACTAATTCTCATCCCTAGTGCTGAATCTATTATCCAATTGGTAGAATATCTTACTACAGTGACGAAAACTCTGTGTCTCTGGATGTGTGTGTGGGTGTGTCTGCTCCGCGTTTTTCTCCTCACTGACTCAGTCAATCCATGTGAAATTTGGCACAGTGGTAGAGGGTCATGGGAGGGTGCGAATGAAGCAATATTACATCAATTGGCCAAAGGGGGGCGCTATAGCAACCGATTGAAATTGCAAACTTTGAATGGGCATATCTCATAACCCGTATGTCATAGAGACATGAAACTTTGCACAGAGATGCCTCTCCTCATGAGGAACAAATTTGCCTATAGAACCCATAACTTCCGGTTATATAGATTTTCCGCCATTTTGAATTTTTTGAAAAACACTTCAAATCGATCTCTTCCTAGGAAGTTTGACCGATCTGCATGAAACTCGGTGAACATAATCTAGGGACCAATATCTAAAGTTCCCTCTTGGCAAAAGTTGGAAAACTTACTAAAACTGAGCTTCTATAAGGCAATGACTTTAACTATCTGCCTTTCAACGTGCTACCTCAACTACTAATGTACAGTTTTAGCCCACTAACTATCCCACTATTGGCAATGGTACTACTGTACTTTCAATAAGGCAATCGTACTATCAAATTCACAAAAACTCTGTCTGAATACATTGCTCTTCTTAATGGGTTCAGTTGACTATTTAATCTGTAATTTCCTATGACCTGTATCCCAAACACACACCATGTGAAACTGTACGTGGGCAACTGTGCACTCAGTGGGTATGGACTAGGTAACAACAAAGGGCAAAAGGTAAAGCAACAGCGCCAAACATTCAGTGGTCCTTAGTTCTCAAATGTGAGGATTTGCTGCTTTTCTTTGTTTAATATCGCTGTAAATCTCTTGTCTTTGGATTATTGAATGTTGGTCTGAGAGAACAAGAGATTTAAAGCCCTTGCCTTGGCTCTAGGAAAATGTAAAGGTCATTTTCCATTATTTACTGACATTTTACAGCCAAAATGATTCCCTGACTGTACAAAAACAAAACCAGCCACATCACTTAGTAATGCAATTAATTGTTGATTGCTGTCCTCTGATCCCTCTGATAGTTTGTGGATAAATACAGTATAAGGGCAGTGTGTACAGGTGCGGTTTCATGTGCCCTCAAAAAAAAGCTGCACGTCAGTGAGGCTTGAGGACAGCAGTTCACAGCAACATTTCTTTCTGTCTTCCTCCCTCTCTCTGTCTCTCCCCTCTGAGTCGTCAGTCTCCTCCTTCGTCTGTTTATGAGCATTGAGCATTGAGAGGTCTCTGAGATCAGATGAGTATGTGTTAGGCGATTTATGTCTTTTCCTCTCTGGTGGGAGAGCTGGCTTTAATTACGCGCTGCCTGCTCTGGGGTTGATGTGACCCAGCAGCAGTCTGCACTCCCGGGACAAACAGATTGTTTGACTTGTCATGTCTGAGAAGCCAGTCTCACAGTCTCTCAAGTAGTTTCCTTGTATAGCACCCACCCAGCTCGCCCTAGGCTCTGCTGTCCTCTTGACTCTGAGGTTTTTGCGCACAGGGTCAAGTGCAGCCTCGTTATGTAGTTTAACTCAATTCAGCAACGTGCTGGAGCTGAGTCCGCCCGGAGGAAGGAAACCTCCCGTATCGTGTCGTTACACCTTTCACCTCCTTCTAAACAATGATGCTGGCAGGGCAGGAGAAAGTGGGCAGACTTGTTTTGGAGAAGGTTTAAGTTTCTCTCTCAGGCAACATTCCTGATTTTATAGACAATGATATATTAAAAAAGATAACACAAGTGTTTTCTTTACCCTGATCATCTGATGACAGGGCATATGTTTCTTTGGATGACACAACCATACACACTGTTTTCTGTTTATTTTATCCTTGATACAATCAAGTGGACTGAACTCTGTTGTTTTTCATACTGTTTCAGGGTCGCTGCCAAAGCGTTGCTTTTTGAGAACGCCTCTTCCCCGCAGTCTGTTCCTGTCGGAAGGTGCTGTAAAAACATGACACCATCTTCAACAGTTTAACCTAATTATCCTCACCCTCATCTCTTTAGATCTGACTTTGCCTGTCTGTGCCACCTTTACAGAGACGCCAAGGCCATGTATTCCTGTGAAGCAGAGCACAGCAACGAGCTCAGCTTCCCCCAGGGGGCGCACTTCTCAAATGGTAAGCGGTTCGAGCACGAGACACTCATTATATGCTTCAGCTGATGGCTACTTTGCTGCAGAAGTGCTCACAACAGCACACATGCCTCCTTTGCGTAGGCTGATTGGCCATTTGGATAGTGTACACAGACAGTCTGTTGTGCACTGGCAGCACACAGCAAGGACTTGGCTAATTCCCAGTGTTATGTGGAGGGATAAAATAATTCTGCTGTTAGCGTGACACCCCCATATGTATTGCTCAAGTATAAACAGCCTCAGGATTTTTTATTGCCTCTTGCCTTTTCCATGAGGAGATGACTTGGCCCACAACCAGTGCAGGCAGGTCACTGTAACCTAGTGATGGAAAGCACCAGTGCTTGTTCCCTGTTAACACAGCAGCGGAGCCAGCAGCCAAATGCAAAAACGTCAACAAATGCTCCCTACCATTTACTTACCAGCAGGCAGAGTGTTTTCATTGCTGTCAACATTAACGGGCCAGTTTTCTCTGCATTCTTATTCAGCATATCTCTGCTGGATTGTTTTATCAGATAATTTTTAAAGATGCTGCTCTTAATTTTGGTGCATCTGAGCAATGATTAACCTTGTTGTTTTTATGATTTATACTGTAAATACTGTGATTATGCAAGGCGATAATGCTTTCAAGCCTGTATAAATACTCCGTAGGGACCGAATTCAAAGAGCAGCCTGACCCAGAGTCTTTCTCAATCTGCTGTGTTTATTTTTCTGCCTAATAGCATCTTTTTTTCCCCTAAGCCTGGGAAATTGTGTAACTAAATAAAGGCGCAGTCATTCTCTTCAGGTTACACAGGATCAAGTGCTCGTTTCTTGCTTCTCTTTGATTTAAGTATTCTCTCTGGTTTTGTCCTGCAGTCTACCCCTCTGTTGAACCAGGCTGGCTTCAAGCAACATTCGAGGGGAAAACAGGTTTAATCCCCGAGAATTATGTCGTCATCCTCTAAAAAGCTGGTAAACATTGCATCTTTGTCATGGTATCCATGGAACAAGAAATAATAATACACAATGTGGCTGGTTGTTGTAATATTATTAATGCTGATAAATGATAATTCTGCATTTTATGCAGTCTTAGCAGATACCAAGCAGGGCAGCAATTGTGTTAATAGTGCTAGAAGTCCAAAGATGTACCTCCTTTTCTGTAATGTATTGTGAAATGTTTGGGGGAATCTGCAAAGATTCATGCCTGGGTCCCGACCTGTGAATCAACCTACTCCACTGAGTTCGAGTTGAAAAATAACAGTCGTGTGTAACAAGATGATAGTTCTGTCTGATACCAGACAGCACAGATTCAGAAGTTAAAGGAATAATTCACCCACAATGATCATTTGTATATCAGTCAGTCATGCTATGTTATTTTGAATTGAACTATGGCTAAGCCACGCCCCCCTCCACTCACTCGGACAAAATATCAACATTCAGTGACCGGCGCACGTTGAGTTGATGTTCAACCAAAGGAGACACTTTTATCGGTTGAGATGTGGTTTAGGAAAGAGTAAAAAATACACCTGGTCGCCCAGCCTCTCAGGATACCTTGTGTCAGAGTTGCATGTACCCCATGCACACCCTTTGACCATTTTTAAACTTCAAATCTCAGAAAAAGCTCATAAAACCGAACGAAACTTACTTTCTGTAATGCATTTCAATGGACGTCCAGGCAGAGAATGTCTGAGTGTGTGGGAATGGCTATACGCACTGTGATTGGCTCATTGTGTTTGAGGGCGGGGCTTAGCCAGAGGTCAATTGGAGAAAACCTTGTTTTTCTTGCTTTCTTTCTTGCTTGATTGGGCACCAGAGGCCTGTACTACAAAGCAGGATTTGGAATTAGTGAGGTAACTTAAGGGTTAACTCGTCAGATGTCTGGTTCTTTTTTTTTACCGGTATAAATCACTGTGGTAACTTATGCTGAACAGCTAACCTGCTCCGAAGCAGGTTAACTTCAGAATATCGGATCACAGCCTGTCAACACCCCTGAGTCTCAGGTAAAAAAGAGGGGTCTATACATTGTTATCTAGTCAGTAGAATAATTTCATTGTTCCAGGACTCTATTTCAGCTGGTTTTAAAACAGAGCGTTTAACAAACTGAGAGACTGATTACAACACTAAAGATTTAAGCAGGATTTGAACACAGAATAACACAAGACACCTGAGTGATGAGAACTATAAAGGAAAAGATTATATTTTATTAGAAAAATAATCCACACATTGTTAATTGGCCCCCATTATTATAAATGCCACATTTGGGTCAGATAAACCTCATCAGTCATTAACTAGGCTACTTTTCCACTCTTTACTTAAGTAGCAGAAACAATCTTACATTACTTTGAAGTGTTTTATGTGACATATTAATCATCATCCAACTAAATTCGTAATTAAAGTCTCAGCCAAAGGTGAATTTTTAGATAGTATTTATAAGTTTACATTCCACCCCGTTAACATTTTACTGTCTTGCAGTCCCAGACACTGTCAGTGCCATTTCATCTCAAGTGATTTGAAGCACCTTACTTCATTCATGGTTCTGATGATGTCACACGCGTAATACACAGCCCCACCTCTTTAACATGAACAAGCTCATGGCTGGATAGGAAAACCTAGAGTTGACTGAACTAGTTAATAACCAGCTTTGTAGTGCCGGGTGTCCAGACAGCCAATAGCCATGTTTCCATCCAAAAGTGATTCCAATAATTGGGAAATGCGCATTTAAAGAAATACGAATCCTTTGTGTTTCCATTAAATGTACAGACTTTGGTGAAAACTACGAACTCGTGCAAGTTTTCCGCAGAACCGAAAAAAAACCAAGTCTCGCATTCTTCTTCTTCTTCTTCTTCTTCTTCTACGTTTTCTGGTGGTTAGCAACCAGCTTGTAAATGCATTACCTCCTTCCCGACCCGGAGTGTGGATATCACCATGGAGAGAGGTGCGCTACGTCAGACTTAATTCGAACATAACTGTTTCCATCTCCTGTTTTGCGAATCAACATTTTTTCGAATCAACCAAAACCCGACTAAAGCAAGCGTATTTTAGTTTGTGCGAATTAAGGGATTTTAATTTGAATTTTGCCGTTTCTATCATAATTTTCCGATGCAATACTTCTAGATGCGCATCTAAACAGGCTGATGGAAACATGGCTAATGTTAGGGTTAGTCAAGCCAGATGACCAAAAGATATCCTGGGAAAGTTGAACTGACTTCGTAGTGCAGGCCTCAGCAAAACTATATCAAAACATCTGTTTACAAACTCACACATAACGTGTGCAGTGCAGCCTAATCCAAGTTTCATTTATCCAGTTGTATGCTCAGTGCTTGTGCAAGAAAAACAAAGTTTTCTTTACGAATCCAAGTGACCGTGGCATGACTGATTCACAAATGGTAATTTTGTTGTTTCAGAGTTCCTTTAAGAAGAAATGGGTATTATGATATTATTGTTAGATGTAAATATATTACCCATCGACTGCACTGATGTTTTTAGTCCCAGTATTATCCTACAGAATCACAAAAACAATCTTGTCCAATTTCACAAGTTTTATTCTCAGAAATATATTATCTTTTTTTAACTTCCCATTCAATCAACACTTTCCTTTCATTAAAGGAAATCTGTAGTTTCATAAACATTTTCTGCTAGCTGTAATAGAACAAACTGTGATTTAAATTAATGATACTAATCTATTAGAAAATAAAAGAAAAAGCATAATGGTTTTGCACCTTATCTTTCATGTTTATGGCCTGTGATCATTGTTCATCCACTGAACCTGCTCACTGCTGCAGCGCACTTTCTGGTTAGCTACACGGTACTGTACTGTACATTACTGCTCATGAGTTCTTCTGTTGTCGCTAATCAAAAATATTTACTTCATGTAACTCTGTATTACTATAAATTATCACACCAAATATATGCAGTATGTAAAAATGTGTTTTTATAATGTAATGAAATGTTCATGAGGTGGAGCTTTCACCTTTCATGGCTCTGTTGGAACTGTACTCTCTGGTACACTGGTGTACCAGCAATAACAACTAGACATGTATCAGATTATATTATGTTAAAGATACCATTTAATATTTAATTTTCTTGTACTGTCACAACATTTCCAAAGTACAAAGTCCATCATTATTTAAAAGGTTAACTTCAGTGATAATATTTCAGAAAAAAAGATCAAAGAAAGAAAATAATCAACAACACTTTTGCTCCTCAGTTATTACAAACTCAACAGACTTTCTCTTGTGACTGAAAATGTATTTTAAAAGGTATTTGAGATCTTGTATACTTGCCAAGATCAGGGCGTTCTTTTCCATTTACATCTTTAAGAATGCGAGGTGGCCTTGGACACTGATGCTGGACTAACACTCCCTTACCGTCTGACTTAGCAGAGGAAATGATATTCATATCCTGAATATGTAACATTTGGCATCCTTCTTTTTTTTATATGGCAAGTTTGTTTCCTTGCAATCATCTACTGTGTCTTGATGGTGCGTAAACATGTCTTTAAATAAACAGCGTGATTTATTAGACCTGTGGTCCAACTCTTTTGTCACTGTTGATGAGTATAACAGCCATAAACTTGATTGGACACGCAAAACAGACTGAATATTGAGAATGTATTGTCAGTGTATTAAGTGTTGGGTAAAATACAGTTGTCTTTGTGTCCCTACTTTTAGACAGTTGTGTTTTTCACTGAAAAAAGCTTCTAGTATGATGTCGGTTTCTTCCTGTCCATAGCTACATGACAATTTATTTTAATTGCACAATATTTTTTACTACGTATACCAGAAAAGTTATTTTTGGTCCAAGTGTTTTTGTTTGTTTGGTAAGTGTACAAGTCAAATATATATTAACTGATGTCAGTTGCATTAATGTTACAGTAATACCATGTGCACAGAAGAAAAAGATCAGGGTTTACTGACATGCTGATGCAGACATTTTTAAAGGTCCAGCATGTAGCCTGACGTGCACCTCCCCAGGAATGTTACTATACATTGACCTCCTGTTTATTTTCGTAAGCTTAAACCATTTTCCCTGTTTTAAAGATAAAAAATAATAAATTGTGAAGACAAAGTAGCATTTTAAGTCTTTTGTGTGATTTATCCAGGCTTCATTTGAGTAGAGGAAATCTCTGCTATTCACTAGGCTAATTTATATAATGTGAAATGCCATAGGCTTGTGCTAATAAAGTTAGCATGTCATATTTGTTTGGAAAATATGCTTAGTATAAGACAGTTGTTTTGAAGGTGAACCTTGTGCGTTGTAATGAAACCGAATTTTGTAACATTACCTTTGTTAGATGCTGCTGTCCCTGTCTTCATTTGAGTAGAGGAAAAGTCCGCTAGCCTCTAGGCTAATTTATACAACTTAAATATAGTGAAGCTAGATTTGCGTACTTGTCGCTTTTAAGCCATGTTTAATTTGTATTTTGGGTGTGTTTTAAATCAACTAGAGTTTACAGCATTTCACAGAAATGCCACGCTGACTAGTGTTTTCGAGGTGTAAAGGCGTAGGCCACGTGCGTAGATTACAGTGTAGGCTCTACACTAGGGCTGTCAACGAATATTCTAAATTCAAATTTAAATTCGAATTTGAAAAAAAATGGACCTTCGAATGTGAAAATTCGATTGTGGAGAAAAAAAAATGGCCAGAAAATAGACCAGACGCCGAAACGATCGCTGCAGGGCGCGAGCTGGCCACGGAGCTGTGCGGCGCGGCACAGCCGGCGTGGATGACATGATTGGTTAACATGGGCGCCGAAAGGAAACTGGCTTCGCTTCGAGGCTATTCGTAGCGCTTCCATGGGCGGTGTGGCCTGACGGGTCAGAGAGGGGGGGCGAGTGAGAGGTCCACAGTCATTTATAACGTAATGTTATAGATAATTGTTTTATGTGTTTTAATGTGTAGGTATGTAAATGTTTTCAAAGATGTTTATGTTGAAATAAAAATACCTACAAGTAGTTATGTTTCCTTGTATTAATACACATACAAGTATGTTTCTTTGTATTAGTTTCCCCTCTTGTGGACATAATGTGAAAAAAAAAATATTCGAATGGTTCGAACCTATGAGTTATTTTTAGAAGGAATATTCAAACGTCATTTTTGAGCAATTTTGACAGCCCTACTCTACACAGAGCTCACGCACAAGTATAAATCCCACTTTAGGGGGATATATTCGGAGAAAGGAAATAGTTTAATCCATGTTGCACCTTTGATAGTAGCCCAGAATGGACAAATGGACGAATTCAAACCGGGAGTTCACGCTTGACACATGGGAGAAGTTTCAGCTGGTTGCTATCTGCAGTCCTCACCACTAGATGCCGCTAAATCCTACACACTGCTCCTTTAAATGTAAAATTTGGCACTTTTAAAAACTTTGTCTATCTTAATGAACAACACTCTCTTCGAATCTGTCACATGCTTCACATTAATGTCTGTAACTGGGTGGATTTTGATGCCGATTTAGATGTAGATTAAAATCTTTTAGTACATTCTGTTTTGAAAATAACTCATTGGGGGCATGGAGGTCTTGGCAAAAGTCTATGTTCTAACTGACTCATTTCTGATTAACTTAAGATGGCAGTAATTTGCCATTTGTTGCAAAAATTTGTTATTATCATTAAATACTTTACAGATAGTTATCTCTCTCTTGAAGTAGGTGCAGTGAGTCACGCTGCTGCCATCCCTAAAACACTTTGATTAGTTTAAGCAGCAGGTTTCAGTGTCTCCTGCATTTCACTTTCATTACAAATAAAATGTTGGCGAGAACGCTGAATATTTTAACGCTTTGTCAGTACTTTGTCTTCTTTTATGCAGCTTCAATGCAAAAATATCAGTATCTCTAATGGTTGTCAAAATCCTCTGTATATCAGCGAGCAAGTACCATCTATCAACAGAACTATATGGCAGAGCTTTATTGAATGATGCCTCTGACTTTATGAGACTCAAGATAGTTTTGTACTAAAAAATGCATTTTTAAGGAACATGTTCTTCTGTTTCACCTCATAAAGTACAAGGGCTTAAGAGCATTCAAGGCAATTTGGAAGTAAAGATGAGTGACTATAATCGTGAAGGCTATAAAGAATCCAGTAATTGTGGGCTGAATGATCCAGTCACAAGATGTCTCTGCAGATTTGTGATGTCCGTGCTGAAATCACTTGGCGTGGAATATGAGGGGCCTCACCATGCCTGCCAGGACCTTGGGAAGCTGGGAGGCAATGACCTCTGACATCATCTCTGGAAACTCCACTTTCATGGCGTCTGCCTGGATGAAGGTGCTCAGACAGAACAGGTTGACCTTTTTCACTATCTGTCAGAGAAAGAGACATTCATGTTTATCTCAGCGCTCATTAAAGTAGCAATTAGATGAAGGCACGATATAACACTGCTGTTGTACTCAGATCTGCTTGAGAGCGTACATCATGCATGGCGTCCATCAGTTTGGTGAGGTGGTAGAATCGCTGTGAGCTGGCCACCAAGCCCTTCTCCTTCATGTGGATAGCCTTGGTCAGCTCCCGGATGTAGCTTTGTCTCATTTCTTCAAATGCGGCCTGGCTTTTCAGTCCTTCGAGAGGCACTGAGAGCAGAAAGAACACTTGTAGACACTTTTGCATGTAGATAAAGGATTACTTTGTTTCAAAAGCTAACTAAACACTAGAGAAATGTAATAGAAGTGCCAGTAAATGATCTATTTAGGGGTAGCATGCTGCTGTTCAAAACAATGTTTTTCAGTAAGTGTAAAAGTAGGAGTTGATAGCAGCTGCTACATAAATCCTGTCATGGTCCAGTCACCCTGTACAACACTCCCTTTATTGTGCAGCTCTACAGTAGATGATCATCAAAGCTTCACATCTCAGCTTGCAACATTGTACAAGCCACCGAGTGCTGTTCTTTCAAACGAGGATAAGAAGTGAGTCATCTTGAGTCTGGTTCAGGAAGTCTCCTGGCTTTTACCTGTGTTGAGTAATATTATGGCTTTCATACAGAGAAACTCCTCGCGGGTGACTTGGAGATTGGCAAACTCCTGAGGGATGAACTGTATCGCCAGACAGAGGTCGTAAATGGGAGATCTCCTCATTTGCTCCCTAACAGACAAAAACAGAAAATGATGAGAGCCTCTTTTTCATACAGAACCATTGCTTTGTGGATAAATGATCACTGTCATGTCCATAACTGCTAATTATAAATTGTAATGAACCAAAAACCAACTCAAATTGTCTGCGTAATGATGGCGACTTACTGACTGAGAACCAGATCAGGCGCAAAGTATAAATATTCACTGGTGACATTCTGGAAGGAGCGCCAGCCCAGAGAGAACACCATCAGGTTCATCCATGAGTACTGGATCAGGGTCATCTGATCATTGATGTGAAGGTTACGAAATCCTGTGTGAGAAAAAAAAATCCTGTATTTAGAGCACTTTTAGAGCAACTTTACTGTAGGGAAGACGTCTTTTATAGGCTGACATGGAAGTTAATGTTGCCCTAGTTCTCTCGACAAAAGCAGACAGGACTTTTCCCTTGGATTTTCGATTATTGCAGAAAATAAGCTCTGTGGCAAACAAATGACTATTACAACGGCTTATATGTTCTGTTCAGCAATATACTCTTCACAAATGAGCACCACTTCTATGATTTTTGAAGCGTAAATGCAGTTGCCGGAGGTAAAAGGCTAACTTTAGACTATAAACAAACTAAGTCACGGTGGCTTGACTTAACCTCACCACCACAACAAGGTTGAAAAGCTGTGTTCGCCATTATGACGTTCTGTAGTTTCATTTAGCCACTTGTTAGCAACTGTCTGTTTTAAGACATTTAAAAGTCTCTCAAACTTGTGTTAACCACAGATCTTATTTCAGGCCTCCAACCAAAAACCCATTATAAAAAACTCATTAACTTTGAGACAAGGGAACCAGGAGTGCTAAAATGCTAACTGATACCTGGGTTTAAGGACTCATTCCTGCACCAGTCTATCTCGGCTCAACTTAAAGCTTTATTGTTTGAAAATCTTCCTTTATTTTCCTGTGACAAACATAATTTTATACCACTTAGATTCACTTCTCTCATAACCAATATTCTTGGCATCACCAAGCCTGTTATCTCAGTCAGTGTTTAAGGCTGGGACCTTCGGGGAGGCCTGCCAGTGAGTCCCCATGGTGACAAATGTGATGACCCTGAGCTGCAGAGAGCCGTTACCTGGCAGAGACTTGGACCACTTGACGATCCACAGCAGCTGTTTCTCACACAGCCTGTTGAGGCTGCTGAGCAGAATATGTGGGGCATCAGCCTGGGAAGCGTCATAACCAGAGTACACGGTCTCGGGTTCAATGTTTTCCAGGATATTGAGGATCGTCTGGGAGAGGTGCACCTCACGGATGCCTGGTATGCAAGACATGGTTGTCAAGGCCTGATTGTCGCTGGACATGGCCAAGTGGGACTGGAACATCAGGGACGGGGCCAAACCCAAGGCTTTCAAGGCTCCAAAACGCTTCAGCTTCCTGCCTGTGACATGAGTGCAAGGCCTGGTCAGATAATGTGAGGCACAACTTGTGCCCATAATATATCATGCAGCTTTTTCTGTCAAGTAAATTCACAGTTTGCAAAAATCCTGTTAAATATTAATTCATTATTGTCTTTTGATCTGAGCAGTTTTAACATACTCGGCATTACATAACCAATCAGTTTAATATCTGCCATATGGGTGCATTAGCTCTGTGGTACTGTGCATAAAGAAATCCTATTAAATGGTACCTCCAAGCATCATCCCAGCTTGATAGCACTTTCTGAGGCGACACGCGGGGCAATTTTTCCTCCGAATTTTGTCCACAATGCAGTCATTTCGCCCGGCGCAGAGATAGCTATGATGGCCTGTTGGGAGAAAGGGTACAGACAATGCACACAATTTTAACAGCACTTGATTTTCAAACATGTAAGGTGGAGGAGAGGCACATAATGAGAGGGGAAAAGTGTCGAAGGGCTCTTGACTATTAGCGTAGCTACCCCATCCACACTGAGGCAGCGTTCAGAGGAGAGATCTAAAGAAGAAAATTAGATAGAGGCAAGGCTGTGAGGACAGAATGACACGGCCGTGGTGAGACATAGTGGCTCTTACATAATCTCTCCTGTTGCAAGATAATAAGAAAAACAAGTCAAAGACGAAGAACACGGTGAACACTGGTCAATGTGATACTGTTGCTCGTGACCTTTAACAACTACCATAGAAGGTCAGTCAAATTTGATGCAGTAACTCCCTTTGAGTGTACCACATTATCCACTGTAGACTTCAGATTAGAGATTAATAATCAGTTACAGCCTACCTCATTTTTATTTCATTTTCATTTTTTAAGTTATGTGATGCCCACTGATAACAGAAAAAAAATGTTAGGAGGCAGAGTTTCATTTGCAGGCACCCTAAATATTGAGTATTTACAATATACAGCATACTTAATGAAATATATTAACAACAGTTGGCATCAAACTAAAGAACAAAGGCAACATAAAAAGATTCACTGTCCCAGATTGGAGTAGGCAGATGGAAAACAAAGGGGGCGGACTGATAAAACAGTCACGCATGTTTGATCAGCTGTCCCCGGCCAGATGTTAAAAGGCATCTTGAAATAGAATAAAAATCTGAAGAAAAAAAAAAAAGCAGTCAAACTGTTTGCTGTAGCTGAAGTGTTTTCCTTTCATAACGGTCCCAAAACAGTATGTGGCTCTGACAACATTTGACTGAAAGTGTGTACGAAAACAAAAGAAAAGAAATTGTAGAACTTGTGGTTAAATTGGTTTGAAAATTAGAAATAAAGATTTCCAAAAGTAGGTTAAAACGTTTTCTCGGCTCACCTTCGACGGCTCTTTTAAAAAAGACTTTACAGCTCCCGCAGGTTAGGACTCCATAGTGGCAACCAGATGCCTCATCGCCGCAGATCACACACTGTCTCTGAGGTGGCATGCTGGGGGAAAGAGAAAGAATAAACATATGCTGATGAGCTCATCTATGAAGGTGAATTCATATAGAAACTGCAGACATGTCCAGAAGCTCCAAGATTTTAAAACTTCAGCCCTTTTTAAACTTTTTACACGTAGGTGAAACGTTCAGCGCCTTGAGTAGGCAACATTAAGGAGTTCATCATATGAGTTTGATCCCAGTTAGAACAAAGGCAAGAACCAAGGGTGTAGGTTTCATTTCAAAACTGGTGAGGGGTGACACATATTCAGCCAGAAAATTGTGAGCTTCAAAGACTTAACCTCCTGCATTCTGGTGATTTGTTTTGTTCTTTTGCGGTACAAATTTTTGCCTTTTCTATATTATTAAGCTGAAATTACTTTGTTGTCATCAAAATAAAAGTCCTCTGCTACTTTTATCAAATGCACATTATGGATATTTTACTATATTATACTATACTATAATATAATAAGAAAACTAATGCTAAATATTAGGGGGGACATAGTAGTAGCCTGTAGTCTTACATACATGATTGTCTTGTTTAACCCCTGAGTAAATTCCAAGCCTTTTTAAGAGGCCCCTGTCTGTGTTTGCAAGGTAACAACTGAGTGACCCAGAGTTTGTAGAAAGATGTATTATTTGTAATGGCTCTCTGCTGCCCTAAAGTGACACAACTGAAACCAGACCACAGAGGCTGAGATGTTTTCACACCTACTTGTTGCCAGTACAAATGAACTTGTTGCATAATGTTTCCATGAGAGGCAGATGACAGTTTAGATAGGCCTATATAGAAGTGAGTGGATGTCAGTTCTTGTAAGACAGCAAGAGTTTGTTCTTTCCATCTTCTCTGACTCAGAAATGGCCAGACTGACTCATAAACAACTGTTGTGCAGTGGCAACAGTTTGTCCTGATCATCAGTTTATGTGGACACATCTGGCAAAACTGTTCCCTTCTATCTATCTTTTAACGCCAACTGTCACACAAGCAGAAAACGTACATTCAAAGTTAATAGGTGGCTCAGTTTTGATTGAAAAGGTCAGATAGAATTATATTTATATCTGCGACTTCCAGGTAAACTTTAGTTATTGAATATTTACCTTGGGAATGCGGAGAAAGGTGATGAGTTCCTCTGAATCAGGGCCTGGTTCTGGATCCCATCGTAGCTGCTGTGTGTGAACGGGTCCTCGGTCACTCCTGCGCACTGGGACCAGTACTGGGGCTCAGCTGGAGACGTCTGCACCTGCCAACGGGGAAGTTCGCTCTTGTACATCATCACCTGCTGGGCTGCGTGCAAGTTGGTATCAAAGTTGATGACACCCTTCCCGGACAAAGCGTACCTGGAGTCAGTCCTCACCTGGTTGAGCGCCGGCAGCTGCTCTGACTGGTTCAGGTCGATCTGAAAGTTTGGAGATCCCTCCAGTTTACCGGGTGTAAAGCTGGTCGACTCCACGTCGCTGAGCCCCAGTTGCTGCTTCCTGTCGGTGTCACAGGTGTCGAGCACAGGTATCTCTGATGATGGAACAAAGTTGAGACAGCGGGTGTCCATGATCACAGAAGGCTCCTTTTCATCTTTGATGAACTTACACGCTCCGGTTGTTGAGAGAAGGCTGACATTTGGCAAACTCTCGGCCACATTCGTCCTCTGAAGTTTTGAAAAATCTTCCCACGGCATACGGTCAGACTTCAGATATTCACTGCTACGATCATAAAAATGTTTCCCAGCAAGTGAACCATCGAGTGTGGCACAGTCTTTCAAAACGACACCCTCGCCGCTTGAATTCAGACCGTGGAATGGTGCGCCGGCGTTTCCAAAATTACGCACGGTGGAGGACAGGCAAGTTAGAGACTGTGACTCGTTCTGTAATTTCGTATTAATGAAATCAGCTTCAATCAAGTCACTTACTCTTGTATCGGTGGAATCGGCGATGGACGTACTGAGGGTGCTCATCCTTCCGTTTATTTTATTTTCCATTTTCTAAAGTGCAGAGCGCGCAGCAGAGACTGGAGTCCGCCCGGAGGTTGGACAGTGTGTGATAAACTGTGCCTCACAGACTTTTTCTGTAAGCCTCCTCCCTGTCGAAAAAGGCTGTGGCTACTCTTTCTTTCACTTAGGAGTCCTGTCCGTACAATTTAACAGCTGTTCAGAGAAGAAAGGGAAACTTTGTGCAGCTGGTGAGGAATTAAAGTGCGCAATTATGAGCTGTTTCACAAAATAAACTTGATTAGTAAATTTGAAGTGTAATTCCTGTTTCAAATGTTTCAAAGCTGAATGTGTGCTCCTCTTTTAATTAACAGATTTACAATAGTTTTCCTCGTTCACACTAAATAGCCAGTCCAGGGGAGGACTTAATGTAGAGATGGATGCTTCCTCACAGCAGACCTGTAGTAAAACAGACAGCCAATGTGGAGCATGGATCACCTAAGTATCAGGGGCCATTAGTCTCCACCCTACTTTTTTATAAATGAGGTCCAACATGACGACAGTTTTGGCCAAATTAAAAAAAAATATATATTGGAAGATGAGACAATAATTGCTCCTAAACTCATTCATCCTTACAGCCTCGTTGAGTTCAGTTGAAGGTCAACAACTAATTGTCATTATGAGTAGTTGTATGTCTTTATTCTGAGTGAGCTGTGTCTCTTGTAGCCATGATAATGGGGTTGCATTGTGTTTGCAACTAGGAGTCAGGTGGGAGAATCAGAGGAATAATTCCCTTCTGTCCCATTTGAGCTTTGACGTTTTATTCATCACTTTAGACAGCTTCACATCTCAGCTGTTGTAATGGGGTGTTACGTAGGTTTGTAAAGGCTGTAATGAAGTCAAATCAATTAGAAATGTGACTTTTTTTTAATTTCTTGTCCATAAGAGATAATTCCTCCAAGCACTGTCACCACCGTCACTCTTGCCTTCTTTGTTCTTGTCTAATTTACATTTCTGTTATCACAATTAGATTAACAGAGAGGGTTTTAACTCATAGTTAATCAGCTGAGTGTGGGTGTTGCTGATACATGTGGTGATGATGCACACACAGACCTTGGCCCTGTTTCCCACGTCATTTGCTTGATGATATCAGAGGGGATTCTCACGCTGTGGCCTACATAATTACTAGTATACTGTTTCACATGTAATTTGACATGTTTATGCTGTAATGGCCTACTTATCAGACAAGACTTTAATTTTTAAATGTGACACTCATGCCTCCTGTGCAACCTCATTTTAAATTAAATTGCTAAAATTGCAGACACTTGGGGTAAATACATTTTACTGGGCCTCATGATGATTGTGTTATGCAAAAAAAAAAGTTGGTTTATGAGTGTTGTCCGTTCCTTAGTTTTCCTTTGTATAAATGCTTCACAATGGCTCTGTTCAGGGGCTTGACAGTGAGGGTCTGGTGGTAGCTTTTACACTCCTGGCCCGGCTGTATTTACACGTGAGCTGTTTGTCTACTTGACAGGTCAGACTGTTCTCAGACATTTGTCTTGCTTCGCAGCAGGCGTGAGGGGCACGACAGCATCTGCTGCAACGATTTTAAAAACCCATAAACCCTCTGTGCTCCGTGAGGTGAGGAGAACCAACATAGATTTTCACCATTAAATATTACGCTGAGGTGATCAACATTTTAATAAAACACAACATTAAAAAAATCAAAAAGTTAATGTCCTGTATGAAAATTAAAACTAGAGTCCTGCTGATTGATTTTAAGGTTACATTACAGGAGAAAAAATGATGATCTCATAACTTCAGATTCACAGAAAGCACTGGGGACGGTGATTACCAACAAGCTTTCATTTATTTTTATGTTATGCGTGCTTTATGAGCCCGCCACTGACACATCCAGACACTGCTCTTGTACTCCAGATGGAAAAATCACCTCTAAATCAAACCACACAAACAGCTGTTAACAGGCAGCACCGTCATATGTTAGCAGGTCAGTAGTGCATATTAGTGTCACAGAGACCTGAGCAACAATAATAAAAAAAAAAGATCCATTAGTGCCACCATGTGATTAACTGTATAGACACAGGGACAAAGAGAATCTGAGTTTTCCACCTTAAGGAATACATTTACATTAAGTGGAAAAAATCAAGTGTGTTTAGCATTTTTAATATTCAAAAATCCATTTTTATCTCGTTTTTGCCCCATAATGTGTATAAGGTCTGTGCCCAAGCGCCCTTTGACCTTTGAGAGTGCAGCATGTCCCATTAATTCATCTCTAATCCTTACATTATTTAAGAAAGTATAGCCAGCTCATTCTTCTGCTCCTCTTTCTGCTGAGCATGCATGACTTCCCCCAGTTGCTTGATGAGCTTTGCCAGTGTCTCCGTGTCATGGTTTGCCCTTTCCAGTAGCTCATAGCGCAGACTGGAGATGTCCTGTTTGATCTCCTTTAATTCACCTGCGGGACGGTAAGTGAAGTAGCTTCAAATGGTGTTTCATAATTCGGTCATCCAGACGAGAAAAGCACCGTGTGCAGAAAACCTGCTGAACTCACCTTCATTTATTTCATCATTGTCTTTATCTCTCTGTGCTTTTAAGATGTATCTTTTGATGAGGCGATTCATTATGTCCTGTAGTAAAGAATAGAGGATTTGAGTTTTGAACTGATGAGTTAATTATTCACTTAAACACAGGTTAGTTAAAGGAAAGGAACAACTCCCAACTTGCTTCAGTAAGCATGTTTGATTATTACAACATGTATCCATTAAGTACCATGAAGTGTCTTCTAGATACCAGGTGCTGAAATACGTTTAAAGTCAAAATATCATTGGATTATTTATGTGTACATGTCTGTGTGTACAAAACTTAACTTAAACTTAACTTAAAATAATTGACTGCTCAGTTATTAACAAGTTAATCTGCATTTAGAAATGAAAACTGCTTTACTTGGTGGCGGGTTGGACAAAGCGGTGATTCAGCACTCAGGTCTTCCTGTTGCCTCAACTATGATGAGAAACAAAAGAAAAGAAGAAGCACTTTTATTTTAAACAAACTTTTATGGGAACTCTTACACCTGCAATTTATAAATGTGACACAAGAGGGCCCTGTAGACCTGTATCAAAGAATCACCTACAAGAAGTTCTTCTAATGTCTCTAGCCTTTCATTTACATTCAACAAAATTTATTTGGTCAATTCCTTTCTTGAAATATCATTTGTGTGAGCAGATGATGCCTCACCTTGTTAAGTTCCATCGCATCATTTGAGTTGTCTTTGCTTTTGCCTTTAAGCACATCCCAGAGAAATTCCCTTATACCCAACAGGAGGGAAATGACAGACTTGGGGCTGGGCACAAGGTTGAAGGGCACAGGAAGTGTGCCACCCTGCTCAAAGTACGAGAACCAGAGTTTAGCTCTGGCGAACTTCCACTCAACATCAGCATCATCCTGCACAGACAGGGAAGACATGGGAAGAGCGGAGGAAACATTTGATAAGCAGGTGGAAGTCAATCAGTTTGCATTTCTAAAGTGCAACTACATCTGCTTATCAACATTTGTTCATTAAATCTACAATATTATTGTGAAACATGACAACTGTTGCATATATTAGCAGTAAATCGTAACATCTATTGACACTTATAATCAAATTATTGCAAAACAACACTGGCCTTTTAACAAAATGGTCATTATCATCACTGATAAGACAAAAAAATTAAATACATGGTTCAGATGTACCTCAATTTCTTGGAAGGAGCTGTTGAACATGGCAATGAGCATATTCAGCAAGACGATCACCATGATGATGTTGTACACCCCGTAGAGAACATAGCCAATATTCTCAATGAACTTATGGTCGATGTTAATGACTACTGATTTCACTTCCGACAAGCCAAAGATGGCCCAAAATAGCGTTTTAAAACTCTCCTCAAGCCTGGAGGGACAAAGAAATGAGAACTGAGTAAGTGTAGTGCAAACCAAGTGTTCGTTTTACACCATATTAATTCAACATGATTATATCCAAAGGCATAACTGGAAAATATTTAGAACATTTCAAAGCTTTTTCAGGCAAATGCGTCATTTCAACAGTCTATAGTCGACACTCACGTTGTGAAGGCATCGTTGTGCTTGGCTCCGAGGTAGTATGAGTACAGATTGAACATTCCCACCATGAAAGCCACGAAAACTGTGATGAAAATCACCATGAACTTAAAGATGTCTTTCACTGTTCTTCCCAGAGAGATCTGCAACGGCCCGAAGCTCTCATTGGCAGGCAGGATGTACGCAATGCGAGAGAAGCTCAGCACAACTGCAATTGCATAGAGGCCTTCAGAAATAAGCTGCGGGTCTGAGGGCATCCAGTTGATTCGAGCTGGAAATAAAGAAATGATGAACAGTTTTCATGCAGTAAACTTTCCCGCCAGTTAAATCACTCTGTATAGAATTAAATTTAGCCTGCATGTATTGATAATCAAGTAGTCCAAAAAGGCTGTGAGAATACTTCGACTAAGTGGAAAATTATTTCTTTATTGTCATGGATTTTCTGTTCTGGGTCTCAAAATTATGGCGGAGGGAAAAAAAATCAATTAAAGATCAATAGACTTGAATCAATACCTTTAAAAATCAATATCCAGTGTAACACTGACACAACTAATGATGTAAATCTGAACAAGGAAATCCTCTTTAAAAGAATATTGAAGGTCAATTCTTCTGTATAAAAGAAAATACTGAATCAGTAATTATAAATTGAATTCTATAGCCTGCACTCACCCAGCTGGAAATATTGTATCTCAGAGGGCAAGGTCATGTTGGACAGGTCAGTATAGTGCTGGTCAACGTAACACTGGGCAGAGTACGCATGCCAGAAGGCCATTAATCTGGCAATGAAAGAGGTCATAAAAATGGCCAAAATGCTAAAGTCAAGGAGGTTCCAGGGCTCTGAGATGTATTCCCGGATGTCCTGCGACCAAATATCTTTACATTCTTCCCAGATTTTACCTGTAGGGGGGGAAAAAAATCATTAAAATCAATGGTCAGTTAAAAGTCACACTGGTTCTTTCTCAAATGAGATAATGGCTGATATGGTTTTAACATGTATGTGTAAACATGATAAATAAGGCTTGAATTGATAGTCAAATCACATAGTATTTATTGATGCTGAATCCTGGCAAAGCGTGCGTGATATGGTTTCCAAGTCTCATCTGTGGAGCTAATTTAAAGTGTCACCTTGCCATTTTTGTCTTTGGACCTCCATTACCACTCTGATTTATTGGGGTACATGTGGTAGGAATACATTATTATCTATATAGGCAATTTCCAAGCATGATAGATGTGTGGGGATTTTTAAACCTCCAATGACCTACAATATCCTTGACCCTGCATGCACAGCAGTGAGATGTAAATGTGAAAGTGTGGGAGTGCCAGAAAGATGGGAGAGGAATAAATTTACATAACGAAAAGGCACACTAATGTCAAAGGAAAAGATTCAACAGCTATTTGTGGGTGTACGCAATGTGGAAGGAATAGGGTGGGGCGTGAGATGTTTACACTCATGACCTATGACCCAGGATATGATGAGAATCTCCATCCAGGTAAAGGGAGTCGTCTTCATACGAAACAGCTGTGAGGGGTGATCGTGGCTGGTCATGTTCGGCAGCAGCGATGTTCCCTCAAAACGGTCTGCTGCGTTCAGGACCAGTAGGCAAAGAAATATCATGAAGGAGGCTGCGTGGGCCACAAACTTCAGGAAAGGTCCACACATGAGTTTTCCTAACTGACACAAGTCAGGGAAAGGCAAACAGAGTACAGTTTAACATTGTTTTGAGCTGCACTAAGTGAATTTCACATTTTATGAAAACAGCCTCCGACAAAATATCATCTTTGCACACAGTAAAGGATTAACCAAAATTTAAAGCTGGTATAGGCAGTTTAAGTTTTGGTTCACCAGCCAAAAAATCCCATAATAACCTTTGAGCATACTGTAATTTAGGTAAATTTAGAGAACACAAGACTCCTCTTGGCTCTGTATTAAGGCTTTAGAAAATCTAAGCTGTGACAGGAGGCTTTGGCCAATCATAGGTACTTTCAGAGAGAGGGCGTTCCTATTGGCAGTTTTAACAAATGCAGATGCACGTCCCCTCAGTGAAAGCCTGATTCAGCAACGGCGCACTCACGCTAGGGCCAGTTGTTTCGTACTGTGCTGAAGCACGACTGCCCCCCCTCCCCTGTCCCCCGCTGGCCCGCACTCACATTACCCCGAGCCCAAGTGTACTCAATCACGGTTGCCTCTGACACATACGTCATCACGTTGAGATACGACCTCTTCATCTGACCAACGTGAACCATTCAACGCCACCATTGCTATTGTTGTTGTGGAGGGATGGTCGCATGGTTCATATGTCATCACCACATTCCTCGCATTGCGTACGTAACCTTGTGCGCATGCGTGGCCATGTGTACCGTGCTTAAGCTCACCTCTTCCAACCATACCGGGCCAGGGAAGTGTACCGTACTCAAGCACGGTACACTTGCACTCACACTAGCCAAATAATTTGGACTTTAGGGGGCAAACGTGCTTGGGCACGGTACGATTGCCTAGTGTGAGTGCGCCCTATGAGAATCCCACAGAGAAAGTTGCTATACCAGCATTGGCAACAACTGCCAACACTGCAAAGCAACCAAATAAAGGAAGACTGACTTATGGAAAAGAAAGTCTAAAAGTCTGACAGTAACAAAATAAAACACATATTAATATCGGTGAAGTGTTTCAGAGACAGACAGAAGATATTGCTGATGGTTTAGCTTTCTGCTAACTGGACCCAAAGGCTAATGGCTGCAGCTTCTTTTTCATATTCATGTAGCTAACGTTAACTACACCCTCAAATCACAGTGTGCCATCCACCTCACTCTCCACGGCTACAGAGGAGAGGAGAGCAGACTGCCGCTCCGGAGACAGACACCCAGTCAGCAGCCACACTAACCTGAATCCATGCAGCGCGTAACCCAGCTGCGACGGACCGGTCAGCCCCAACTCCCCGCCTGCTGCCTGCTCTCCCCCCAGGGAAGCAGTCCACAGTGGTGGGGAGTGAGGCAGAGAGACCGCAGGGAGGCTAGCTAGCTAACTCTTGTCTCATTTGTGGTCTGATAAACAAAGAGAGAGAGCCTGGCAAGGTGGAGTTGAGTGCATGAGGTGCGTGCAACTGTACAAGGAAACATTTATATGCCCATCGTCTGGTGGGAGGGACTTAGGACAGAGAGGGGAGCTGCTGAAGGAGGGTGTATTTTCAGATTCTGCCTTTTTTATGTTGTTGTTGTTGTTGTTGTTGTTGTTTTGCCTTTTCCAGATTTCTGCCTGACCCAGCTTTAAGACTGAAACACAAAACTGTCTTCACAGCAGCAGGCAGCAGTGACTTAAACAGTCATCTAAATCAAGAGAAACATGGGTCTGAGAGAGTTTTCTACCTTTATGGTACTGAAGTTTGTTAAATCTGTATAAATCGCAGCTCCACAACAACCTGACAGACCCACAACCCTGACATATTATTGCCTAATAAAGTTTTTGTGGCTAATATATTAGCAACATTGGCCTATTCCAGCCGACATGGTGCAAATTTAAAAGCATGTCAAAGTCCAGTGTTCACTTTCCCTTAAGCTCTGTTAAAAGTGTATAAAATGTTGCCTAAAAGAAAACTAAGACCATTATTGCTGAATCCAACTATTAAGTTACAACAGTGAATGGGTTTTTTGGGACTAACCTTACTTGAGGGTGCGATCCAGTACATAAAGGACAGGACGGGCAACCCAAAAGCTACACCAAGGGCAAGAAGGATTTTAACGGCTGTGGTTTGCTGACGAAGTCCTGACAAATTCTCATACCAGATGGAGAGGAGTTGCTGTTGGCAGTTTGGATGTGCCACAAACTTCCCCATTGACGGTATGTGTGAGGAGAGAGGAGAGAGGGAGAGTAAAGTAGAGGGATTATTTGGGTAAAGAAACAGTATGCAGATTATAATATGAAAGCAAGTGCATCGATGCAAATCTTAAAGTCTTCTCACATGCTTACCTTTTTAACTTCATATTTTATTGCAAGTTTTAACCTGAGAAGGTTTTGTCGGCCCAAGGTCTCAGAGCTTTGACATGATTCTGTGTCCCCGTTCAAGATGGCCTTCACTTCCTCTGTGTTTCGACACAAATCCAGGAGTCCCACCACAAAGTCTTTACACTGCATGGATAGTTTCTTGTAATCATTCTATAACAGACAAAGGAAACATTTATAGCACATTATTCTTATTCTTTTAAGAATCACTAATAGCACAGAAGTCAAAACTTCAAATCCTGTTATAACTGTAGCTTCAAGCTTTTACTTAACATGATGTGCAGCTGTTGTCTTTAACTTCAGTTTAAGGATGGGTACATTTTATACTGTACCTTGAACTCCTTTTCAATGTTGGCCAGAACTGCAAGCTCATTGCTCAGTGCCAGAGCTGCCATTACTGGGTCTTCATTGGAGAGGGACAGATACGCTGGACTGGCCAGACATTTATAAGCATTGATGCGGGATTGTGAATGGCTAAATGAGTCATGTCTCTGCTGCTCGCTGCAGGTCCCGCACTGGCAGAAGTAGTCATGGGGCCGCTCCACACGGGCCCCCTTCATAAGAAGTGTATGCACAATTTCATACTCATGACACTGGGAGGCCAGGATGATGGGAGTGATGTCATGAGAGAAGCGCGTGCCTTCCTCATCATAGGCAAAGAAGTCATCATGTGTACCCGCCTGGCTGGGACTGTTAGTCAGCCTCTGGCCGTCTGCAAAGGCCTGATGGCTCAGTAGGGCCTCCACTATACGGATGTAGCCTTTACTGATGGCTAACAGCAAAGCATCTCCGATTCTAGCCAGGTCTTTCTTCTGGAGCAGGAGCTTAGTCACCTCTAAATGCTCATTGGCTACTGCCAGCTGCAGTGCATTCTGGCCCATGTAGTTCACGCAGTTTACATCGAATTCTGGCAGCTCCTCTAGAATCCGCTTCACTTCGGGGATGTTGCCATATTCTGCAGCATTTAAGAAAACTTCCTCTGTCTTGGAGAGGCAGGAGGTGGACTGGGCATGATACAGGTAACCAGCTCCCCGTAAAGCTTGTCTCCGAGGTTTGGTCACAGCCTGCTGCGGCATCATGGTTCTGCATTCATTGCTCCACCTAAACACAAATAGGCATCATTTGATTATATAATATCATTATCATATGAAGACCCTATCTGTTTACAAATGATTAAAGGGGACAAATTTGCAGAGATGGAATATAATGTCATATGTATGTTTTCTTTAGTGTATAATCACCTGGAATGAAGAATTGTCATGTTTTCGTTAACTTAGAATGGGCCTTTAAATCTACACAGGAAGAGGGTCCTCGTCCATGGACTCCACCATGTTTCTACAGTAGCCCAAAATGGACAACCCAAACACTGGCTCTAGAAATGTTTTTTGCATTTTTGCATCAGCCACTGTAGTTAGCAGCCCCTCCTTGGAGCACAGTCTCACCCCAGCATTGTCGAAATCCAACGCTTGGGCAGTGACTTGCGGCGTCAGAAACCAACGAAAAAAGGCGTCATTAAATGTTGCCATGATACGTGGCCGGTTGCTGTTATAGTTTGGCGCCCGGCGACGTCAGGGGGAAACATGGCAGGACAAGGAAGAAAGTTAAGCCGATGAAAGTCTGAGTGGAGCGGGTGGAAGGGGTGGTGGATGGGTCCAACAAACCCCAACATTCACCAAAGAGAGCAGTGTTCACATCCTGTAAGATTCTAAAGCCAAACCCTGTTCTTTCCTAAACCACACTTGTGTTGCCTAAGGACACATTCATGCAAACTCTGGTGCGTACCAAATAAGCAAACCCTGGTCCGCTTGAAAACTGGGGGTCTCGGTTCACTTGCAAGTGAACCCTGGTGCGGTTCGCTTACAGTGGAAAATGCAAATGGACTATCAAGCAAACTAAAGAGAGAAAGTGACGTAGAGCACGGTGCATTTTGGGTAGAAAAAAAACAAACAAAGCCAACAGCACAAACCGGGAGAAGCAGAAGTAAAAAAAGAAAAACTTAGAAGATGTCTCGTGGGCAGACGTGGAGTAGTGAGGAGGTGCAAGTGCTTATTGATATATGGTCAGAGGACTATATATCGCAGTTGCTTGTGGCTGCCCACGATCGGTCCTGGCCAATCAATGAGCTGGGTTTTCTACTTCCTCGTGCTTTTTTTCTTCTTGGTCAGTGGTTGTTTCAGGCAATACCGCCCCCAAACGAGCAGCTGTTGTAACTGTGTGACGTTGTTCAGGCCATTTGGTCCGCATTAAAAAGTACAGTGTGTGGGGCGTTGGTAGCATGGTGGGTGGTGCCGGCGCCCCATGTGCAGAGGTTGTGCCTCGCTGCGGCGGCCGCGGGTTCGGGTCCAGCTCGTGGCCCTTTGCTGCGTGCCAATCCCCACTCTCTCTGTCTCCCCATTTCACTCTGTCCTGTCATTAAAGGCAAGAAGCCCATAAAAATAATCTTTAAAAAACAAAAAAAAAGTGCAGTGTGAAAGTGAACCAAACCAAATGAAGGTGTGAAATTTTTCGGCATTCCTCGCCCAATTGAACCGAGTCCCTGGGACTATCCTGTGTGAATGGGCCCTAAACCCAACCATGTGTGTTTGTTGTTGAAGATAAAAAAAAAAAAGGTCAATATGTGGTGTCGTACCAACGTAGTGAGTTTATTCTGAATGAGTATGTAAATGTTAAATTTCCTGTGTATCTTGAAAGAAAAGAACCTAACATGGTGTCCCAGAATGTCAACAATCAACACACCCAGGGTACCTTACATGTCGTATGTGGACATAAAAAGTCCATGACCAAAACGTCAATATGTGACGAGGTTGGAGTGAGAATGTGTTGCTCCTTTACGAGCAGCTTTGGAAAAAAAATTTAACAGTAAACTGCTTCATTCTGTGTTTTTACTGGTTAATTCACACGGTCCGTTTCTTTTGGAGAGGAAGAGACTTCTGCAATAATTCAGTTCCAGGTAAAAATCTGCTGAACAATGTACACTGAAGGAATCCTACCCAGGAATTTACGCTTGGCACAGTGTAGAAATTCCAGCTGGTTACAATCTGCAATCATCACTGCTAGATGCCACTAAATCCTACACACTGTTCATTTAAATTCCTCCTCAGCAGACACATGATTGTAATTAGCCAGCTAGTTTGGGTTAATTCACGTCAGCTCCATGTACATTTCCTAAAAAGGCCTTAGAAATGAGACAGCCGACTTAATGAATGGACAACAGTGTGCAATGGACAGCTGGTCTCAGCTGAATTATAACTCGCCCTACATGTGTGACACCACCCACAGACTCATCATCTGCTCTGCTTCATTTCATGGCCTGGAACTGTCCATCCATTCAGCCTCTGCCTGACCGCTGACCAGATTTATCTTGCATGTCTGGAATATTATAAAAAAGTCAACGGTGTTGATCGTTAGTACAGTGGTAAACTTTTATTTACCGATTCTGGTATGATGTATACTCCATTCATTAGACTATAACTACCATGTAACATTGACCATCTCTGATACTAATCGTGTTTTGCATCATCGTCTAACGTAAATCTACTTTACGTTCAGTAATTACATTTGAATAACGTGGTTATTCCTGGAGCTAATTGCTCCAGCACAGATGATGATAGATGACGACACAAACATCCCTTCATTTAATCATAATTAGTGTTAATAAGATTTTACATAACAGGGCAAACTGATGGGCGCACACAAAGTACATACAGAATTCACTCTTTTACAGACAAATCACTCATCTTTGGCATCCAGTCTGTATCAGCTGAGACAAGATGAAATGAAAATGGTGTCATGCTGCTCAGCCAGGGAAGGTGTGAAAATCACAACAAAAAAATGGATGGACATAAAAATAATTAATTAAAAAAAGAGAGTAGGTTTTTGCCTTTAAAATGACATAGATGCTCTATGGGAATTTACCTGCCTGGATTTTTGAGAGGGCCTTGTTGTTTTCGTCCTGCTGCTGCTCCTTCTCATCATCATGACAGGTAAATGGGTGACACTAGGAGATGGAGAAAAAACACTGGCATGAGTACTTTAATGATGGATAAGATTATTCTGCAGCCCATGTCTTTGGATGAGCTGTGTGCAATTACATGTGATGTTAACACTCAACATTGTAGTGACTGAAAAACAAGGCTTTCAGTGTAGAGAGGAATACAACAGTGTTGATTACAGATGACAAGGGAAGGCACAACAGAGGATTTGAAAAATGAGACACTGCAGGATGAGATCACTGAGTGCTACTCTAATACTGTTGTTTTTTTAGGAGCATCACGGGCCTGACGCTTTTCCACAGACGCCTAAATAAACACCGGCATTCCTCTATCAATTTTTCTTTAAATAAGGCACCGGAACTCCATTATCTTCGACATATTTACTATATGTTTCACATCAATATTCAGAAGTCTAACAGGATGCTCCACTCACCTCACCGATGTGGCCAAATGACTTCACCTTCACTTCTTTAAATCCAAAATCCGTCCCAAAGCGAGCAGCTGCAGCTCCTGTGTAGCACACCGGCTCCTGTCAGCCTCTCCACCACCTGTCTGACTTCACCCAGCGTCCCACCTTGGCTCCTGGTGCTGACGGTGCAGCCACTGCGCGCCCATTGGCTGGTTTTCTAGCAGCTTTTTTGGTGTGTGTGAGTGTGTTTGGATATTAGCATTTAGCACACATTTAGTTCCTATTGTGGAGATTACATTACAGTCTAGATTTCAGTTTAATGTCCTTGATTTCCCATGAATGTGATCATTAAGCCCCAAAATCAAGATATTAAAGCACTTTGTCAGACTAACAGAAGGTTTAAAAACAGCAGAAATGACCTAACTGGTTGTGCATTTAGTTGAGGCACAATATTATTTTATTACCAACTATTTCTAATTGTCAGTGTGCAGACTGAAGGCAATAGCACCACTAATACTGTATGGCGTTTGACACTCTGAAAATAGATCATTTGATGCTGTTGCCCTAGTCCATAGGACAGCGTAAACAATCTGGTAAAAAGCTTTTCTTAAATCCTCTTAACTCATAGTGCCATCAAATGTAACAGGTAATAATAACACCTTTATATTCCATGACAGGCACCGTCCCTGAGGAGATATAGGCTAAGCTCTGCAAACACAATTATGATTATAGTTCTCCAATTATATATGAGGTTTCATCAATAGGCTAGAGTGTAGCTGGAGTTCATGGCTGGAAATATGTTTGAGCTGTAAGTCTTTCAGATTTAATTTATATTATGTTTATTAGTATATTAGTTTATTTTATGCAATTACTTTGCAAATAAATGTTTTAAAGTGGGCAATAAAAACTGAAAAAAAAAAGTATGGATATATGCTATGCCAAAAGAAAGCAATCCTACACAGCGAAACAGATGCACACCAACCAAAAGAATAGGGCTATATTCTGATGTAAAACCTTTGTAATCACCAACATTTTGATCAGTAACTGCAATTTAAAGTTATTTTTTCCTCAAAGACTTTAACTGATTACAATTACATTTATTTTGTAATGTAATCGCATTTAACTAGTTACATGTAAAGAGTTTAAAAAAGAATACAATTATCCATTACATTAATTTGTAACTCACTAAGGAACTGAAATCACACACACATACACAGCCTTTTCCTGATCTGTATCAAGAAAAATATTACAAGGTAAATATGTAAAAGAATATATAAAACATAAATAAATACATAATGTAATAATAATAATAATAGTAACAAAATAATAATCATAATAATAATGGTAGGAAAATATAAGGAGGGAAAGGAAAAATAAAATCAAAACCATATTATACATCGTTTGAACCTGTTAGTATCAATTTATATCCACCTTCTTTCACTTAACTTATTTATTTTTGTTTTGTTTTATTTAGCTTTTTGTTTTCATCCTTACCCTGTCGTTTACATGTACACATTACGACACTCCCAGGAGTACCTGAAGGCAGCATGCACGTACAGAGCGTGAGCCCTCTGCTGGACACGACAGTCCCCGTTGTCAAGGAAATGCGTCCTCGGTTGCTATCATGGAGGGACTGTACACAGACAGGCTCAGGTGAAGCGGTGACAACTTAGCCGAATTATTTCATACTTTTATAAACGACCGAAGAAGCTGCAATTATCCGGGGGAAAGTCGCTGCCATGTGGATTCGTACATTTAATTTAGAAGTTTGTCTTCGCCCTGAAAACGGTTGAGGGAGTTTGAACGAGGCACCGTGGACGTTAGCTAACGTTAATAAAGGACCCAACAAGACAAGTTAGCAGCTAGCAGCTTAACAAGGAGCTGAACCTGTATGTCTGACCGGTGTCAACAAGGACCAGCAGCCTCGGAGGATGCATCCTGGTCAGGGCGACTTCTTCTACCACTCGTATCCTTTGAATGTTCACTTATTTACCCCGTAGAGTTATTATAGAAATGTGTATCATGAACTTAGCTGCACCTGTGTTAATGTAGAGATGCTGTTGACACTGTAAACAACTGTAATGACAAAACGTAAACAACCAGCCTGCATAATTTCATTCAGTTTTCATTCACTCAATTCAAATGTTGCGTTCAGGTGCTGTATCTGCTCTGCCATTTCAAACTGCTCTCCTCAGCTGCTCCCTTCCAGAAACTCGAGGCTGGGAGCTAATGGAGGTCTGGAAGATGAGAGACAGCTTCTGGTGGAAAAGCAGAAAATATGCAGATCCCGAGCTCGCAAGTTCACACTGGAGACCAACCGACGCAGGAAGTCAGTTTTAGTGAACCACACTTCTGTATTGTTATTTTCATTTCAGCACTAATAGGATGTACCCACAGTTTTAACTGCAGTCTGCAGAGAGAAAGTTCCTTGTAAGTCAAAAGCAGCATCTTCCAGCATTTCCTGGAAGCAGATTTGCTGATGCATGATGCACCTCCTGGACAGGCAGCTGATGGTTCTGTCCTGAGCTTAGCGCCTTTGAGGGGTGGATAGTGTTGACAGGATTTTGCAGTCTAGACCTGGAAATAGATCTGTTAGCCCAGCGGGTTACTATAAGCCAAAGAAGCGACTGAAGCGTCACCTCTCTGACAACTAAAGCTGCCAAGTTAAGCACCATGTGAGGCTCAAATCCCTCACAGATATTAATAACCCCCTAAATTTGTGTTTCCGTCGATCAGCAGAGGCTAAAAGTAAGTGTTGCTGTATTTAAACTAAGAGCTCGAAAGTGTGGGTGAATGTGAGGATAGCTGTAGTTGCAGGTTAGATTTATTGTGCAATGTCAGAGTCAGATTTTACACAGGCAGGTGATCATTTTTAATCAGAAACATAATTTAAGTTAACAGTTAAATAGCTTATCACATTTCTGTGCATGAAAAACATACAAATAATGTTTGCTTATTAAAAGGAGGGACATATTAAAGGAGGTTGACACATTACATGAGGTAATCTTAGAAAGCAATATCCAACAAACAACTCGCCTGTGAATGAAAACTTTATGACCTAATCAAACCTGTATAGACTATCAGAGTTTATAAATCAATATCGAATGCAATTGATTATTTCTTTCATGCATTTTTTATTGTATCAAATAAGCAGAAAGGAAAAAGATTTGACATTGAAAATGAAGATTAATTTTTGCAACTTGCTAAAAATGTTGTATAAGTTTGCAGTTTGTATATTTAAACTAGCAGGGCTAATGTAACACCTCTTCATGGAGTGTGTTTACCTTATCTGTGTCAAATTAAATGTCATATTACTCACAATGTTGGCGTTCCAAACATTGCAACTTCAGTAAGATACATTTATAAACGTTACATTACATAATGAATATAAGATGATGAAGATTTTTTTAATAGAACAGGTTTATGTTGACTAGGAGCTTGTGCTACTGTTTCCTTTGGCTCTCAACACAGTTTTAAAATGTACTCTGCTCTTGTCGACAGTTATTACCATTTTGCCTGTTAAAAAAAAAGAACAAAGCATTAATGCTGCACTTGTTTGACCCTGTTGAGGTTATATTGGCTTCCTCTGTGAACCCAGTAGTGAGTGGTGGCTTTAATTTATTAATGACTGTTGAAAACATATCTCATTGAACAGACTCGGGTTTCTGAATCTAAAACACGGCCTGTCTACATTTAATCGATTAAAATGCCTCAGGTTCATTCTCTGCTCTTCTTCATGGCTCAGGGCGCTGGAGGAGAAGAGGAAGCAGTGGGACGTGCAGGAGCAAAGACTGATCGAGAGCATCCTGAAACAGCGCAGACAGCAAGTGCAGGATGCAACTGAGCGCTTCCAAAGAGCCCATCTACCTCCTTCTCAGAGACACAGGCAATGTTAGTGACGAACCTCACACATGACTCTTAGACCCTGAGAAATAACGCACAGCAGTCTTGACACATTTCACGTTGTCTGATGTTTTACTTTTTGGTGTTTCAGTTTATAGAAGACATGTCCCAAATATTGAAGATGCACTCAATCAAATTCAAGGCTCCCTGAGTTCATACATCCGGCAGTCCTCTTTCTTGTCCAGCAGCTCCAGAGTTAGCAGGTAAAATGTCAGATTAGTAATTACATCACTCTCATGTGTCCTATGCTAAAAAATAGCCCAGTCACTTCTGTTGGATTAAAACCTCTACTCAAATTCTGGTCATGTTTATGTTCATAACTTTTGATTTTTAATATACACTCAAAGAAATAAAGGTGCTAACTAGAACCATACAGGGTTCTTCGGCTTGTCCCACAGGAAAAACCCTTTTTGGTTCCTGGTAGAGCCTTTTATAAATGTTCAACCTGGGCCCCTTTAGATGATGACTATCTAAAACCCAACATAAAGGGTTCAGGTGTACAGAGAACTCCTCCTTCTCTGTGAGTTCTATTCAGCACCTTTGCATCTTCCAACGGCACCTATATTAACTCACCAAGGCAGTTCTACTGAGAGCCCTTGTATATTCCACTAAGCATGATTTCAGTTTGTCAGGGCCAGTGAAATCTAAACTGGCAGCCTTAGCTTCATGAGACTCTCAAAGCTCCAGGGTAAATGTGGCTCGGTGCAATCGACAGCACTCATGGTTCACAATTTTTAGGCGATGGCGATTTCATGAAATCACTGGGTCTGAGCAGGTGGAGCCTGCACACCATTTGACAATTAACATAGCCGGCAGATCCACCAGATCAGCCTCTAAGGTCCAGTGAGAGCAATGTTACCATGACCACACGGCCCATACAAAGACATCAAGGGAGACTGATAAGATAAGACTGATGAATGTCAGTCAGGCTTATATAAAATCACACTGTGAACATTACTGTCCATAAAGACAATTATTTTCCATCTAGGAAAACAACCATGGCTTTTGCCCCGCAGGCCAACAATGTTTTTTGTTTTGTCAGTGGATAATAATGTGGTCGCTGCAGCTGGCTGACAGATTACACTCCATTTAAACAGCTTTCCCAGTCCTCGCCGTTAGGTGTTATGCGGTGTGCCAGCACACTGAAATGTAGCGGATGCACTACTATTATAGCCATTACTACCTCAATGGTGCAATGGATCTCAACTCTACCAGGATGCTCAGTGGCAGAGTGGACAATATCTCCACCCATTAGCCAAATGTAATTGTGTCTCTTCCATACAGGTACGGAATAAACTTTTGCATGGCATGAAATGATGAGAAAAATATCAACTATGGCAAAGCACAAGTAGAATTAACTGATTATGGGGATTCCAGATACATCTACATTTAAAAATACCATTGGAAACATGGGTAAACATTGATATATTTTAGGGTGAAGATCTTTAAACCCCCATGTTTTAAACAATCCTTGAAGAACTCGTCCTCTAAAACGGGATCTTTGGACGAGAGGGTCCTCAATGGAACCCTTAGTCTTACAAAGGACCCTTGAAGGAACCTGTCTCTTCAAAAAAATAGAGGCAAATGGTTCTGGGTAGAGCCTCAGCCCTTCAGGGAGAACTCTTTTAAAGCCCTTATTTCTAAGAGTGTATTTGTTGTGTAGCATGTTGTGAAGGCTGGATAAGTCATGCATTGTCTTCATATTTTTCTGTTTACTCTTAAAGAAGCTGCACTCCCTCTCCGAAGCCTCCCACAGTTGCTAAATCCTCCCACCGCCCAGCACTCTCTGCTGTGGAGGCCTACACCAAACTGCTCCAGGAGCAGAGCATGAGCAGCTTCAAGAACAGTCAGCAAGCTGAAAAGACACAAGAGAAGCAACAAGATCACAGTCCACAGGTATGGCAGTCATTTCATTTGAATGTGCAGGGAACAAACCATTTGCTGCCATTCTCTTCAAAGAATCTACAGTCAGCTAAAACTGTTATTCCAGAAAAGTTATTTGTATCATTTCATCCCTCCCCACTGTTTAATAGAGATGCCTTGTTTTGTAAGATGGTGCTTTGTCTGTGCACACACATGAACACACCCCACTGATACTGTATGTGAGTGGAGTGACCATTGACTGCTGCTAAAAGATTGTTTAGAAGAGTCTCCATGCTGTCACCTGCTCTAAAACCAGACTGCAATTCATCCAGAATCTTTATTATTAATGATGACAAGTACTTGCTGGGCTGCCATCTTGGCAGTTCAGATGCTTGTTGTTTTTTTTAACTCATCCTTCACAAGTTGACCTGTAGGTGGCAGCAGTGTAGCAGTGAGCCACAATCCCTTTCTTGCACCACAAACACACACCTTTTTTTGCTGCCACTGTCTTTAGCACTCGGTGGTAAAATGTGTGTGTGAACAGTTGTGTAAAAAAAACAAAAAAAAAAGTTTAATTGCGTGTGTGTGTGTGTGTGTCTAAAAGATTCTTAATTTGCTTTTGTAAAAAAAAAAAATTCTGCCTCAGACAGCACATGGCAGATGCTTGTTAGCATGGGACTTAATTTGAAATGCTTGAAAGAGTCGCTCAAAAAAAAGTACCCACATGTGCATAATATATCAATATTCTTTTTTATTGGAATGTAGGTGTAATGCCCCTCTTCAATCTGACCTGTGCATGTTACACACATACTGATCCAGTACTTTTCCACAGAGGAGAACGTACGCATCAAATCTTGTTCACAGATATGAGACATCCATCATGGGGGTTATGTTAGCAAAAGAGGATTATGTTTCCATGCTATTTTCAATGGCAAAGCAATTTACAGTGAGATTAGTATCCCTGTACTGTCTGTGTTAACAAACTCAAGACCCAAGAAAGTGAAATGCAGTCTAATGGCCACCATGTAGACGAGAGTCTGACCCCCGCTATTAACCAGAGTGGTTTTACAAGTCTGTTTACCCAATTTAACCCTTTCACAACAAGTTTGTTTACACATGAACTACAATTAAGCAAAAGCACATACATGGCGACTTTTAATCACTGGTGTGTTTGAGATGATTATGCCGATTTATGTCGCGCAGTTTAAGCATGCTCAACATCAATGGCGATTCATTTTTGCACAGGAGGACTGTAAAAGGCAGAAAATAGATGATAGACTTCTTATCATCTGTGAGAAATCATTTCTGAAAAGTTAACCTGCAAGACCCCATTACTCTGTGAGATTCAAGTGTTGGTGAGGAAAAAGTGAAAACATTTAAGGAATAAAATGCAATCTGAGCAAACAAGATCACTCTCTGAGAGACTGCTGGTCCATTAACACTATAGCCCTCAATTTCTCCTTACCAATCTCTCCCTGTCAAACACAAACGACTTTTATTTTAGGTCTGTGTCTCTGCCCTAGATGTATATGGAAATGTAAATCCAGTGCTGGATATAGCAGATTCAACGCCCTAGGCAAGCTTCCCCTGTCCTTTTTTTTTCAGTTTGGATTGCCCTGGATGACTTTTGCCTTTTCATTTTCCCTTACTCTAAAGTTCTCCAAATACACTCCACTCCACCATAACCCATCAATGCTCTAGCACGTTCTTACTGTAAGGATCACTCACTGATGAACACATTAAGGTTAACCCCATTGCAAGGACTAGAGGTGATGCCCCTACTACAGACTAAGCATTAGCATTAGATATTTGGATCATGTTTAATTGGTGGTGCCCTTGGCAGCCGCCTATGTTGCCCACAGGAAGATCCACCACATGGTAATTGATAGTGTTATTTTCCACTCATCACCTCTCTTTTGTTTCCATATTTCAGGACAGCCAACTGTCTGATTGCTGTAATTCTGAAAGCATTTCAAGTAAAGACAGTTTGGACAATGAGGACCTTAATCACAACACAAAACATCTACAGTATTCCTATTCATCATTATTACTTGACTCCGAGAAGCCCAACCCAGACCTGAGAAAGCAAAATGATTTGTGTCCAACATCAGACCTAACTTCCTCCTCAGCTGCGATGCTTTTTGGCGATAACTTACCCCAATCAAACAAACTGCATGAATCTAAGCAGAAAAAACAAGAGCACTCCAGAGAGCCCAACAATAAAATGCACATTTCTAAAGCTTCCTGGGGGTTCACATCTGTTGAGCAAACGCCTAAAACAGACCACCAGGCTGCTCTGCAAAACTGCAACTTATTAACTCTTTGTGAAATTTTGAGTGCAGACCCTGAGCACTTTGAGCTGAAATCCTCACAAAACATTCCCAACGACAACATCATCATTACCGATAGAGTTGCTCCCAGCAACGCAGCACTTGAGTCTTCATGTCCTAAACAAGATGCTCTGTTGGATGTCAGGCAGAAGGGGGACCATGATGACAGACAATTAAAACCTCCATCAGCTCCAGAAATTATTTTGCCCGCCAAAAATCGTGACAACAGTGACATTTTGTTTGAGGCTCCCCCAAAGCCCAATATCTTCTTGAACGATAGCACAACAGATAACGCCTCGGATGAAGGAACCCTTCAGCAAACAGAAAAAGAAATCCACTATCTGTCACCCCAGAAAGAGCCTAGTGCTACCATAAACAACCTAAATAAGGTTTCAAAACCAGAGCACAAAACTGAGAAGCACTGTAATGCAGCATCGCTGCAACACGCATGCTTGTCTAACATTCATTCAGACGCTCCTAAGTGCCTTAAATGTCCTGAGGAGGAAGTACAAAAATTGCCTGTTTCTGTAGGGACATCTCATCCAGTATGTGAAGTCAGATTCATCAAAGGAATACTTAAAAAGCCGTCCAAATACGTGCCAGAAGATGCTACATGTGTGTATGGCTCAGGACATTTGATTTTTGCAAAACAAGGAGCTTTCGGGATCAGAGATAGTGTTGAGTTAACAAGGACAAAAACTAAGGCTGTGGAGGGCAACAGCTCTGTGAAAAAGAAGCTACGTTGGTTTGATGAGGTACAGGACAAAGACCAGAACATAATGAAACAGATTAAAGGCAAGTCTTCCAATATTTCTCAGTCCGAGGACCACCAGCTAAGTCTCACTACAGTCTCAGGGGCTTCCAAGCCTGGACCCAGCATAACCCCTCCAGCCTCCACTGGTTATCACTTTACAAAGCAAGCGTGGGCAGATGTTGGGGTTCAAGTCAGCTTGCCCCAGGAACGAGCAGACGAGGTCAAGGTGCCGCGGAGCAGTACCAGGACCAATGGTCCCAAGGGCCCTCGAAGAGAGAGCTCCGCCAGAGCTGGAGCGGGTCCTGTTTCCTCGCGGACCAGAAAGGGCACTATCATACGACCTCAATCTGCCACCGAGGTGAGTCAGATTGCCAAAACCCAAGGGAGGACCATGGTGCCCCACCCGCCTCCTAGGATGGAATTGATGGAAGAAAAGACGCCATATATCACAAAGACTCCATATGGCCTGGATCATGCTAGTCTCAACTGTAAACAAGCTCTGGCTGTAGAGCAGGTCCTGCACAAGGTAAACTCAGGAGGCATTTTCTCACCTTACACACATAATGTAATTAGAACAGATAGTGCTGTCATGTACACACCACTGCCTCCCTCGTATACCTACCCCTTCTTAAAGGGCAACATGAAGCGCACGCCCACCTCAAGTCATCAGGAAACTCAGGGCTGCAGCAGAAGAAGAGGGATGGTGTACAATGAAAAAGGCCTCTGTTTAGATTCCACTCCCACAGATGAAGAGATCTCACAGCTCTGGCACGGTGTCCGCAGTGCCTTAGCCACCAAGGACGGTAATGTATATTTTGGCTGACAGCCCCTCATACTGCTTACGCTTGGTTTATGTGTCTGCAGAGATGTGTCATTTAGATTTACATGCAGTTTCTCTCAGGCCTATTTGTTTCTAACCATTAGCTATCAAGCTTCAAATTATAAGTTAAACAATGTGAGCACTGGCTGCAGTACTGTATACTGATCCCTTGTGTGCTTTATCCTCAAAATACAATAACAATCCCACTCCCTATGATCAAATTTAGAGAAACATGCAGTGAATGAGCAGCATGATGTTTGTGTAACTGCCAGTTTTCAAAGTTGTTTATGATCCCTTTCACTGGAAAGCTATTTTTAATAATTTGAATCAATAATCCAAGTCTTATTTGGCACTTTGTGTTCAGCTTAAAACCAGTATTTAATGAAATTGAGCTCCATAATAACTGACATACTTTCTTTTTGCATCACTTCATGTTTTGATACCGAAAAGCCAGTGACGTTGAAGTCTGAATTAGTTATCTTGAGAACAAGAAGCCAGTAGTATTTGGAAGAGTGGACTTAGTTGACCCTTAAAACTTCCTGCCTCACAATGGCCTGTTGTCTGCCTTGCCTCAAGCCAGCGTCAATCTGTCCCACGTTACCATCAGCGGTGATAGTCTTCACAGCTGTGTCTAAGCCATCACAGAAATGAGTGGCTTCTTTCTTACCTCGTTTACTTGTGAGATCAAACTTCAGATCAAAGCCACATTTTCTCCAGTACATCAAAGACATACTATTAAGACTGTAATTAATTAATTAATGTAATTACTTGGAGGTATACTATGATACTAAGCAGGACAGGGGCTGCCCCCAAAAATTGTCATAGAGGTGGCCAGATGGGGCTTCTGAAAGTCCAAAACCAAAGGCGATAACAGAATGTTAGGAATTCTGTCATGCTGTTAAAGTATATTGGAGAGTCAAGGAATCACATACACATACACACATGTACTTTGTTTTCTTATTTTAGTTAACGTCACTACTTGTCTGATGCGCACAGACTGATACCAGTACAGTTAACATTTTTAGTTTCACAACAATCCTGTTTAAATGTGTCATGTACCTGTAAATACGTGTTAGGCAATTCATTGTCCTGTCCCTTACAAAGGCAAATACACAGCTTTAATTTGAAGTAGTGCATTGGTTGTATCTGAAGGCGAGTCTTCAGGGAACTCCCTTAAAAATTAGCATGCCATTTTTCCCCTCACCAAAATATGGCCTAAATTTGGATCCTTCCAGACAAGCTAGCATGAGGTGTTTTGTACCTTTGGATACCTTAGGTTATCTAGTTTCACAAGACAGGACTATCTTTTTTTTTTTTTTTTTTTATATACTTTATTAATCCCTGAGGGGAAATTCAATTTTTTCACTGTTGTCAATCTTCATGTTAGCTTTAAAAAAAATAGGGTGCCACAGCCTCTTAAAGGGGCTATACACATGCCGCTTTTTTGCGCTTTTAAATTCATTGTTTTCAATAAAAAATAAACCGAGTTCAACTTTTTAAAGGCAGCAGCACGCACCACACTCATGTGACGAGGACCAACCAATCACAGCTGACAGATATCTTCCCCCTCTTCTGTAAATATCAGTCTCTGATAAATATGGAGGAGAAGTTGATCATTTTAGTGCAGAGCTGTCAGAGCTTTAAATCTGTCCCACAGATGATATGCCCACACACAGCACCTGGAAGAAGATCAGCTCTGCACTCAGGCTTTCAGCTAAATGGGCTGTGGTACCGTGCTTGTTGAGGTTGTTTAGCAGCCTCAGGTGCAACCTGCTGACGTACTCTTGAAAGCTTGCTTAAAAAAGGCACAAAAGTAGCACCCGACCTTGCGTTTTCCAGGTGGTTAAAGACGTGGCATGTGAATGGCCCCAAAAACAGAAATGTCCACCTCTAATTATTTTTGCCTAGGGGGGCCAGCAATTGTATCAGGGGGGCATGGTTCCCCTTTGGGATCACCACTGATGCCGGAGTGTCGGTTTGACGTTAAGTCTCACAAAATCTTTGTGTTTTTTTAATGCACGGTGTCTCTTGGATGCCTGCTGCTTAGAGTCTGGCACCTGGTTGCAACCTTTTAATAAAGGTGGGCGCTGCAGGGGTACACACCCATAAATGTCCTGAACTCAGAAAATAGGAACAAAATAAGACATACAGACAGAGGGCAGTGTGTCTGCAGAAAATACACCTCCACACCCTTCTAGTAGGTCATAAGTGATGATTGAGATGGAGATCTTCTGTGTAAGTCTGTACATTGTTTTTAGAAAATTCCTGCATAGTACACCTTTAATTTGACTTTCTTCATATATTTGCACATTTAAAATAGCACAGCTGAACAAATTAATGATGAGCTGCAGACAAATTTAGCTTGCAATATCAGTTTAAGCAGGACAAATGGGAAGCCCTTACAAAACAGAAAACAACAATTATAGTGTTTCTTGCATATTGAGGAAAAAAGCTACACATATGCAGCTCTTGATCACAAGATCGATATTCTGTCTTGGGATTCTCCGTCATCTTTATTGCAGGCTTAAGACGGAAACTATTTTGTTATGTATCGTCTTTAGAGGACCACAGTGGCCTGGGCTCACCACATACTAATAAACATTATCATTTATGTTGACATACTAATGTTTTTTTGTGCTATTTTAATGATTGCAGCAAATATATCTTCTTTCAGCAAAAAACATGTTTAGACGACAGGCCCTGGACAGTGGGCGAGCTGTGAGGAAAGCCTGCGTGGAGCAGAGCAGACAGCCTCCTGGCTCAGGGAACAGAAGACTTCCTCAGCCCTCTCAGGTACATGCATGCAGTTGCCCTGTGGGGAGGAAGAGTGAGCATAATTGCTAAAGATCAGTAAATGGGTGTGTTTGAACTCGTTGAATCAGTTTCACAGTCCCTTTCATGCTGTCCTTAGTGTTTGTAAAACTGACTTGACGCCATGATTTGTGCCTCTCAAGACGAGACTTTCCGGACAGACTTGAGTTGCAGGGTTTTACATAAAATAAGCGTTGATGCATAATGTTTTTGTTTAAAGCTTGCTCTACCTGTTATTGTGCTTTATGCCTGTCACCGAAGAATTTTTGCAGTTACTATAGGCCACAGAAATAGTATTTAAAGGTCCAGTGTGGAGGATTTAGTGATATATGTTGGCAAAAATTGAATATAACAGGTACTTCCTAATCTATGTGGTCCTCCATGTTGCACTGCCATGTTTCTATAGTAGCCCAGAACAGACAAACCAAACCCTGGTCCTAGAGAGGGCCATTGGTTTTCGTGCTAGCCACCATAGTAAGCAGCTCCTCAACAACAAGTAAAGTCAGAAAAACACAGATTTCTTGTTACTGTGAAACCGCTTCAATTGGGTTTTTTACCGGTTTAAATAACCAGAGACCTGTACAACGAAGCCAGTTCAACTTACCCAGGATATCTTTTAGTTATCTGGCTTGACTAACCCTAACACTGGCTGTCTTGATAACCGATATCATGAAGCTGGTTTTCAAGTAGTTCAGTTAATTCTGGGTTTTCCTATCAAGCCATGACAGCGTTCATGTGAAAGAGGCGGGGTTGTTAATTACAAGCAACATCATCAGAACCATGATTGTAGTAGGCTACATTATATGATATGAATGAAACGGTAACAGCAATTACATGTGGAAATGTTTGGTCACTGGGACAGTAGAAGTCATGGTTGTGTAATGTAAAGCCTGAGCTCTTACAAAAGAAGATGTAGAACCACTGGAAACAATTTCAAAATATTAAACATAGGCCAAGACTTAATTATATATAAAAGTATAGCGTGAGTATTTTTTTCTTTTTAAATAAAGCCCTGGAACAATGAAATGATTCTACCGACCTACAACAATATATAGACTACTCTTTACCTGTCACTCCGGACTTGTCCATGTCAGGATACTTTTTTTCTTCAGTGATGTGATTGGTCAGCGGTTAGAGTGTTGACAGGTTGTGATCCTATACTCTGAACATAACATAACATAGCTATTCATAGGTTACCAGCGTGGTTTATCCTGCTACAAGGAGAAGCTGCTTCCTAGTACTGCAAACCCAGAGTTAACCCCGAAATTATCTTGCTAAAGCGGGATATATACTTGTGCATCAGCTCTATGCAGAGTCTACACTGTAGCCTACGCATGTGGCCTACTCCACTGTGAGCATTTGTACTTGGTATGCAGTGGTATGTCACTCTGCAGTTACACCTCCAAAATGCTAGTCGGCAGCAGGGTTTCTGTGAAGTGCTGTAGAATTAACTTGATTTAAAACACATCCAAAACACACATTAAACATGGCGTAATAGAGACAATTTCAAACACAAGTACACAAATCAGCTTCACTATAACTCACAGCATTCACAGACAGAGCATTTGTCTTTTGCTGGATACATTTTCTCTACAAATACAACATGCTAATGTTTTTAGCACAGGCCTATGGCATTTTACATTGTATAAATTAGCCTAGCGGACTTTTCCTGTACTCATATGACGCCAGGGTAAAAAGCAACATTTAACAAAGGTAACATTACAAAATTCAGCTCCATTATAACTCACAAGGTTCATCAACAATACAACTGTCTTACACTAAACACGTTTTCCCAAACAAATATAACATGCTATCATTATTAGCACAAGCCTACAACATTTTACATTGTATAAATTAGCCTCACAACTACTGGAGATTTCCTCTATTTATATGAAGCCAGGATAAATCACATACAAGACTCAAAATGCTATTCTGTGGAGGCTTTATTGTCTTCACAATTTATTGTTTATTATCTGTAAAATTGAGGTAAAAAAAGCACTAAGGAAAATGTTTTCAGCCTACAAAAATAGACAGGAGGTCTGCGTCACCACGGCGTGTTGTTACCTACGGCATAGGCCCTATGTCAACGCAGAGCCTACACCGTAGGTATGGCGTTGATTCGTCGCAGAAGTATAAATCCTGCTTGACTCCATATCCTGCTTCATAGTACAGGCCTCTTTTCAATTTGTTTTGGAGAAGAAGAGAGTTTTCAGCTGTTTGCAATTTGTAATCCTCACCACTAGATGCCACTAAATCCTACACACAGTTTCTTTAAATTTAATCTAAAATTTACAAATGTTTGTTTGTTTTTTGAAGTCAACAAAACAGACCACAGAGCCAGCCAGACTGTTTTCCAGTACTTACAACATGGCCTTTCCACATGAAGGTATCGTATTTACTGTGCACCTGTCTTCATGTTTTTATAAGAGTTGAAGCAAACTTTTATTTTCTATTATCGAAAGTAAAAAATGTCTGTCTAATGTAAAGTTCAGCATTTCATAGGTCTTCACTCCTGCATGTATTTCATTTAATGTATAACCAAAAACATGCCAAAGTACCCATAATGTGAAAGCAATATGAAAAGTCTTCGCTAATACCATTCTCAATTTTTGTTGTATGGACTCCAGGATTTAAAAAGACAACGGCACTGCTGTATTTTATACATAAATGCATTAAAAACAACGAGTAAAGTGGAAACAGGTGAGCATGCATGCCTTTGATGTGACTTTAACTGTGCTCTCAGGTTTGGTGAGTGCTGCCCAGTTACATCTGGCTGAAGTACATGCTGGAGGCCTCCTGGAAGAAACGGATGTTGTGGCTGCCATGGAAACAGCCCAAACACTGAGGCCTGGCACGGTGCAGCAGCGCAGCCAACAGCAGGGACTCACCACCATTTCCTTGGAAGAGCAGAAAATCCTCCTCTCTCTGGACAGACTCAACCACCAGCTGTACTGTGAGTGCTTTGTTAAGGCTGTTTGTTTTAGGACAGAACTGATCGGCCAGATTGTTTTGATGTATGTAAAACAGAAAGATATTAATGTGTCGTCATTTTACTGCAGGATAACCACTCCTGTGTGTTACTGTTTGTAGGTGTGCGGGAACATGTGGGGGGTAATAGTGGCACGCGTGGCCTCGTACTTTTTGATGCACCCACTGTAAGTATGAATTTATAAGGGATTCATTGTTTGCCTTAAAGGGATTCATTGTTTGTCTTAAAATGACTTTGTTGAACGTGTTTTATCACTTAACCTTCTTCAACTGTTTTCAGACAGGTGAGGTGAAAGTCACAAACCATCACAAGCACCGTGCAGCCTCGGCTAACAACCGCTCTCGATACCAGAATAAATTCTGACTTAACAGCATGTGTAGTCCACAGTGGTCTTCTCTCCCATCAGTGCATTATACCTGACCTGTCTGACTGTATGAACAACCAATTTATTACCCTGTAAAATGAGTTGAGTCTCTGTCGAAACGAAATACACCCTTTAAGAGATCAGTAGGAATGGACTGTTGAGGCATTAAAACATAACAGCAAAATTCACTCAGTTTTAAAGTTGGTGAGTTGAAATTAGTTTTGTATTTTTGCCATCTGCTTGGACAGGAACAGTTGCTACAAAAATATACACAATGTCACTTTATGTTAAACCACTTATTAGAAGCAATGAAATTCTAAGTGCCTTTTAAAAATAATACACTTTAATTTGTTTTTATTTCACGATTTTAAAAAAAGCCCTTTTTATAATTGATGCAGAACTGTTAGCAAAATATATACTGCAGATTTGTACCATCTTATTATTTATTTTCAGTGCTGTCTCATTGTAAATTTATTTTCTATAGTAAAAGTATAATTTAATGGAAACTATTTTGGGACCATATTGGCAGTGAACTGAATAAAGCTATTTGTCAACCTGCAGATAAACTGACTGGGTGCAGTGTGTTCAGCAGTGTGAGTATTTCCTCAGTGATGCATAGCACAGTCAATAAATGGACTGAGGACCGGAAACGGTTTATAGAGAGAAGTGTCGCAATGTTGAAGGTGTGTTTGTCTTTCTTTGATGGCAGTAGAGAGGACGATTACATCTTGTGCCATAGACTCAACCTACAGGCTCAACAAGGTGAGCCGTTGCCAGAGGGTTTGCAGCTTTCTGTTGCAACTGCATCTGCCCTGAACTTTACTCTTGCCTTAGGTCCTGTTTCATTTTATGGTGTCCTTAAATTATAGTATCATCAGTAGACTAAAGCCTGTTATTATTTAATTTCAGTTGTTGGCTACTGCAGTTTTTCCTGTTTGAAATAAAATGTTCCTATGCCTGCCTCGCAAAAAAAAATAGGTGCATCAGGGGGGAAAAAAGCTGCAGGGATTATTGATGTGAGTTCAGTTGCTCCTCCCTCACCAGCATGTCTGGTTTTGCCCCTCAGTCAACCTGCTAGGACTTGCTCCAGAAGGTGGAGGAAGCCCGAGCTCATTTAAAGAGTCAGGCTCCCATAGCTGATGACTTTTCTTGTGGTTTAACTACAGGTTTCTGATTCAATGCATGCATGCATTCTTGAGTGTTTCAACAAGGAGCTGTAAACAATGATGTGAATGTGGTGTCTCACTGCCATGTAGAGTCATGCATCATCTTGTTATCTTACACGGAAACTGAGAGGGGATACAAAGACAGAAACTATGCTCAGCTTTGGTGTATGGTGATGCCTGCAGCAGAGGAGGCCCTTTGAGGAGTTGTGTGCAAAGAGACTCTCCAGTTAAATGGACAAAAGATGTCCAACGTGGTTATTTTGATGTCACTTCAAAGCCACTGGGCATAAGGTGATTAGAGAGGAGAGGACTGGCACTTTATCTGGATATGTCAACTCTGATATTCATCTGTCACTTGCATCAGTAAGTGAATGAATCTGAGTGCACATGCACAGATAAACAAAAAATCCTGTACAGTAAAAGTCCATCTGTACAAACTGTCTCCACAGCAATGACCAAACCTTTACTCACAACACCCTGCTGCAGGATTTCCCTGAAATCTCTTCCCTTTGGCCCACAACCATGTTCAGAGTCATTATACCATACAATGGTGAGCTTAATGACATTTAAGCCTTTACCAGTGCAACACCCAGAAACTGAACAAGAAAGGGCAAGAGTGCTGAAAATAAGGGAAGACATTTCCACACACGCAAGTTCAAGCTTGTGCTTTGGTCCGTTGTGAGGCGTAATCTCATGTTTAGTTACAGTCCATTTAACATGCAGTGAATGAGTGTCTGGTGCAGTTTCTGTAAAACTCAATATTCGCTTGGATGCATGTAAGAAAAAAAGAAAGAAAAAGAACTGACGTGACAAAAGGTTACAGCTAATTTCAACGAAATTGTGCATGAAGACAAAATATTGAAATGAATGTGCGTGAAACTGGTTGGTTAGTTTTTACATCATCGTAAAATAATATACATTACACTCATGCAACAATAAATACAATACAATAAACATATGAATGCCAGGTGTACAGTGGATGAAAGATAATCAAGGGTTCATGTATAACACTGGAAAATAATATATGATTTTAATATCATGGTGTTCCTGACTGAATTATTTCAAAGGAAGGCAGACAGACAGAGACAAAGCCACTGTGTTTACTATGATCTACAGTCGATGTACTGATTAAAGACTGCAGGGGGCGCTCAAGCTCCCATCTGCCCAGCTGCCTGTAGCAACACCCTGCGTCACTATATCCGATAATAACACCAGGCTGGAGCGTTTTAAACAGGGAGGACTGTTATAGCCGCCCTGCCTTTCAGGACCAAAGATACATTCACTATAACAGAGCCCTGTTTTCTGCAGAGCATCCACCCAAACCCCAGTGAGACTGAGGCGCTTCAGGAGGATGAAGACATGTTGACCAGAAGTGACCAAACTCTGCTAAGTGGGTGGTCCCCTCGGGGCTGCTGGGACACTGCAGTTCATCTCTTTAATGTGTCTGAGTGCGTTACAATGATGTGAAAATGGCCACTTTCACCCAGACAATGGACATCTCTTGACTGGCAGCATGTGTGCACAGAATCTATCATTCATACATCAAAATATGTGGGCCTGTAGCACAATCATTAAGTAATGCACAGGCTTATAATAACAACAGGGCTAATCATGTAATCACTTCATGTGCCTTGAATGGAAATATAACAAAAATAACAGGACACATATAAACCTAACCTGTTGCACACTTCTATTTTAAACAATTCTAATGTGCTCATTTTAGATGTTTCCAAGTTGTTGAAGTTTTAATATTGAATACAAAATGATACCATCTGTTAAGAAACCTGAGCATGTGTATGTGACTGGCAGAGTGAAGCTCTTTAATCTGTTCATCAGGGCTTTACAGTGTCTGCGGGTATTTAATAGGGCTTCATAATCATTCATTCAGTGGATGTATGGGAAAAAGAGTTGAAACAGAGCCTCTGTATCCAAGAGAGTGGATCTTGACAAAATGATTTCTCAATGGAAGAGGGGCCTCATTAGCATAACAATTGTGGGAACTGCATGGATCTACTTTTCATGAGCACTGTAAAAAAAAAAAAAAAGACAGAGGGGAGAAAAAAAAGTGCCATTATATATACTGATGAGAGAAAGTGTGGGGTTAGATTATCGTTACAATGACTAAGCGGTGAAAATGTGTTGCATCATCATCCATAGCAGGAGAATGTTTTATACATAAACACAGAGGAGTTTAAATATAGCTTTTAGACTGTGTGCTGCATAAATAACACCAAATTAACACCCATTAGTAAAAAAAAATGTTGTTAGAATTTTTAAGTAACCTGTAAAAACACTTGAAACAGATCAATATATTAAAAAAAAAACCTCAAAGCAATTACAACACTTATTTATTTTTGCAGATATTTTTAGATTTTAATGGTGCTTCCACACAAATTTCCACCCACATGTGCATTTTAAGGTCTTAAAGTGAGCAGAGTGTAACTGAAAAAAAAATGAAACATGCATGTATTTTTGTTTCTATTTTCTTAACACTGGAGCACAGTCATAATTTATTATTCTCCTAAATGAGCTTCAGTCGGCATCAGCAGGGGTCCTTGTTTTCAAGGGCTTGCCAAAAAATAAGGAATACTTTAATCTGATTATCTAATTAATGTGTGAGAATGAGTGTTTATTTGATTATTGATTAAACAGTAACAAAAGTTGCCATGTCAAATGTTGTAATCCTGTCAAATAGAGGTTTGAGTTGAGATCATTTTTCACTTTGAAAAGTTTATACAAATGTATAATAAAATGTGGGTGTTTTTTTTGTTCACATTATTATAAATGTGTGTTTTAATGTGAACGGGAAAACTGTAGTATAAATAAATCTGGAGGCCCCTGAGCCTGCTCGGGCCCCTGGGCTGCACTGACTGTACCTTTAAAGCCTCTTGTCCCAATTAAAGCCAAGCCCCGCCCCTGGAGCAGACATCCCATGAGTCATAAAGTTTGATGTCCTGCCCAAAGTTTAGACCCGACTGGAGCAAAAGTTTTTTTTTTCTAGAAAGTGAGCAGCGGAGATTTGTTCTGCGAGCTATGAGTCTTTCCTGTAAGAATATTCTCTAACTCGGCCTGAACACAGATAAGTGCGACTTTTCCGAGCGCTTGTTGTGTTCGTCGTGTTTTGTGGCTGCGTCTGCCTTTTTTTTTTTTTTTTTTTTTTTTTGGAAAAGTTGGGGCCGGACGACAACATATTCCAGTGTGGAGTAGATATGCGCTTTGTTGCATTCACAAGTATGCCAGCAAGAAACAACAGGAAAGCGCTGTGTTTCACCGCAGATTTCGACAGCTAACACACTTTGGAAGAAAGTAAAGTCCTCGGCTGTGAAACTTTAATATGACTCGGGATAACTTTTACTAAGTGTCGTCGAGATTTCCTGCTGTGTGAAGAAGAAGAAGAAGGAAAAAAAAGTTTGGGATTGGCTCAAACTTCTTTTTTTGTAACATTTCTGAACGCGACATTTTCGGACACATAAAGTTGACAGACTGTTTTGGGACAATGGATCCGAGCCAGCACAACCCTCCTGCCGGACACCAGATCGTCCATGTACGGGGCGACTCAGAGACCGACCTGGAGGCTCTTTTTAACGCCGTGATGAACCCGAAAAACACTATCGTGCCCCCTTCCGTACCCATGAGGATGAGGAAGCTGCCAGACTCCTTCTTCAAACCCCCTGAACCAAAGTCCCATTCCAGACAAGTAAGCCCGCCCTGTCTCTCCTCTGCCCCTTCCCAGAAATCACGATTAAAGCAGGGCCCATCCTGTGGGGGCCCAGGCCCACAGTAACGTTACGTGACTGCTTCATAGTTACTTTATTCTACTTTGGAGTCGCCTGTGGCCTTTAGGATATCACTGCTGTTCCTTTAGAGGCTGTTTGTGGTCACATCCTAAACTGTTGGACACAGTAGCTTTGTTTTGTTAAGAGTTAATCGCGCTATACAAAGTGTGTTGACTTAACATTCAATTACATGTTCTACAATGCATTTGCTTTTAATTTCCTAGCAAGTTGTAAACAGATTGGTAAAATCACTGCAGATAAAAGGCCGCTGGGCCCGTGCGTAAAAGTTTGGAGTTGCCAAACAAGCTATTTGTTTGTGCTTGTGTTTGTCGAGTTTGTAAACTATGGATCCGCAGAAGATAGGAGTATATAATTCCACTCCAAGTGAGTTGTCAGAGTGGCTGAAGCCACACAGCATAAGTCAGCTTGCACATTTGTTTTGGTTAGATTTATGGTTGTATTGCCTATTTATAGAAGGGTGGATCAAATCAAAGACAGTCTCTAAATCAGTGTTTTTGTAATCAAAGGTGATTTGAAATCGAGAAATTCGATGCTTGGATTTGTCCTATTTACCCCCTTTCCCCCTTGTCCCCCCCCCCCCCCCCCCCCCACAACTGTTGCTTGTGGTCTCTGTGGAGTTTTGTCACCAGTGCGCATGCGTTGTTGTGCAGCGAGTCTGCGCTCTCCACTGTCCCACACAGGCCCTAGATCCCCCCCATCCTCAGACTAAAACAACTCTCTAACTTGCCTGCACATGCACATGAAAAGAACTTGCTAACATTAATGTGAAGTGATTATAAGGTATGGGAAGTGAGTGAAATGCGAAAGCAGAGGAATTTATGTAGAGTTTATGTGCACAAAAGTCACCATTCCTTTGTGTTGTGTGTCCTGCACTCTTTGAATCCTTCATAAACGGCCCTCAAATACACTCTGTTTTCTTTTCAAAATGAAAATATGTGGTTTATACATTTTGTATAAATACATGGACTGGTTTTGTTGTTTCAGTTGTATAATGTTCATGATATCCAGAAATATTCAACCAAACTGAGTTTAAGACAAACTTGATTTGCCCCATAACAACAGCAGAGGAAACTTTAAGAGGCCACTAAGAGAAACACCATTGGACTTAATTCTCACTGCTTCTCTTCCAATTCCAGGCCAGTACCGATGCCGGGAGCGGCGGAACACTCACACCCCACCACGTCCGTGCACACTCATCCCCGGCCTCCCTGCAGTTAGGAGCTGTCTCTGGTGGCTCTCTGGCCGGCATGCCCCCACCAGGTGCTTCCCCTCAACATCTCCGCCAGTCATCCTATGAGATTCCTGATGACATGCCCCTGCCACCAGGGTGGGAGATGGCCAAGACCGCCTCTGGCCAGAGATACTTCCTCAAGTAAGTATGCTGCCACGAGTGTCAACACTGTTTCCTGTATTATACAGCCCTCATAAAACCTGGAAAGTTTGCAGCTTAAATGAATGTGTTTTTTAAATAAATAGAAGGCATTGAAAGTACATAAATAGTTTTATAGATACATAGTACACTGAGTCATTAATATACCTCAGCCTGACCTACTGTCACCACTTTGAATCTTGATGAAGGCTACGTAATGAAAATTTTGGTTAAAAGAGAATCTATCTTATTCATGTCAGAGAAAATTGGACTACAACACCATGTTGGAAAAGCGGTGGCAGGGGAGCGCGTCATCCCGGTGCTTTTTTGTATTGATGTGCCTGTGTGGGTATGTTTCCATGACAACAATATCTTGACACTAACATTAGCAAGGCAACTAATGCTACATTAACATAGGTTGACCACACAACAATAAGCTTACAAAGCAAATGGTGATAAAAGCTAAACATTCACAGTGTCCGCCAGCTAGTCTGCTCCCAGAAAATGAGCTTTTCTGTCTTTGCTGTGACATTAGACAGTACCTAGCTAAAGAAGCGGCAGTGTGGTCACCGGCGCCTCTCTGAAAAGTTCAGAGATTTCCAACTAGAACTTCTCGGAGCAGCCGCACAAAAAAGGCGGAGCACTCTGAAAAAAAGATGCGGGGCACGGCGCTGTTTCTCCAGGCGGCCACTTACGCTCTCTCTTCATTGGAAACAATTGAAAAAAGACGGCGATGCAGAGACAAAAATGCTATCACGTTCATTTGAGTGTGGGGAACCTGCATAGAACCAGGTGTCTCTTTATCATATCTCAGAATGCAACAAGTCGAGATGCAGAAAAGTGGCATAAACAAAGGGGTAAAGACTAAGACCATAACAGATACAACATACAAAGTATACAATAAAAATAATACTCTAGAATCTTCTCAAAGCAATGACAAGGAACTTTCATTTTGTGTTGAAAGTGAGTGAAGAAGATGCAACTTTGAACATTTCTCAGCCACTCTCTTTGCTAATGGTCTTGTTTGGTTATGTAGGTCATATAAAGGCACCAGTATTCAAGGTCCAGTGTGTAGGATTTAAGGGCATCATCTTGTATCATGGCAGTATTTGTATATAATATTCATAACTATGTTTTCATTAGTTCATAATCACCTGAAAATTGAATGAAATAGAACTGTTGTGTTTTAATTACCTTAGAATGAGCCATTAACATCTACAGACAGAGCGGGTCCTCTTCATTGGAGTCTGCCATGATGTTTCTACAGTAGCCCAGAGTTGACAAACAAAACACTGGCTCTAAGTTGGCGTTTTTTGCATCAGCCACCATCGCTCTCCTACACACAGGAGAAGTCGAGCTCTGAGACCTCAATGCTACACACTGGACCTTTAAATTAAGACTGTTTCATAAGCAGTTTAAACTCCCGTCAGCTGCTTTAAGGTTCAGCAGAGATGTAACGGAACCTTTAAATGTTCAACTTGTGCACCATTATGAGCACATGTTGAAAACGTCTTTGCAAATTTAGTTTCCACTACTGGTCAAGACAAGTCTTAATTACCAGAGAAGTGGTCTTGAGATCGGACGCTCATACTGCAGCTCTGTTCAGCGTACATTATGCTGACAATAATTTGCAAATGTGCTACAGTGCACAATGGCGGCCAGTGTGCTCAGAAAGAGACAATTGCAATAGTTGAATTGTAGGTTATTAAATTTGGTGGCCTCTGCAAACAAGAGAGACGTCTTTTGAGGGGCTGCTGCTGTATGTAGTGTTCCTTTTCTTGGTCTCAGGTTTCAGTAGAAACAATGGATCATTGTAGCTGCCCCAGACAGCTCAGGAGAGACATCTCTGCAAAACTCATCTGCTAACCAGCAGATCTCCTCCACATTAATGATCCAAAGTCAACTTTTTAAATAGCAGTTAGTGGGTATAGCTGAGCCCCGTAGGCCTGTCATTGAGTTCATCTGTAATGTTTTGGGTTGTGTGGGTTTTTCTTTTTTATCCTTTTTACTTTCTTACGCATGTTACTTCATTCTCTGTAGTTTATGTGAAAGGTTGAATAATTCATAGGAGTGACGTACTTGTCAACAATTTGTGTTAGGATAGTCAGCTCATTGTGAAATGTTCCAACGTTTATGAAATGCTCAGCACCTCATGTTTAGAGATGATTCAACACTGAAAGTCGTCATCCTCACTCCCCTCTAAGGCAAAATGTTGTCAGTTCTAGGAAATATTACTCCTTGACACGGCGTCTGAACAAACATGATAGCCTCAAATCTACTTGTATTCGAAAAAGAGCTTTTGGTACCAGATGTTTTTTAAGGTCTGACATCTGGAGAACATCTGGGCCGTTTTGAGGAGGCTCTTCTAAAATTGTACAAAAGGACTCGGGGGTTGGAGAGAGAAATTGCTATTCTCATAGACTCTCCCAGGATCAGTGCAGTTGTTTAGGAACTGACTGATCTAATGGGCCTCCAGACAACGGAGCGATTTCGTAAACTAAATTAGAGCTTAGTTGGAAAACCCAATCTTAAATAATTTATAGCTCAGTGTTTGTAGGAATACGTCAGTTTTTTAAAAAAAATCGAAACAATGTGTAATTTCGCATTGTTGTGTAACAGTTTTTTTCTACTGCTTTTACTTGGAAAACAAAGCAGATGAGGTGAATCTGATTGATTGATTGATAGATTATTGACAAAGGCACCATACTTTCACAGTTCAGGTTTGTACCATATGTCAACAGACAGTTTACATCCTGAATATTTCAGTTTCTGCTCATATGTGTTTACAAGTCTCTTCCAAAAGCCGAGCATCTTGTTCTCTGTGGCTTTGGAAAAGCAGCTGAGTAACTCTGTTCAGACCTGTGTTTCAACTGGCATGTTATACAACCAGAGTAAATGTAGTACACAGTGTTTGTGTTCCAGTAAGGAAAACTCCAGGAGACATCTTCCATACACCGCACATCAAAGTGCAGATATTTGATCTGGAATACAGGCGGCCTCAGCAGAGCTGCTGGAAAAGACACTCCCCTATTTATAAACAGGGGTTGTCTGACCGAGACGTGTTGCAGGAGGAGTGAAGCAGAGCGAGAGAGTGTGTGTGGGTGGGTGGACGGACGGGTGGGGGTGGGGAGTCTGTCACCAGCTAGCAGAGCCCAGCAGAGAGCAGAGGAGGAGGAGGAGGGGGGGGGTGCTCACATTTCACTCAGGTGACCGCTGTTGTCCTTAGAGATAAATCAACTCAGGGTGAAAGTTTTTTTTTTTCAAGCTTCTCCACCTTTGTTGTTTATAAGTACACTATGTGGTCATGCAGTCCGGGGCGATTGGCCCCTGTGAGTCACAGCAGCGCTGCGGATGCCGATGTCCCACTCCCTTTAAAAAGCCAGGCTCCGTTTTGGTATGAATGGAGCCGTGGCGCTGTGATGGTGCCTCTTTTGTGTCAATGGAGTTAAATGGCAGCCATGTGGAGATGACTAGAAGAGGGGCCAAGAGAAACTCCGGCCCTCCCTTTGTCCCAGCAGTGAAACAGTGATCTTTATTCAGACCACAGGCCTGTTGAGACTCATGTGAGCCTTCCCAAAATAGACAAATGGTTGACATGAAGTTTTGAAGATGGCGGTGAAAGAGGGCAGCGACTTTCTGAAGAGTTTCACCGTGTTCATCAGATCTGAAATGTGCAGCTCTTGTCAGGTTAGGAGTCGATAAGAAGTGATTGTTGGATTAGTGCAAGTGAAACAGTGTGGACAACAGTTTGGCCTCTTTTGAATAGTGATTAATGCTAAAATAGTCAGTAGATCAAATAATTATTCAGTCCTTAGAAAATTAATCAGCAACACTTATGATAATATATTGATTTCCTGCTGTTCCCAGTTTTCTCTTCTTGTAAATTTGGATTTCAAACTATGAATTTAAAGGCGACACATGAGACTCTGAGAAGTTGTGGTAAAGTTAGGGCTGGGCAATATATTGAGATTATTACAATACTGTGATATGAGAGAAGATATCTTAGATTTTAGATGTCATAATATTAAAAATGTTGTCTTTTCTGGGTTTAAAGGCTGCATTACCGTAAAGTGATGTCATTTTATTGTCGCAGTATCCATATTGAGGTATGCTGTCAAAAATATAGACATGTTTATGTTTCTGCAGATCACCCAGCCCTAGATGATATATTAGTTAAAAAATGCAATTTAAAAAAAACAATCAGCAGTTAAATGATTTAGATAACTGGTAGTTGTAGCCAGTCTGGAAATAGGCGTCAGATATGAGCAATCCCTATTACATAAATAACACAAACTTAAAGCTGGGAGAAGACTGGGACAGTGTCAACAAAATCTGTTGACCTTTCCTCCTCTTTCTTCCAGCAGTTTGCTGTGGCCTTTGATTTATGACAGCAGGGGCAGGGAGGTTGGGTCACCTTGCTTGGCGCTGGGATGGGGGCAGGGCCGCTCTCCCGGGCTGGGTCATAAACTAATGAAGGTTTCTAATTTAGACACACCGGTAAACTAGGAGGGGTAATCACTGTTTCCGGGCGCTTATTAAATGCAGCTTTGAATGAGCTTTTAGTCCGTGGGAAGTCAGCCCTAAGCAGAGGGAAGCTTTTGGGGGGGGCGTAGCTTTTGTCTGCCCTCAGGGGCAGGTAGAGCCATGTGTTGATGGACACTTTTGTCTTTTCTCAATTGGATTTTAAACTGTTTTGATGAAGCAGGTTTCCCACAACCAGAGAGGATTACTTAGGTCTTTTAAAGTTTAACTCATCAGTGATCAAATAATTTACTGTGACCAGATTTGTTCATTTTTACTATCATACTGTATTATATATACGGAACAGACTAATATAAGTTGTTTTCTGTGTTTTCATACACAGAAAGCCGCACACTCCTGATTAACCACGACAGCTTGAGAGACTGAGAACAAGTGGAGCTTCAGGGTACACTACTGGGTGTCCTGAACATCTGTTGCATTAAATTCAAGTCAAAGATAACCCCATTAGAGCAGGATAAATCAAATGCTACTTTCCTACCTAGTTAAGAAAAACTACTTTTTACCACCTTTTTCATTTGTTGTTAAATTAAAATGACTTTGAAAATACGCCAATGTGTATTTGAATACTACCGTATCCATTTAGAGACAAACAAATGCTGTGGATATGCACAATCAAGTTGTCAGCTACCTAGTCTGTTGTTATGTTTAAATGTGCACCACATTTGTTGTTGACATCTTGTATCACAGCAGAGTCAACAGTCTGTCCATTGTTTAAAATGGATTTCAGTTTAATTGCTTAGCTAACACTGATCTTATACTCAGCATCTTATGTCAACATCATACCTAAATATTCTCACTATCAACTGTTGTCTAATTTACTTCAACTCTGCTTAATGCTTGCTGTGATAAGTGCGCAAATTGGATTCCAAACGAAGCTGTTATGAGCCGAGGCCGCCCGGTCGGTCCCAAATGGTGCTGGGAACACTGGGCTGTAAGCCTGCGTGAAGCCCTCATTTGGAGCAACTTTGTGTTTGACAAACTTTTGGTTTATTGACCACACACAGACAAGGCCCTTCCTGTTCAACTGGGGCCTGTCAGCTCAGTACACAAATGGGACTGTGAGAAAGTCAGGCTAGTGTTTACCAAAGTCTTGATGTAACACCTCTGTTCCAGACATCAATGCCTCCACTGTCACTGAGGGCATCTCCACAGAGATGTAGTATCTATCTCTCAGGTGGGGTGTAGAGTTCCCGAAACTACTCAAACCGTAGCACCTCATGGCAACGGCAAGTGCTTGGATAACAAAATAAAGAAATATTTGTTTATATGTTGCATACATTTGTACTATTTCTACTGTTAAAATGCATGACTGAGGTGTGATGTTGCAAGGGTGTCTATCGATTTATTGAATTCAGCACTTACGTGTTGCAGTCAACATTTGTGCCACAGTTTCTGCAAAAACAAACAAACTGTTTAACCTTTTAGAACTACTGATTTATTAGTCTCACATGGTAATCCCTAAGATTACTCTTAAATAAATAATGCTTTTGAATTTGTCTTTGTAAATAAACAGCAGTCAAACTGAACCTTCCAAGCTTCACCTAGTTTCAGTACTTTGTGAATGAGTGGCTTCGTTAGGAAGTATGATGCTACAAACCCTTCTTCAAAGGGAACCTTAAAGCCACAATAGGGTCACAGAGATTGCCCCAATAATCTCTCTTGATGATGTCCTGCTGATAGAGAGGCAGCCAGGCATCCCCGGTCAACCGGAGTGGAGGTGGTTATCCTCATCTTAGAGGCCTGATTACATCTCGCCTCCCTCAGTGCACTCCTTTAGTCATCGGCCTCAACCACCTTCCAAGCATATACTCCCTGGGTGGAGCCACTGTGGCCTGAGGATCCCATTTTTAACATTTGACAACTCAGCTGTGGGGTGTGTTTCATCATTTGCTGCACTCCCCATAGCTTCACTCCCTTGTTTCACACCAGCGAAACGCAGCTTTTGACATCTGGCTATGAAGAGAGACAATTTTGGAGGAATAAACAGTCGATCTGGCCTCAAATCTCGCTTTGATCTGCTGTTTTGGCAGGTAGCAGAGCTCATTCTGAGACTTTTGAACCACTCTGACTTATTTTTGGATAGAACAGTCTCCTCAAAGCCAGATGTAAACGCTACAGTTTTCATAGATGTAAACAAGCAATCTGTGTGTTAGGAAGTTTGTCATACTGTTGTAATCAGATGAGGTCTGTGGAACAAGTGTAATGTTTAAAGTTCTTCACTTTTAAGTTGTTGAACCTTTGTTCAGTTTCTCTTTGAAGCTGAATCTGATAAAATCTCCTGATTCAGTCGCAGTCTGAAGTCGATGGGGACCGGCTTCCATGTGAACGGCACAGCACAGAAAAGTCGAATGCCAAATCATTTAAGCAAAGTCAAGTTTAGCCTTTACACAAAAGCTCCCCCTCCCTCCTCCTCAGCAAGACGCATTATAAATAACGCTGGCACAATAAACGCCACCTTGATAATTGGGCCATCAGTCAAGGAGATGTCAAGTGCCTGGGTGGATCAAGAGTCCTACCCTGTGCTCTGCGAAGCCACAGTCGACCATGATGACAGCCTGAGCAGAAATTAGTAAGCAAAGCACCACACTACAGCCAACCGGCTTGATAACTGGTCATATTTGAACCACATTTCTGCGATACCTGGCCATTTACAGTCAGTTTCCCATGAAGAAGTTAATGATGGGTTATGTTTTGTCTTAAGTGATTTACAACAGAATACTGAACATCAGATTGAGGCCATGTCCAAAAACGCAGATACGTTGATTGTTTCCACAGTTTTGGCCCGTCTTCTACAAGAGCATTGCATGTTGGAACACCAAAAATATGTTTTTCATTTGAAAACATTTGAAAGAGGTTGGTTATGAAAAAATGAAACACTCCATTTATCAAACAGGGCTTTGAAACTTGTTGAAACCACTTGACAAAAAATGCCTAAAGCTGCTGTCTCATCTCTCACAGCTTGAAAGGTGGCTGTGAAAGAGTGTAGTTTGCTTGTTCATGAAGATGAGAAGTACTGGCTAGTTTGAATTCAAATCAGGTGCAACAGATTTTATATTTTATTTCAAAAGACTGAAATTATTTACGTTAAACGTCAGCCCTAAAATTTAAAAAAACATTTTTTTTGCCTTTTACCCATAGTGCTATTTATCATTCTAGATTGTGTTGATGTGATTCATTGTTGGAGATATCGGCAGTAACGATGTCTGCCTTCTCTCAAATATAATGGAACTAGATAGCACTTGGCTTGTGTTGCTTAAAGGGCCAAAAAATCCTATAAAAATATCTCTTTCCAGAAATCATGACCCAGTCACTCAAGATAATCCACAGACCTTGTTGTGAGCAGTTCATACAGGAACTATTTTCTTCTTACCAAACTACACCCACCAACCAAATCACCTCGCAGAAGGAAGTGTGCATACTGTTAGCTCACCTAGCACCACTAAGGTAGCTAATGCTACAGCTCAGCCAGGGAGGACACTATTAATGTTTACATCTCACAACACGTTGTAAAGAGCATATGTCTTTCATCCATGAGTAGATGCACGCGTCCTTCTGTGCATTGTTGTTGAGTTTTTTAGACCTGTTTTTTTTTAGGTTTGTGCACCACAAGCCGAGTGCCATCTTGTTTCATTATATTCACAAGAAGGCAGACGTCTCTACTGTCGATATCTGAGATGCTCAGCAACTCACACCAAAGCAATCTAAATTCATGAATAATACTACAAGTAAGTGGACAAATATGTATTTTTAATTTTATGGTGAACTGTCCCTTTAAACATCTCAGTGTTTTGCCATGTTAGTCTGGACAACTGTCCTTTAAAATCCTATAAAAAACTGTAGTGTAGTTTTAAAACTTTGAACATTGTTTTTGAAAATAGCTGCATTAGTGTGGACGAGCACTGACCCGCAACCAGTTTGCTCTGTGTCCACCGCCCTGCCCCAGTGATGGAGGTTGGGGGAGGGTGTGGTGGCCGTCCTGCTGAGCTCGCCATGGTGTCAGAGACATGTAAAGACAACACCGAGCAGTTGTGACTGTGGAGGTTGCAGATCATCAGCAATTCCCTAACAGCAACTGGTGGCCTCCAGCCGTCCCAACAGTTGCCATGACATTGTTTTGTTTTATGTTTCGCCTACAGGAAGCGGCATATAGCCCCGGCCATATAGGGTTTGGGGCAGGTTGAGTGAATGAATTATCTTTTAGTTTTAAAATCTGGTGATGAATTACAGGCTCTTGGTAACTTATTGACCAGTTCTCTCAGTTCCCACATACAGGGCTCTTTGAATACAGTGCAGTGCTGACTTGGAAGCTCTCGCAGGGTGTGGATTTTATCTCAGGGTCTTTGATTATGTTCTCTGTTTTCAGCTGAAGCTTTGTTTACATCTGTTCTGATTGATTTGAGCTACAAACATTAGCCTCCCAGGCTGGGCTTTGATAGAAAACTCAATATTTGTACTTTTATCTGTGCAAAGAGAAGCACACGTTCGGGGCAGGCGCAGAACAATTTATAATCAGAGTTCTTGGAGGCTTTGAGGTTGTATATTTCCATCTGTGTTTTCCACTTGTAGCATTTCTGTTCGGCTTTGGTGTACCAGGATGTGAAGGCCTCTCATTTACGATAAGCCCTCCCTTCCCTTATCCCAGTGCTCCTCTCCCAGTCTCCTCCCCTGTTCTCCCCTCCCCTCTATAATAAATGTCATAGTTTCCAGAGTGGGAAGGAGGCAGTGAAGGGGGCAGGGCGGGCGCTCTGAGTGTAACAGGACCACAGCAACTCGTGCAGCCAATGGAATTCAGAGGGATTGCTTCCGTAGATGTTTTTTTTTTCCTCCTCTTTCACTCCTTTTTTTTTTTTTTGTCTTTTCTGTAGTTGTCTCACCCCGCTCCCTGTGACCCCTCTTTCTCAAGGGGCCCCTCCAATCTGAGCAGTTCCAGCTATTTTGCTTGGTTTGCGGTGTTTGTGTGTATGTGTGTGTGCGTGTGTGTGTGAGGGCTGGGGGAGGGTTTGGTAGGGGATTTGGCAGCTCCTTTGATCAGTAAAGCATAAACAAGAGGGGGCTTCAAAATGGGTTGCATTGTGTTGGGGGGGAGGAGTGCTGAGTCAGGCCCTCTCGCTCTCTGGCCTGGGATAGAGAGCAGACAGGCAGGCTGGGATTACCGCAGAGGCCAAGAGAAACTCTCTGAATCTCTCACTTCACCCAGCTGTTCCAAAATCCGGGCTAATGGCGCTTTGGGATCAAATTAACTGCGAGTCGTAAAGAATCACAGCGGATGGAAGAACATGATTATTGCAGGGTATAATATATAGACTGCTGAGGGTATATATTTAGTTGCGTCATGAACAAACTCTTTGTTTTAGCCATGTGCATTGAAATAATTCAGCCACTGCTCCAATACAAAGAGTTGTGGTGTTGCATAAACAAGCTACTGGAGCTTGGTGCCTATTTGTTTGAGGTGAGGGGGGTCCTTTAAATGGGATGTTTCAAAAAAAAAAAAAAAAAAAAGAACAAGTGAATAGTGGGGTTTTAGGTCGTAGCTCAGTCTGTGCCTTTGTCAAGCAGGTGAAAGCTTTGTAAATGTGGCGCCAGATTGTTAAAGCCCCTGACACTCCACAGTGTCCGAGCCACTTCCAGGAAAAAGGACCCCCTGCGTTGAGCCCTGGGACTGACCCTCCCTCAATAGAGAGGGTCCTGCTCGGGAGAGGAGGGCTTCCTGTATTAGCTTTCCATCTTAATCAAGCAACAAGTACCAACAAAGCACTAATTATCAATGCCTTCACAGAATGCAACACAATGCCCCCTCCCCCGCGCCCCACTCCTGTCCCGGCGAAGACGAGCCGTAAAATAGATGGAGCAACATTGTTTGACGTTACAATAGTTGTTTTGAAAGCAATCACAGCCTCTTAGACACTTTCAAGAAGCGCTCAGTTTAAATACAGTCAGATTTTTTTTTTTACAGGTTTTTATTTGCGCTTGTGTGCTGTTGTAGCTTTGTTTTGTTTTAATTATTTATAACTTTATTTTAATTCCAAACCAGGGGCAGTTTCTCCATTCTGATTCATGGCGTGCGATTTAAGTGAATTAAAGAGGAAAAAAATATCCCAGTCCAATCCAAACTAAGAATAAAAGCCTTGTGTGAATCTATATTGAATTGTGGGTTCAAACTGAGTCCAAACAGACACACAGCTGAGTTTGGCTTCCTGTAAGAGGCATCGTTTACAGAAAGCAGGGGTTAGATTCAGTGTTTTCATCAAAGCGCTTGTTGAAACTACTGTGAGTCATCAGTTCCTGCATGTGACCTGCTGTTTCACATTGATACAGCCACTGGTTTAAACTCACAACTGATTACTGGTAAAAACAAAATGATATATATATATATATATTTTCTTTTTTATTTATTTATTTGTTTATTTTATTTTATTTTATTTTATTTTATTTATTTATTTATTTATTTTTAATGTATTTGGCTGTCTTGTCTCCTTACAGCCACATTGATCAGACCACCACTTGGCAGGATCCTCGTAAGGCCCTGCTCCAGATGAACCAGGCTGCCCCGGCCAGTTCTGTGCCAGTCCAGCAACAGAACATTATGAATCCAGCCAGTGGTATGTATACGCTGACTTTGTTACATTTATTTTCACCAGAGAAGCAGCACAACTTAAAGATAATGTTCCTTGTTGTGGGTTTTCAAAATTAAACACAGAATTACAGTATTACAGTACCTTGAGGTTATTTCTGGGCATTTTCTACCTTCACACCATGTACAGTAGAAATCAGAAGCAGTCTAGTCTAGTTCTTACATGTCACCAAGACTCTGTGTAGCTCAGCTCTGTCCATGCTGTTGGAATTTGCCCTAGGTGAGGTAAGACCGGGGTAGAACGTGACAGGTCCTGTCTGACATGTTTGGGAGCTCCGTGACTCACAGATTACAGAGTTTACAGGTGAAGTCTTTCTGTATTCTTAGTTATTGACCTTTCAGCATTATCAGAGCCTCGTGAAAACAATTGTTATTGAAAACACTGAGTAATTTTGCTGTTGAAGTCATGAAATTACTTCAGTATGAAACAGACCGCAAAATAAAAAACAGACTTACATCATACTATTACTATAAAACATTGATACGAAGTAGCCACAACATTTAAAATGGGCTAAACCTTACAAGTAGACCCCAAATTTAAAAAAAAGTAGTTTTCTATGATGATTGCTTATCACAAATCTTTAATCTAAAATCCACTGTCATAAATTGTGTCTGATCCTGTTCATCGCTCATTAAAGAAGTCATAAAACTGCCCTCAGGAAGACGCTACAGAGCTGCTGAATAACTAATAGTGATACAGCATAGTGCTGCAGTATTTTGCCTGTCAGTATTGTATCGATACATGGATGCCAAGTGTCTTTTGTTTTTGTGTTGTTGTTTTTTTAATTACATAAGTAGTTAATATTGCAAATACAAATTAAACTTTTGTAGCCCTCTACAATAATAAATGAATTGCCTTGTCAGTCCACCAGATGCATTTTGCAGCAATAAAGATGATTTAAGTGACATGAACGGACTGAGAAAACGTAATCTTATTAGATAAAACATATATTAAGGTTTTCCTTTGGGGGCATAATTTGCAGTTGAAAAAAAAGTCATGATGTTGTGATAACATGTTCTGTTGTTTGTTACCGTGAGTATTGTGGTAAGATTGTATCACGAGGCCCCTGATTTTTTGGATGATTTCAGATTCTCAAATTGAGATATTCTTAAATTGTTGCTGTTCTGGCAACCTATAGGTAAACTTAAGAAGGAATAGACGGCCTTGAATGTTGACAAACAGGCTGGTCATTGACAAATGACAAAGATTTATTACACTGTCAAAGATGGGAAGAAGTTGCTGCCATTTTTTTTGGCCGTCATTTTCCCATATCGCCTGTATATTTTTGTCCAAGCAGGTGCACATTAGCATACACTCTATATGTGATATTACTGCTCCTTGAACTACAGTATGCTGTAATTATGCCCAATTATGTTGCTATATGTTGCGCTGTTATGTCAGTGAAGAAAATCTGAGTGAACCTCCAGCATCTCTCTAACTTTATTTTTGTCTGCGTCCCTCAGGTCCTCTCCCCGAGGGCTGGGAACAAGCTATTACATCAGAGGGAGAAATTTACTACATCAACCACAAGAACAAGACCACATCCTGGCTTGACCCACGACTTGACCCGCGCTTTGGTGAGTTTGCCATAGACAGGATTTTTTTTGTCTTAGTTTAGTTCTTGATGTAATTAAATTGCTGTGTATGTTCTAATTATTACATTAAGGCACTTTATTGTCAGGTGCCTAAAAGTCATTGTAGCTATTTAAAGTTATAATATATGTGTTGTATTGAATTGAATAAGGGGAGTTGTAGCAGCATCTGTTTCTTTAACATGTGGTGTTTGGGACAGCAGTTTACTTTCCCCTGTAGAAAGCTCTGGCTAATACATAAAGGATGCATCACCACAATTGTAATAGTGGGTTCAGTTCTGTATGATTCATGTCTATTTCACCACACTACATTGTTTTGGAGTGACTACCCATACTATTGGTTGTTGAAACCAGATTTCACCGAACCCCCACCCTCACAATCCACACCTAACCTTTTGTCAGCCATTTTAGTGTTGGAGCAACAGCTGAGTTGGCCAGTAATCCCCCAGGCCGAGCTTAAGTTTGACAGTTAGCTTTCAGTGTGTGGTGGCCCAGGGTTGGTGAATTAGTGACAGGACCTGGTACATGTGTTGAGATTTCTCTGTGGCCATGGGAATGAGCTAATCCGCCTGTGCAAGGAAGACTTCCAGAGATGAAGGTTCCTGCTTATGTCACTCTGACTCATTTACGCTTCAGGGGCCGTCCCTTCATTACAGCAGCATTCCCCAGGGAAGCTCACCCCGGTTCACAAAGGCAACATGTGTGAATCAGCACGCAGCCTGTTATCCTGTTTAATTTTAGCCTTACTTTTTATCGCGCCCGGGCACTTAAAGGGCAGTTTTTCTGTAGGCAATTGCGAGTCGCACTCTGAAGGCAGGCTGGAGAGTTCAAAACAGAGTTGTAAGGGGAGTGGGGCAGCTGGGGAGAGATGGCGGCTCTGATCGGCGAAGCTCTTTGAAGATTTATAAGTCTTGAACACACAAGGCTGCTGGGCCCCTGAAAGCGAGTTAACTCATTATGTGCCATCAAACATCATTTAGTTCCACCTTAGAGAAAACATTTTCTGTTTTTATTCATTCTTATAGCTCGTATGTATACCTTAGATTGCTCATCTGCTGTAGTTTGTACTTTCTGATACTTACGATTTTAAAAAGAGTTCTAAGTTTTATGCACTTCAAACTACATGATATTCTTTAAGTGTGGCTCTGTGCTTGAAGAAAACCTAATTGTATTCTTTGAAAAAACATGATTGAAAAATTACTACCCAGTTGTGCATAGGAATGGGCTCCTCAGCTTCAGAAACATCTATACTGCTGCTATGTAGGTCTCCAATCATAAGCCAGCTGCTTTGATAATGGAGGCTAATTTGAGCTTTGAGAAGAAAAGCAGCAGAGCGCCTTTAACTGAGGGTTGTTGCCGGCTGGCTTTCCCCTGCGTGAGGCCCAGCGCAGGCACAGCCCCATTCTGCTCTAGCTCCAGACAGACTTGAATCTCTGCCAGGCCTCTTTATTCTGTGGTCCAACTCTTAATCTGTTCCAGACCTTTTCAGTCAAAGAACTCCAATGTGAGAGGGGAGGTGGGGGGCAGGGGAGAGGCAAGGCGAAAGGGGAAGAAAGAAAAACAGAGGAACAGAGGGAAAATGCCGACGGGATAAGCATGCATCCTCTTTAAGATCCAAGGAGGTGGTGAACAGCGAACAAGCCATGAGTGCACTGTGGCTGAGTTCGAAAGGGGGCTGGCCTATGCGGATAATGTTGTTTTCTGTACGTACTACTCCGGAGGAACAGCAGGGGAAAGCATACTAGGAGGACACTGGAGTGCACAAATAGATTTCCTCTGAGAGTTTAATGTTTTCTTTGAAGCCTTAATGTAAAGCTGCTTGTCAAACATAATGCTACATTATCTGTCATGTGATGTTTTTCTGCCTCGCCTGTCAGAGTAGGTATCTATTTATATGGACAGTGTTGGTTTTATCTGTGGATTTTTTTTTCTCTCTTTTTTTCTTGAGATTTCAGCATCTTGGATCTCTGCACCCACTACTACACCATGGAGGTGAACTGAATTTAGTTTGTGGTATTATAGCATTTTAAAAAATCACATTCGGAAGAACTTTAGTGGCATCTACCGGTGAAGATTTCAGAACTTTTCCCAGTTAGAATTCATTGTTCAGTAAGTTTTTACCAGGAGCCAAATTATCCACAGAGGCCTCTTCCTCTCCAGAACAACCGAACTAGGTGATTTAAACTGGTTAAAACACTGAATAAAGCAGTTTCACGTTAATAATCATTTATTGATGCTGTTGGGCTTGTCGCAGATGGCCTGCTAGCCCAGCACCTGCTAACACGTGCTCACCTTATTTCTAGGGCTGACCCAAAAAATTTGAAGCTTCGAAGCTTCGTTCGATGGCACGGGATTCGATTGTGAAAAAAAAAAATTCGAAGCTTCAGCGCTTTTTTCCCGTTTTTGGGGGGGTGGCCTTAAACGCAACACTAAAATCTCCAACAAGGAAATATAAAGCCCGACGCACAATGGAGACCTGGTATTATCCTGCTTGAACACAGACGACTAAATTCTTTCAACAATGTGACTCAAAATAATGATAAAATAGCTTTTATTGATATAAAATATGCATTTTCCAGTTCCACCGCTCTGTGTCTGGTGACACTTCTGATGCTCTGAGTTGGGCATCTGTTTGATTGTGCTGCAGCATGCGCCAATGGTTTTAATTTAGTGTTCAATCAAAAGTTAAACACTACTTATCACCGACTATTAGTGTTTTTTCGTTTGTGAATATTTTTATTTTAATTCTAGTGTTGGAAGAAACTACATTTTTGCCATAATTGTTTTTTTTTAATTAGCCCAGCACCTCCTTATGTGTGCTCACCTTTTCCCCCCAATAACTAAAGATCCAGATACTCAGGAGGGGCTTAACTACATTTGTTGATGTGAAAGCATAAATAGCCCTATCTAGAGCCAGTGTTTGATTTGTCCATCCTGGGCTACTATAGAAACATGGTGGTGCAACATGATGGACTCCATAGATAAGGACCTGCTCCCTATGTAGATATAAACATACAAACTCGTTGTGTTGCTATATTTGCATTTCATTTTCATCAAAAAGTTTTTCTTTTTTTGCTATGACGACAGTAGTTTAATTCAACAGGTAATTCCAACACAGCTTTGTTTAAATAATTCCCACAGAGGCTGGCCCACTCTGTTGTTATTTCCTGACTGGCTGAATTTTTTCCATCTCTCTCCTTGCCACGCAGAGCCAGGTCAACACAGGCTGGCTTTGCTCAGACCGTACTGTTGTACTACATGATAAAACAGAGTTTGTATCACATCCAGACTGTTTCTCCACTTTGCTTATCTTGACGCTCGAAACACAACACCTTCCCAAGGGGCCTTTTTTTAAACTTGTTAAATCGACAGCAGACAAATATTTACCAAGCCTTCAAAGGTGCTGTGCCCTGGTCACATAGAGAACTTCCCACAGCTGGCACACCCTCAACTTTACCTGCCCCAGGTGATCTTGTGGTGTAATATGCCTGACAGTGTGATTGGCTGATAGGGGCTTGTGTTGCTGGCTCGTTGTTTTGCAGGGGTGCGTGAAGAAGACAAAAGGCAGACAGCATTACCTTGTCTCTTATCTGCCTGGCCCACCAGCTATCACCGCCCATATGTGCTGCTGACTTCAACCACCTCTCCAAAACCATACACACACACACACACACACACACACTGTCTCCTCAGCTGGGACAGGCCTCCTTTTTTATGCTATCACTCTGGCCCTGAACTGAACCTGTCCTTCGCTCCTATCTCACCCACAGATGTAATTCCCTGCTTTGATATGCTTATTGTTTGTGCATAGTTCCTGCAGTAACACTGGTTACTGTTAGGTGTTTGGTCTGTGCGGGAGTCCTTGACTTGGTGGTTCAGCAGGAACTCAGCTGCAAGACTGCTTTTGTCAACATACAGTCACTCTTTCAAAACTCATGATCTTAAAGGAAAATTCCACTTAATTTCAACTTGTTTTATTTACATAGTTTTAGCCATTGTTTCTGTCAGGTATGATAACATCATACTCACCATAGTGGTTGCTTACATTTGGGAACATGGCGGTATCAATGCAGCACAGCCAACTGGGGCAAGAAACATGACCAGGCACACGATCAGACAGTTGTAAACAAACCAACATTTTATCCACAACTGCAGAAAGTTATAGAAAGTTTTATGGGTCAGAGTCGATCCTGGCAGTGTGTAAACTTTGATGAAAGTTTACAGGACAGGCATGTTAGTAAAGAAGGTCAAAAGTATCAAAACTGAGATACTTTTTATGGTGTCGCGCTGAAGCTATCAAAAAAGCAGATCAAAAATCAGATTTGCAACTCAAAGCTGCACATATGAAGAAAATGAGTGGTCCTCCACAACATTCTCTCTGGCAATGATCCCATGTGACTGACTTGTGCAGGTTTTTAATTTAAAAAAAAGAATATTAAGAAGGATTATTGTTTTAATTTGTGTACTTTATTTTGCTGCAGTATTGAGTATCATTCAAAAAACTACAAAAATAAAACCCAGGTTGTTTAAAATCTGAATTTTTCCTTTAACGTGTGGACTTGTGTATCGGTGAGTCTTTCTCCATATGCCTCCTCAAAGCTCAGGCACTAACAGATCTACAGCTGCCGACATGGCCCATGTGCAGCACCTCTTCCTTGAGAACAGCTAATGGTGCCCTGATGGTGGAGTGATCCAGCCACAAAGGCCTCAGTATCTGCCAAAGATAAGAAACGGAGAGAAGTAACACTCTCCCATGGCTTCAGTTGATGTGTGGGAGAGTGGAGGCGGCTCCGCGACTCTGTGTGTGTTTGTGTTCATGTGTATGTGCTGGGGTGGGGTTGCTGGGGGAGGCAGCGTGGACGGTGAGGGAGGGAGGAGGGGAGACGACAGGCAGGCAGGCAGGCAGGCGGGCAGGGCGGGGCCTTCAGAGCTTCCCAGGGAGAGCCCTGAGCCGTGGTTCATTCAGCTCCTGAGATAGTGTAAACAGACAGTGATTGAATGGTGATGAGAAAGGTGCCGGGGCGGGCAGGACAGCACAGAGAGGCAGCCCCGCATGAAAATTGTGCCCCCGTCAAGGCTTTGTTTTGGTTGGTGCTTCGAGCGCATAAGCAAACAGCTCTCCTCATTGGTTCCATTACTGTTACACCCCTCGTGGTCAAGCGCATTTGCTTTTCTGTCTCTACTATAGTGATAAAATGTGTGACCTACTTTGCATGCATAGATTGCAGCGCTGCTTTATACTTATGTTTATTAGACCCGCCCTCACTAGAGTGAAGAATAACAAAGATTTCACTGGGGAACAGCTGTGTTTTCAATACACACACATTTGTTCTGATAATGTAAACATGTAGTTACCTTGTTAGAGCACAATGCAATTACAGTTACTCGGTGAAAGAACTTTGAAACCAAAACTAATAGTGGCACAGTGATTGATGTTGGTCTATTTTAAATTAATCCATCTGATTTGCACGCTGGAGCCATCGGGCTTGGGTTAGGAGGCAGTCAGTCTTGAGGGATAATCTGTGATTGTTTAGAAGGAAACCAAGCGCACAATGAAAGGATAAGTCATAACTGATGCAATGTACAAAACTAACAAAGCCTGTCTTAGTCAGTGAGTGGGAGGGGATCAGGTCTTACAGGAACAGTGCTTGTTTCAGACACTAGCTGGAAAACTTGTGTTGGGACTTCCCTTGGCCAACTCAACCTGCTGCACTGGCTCCACTCTTTTACAAGTTCACGTCGTAGACAAAACACTTAAGTTGTCCGTCTTGTTGTGCAATGTTAAATGCAGCCAAGCGTTAAAAGGTGTAATTGTAGAGACGGTAGTATATTTATAGTCTGATGGAGATCCTAAAAACATTATTTATACATCCAATAATGAAAATTGTTAAATTGTTAAAGCCACTTGCATCTTATAAGACTCATCCTATTTAATTGCGACCCAGAAGATTTTCCCTCTTTGCCCTAAAGGCATTTTGCTGTTGGGTTTCCCACAGAAGACAAAAAGATCTAATTTAAGATCCTTGTCCTCTCTAGTTCTCTTGATATAAAGCAGTCCCAGACCATTTTTGCAAAGTTGAAAGGTATGCTATGCAGGAATTCTTGGTTACTGTTTGTACACACAGCATTCAAATTTGGCAGCTCCTCCTACATTGGCTGTACATACACTGCAAGCTACTGTACTTTTATAGGAACCTCACATTAGCTCTAAAGAAAAGGCAATGTCTTTAGCAAGCTAACTAAGCTTACTGCCGACACCTGTCTATCCAACAGAAAAGCAGTTAACTCTATATCACTCTGTATCCTCTCCCTCAGCGCTCACCAGTGAAAGTGGTCATTGTGAAATCAGCTTTGTCCCCATGGCGTTTAGCCTCACTATATTTTTGTTGTTTTGGCACTGTCTGCAATTTTGTTGCCTCCTCTTGGATGCGTGTTGCTATTACCTGGTCACTATCTTTTTAGAAAGTCCAGACTGCCCCTTGAGCGCTGTTGGCGGGGAGCTGCATGCCTACGAATGTCCCGAACACAGCAAAATAAGATGAAAATAAGAAATTACAAGCAGAGGGCACATAAATATGCCACCACACACTTTTAGTGGGTCTTCAGTAATTATTGCAGTCTACAGTTTGTTTGTTTCTTTGTTTTTGTTTTTTAAGAAAATCCTTCATAATTTACCTTTTGAATTATGCAAAGTTTAAAATTACCTGTACATATGATATCATACTAACAGATCCGAATTCCTTTCTGTGTCTTTTGCAGCCCTGAACCAGCAGAGGATCTCCCAGAGTGCTCCAGTGAAGCAGGGCCAGCTCCCTCCTGGAATCATGGGAAGTAACAACCAGATGAGACTGCAGCAGATTGAGAAGGAAAGACTGAGACTGAAGCAACAGGAGCTGCTTCGACAGAGACCACAGGTCAAGAATCGGAGTTAAAGCATTTTTAAAAAATATTCAAAGGCTTTCTGGAAAGTACTGGGGCTTCATGGAGGAGTAACTAATGTGCATAAACACATCACAAGGTCAATACTTTCAGTATGTGAGAACACTAGACCCCTAACTGCTCACTAGTTGAATGAGGACCGCAAAATGGTTCTAATAAAACCTAATGTATGTCATGAATAGGCGTTTAAATATGAGTCTTCATTCATAGGTATGGCGGCGGATCTTAAGCCCCTTTGATCGGTCTTTATTGTAGCACCACCCTGCAATGAAGTCTCGTGAGTCATATGTGGTAATTTTATCACTTCCTAACTGTGATGTGTCACTGAGCCGCCCACACAGGGTGGTGCAGCCAAGTCCAGTAGTTTACTCAAGGCCGTGTCATACCTACAGAAACAGAGCTTTATGATTATGAATGAGGGTGCCGGTGACTTTGTTTACCATGTCATTCACTTGGGTTGTCTAAAGTTCACCGTGTAGGAAGTGACCTGAGAGTGTACATGCTCCAGGCTGTAGAGGGGAAGAGAGGATTTGGACTGTCTTTACTGAAAGTCCTCAGAGCACATGCACTGTAAGCTTAAGTGACCGGGTTTTTGTCAACTTTCTGAAATCAGGTGGTTTGTATAATGGGGTGAGGGATTAAGAGAAACATGGTTGGCACGGACTGATTTCTGTTGAAGAACCCTGATCTCTCAGCCATGTCAAAGCCTTATAATGGGATCTAACTCAGTTTGTACACATCTTTATGAATGCAAACAAAGGTTTTAGAGTAACCAGGTCATTTCAGGACATGCATGTTCTATTTCTTGGCTCTCTCCAGGTTTGTCTGCATTGATTATGCAAGGAAAACATATAAAGACAACACATGAGCAGCTCAGGTATCCAAACTACAGACAGTTTAGAAAAAGAAAGATCTTAATGGAAAATAAAATGAGGAGATGGGATTGCGGACCAAACTATCTGCTGTCAGCTAATTTCCAGTAACTCCTGTAACATCTCAGATGTTTTGAGAACGGAGGACGTACTGTGTTTGCAAATACAGGAGAGCGTGATTATAGCAGGAAATTGTGCAACAGTTCAGGCTATATGCTGGTGTATGGAGTTCAAGTTTGGGGCAATAATTGCCACACCCAAATGGATTCCACATGGCAGAAGTATGATTAAGAGCGGGCGGCGATGTATGCAACTTGCTGGTGGCAGTCCAGTGCTGACGCTGCTCAGTCATGCACAAAAAGACAGCCAATAAAACCATAAAGGTTGTTTACAGTACACATAGCCCTCATAATCCCGCTTAATCATATCCAGATTGTTTACATGTGTGCATGGGATTCTGGGATAAATGTAGTTGTCAGAGAAGGACACACCTTCAAGCTGGCTGCAAGTACAACTGGGGGGAAAAACAGGATGAAGAAACATCTCATTAGGATTTTTATTTATCTTTCTGAGAACATTGTGTCCATTTCTCCTCAACCAAAACCAATAACAGCTTCTACTAAGCACTTATGGTGTCTCGTGGCAGTTTTACATCCTTACTAAAAACATCACATGCCATTGTTTCTCTCTGTTGTTGTCTATGACGCGGTAAAAGTTAAATGAGATCTCAAAACGGCGACACCGCTCAAGTCACTTCACCTTCCCGTTCAAGGACTTATAGGGGAAGGAGGTGGAAAAAAAAACAGCATGACCTCATATCCGTGGCCTTATCTGATCTGAGCATGATCTGAGCATGTGTAGAAAACAATTGTCTCCAACTGTTGTCGGCCCCCCTATGTAATCTGACACTCTGTATGGGGAGAAAAGGAGAGCACCATGTTGGCAGTCTGTGTGCAATTCCTCAATTTAACATTTTATGCAGTGCCAGCAGGGCGGCGGGGGTTAAAGGCAGTTGTGATATGTTTTTATGACACTGTAGCTGTGTATAATTAGCTTCTGAGGTTAGCTGCGGGGTCGATTGTGTTGCTCATGGGATTTGTGCTTTATCATCCACAGGAGCTCGCTATAAGAAATCAGCTGCCGACCAGTATGGATCAAGATGGCAGCACGAACCCTGTGTCCTCCCCTATGGCCCAGGATGCCCGGACCATGACCGCCAACAGCTCTGACCCATTCCTCAACAGGTTGGTTTCATACAGAAGCCAGGAGTAGCCTCTGTGGGGCAGATTTTCCTCTAGTACAGAACAATCACAGCTGAGGTGTGCTCATTGACGTCGGTGAACTTGGCAAGTGCTTCCATTCTGGTTCAGCTCTTTAGTCTTAATGTATCCTGTTTGAGGGAATCTGTGCGCTCGAGCTCTGCTCAGAGCTCCCTGAGTTACACAAGTAGTAAAAACAGAAGGCCAGTCTCTGGGCTTAACCCACTTCACATGGTAATGTCTCACTCAGTCTGTGCTGGAGTTCATTGCACAACGATGACCTCTGGTGTACAACTGCTGCAATAAAGACAAACAGAAGCTAAATGGTGGTTTAACCTGTGAAAAGCTTTTATGAAAGCACACTGTGCTCAAAGTGGAGATGGACAGCTTGCACAGTTTGAGCAGGAATGCCACAAACGACACCTGAAACTGGCTGCGATTAAGAAGGGACATGCTGTTTCTCTTAACTATCTGAGAATGCTGCTCTGTGGCATTCTGGGTAATCATTTCTAGCAGTTCAAGCTCTAGTTCTTCTGTGAGCGGATGAAGTGAGGAAAGAGCTGAATAGCAAGCAGGCCATGAGAACATGTGGTCCAGTCAGTAGACAGGCCAACCTAATCTCCCCTCCTCCCCCTGTTGCCTCCACTCCCCTCCTCTCACAATGGCCTCATTCATCCTGCCTCTGCCATACTCTGCCTACATATTTTTCCTCTGCTAATTAGTATAGGCTTGTCAAATGTCTTCTATCTGCCTCTTTGTCTCTCTGTTGCCCCATTCATCGCTGCTCTTTTTGCTATATCCCGCAACAGGGCGAAAAAGTGAAGCTCGGTGTCAGTGTGGATTAGTCGCCATCGCTGTTCAAATAGATACTGTTGAAACGTGGATGTATGCAGAAGCTCCCTGAGGGAATTCAGGCCACACTGTTACTTTTCAGCCTGTGTGCTTTTCATAACTGAGTGTGTTTGCTTTGTTGGATCGGTTAATTAGATTCACGTAGTCGGGTTTCAGAGTAGTTAAGTGAAGGTCATTAAGGACATCCGCAAACTCTGCTGAGAGAAAAAGCTTTTTATGTCCCTCGGTCTGACAGAAATCAGGATGTTTATTGCTGATAGTGCAGAGTTTATAACCCAGATTTCTTTGTATGTTTCAGCGGGACCTACCACTCCAGGGATGAAAGCACAGACAGCGGCTTGAGTATGAGCAGCTACAGTGTCCCCCGCACTCCAGATGACTTCCTTAACAGTGTGGACGAGATGGACACAGGTGAGGCGAGAGCAAAATGAATATGGTTACCTGTCAGACAGTCTGACCTGCAGCCTGACATCTCTTTGCTTGGATAGGCTGTTGATAACGTTTCTGCTGTGGTGCCAAATTTAGTTTGTACAATGCCGCATTATATTCATCATGGCTGAATATGAAAATTTACTGTGACATGAGATCATTATTCAAAGATGGCCACCTGAAGCCACACCACATATTGCTTATAGAAAAGTTGCTTAGATTAACAATTTTATTCATAACAAATTTGAATCAACTGTAGTATTATTAAAGGGACAGTTCACCCCAGAATCACAAATGACATATTTTCCCTCGTACCTGTACTGCTATTTGTCAGTCTGTTTTGTTTTGGTGTGAGTTGCCGAGTGTTGGAGATGTCAAGAAAATAGTTCCTACATGAAACTGCTCACACAAAGTTTGTGGATTGTCTTGAGTAACCGAGTCATGATTTCTAGAAATAGACATTGCTGTTTTTGATGCTGTGAGCACCACAAGCCGAGTGCCATCTAGTTCCATTATACTGTAGAGAAGGCAGACATCTCTACAGGCGATATCTCAAACGCTCGGCAACTTGCACCAATACAATCTAGATTCATAAATAGCACTACATGTAAGAGGAAAAACGTGTTTTTGATTTTTGGAGTGAACACTTATTCAGTCATTTTTCTGTACAATCAACTACTGATAACGACAGTGGCTTCTTAGCTGTCTCGGCTTGTTGATATTTTGCAATTCCTCCCACCATGTGGGTGATGCCACAGCTGTCAGAAATCCCCCAAATCTCCTGCTTGTAATTACAACTAGAAGTCTGATGTGTGACTGTGTTTTTTCTTTCTTCTCACTTGGCTGCTCATATTTACAGTCTGTACCAAGAGAGAGGAATGTGGCTCAATTATTATCTTCACAGTCACGCGCCAAGCTGACAAGATCTTCCAAACCATCTCTAGCTTGCTGAGTCAAATCATTAACAACATGTTTTCCTGTTCATTAGGGGACCCTCTTCCACCCTCCATGGCAACACAGCCCAGTCGTTTCCCCGACTACCTGGACGCCATCCCGGGAACAGACGTGGACCTGGGCACCCTTGAGAGCGAGAGCATGGCGGTGGAGGGCGAAGAGCTGATGCCCAGTCTCCAGGAGGCCCTGAGCTCCGACATCCTCAACGACATGGAGACAGTGCTGGCAGCTACCAAGATTGACAAGGAGAGCTTCCTCACATGGTTATAGAAGATCCGAGCAGGGCGCTCCTTCCTCCTCTCGCCACGCTCTGAACTGCTGCCTGCTCCAATCTGTGAAGGAGTCATAGATGCTTTTACAAGACATTTCAGCGAGCCTCTCTGGACTTCTGTCTCTGTCTCGGCGTGTAAGGCCAACCTCTTGTGAGGCAGTATTGTTCTTTTCTTTTCACTGGTGTGTTATCTCTTTATTTTGTCTGTGTCTTCAAGGCTGGCCCATGAACAGACAATTAACGCAAGGGTCCCCAAATCTTTCACAGATCTGTCAGTGAATCTAGGGCATCTTTACCTAGAGCAGGGGCCGCTCCTTACCCCTGGTCTCCCCTCATAGCTGCGCTGGGCGGGTGCATGTGCTCTTCTGCAAGACCTGCCATCATCAGTTATCACCTGGAGTCTCTGGTGCCTCTCTTTTCTCTTGCAATATAGCGTGAACCAGCACTACTTAACTGCGTTTGGGACTATTGCATTTAGCTTGAGTAGCTTTATATTTGGCCTTGTACATTTTTATTCTTTTGTTTGTTTGTTTTCAATGAGCCTGAGAAACCAAAAATGATGTATTTGAAGCATAAAGAACAATACTGATTTGGAGTAAAGGTAATGTGAGGCCCAGTTTGGACATGTTGGCTTGTTGCTGGGAGGGGGGGCGGGGTAGTGGAGTGAGAGTTGGAGCCTGGGGACCGACTACATTGCTGCTTGGCTGTGCCAGCAAGTCTAAGTTAAACCTTTGATAGATCAAGTGCCTTCAGTTGTATTTTTTGAGACGCGAGCAACACGAACAATTACTAAGTTTCTGTAACGCAGCGGCAAGCATACGGCTGCGTTCATTTACCACACTTTCCTCTTTCTACTGTTCAATAATCAAAGTTGTATTTTTGTTTTATAAACACATTATAAGGGGATTTAGGGATTTCTGTTTTTTTTTTTTTTTTTTTAACCCTAGCTTCTAAGTATCTCAGTCTTATCCAAGCCTAATTCAAGATTCATTCTTTTTATCTTTTTAGTATTCCTTTATTTTTTAGGTTACTACATATGTATGATAGCTTAGATCAAATGGCATTTTGCTTCTTGTTTTTCTTTCATAGATGAATTAACACGATGAATTTTTTTTAAACAGGGTCGACTCTTATCACAGCACATCACTTCACCACGATGAAGTCTGCCAAGACACAATGATTCAGTTTTGGCTTTTTTTTTAACCATTTAGCTCCTCTTGTCTCTGATTTACTATATACATATTAGTGTTATTGTTTATTTGTTGATCACATGCAGCTTTTTAAAACTATCTTTCCTAAACATTAACCAAAAAGGCAGATCTCTCGGCTAAACAGAAACTACCGCTCTTCCATCAATTAAACCTCGTGACAACATACGGGGAGGGGGCGAGAGTTAAAATGTCTGACGCGGCCTTCCCGCAGAGGGAGCTGAATCCCTCTGAACGACGCTGTGTGTTGAAACAAGGGGTTAACAGACCACAACTTGGACAAGTTTAAGCAGGTTTAAGAGTCATGTCGAGGGGGTAGTGTAGAAGGCCAGGGTTTGACTGACAGCAGCGAGTTACGTGGATTGTGGATTTTTTTTTTTTTTTGTGAAATAATTACGAAACAATCAGTTATTATCTCAGTCAGGAATTGTTGTGGCAGATTCCAAAGATGTTTTTTGTAATGACGCTAACACTTATTTTTGCTTCCACTTTTAACCGAGTCCAGAAAACGGTATGATTTGTAAATCAGCCTCTGTATGAACACACTGTATAAGCTAATGAGAAAATGATGTAGGTTTTAAGTGTTGATGGACATGTCTGAATAGGTCTAGCTGAGAGATTCTTTTTTTAGATGGTTGTTTTTGAGTGACTAACCCCGAGATTTTAAGGATGAGGTTTCAGAACAGAGAAGCAAGTGATTTTTCTAGAAGCGCTCACATGTTTACATTCTCTCTGAGTAAGAGACTGCTACAGCTGCAGTGGAGACAACACAACACACTGACAATTCTCTCATAATCACATTATCGTCATGTTTACACCATGTCTACATCTTTGCATGTAACCTTTGAGTAATCAGCCTGCCGTGCACGCCCGTGGTTGAAGCCTCACAGGGTGTCACACTGATTCTGTTGCCAACCAATGCGTCATTGGTTGCATTAACTTGATGGATCAATTTTTTTTTTTTTTTTAGATCAGAGAACATGAACAATTTTTTTTATTCTGTGTGAGAAACCTCTTTTTAGTTTTGATTTTACTGATCATTAAATCATGTGTTGATGATGGATTTAAGATGGATAAACAGTGTTGGTGAGAACAATGCAACTAAAATGAGTGGTACACTACAGTGCTTGTATTGCACGGCTACAGAGTTTTCATTTTGATGCAATGACGCATTTTGTCACACAAACCTGATTTTATGCTTACTTAGTGTGTAACTGTCAGAGCATATTAGCTGTTGACTGTCATTGTAGCAGTAGAACTAATCACACAAGTTAAAGGATTTTGTATTTAGAGTTTTCTAAATGCACATGAAATGAATTTATATTCAGTAATGATCTGTTCTTTTTTTTTTTTTTTTTGATAGATATGTGCATGTGTTTTAGAACAATAAATTCTGTTACATTATATCTTGCTTCATATGATACTTTGAAATTGGCCTGAAATAAAGTATATACTTTGTGGTAATATTTTTTCCTTTTGTGGTTTTGTATTTCATTGTTTGTGTATTCAAAAATGGATCCTAAATATTCATACATAGGATACACTTGGCTGTTCCTACCCTGTAAGCTTTTATTGTGTTCATGGTGATATCTTAAAATAGCTGGCACTTTTAGTTTACATTAAATGTGTGACCTAGATTCAAAAGAATAAACTGCAACTTCTCAGTGAATAATACAGCCTTATATGGTGCATATGTGTAAATCACAGGTCAGTGGAGATAAAAAAAAATAGTTTGTAAGCAAATTACCAATAGTATTATTTCATGCAGTGTGTTTCCTGTGAGCATGGTGTGGAGAAAGGTAATCTAATAATCTTTAAATATTTAATGTATAACGTTTTATTTTGAAAGTATTTACTGGAAGTGTTGTAGTTCCTCACTTCGACCACTGGGTGGCAGTAAACAGTCTAAATCAGTGGAAAGTTACTATTTTCACTTGAAAACAATTTTCAGGAACTTTTACTAAAGTTGAGTGTTTCAGTTTTATGTTGCTTTATACTTGTATGTGGTTCTTATGGCATACTATAATATGACTTTTTGTGACATTTTATATAATGATGTTTTTAATGACATGACTTTTTATGCTATATCTTTAACATACTATGCAATGCCTTATTTTAAAACTTATTTTAATGACTAACAATGGCATTTTTACAGTTTTTTTTTATGACGTATAATGGCATGAAATTTATTTTTATGGCATATTCAACGGATTTTTTAAAATACTAAAATGTGTCTTTTTAAATGATTTTTTTAAACTTTGACATTTAAAAAGAAATGTATGACATGCTGTAGTGTGACCGTTTTTATGGCATTGTTATGTTTTTTATAATTCTTTCATAACATACTATACTATGATTCTTTTTTATCATTTGTTTTGCGAACTATACCATGACATTATAAATGATTTTTTCATAGTATGAGTTTTTTTTTTCAATTAAATCCTTTTACTTTTTTCTGTATGATTTATTCATGAAATATTATGAAATATAGTATGATTTTGTTTATGCCATTTTTATGGCATACTATATTATGAATCTTAATTTCTTTTTCTTTTTTACAAATTTTTCTGATTTTTAAAATGAAATATTATAGAATTACATTTTTATGCTTTTATGGCCTACTAGACTATTATATGATCGTATGCCATAAAAATGTCATACTATCATTAATTTTTTTTCTATTTTTTTTTTAGGGACATACTAACTTAAAACATTTTTAATCTTTTTTATGACGAACTGAAGTGTCACATTTCTGTGAACGTTTTAGGTACATGTGGCATTTTTTAATGTTTTGGCACACTATAATTTGAAATGTTTAATGAGATTTATTTATGGCACAGTATCCTATGTCATTTTTTAATGACTTTTCTTCTTTTTTGATTACAGCATAACCCTTTCTTTTTATATATAGATAAATTATTGGGGGCATTCTACACCATGACATTTATTTTATGGCTTAAAACATTTTTCAAGACATGTTTTTTAAAGACATAATTAATTAAAGACATACTAAAATGATACACGATAGTATGACATTATATTATATGGCCCTTTTTAGGGTACACTATACTATGACATTTTTTCAATGATTTATTGTGTTTGTTTGTTTTTCAATGACAGACAATTTTATGACATTTTTATAGCATCATTTATTGTGACATTTTTAAATGATTTTTTTTAAGACACTAAACCTCATTTTTAATGATTTTTGATGACATACTACAGTATGACATTTTTATGGCATACTATTATATATATATATATTTTCAAATATTTCAATATTTTTAAGGACATACTGTAGTATGGATTATTCATGCCAGTATTATGGGTTGGGTTTTTTTTTTGGCATACTATGGCAATTTTATGATATTTTATTTCAATGACATGCTATAATACAAATCTTTAAGATGTCTTTAGCATACTATACCATGTCATTTTAAAATTATTGTCTAATTACATACTGTAGTGTAGTACAAATACTTAAGGCCATTTTTGTAGCATTCTATTCTGTGACTGTTTTATGACATTATTATGCCATAATATACAATGGCATTATATAATGACATATATATATATATATATAATGACATACATTAATTTTTCTATGACATTCTAATGGAGTACTAAACCTTTTTTAAATGATTTTTTTAAATACACACTATCATATTTTTTGACTGCTTTAATAACATAATATAGTATGGATTTTTATGACATTTTGGCATTATGGCATACTGTACTATGACTGTTAAATGATTTTATGACATTCTATTGTATCATATTATTATGCCATTTTTATGGCATACCACACTATATTTTTATGTTTTTTTAATGACCTTCTATAGCGTGACAATTTTTATAACATTTTCTTACAAATTATACTTTGACTGTTACATTTTTTTATAACATATTTTGACATTTTTCATCTTAACCATCAACTCCATAACTCCATCAAGTGTAGTGTATAGATCACAGTATACAGTATATGTTGTGATTTTTTGTTTGTTTTTCCTCCTAATATATATTATTTATTTTCATATTTTGTCCATTTCTTTTACATGTTGAATTTATGTTATAGGTTAGGTTATTTTCTGTGTATTCTATACAAATGCAGTTCCTCTTTGTTGGTCTTGGTTAACAAAAACTGAACACTAAATAGAACTCAGTAGATAAAGTATCACTATTGACTCAAGACAACACTACAAGCACCAAGGCTGACATGATAGTATACTAATACTTCCATGGAAGACCTTGGAAATAAACTTTGAAATTATTGCTGAAAGTTAAAGATGGGCAATACAAACAAGGATGTGCTGTTTGGTGGTCAGCATGTGATCTGCGGGATTTGAAGTAATCAACATGTCTTTGTCATGTCAATGTCAACTCACCTGGCTGAGAGGATGGCTCCAAGTAGGCGCTGAAAGTGAATTTAAAAAACAAACAAACAAAAAAAAAAGTACTTCCGCATTCTTGGATCTGCACTGTATCTATAATAAACAACCCCGGGTCATTGCCCTGCTTAAGGCACTTGAGGCAAACAGAACAAAGGGACAGTTTGGTGTATTTAAAGCCATTCCTGTAATTAGCCCTAATGCAAAACATCTGTGTTCTTCCCCTGATCAGAAGCTCATACTCAAGGGTATTGTAGTCTTTTAGCACATGTGGCCTACAAAAATGGAGGGCAATGATATTATGTATAGAAGAGAGGAAACAATCATTTAAAAATACAAACAAGTATGATATTCCTTCGTGACAACATAAAGAACATAAACTTCCTTTGACCCCACAGCGGGAAGAGCCTCCAACGCATTTATCTCTAACCTTTTTAGATCTCCTCAAATTCTCTGTCAAGGAACAGTGGATCTTTGTCAGACTCCCTGTGTTACATCTGAGGACTCTCCTGATTCAAAAAAATGTATCTGTTCTTGATGCAATGACTGTATTTCAATAACATAGTATGAGCCACAGAAAACAGGGAAAATGAATCATCTATGTAAGAAGAAAACAAAAACAACACTTTATTTATTCATTTATTCAAATCAATTTTATTAATTACATGTATTATAATGTCTTATTACTATCCCAATAATTATTAAATATCACATGAAACAAAAAAAAGAATGGTTACATTACTTAAATTGCATCAAAAACTACCACAGATGAAAAAGCTTGTACAATTAGTAAGAAAACATTTGTTGTGGCAAGATTCTCTGTGTATGGTAGCAAAACGTCTGAAGGTAAATACCGTATCATGCTAAATAGTGGATGCAGATTTAGAAACTGAAATTGGAATACCGAGATGAACTTGAAAGCAACACAGCAATGTTCTCTCCACAGTGTGAATTTGGTATTGTGTCCTAAATGACAGCACTACAGCATGAGTATGACGAACAGACCACAAAAACAGTGACTGCAAAGAAAAGTATTTTCTTGGCCAATACACCGGGAATAAAATATGCAGAATACTAAAGACAGAACACAACTCCTTTCACAGTAAATACAATACAAAACAATACAGTATACTTGGATAACAAATAATATGAGTTTATAAAATTCCTTTTTAACATTACTTACAAATGTTACACCTTACATCCATGACCTCTATACTTTGAGCTGCGGGTTGATTTTTAGCAATCTGTGACCCAAATTCACGAGTGACTGCCCAGAATCTCATCCAAATTTATATCTTTCATCCAATCATCATTCCCAGAGCCAGACTTGAGAAGAGAGTCTATGAAGTCTGAGTCTGTGTTGATCCCTGGAACTGTGTTGTCTCCCTCGGGGAGGAAGTCAAAGGTCAGACGGTTGGCCCGGTTATTCTGGTAGCCGCTAGAGCTCGGACTGGGCTCTGCAAAGTTGCCTGCTGGTACCCTCTGTTCCGGAGAGGCCTGGTTCAGGCTCCCCACTGCTGATGGAGATCCCATTATCGGCTGGTTTGGTCTTGGGCCTGTGTCTCTTAGTGAAGGGTTAAGAGGGAGCATCCCAATGTCTGGCGCTACCTGGTTGGGAGGGCCGATGTGCCTCTGTTGATACGGATGGTTTGGCATGTCCAGCTGCGCACCCTGAGACTGCAGTGGGTTGGGTAGCCGCCTAATACCAAGTCCAGTTGTCACTTGCTTATTGGCTGAGCTCCAGCCCATTTTCATCAAGCCTCCAAGACCCTGTCCTGGTACCCCTGATGGATGCAGGTCAGCTGTCGTTCTCGGGTGTTGTACACCTCCTACATTGTTCATCCCAAAAGAACCGCCGTGAGTGTTTGGCCCCATGAACCTAGCTTTATTCTGATTTAGTCCGATTCGATTCTGATTGTTATGCTGCTGGAACTGGCCGATACAAGAAGTCGGACGACAATCGGTCCCAATGCCAAATCTGCGGTCCGATGGTGAAGGACTCATCTTTGAGCCACTTGGGAGGTGACAAGACAAGGACTGTAGGTCGTTCTCAGGGCCATTGCTGGAAGACTGGGTGGAGTTTTGTCCTGAAGGGATACCAAGAAATACTGATTACAACTATGGTCACCTGCCAACACTGAAAGCATTTCTGAATTATCAAAACTTTAACGTACCTGTGAAGATGTTCCCTTGCTGAACTCCCACCATACTTCTTGACTGCTTATAATCAGGTGGCGGCCTTGTGAGATGACGATTGAACTGATCATGTGCATTGTCTTTGTCCTGAAAAAGGAAAGGCAAAATTGTCCATAAATACTCACAAAGTCTGAAGTGCCTATCAACTGGTGAAAGCTTTGTGATAAAGTATGTTACATACAGAATTGCCGATGGTGTGCTGTTGTTGATTAAGCTGTCTCTGCATGGCCTGAGTTTTCACCGGGCCTTTCTGCTGGTTGTTGGGTGCTGGGGGCCGTGGCTGCGACTGGGCTGACATGACCCCTAAGCTTCCATTGGTGGGCATCCTTGGACCAGGAGGTACACCCTTAGAAGAAGACACATATGATGGTTTAATGTAAGTGTCAGTGAACATTTTTTCATTTTCAAATACATCTTTTTGCCCCTTATCTGCCCGGAGACTGGAGTGGAGTGCCGTGAAAGCTGTAGAAAAACACAAAACCAAGATAATGCAATAACATGAGTGACCACTAGAGGGCAAAACTCTACAAGATATCATAGATCTGTGTCAAAGATGCTATTCAACCTCCAGAATGTGGTCAAGGCTACTCCCTCTGCAGATGAAAAAGGAAGACTTGGAGAGAGGCTTTTTTTGGAAGGGGGAGCGCGAGCCCTCCTCAAGGCCTGCTTCTCCCTTGATAATTGTGTCTAAAGAGAGTGGAAAGAATCCCTGAGACAGCAGGAAATGTGTGCCAATGGGGAGTTAAGCGCCAGCACCATGACTACCTCCATTTAATAAGCTCTCCTTTACTGATCACTGTGTTGTGTTTGGCAAGGAGGCATTCCATCCACTAGAAACCCATTTGGCTCCTGACACTATCACACTGATTAAAATGTCGTAGTCGGCAGCACTCAAATGAAATTGAGATAGCCAAACTAGCCTTTTGCTTGAAGTCCCGTCCTGAATGTATGCTTTTGCAGATAAGCTTTCACCATCGTGGGTGTTTGAGATGTTATACGTCCTTGTAATGCATATTTCTTAGCTTTTTTAGGCAGCTGTGCGGACCATCCAAGCACTCCAAGTAAAACCCATCTCTCTTGTGGACACACAGGGACACTCTCACTTTGCTCGAGCTTCAACCGAGTGCATGCATTTGTCATGAAGGAGGTTAATGTGCACCAAATCCAAGTCAACACACGCTGTGTATACAATGTCAGTCAGTGTGTTGACTTAAAATGTTTCCCAGGGTGAAATGGATTAGAAATCCAACAGTGCATTTAGCAGAAGCTATTACTTAGAGGACAGATTCTTTGCAGAGGGTGAATCTCTACAGGGTGGTGACTTTGTGGTCCCAGAGAGAAAAACAGAAAAAAAGAGAGGGAAGTAAGTGTATGTGTGTGTGCGTGCATGTGTGTGTGTGTGTGTTTGAGAGAATGATAATGAATGGGGCTGAAATTTGAAGAACTAACAAGACAGGATTAGAGAATGAGGGAAGTTGAAACTCATCAGGAGTCACAAGCCATTTCACATGAGCTAATATTCGCCTTCTCGCCGAGTTCAACCCACACAGCAAACCAAGCACGGCAATGAGGTTACACAGCGACTAAAACATCAAAACAGCGGTTTCTCCTGTTACTCTAGAAAACGGAGTCACTGGCTTTGATTCACTGTATCCAGAGACTGTGAGAAATTGTGACCATCACAAACATTTTCCCTGCAGAGGTACACTGGAGAGGGTTTATTCAGTCTTTGTTGTAAGAAAAACCCAATGAGGGGTGTTTTAGCATGTACAACTGAGTAATCCTCTCTGTCATCCTGATGTGTCATAAAGCTGTTTTCCATGTTTTTTCCCCCCTTTCATTCTTCACAAGCTTGTTGTTAATGAATACCACATGTGGCTCAGGCCTCAGAGAAGGAGCGGAGTGATTTAGTCTCCCATCCTGCGGCAGTGCAGGCAGCTGACAGTGATCCAGGCCCAGCCTTGCCGGCTCTCACACTGCACTTCCTCCAGTCTGGACTCAGGACGCTGTCCCTGGGGAGCGCCTCGGCATCTGGACTTGGCCGCGGCTCCCTTTCCCAGGAAACAAGTACTCCCTTCACAGTACTGCCTGAGTGACCTGGTAGGCTCAGCCCCCGTGGCCCCACTCTTATCCTTACCGAGGGATGTGGTGCCACAAGATCGTCAACAAAAGTTGAGGAATCGTTATTTAGTGCGAAACAAAAAGCCTTTATCTTAAGTTGCAGTTGTAATTTGGGGTTCTGCATTTTCAGTAGGGAGAGCACGCTAATCTGCAGAATGCAAAGTACCAGCTCTTGTGTAGTATTTAAATGGAAATCTGTATTAGCTGGGGCTAATCACTGGGATGATGAAATTGCTGCCAAATGTCTGTCTTCACTTGATCTAACAGTGCTGTCCTATGCTGAGCAGAAGTCGCTCTGGATAAGACTGTATAGAATGTAAATATTTAGATAGGATTAAAATACAAGCGTACATTAGTGTGCCACTTAGATGGATTGAAAGTCAAATATACAAAAAGTAAAACTCTTTGCAAAAGTCTCATTAGATGCTTAAAATTACTGAAACTAAATAGCTGAAGTGAAATGTATAATTCAATAATGAGGCCTTTCAGTATAGCAGGCCCAATCCCCACTGTGAAAATTAATATCAAAATGAAATTAAAGCGGCTGTATGCAACATTTATAGTGTGTCAGTGATTCAGACTTTGGGACAAGATTGTCTGCACACGGCTCTCAACATGGCAGCTGTACTATGCTATCAACTGCATTATGCCACACTGCTCCACTTCTGCCAGTGCGCCACCAGCAAAAACATCCCCCAAAGCTTGTTTTGCGTTGTCATATCATTCATTACACACTACCTCACAGAAGGGTGCCAATGATCGTGTGCGTTATCATGTCCAGTGTGTTTCCATTCATATCTAGAACTTATCCTGTCCTAGTTTTGCGTTCAAAGGCTGCCTGAAAGCAGCGGGGATAAGGAGCTTGCCTCTGGTTTGTTTCCTCCTCATCCCAGTGACATATGTGGGTGATGTTAGTATATGTTGGATTTATCCACTCCCATCCCCTACAACTGCAGAGCAACTCTCTCTGCGGAGCTGCTGTAGCTGGAAGTGACCGGCACACCTGGAACCAGCAGGTGGGTCCTCCAGCTCCGGTGCATTAATTTGCTCTCGTCATAGTGATTTACTCACACACCATTCTGTTTGTTGTACTAACCTTAATATTTGTTTATTGTGTTCCATATCATAGGCCTACAAATATTCATCCATACCATGATTATCAGAGTTTGATCCTCTGCCTGACCCTCACTGTGCCCAAGGCTTTTCATTTATTTTAAACGGTCTGGGCTATTTAATTGTTCTGTATTATCTCTATTATTAATATAAGCAGGGTATCCTAATACAAAGTGGTAACCACTGGATGTGAATGCATGAATGGGCCAGACTGCGCAGCACTGGGTTTGAAATGAACTGTAATAAACTGGAGCTTCTGTGCTTTGATTAGCTGCTGTGAAACAACATGACCCTCATCCATTTAAAACGCCTATTAGATCTTGTGAGGTCATTTTGGTGAAAGTAAGCAAAGGTAATGTAATAAGTAACTTATTACTCTACACAGAGACGTTTAAATGATGGTAACTAGTAATATATGAAATATAACATTTTGAGAGTAACTTGCCCAACACTGGTGTTCAAGTGCAACTTCCTGGCTGAGACTCAGGTGACGTGAGGCAACACAACAGTCGGCTTTTGTTGCCACTAGGTCTTTGATGGTGGTTTGGTGTGTCTGGGCCTTAACATGTTTGTAGGTGGGACCGTCTACCACAACAACTAAGAGAGAAGCTCTGATGACAACACAGAGACGTTGCGTGACTTCAGTCTCTGCTCAGGATGCAACTACTCCACTATATCTTTACATAGCAAACAGTGGTATGCTGCTACAGTATATAAATGTCCCAAAGGTTGCAGACAGTTCCTTTAAGAGATGGGCGAATAACTCAACACATTTAGTTTCAATATTTCTTTAAAATAGTCCCTTTTGCACCTGAATGGGTATAGCATGTGGTTACCAGAAAATTTCTGCAGTGGCAAAAATCAGAAATCAATTTTATGTCAAACATAATAAATCAGAAGACCTGCAATTATTTCCACTACACCAGAATGAAAAAAGTCATATTTTTCTTTCTCTGGCTGAAACACACCACACTCTACTGATGTGACAAGCGAAATTCTGTCCTTGAAATAGCATTGCCCACCAACCACAGTAGCTCAGGTTTCATAATGCATTAGTGTCTTCTACTGTAAGCTGCCAGAGAATGTATTCATACTTCAAGTGACTGAGGTATTTTTTTTTGTGTGTGTGTGTGACCTCACAGTTAGAGAGTTGCATAGTCGTGGATTTGAATTTTGACATGTTTGACTCAGCAAGCGATTATTAAACTGTAGGAAGCTTCAAACAAGTACTGAAGCTCACATCTCGGGCCGTAAAAATGGTCCTCAGCTTCACTCAGTGGGAGGAAGCCCGCTGTGAGTTCCTAGTGTTACACAGGCGATCAGGGCACTCTTTCAGGACCTTTATTTCTCTGGCATTACTAATTCAATTCACTGTGGGAAGAGACTCCACTCTTTTTTCTCCTCTCTGTGAGCTGTCCCTTCCTCATTAGCTAGACTTTTAACCCTGTCCGTGCTGAACACAGAAGACAAACACCATTAAACACTTGTTCTAAAGTGGAGGAGGCTCTTGTTTCTTCTGCACAGTTCCTACGCTCTCATATCCCCAGCTTAATGTTTGCATATATTATTTGTTCAAACAAACTGCACATTAAAACACAATGTCCTTGGGAAAGTTGTCTCGCGGAGACTTCACCCCTTATGAACTCGAGCACAGCCGCATGTCCTCAGCATTTTAAAGACAAGAGGTGACCGAGCTTTCACTTTCAGAAGCTCCAGACTTTGGTCAAATTTTCTTTTTTAATAATTTATCAAAATTCATTTAAGGCTTTTTCATTATTTGATATCCAGCTCTTCTGAGTCTCTTCCCCCCTTCTTTCACATAACTGTAATTTTTAATTATATGCAGAGTTTTACTGCTTATAGTTTGTTTCAAATGTGCTTTATTTATAAAACCACAAAAATATAATTACTAATTAGCTACACCGCTAACACTAATAGCAATAATAATTCTATTTGTGACATGAGCAATACTTTTTATAGTAATTTTATATGATTAATTGATTTAATTGACTAATTCTCAACCAATTAATAGCCAACTAATTTGATAATCAATTAATTGGTTTGAGTAATTGTTTTTTTAAGAAAAAAAAAGTCACAGCTGTCTTTTTCCAAATGTGAATATTTCTTGGTGTCTATTTCTTGGTGTCTTTACTCAATGACAGTAAACTGAGCATTTTTGGATTATGGACTAAATAAGACATTGATTTTTTTCACCCTTTTCTGACATTCTATAGACCAAACAACTAATCAATTTATCTGTAAACTACTTGTGAAATCAATCACCAGAATAATTGACAATGAAAATAATTATCTGCTGCAGCCCTAATATAGCGAAAAAAGTCCTTAAAAATGTTTGTAGGCTCAAGATCATTCATTAATAAGATTTTTCATATTTCTGCCTCATGCATGAATTGAAAGCTTCTGAAAATGCTTATATTTTAAGTTTTAAGACAACCATTGAGCATGCGCAGCCATTAGTGATGGCTCTCTGTTGCAGTATTGGTAAAACAGGACAGCAAAACAGGTTCTGTTTTACCAGTGCGTGATGATGTATTTGTCATCCTACCTTGTTTACTTCCATGTCTGAATAACTCCCTCCCTCTCCCCCTCCTCCCGCCCTCTCCCAGTCACTCAAGCACTTCCCTTGATCTGTAGAGGTTATGAGAGCTCTCTTGTGTGGCTCGCATTATCATTTCACACAAAGACAGCTACAGATACTGTTAGAGCAAAAATGAAAGAGGGGACGGTCTAAATCTCCCCAATCATAACAAATCAGTGATTCAACCTCCGGCACCAGGCTAAGCAGATTACTGTCATTTTCCACCACTTGTCCCTTGTAGCTAACAACCTCCAATTAGCAAATCCCGCTGTGCATATCTGTGCCCTGACGGGGAGCCACCATGACAAGCAGAGAAATTAGAAGTCCTGCATGTTAATCTACCATGCTCTGGCAATCTGTGTCATCGTCAAAACACTTTCAGGGGAAATACATATTCAAGGGAGTCACAACAGCAAAGGCACAGTCAAGCAGCTAGAACAATGAAAATAAAGTCCCAAAACAAACAGCGCAGCATTGTTGCTTTTTCAGACAGCAGGTTGGCAGCTGCGAGCAAACTGAGGCAACCGATTGATGAGGAAGACTAAAGAGAGCGAGTTTGACTGCTCTGCATCATGTTACTATACCTTCAGTAGAAAAATACTATTGTTTACTTTGTATATAGAGTGCAACAAAATACACAAGCCAGGAATTTAACATGTGAATAAATAAAATCACACAAGAATTTGTAATCATAGTCTATAGTATATGGTTATTGCCACTGACTAAACATAAATCTCATGCTTTATTGCACTAGTTATGTTGTATACTATTCTTATATGGGGGTGAGTTCAGGTAATGTGGGACATCAGGCAAAGAGAGACAGATTGTAATGATGTTACTGTATATATGCAAAATTAACAGCCAATCATCAAAACTGGTTTGTGTTATATAACAATGTTCAAACGAAAGTGTCCGTTTCTATTTCTATATTCTTAAACAGCTCTTTCTACATTGAAGTCAATGTTCTTTTTTCTTGTTTAATAAAAGGTTTTGCATTCATTACGTAGCAAAGAAGCCTGTTTTTTTAAACTAAGAATGACTTGACCACTTTACAAAAACAAGGGGGTCATGGCATGTTTGAAGGTGTGTAGCTTCTGAAACATGGTGTGTTCCCATCTGAATCCAACATAAAGATGTTCCAAAGGCCATAGTGATTTCTAGATTTAAACATTTTTGTCTACATAAAACTACATAACCTGAATTCAGCATGCTGTAGGCACTGCACCGTGAGAACCTTGTAACACCTATGGCATTGTGTTGACTCATGTTGCCATAATCACATACATGAAGGTAGATATATGATACGTAAGACCTTGCAATCACAATTTTGTTGATTTTAATGTTTACTATGTAGCTGTATTATATGCTCCTCTGTAGTTTTAAAAACGTCTTGAGCTTATAATATGCTTTTGGATATGGTCAAAACTGCTAGGTCAATCTAAGCTCAAGGTCATTTTGTTCCCAAAACGTTTAGAGATACAAGGTTTTCACATGCAAGCAATCATGTGTGAAGTGATTTTGGACAGAGCTCTTACCTGTCGCTGTTGTGCCAGTTTAAAAGGCAGCCCCGCAGGAACCGACTTGGGCTGCAGGCAAAGAGCCCCCGACGTAGGGATCTGTTGGTTCTGGAAGTGGAGAGCTGAATGTGGTGGATTCTGGCCTGCCGATGGAGGCTGTTGCTGCTGGGCTGAAGCCTTGTTCACTGAGCTTGCCATGATAGGCATCGGCTGGCTGGCAGAATGTGGTGCTTTGGGGCTGAAGTGCAACGTGGGCTTGGTGCTGAGAACCTTCATGTCTAAATGATGGGCGCCATTGTGGCCGTTTGACTTGAAGAGGCAGTTGTTGATCCCTTTACTCTGAGAGCCAATTCGCTGCTGGCTCAGCGGGGCCGCGCTGGAGACCTTGTCCTGGGGGAAGGCGCTGGTGGAGGAGTGGGTGCTCATGGCAGGAGCCCAGTTGGTCAGTCCTGCGGGTGGTGTTTGGTGGTGGTGATGAAGCAGAGAGCTCGGCTGCTGTTGGTTCGCTGCCATCTGCTTCAGCTGCTCTGCGTGGGATATTTCTGGCCAGCAGGGCAGGGCCCTGGGGTGTCCTGCTTGAGTGTTAGCTTTCTGCGACGTGGTGGTAGAAGAGGTGCTGGTCAGTGTGAAAGAGGGTCCTGCTGAGGCTGGTCGAAGCTGTGGCGAGCCACCATGAACCTGGCCAAAATCTGGGGAGTGCTCCATCTTTATTGGCTTATCCATTGGGGAACACAGGCTGGCAGCTGCTCCTGCTGAGCTCGGCCTGCCTAGATCCAAACCGAATGTATCATCCTGCTTCAGCATCTTCTCAAACTCCAGGTCATTCAGCGTTGGCACTGTCTTTGTCAGCTCATCAAAAAGATCCTGGAGCTCTGGGTCAATCTGACCGCCACCTTCATCTTTGAAGTCAAAAATCATCTCTGTGTTTGACTGACCACAAGACTGGGCCTCAACGGGCTCTTTTTTCATTTCTTTCAGGGTCATGTTGAATATGTCTGACCCCACTCCATGGGGCATCATGTAATTCTTCCTCTGCATGCCCATGGTTGAGGACCCCTGCAGAGAATGAGGCTGGCTTAAGTTATGGTTGCAGGGTCCGTGTCCCATACCACCAGCATCCACACGGACCCGCTTAAAGTCTGATCCGGAGAAACCGCAGGAGAGCCCATTCTGCTTTGGTCCTGGTGCATGTCCCTCAATCTTCCTTCGCAAAGATCCTTGAAGCTGCAAAACACAACAGAATGGAGTTTAGAGAACACTTAGTACCTTCATCTCACCTTCATTGCATTCATTTATTATTTATAGGGTAAATGTTTAAAAAAAAAAAACCTCCATTGTAATGCAGTCTGAATTTCAATAGAAGACGAACCCACAAGAAAACATTTTCATAACAAGACTTTAATTATTACACTCGATTAAAAAGCCAATTTAAATCATGGTGATAGTTCTGACTATGGGTGCCTTGAATTTCAGCTCAAAGTATCACCATGTAAATTAATTCAATTTCACAATTTGCTCCAAGGCCTGTAGACGCTGCACACTTGACCAACTTGTGAAATTTAGGAAGATTACTTTTATTAATAGACAGTGTTTTCATTCAGTAGCACAACTTTTGGTTTCACAAAGGTGGTGACGTCTTGAATGCTTTATTCTGCCATAAATCACCAAGTCACATCCCTTTGTGAGACCATGCAGATACATTCAGATAAGCATCGTATATAACTTTATTTAAATACCCGCAATGCATCAATGAGGCAAAAATGTTTTGATAAGATGTAGTTGAAGCGCAGTGGATGAGCTGAGAAGATAGCTAGGAATCTGATACAGTCGACAGACCGCAGAGAGAAGAATAGGGTCTTTGTTTCCCTCATTTGCATACATTATATTTTCTTCCATTGTGCTTCGTTAGATAGCAGAGTTCCTCCTTTGTGGCTGAGATTCTGTTAACACGCTGGTGCAGATATCTGACTTCCTTTTGTCCTGTCCTCATGTCTTCATTTAAGGTAACAAGCACATAGCCATGACTCACGATTCTGACCACTCAGAAACATCTCCATTAAACTGAAACCCTGACAAAATGTGCATGTTATCATAGCAAAAAACTAGATTATTTATAGTTTTAGAAGCAGATATTGTCGTATCAACAAAACAAAGGAGTTTCTTCCTTCACTATGAGTCATTAACAGCAATTCAGTGAGAAAGGAATTGTCTACCCAATGGCAGTCTCAGGCACACTGTTGTATACACATAAAAATGACTGATTATCTGACCATCTTTTAATGTGGTGCCTGCATGGAAAACAAAATGGCTCGGATTGTACACCAACCTGAGCACAGGAGAGGAGTATCAGTGTGCTGCATATTTCACTGTGGGAACAAATTTGAGTCATTTCCACCTGCTGGCACACATTACATTAAGATGATTCATAGCCTGAGGGTTTGGAGTGAATCCTGCAGTTCACTACATTTCTGCTCTGTTCGTGTCTGTATTACCTCTGCTAATGCTCTTAACAATCGTTCAGAGATGCATCTTCACATTTTAATCAAGGCAAAAACATATCTGCGACCCGCCAGGCCTCCTTTATTAAAGCTAATAAGTGTGTAAGCGTTTTGACATATTGAATAGATGTGGATGGATGATGATGATTATGGTGATGGAGTTGTGCTGAGAGGGGGAGGGGTACTGGAATGATCAATTTTATTCAGAGGATCATACGAGTGGCTTTGCATTTAGCTTAGTAAGTAGAAACTGTTAACATTAGTGCACAACATTTTCAAAAGCCTGATTACAAATAGGTTCATTTCCAGGGAATCGTTCAGTGTATTTTAGTACAGTAGGAAAATCAACAAAGACTTGAAACTTAAGCTTGAGCTCCATGACAACGACCAGTGTGAAGGCGGAAGAAAAACTTGTTGCATTAAAAAAAAAAAAGAAGAAAAGAGCTGGAGTGCATGTGACTGATGTCAGAGTCAAGCAAGAGTGACCTATTTGTTTCCTTTATTTTTTGTCAACAACATGTTGTGACTGTAGTACTGCAGCTGGAGGCAGCACCCCATCTCAAAATTCTTGCTGATGGTGCATTTACAGACCCTCCTGCCATCAGGAGGGCAATTAAAAAAATCACTATCTGTGTGGTCAGAAAGTCAAACACAGCAGACAAAAACAAACAAACAATGAAACACTTAATCATTAATCTGTTTTTTTTTCTTACAATAAAATGTTTTTGTTTGACATATAACTCTTAAGTTAAATGTTTCAGAATGTCTTTGAATGCACCAACATTTTGTTCAGAAGTGTTTCTGCTCCTGATTTTGATTCATTCAGTATGGAGGATGGAGATTTAATTGATTTTTTTTTTTTTTTTGATAATGTATTTGCCTTTGCTAAATTTATTTTCAAAGCATGGGACAGGAGAAGAAAAATAACCTATAACAGATAAATGTCTCAAATCTTATCTTGATTTATTTAAATTTTGTTTATTTGTCTGGATACAGGATATATATTATTAGTTTAAGAATTGGATCAATTATTATATTTATTTATGTCTGGTACGAATAGAACTTTGTTTTTTGTTTGTTTGTCTGTTTTGTATCTTTGGATCTTTGTTCTGTTTTATGGTTAGGTGGCTGTGGGTGTGTTGATAGGTTGGTATATATCCTGGAGTATGATTTATTTGTGTGAGGCTTATGTATAGATATTGTGCTGTCCAATGAGCCGGAATGTTTGTTTTGTTGTATTTAATGTGTCTGTATAATCCCATCTGGGATGGGTCATGTAAATGTCCAGACACGAAAATAAAATATTCATTCATTCATTCATTCATTCATTGTACCTTACATGTTTGCAACTTTATTATAACATGGTAATCTAATTTAGCAATTTAATTTCTACAGTCTGAACAAAGATGACTAACAGTTCAATGATATGTACTGTATTAGCAAACGCAAAGTTTAGCGCTCTAAAATACTTAAATGAATGGAAATAATTGGAGGGTAAGAACCATTAAATAGTTATGCATGAATACTAAATTAACTATTAATGTAAAATGCAATATAATCCTTTATATTAAAAAAAATAAAGGAAAACAACACTTGTAAGTGTAAAGTAACTTAGTCTTTGCCTAATAGTACATTTCCGTGTATTTTTAAATAATATATTAGTAGAAAATGCAATGCTAGTGAAAGAAAAGCAACTACTGTTTTGAAGTTAAACATAGTTTCCCAGCAAAGCAAACCTCAGTAGAAACGTTCTTAGCAGAGACTAGAGAGAAAGAAATCTTGTCAGATGATGTAATGACAGGCTGAATGATGCCGAGTTAACACAGAATAACAGAGGCACGTACACTTTTAACCTGGAGATGTTCCATAAGTTCATCTACAGTAGGTCTAATACACTAGCTCCCTCTTGAAATCTTTACTGAGATCCAGACTATTAAACACTGTGTCTCTCTGCAGACTACTGGACATCTGTTTTTCTCCAAATGCAGATGAAAACAGGCCTTCTAGTGTGTGCAGCTCATGCACACTGTCTCTCGCTCCAGAGGGCTCTTTCTGGAGAAAGACAGACAGGAGTACTCCTCATGGTTCAAGGCACTGTCTGAGAAAACACATCATGAATAATGGAAAGGACAGTGGATGTGTTGCAAAAAGCCATTGTGAGAGACAGGGTTGCCTCACTGCTGCCTCTGTGCCATTTAAAAAATGGACTCTAGTCAAGAGCAGTTCTTAGTTCAAATTCAAAACTGGAGCTTTTGAGAAGCGCAGTCGAGATTTTATCAAGGTAAAGATCACTGTCAGGTGTACATCCTCCATCTGGGTAAAAAAAAAACAACAACACAATTTCTGGGCTTAAGCTCATTTTTTTTTATTTCAATCAAATACAGGACAATCCTGTTCACTCAGTGCTCTGCACTCAGAAGCAGTGGCCTCCTAGCTGGCCTGAAATCCTCATGACAGATCTCCATGTGATCTGAAAATAGATTTTTTGATTAACATTTAATGAGCTTAGAAGCTCTGAATCACTTTGAAAGTGACTCCTGCTGCATGAGAGGCTCAAATGTATGTATTACATACCAATCATCTTAGAAATGAAAGCATAACCGCATACAGTCTTTTACTGTGTTGGCTAAATGTAACTCACCTGCTGTCAACATATAGATTAGTAATGGCAGAACATTTATTCAAGAATTGTATTAATACAAAATCAAGGATAACAAAAGAATTTGTTTGCCAGAAGTTAGAAAATCTCTTAACTCAATTTTTACAGCTACAGTAAATGGAGAGAGCACATTCAGGCTCTTCTCATGCACTGTTCATTTGTATAAGTAATGAGCTAGTATTCATATATAACCCATGTAATTATGAGCCAGTAATTCCTGTTTAACCCAGGTAAACATAACAGTTCCAATCAAGTGACCAATCCTCCGATGGAAGTGAAACGTGACGTGAAGATGCCCAACCATGATTCTTTCCTAACGCTAACCTACATTCTTAAACCTAACCTACGTAACTTCACTCTCCCTGAATTAACCAACCTAACTTAACTTTAACTATGTAACGTGACGACACCTAACGATGGTTCTTTTCCTAAACCTAACGTACCCTTATGTTAAATACATAGCATGAGGACATCCAATCACTTTTCCTAAACTAACTGGTATTGGCACTAATTTGCGTATGAAGATATGTTGACAAAATACACAATGTTTTCAAGATGTTAGCTTTAACAAGGCTGCATTTTTTGTGGAATACATCCATACTATGTGTTTTCTTGGAACTCCTTGTGGACAAACAATACCCAGAAAATCATTTCAATTATGCTGCGCAATTTTAGGCAAAATTAGGCAATTTTGAGCAACACACACACACTGAAACAAAGCATATCACAACATAGAAGTTACATCATATAATTATGGCATGCCCTTCAAATTGTGGATGAGTGGCTGAAGTGATCAGACTCATAATATACAAAGGAAAGAAAAAACTCAAGAACAAGAAAGTAAGAATAACATTAACTGCTAGCAATTATGAACAAACTGGCCTGATCTAGCTTAAAGCTAAACATTATCCATGGTGACAAAGATGAAAACATTTTTTAAAATGTAAAAGTAGCTATTGGATAGACTCTGCATATTGACTGATAGCTAAGCCAAATAAACAGGGAAAAGAGACAAGGGATAACAGGGAAAAGTGTTGATAAAGAGTATTTCATAATTATTTTAACCTTAGTAGTCTCTAATCCACATAGCATGATGCCTGAACATAGGACTTTCACATTAGAATGTCCGTTCTGCCTTCACTGAGGCTTGAACTCGCAATCTTAAACACCAAGAACCATCCTCTATCTCACTGAGCTAACTGGCAAATGGAAATGTCACACGTAGCTTCACAATTGACAGCAGCTGTCAGTGTGTAAAGGCAGATTTCAAACGGGTGTCAGAAATTCAGTTATTAAGACAAAAATCCGGAAATACACAAATTGCATCTAGACAGCATGGAGATGCTGGTAATTTGTTTTTAACAATGATTTATTGGCTCCATAAGTGAAAAACTGATGTTTAAAAATGCCATTTTTGCATTGACTCCAATTGTTGGCATGAGAGTGAAATTCAAAATGCTGTAAAAAAAATTCAGTTTTTGAGATAAAATTCTGATATTTTCCAAACATCATCTACCATGACTCCAAAATTTTGTCATTTTTTAAAAATAAAAAAATAATAATAATTAATAAAGTTTCTAAAGTATTGGGACTACATTTTGGTGAAAGTTACAAATATATGGTTGATTTGTTGTGAATTTTCAAAATTTTGAACTTTAGAGGCTTGCTGTAGCGTCACCATCAGGACTATTGGCCTGTTTTTGGAGCTGAGGCAATCTGGCATGGGACTGGACCTTTGTGCAAAGTTTGGTGATTTTTCGGGCATGGGAAGTAGGATTTCCTCTGAAGAAGAAGAAGAACATGCAGGATAACAATAGGGTCCTGGCAGGACCCTAATAAGTGAATCAAGAATGGATTTCTTTCCTGAACATAACCTTTTTGATGCTGCTTATTGATGCCCTTTGACTGTGGCAGCGAGGAACCTGACCTTGGTCATGTCAACAGAGGCTATCTTTTCCTGGGAGCTGGAGGGCTGGTTGCCCGTGTGTCAAGCTGAGCGGTGTGGTGATGCTGAGCACTGTGGATGGGGCTCCGGGTGAGCCATCACGAGGACGCAACACCAGGCCTCCTGGTACCATCTGTCAGTCCAGTGGCTCGGCCCTCAGAGCCATGAATGCTTGAAGGGTATAGGTTTGAGCGCGTTCAAAGGTTTTGTGTCTGTGTTTCAGTATGAGAATGTGGTTCAACAAAAGATCGAGCTCGCCAGCCTTTAATCTATTCACCAGAGCCCTGAAACATGTTGCAATCCGCTCCTGCGAGAGTTAGAAAACCTTCCTCTCGGCACTTGACATGGAAAAAACAGTCCCAAAATAAAGGAATAAATACGACTATTGTGTTCCTAGGGAGACATAATATTTATGCGGTTCTGCAGGTTGCATACTGTTGCAAGAGGGGATTTCAGCTCGTTTATTGCCAGATAAGAAACAAGAGCCCTCAGACCAGTGCCAATGATCAGCTGTCATACAAAATTTCTGCTATCTGCTTGCAGAATGCTGAGAAAGTGTCAACGGCTCAGTTTAACTATGGGGTTTCTATTAGCTGTCTAAAGTAGTAAGCCATTATACTATATACAGAGAAATAGAATAAAACATCCTGGATAACTTGAAAAGTTTAATTATTAAAGGGAAGGTAAGGAAGCTGAAGCTGAGACTGCTGTGATAGCTACATTATGTACAGTCAAATCAGGTCGGGGGGCTGTCACATTCATGCACCATCTTTCCTGTAACCTGTTTTCTTTTTTTAATCCTTGTTTGTTACCAAGTTATTTTCAGTCAGCACATTTCAGGTAACAGCAAGGTGTGCACAATGTATTTTTTTTTTTTACTATAAAACAACAAAAATGTTACAGGATAACCACAATTAGGTGCTACTAACAGCAGGAAATACTGACACAATACTGACAGTTTAAGTTTCAGCTTAACTTTAAGTTTTTGGGGCTTTAAGCCTTGTAATCTAATTTAAAGACAAGATTTGCATAGCACGAAGAGTAAAGGAAATTTTATAACTCCAAGGGGTGCACTGAGGCAGAAACAAGCAATTATAACTGAACTTATATCTACAAAATATGCCACATAAGCATATATAAGGTGTGTTTTATGACAATCCAGGAGGAAATTATACACTAGATATGCACTGAGGCGAGGCTTAGCAGACAAATTAGATAGCTCCCTCTTGAAAATCTTAGCAGCTACTTTTAGTATTAAATTAAAACAATTTTTGGTACTCTTCTGAGGATAATTTCATGGCTGACATTGGTAGGCTTGATCCTTTTTTACACATGGTAAATGATAAAACAGTTGGAATAGAAATCAGCATCATTTCCAGAACAAAAGAAACACATGTAATCTGTTTCTATAGGGCATGTGCCATAAGGTTGTACAGGGATGTGAGTATAGGTTCATGGTGTGCTTCCCTAATCAGGCTGGCGCGTGTTGGGACGAAGCAGCACACTGCAGAGGTGGGCTACTTTTGGCTCATCAGCACTTTGCATCCCCACACTTCCTGACACAGTTGTATTAGATTGAGGCTGCCCTCCAGAGAGCAGGCAGGAGAGAAGGATGAGCAGCAGCAGCAGGAAAAAAAAAGAGGCAGCTTTGTGGCAGCCTCTGGGAAATGGGAAGAGATGATAAGAGCTCCTTTGAAGAGAAATCATCCATTATGTTTACTGAAGGCAGATTTTTTTAACAGTTAATGTAGCTCAGCTCCAACATTCCATGGAGAAACTTGCTATTTTAATAAAAGGCAGCTTGCATACACACACACACACACACACACACACACACAAATCCTGTTGGAGACACTTCCCATTCAAATATCGGCTCTCCATTATCCACATGCACGATTAAAAGCCAGCATTCCAATCAGTTCTTGCTTTGGCATGCCTTTTGTTCAGAATCAAGCAGATGAGTTTAATGTGATATCCCTGGAGCTAAAGGAGGCACGAGGAAGCAGCTCCGAAAATATGCACGGACCCCGGCAGAAAATATGTGGGGCCCCTTAAAAAAAAGTAACAAGCAATGCTGGTATCTGCACAGTCACCGGTCACTGCACACCCATTAGAATGATAAGAGTGAGCAGACAAGGTATGTAAAGCTTCTTTCGGATAGTTTTTGTCATTAATTAAGCTGTTTTTTTAATACAAATTTATTCCATCCCTTTAAATGATCTTAAACTCTAATTATTGTTGATCTGGACTGTGGCCAATTCATTGAGTATCTACTCCTGTTACAAAGTGTTCAAGAGTTGTGGTTCCCAGGATGGCAGAATAGCAGTGAAATGATCCTGGGAACATATTTGGGGTGTGTGAGTGTGTGTGTGTGTGTGTGTGTGTGTGTGTGTGTGTGTGTGTGTGTGGGAGGGGGTAGGCAGATTCTGTCAAGGCATCACGGCAGCACCAGCTAGGCCACGCCACTGCAGACGTACCACAGGTCACCAACATCGCAGTGACAAGCCGTCACATCACATCACCCATGGCCATGTGGCTCACAGAGCTCCTGACACTGCTGTCGCCTCTCATCTACATGTCATTCTTAACCGCAGAGACATTTACTGAGGAGGACTGAGGGCTCCCCGGACTCAGGAGCAATCCCATGCAGCACACATCACTGTAGCTTCCAGAGTAAAAGGGACCCCTTCGATAAATGATTTAAAGCGGGGAAACTACAGGATGTGTTTGAATTCACTGTTCACAACACACTGGACAGTAATTTCCAGGTTTAAGGGAAACATCCTGATCTTTGGCCACAGCATCATGTTTCCTGCCACCTAAGTCTTCACTTGGTCATTGTAAGAAAGAGAAAGGCGATGGACAGGAAGACGTCCCACCATTTAACAAGCCCAGAGCAAGTCACAGATAACCATACAGCTCTTTCCTTCCAACTGTATAGGCTAAGCTGCTATTGAAGCGCAAAGGGTTTAATTTAGTGGTAACACAGGCTTAAATTCTCATTGGTCCAACACCCTATGAGCTGGAAACACCCTCGATCAGCTCTCAGTATTCCTATCCACATCTTAAATGCTGCATGCTGTGTGCCAAAAATGACAGGACATGATGTATCTGCCATGATGACATGTTTATTTAAATTGGTACACTGTATGTGCACTGCGTCTGCGTAAGTGTGAGAGGCAGGAGGTAAGGAACTATTTTCAGGCTGGGAAACTGCTTGAGGGTGTGGGAAGGTTAACATGAATCAGAACATTAAAGGATTTTTAAAAGCTAAGGCTTCAGAATGAGAAATGATCAATCCCTGCTGACACCAGAGGTCACTGTGAGCAGGAGAGAAAAAAAAAGAGAAAGTTAGCAATCCTGGATGTTAGGATTAGTTATTTATTACATTAGAGGAGGATATAACAGCACCAAAACACAGGTCTTTAGGCAGCCTGGAGTTATTTGACATTGATTACCACATTAAGCTTCCTATCATAGTACACAAAAATGTAATGACTGCAGAGGTGAAACTAGCATGTAAAAATGAGGCCCCGTAAGATAGCAGACAACCTTACAATTTCAGCCTCTCTGAAAACCCTTGTCAAACAAGTTTAAAGCTCTCCGAGAATGTTTGTGGCCTTAAAAGGCCACTGCCATACAACCACAAGTACCTTTTTCCCAGCAACCGTCAAACACAAGGCCTGCCTCCGGTCATGCCACAGGAAAAGGCCCATAAGCAGGGAACAAGTTCCCTTCCTGTTTTCAAAGACGATTCCTATGGCATGCAGAGCCGTTTCCTGCTCGCTAGGCTCATTTCACCATCTCAAACATCTGGCTGCTCTTCAGCATGCAGCTGCAGCACGGTGAGAGCCAACAGTGCCACTGCTGAGTTGAGCAACACAGTCCTGAGCCATTCCAGTTGTGTCTCTGGACACTCAAAAGAAAACCATTATCTTGCTTCAATGCGAGGCATCCCACTAGTGAGCATGATTTGGGATCTGCAGCAACTATTGATGAGATCATCTTTAATTCTACCATATTTGGAACTTGTGAGCTGTTTATGTTTCATCACTCAGCTACTTGATTTATGAATTCCTTGATGCTCCCTTTTGAGCACAGTGACTGCAGTTCCAAATCAGGAAACAATATTCGTCAATATCTGATGTGATTGCAGCAAAGTGCTCTTTAGCAGCGTTGCTGTGGCGATTTCCCAGTGAAACAAGGATCCATTTTATATCCCGTGGGAATCCTGGGCTGAGTGGTTAATGCTGTGCTAATGCTGCTTCACTCAGCCAGGTCTTGATAAGCCTAACGCTTTTAGAGGGGGAAACACATTTAGTGTTTTAAACTGCTCCAATGGAGAAAGCTTGGAAAAATCCACTAGTTGAAAAGGCTATACTTGTTGAGTTTTGTCGTCTCTCTCAGCTTTCACTTAAATTACACACACATGCATTAGACAGGCGAGCAGTCACACTAATCTGCGCTCATGCTCTGAAACAATCCTCCGCTGGTTCGGTTTGAAAAGGGACTGCTGCAGCTCGAAAGTAAGAAGAAAAAATAAATGAGTGGGAAGCTTTGTTTGACTCCCACTCCTATCAGTACTGACATTCCAAATAAGGTCTGTGTAGACCGGTGCTGGCAGAGACGGACACAGAAAACACTGCAGAGCTCTCACAGGCTCCAACCAAGGAAAAAGTGTGTGTGGTGGGGGGAGCATTGGGGATCATGGTGCAGAAAATATGTGACCTCTAAAAATGTATCATCAGCCTGACATTTCCCAGAAGGACGAAAACAAAACATCACATGATACTGATATATCTTAGATATTAGTTATTTACCATCATCCATGAAAAACAAACAAGTCACTTGAATTTAAAACTGTTGGCCTTAATTCCAGAAAGCTGTGGCCTGAAAAACAACCCATTTTCTCACTGCTGAGGCCTGTTAAAAGTCCTTGGATTAAGTCTGACTACCACAACATTAAAAAGAAACCCAGGAGAGAGATTTTATATCCTTTTTAAAGTTCTATTACTCAATACATTTATAGTAACATTGAAGTGAACTCCAACAATGTGACAAAACCCATAGAGAATTATCATCCAGCTCTACAGCGCAGCATTTTAGCCTCTTTTATCGCACGTACAGCAGATTTACTGTTTGGTTCTATCTCGCTGATCTCATAAACCATTTCCTGCAGCAGGTAGCTGCTGATAAACACACTGCACGCTACAGTACATTACCAGCACCAAACATCAGCCAGAGCTGACTACCTAGTGAAAAAGTATAACATCTTGCAGCTTAAGAGCCAGATTTCATTTATTTTTTAGGAGGTGGAGACCAAAACTGAGATAAACAGAGTGAATTTTGAACTTCAATTTGTCAAGTGACAAGGAACATGACTTCAGCTGTCAGCTGTGCCCCTAGAGGCCAAAAAATGATTTATTCAATTTTAAGTTTTGATTTGTCACTTTCTTTGATACCATCTGAGCAGCATTTCAGCATTTCATTTAAGGGCAAAGAAAACCCTTTCTACCTATTGTTGCCCCCAATCTTTAAATGTAGGCTAAAATGGGCAGCTGTCATGTAAAAAATAAAATTAGTATTATCCCACATGTTGAATTAAAAAAAAAAAAAGACATTTCATTCCAAGGGTTGCCCAAATTGCCTTCCCATAGAGCCCTGCAGGTACTGAGCTCACCAATATCTGGGCAGGCGGTGGCTCTCACCGTGGCAGGGAGAGTTCAAGGTTGCAGCAGAGCCTATGTCTCTGAGCAAGTTTGTGCACGCAGACAGCTCTTGTGTGTCTCTAAGTGGGCCTTGTGAATCACCGCTTTAGGTCTTTTTACATGTCGCAGCTGGTGAGAGAGAGACAAAGTGCGCTCTCAGGTAATCTGTCCAAGTGGGAAAAAAAAACTTTCCCATGATGTGATCACTGCCATTCATTCAAAGTTTAGGGAAACACTAAGCAACCGTTGTGATTTCAACACGATTAAGAGGATCTGTGCTGATAAAGACACTCTTGGAAAGAAATGATCTCCTAAGCATGCTATCTCATCCAAAAATAGTCCACAGCAATTAAAATAAAAAAGGTTCTCTGTACCTACAGAGGCATCTGGACAAGTAAACATGTAGTCCGTTGCTTGGGAATAGATGAACTATTCTTGATGGTGAACATTTTGTCTGTGGTTTAAAGGCCAAGACCCAATCCCACTATAACATATACAACTACTGACTTATCTAAATTATTTGTACCTGAATGAACACACTTAATTAAATCCAAAAAGGACATCTACTATGAAAAGAAGAATTCTGCCTCTTCTGCTGCTTCAGCTTGTTCTTTGAAACACCTGGATGGTGCGGCTTCCTCAGTGATGAACCATGGGTCATAGGCATACAACAATTTCACATCAAATTAATATTCAAGCATTTTCACCGTTGCAAACAAATTTGGTGTAAGGTGGTCTTAAAACAGTCTGAACTGTCTTAAGTCCATCTTCTCCTCGCCTTGACATTCAAAGTCAAACAAATTCAATATTTTCAGAAGTTCTTGGCTTTTGCAAACACTCAAGTCCAATTATGTAAACATTGTCAACAACCAATAGCTGACCTATCTCCAGCACCAAACAGAGAGCAGCAAATTGGATAGCCAATACACAAGGAGGGGACTGCTGGGAGGCACAAGAACATGAACAAGTCTCGCTTCTCTTAGACTGTGAAAAAGGATGAGACACTGGTGGAGTTGTGGGGTAAACAAGAGAAAGTGTTAAATTTGGTGTGTATCTGATCCAACAACCAGCACTTCTTTTATCAAGAAATCTTAATTTTTGAAACGGTTCACTTCTCAGGCCCAAAGTCTCCTCCCACTATAACAGCACAGCTAACCGTCAGAGGCTGGTAGTGAGTTGAGCTAACAAAATCCAAAATGTTAGGTTTGTAAGCAAATAAAATTCATCTGTATGAATTGTACTGATGCCGAATTGACAAGAATACTGTCGACATGTGATGCCTTCTATCATGTGTCTGTAGGGTTGTGTGCTAACATTGTCCTTTGATGTTAGAGGAAGTCTTCTTGTGTAAGGTAGGCATTGGTGGACTGGTAATAAATGTTTAAGTATCTTGTCTATGCTTGGTTATACACAACTTAATGGACAGTGGACCCTCAAAGAAAACTGCTCAGACGAGGGACTCACAGCCATGTGGCTATCGTCAGAGCATCTGCTAAAGGAGGAAGCACAGAATCAGACCATGCTCACTCGGCCCAGTCTGTAGCAACAGGCTATGGAACAACAATAACCTGACCGGACAGAGGATGTCATATGAAAGATAAACTGGCAGATTGCAGTGATGGTACAAGTTGGAGAAATTGGATTGGGAAGTGGAAATAGAAGTTAATCAATCTCTCACTTCCAGTGGACAAATTCTCCGGCTAGCATAGTGCTGTTACTGGAAGCTGAGCAAATCTGAACATTTTGTACATTTACAAGTATTAATGAAGTCTGAGTGCAGCATTGTATGAGGTTAACTTCGTATGCTGTCGAAATGTGATTCAGACAAAGAGCAACATCTGCCTTCAGTGTCAATGTGATAAGTGTTTTAGGATATCACATTATACATTATGCTGCTGTCACATTCAATTACACCCTGTAAGGTCAAGGTTTGTACATGGAACTATCTGCATTTCCATCCCAGGATATGATATTTGGTCTACGTGGAAGAGATTATCCTGCTTGCTTGTGTGGATTTCACAGCTCAACTGGCAAGGCGTCCCTTCACTGACTAGACAGCTGTTTTTTTCCCTCGCTTTGACTACTTCAGGCAAAACAGATGAGCTGGGTGATTCAAACTCAGCCAAGGCAGCATAATAGAGGGGAAAATTCCCTCTTACCGAGGGAATTAATTCACTGGGAATGACAATGAGGACAAACCCTGATAAACACAAGTGTCAGTATTTTAGTCAGTGCTTTGTGAAGTTGTTCTAGTGTAATGTGCTGACTTGAAAAGAGCATTAGACTACAAATACTAATCTACTGTGTATTGTGTAGGTCAGTGGTCAATTTAAGTGATGATTTAAGGATTATTTGTTCAAATATATCAAGAAATAGTAAAATATATATACATATATACACATATATATATATATATATATATATATATATATATATATACATATATGGAAAACAAACACTGTATCCCAGGTGATTTTACTTTCACATGGACAAACGTTGACACTGATATAAAGCATGTGATACCAAGCTTATTTTCAAATGGCAATGCGATGTGATGGTGTAGCATCAATTAGCTGGTAAATATGTCCTGAAAAAGATATCACAATATTAAGGCTATATCTCAATACACAATACATATGATATTTTTAAATCTCCTCGAAAGCACCTCATCAACGCTAGGACTGGGAGACAGAATCAAACAAATAATATTTCTGACCCTCTCTGATGCGACAAAGTTGTAGGGACGACTATTGTGTTTTTTTGTTGTTGTTTAATTGTTTTTTCAGAAAATGTTAACACTGAGATTTTTGATCAATAATCATCAATAATGTGGATATAAGTACTAAGTAGGTTAAGGCAAGTCTTAAAACAAATAGAGAAGGCTGACTTTACTACATCACTTTATTGCAATGCAGCCATTTAAAACAATATCCAAACCCTAAGACGATACATAGTCTCAAATCTTGATAACAATATAATATCTCCATATTGCCCCTCCTCTTAACTACGCTAGGTTAGTGTTTGTGTCCCTGCCAAAAATGACGTCACCACGTATTTTACTTTAAGTGCAAACTCTCTGCAACTTGTCAGTCATCATATCAAATCCATCTCCAGTACATAAATGGCTGTGATTGGAAATCTGTCTGAACAGGAGGGGAACAGGTGCATCGGCCAAAGCAAATAAAACATAAGCTTGCAGATTCGTCTGGTTCCCAAGCTAGGCAACATTATGAATGAGAGCTGGATAAGGTACTTCCACTTTCCCCCTGCAAATTTGTCCTATTGACTGACTGTGGCTCTGCAACACAAAATCCCCTGTGGCAGAAAAAATAAATTTCCCTGAAGAGAACCATTATAAAAACAGTTTGTAACACTGTTGAAAATACACGTCAAACTACAAAGTAGGTCAATTGTTATTGTTATTGTTATTATTATTCAGACCATTAGGGTTTTATATTTACTATCCCTTTCTTTTCTACTTTACCAAGCACTCCCCCTTGATGAGAATCTGCAGCTTGCTACATGAAGAAAGTTTGTGCGCTATAAGTCAGTCCTTGAGGGGGCTAACGTCTAAAATTACAAAAAAGGATAAAAAATTTGATCCACTTGGTATATTATGTCCAGACCACAAGCAATAGCACTGTTCTCTTACAGCTCCCATCAGCATTTGTGTGTACATATTTTGATTTTCGGAACAAAAGTACTGAAAATCAAGATTCCAAGACGCTCTGATCATGTGTAATTTCTCTGAGAACTAATCTAAAACATATAAATTCACATCAAACCAAGGGGCCTGCTGTCTTAAATTCTTATGTAGTCCTAACACTGATGTTCAAGCTATTAATAACCAATACAAAAGTCAGTATCAGTGAGTATCTTACACTGTTACAGGACTCTGTTTACAGAAAATGTTCTACATGTTCAGTACATGATAGAAACTATTTCTGTTCTTCAAGGACACACTCCACCCAACCAGACTACCTAAGCCATCTGTCTAGTGAAGTGAACAAGGACATGAAGTTAGAAAAGAGTGGGTTTCAATTAATTTATCACATTTGACTGTTGCTGAACCGCAGAACACCATGCCATTAGGTTATGGCATGAAAAGGCTGGCTTTGTTGCCGGATGTAGGAAAAACATCCAATAGACTCTAAAAAAAGCACAGGAAGGAAACTGGGGGTGGGGTGGCAGTGAGTAGCAATGGGGGTGTGGTGGTGGAGAGTGGGAGTGAGAAAGGAATGTTCTCTTCACTCTCTTTCTCCCTCTTGTTATCATGCATTCGCACACATAATAACCCCACTTTCTCACTAACAGCTATGAAAAGAATGCAGCATCACAGTTTTTCTCTGTAAGCAGAAAGGAAGGAGAATGAGCCTTTACTTGCTTAATGACCATCAATTCAAAAAGAACCAGTCAGCCCAAATATATTTAAAGGGGCCCTATTACAGGAAACCATTCACTCTGACTATGTACATATAGTGCAAGATTAATTGTTTCTGAGGTATCTAAAACATCAAGAACAGAAAAATATTGCAAAAAATTACACTGATCATTTAATTTAACTCATCTTACAGAATGCAGTTTAGCATGCACTAATGTTTCTCATTCTTTGGAGAGACTGATACAGGGAGAAATTTAAGGAGAGGAGTTAGATAATTCATTGATTAGTAATAAATAAGAGGCAGCACTTCATCTTACACGCCTTGAGCCAGATATAGTCTGATATGATGCAAGTTTGGGCCTGTGGGCCTGTTTACACTTGGTATTTACATGGGTCTTGGGTGACTGGATCTCAAGCAGACAGCTACGCATCCTCAATGCATCTTGAGATCTGATCGCTCAGACTACATTCAGAGGTGGTCTGGTCCGCATATGGCCACATTCATTCAGTAGTTTTTACACAAATGTATCCGGGGCCTCACTGAAGGACCGCCCACTCAGCTGACGTCCTCTGCATACACAGAAGTACGTATTCATTTGTACGCCAACAGTGTTGTTTGATTATGAGTATAGTTGGTACCGGTAGTGGAAATGCCTCCGATCCTGCCTAAAATGCTTGATCAGGTATTGGCGAGTCCTCAAGTCTATGAACCAATAGTACACCACACAATTTACTGATACTAAAAATGTTATATTGCACTGGGCAGCCCCTGGCAACTACTGTTTTAGAGCAGCGAAGAAGAACTGATTTCCAGTAAAAAGTGTAATGCAGGTCATTAGCAAAATATCAAAATAAATAATCAAATAAAGTTTTACGGTGGTCATCCTCTGTAGGTATTTGTTCACGTCTTACAAAAGGTTCAACCTGAGCCATGCCATACAACAATGACAGCAATCCTTTTGCATCTGTACAGGGTTAGCAATGGTATCAGATCCATACTTGGTATCAGCCAATACGCCAGGTCAGAAACTGAAACTGGTATCTAGAAGGAAAAAATGGTATCAGAACTTCTCTAACTACTAGTTTGTCAAACATCTTGGGCAATTTAGTTAACCTAGCACTTGCCATGGTATAGACTGCATCTGAATTGTTTTGATTGTGCTTGCGTGCAAAGGTTTGTGCAAACTTCTTCTTCACAGGAAGTGCACTACTTTTTCTTCTTTTAATTTCCTGCCACTAGTTAAAAACAAAAACACTTTGCAAATGGAAATGATGTACATATTTATTGGCATATAGAGCGCGCAAGTGAGAGCCGATCACAAGTGGTCACTCAAGATGCCTGTAGAGACGCTTTCTAATACCAGGTGTGAACACATAGGCTTAGAGCTGTCAATCTGTGATCGAATCAACTAAGACACATGTAAATACCAGGTTAGGATCCACTTAAATAGCATATGTTTAATCTAAGTGGATTCTGGTGTAGACCACTCATGCCAACTAGCATGCTACACACATGATCTCGTCCTGCACTAACCTTTTTGGTGTGTTATTCTAAACGCTTAATCATGCTTTATAAAGATATTGTGCCCTATTTGGATTTACTCCACAAGCCCACCTAAAAGCAGCTCATGCAGTTATCGGATCGGATTCACCCCCTTAATTGCTTTAAGACTCATTCTCATCTTCTGGAGGCAACATTCACCACCTGGCTTTACCAGATGGATTAAACATACTTTGGACTTTTTAAGAGTGGAGAAAATGAGATTAAAAAAAATGTAAAGGGGCAAAAAACAAACCCTTTTTATAATTCTGTGTGCAGAGCTCTGTCAATGAGAGCAAGAAGGTGAAAAATGAAAACCCTTTTGGAGATGGACATTGCTAAACACTGTAATGCAATCCAGTGCAACATTACAAACTACGGCCTCAAGAAATACAACAGTAAACAAGACTTCTCGCATAAACAACTATTAAAACATATCAATTTTATAAGGATATCCATTGCTAGCACTGGTTTCAATTTTCCTGGTTACTCAGCTTATTTATCTTACAGTTAAACTTCAGGATCAGTCTCCTATAGCTGCCATGAATGTTAGGCAAATCAAAAAAATATGAAATCAAGATGATGGTTACAGTTATATTTACATAACTTAAACCATTTGGCTGACATTACAGTGAAACGTCAACCAAAACTAAAAAGCTGAAGGCAAACATTCTTCCCATCCCTGATCCAAGCGAGACTCTGTTACTGTCTGCTACATGATTTCAGTGTGAGGCTCCATGTTTCTGCCTATTACCCCTTCGTGTAATCCTTTCGTGGCAGGCAAACAGATTCCTCTCACTTGTCATGCAAAGGGCACATAGCATTTACATTGTAAAACATTATGATGAATGTTTCATTACATTTTAGAAACAGTTGTTGGCCTCATTTGAATTAGAGGAACTGCTGTTGTCGGCCAGAAACCCTGCACTATAATATCTGGAGGTGAGGACTTTGTCTTAAAATAAATCAAAATGGCCTTTAACTACTTTTTCTTTTTGATATTACAACACAGAGCATTACTTCTTACTGGAGCCATGGTATATTTAAAATCAAAATCATTAGAATCAAACCCAAATCTTTAAATTAGTAAGCGGCTAGCTTTCCAAGATATGCCATAATCCGTGCAGCCTTAAATTAGTCTAAAATAGCCGCCAAACCATGCAGCAGCCCTGTCACTGGAGGCCTGCTTCCTGTTAAAACCAGATTGTAGTCAATTCGACAGGGCAGATAAAGACCAGAGATCGTCCCCTGGTTTCACCTCCCGTGTGCAGTAGATTCAACAGCAGTGTCTGTGTGCCTCTAGGTAAGGTGGAGAGAGAGCAGGCGCCAGAGCATAGCTCAGCACCGTGACACCTCACCACAGCAGAGCACTTACACAAACATTCCAGCTGCCACTTCTCAGCCTTATTGGCAGAGCTGAGGCAAGAAACAAGACCATCTATGTTCCTCCTCTAGACCTGGATCTCAAGCTCTAGACAGGATCGTCAAGCGGTCTCAAACATTCGAAGCAGAATTTCACAGTTGTGGAATTTTGAAGCACAAATACATATATTTCTTAAGCTATTGATTGCCAGAATATTGTGAGTGATATCAAGTCCTTCAAATCTAACCATGTTCATGCCCCAAAATAACAATGATTTAGTAGAGTCCCGAGCTGCGTACCCTCAAAAGGTTGGGGGAGCTTCTGACATTGCTGCTAGTATGATAAAAGTCCAGTTTATTGCAGATTTTTTAAATTTCTATAAACAGATTATGCAGATATATGCAAGATTTTGGTATCTGTAGTGTTCTGGTTTCCGTTTGTAGCTTGTTTGTAGTCCGAATAGTACTGGCCAATCAGTTTGAACAGCAGGTAAACAGTCCATGTGGAGAGGTGGAACACACTGGCCAAATTGCAATCCTGGAACACATCAGTTTTTAATCTTAATTTATCTGTATTCATATGATATCTGTTTATAGAGATGTGCCAAAATGACTGGCACATGAAAGAGGAAGTCCTGGCCCGGATATCCACTGGCTACGCAGGTCAGCCCCAATGACAACAGCTGATTCATTGCTTTTTTTTTTTTCTTTTAAATATTTAAATTATTGCTCTGATCTGGGATCACCATAGCATCGCTACTGCAAAGTCAAATGGAGCAAAATGAGCAGTCAACTGATCAGACAGCAAACAAGCCAAAATAGTTTGGCCAGATTATCTGACACTTTAAAGCCAAAACTGAAAGCACAGCTTATGTTGTTAATCCCTTACTGCACTGGAGAACTGTGTGTGTACACAGCTAAGGCAACTTGGTAGGTAAAGTAAGTTTTCTCTTCCAAATAGGTTGGCTAACTTGTGGGTTCATTTTTAACCTGTTTATCTGAATTGTTTTAAGCAATGCCGTCACATTCCCAGAAAAGTTATCTTGATGAATATAATATAAAACCAACGACTGAACCAATTGCCAGAACTATGATATGATGGAGTAAGATTCAAGGTGTTATAAACAGAAAGCAAATCCTTAAAATTCTCCACTGAAGGTCAGAAAAATTCCATTGTTTAAATGGGCTGGCAGCTCCAGGAGCACTAGTGCCATCCATGATGCTCCTAGATAAATTCCCAACACATTGCACTACAGTTATTTAAATAGTCAGCTATCTAAAAAGAAAAATAGCAATTAAACCATATATATTTTCTGTGGTCTCCATCGAGCTGAAAATGATCTGATATTTAATATATTCAAATGTTCATGTTAGAAGATAAGATGACATTCACCTGATGTGTTTTGCCACATATTATTATTGTCACTGCTGAGAGAGGAAGGCATATGCATGTTTTTTTTTAAATCCTTCAAAGGGAAACAAGATGAAGAGCAAGATATGTCAAGGACTAGAGACAAAAAAAACCTGTAAATACGTATACTTGAGCTGAATTTGCTATTAGTTCCCGACATTCATCTCTTAAACAATGTCAGCAACATCATTTCAGACATGCAAACATTATCTGTGTCAACTGTGTTTGCGACTTTCACCTTTCATGTATTTCACATCTTTAATATTTCCCCAAGGACAACTGTAGCAAAGAACAGAACATTACCACTATGCATTGCAAATGGAGTTGAACTATGACTTAGACCCCAGAGCACAGGAGCGGGAGGGAGAGGAGAGAAGAAAAAGTGAATGCTTGTGCCTCTTTTCAGCACTCCGCAACTCTGGAGCCTGGGAACTTCAGCAGCTTGGCCAGGCTCTGAGAAATATCCTGAGCTGTAATGTAAACATGTCTGAACTCTGATCTAGCATGGCCCTCTCCTCCCCCCCCCTCCCAGTTTAACCCGGAATTCTGTGCAAGGGGTTTGCCAGTGACATCAGGAGCCCACTTTCTCATTTCCTGAGCGGGGTAATGACCCTGGGGAGAATAGGCTGTTTGAAGTCCTGCAAATAAAGCTGCTTTGCTCTGAACCCAATTGTTTCCCAGCAGAGGAGCGAGATGGCTGATTACATTCGGGCTTCAAATGGTTTCGTCTGATACATAAATCTGGTCGTGAAAAGCTGTGCACGGCTGGAGTAAAGAATTTCAGCAAGGTGAAGACATTATGTCAACATGGTAACACAAGTGGACATCCACACCCAGTTCTCCAGTGGCCACTGGGATAATCGGATCTGTTTACAGCAGCAGCCGCTACAACAAGTCCAGGAAACTCTGACATATCAGGTAGCTGATTGTCAGATAAGTGTGAGAACAGTTATAGATAAGCTCCTGTTTATCCAAGCGTCACACAGCTGTCAGTGCAAACAAAACCTTTGCAGTTGTCAAGCTGGTGCACAATATGAATGCCAAAATCCAACAGAAACCACTAATACTGCGTTGAGCCGGTCTGTTTTTTAGGCCTTGTCGTAAACAAGGCAGGAAAGTGCCATTTGTGTTTCATTTTACATGAAATTTGTCCCCTCAATTCACCTTCCATGCACTGCACATAAAATACACCTGAACATGCTTGTTCCCACAGGGTTCCAGTTTCAGCAATGGGTAGCAAAGCACTTGTGGAAAGACACTCCAAGGCACTACCCTCCACCCCCCCTCCCTCCTTTCCCTTTTTTCCCCCTCACACACAATCCTGCCCTCTCTACAATTAAGTCAAGCAGGAAAAACCTGACAAACCTCAAAGAGCTCTCTCAGCAGAAGAAATCGCATCAGGCATGAACAGTTACCTCTACAAGGCCCCTCTGAAGATATAGATGTACATAAACACAGTGCTCTCTTGCTAAGTGACTGCCCCAAGCTTCACATATATTTTCAAGTCTAAATTCCAGATGACGAAAAACCATGAAAAATATGTTTCTTCAGTCAAATAGCTGCGATGGAGCGCTAATATATTAGTCCTCCTAAAATTCCCCGTTGACTTCGGTGGCACAGATGAGATTTTTTTTGTGTGTCTTGAGGTCCACATAATGCTCAAAATTCAAACAAAGTGCTGGCAACAACGGGAAGCATGCTGAAAGCACAAATCAACAACAAAGGGATACAGTGGGGACTCTCTAATCCAAACCCCTTGGGAATGGAGGTATTTCAACCCAGCGAAATGTTCACTTGGATGAAACACTGAATAGTGGGGTAATTCATATTCAAAACATGAAACAACTATCCACGCATATTCACAAGAGTCTACTGCATCGTCTAATTTGCAGTCAGAGGATCAGCGAGGAAATTTAAACAATTGTGCAGCATATTTGGAACTCATTTTCATATCAGATGAACTTATCAGATCGTAGGTTAGAGTATTAGAGACATTTCATATTAATATACAGAAGGCTCCAACTAATATATTTTCTTATTGTCTAGCCTGTGCATTTTGTTATTAATTAATAGATTATTGTTCAGTGGTAAAGAATATCACAAAGCACTTAAACATGCTCATCACAGGACATTTCAGGGACATTTGAATTGTTTCGAATTGTCCAAACAGCCCAAAACCACAAAAGATTCCATTGACGACAGAATCAAAAGGAGAATGGCAGCATTTGAGAACATGAAACCAGCAGATGTTTGGTATTTTTGTTTTAGAAATGGCTTAGGCAAAATTGCTGTGTATGAATTTTCTATTGATCAACTACTGGTTAAAAGGGAACAGTGTGTGAGATTTAGGGGGATTTAGTGGCATCTAGCAGAGAGGACTGCAGATTGCAGCCAGCTGTAACTTCTCCCAGTCAGAATTCCTTCAGTGTCAATTGTTCCGGAGGTTTTTACCGTGAGCCGAATTACCCACAAAGGTCTCTTCCTCTTCAAAACAAACGGACACAGTGATTTAAGCCATTAAAGACACAGAATGAAGCAGTTTCACTTTCCAAATGAGTGTTTTTCTGATGCTGTTTGGCCTGTAGATGGGCCACTAGCCCAGCACCTGGTAAAAACATTGCATAAAGTAGTTTCACATTAAAAAAAATAGTGTTTTTCAGATGAACTCATTGCGGACGAGCTGCAAACTACGGTGGCCGATGCAAAAATGATAATGGCCCTATCTGGAGCCAGTGTTTGATTTGTCCATTTTGGGCTACTGTAGTAACATGGCAGTGCAACATGGTGGACAAGGACCCATGTCTATGTAGATATAAACGGCTCATTCTGAGGTATACCGAAAACACATCGATTCTTATTTTCAGGTGATTATACACTACAGAAAACATACTTATTACATTATATTCAATTTCTGCCTGTGAATCCGTTTTTATACCTGGAACCTCCCATCTACAACGGGTATGAGACGCATCCTTGTTTTTGAGGACTTAGCCTAGATTCTGCAGTTACTCCTTAAGGAATCTGATCCCCTTTGTTTCGGCGGTGGGAACCTTTGCTGATGTCGACCCCAGCAGGATTTGAATTCTGGACCTTCTGCATGGAAGACGGGTGCTCTAACCACTACACTAGGGTCTGCCTATCCCCCTAAGTCCAACACACTGGACTTTTAAATTGAAAGTTTGAGCACTAGACACATCACATTATACGTTCTTTGTATCATGTGAGAATAAACAATGGCAAACACATGACCTGTTATTCATGACTGCCCTGGCAGTAAATTAGCAGAGTGGACACAAAAACAAAACCTGCACCACCAGGGAGGAGATGTTGCAAGGTTGATGCTGATCATGTGTTTTCTACAATGTTAACGCAGGGGTCTGAAGGTAAAGCTGTTACCTTGCAAGCTCTGCTAGAGGCCGCGGACCACAGCCAAGGACTGCAACCAGATGTCTATGGAGAAAAGGCTTTTAACCTGGGATGGCCAGTGGTTCCAGTGCAACTGCAGGCTAAATTTACCCTAAAGGCCAGACTGTTATACAGCTCATACGGCAGCAGAGGCTTATGTTCCTCTGAGCATGTACCCACTTATATTGTATCATCCCTTGAAGACTGAGGATGAGATGGGTCTACTACATGATTTCGGCAGCTCTCTTCAAAGACAGATACAGCCTTCCCATAGGCTGCTGAATAAAACATGAGGCGTGTGTGGCAGGGTGGGTTGTGTGTGTGTGTGTGTGTGTGAGATGGGTTGGAGGGTGGTAGAGTGGTAGAGTGGGGGAGTGGGAAGAGGGAAGGAGGATGGGGGGGGTTTAAGACACCACTACTAGACATACTGTATAACAGATGATCCATGAATGCCTTTGATTTGACACACATCCTCACTGTCCTGCTGTGTGTCTGGAAGCTTTTGTCTTTCCTCATTTATATGTTCATCTTTGTTTATTTTTTGTTTTTGGCTTTTTTTTCATGTGTGTTTGTTGGTAGCATGGAACTTGTTAACAAAATCTAAATTAGTCCAGAAAGGAATGAGAAAGTGTGCTCATTTCAGGAAGAGAAGGCAATGCAAATCTTGCCAGGTACAGAGATGTCCCAGATTCACAGAGCACTATTTCTAACACGTTGCTGCTGCTCCTGCACGACACCACAGTAGTCTGTTTAAGACACATTATACTGAATTTACCATTTTTTCCCACAGAGATAACACAAATTCTATCATCCAATCATAAAGGCAATATGTTTACATGGATAATTATAACAACTACAATTGATTTCCTTTATCAGGGTGGTCACCAACCTGTGTAGTTCACACAAAAGCAGGTACTGTAGGATCAGGACCCAAAACAGAGAGGTTTTTATGAATTACTAAAACTGCATAATCAATAAATGTTCATTTCTAATCTCATTTTTATTCTGCTTTGCTGCTTTGTGCTAACAAGTCCCTCAATTATATATCTTTCACTCATGGGAGCTTTTACTGTACATAATGTCTCACAGGTCTTTTCTGGGAAGAATCCACTGGTGCACAGGAAGTGATACATGTTTTCTGGCATTAACAGCACTGTTTGGAACTGGGTAGTCAGCAGCCATGACCGGACAGACGAGGAAAAGACAGCCCCAATGACTGTTTAGATGTCCTCAAAATGAAAAACAAGAATCTCTTGGACACCCACTTAGAATTTCATTTGACATATTTGGACATTATTATTTTAGAACTAATGATTTGTTGTTGAAGGTCTTGACTTATGCCATGGTGACACTTGATAATACTAAAAGCTGCAGTTTATAAGATTAAAACTCCAGCCTCTACAATATCTTAGTAAATATGGTCATTAACTCAAAGGGATTGAAAAATAAAGCTCCTCTGAGAAATGTCAGTCATCAGTGAACTTAGTTTTGTGCCACTTAAAAATCTGGTGTCTGGGTTGGCTACCACAGGAGAAGCTTGTTGAAGCTTGTGCTCCGCTCTCCCCTGAGGACATAGCAATCATGATCACAAAATGTATGTGCAGCTAAGTTGTTTAGAACGCATGTATGCTGATGTTATCATAAAACCATGTTTACTGGCAAATAGAGACATTCATTTCATGCACGATTTAGCCGGGAGATGAAACTGTAGCTATTAACTAAATCAGAATCAACATACTGTCTAAACAAATGTCATCCATAGGCAGTCATTTCCTGGAAACTGACAAGCCACAGCATTACCATTGTGTGTGATATTAACCTACAACTCCCCCCTTCCTTAGAGACAAGCTTGCAGAGATCTAGTTGGTGCTAAAAATTTATGAACTGCCCTCGGATATGACTGTGGAATGTCCAGAACATAATGTTACATGGCCCTAACTTTTATTACAGTCGGTAAATCTGGCTGATGTGTATCAGTTAAAAAGCCGCTGTCATGTTTCTCTGAGCAAAATGTAATGGTGATCCCTCCTGTTTATATGGTGTCAATCACAACACAGAAATTTATGGAAGGAGAGGTCATAATATCCACCTTGGAAACATGTTAGTGCCTGCGATTAATCTGGAACTACTTGAGTAAATGAATAATAAAAATAACTATTTAATAAGCAAATGTCATCAAATGACTCCCAACTTCAATCGCATTCCATAGCGTGTACTTAACTCTTACGCCAGTGGGTATCATTTTGTTAAAAGAAATCTATGGTGGATCATAATGCATTTATATCTACCCATTTTCTGTAATTACTACAATCTTTCAATCTGATGTTAGCAGCATTTGTAAAGAAGTATTATATTCTCATCCACTTAGGATCCAGTACTGTAAAAAGTTAAACAGCTTTTGACTTTATTTTTTTTTATTATTATTATAACACACTGTACACAGCATATCTGAAAACATCATGAAAACAGAAGACTAAAACATTCATTACATTCTAAATTTAGGTGATAATACTACCATATGTACAGCTTGATTAAGACCCTGCTTCTCATACTGTCCTCTGCCCATTAAAGGTCCAGTGTGTAGGATTTAGGGGGCTATACTGGCAGACACGGAATAAAATACAATAAGTATGTTTCCTTGAGTGTATAAACACCTGAAAATAAGACTCATTGTGCTTTCGTTACCTTAGAATGAGACGTTTATATCTACGTAGGGAGGGAGTGGGAGTTTGCGATGTTGCACAGCCATGTTTCTACAGTAACCCAGAACAGACAAACCAAAGACTGGCTCTAGATAGGGTGTGTTTTCGCATCAGTCATCGTAGTCAGCAACAAGAGCGTTGGCAAATCAGTGAATTTTCTTAACATGAAACTGCTTTATTCAGTGTTTTCACCAGTTTAAATCGATGGGTCCATTTGTTTCGGAGAGGAGGAGACCTCTGCAAATAATTCGGCTCCCGGTTAAAATCTCCTATATGTCTGGAGTTTAAGTTATCAACAAAAAGTGGTGAGCACACATTAGCAGGTGTCTGGCTAGAAACACTGAACCTGAACCTGTTTTATTCACTGTTTTTACCATTTTTAATCACCTGATCCGTTTGTTTTAGAGAGGAAGAGACCTCTGTGTGAAATTCGGCTCCCGGAAAAACCCTTCTGTCATGAACAATGAACACTAAGGAATTCTAACCAGGAGAAGTTACAGCTGGTTGCAAAATGCAATCCTCTCTGCTAGATGCCACTAAATCCCTCTAAATCTTACACTCTGGACCTTTAAGGAGGCAGTAATGCCATTAGTAGAGCTTGCTTACAACTCTGATTCACACACCGTCCTCTGCCCGTTTAGCTGAATGGAAGCTCTGGACATAAGCATATCAGTGCACTGTGGATTTGGGTGCTACATGTATCATTAGCTCGTGTTTTGAGCAACTAGTTGTAATGAGGGATTGCTAAAATATGTCTATGGTTGATTTTGCATTTTCATTATAAAGTTGACTGTATATAAAGATTTACAATAAAATGCAAAAGCATCCTTAAAGTTAATATATCTATGTCCTCTATTCAAATAATAGAGGACATTTCAATACATATTCCACACCCCAAAATGCACTGTGCATAAGTAGAATTGGATTGTGGCTGTGTTTAAACCATATCTTGGAATGAGCACTAATCCCAAATAGAAGGAGGAGATTAACAGATGGCTTTACTACAGTATATGGAGGCCTATCTTAATGTGTTTTAATCAGAGCACTATGAGCTGCTCGACTCATCTTACAGCTACAGTCTATACAATGAGACAAGCTTAATCACATCAGGCTTACAGTGTAGTCGTGCTGTCAATAAACAGCACCCGCAGCGATTTCAGTCCTCACTAAAGGGGACTTAAAGTAATTCAGCGTTCACACCAACTGACAGCCTGCTACTCCTAAAAGAAAAACTTTAGCCTTCCCATGACAACATGGAAGTGATCTGTGGGATGAACATAGATCCCTACTGCATCCACAGGGTTGGGTAAAGCTGCAGGCTTCACTGTGGGTGGCCCCCATGGACCTGGGCTAATTGTTTCACATCACAGTCGAGCCAGGCTGAGATCAGACCACCGGCAGCTCTGATTCAGGCAGTTCAACAGCCAAACAGGGTATGCCAGGAAGCACTTACAGTGCACACCCCACCCCACACTCACACACACACATGCACACACTCTTCATCCATCATACATGACCACAAGAGAGTACAAGGAATTTCTTTTTCTCCATGCTATTTGAGTAAGCTGTCAATCCACTGGGCAGTAGCGGTAGTTACCTCAGCGATGATGAATTAAGAAGTGCGATTGTTGTGTTTCACTGTCAGCATTCATTTTCATGTTGGCTGAACAGAATGTACTTGAAATGTAAATACAAAAGGTGTCACACAAAAATTACAATGAGAGTATAATACTGTGAAAAGTGCTGTACAGGAGGTGATGCATTTTGTGATGCTTTTAAAAAAAATGAATCCGTCAATTAATGGGAGATGTGTATTTTTCAACCTGAACCCTATTTCCTCATGATCATGTATCAAAGTGACTTATGAGAACAACAGTTTGTTTTTTTTTGTTGTTTTTCAGGCTTTTTCTGCCTTTAATGTACAGGACAGAGTGAAACTGGGTGAGAGAGAGAGAGCAGGGGGCTGACATGCAGCAAATTGTTGCAAGCCGGACTCGATCCTGTGACTGCTGCAGCGAGGCACTGCCTCTGTACATGGGGTGGCAGCATTATCGAGTATGCTACCGACGCCCCCAGAACAACAATTTTTTAAACAGGCCCTATACTGAGCAAGTGTGAAATGTGGCCACTTCAGGCAGTAGTGCACCGTCAGTGTACGTCACCTAAAACTGCTTTTTTGCCCCTGACAGGCTCAGATTGTTATCACGAGTGTTGCTTGATCCGGTCGTGAAGTCTCACGAAATGTTGCAGACAAAACAAACAGACGAGACAAAGTGAATGGTAAAGATTTTATTTCTCTGTATGGATCCTCTTGGCAATTTTGTCTGAAACTTACAATCTGAGCCTGTCAGTGGCAAAAGCAGGCATTTTTAGTCGATGTTCAGTGACGGTGCGAACATGCCTCGAGTGGTTACACTGCAGCCTGCGTCACGGCTGCTGGCTGCAGCAGCCTTGCTCAATACTGCACCAGTTTCAAGAATGATTGTGCCCATTAGTCACTTAGACACAAAAAAATGAAAAAAGGGTCCAGACTAAAAACTACTGAAGCAAATACTGAACTTCTCTCAATTGATAATAATCTGACACCATTGTGTAGACATCTGCAAACGTTGTGGTTTGCGACCTTTTCAGATCAAGCAAAGTCAAACTGCGACCCCTCATCACTGTTCCATAGTATAACTGTTCATCCAATTCATGCAGAGTCATTTTCTTTCCTTGTTTCGTTTAATCATTTCTGATATCTGGATAATGGAAATATCTTTTTCTGCTTTTCCTACCCTGTTACCCATCGGACTTATCTCGCAACCCTTTTGTGAGGGTCCTGAACCCCAAGTTAGGAACATCTGATCTGTCTACAACTGACCCCAGTTGCCCATTTTGACCTTTTGTACAGGATGCTGCAATTGTGCCAAACACATTAAGCTTAGAGTATTTTGGCATTGTGCCTTTCATGGGCAGCTCACAGTAGATAGTGGCAGGAAACATAGGCAGAGAAAGAAGGATGACAAAGTTCTTTGCCCGCATCCGATTTGGGGACATTGCGTTTACAGGGTTTCTGTTGTCTACCACTGTGACCAGGATGCCTCATGCTCCGGCTTTTAAAAAGAGCTGCTGCCGTGCGGTGGACGCAGAGTTGCAAGTGGGCAAACACAACAGGCAAACACATCAGCATACAAAGCACTTTCTCCACGAGCGCATGCTGCTCTAGGCCTATAGTTCCCAGATCTGTCACTAGAACAAGACTGGGAAATAACAAAATCCTCCCAGTGCACACAGGACTGTTAATCACCAGGCATCCCTCGCCTACTGCTTTTTCAAGGCCTGTTTGACTTAAAGTAAACACGCGCAGGAAATGTATTCAGTGGCTCTAAACATTTATATGGGGGCCTTGTGCTTCAAACAGTTTCATGGCCAGCACATCTTTCAAGAAGGTGCTTAGTGAGCCATTTGTTAAAGGCATGATAATAGGGCATGACAATGCATGGCATGCTACGTGCAGCGGAGCTGTATCACTGTTTGTTAAGCCTTTAGTTCGTGTACTCTTTCTGTATCGCTGATTGACAATGTAAGATGGTTGCTGAATACTGATCTGATGAAACCTAATGTCTGTACATTGTAATACAGGACAAATGTTTTCTAAGCTCTACTCTGACCTATTTCTGAGCTGAATGTATTTACTGATACAGGTACGAGGGGAAAGACTGAAGAAGTGGTGGTGTAAAAACAGAATCTAGTGAATGTATGAATATCCAAAAGCTTTCGATGAGTTCATGCAAGCATTATGGAAAATCGTTTTCTGAGTCGCTGGATAAGTAAGCTCCCATCTCGTCTTCTTCCCCATTTCTCCAATTTCATCTAAAAGAATATCCTTTGTTAATCTGGTCTCAATGAGCAGCGTTGTTAAGTGCTGCTCACTCTGCACTCCCAGCCAGTCATAATCCATTGTGTTGTTTGCCCCTCACTTGGTGTACATTTCCATCGCAAATTCCAATGTGAACAGTCAATAACATGCACAGATGTGGCCATTGTAGAAGCCTTGCTTTTTAATTCAGAAGAATGTAGTATGGAGAACTACTACTGCACCCCAGGAAATATTTGAAACACAAGTTGTGCTCTCTTTATAGCCAGAGATTGTAACAAAATAAATCTTTTTTAACGGCAAGTTATTCTACACTTTACTCAATTAGAATAAATTCAAGAAAGAACTCCCTGCACTGTTTATGCTGGATAGAAGCCATATAAATGCAATAAGGGGGATTTCTGCAATGGCTGCTGTTCTGCTTCACCCAATCATCATGAGTTGTGAAAAACATATTAACCTCAGGGTTGATATAAACATGTACGCCAGGACTTCATTTCCTCCTCACCATCTTGCTGCTCTCATCAGTTTTATGCAGAACATGCAACTCCAGAGTCAACATCAGTAAAAATGAAACAGTACATGATCATGATGTTCCCTGACCTCTTTTAGACAGTCGATATAATCCATGATGTTGTTGTGTCTTGCCTCCCATCATGTAGCACGGCTGTATTGCACCTAACAGCATGAAAACTAAATACATGAAAAGCCAGAAAGCTGCACTTTATATTAGCACTATAAATCACAGAAAATCTACTTTTCTTGTATGCGAAAGTCTCCATCAAGGCTGAGTCTAATACTGTTGCATGACATGCAGCAAAGGCTACCCCGTGCCCAATTCCAGTGATGACAGTAAATGAACTGACAGAACAATCATCGCTGCCCTTTTATGACTTTAGTGGAAAAAAAATATTGCATTGTTTATTTTTCCATCCAGCATCTCAAGCAAATCTCGAGCACGAACATCTGCGAGCTTTCACCCTTTTGACATTATATTGAAACTCTGCTTGGGAAATAATTCATAGTCTGGAGCCTGAACTCCCTCGTGCCCAATGAAAGAAAACAACAAAATAAATCTCACATCTCTCTGGCTCTGCCCTTAACAGATGCCATACAGGAAGTCAGTCCTATCAGCAGCACTGGCAGACACACAGAAAGCCCTGCTGTGTTTCACAGTAAGTTTCCCTACCCTATGTTCTTTGTAAGGCTCTGTTGTTGAAGGAGAACATGCAAACTACACTGTTCTTCGTTCTCAATATCCTTTTCTCTGACGATTCTCAAAACTACTCAAAATAAGGTCACACTGCACCGTACTTGACGCAGGATCCCTCAGAAACAACAACAAAACCCCTCTTGTTAAGAAACACTTTGAGAACAAAGTCAAATGAGGTAGCATCCTCTTGAAATTTTGGTAATTCATGTGACACAAAGGAAACCGGCTTATCTGTACTGCAAAGTGAGATAATGGTGCATATTAAGTGGGTTAAACAAGCCACAGAATGCATCTGCATCCCTCTTTTTGGATCAGCTGCACAGTAGAGATGCTGACATGGTTTGCAGTAAATGCAAAACATCCCCATGGCCCAATGACCCCAAAAACCATTTGCTCTGAATGGACTGCTTTGCAAACGCACTTTGTGATCCTGTATCATCCCATCCACTCCAAGGGTCCCTTTACTCAGCAAAACAAGGAACCTACAGTTTATCACTCTTGCTTTAAAACATGTCCTGACTGTTGGGCCATTTGGTCTGGATTTGGTTGTCCTGTAAATTCAGACGGAGCCTTGACTGTTCATCATGAGTCACAGCAAGGCAATTTTGAGTAATGTGTGTAGAAACATAACTTATTGCATCAACACTGAAGAAAATGCAGCTCTCAGATGACCAGCAGATTGACATTTTGCTCAAGTACCATGCAGAAAGAATGCTTGTAATAGCTCATGGTCTGAGTTTTGTTCTGCTGGACGTTAGGGCAGAACTTTGTTTGCTTCGAAGCTTGAGCATCATCATCCTTATTAGTGGCAATGATCATTTACTATCACCGCCATAACTAACCGAGATCCCCCCCAGAACTCACCGCTATGCGCGTGGAAAGCTTCTGCTCCCCCTCTGAGCCCTTCTGCTCTCCATTGGCTCTGCTGTACTCTGGAGGTTGTTGGTTCGATCCCCGGCTGCCCTTCGTCTTTCTGTTCCCAGGCCCCTGCTGGACGATGTTGAGCAGGTGAAGCGTGCTCTCGTGCTCCCGGTCCGAACTCTCGGCCTGACCCCTCTGGTAGCGGTTCTCGCAGGTGGAGTGGTGCCTCCTGCACAGCTCTATGCGGGCACGCAAACGCTCCACAATGGCGTTGTGCAGCTGTGGAACCGCAGAGCCTCTGGAGGTGGCCACCACTGACCCGTTGCCGACCCCGCCGGGCATAGTTCCTAAACCGACACCCAACATGGGTGCGAATGGCCCTGCAGCAGACTGAGCAGGGGTCGCTTCTCCCATGCCCGCAGGTCCCCGTCAAGTTTGTAGAGACTGAGGTCCACTGAGCTTCTAATGGACCACAGTACGGGCATGGAAGAGAACAAGACGTATGAACTCAGCTATGATCCCATGTGGAAAGAAAAATACTACACTGCACGCACAAAGTCACTTGAGAGAAAGACAATGTAGCCTGTAAGATCTGTTTGAAGATATGTTCCACAATGATCTAGTCAAACTGATGTTACAGCGATGCCAAAGATTAAAAAGGCACTTGCCTGTGAACTGAGATAAGGTCAGTATAAACTCACACTGGGCTCCACAGAGGCGTTAAAGAGTCCCAATGTTGCAGGATTTTATTAGTGATTTCTTTCTCAGGGGTGTTGCTATGTCAGTTTCTAATTAAAACTGAAATGATTTACAAACACGAGAGGCTCGTGGATTCACAGCTGGAATGAATCCACTCTTGCTTAACGACTCGACCTCTGCTCACAGATAAATTATATTCAATATGAGTCCCTTGGATGATTCAAAACCACAGCACGCACAACTTCAGTTTCATCGATGGCTACAACCCGGGTATAATGTCATCTTACTTTATCTCAAATGTGCCACACTTACGAAATAGTCCCAAAATTCAAAGAGTAAGACTGGCAATACATTTAAAGTCAGCGACTGGTCGCCAGTATAGGAGAATCTACCAACAGACAAATCCACTAAACTTCAAGACTCACGGCATTTTTGTTTGGATTTTAGTCCCTTCTCTCTGCCTTTCTCTTTCCATCCGGATAAAAAAAGGATCTGGTTGCAAATTACAAGTCACAAAGCGCGCAGCCGAAAAGCAGGGAGCCGTCGCACAAACCGATTGAGATCCGTCTCAAATAGTCCATTGACAATCGTTTGTCCGTGTGGTGCACCGAGGCAATAGCGGAACTACAATACACAGACCCTCATTGTATGAACATTCCTCTTTTGACATGATCCACTCACACAGATGGAGCGGGGTCCACATGCACACTCTAGTGGAGTGAAGGGTGAACTGTCCTGCAAGGCATGGACCGTGACAGGAGGGGGAGAGGACCTCAGTAATCTTTGCTAAATATGACTCTATAAGGTTGCGTTTGCAAATTGACATAGTCAGTGAAGCGGGGGCACATTTAGGAAGATATTTACGGTTTAAAAGATCTGCTTGTGATGGTGTTAGGAGGTCTTTGAATATGTTGTACTTGGTAATAAAGTAGAGGGCACTTCCACGGTTTCTTGTTGGCTACTTAAATGTTACATAAAGCCTGTAGACCTGCATGTTTACACTTAGTGTGTATAGTTTTTACAATAACAGAAAATAAGTGAATAATATCAAATAAATATTAAAAATAATTAAATTAAACATACAATACCAACTGGATTAGTTACACAAAAAGCCCTACAAAACTTTGGCCACAGGGTGTCAATATACAACAGACATACAGATATAATTTATCTTTAAAGAAAGTGAAGTGGAAAGCCAAACTATGAACATAGACATTTTCTGTAACTTGTCAAATTATGACATAAACAATAAGGCTGCAAATGTGTTACAATGAGAGCTATGTTTCAAAGTGTAGGACACAATTTCTGAACTACTCTAACTACCCAGCATGCAACTCAAGTTACACATTAAAACACAGAACGCTCACTCATTTACAAGGAGGACACAAATATGAAGCATAGCCTACTTACATGTTAACCGCCTGCAAAAGACAACATTTACCTCAGACATATCTATGGACCCCTGGAGTGTACAGGCAGACATACTAAATGAACCAGTGTACCAATATACTGCTTAAAGGAGCTGACTGGCCCCAGAGATACTTGTAGGCCTACAAATGGGGTCCAAATTTTTTAGTAACTGAGGGCGTCTGTTGTGCCTGACATCTGTGTAAACTAACTCTTCTCTTATAATTAGTTAATACAGCAGCTGGCTGATGACTTAATGTGTCCCTCAACACTTGTAAGGTAAAGAAAATGTAAGCTACGAAGTGGGGCTGCATGATATGCAGTAAGTAAATAAATGAATAAATAATAATTATAAATCATATCATGATTATTTTGACCAATATTGCGATATGAGTCGCAGTTGTAGTGGAAAGGGTAATTTTTGCATTCCATCTTCAGTGGAAAAATGTGTGTAAAAATAATGATAATGTGAATTTTGCTGGGGTCTGTATCAAATAAGCATGCTCGCTTACCTGTGGAATATGATTTGTAGGCTCTGTAGTATCACCATGCCTCATTTAAAATAGTATGTTGTCACACATTTCACTTTTATCAAAAAATTCCAGCCCCTGTGATGTGGATATTGCACTTGGCCATATTGTGATATCGATAATATTTCAATTATTTCTGCAGCCCTTCTATTTAGCACCTTTCAAAATGAAATATAAGTAAACTCAGTTGGTTTAGGCTCCATTAACAGACACATTCATTCATTCATCATCCGCTAACTTAAGATGAGGGACAGCCTCGCTGCCAGCACACTAAGGGTTACAAACTCAGACAGGCAAACACACTGACAGAGACAGGATGCATGTTTTTGCAAAGCAGAAGGAAACTGAAGCACCCAGAGGAAAACCACACAAACAGGGAGATCATGCAAAGTGAACACAGACAGAGCCAAAGAGGAAAGCAATCCTATGAAACTCTGACTTGCCTTGCTGCCCTTTAAAAAGGTAATTAAAAAGTACAATAATCATAATAATAACACTAACATTAATGGAATAGTTGAGGGTTTTGCATCCTGCCCAGGCTGCTTTGACAGGGGAAGAGAGATTGGCTATTGTGGTCACCAACCTGTTGACTCTGCAGTTGTGGGACAATCTCTTGCCACACTCAGACCACCCTGCTGACCTGGAAGTGAGCCTCAGACCCCAGAGCCATTAGTCTGGCCCTCCTGGCTACTGATGGAAGCAGCATGGCACTAAATACAGCTCAGGCTTTAATTCGATCGTAGTCTTTGGGGGGTCGGTCCCTTCTTAGTCTTAGTGGAGTTATGAGATTATCATGATTAACACATGAAGATGACAGTTGTAGTTACTCTAAAGACAGCCTGCAATAAGAAGATCCATTATATAGCAGTACACCTGCAGAACACTGCTGGTAAATAACTGAGTAAAAAGGTATGTTTTAGGTGTTTGAGCTAAAAGTTCAGTTATAATTTGATTGCAGCTGTTGGGGGTGATTTGTGAAGTCTAGAAAAGAAAGGAAATATCACTTAAATTTTTGCAAGAAATGATAGAAGATATTTCTGACTTTAAGAGCCCTTAACATACACCGTGGATCATATGTTGTCATACAACAAGTCCAACCGGAAAACAGGGTAAAATCCAGACCAACTCAGAATCTATCTCCAGCTGTGTAACACCTGCAAAAGTTCACAAACCTGCTACTTTACAAAGCCACAGATTACTCAAAAACCCCATACCCCCATTTTGTAAGGATGTATTTATGGATCATAAGAACTGATAATGACAGAAAAACATAAAATATCAATACTGTGTAGAAAATGTTTGTTTTTTTGCTGCCCATGGCAGAAGCAGACTGGCCTTTAAGCAGACACTGGCCAGTATCATTATCACTGGCATTTTATTTTTCAGCTGCCCCTCTTAGTCAGTTAGTCAATCTGTCATTGGGGTCTTGGTTGACTAAGAAATTGTTAGCCAATTAGTCATCTTTATTTTGTTTGTGTGGACATGAGATATTAGTCATTGGTCATTACTGGAAAATCAAAGTCATGCAGCACAGTACCATCCATTTAACAAGCACGTGACTTTAGCAGATCCTTATTTCTTGCGATGTTTATTTATAAGTAATAACACACTGAATGTATAATTGTCCAATTTAAGTCACTATTCCTGCGTGTAAAGAATGAGATTATTAGAGGAAGTGCTGCATATTTGTACAGGTTTGGTATGACAAGGCTTTTCATACAAGTATGAATACTGACTGAAACCACTGGTATGTGTGTCAGCTACCAAACCTACTGTATCTATCTTGTACTTTATCAATTCCAATGGATGCAGCTGCTGTCCTAAACAACAGGGGGCAGCAGACATTCAACTTCTGTGCATCACAGCACCAATTCAGAGTGGGTGAGAGATGAGTAATGGCAGTGGCAACCGGAAAACAATGTTTTGGTTCTTATTTAAAGAGGACCCTTCACACCAGACTTTCACTTCTTGATTTATTTTATGTCCACAGTTTAAGTCTACCATAATACAGGGAGAACAAAGTATTGTGTTCTTTTGTATCCCAGATGAACTGTACCACATTACCATCACACTGGCATCGTTTGTCATATTGCTTCACAAAATCAAGACAGTTTGCATACATCAATGTTAGTAGAGAGAAGATTTCCTTGTTGGGTTGTTTTTTTTCCTTTTTTACAATTATCAACTGCAAAATGCACAATAAATTAATAAATTAACACACAAGCAATCTGCGAATGCTTTACAGTAGTAGCAATAACAGTGGTTAAAAAATGATCTACTAGTACAGTATGTCAACCCAGTGACAGTCTGACAGTAGATCTGAGCATTGTTTTCAATCTCGCCCAGTCAGGCTGTCATTAAACATACTACAACTCACAATCTACCACAACACATACACAGCTCTTCTGCTTACAACGGGCATCTCTAGATAATAAATTACACATCCATTTCACTTCAGAGACTGACAGGGAGACAGGCTTTTCTTCAGTCTTTTCTTTCCTCTCTTGCTTTCGCTCTTTGTGAATCACAGTTCGCCCGGGATTGGGCTTTGCCAGTGCAGCTCAAACACGCCAGCCTCCCCATTTCATGTACAGATCATAAAATTTGGGAATTTAAAAAAAAAAAGAATAAAATACACGCTGTAACAAACTTAGCTTAATTTAGCCTGACCCCGTCCTCATGAGTATCACTTGCTTACACGTATCAGTAAAAAAAATAATGATAAAAAGAATACAAAAAGCAGTAAAAATGGTAGAAAAACATTAAGACGTAAATCTTAATGAAATAATCAATAATACCATCTAGCACTGCATGGCCATACTAGTCATAGAAAGATCAAATAAGTATTCACCCTTCAGTGGTTCCAGCCCACAATGAAATACTGGACTTAAGTTTAACTAGAAACTGATCACTCAGTTGTCCTAAATACAATATGGCTCTCACTTGAATAATATTGTGAATAATTAAATTTCTCCAAGGCAAAAATTTACAGTCAAAACTGAAATGAAAATGTAAGGCAAATTAAACAAATAAAAGAGTTCAGGACATTAAGAAAACATTCTTTCCCAAACTGTGTTTTAAGTGACGATGATCACTGGCAAATCTTCATTGTGGCAGGTTGCCTTTGCGAGAAAATGACAATGTTACATTACCGCTGTGCACTTTTTGTCTCAGACAAGTGCATCAAACAGTCAACAAGATGTGCTGCAAATATGTCATTCTATTAATAATTTACATACAGGAAACAATTACTCTTCAGAGACATAGCTGTAGTGTGTGGCATATCAAAGACTGAAGACATACATCAGTGAATGGTTGAATTCCGGAAAACATAAATATGCTATTCTCCTTCTACTTAGCTTGTATTTATGGTCTCTAGAGAGAGACAGAGACAGAAAGACAGAGATGATATCTGAACTCCTTGGAAAGTACATCCCTTCTGCTTTATTTTTACTTCCTCCAACGCAATAATTTTCTTGGTCAGTGCACATTTACAATGAAATGTATTAGAATATTACCTGAAGTGAATTGACCATTGAAGTCAAACCTACAAAGACAAAAGATGCTTCTTCTTCTCTTCATTCTGTACATTTGGACGTTACTGACTTTGTACCTGCATTGAAATAACTGGCCTGCCATCCAGCCTGACAGCTTTTTAAATATGGTTTGGGCTCATACTTAATAGAAACCGAGGCAACAGCCACGCACGGTTATCATTAGGGCTTCTGACACGGGCCTTTACGTATTTGTAAGGCTGTATTTTCTTCCCCCTCCTCTTACCAGACATGCACTGCTAAGCTGAAATGATTGCCCGCAGTGAAAATAATCTCTTCACTGCTTCTGCAAGACTCAGCACAAATGATAGATTGAAGTGAAAAGGGAGAGTCTGCCTGCATGCCAAAATTGGAGTGCATCTTGGCATTCCTGAGACCAGTAAGCATACTCTTACAGTATATTAATATGGTTATCGACCAGTTAGCCGCCGCTACTCTTTTAAATGGCTGCAGTTGGGTAAATTACCTGCTGGATGCAAAATGTTTGACTGTTGCAGAGGGGGGAGGGTGGGACGGCTTGGATGAAACACTTGATTTATAAAGGTTGGATCAATGAGTAAGGATGATATTTTCATATACATTATTAATTGTCCTTAGACTGTTATAACAGTCTGCATGAAGAGCTTTGGCAGGGCGCTTCACCTGTATGGCCTGATATCCTGCGGGTTAGCAGTGCATTGCAGTAAAAATCATCACAGAGAACAGGCAAAGATAGATTATGGCTTTTTGTCCAAATATTTCAGTCTTTAACAAGCCCAGCCAGTACTCATAGTAATGATAGAAACATGATACTAGAGATGCTTGACTTTAGGTCATTATTATGTACGGGTCAGTGTCAGGACTTGACCCCCTTGGCCGGTTCAGTAGACTGCCGCACATCGGTCCACTCCTGCATGGTGCTTTGCAGCGCCTGGGTCTTCTCCTTGTCGACTTGCACATAGTCCACTTTCTCATCAGATGTCACAGAGGACGTAGAAGGCTGCGGGATGATAAATAAGCCAAGAGTGAGATTATGACCTGAGGGCAGAACAAAATCTGTGATAAATGAAGTCCACAAAATCGGTTTACTTTTCTGTGTGGGCTGGGTGATCCAGGCTGGAAGTCCAGGGCTAGGTAGTCTACGTTGCCACACTTCCTAGGGGCCGGGCTGCTGGTACCACTCACGGCTGGGGAGGTAGACGCTGGGTTCTGCTAATGGGGACAAGAGGGAGGTTTCACTCACACTGGGTGCAATGAGTAAGCGTAGCACGCAAACAAGTGGATCATTAAAACAAAGAACACAATGTGCTCTCCTGATCTCCCCTCCAGCTATTGGGACTCACCATAGCCACATAATTCTCCTCACTGTCTGCAGAGTCGGTGCTGGTGATGCTTTGTGTGGAGATGGGCCGACAATGCTGCGAGGACATGGAGTTCATAGCAGGCCTGAAGCAAAGGAGACGGGACTGTGAGTGCTTCTACCTCCTGACCTCCGGCGGAAACGAAATACAGCACCAATCTGTACCATCAAACTGTGCGTGTGTGTGTGTGGCCTTGGGTAACCTAGCTTGAATGACTGATATGAGACTCACATGGGCCGTGTCCAGGACATGGTGACTGGGCTCTTAAATGGCAGCTCATCAATGATCCCATTGTTCTTCAAATCAAGAGGTGTTGGCTTCGCTGTGGAAAACAAGAGCAGACACTGTCAACAAAAAGAATTGTCTTTGTGAGAACGATTAACAATACAGATTTTAGAGCTGATTTGAAGCCAAAAATGGTGATTAAAACAAAACAAAACAAAAACGTGCTTTCAGATCAGTGAGAACTTTGCTGTGAAAAACTCCCAATTCTCCCCCTGAAGACCTAACATACTGAGATCTCAATGTTAACCCTTATAATCGGGGGACTACATTTAAATATACAACTCAATTCAAAACAGGATCCCTTACGCATGAGATAAAACCAAAGCTGCCTGGGAAAAGAATACTGAGGAATTAAAGGGACAGTTCCGATTTTTTGAAGTGCGGTTGTGTGGGGTACTTTTCTATGGTCAGTATATTACAGACAGTAGATGTCAGTCAGCAAGGCCCCTTTATGGTGAAACAGGCTGGAGTCTGACATGGAAGCTAAGCGTCCTACTGCTGGAGAGGGGTCAGCAACAAAACGTATTTTCGCCACCTCAAAAAGTTCCTTCTAAAAATATTAATATCAGTTTGAGTGTATGCTATATTTAAAATGTTTTTACTGAGGTCAGAGAGTGAATTTTAATGGGAAAATGAAGGCGTGACAGATCTTACCTCTAAGCCAGGCTCCATTGAGAAAAACAGTGATTTAACATTGCTCAACACAGGAGCTGCTGGTCTACCCCTGCCTCGAACACTTATTTTGTTTGTGTTATTGTGTGACTTTGGCGTTTTAAAGGGTTAGTTCAGATTCACTAAAGTCACACAATAACACAATCTAACTAACTGGTCGAAGCAGTGGTAGACCAGCAGCTCCTGTTTTCAGCTAGCTAAAATGCCTGTTTTGTCAATGGAGTCTGGTGGCTTTGACATGAGCAAAGATGGAAAACTGAAGCCATTAAAGGCTTCCCTGTAAGAACGGGCTGTCTGACAGAGAGGTAAAAAAAATACTCTCAGTATAGTGTGCACTTGTGCGAATATTGATTTTTTTCAGGTGGAACTTTTTTCAAGTGGCTAAAATACTTTTTGTTGCTGACCTCCATTCACAGCAGCGCACTGCTTAGCTTCCATGCCAGACTCCAGCCAATGTCTTCATGTTTATAGATAATTAGATATATGTTTCTGTAATTTTTCTCTTGTATTCTTGTGATGGAAGATTTGAAAAATGAATGAATTAATTAAATAAAACTCACATTTCCTGTTAGGTTTGAGGTTGCGGTTGATGGGTGGTGGTGTGACATCACTGAGACGGCCGGGTCGGTGACACAAGGAGGCACTGCTCCCCTTTCGGGCAGGTAATGTTGCAGAGAATCCTGGGAAATCAAAGTGATGTGGCCCAGGGCTCATAGGGATGTAGATATTCTTAGGACTGTCAGCCTGGGCAGCGCTGAGTGGCGAGGAGCCAGGATTCATGGGCACATAGTTGTCATCTGAGTTGCCGCTGTCTGAGCGCGTCAGAGGCGTTTTGGTTCTCTGGTGTCAAAAGAGACAGAGGGCACACGACTCTTTTAAACTCTCTGGGCTCAATATTGCAGTAAATATAGTAGAAATACATATTCTATCTCTGCAGGTTATGATTTTATACTAACAGCATCTGTCTCAGGGGGGAGTGCAGTTTAAGGGAGAGAGTGACTCACCAGGTAGGAGCTGAACCCGTCATTGACAGACTCCACAGACTGGCCTGAGTTGTTGAAATGGATGGGACGGTGATGGCTGTTGGTTTCAAAAGAGGAGCCTGTGGAGAGAAATCAATATTTACTGCCATAAACTCTAAAAGGAAAAGAAAAGTACTCCTCAAGTGAAATTTTACGATGCAAATACAGGATGATTTAAACAAAAACGCCTGACATTTCAAGGAGAAAACTCATGTTTCTAATGAAACAAACAGAACAAAAGTGACATTTCATTAAATGCTTCACTGGGTTATAATTAGTCTTCGCAGCACAGGTGTGTGAACAGCCTGTAGCCTCACTAACAAGGGTCACAGGTCAATTCTTGTCTCTGGCTATACAAGGCCTGAGCATGGGTTTGGCGAGGCAGAGAGCACAGCATAATAGGAGGCCGTGCATTGTGTCTGCGAGTGTTTTTTTTTTCATTGCTTATCAGCCTGGAACGAGGCATTCTGGAGCAGGCTGTATGGCTTGAATTTCATTAGCGTCTCAACAGAACAGTGTCTGCTAGACTGGCCCCGTTTGTTTCTGCTCAGCTGCTCGCGTTAAATCAGTAAAATGAGAGATAGAGGAAGAGGGAAAGAGTGAGAGAAAGAGAGGGAGGAAGAGGAAGTGCAAAGTCACTGCAATACCACAAGAGAACAGTCTGATCAAGACAGACTTGCATTTGAAAAACAGGAAACAGGTTAGATGTGCAATTTCAAAAGATCTGTATGAGTCAACTGAGATTGTGTTTAAAGCAATAGGCAAAAAGGCAGCGTCCAGGAGGAGCGCAGTAGGAAAGCAGTTAAAGCACTCAGTTCAATGAACGTACCTCTGTGCAGCCTGATGTTCTCGACAGCAGGGAGAGTATTCCTGCGTGGGATAACTGACACCGCAGGAGTCATCTCTCCGTTCTGGCTCCCGACTGACTGGGGACTTCCCCACTGCCCCTCTGACCCCTGGTTAGGTTTGGGGGGCCTGGGAGGAGGAGCACAGGATGACTCAGAGCTGGAGGGCGTCAAGGCATTGTGATTCTTATCAAACGTCCGGGGGATCTGGTAGAAGGAGCCAGGCGTTGTAGGAAGGTCGTAATTGTCAGTTGGACGTTCGTTGCTATGCATGGTGGCGAGGGCATTGCAGGGAGTTTTGAAGGTGTAAACCTCCTCATTCTCCAGCTCAGGCTCACCTAGACCGCTGTGAGCTGGCGCCTCAGAGCTGTAACCCCTCGGCAGCACATAACAGGCCTCCTGTGGGGAGTCATCATGCCCCGGTAACTGGTGTTTTCCTGGTTTGGGCAGGCTGTAGAAACCGTGCAACTGAGCACCCATACCGTTCAGACAGTGGGAAAAGCCATGGGAGAGTTTCTGCACTGCAGAGTCGCTCCCCACAAACAGATTGCTTCGCGTGGCCTGGGAGAAACTGGCACTCCTGGAACACGGACAAAGACATACACAAATTACACAAATGCACACATTAAGTCTTTAATGTGTCCACTTTGCACAGTGCCTAAATGCTCCCTAGAAGACAGACATCTGTCTTATACTCCAATGCCATCTCAAGCAACTGCAAATGGTTGACAAACATCTATTTTACAGTAGCTGGTAAAACCAATGTAATTACTCAGATAGCCACTAGATGGCACTGTAGCACTTCAGAGGAAACTAGCTCTATAGGTCCTGAAAAACAACACACCTTCTCATCAATGCCTGAGCGCCTTTATGCAGCTACAGTATAGACATCCAATTTTAGTATAAGATTTCCTTGAAAAGCTGATTCATGGATTAATATGGAACTTTTATCTATAAACTCTCTTTGTTCCCTGTTCTTCATTTCTCTCAGCTGCTCCTACTTTGACCTCCAACCCAATAGTTGTTAACGCTATCAAAATTTGGAGTCAAGTTAGAAAGAACCTGGGCCTTCATAGAGCCTCTGCACTCTGCCCCACTTTAAAAAATCATTTGGTTTTGCCCTCTTACACAGACTTAACCTTCTGGGCTTGGTTTAACAGAGGTATAACTACGTTTAGGGATCTTTATCACCATCGGTTTTTAGCAGAGCTTTCAAAAAAGTTCTTCCAAAGCCCCACTTCTTTTGTTTTTTTCCCCAAATATGGCATTTTAATCAAACTCTAAATTCCCTCATCACCCTCTAGAAACCTTGTTTGATTCCTTATTGCCTCTATTGGCTGAGCCATATATTAAAAACCTAGTTTCTCACATCATTAGTTTTACTACTGAACACCCGACAAAGAAGCATATATACAACTTGTCCACTCTTCCTCTGTCTACGCTAGGTACGGCCTCCTACAAAAGAAGATTTTACACAGAGTCTATTATGCCAATGAACAGATTTCAAACATTTGTCCTAATTTGACAGACCCATGTAATAAGTGCCAGCAATCTCCAGCCGACAACACTCACATGTTCTGGTTCTGCCCGAAGTTTAATTCATTCTGGTTCGAAATCTTTAACACACTCAATACAGAGCATAATACTTGTATTATTTCCGGCCCTCTCCTTGCCCTGTTTGGAGTCCCTCTACAGCCCATTACTTCAAGTCATGCAACATGTTCTTTATCACATTATTGGCAAGGTGACTTTTTCTTCCTTAATGGAAGCGTGTTCTACCTCCGAACCACAAAACTTGGGTCAAAGATACTTTACAGTCCATTAAACTGGAGAAACTTTCCCTTAAGGGCTCCCCAAACTTTTCTGAAAGAACTTGGAGACCTCTTCTGAACCATATTTAATCTCTGATCTCCTTGCCTGGTTGTGACGTCTGACCCTCCTTGTTTGTTTGTTTCTGTTTTAATGTACTTATTTATTATTTCCTCATTTTTTACTTGAGTGTATTGTATTGTATTGTTAATTTTGGGGTCAATGCTACTTTAATATGAAAATGTGGAAAAATATGAGTGTAAACATGGAAAACTTCTTGTAATTTATATAGCTCATAGTGTTCCTCCAATTAAAACAAAAGGAAAAACTAAAAAAGAAAAGCTGATTTATTTACATGTTTTCTGCATGTTGACAGGGAGAGGGTATCCATGTTAAGAGGGAGAACGCTATGCTTTTCCCTCAGTTTCTCAGCCTCGGTTAGACACCCTAGGGACATGCCTCATTTATTCTGGCTCCTTTGTAGGGCTTGACCTTGAGTGCCAAGTAGAGCAACCCCACAGCCTCGACATTTCTAGCCAGTTAGCTGAGCAATGGTCCGACTTATTTGGCCAATGCGAAGATAAGATATCCTCAGTGAGTCGTTTCTTTATGTCTATACTAATCTCTCTTGAGCTGTTATGCATAATGTGTTAGCTACACTGCAGGTTTCTAATGGTCACGTTCAATCTCGATTATAAATGTAACTCTTTACAATGAGTAATGTATCAAAGTAATACAATTAATATTGGCATAACATTTTGCTCTCTCTGACTCCATTTCTTTCTCATGTCAGAAGGCACACTGTGTTTCATCAATTCTTCTTCTGTCTCCTCAGGATTTCAATCATCAATCAATAATTTTGTTCATCACTCTGCCTTCCATCATTGGGGGCTTTTTACATAGATTAATTCATACCATTGGTCACCAGACTGGTGGAGTTCCACGTGGACATGAATCATACCCCACCACCAGATGCCTGTCTTAATTAGCAGACCCGTGGAGCAGAGGCTGGTGAGGCAGTGACAGAAATATCTGCATAAAGCTGATGAGATGGATTGTGAGGTTTGATTTCCTGGGTTTCACAGAGGGTCCAACACAGCAGATTTATGTGCAAATGGTGTGGCTGAGAGGGCAGTTCTACCCTGTGCAAGTCTGAATCTATAGGAGTGATGAATTGCAGCCTCAACCTCATTGATCATCTACTGTGCCGGCTATCTGCTGAATGGCATCATTATTAAAGCTGCCTTTTGATTCTTGGAAGCAGGCATGATGGCGGCAGGAGGTGAGGTGAATGTTAATGGAAAACGCGGGAGTGCATTCAACATAAACACTTGATTCTTTTGTTCTCCTGCTCAGCATATAGCCAAGACAGGCATGCATATCCTTATACATGCAGCCACTCAACAAGTATTCATGTTAACATTGTGCAGCAGTGTTTAAACGAGTGATCGACTAATTGTTTAAATGCGTCTGTTTTGTGGCAATATTGGATTTACAGGATTTTTGGTTATTTTGATGAAGTACCTTTATTTAACCGGTATGTCATATAGTGGATTAACAAAAAACAGACTATTTTATTTCATTTAGAATATTCACTTCAATTTATCATCACTACTTAAAATCAGCACTTCCTCAATCGGAGCACTTGTAAAATACATTAGAATATTTCCACAATGCTTTCACATGTGCATGCGCGCTCACACACACACACACACACACACACACACACACACACACACACACACACACACACACACACACACACACACACACACACACACACACACACAAAGCAGTTAGATAATTTTCCCCCCGCAACAGTAGTTTTAACCCTGAGGGGCTTCTGAACTGAGGAAACGTCGTAAACCTGTACGTTGACCTGCATTTAACGGATAACAGGAAACTGACACAGGACGCCTGAGGGTCGTGACCTTTACCGTGCACTCTCTGTCTTCCTGCTCATGCACTGGTGGAGGAGGAGGTAGTCCTGGGGTGCACTGTTGGACAGGGAGCCGTGGTGTGTGTGGCGCACAGGCACATCAAAGGTGAAGAGGACTGGCTGGCTGGAGTGGATAGGGGCAGAGGACTTGCGGTCTCCGGTCAGAGGAGCCATCGAGCCGGTGACATCTGCTCCGACAGAACGGGGCATATGGTGTAACCTGCCATCTGCAGACAGGAGAAACTGGAGTTATTGATTGTTTAACCCATAATGTGTTCCTTAAAAAAACATCTTAGGCTTGTCTTGAGAATTTAAAAGTTGTTTTTTTGTTTGTTTGTTTGCAGACTGGACATGCTTTGCAACCTTATTCTCCAAAAAAGTGACAGCAAATAATCATCCATTGAACATTTTAGTTGTCAAATTTATTGAAATCAAAGGGCAGTGTGATTCATTTGAGGGTTTTAAGCCTTTACATGACCTTGCTTTGCATGGGCTCTTGTATTCAGTGGCTTTCCGTCTGCACTCTGATCAATAGAGAAGAGGGATCTGTCTCCAGGGAGGAGAGAAAACAGTATCCTTCTGCTTTTTTTTTGGGCTGCAGGGTGCAAGCGGTTCAACAGCACATAATCCAAGTTATCCTCTTTGACCAGGGTCAATGTGCTGTGTTTGATTTTATTGAGTTGCATTGTTTTGCTCGGCGGGATTGTGTGAGCAACATGGTCATACACTCTGATTGTTTATGTGTGACATCCCTGATATCTGTATTGAAAGGCTACAAAGAAAAGACATATCTGAGAAGGGGATGCTGCAAATAGACTAGGCAGGAGGCCAAAATGAGGAGGCGCACACTGAGCCGTAGGAGTAGAGAGTGGGCGGCCCACTGATCCATCGACCCATGGTACTGTGTGCAACACTAGCTGTTACTAATCTCTCTCTTTCACTGTACAGTGAATGCAACACTTTGTGTGAGCATATTTATACAAGAGAAATGAGATCACACCATTTCAAATAGGGAATGCAAGTACTTTAAAATTTGTTTGATTACTGATTAATTTATCAAGTATTTTCTGATTTGCAAATGATTGTTTCATTAATGTAACATCAGAAAATGTGAAAAACTGCCTGTAACCCAAAGATTTTAAATGTCTCAAGATATAAAACAGGTGGAACAGCGCATCTACTTATTTTAGAAGCTGCAATCAGTGTATGTTAGACATTTTGGTGAATAAATGACTTAAAGGAGCAGTGTGTGAGATTAAGTGACATCTAGCAGTGAGGACTGCAGATTGCAACCAGCTGAAACTTTTCCTATGTGTCAAGCACAAATTTCCAATTAGGAATCTTTCAGTGTTCACTGTTCAGGAGGTTTTTACCAGGAGCCAAATTATCCACAGAGGACTCTTCCTCGCCAAAACAAACAGACCAATTAGAACCAGTAAAAACACTGAATAAAACAGTTTCATGTTACAAATCTGTGTTTCTCCTACGCTGTTGGGCTCATCACAGATGGGCCCCTAGCCCAGCACCTGCTCATGTGTGCTCACTTTCTTTCTCTGGTAACTTAGGATACAGATGTTCAGGAGGTTTTTACAAGGAGCCAAATTATCTGCAGAGGTCTCTTCCTCTCCAAAACAAACAGACCAGGTGATTTAAACTGGTAAAAACACTGAATGAAGCAGTTCCATGTCCAAAATTAATGTTTTTCCAATGCTGTAGGGGGCTGTGAATTTAGGTGGCTGACACCAAAACAAGCAAACATGAATGATCCTATCCATAACCAGTGTATGGCCATCCTCTCTGCGCAACTGGAGAAACACAGCAGACTCTCAAGGACCTGCTCCCTTTGAAAATATAAACAGCTCAATAACACAACAATTTTTTGTTTTCAGGTGATTACATGCTGAAGAAAACATACTTATTATATTATATTCCATTTCTGCCAATACATCCCCCTAAAACCTACACACTGGACCGTTGAACTTATCAACCACTTCCTCTCAAATCTGAATCATATCTTTTCCACAGATGCTTTCGCTTGTCCTCCACCCTTCTCCTCCTTTATCAGACCTTTACAAAGCATGTTATGGGTCAAACTGCCCTTTACGAAGAGGGCAATGTCCTGTGAGTCATAATTCGAGCTGACCATACAGAGGGACCACAGCCTCTGTGAAAAACAGACAACACACACAAATGTGGTGTGTGAGCATGTGTGTATGCATGTGTGGTGTGGTTTGAGGGCGGGGGGGATTCTGAAGCCCAGCTAGCTGAATGAGGTCACATCCATGCCTGAGGGGAAAAAGGCCTCTGCTGTGGGGTCTCCAGGCCAGTGGACATCAGTGAAATGCCCAGGCCCACAGCCACACAGGCAGGGACTCCCCCCAATGATCCTCAATTACACCATTGTTCTGAGTGATTCCACTCTCCCTAGGCTGGTTAGGCATCATCTCCTTTCTCCACAAAAAGCTTTGTAAAAGCTTTCATCCAGTGCGGTGAGTACTAGGGCCCACTAACATGGGTAGATATATTGATTTGTTGCAGAAAGACAGTCGTCCCCCCCCCCCACACACACACCCCCGCCAGACTACAGAGCTGCATGGAGAAAAACACATGCAGGCTTAACAACTGAAATACTGTCGTTAAAGCACAACTTCAAAGGTAAAATATAATCTAATGTTCATATTTACGAGGGCATGTTTTTGTGGGTGGGTGATTTTTTATCAACTGCCGCACATGACTGTCAGAATCAGAAGGAGAAGAAAGACACCAGTCTGCTGATGGAACATCCTACATGGCTCATCACTGACACTAATGGGTCCGATGATGTATGTTACCACTGGGAAGCAATTCCATCAAGTCCGTCCCCAACACAGAAATAGAGAAAAGAGCAGAAAATATAAACACTGAAACCTCCCCCCAGGTGCTTCTGATAATATTCCCTCCACGGGCTAATGTACTGTGACACTCGCTATAAGGTGGTACAATATTTATTAACCAAAGTGAGAAGTCATTTATTATACACCTTACAAAGAAAAGTAATAAAATTAGGAGGGACTGGCACAAGTAAAATAAAGGCTAATAATAGTTTCTGTTAAGTTACAAGCCTGAATTCATTACCAGAGACTGATTTAGCTGAAACCTCAACATCAAACAAGGCAGTTAAAAGAGACAAAGAGTTCTTCCCATGACATTCCTCAGCTTGAAACCAACATTAGACTATCAACAGCAATGCATTAAAAGACCCCTTGGGTTGGTGAGCGACATATGGCTATTCTGGGTCAAAGAGCTCCTAAATTCATAAGCAATTTTCCAATTATGCTCTATAATACATCACCTACTGTCTCATCTGCTCCGTGGCCATAATCTAATAGAAGCGGCCGGCTGCTGGTCTCAGGGGGCCAAAATTAGAACCCTGCTGGATCACTAAGGACAAGAGCGTCTTTGTAGGGTGCTCATTTCCTCTCAGTCCAGCCAGATTTAGACGAGAACATATGATAATCTAATCTGAAATGAGATATAAAAATAGAAAATACAACTGACCTATTGAATAGAAAGGGCGTCTGACGGAGAGATAAAGCAAGAGGAAGCGTTTGAATTTTCTCAACACAGCAGTTGTTTTAAATATTTCGTAGGCGATAAGCATTAAAGGTACACGCTATCCACCCTCCTTCAATCTGAGAACAAGAAAAATGCAATTTCCTTAATGGTTTTAGATGAGATTGCACTTAAAAATATAGCCTTGGGGCTGACACAGCTTCATGGAGTGTTGCAAATTAACCTCTGATATGGCTCTGCACGGTGGCCTGCTGATGGGGGACGCCATCTTGTGACAAAAAGGTCAGGCAAGAGGTTTGATCCCCCCCATGAGTCCTGTCAAAGCGCCCTTGAGAAAGGCCTCCACTTACTCATTCAGTGCAAGTCAACCAGAAAAAGAGAACCGGCTAAATGACTTAAGTGAAACTGTTTTCTTTTCACTGCTGATTCCAAGTATACAGATACAGTATTTGTTGTCCTGCATGGATCTGCAGGACCAGTGTCTCTTAAAAGCAACACCGTGTCCCAGGAGGCCACATAGTGGGGTCCATTTGCATGTGTGGTTAGCCGGGGGGTTGGGAGCTTTCCACGAGACTGACATAACTGGATAAAGGAGATGCTCGCTGCAGCAGAGATGGTTTAGGTAGACACTGCGGGAGTGTGACGCCCAACAGGAAGAGGGAAAATGGCGTCCCTGCTCTGCTTGTTAGTCTGAAGTGAACAAAGTGACATGGCTGTTTCAATCTCTCTTGAAAACAGCTTGAAGAGTATTAAGCAGAGCAGACGCACACAGGAGCATTCCCTGATCACATTACTCCCCTGTGCCTGCCCGCTCCACAGCATCATGTGAGCACCGCCCCCCGACTACACTGCGACATCAATTCGCAGAACACCAGACTGATCAATCCTCTAAAAGGCTCAGGCTTGTCGAGGCCAATGAATTACAGAGTTTGGCTAAAGTCTAAAACAGCAGCTCATTTTCAACGCCCTGACCTCATTTCTGCGAGGGCCATGGGCGGATACATTCTGTAGCTGTGCAACGGCAGGGTGGACACAGATTAGGAGTTGAGACATTTTGCGGTGGAGGTTGAGTGTTGGTTTTCATTGTCTCATTGGAAAAATAAACTTACCTGGAAAGGGCTGTGGTGCTGAATGCAACCAGCTAAGCCAGAAAGGATAATTAGCTCTGACAATATGCTGCATTACAGAATGGGAACAGGCTTGGTGTGGAAACACAGAAATCATGATGAATGTAATACTTGTGTATGCTCTCAACTACAATACACGCTGCAGTAATTCAGTCAGGGCGCTTTATCCAATCACTTCAATAAACTTAAGTGCATTTTTAAGGGTGAATACATTAGATTGAGGGCTGAATCAATTCCCTTTGATTATGTTTATATGCAGTCTGGTCACCTGTTAACAGTGCTGGAAATGACACAGTTCAGTCAGAGCTCAGGGTTACTTATTAGGAAAGAAGAAATACCTCAATTGTGGTCATTTTGTGTGGTCTGATAGGTCCGATAAATGTTGGTTTAAATTGGAAAAATGCTGCATTGAAGAGTGGAAATTTAGTTCACTGAAACCCACTTCAAAGTACTGTGTGTGGGTGCCCAGTGGCTCAGTGGGGAGAGCAAGTGTCCTATGCACAAAGGCAGTGTCCTTGCTGCATCACCCCTCTCTCCCCCTTATACACTTAATACTGTCCTGTCAGTTAAAGACAAAAAGCCCAAAAAATACTCTTTAAAAAAGGTGCTGTATGTAACTCTGAGGAAAAATAGTTGAGACTCATTTCAGTTGCCAAACACCTATGCTTCAGGGCTGTGGTCTGGTCCAACTACCAACCCAAAGCATCTGTATTTGACTCAACAATCAATGACTAGCACCTCTAAGTGATTATCAGTTTGAGTTGTAAACTGTACACCAAATGCTGACTCACATTTGAAACATTACTGTGATACTGTGTACTCCATGGCACACAGTTTTGGCAGATATTAGGCACATTTTCAAGGCTGACCCCAAGACAAGAGTGTAAAAGAAGCAGCAGTAACTTCTTCATTTATAAAAAGGAGAATGTCCTTCACTTTGCAAATACCGTAGACACGCAGCCGTGCTGTCCATCTGTAAACAGCTGCCCACATAAACGTCTTTGCATCTAAACAATGACACGGAATATCCGCGCATGTTGTGCACAGCAGGCAGCTCTGCAATTACACCGTTATTTGCTCTAACACTACCAGCCTACCAATTACAGTGAATGTAATATAGTGTGACAGAAGAGGGAGGCCTATCTGCATGACAGAAAGAAGATTGCACTCCAAACTGCTGATTACAAGCTGAAGACAGGTATAAACATCTACCTACATCAGCCGAATTGCATATAAACAGGCAGCCAAAGAAAATATCCCATTCCAAAATAGTCCATTTGCAGTTTCCATGTGACTGTAGGCTGTGGCAGCCACCAATTAGAGTGATTGGCTTTGCCACAGGCCCGTGCTAAACCTGTCATTTCAACAATTGAGCTGATGCAAACTTAAGGATGAAAAATGACTACACATATAACCAGAATATGTACACATAAATCCACAAAGATTACTACCCAAATACACGGCAGACACCAGGTATTATAGGATGAACAAGGATTGAGGGGAAAGAAATTGGAGAGACATGTGGTTCGTGTATTCGCAGTTATGTCTGTGGCGTAAAATCATCTCTAGTCTGAACTGCTTTTTCATTTACTTACGTACTTCCATTTGTTTTATACTTACTCATAACGACTGAATAAAATTCTAAGAACTAGGTTGATGTCATAACATTACCGCCACCATTTTGGATGCTTCTGGTTTGTTCACATTTACTGGAATTCCTGTCTTGTCAAGGGAGGTTTATGTGTTGCCAACAGCAGTCACAGTTTAACTGACATTTCTCAGACACAGCCAGGGTTGAACAGAAAGACAAACAATGACCACAGTTTTACTATCGTTCACGCAAGTTCCTCTTTAATCATTGTTGGTAAGTGTAGATTTCACACAGAACAAATCTCTGCCTTTCTTATGTAAGACTGAGCAAATGGGGAAGTTGAGACTAGATTACAATATTTCCTCAAAAGTAGCATTTCCATTATTCTGGAAACTGGCAACCTCGCTTTGATGGCAAGGTCACAACGGAGCTAATTTTACCGAGACACATTTTTTACTGAGATGTAGATCTGCCATCAACAAATCATCAATCTGGCTCCACGTAGGGGTTTAACATAAACCCCCTTTGAGTAAATCTAATCTCTTTTCAATGCCTATTTGACAAAAACTGCTGAGGCTGCTGTTGGAAATGCTGATTTAGTAGTTATTCCTTTTTTCCATTTCTCACCATCTTAAGGGCAACAGTTTAACTGAAAAACAATACTGACTTTTTTTTTTCCCAGGGACAGCTAGGGAAACAGACAAAAACGAAGAGGAGGAAAACAAAACAGAGTGGGAGCCGTCATGCAAAAGAGGGGACCAAAAAAAGAGAAAAAGACGAAAAAAAAAAAAAAGCTGCTGACAAGTAAAAACCTCATCCCTTAGTTGAGATTATCCTCGTCTCAGAGTTCAAACAGCTGGGAGAGAGCAGAACAAAGCCCATGATTGACGAGATGATGTTCCATTCATTAGATTGTGCTCGGGGGTGGGTCTCCCTGGGTGCAGACACACGCCACACACCCAGCCATCAGTATCTGATAACAACGGCGCTAACACCCATCAACAGATTGCGAGAGCTAGAAAAACATGCAACTCTGTGCTTATGTGTCTGTGTAAGGCAATCAGATGTGCTATAATCACTGGTTACTGTCCAATTTCTCTTTGTAACTCCTGCTTTCGTTTGTCAGCGTTTGTTCGAAATCAAACGAGCAACAAGCACGAATGGAGGGTTAAAACTACTTTTACATCAACTTTACATTAAATCCATCACATCCAAAACATGATTCACACTTTACACGTCCAGGAACAACTGCATTCTGTAGGTTTTCTTCGTTTTTACAGACTTCTTTGATGATTTCGTCGATGGGCGTGCATAATGTATTCTCAAGTCTCTGGACTCCAGCAATGCCTCAGATGCTGCGGGGAGCACGGCAGTGGCAGCAACAGCAAGCCAACCTCAGACAGCTCTGTGGCAGCAGAAACCTGACCTTCCAGTGCCATGGAGTCTCATTATTTCAACAAAAAATCAATGCGCACGAAGGGCACTTTGGGAGGGGAGAAGGCAGGCGTGTGTGTAGAGAGAGTAAGAAGCTAAAAGAGAGAGAATGTATATGTTTGTTTATGTCTGTATGTGCATGTCACATGTAAAGAATATGTTGTACATTAACTGCCTGCTTTTTTTTGTTCCTTAAATCAAGCCAAAAAAATCTGCATAAAATAAGACTTTTGGAATTACTTCTTCCCGTCTGTCAGCACAGAGCAGTGGTGAATGGAAGTTCATTTGTGCTCCTCAAAGCGTTTAAAAAATTAGATTAGAAAACTGAGCATTATTTTTTGCTTACCAAAAACAATGTCCCTGTCACTTTGTATAACCCACAGACCTCACTGTGAACACAGTTTCACAAGAACTACTTCCTACTGAAGAAACAGTCAATATGTAAACTGTTGAAAGTGTGTTGTGTGGATAAAGAGTAACAGAGGAACTGCAAAATTACAACCACCTAGGCATGTGTTTTGGAGGCAAATGTCTTGAAATATCAGCTCATAAAACCAAAACCATCTCCACAGCCATCATCAAGAATAATTCAAAGTATTTCTCATCATTACTGAGGAGAATAACCCTTTAATTTTGTTATAAAACCTTTAAAAAACAAGTGTGAATTTGCTACAGTGCAACCTACGTACGTGCAAGCATCAAACCTATTGCCATGCCCCCTTTTAGCCAACTGGCCTACACACAAACACACCTTCACACACGCACACACACACACACACGCACGCACTTGACCTCCGTGGCAAATTTCAACCTCCTAAGGCAAAAACTGTGGCTGCAAAATGGTGGGAATATTTTTATGGACCAGCCGACCAATCAGCTGTTGGTCACAGCTGGTAAAACCATTGCAAAACAAATGTTCCAAGTAAACCTAGAATGATGTCAGCAGCAAAATGATCAGCACAAATATCTTCTGTTATGTAAATCTAGACATGTCAAATGGTCACATCATGTGTGTGTGTGTGTGTGTGTGTGTGTGTGTGTGTGTGTGTGTGTGTGTGTGTGTGTGTGTGTGTGTGTGTGTGTGTGTGAGAGAGAGAGAGAAAGGGACAATGTGCAGGGAACTGTGTGAAACAGAAAAAAAAAAAGAATGTGACGCAAGACAGAAAGAGAGAGTTGTGTAACTATGAGCTGCTGTCTTGTGCTGCCCTTGGCCAACCTTCCTCACAGTCCCAAGAGGCAGCTCACAACTGGCAGCAGTGGGCAACTCTTGACTGACAAAAGGTAAGACCAGATCATAGTGCTGATATCAGTGAAACAGCCAAAGTATCAACGAAACCCTCTGAGAAACACAATCACTTGTACACTCCTTAAGACTTGCTATTGTCTGGCTAAGCCTGGTTAATCCTCTTTGACAATTATTTTACACTTCCTGTTGGCACTGCAGCTGTGTTAGAACAACAAATGTGACACTGTGTACAGTATGAAATTATGGCTGCAGAGTGCAATCAATATAAATCTTAGACTCCCGGGCTGATGTTGTCTGGTTAACACTCTGTCTGGCTTGGTACAAAAACAAACAGGCTATCATCTGCATAACTTGGCATTTGTGCTTCTTCTGTTTGTCTTCGTCAGTGTGTGTACTTTCCATAAGAGGAACAAACTTCTCAGGTTTTTTTTTTTTTTCCTAAGATGATTGTTTTCTTTTAGAGAGGGAAATCCCGGTCTGTTAGGTGACACACTGGCTCGGATCTGCAGCTGTCTGCCAGAAGGAAAACCCACAAAATACCTTTACTGCTAAAGATGTTTGTGAGCAGTTATCCTCTATCAGCTCCAATTACCATCCGCATAGCTGAGTCACTTCATCAGACTATAATCGCAAAAGCCACAAGTACATGTTTCGGCATCAGCTGATAAAAGCTCGGTGTGTTAAACGACTATTAATGTGTTGCTGGTGTGAAGCCGTGGCTCAGCTCCATGAGCACTGTGTGTTCACAGACTCAAAGATCAAGATCAGAGATGTTGCAGGAGGAATACTGATGTAGGCGGGAAGGGCCCTCCTCTCACATACTTGATTTCTATTTCTAACACTCGCACACATGCTTAGTGACATCGGCATCAGTACACCTTTTTATTGACAGGAAGCGTCTGCCAGTCGAAGTGGGCAAAAGCATTTTCAGAATGTGCTGAGAATTTCCACAAGATTGTGTTGTAGGATTTGTTGCCATGTGACTGCAGTAACCAGGAAGCTTTCTTTATTTTTTTCTTTGTCATAATTGTACACTGCTTTGATAAATTTGTTTGGGGGAACAAACTATGCTGAAATAGTTTGTTGGTTACTTGACTAGTTGATCCTAGGGATGGATATATCAATACTGATACTGCTAATTGATACAGATACTTATTGATAGCGTTATTGACACTACTCTCCATAAATTGGATTCAAAAAGTGAAGACTTGACAAGAAAAGATGTGATAAGAATAAGCAGTTATTTTATTACAGTATATTTCCGAATAGTCGCCCGGTGGCGAATAGCCGCCGGGCACCTAATAGCCGCCGGGGGTCTGACCCCATTTTGCGTGTTAAACGCCGGTCCGATTAAACGCCCGGGCAATTGTTTCCTCATTCACTGCCTCATGGCTGTCCCTCCTTGAGAGACTGTTTGCGCTTTTACGCATGGGTCGGTGGTGAAGTGGTGCACATGACTCGTGCGACGGACGGACGGATGGACGGAACAGACAGCCACGTATCTAAAACAGGTAATACATCTTGCTACATCTTTCCCACAACAAATATCCGTGATCGCCTTGACCCACGTGCGTAAAAGCGCACACAATTCCGTGTCCTCTCACCGCAGATGCTGTGATTTGATGGCCCGGTACTCATTGTAGCCCACTCTTATAAGACCCAACAATAATAATAATAATAAGCTACTGTGGACCTATATGCCATGCCTTTTAATAAAATTACTAGAAGAGTTCGCTGAAAAACAGGTAATGTAAGCCAGAATTGCTCATGTGTGTCCCCGGTGAAAATCACTGACATACATGGGGAATACTGCTTCTACAGACTCGCCATAGCTCACTGTCAGGACTCAGGGACCAGAATTTGGGATGGCCGACCGTCGGAATGGTGATATTTTGGTGTGGCGGCCTGTAACTGTCGGTTAAATGGTCCGTTCAGTTGGTATTCGGGTAACTGGGGCTTTACTGATGTAATGCAATAGCACCACCCAGCGGTGAAACCCGTGTACACGTGTACACGAAAAAACATAACCCACTCTAAAAGATTTTTGTACACGAACTCACCCCTACATTATACAGTATTTTTGCACTAAAAACACACTGGACAGGAACTGTAACCAAATAACGGCCTGGTGCAGGTCGGTGCAAAAAAATTAAAAATAAAAGCCTTGAGCAAATAGCCGCCTGGTTCTTTCAAATGCCTGGGGTCAAAATCGGTTTTGTGAAATAAACGCCCGGGCTACTATTTGGAAAAAGTTCAATTGTTTTTTGAGTTTCCTGTATATATAATGGTGGAGGAGCAAATATCTGGTCAACACATATCTGGTGGTGATGTGCGTTCATGCTGTTTCACAACCAGAAGCTAAACTTGAACGATAATACATATACATATATAATCTATATATATATATCATCGAAGAACTGTGGTCCTTGAGTTTCTGAGAAGCTCACAGAAACAGATAAACAAAATAATGCTCAGAAACTGAGCCCACACTATTAAATGTCTTGCCCTGTCAGCCATTACTGGAGATAAGGCTGGAACAATATCAGATTGTCGCCACAAAATTATCATTGCTGATAAGAGTTCACGATAACATATTATGTAACATATAATATTACCAGGAAATTTTGAAAGAAGAAAATCATAATAACTAGTCCATAACTAGTCTACTAGTCCATCCCACTATTGGCAATGGTACTACTGTACCATTGCCAATAGTGGGATAGTTAGTGGGCTAAAACTGTACATTAGTAGTTGAGGTAGCACGTTGAAAGGCAGATAGTTAAAGTGTTTATATGTTATATTGACTTAAGAGTGGGGCGCACTGACAGAATGACACACTGACAGTTTCCGTGATTATGTACAGCATACTATACCATGACTTAGTCATACCAAAAATTAGAAAAAACAACAACATTCAGCCACAGGGGGAGCCACAGCGATCGGTCCTGTTCTACATATCTACCAAGTTTAGCAAAAATCTAAATGGCGGTTAGGCCTAGATAAGAAATTAGCTCTCTAGCGCCCCCATTTTGTTTGATGGGGTCAATAATGGAGGGGTCCCCTCAGATTATGTGTGGTCATATGCCTACAAAGTTGCGTGGTGATCGGTGAAACCCTTGAGATGTTATACACCTTTATGTGATGAGCCACGCCCTCAGCAATATTCATTGCCTTATAGAAGCTCAGTTTTAGTAAGTTTTCCAACTTTTGCCAAGAGGGAACTTTAGATATTGGTCCCTAGATTATGTTCACAGAGTTTCATGCAGATCGGTCAAACTTCCTAGGAAGAGATCGATTTGAAGTGTTTTTCAAAAAATTCAAAATGGCAGAAAATCTATATAACCGGAAGTTATGGGTTCTGAGGCAGATTTGTTCCTCATGGGGAGAGGCATCTCTGTGCAAAGTTTCATGTCTCTACAACATACGTTGCATGAGATATGCTCATTCAAAGTTTGCAATTTTCAATCGGTTGCTATAGCGCCCCCCTTTGGCCAATTGATGTAATATTGCTTCATTCACATCCTCCCATGACCCTCTACCACTGTGCCAAATTTCACATGGAGAGGAGAAAAACGTGGAACAGACACACCCATAGACAGAGGTTTCGTCATTATATAGTAAGATACTATCTCTTAATTTAATTTTTTGGCAAACACTATACAAAACTCGAGTGTAGGAGGAGGAGAGAGAGTCTGTGACAATAACTGTACAAAATAAGCAATTATACTTAATGGGCAGTGAAAAGGCAACCAGATGGCGCAAAGCGGGAATGGAAAGAAACAGATATTATTTAAGAGGCACTGAGTTATTTACACAATATTATCATATCTGTATTATTAACATGACATCAATATTTCATTTCTAAATATCAGGGTTGACATCAATATCAAATCAAAATCAAATATAACCCTAACCCAAGCTGCATAAATTATAATGAATAGCATACATACATTCATTTTCCATAACCACTTATCCTGTTAGGGGTTGCAGGGGGGCTGGAGCCTATCTCAGCTGACACTGGGTGAGAGGCGGGTTCACCCTGGACAGGTCGCCAGATTATCACAGGGCTGACACATGGAGACGGACAACCATTCATGCCTACTGACAATTTATATTCAGATTCAGTCTTTGGATGGTGGGAGGAAGCTGGAGTACCTGGAGTAAACCCACGCTGACATGGGGAGAACATGCAGGCTCCGCAAAGATATACAAAACACAAAACAAAACTGACAAGATCAATTTCACATGTAAAAGAATAATAAAATATTAAATGCCTTGATCTTGGGACAGTTAAAGGACATTCTGAATATCAATGTGGCCCAGAGTTGGAGAAGGGGCAGAGAAGTTTGATGATGTACTGGGGTGGCAGCCCATGTACGGCGTTGAAAACAAATAAAACAACCTTAAAATCAATCCTGTATTTGATAGGTAGCACTGGTGTAATGCTGTCTCTTTTTCTGGTATCAATGAGAAGTCTCGCTGCAGCACTCTGGTCCTGGCAATACTGGTATATCACGACACATAGAATAGAATGTAAACACACAGTTACGCAAAATAAAAGTTAGGAATTTCAATATGCCAGCTATGTAAGAATGAATTAACATTACAAAAATACAGATAGCAGCACTGTTTGTCCAGGTGCTTATGCATATTTCAGAGCAGCCTGGAATCGAATTTAATACACAGTTGATCGACAACAACAATTTAAGTAATCGACTATTCCCTTAAGTTATTCAGCAAAGAAAAATGCCCTCAAAATGTTGGCCTTTTTACAACTATTCTGTTCCTCTGAGGCAAATTTGAGATTGTGGGCTATATACATAAAACAGACTTGACAAGGACTGTGAGATGTTCTTGTTATAACTATAATGTCTTTTTGCATCATTATATAACAGTTCGTTTCAGCCAAGCACTCATATCAGTTTTCCAATTATGTAAAAAGTATACCTATAAAACACTAGCTGGCTCTGCACTCAGCCAGTGTTGATGAACACAGTTCTGAGGAGGTGAGTATTTATTTTCACCGCCACAGTGACAACAATGTGATCCCACACAGGGGAGCAGGCAGGAGTTATTCAGAGGAAGAGAGGGATGGATCTGCATGAAAGTCCAATTCCTTGGAAAAGACACTGTCCTGAGAAGCCTCTCACGCATACAGTTGGTTTTACAAGGAAGGTAAATGTTGTGTGGACTGATCGTAAAGTGTGTGTGTGTGTGTGTGTGTGTGTGTGTGTGTGTGTGTGTGTGTGTGTGTTTAAGATTGAGCTCAGAAAATGAGACAGCAGGAAGAAGCACATCTCTCTAAGCATCAGTGCACAAACACAATCAGCTGATGGGTCTATCATTTCAGTGGGTCAGCTCTGAATGAGTCTTAAACGCCTCAAGATCCATGGCTGCCTCTGCAAATAAATTTCTTAGCTTTTCCACACACATAAGACAGCGGTCATGACGTAATAGGGAACCCGTGGTAAATTGAGCAGCCATGCCCTTAAGGAACACACACATGAAAGAATAACATCTACATTACCAATTTTTCCAGGATGTGTAGTTTACAATTTAAACGTGCACACACGGAACATTTGTAACCACTACTACCACAACCTAAGCATTCAAAGATATCGAGTGCTATAAGAACAAGGGAGGCTTATATCTTTTACGAGTTGCGTAAGATTTTCATGTCTGTCTAGAGCACAGAAACTCTTGAAGAATGTGTTAGTTTTAGTTTGTGATGCTTGTCACAATCAGTTGGGATTTGTATGAAAATTACAACCCTCTGGCACCAATAACGCTGAGAATCAGGATTTTACTTAGAAGATGCTGCAAGTGGTTTTTCAGGGAATGAGCTAGCACAAAGAGGGATGCTGACAAATTCTATTTATAATTTGCCACCCACGAAAATAGAGTATGAAAAATGCATTTGGAGGAAGACCGCAGCATCAGTTCTGATGAAGTTTCTCAGAAACAGGAACTACACATTCCACTGAAAACACAGTTACATGACCAAAAAAAGCCTGATGCGATGTTTGCACTGAAGGGACTGCAATCACTAACGCAGCTGTCATGACAACCCTTCTCACTCCCCCAACCCGTTCTCCCAGCCACACCCCGCTGGCTACAGTTGATACAGTTTGAGATTCAGAACAGGACCTCGCTAATTATTGAACTTGGAGCGGGGGGATCCCCTCATGATGAGAGCATTATTACACAGCTGTTTTTCATTCCACACCTGGACATATTGCATGTTACAGATGATCAACCATGTGCACAAAGACTAACGTCCACCAGCTGCCAGATGGCGGGAAAAACAACATCATGGGTGCAATTTGCATGGGCAGCAAGACGAATATGAGAGGAGTGTATGTTCCACAAACTCTCGTATAACATACTGAATATGTACTGAGTATGTACTGATGTGTCGATGCCACAACCACTGAAACCTAAGTTAACATCAGCTAAAATAACCCAGTACGATAACTGCACAACACATTCATGCTCACTATTATAGCACGTCAGTTATCTCATTGCCAAAAAAAAGGTATCTGACCCCCAAACTGCGTAAAGAAGGAGAGTTAGGTGTTTGATGACGTATTTTGAGTCATCATCGTACGTGCAGTGGATTTGTTTTTCAATGGCAGATCATAGCAGGGTGTAATTCAGGTAATCAAGGCAAATCTAGGATCTAAGGACTGGTCCTCTCTGTCCCAGGCAGAAGACATTTTACATAAGAACATTACTGCATAAAAATATTATCATTAGCATGGCTTGTCTGATAGGCGCTTTAATCCAACATGGTTTATGGTGCCACTAGAGGATTCGTGTTTTTTCTCTTATCACCGATAGCCCCAGAGTAAAACAAGCCATCCTCCTGCAGAAAAGAAAACAACAACAGACGCTGTGACAAAAACACAAAACTGAGCCTCTGTATCTGCTGCTAACTGTTAAAATGGCCCATTTCAACAATAAGCCTTTCCTTCATCCTGAATACAAAAGGCAGAGATCAGACCCTTTCTTTAACAAAACAAATGAAGAGAAAAATCAATAACACTCTCAGACACAGTGTCCATTTATTTGGCAGGGATGTTCCTATTCCACTCTCTCAAATAACAAAGATGGAAAAAAAAAGAAAACACAATTGCCAATGATATCATGTGGCTGGACCTCTGCTGCTGAGCTTTTGTGAAAACTAAGATGCAAGCTGTTCCAGATAACACAAGAAAGCACAGTAAGAGACTAATGAAAGGGAGGAGTTATTGTATTTTGTTTTGTTGTGCTAATGTGCCTTTAACACCAAAAACACATTCTATTCATTCAGCAGAGATACAGTATATTACACTGCATATACTGTGGACATTGTATTCGGTCTACAAAAGATCAGGAAATTGTGGAGAAATCCCATCAACATTTCCCAGAGCAATGTGATGTAACGTGATGTCTCCAGATTGCTTGTTTTATCCAAAAAACAGACCAAAATCTAAAGTATTCAACTTGAAATTGAGAATTGAGAGAGAGGGAGCAAATCATTTATAATCGAGATGCAAAGCCAGCACATGTTTGGCAAGTTTTGCTTAAAAAACGGCTCGAATAATTATATATATTATAATTAAATAATAATTATAATAATAATAACGATTATCAAATTTGTCGCTTATATTCTGCTGATTGACATATCCATTAACTGACTTATCATTTCAGCATGACGTATTGCAATACTGAAAGCATTATTTTGTACTGTACTAATTGTTTCTACATTTAAATTCAAGATAGTGCAGCAGAGCTGAGCAAAAGATGGATAGAAATAAATAAAATAAATAAATAAAGTGGCTAGTTGGGTCATGCCCATTTGAGATGTTTTTGTAAGTTTTAATCAGCACATTAAAAACTTTGGCCTAATTAACAAATTACAAAACCACTAACAAGCACTGTCACGATACTGGAATTACTGACTTTGATATAATACCTTGAAAAATATCAATGTTTTTTTCAAAACCACTGGGAAAAGTAAGATTGTGAGCATAAAACGTCAGCTTTTTTATAGGAAGATAAATACATCAAGGCTATAACATGACAACGGCGACTTTCTTTTCTTGGTTCGTAGCAGAATGACTGTAGTAAACATAAGCAGAGAGAGCAAGAAAGCGCAGCTGGTGCAGATGATGAGTATTGAAACCATTCAAAGATTATGAATCGATAAATCAATGCATTTGAGAACACTGCCACTAACACGGGTAAAGGAAACAAAGAGAGATGGTGGAGAGATTAACGGAAACAGTGACAGAGGGACAGAGCAATAAGGACAGGTCAGGGTTTCCTACCGTGGTTGTCGTCCGACTGGTTGAACCCACACAGCTGGCAGATGGAGCGGACCCACTTGTTCATCTCCTCCTCGGTCTCAGCTACAAGATAAAAAGTGCGGTCTGAGGTCTTGATGTCAAACACAAAGCTGTCCTGGAACTCCTTCCTCTTAAAGGTTAGGCCAGCGTCCACCTGCTCGCAGCAGTGCAGGTCGATGACCCGGATGGGTTTCTTGGAGTGGTCGTTCTTGTAGTACTCGAGAACATCGGGGTCACCACTCATGCGGCCGCTGCGGAGTATAAACCAGCGTTTCTTCCATGCCTGGGAAATAAGATTGAAAAGAAAAACATGACCTCCGTGCACAAAAATAAAGCACTTACCCTGTGAGTCACTGCAGCCAGAATTATTACGTTTGCATTTTGAATACTCAACAATTTACAGATTCAGTTTGATTTCTTACTATATAGTGATGCCGAATGTTGCCGTAGCAACAGCTGGACTTCAGTTGTGATGTTTACTGTTGATCAAACGCACTTCAGAGAAACTAAAGTCTGCTTACTTGAGCAGGTTACTGTGCATTAGCATGCATGTGGTTGTGTGCGGTTTGCGTGTGTGTTAGAGGCTGCAGAGAGGGGGAGGCAGCAGGTGTTTGCTCCCTACCAACGTATTTCCTGTGCTGATATCCCTCCGTGAGCTAAGAGAGAAGCACAACTCCTCCATGACAACTTCATCACAAGGCTGCAGACTCCTCCCACTTCAAGGACTGGTGAATGGCACTGCTTTGCTCCAATCATAATCAACCCACATCTGCATGATTGTGCCACTGGAGCTGGAGTTTCCTCTGAGAGTGTAAATAAACACCCCTTGTCATAACCACATGAAAGGCGGCAGAAGATCACGCTCCAACGATGCAAGAAGTTATGATGCAAGAGCGAGAAACCTACAATCTAACATGCTGATTTCACACCAACAACACCATTGTTGTATTTGTCAACTGGAAGAGCATAAAGGAAGAACAGTGGCCTCCATATGTTTTCCCAGTGGCTGTCTTAAAAGGCCTCTGTGTTCTCTGTGCTCAGAGACAAAAGAGGAAGATAGACCAGGAAGGGAAAGGGGGAGTAAAGGGGGAGTGGAGGGAGAGGGGGGGGGGGGGGGTTTGGACATCTGCCAGTGATGCACTTCCGCCAGGCAATGTCTCTCACATGCAGGCTGCTGACACACAGGATCCTGCAGGCCCCCTCTCTCTCCATCAACACAGACACTGCTGCAAGGCTAACTGCCCCACACAACCCCCCCAAACTAGACTGACACCATACAGATGCACAAACACACACAGGGCACAGAAATGGATTGCACTGCATCTCTCCTGGGCTTTTCACAGAGGTGTTTCTAATCTTTTCTGGTGATATGCATGCAGAATTTTCTTACAGGCTATTACCTCTGAGAGGCATTTTAGGGGTAAAATTAATGATGGTGTATTTACTAGTTTCGGTTTTAGCGCTGTGGTATACTGGCTCTGTCACACTGTCACGGCTTACTGAGACATTGGGACACAACCAGAGCCGTTGTTAATGCTACACCTGTGCTTTTACATAAAGATGTAATCTGTATTCTGCTCAGTGGTCATTGCCGTGGTGCTTCTGCATCCATCAAAGAGTGAGTGGTGCCATAAGATTATGCTCTTCTCCAAAAAATTCCTCCCTCTCAAACTGTGTTTACAGGTTTATCGAGAGATGCAGGTGTTCCCTCAAGAAATGTGTTGGTAATTAACACCGCTGCCCAACCATTTATCTCTACATTTCCAAATTTGTCAAAAAAAAAAAAAAACCAAGATGAGGCTGCTATTCCTGATTATTCAAATTTCTTGTCTGGTCCATCCAATGGTACAACAACAAAGATACTACACTATGGGCTGCCCCCTGATAGTCAACCAAACACTTGTGGACCAGAAAGGTCATTAGGTCATTGGTCGGCAAGATTTCATTAGTTGCAGGAAAAAAAATGACTGACTGTATGACTGGACCATGTGGGAATTAAATTTAAAAGGACAGACACAGGAAGTGGCCATGCTCAGCAGTCAGATGGGAGTCATGTTAATTTCCATGGCTGATACCTGTGGTTATCACACAGGCTGCTTAACAACATATCGGACAGCAAATGAAGTGTGGGATCATTTGAGAAGGTGAAGGACGAACCCAAGCTGATATGTAAACTCATCTTCACTGGTCGACTACAAACATGACGCATCATCTGAAACATGGAAGTAGCTACATGCCCATTAGCCACTTAGCACAATCATTACTGCTTTGCCGACAGCGTATTTAACAGGCGGCTCGCTCAGTGTGTGACGTGTACATGTAGATAAAATATAGGCCTATATTAATGAAGGTTCATTAGTACGGTTTGTATTTCTCTGTAATGTAGCAGTGTTAACAATGTTACTGATACTATACTTTCTCACACCTTGAACACAAACAATGTGTTGACCAGCCCAAAATATATAATTTAATAATTAAAGTAATATCCTAAAGCTGCGGGCAACTAGTCGACCAATGGCCCTAAATGACAACTATTCCTTGACTGCGAAATTTCTTAGTCGGGGGCATTTTCAACACTTTTTCAACAACAATTTACAGTGCTTTGCTGCTGCTAAGGATACTTACTCAGCCCATGTTACACTGAATTTGGGAAGAAAGCTCTGTTGTTCTTGCGTGCCTCCATGGTGAACGAAGAATCCAAAAACAGAGAAAATTCCTGATGTATTGAAGTCATAGGGGTTGGAGTTTACAAAACAAAACTATGATAAAACATCAATTTACAAACTCTCACACAACTCATGCACTATTATTCAAGTCTCATTTATCGAGTCGTATACTCACATTTTTGCTAAAACCCTACTTGTCCGTGTGTCAGACAATTTAAAACGCTTCTACATAAACTGTCTGACACACGGACAAGTAGCGCGCCTGTGCTGTTTATGTAGGAGCGTTTTAAACAGGGTTTTTTTTTCTCGGAAATACTAAGCTCAAGTTCAATTCAATTTCTTCCCTACTTCAGTGTAACACATGGTGAGTATTTAACATACAAACGATCATTTAGGGGTGAAGTATTCCTTTAAGATTCAGCTATACTTAAAAAAAATCTTTATTTTCCAAAAAGTGGTGTTTAAATATGTAACAAAGTGACTCATGCATCATTGGAACCATCATTCCTTTAACAAAATGTTACTGAAGTGTTATTTCAGCATGTTAGCAGTTCTGTTTATCTCTCCTCTGAGAAGTCAGCAGAGGTAAGAGGAGGCAGCAACACGTTTTCTTTCTATCTTTTTTTTTTCCCCAGGAAATGCAGATTGTGATAGCATCTTCAGTGTGTAGCTGAAGCACTCCTGAGGTATTGGGGTATAAGACTTTTTCATTTTATTTTCTGTCAGACAGACTGATAAAAGCTGGAGGCAGTATGACCTTAATGATGTTGATAGCAGAGCCGTGCTGCTGTGTGCATCTTAACACTCACCCCGGTTTCACAAAGTTTAATCAGTGGTATCTGAGGAGTTGAGCAGTTGTATTAGGTCATTTCACACAGTGGGAGGTTGTTATGAACGATAACTACGTCACATTATACTGGTAAAGGGTGTGTAACCTTGCGAGTGCTGTTGACTTCTTTGGAATCTGTTCTATTCTTATGACGTCAACAGTGTTACTCCGCAAGTTTCTCTCTAAATGATGCCACTGGGGTGTGAACTTATTTTATACAAACACAGTGCAGTCATCACACTCCTCCAGAGGAACAAACACAGGGCACTGCATATATTTTTCTTCCCAGGTCCACAAAGCTCTTTGGTTCAGTGCCATTACACCATTCACAGAGAAGTCGCTATAACTCTTGCAAACCCCATTTAAATATTATTGCCTTTTCTGGAAAGAGAGAGCATCACTTAATTGAGACCTGGAGTGCTGCCCAGTTTCAAGAGGTCAGTACGACCCAGCTGGGTTATTCCTGGCATCCTTCAGCTGCGGCCAGCATATTAACCCAGGACAGCCACAACTCTCAACCACGGAGGAAAGACAACTCATTTAGGAGGCCGTATCAGACTAAAAATAGAATGAGTATTTTCCACAGGAAAAGCAGTTGCTGCCTAAATCAAGAACAAATTAATTTACAGCTTGGTGTGAATGAGGGGGTAGAAAAATGTTTCCCTTTGTTACACTTTCTGTTAAGCTCCTCGCAGACACCCTGCATGCGAAATGAAAGAAAATATCTCGAGTGCATTCAGTTTCGTATCAGCCTTTTCAAGAACACAACTGGCAGTGCAGCTTTTCCCCTCCCTCTCTCACGCACTCTTTTAAATTTGAGCAAACTTCCCTGGCGAAGTAAATCATGGGGGAGGAGGACACAACAAAATGAGCTAACCCACCCACCGCCTGTCCTACAGAGCATGTCTAAGCCCATCGATCACTGTCTAAGCACTGAGGGCTGAAGCTGTAAAACTAGGCTGAACTCTCCCAGCTCTCCAACTTTCCCCTCCCCCCCATGGCTTCGGTTTAAGCTGCATCACTGTTCGGGGAAAAAAGGTTCCAGCCGAGATACACTGCCCTTGTTAACAACTGGACTGGACAGTCCACTGGACCACTGAGCTGTGAGCGGCTCATCACACCCCTAACTAACACGATATCAAAGAGTTCCATTATTGTTCGAGCACTTTGCAAAAACATGGTGCATGTTGTAACTCCCATTTACTGGAATTTCTTCATCATGTTCTGCTTCTTTTTTCCATGGAGATCAAAGTCATGCAAAGGTCAAGTCTGAGCAGAAAAAAAACATCATGAAGCACAAAGCAAAAAATCTACTGGCAATGAGAAAACATTAAACTTTGTGAAAACTTGCAAAAATTTAAGTTTAAAACACCCCAGTTTTTGTACTGTAACGGTCTCAACTCAAGACTGTAATAAAAAAAATGCCTGTCAACGCTTGAAGCTCTCCAAGAAGAAGAGCAGCCATCCGTATCTTTGAACGCACAGCGCTTAGTCCCTTCAGTCTCACTCAATCATCCCATAAAGGCTTGATCTTACCTTGTTCCAACATAGCCTCATTTGTCCTGTGCTGATGGCAGCCAGCTACAGATACAGAGAGACTACGGTGGAGCACAAAGGATCACACGTCTGCATCTATTTTAGATGGCTGGGAAGGAAAACCTCTAATAACAAAACCACACAAAACAATCTTTCCAGCGAGTTGACTTCTAAAAATAGGATCAAAACTGGTTTGTCTCGCCAATTTCTTTTGTTTCTTTGAATGTTGATAAGTAGACATGTTTTGCTCTATTTTTGGCAGCGTGCAAACAATAATACTGTGGGAAAACAAACAAATTCATACAAAGGAGATACAATTGTCTGGTATGTGTTTAGAGTTCTCCGAGGTTTTATACCACATTTTAGGAGATAAACACACAGCGACGGATGATAAATCGCAGAAATCATTTACCCATTTGCACATATGTAATCCAACGCTGTAAAAACAAGCCCAGTCTGATGTCTTTGAACACAACTCATCACTCTGCTGTCGTAGTAACAATGACGAATGAGCGTGGAGATGGCCGTGGCCTAAACAATTATCCAAGGTGTGCCTTTTACAGCAGTAGAGCAATACATGGTGTGTGTAGTAGTAGGCTGTGTCAACAGGCTGGCTGATAAGCATTAGTCCACATGTTTTTAAATGTGCATGAGCAAACATCCAAACTAAACACACATGTTATCCAGGCTAAAGGTTGGGATAGTCCTGTTTACCTCTCCTCCTATTAAAGCAGGAGGAGGAGACAGCAGGTAGTTGTCTTTGACTCTGCCTCCTCTGCTTTACCTGCTGCTGCAGTACACACACTACGCAGCTGCACAAACACCGGCACTGTGGAGCTGCGGCAGAGCTTTGCTGTAACCACCTCATTTGTGTACATTTTCTCTTCCAGTGCCAGCTTTTGTAAAAGGTCACGTGTTGTGGTGAGGCCATTTACCTCTTGTGACACTGAATGCTCAGCTACAGTCAGGACTGGGCGCCTCAGGCAACATGTCTCCCGTTTGATCTGAGCGGCGGCACATCAGTGCTCACAGATGTGCCTTGCTCACACACACCAGCAACACTGTGATGAGACTGCATGAAAATGCATTGGTGCCGGGCCATTACTGCTTAATTATAGTAAAAGGTGAAGTGAGAGGGATCCAATCAGGGTTCTCACAGGTCCCACTGGTGGGCTTCTGAGGGACAGTCCAGAGCATGGAGACAGTTACGAGGAGGAGGGAAAATGGTCAGCGGGATCTTTATTATCTAATTTCAGAATAACGATGCACAGCAACCAAACATCAGTATGAGCTTTCACATATCTGGAAGCTCTATGATTATTCTTTGTCTTTTTAATTTTGTATCTTATTTAAATAATGTTCTTCTATGTCTGGTTGCGTTTATTGATAATATTGAACATTTTTGCAGCCATTAGTTTGGGTTTTTTGGAAAAATGAAAGATGTTTTTGTAGAAAAACATGTTAGGCATGGAAAAATGGGTTTGGAACCATTCATTCATTCAACCTTTTATATTTGAGAGATCACTGAGGAGCGACACTCATTTACAGTGACATCTAATCAGTTATTAAAACAAAGAAAGGGAAAACAGCAACAAAGAGATATACAGAGAAAAGGTAATTCCATTTAAAAAAAATAATTATAAAAAAGTTACTAAAACTTTCCACAAAGTGGAGAGATGTCAGAGTGAAGGGGGTGCCCTTGATCAGGTACCCTGAGCGGTTGAGGGGTTTGGTGTCTTGCTCAAGGGCACCTTGGCAGTGCCCAGGAGGTGAACTGGCACCTCTCCAGCCACCAGCACACGCTCCATATTTGGTCCAGACGGGGACTCGAACAGGCAATCCTCCGGTTCCCAAACCAGGTCCCTATGGACTGAGCTACTGCTGCCTAGCTGTACTAAATGGTAAATGGACTGCTCTTGTACATCTGCTGGCCACTCAAGGAGCTTTTACACTACATGTCACAATCACCTACTCACACACGCTAGCATACATGGTGCCACCTGCTACCTAGTCATCATTTACTCACCGATGGAACAGCCATCAGGAGCAATTTGAGGTTCAGTATCATGCCCAAGGACACTTAAACATGCAGACCGGAGGAGCTGGGGATCGAACCACCGATGTTCTGATTCGTGGCTGACCTGCTCTGACCTTCTATTATTTGCCTTTATCCACTAGTCATTATATCCATGTAACTGATGATAATTTATCAAAAGTCTCTGTGTAAATATTTTGTAAAAGCACCAATAGTCAATCCTAGAATATAACCGCAATATTGATATTGAAGTATTTAGTAAAAAAATAAAAATAAAAATAAAAAATGTGATATTTGATTTTCTCCATATTCCCCATCCCTGGCACATTGTAACCTTGTTTTGGAAGGTTAAATACTAAACTGTATTATAAATAATTCTAGGAGACAACCAGCCGCTCATATGTAGCATGATGCAGCATTTCATTTCACCCATCCTAGTGTAGTTACTGGTTCTAAATAAAGACAGCAGACAGAGTCCTCCTACAAGAATTCCCTGTAATGCATTCAGCCCACATCCATTCAATGTGGGTGCCATTTCCCAGCTTCTCAAAGTTAGCGAAGAACAAAAGAGGAATATTTAGCACATCAGTGACTTCATTTCTTGTCCCTTCTGGTGCCTGAATACAGCTAGAATTTCATCTTTCCAGAAAACACCTCTCAACAAAAGAACAGCAGCGAGGACCACTTTGCAATGCATTAATTAAAAAGGTGGGACTGCTATAATGGCCCAGTTGTATGAGTGAATGCCTAAACGCTTGTGATTCTGGTTAATGCGGTGAGAGGGGACAACGCCGGGCGGGCTGCAGCAGACAATGACGACAGAGGACTGATTATGTGCTCCTAATCAATAGCGGGTCACACGTCAGCCCACATTCCAGGAACAGATGGGAGTTTCAGCAAGTGAGGGAATGCAATAGTCACGTTTGAAGAGTATCATCTGGACATTCACACAGCACAAAAACACCTAACGCTTTCCAAGCTTTTCCTAAAAAAAATCATAGAAAGCAGAACATGAGGATGTTTTCTAACCCTGGATAGTCCACTAAAATATGTTCTTTTGCTGTGCATGACAGGTGTCACGTATCTGTATTTACCTTTGTGATATCACTTTATTTAGCAGTGAGCTTAAATAAATCATGAATAGACATGACGGAGCGTGGGGAAGTTCCTGGAAAGTCTTGCAGTTTACACAGAGCTCTGCATCTGGGCTTGGAGCGAGATGTTAAGCAGACAGCTGTCCCAGACAAAGTTTATAACACACGTTTCTGGAGCACTCCCAATAAATTCACGTCACAAACAAAACAGGACTTTTACAGTGTGCCAACAACGTGTGGCCATTTTGCATTTTCAGCAGCTCCAGCCCATTATCTGTCTCGAGCGGTGAAGAGATCCAGATGCTCCTGGGTCGGACACGACTCTGTCCCATCCGTGTACCCGGAGAAGTAAACATGAAAAGATGTTAAACAGAAATTGCTGAAAGTATAAAAACTACAGGCGTTTCAAGTCCAACGGATGCATTAGAGCATCGTTGCAGTTTAAATCAAACTGCTCAGGTTTCACAACAGTCAAAACACTGACCTTGGAGGGCCGGCAGCTGCAAGACAGCACATGCAGATAAGACCCAAAAAGGCCCATAAATTCTTGTGTGTTAATAAAGAAGGTGGGAGGTTAGCCATGGAGCGCCAAGACAGACAGGGCAGGAACACGTAAGTCCTGATGTTTCCCTCATGTGTGGAATTGCCGAGTTCACATTCTCCTTTTAAGCAAGACATCAGCTTTGAAACCCACTTAGTGCATGCAGCGTAGAACCCAATGTGGCTCAGCTTTCATGACATTATAGGAAATATGATTCCACATACAATGCCATCATGTGACTGTGATGGAAAGCTCCATCCTACAGGTGTGATGATGATAAAGAGGGATGCTGAATTTGGTACCTACAGTGCTCATTCACTCCCTTCATGGGAGCAATGATCTGCGAAATCTGTAGCGCATCCTATGAAAAACAGCCTCTCAAAAGCTCTCAGTAGATATAATCAGCCTCAATTTGCAGTCGAACACTTCCATCATTAGGAAAATGAGTAATCTCTCGCCGTGTCTTCGTATCAGCAAAAGGCTGGGCTTATTTAGCGTGAGCCCGCCCTGACAGTTTGACTAACGGGTAGCATTATCTTTAATCAGAACTCTTTGTGCTACTTCCCCTGGCTCTGCCATCTGCTGCGGCTCATACATGTCTGTGCACGGAGGGCGCGTCGTGAGCATCTCCTGGTCTCTCTGGTTCCTTCTAAGGTAGCTTTAGATGCACAGCGGTGGATAAAGCACAACACTTGAAGCGGGAGGGAACTCTCTCTGACACAGTCTCTTCAGTGCCAAAGAGTAGAAACGTTTACACACAAGGCCAAGACCTCACACCTTAATCTGTGGCACCATCACAGTGCCTGAGGCTACTCTCCTCGCACACCTGTGTGCATCATTATTTAGTCACTGACGTTGCATTCAGGATCTCGTGTGTGTGACCAGCAAATACATTGGAAAATATAGCACACACAATCAAATACAGACATGTTGTCATTAGTGATGTCGACATGCACGCAGTACTAATGTAGTCTTCAGTACAGTATGGGATCTGGAGTGTGCCACCTGAATAATTTCACAATTCATTTAAAGAATAAATACACTTTTCCAATGATGGAATATGATCTAAAAGTCATTTACAAGAGAAGAGACATTAATGAAATATAATCAATATTTGGCACATTTAATCAACATTTTGTACATTTTTCTGGCACTTAAATTGATCCCTCTGTTATTATCCAAGGCAACTAACTGCAATTATAATAATTCAAAAGGCACACTGCAGACTCTATAACTGTTTTAGTCTTGATAAATTATCAGCCCAGCTAAGTATCTCCTTTGCCATTGGCTTGTTTTACCATGCAAACACTTTGTGGTGCCAGTTAGAAGTTGTATTCTTGTGGTAACTGCAGGCTGCAAAAACACAATGTTCCCCAAAGCAATAGTGTGTCTTTGCCTACACAAATGTGGTTGAAAAAGATAAAAAAAAAATTCCGAGACTTGTGAAACCATTTCAATGCTAAATATGATGAAAGATATTGACTCCGTCAGAATTTACAATAATAACACTGGAGTCAGTACTCTCTGTACTCTGTAGTATCGCAAGTCATCATTTCCCATATCACTTTTTGTTTGCGTAAACAAGCACATGTCACCAGTGTTGTGGTAGCTGATGAGGTAGGTGTACTACTAGGTAGATGGGAAGGTTACTCTGCTATATCTTTCAACAGCTTTTTGGCTGATGGGTGAGTATACTGTAAACGGACAGAAAAAGAGGTAGGTGTACCCCATAAACCTGCACCACTGGGCGTCATTCACTGCATCCCTGGGAATTCCCTGGGCATATTAAAATGAGCAAATAAACCAAATTACAGAGGATAATAGCCAGACTGATGTGGTGAAATTGTTTAGAAAAAGTTAGATTAAATCAACTATGACATCCAGATTAGTTCATGTCATGTCTATAACTCCAGGACGCCTACCAGTGGGTGCATTATGTCACCTGAAATCGTTGGACTCACAGGTCAGTGATGTGCATTACTGTCTCTGCTGATCCTTGGTAGCTTTGTCCTGTTTTGTCTCACTGTGTAGCAGTGAGTTCTGTATTTGAGTGCTGGCCACATTACTCACAGTTTATTCTTATCTGAGCTTCAGTTGTAGGAAATTCAGTTCCTACAACTGAACTACAATGACTCATCACTGTCTGGATCTTCAGAGAAAGAAGAATTTCACAAGACATGTCGATATTAGAGGTACACAGAATTCACGCTTTAAAGGAAGCTAACCAATCCAAAAAAATGTTCTAATTACAGAGATGCGCTGCTACAAGCACGCACATGTGGCTCTGTACATTTTGACTAATACAACCGCCTTTACCACAACCTCAGACAAAAGGCGCTTTGCTTACACATTTCCAACTCCTACATTCGATTGCAGCATATCAAGTGCTTCACACGAAGCAGAAAAACAACATATCGTTCTAAATTTAGCATATTTACAGCTGTTAGTCTTTAAGTTTCACGATGCATCTGCCTACACAGTTCATACAGTATCCTAGGCTGGTTCAAATAAAGCCCAATGTGACTGTCAGCTCCCGTTTCACTAAGGGACAAAGTGTCCGAGGGTTATAAACAAGTTCAAATCATTTTTAAAGTGCAGAAGACACATTTTCAGGGGATGCACACTATCAAACTTTTGGCTGATATCCAAAATTGCATTGTCATATTAGCCAGTGCCATTTCATTTTAATTCTGCCATGTGTCATGTTTTCCATGTGAGTTGATCACCTTGTAGTACATCACCTGTTAATTGTCTGGTAAAACATCTTTGTTATTACATTTTTTCTGCAGCAAGCAGGTCCCCAAAGCTTCCCTGGATTATTCTGACTGTCACATTAAATGTCTCGAGATTTCTTACAACTAGTAAAGAGAAAATGTGTGTACTGTAGATATATGTATGCTGCTGTTACATATGGCTAAAATATATTATTTTTTACAGTGAATCACTCCATAAATAGTCTACATCCTTGTGAGTTCCACCTTTACAGACTCATCACAACCTTGATGTATAATGATGGTGCACTTCACAAATGTAGTGCACCATTAAGGACAAAGTCAGACAATTTTCAGGTTTTATCACAGCCCTACTTCACAATCAACATTCACATGTTGTGAGGAAGAAAATAACCACCACCTAAGGTTCCGCCTGCTGGAACACATGTATAAATATCACTATCTACAAATATGCTGTGCCGAGGGAACAACACATTCTCCTTACTATTTCGAGATATCTCACATTTGCAAGCATTTGATGGCTATTGCAACCTATATACATGTTATTTGCAGAGGAGTCTAGTGTTGTAGTAAACTGCGTTGTTGCATTATTAAAAGTATTTTTATCTCAGTTGTGTTTCCTGTCCCTCGTCACCTACTATCATGGCGGATCTGAGCTCAACCTGCTCTAACAGAGTTGCTCAGGGGGGCCTCAGAGAGGCGTGGTTGTTGTGAGCAACTGTTTTGAGTATAAAGCAGGGTGCTGGTCAAAAAGAGCAAGCGTGCTAAGCCAACTGTCACTGGGTAAATAAATACTAAACAAGATAATTAGATAATGGTCAACTACCTTTTTCTGGTCACACCAAAGACAGTATCTCACATTGAAACCTTAATTATCAGCACAGGTATTCATACTTTATGAACATTAATGAAACTTTATGCTTTTACTAATAATACTTCAATGACCTTTAATACCACTCTGACTTTTATGTCGTCGTACGCTGCTGAGTGGGAGGCCAGAGGGCATTTCTACTGACTGACATCACAACTGCAAAGCTCATTTGCTTCAGAAGGCCAATCTAATGACAGTCATATGACATGTAAGCTACTAGCACACGTACCAGCTGGTAGCATGATTCCTGTATATGACTGTGTTTGGATGTAATCAGCAGTGCACAAACCAGACTCCCCTTTAGTCGCTTAGTCGATGTGTTGGGCTCTTGAGAAATTAGACACTCACAGCCATACTTGGGTGGACACAAAATAAACCATATATCTATAATCAGTGGCCTATTGATGCTGCTTTTACTCAGAATTAGGGCTGCACAATATAAGTCAAATATGCAGTATACAATAACGTTGAATATTGTGATAATGATATTACTGGCCATAAGTAACAGATATTAAAGTGGACTGTTGACTCAGACTTGCACAGCACCTGTGCTTGTGCCAGGTTATCTCTCCTGTATCCAAAATATTGCCAGACAGCTGACGTGCAATGTTTTTTAGGTACCAGTTCTTCTGACATTTGCACTTTAGTCTGCACTCATCTCGTCACACTTTCCTCTGTCAAACATGCAGAATAGTATGGCACTACAATACAGCACGAGTCTAATAAACCTCACACAGATAGGCATGCAGATTCTGACCAATCTGACGATGCCTATCGTTGAACTCTCAGTTAATAAACAGCATGGCGTGTATCGGACATATAGGGCCTATAGGCAGCATTCCTGTTTCATTTAAAGTGCAATATTGCATTCTTTCCCACAAGCTAATCTCAATGATGATTAAAAAAAACCATTATATTGTGCAGCCCCACTCAGAATATCATCAAACTACATCTTGTAGATGCCAAACTAACTATTTGTTTATGGTCTCACTGGTACAATGCTCTCCTGAGCTGTAACCATTTACGATCTCTGCGTCAGCATTAAGGTCTGATATAAAAATGGATTAATCCCAGAAGCTGTTTTGGCCAGCTGTATACGATCCATGTTGTTGTAGTGTGACTCATTCCTTTTATTTTTAGCATCATTAAATGAAACCATCACCCCTGTGATAGTGTACTTTCTCAGAGTTCAGCAAACAAGTAAAAACATTCTCACTGCTCGTCCAAATCACAAGAGAAAAATCAATGGGATCTAATTTCCTTTCAGAATGGCAGCATTTTAAGCTCAGCTGATACAGTCTCGATACATGGAAATACATTTATATACACACACAGACCATTTTAATTTCTCTCCCTGTCATGGGACCTCTGTTACAACACTTCCTGTAGGTACCATCCAAAGGAAGTCTGGCATCTGCTAGTAGTGCAATAATTAAGTTTTGGTGAGAAAACACACAGGCTAAACCAGAGTTCATGGCAAAGGACAGGATATTATGACAAAGGTTCAAACAAGGCCACCCTGGGATTTTCACAATGAATGGGAAAGAATGGATGCACTTGGCGTTGGAGAGGACAAGGCTGAGAAAGTTTAATTTTGTGACAAACAATTGTAAGACTGTCAATGCACTGTTGAAAAGAGTATTAAGCTAATTTTCAGAAAAATGTGTCAACAACCATTGTGATGAGAGATTAATGGCTAAGAAAAAATCAATTGTATCAAAAAACGCTCCCAAACGTTGCATGTTCCTTGATTGGAACAATCAAACAGTCAGATTAAAAGAGATTTCTAACCTCAGTGAGGCACTATGCTGCTTAAATGGTGTTAAAAAATAATCAACAGATTAACCAACAATGAATATAGTCGTAGCCTTGCAGCCTCGTGTCAATCACAAGGATCCTGTTAGGCGAACATATCCAACAATGATAAACTAATCTGACTTTGATACCGCAGTCACATAAAGCCACCCCAGTTTGTAGCTGCTGGGGGAAGGCCCATTTTAGGGCCCACAGATAAAGTGGAACAAGGAAAATGTCTGTGTGAGCGCTGGGTGTCTGTCAAAGCAGGAACTGGGAGGCGTTCTCCGTTGACCTCCGAGGGCAAGGACTTCCCAAAGCCCCTCTGCAAAACAACGGCAGACCCGGCAGCTGACAGTGGGACACAAGGGCTGCTGCTCTGCTAGGCCTGCCACTAAAAACTTACCGACCCCCCCACCGCCCCCCACCTCGCTTCCTCTCTCTTTGGATGTACCATCCACAGGACAAGACGGTAAAGCCCTTAGAAACTGGCAGCGGGAGAAAGCAGAAGCTATCACCTTGCCGATATGATCTGTCTGGAATGTGGCAATGCTTTACTGTATGTGAACAGACATGTTAGTGAATTCAGATACAACAACGGGCAGATGGGAGGGTTTAACCAACAGCAACTTGATTCCAACCTGGGAGCAGGAGTTAAATTGTTTACAGTGTGACACGTCGCATGTATGATTCATAGTGTGCATGCAAAGTACGGCTCATACGTGCATGATTCATTTAGAGGACTTGTTGTTATGCATAAGTCAACATTGGCTGTCATAAAGAGGTAAGACTGACGACCGTACTTTTGTTTATACAAGCCAAGGATGAAAAACTATCACCATGAAATTTATTTCTAACAGCATATTGATCTGATAGGTTATCGCCTACAGATAAATTATATTATATTATTATTATATTGTGTGGAGGTGAATGTAACAGACATGATGCAGCATATCGTCTGACCACTGACTGATGAGTAAAGTAACCTCAACAGAACCCTGCAAGAGGCACTGGGTAAGTCCTGGATTAGTCAGTTGTTTTCATGTTCCTTCTGCTTATTCTGGACATTGTTCAACAAAAGCAAGCAGGCCCCTCCCACCTCCCCTCAGAACACTGCCCACCTCTGGAGTCTTGATCAGCCCCTGAGAACAGATAAACTCCAACCAAGTGATTCATTTAGCAGCGCTGAGACATTAGAGCGCGACTGTTTTGCTTGTGGAGGTTCAGTGTGTGTGAAAAAAGTGACTACACACGTCTGCAGTGTCACATGTTTGAGGGATTTGGGGGGGGGGGGCACAGACAGTTTATCATGTTTGTGCAGCAAGGAGCTGTTGTAGAAAGAGTGAGTCACAGCTGAGAGTTAATAGCATTTGTAAACAATTAGCAAGCATTTAACCAGGACTAGTCGTGCTTGTTACTGAGCATAAACATGTTGTCTCCTGTCTTTACCCCCCATTGTATCCAGGCTTCAACTGCCACAAGTGTTTTGCTCCCTGACTTTGCATATGATTTGCATGCCAGGCCTGCAGTGGTAGTACCAGTTTTTACTCTCTCCTGGCCCTGCACTGGATTTTACACTGCATTGCTGTGCGCCACATTTTCAGAAACCATCTGTGGAAGGTCACAGGAGGCTTTCTTTGAATACAATAACCGATGATTTCAACAACCGACTACTGATTAACAAACACAGGCCTCATCTGGCTCGGGGAGGACTTTGTGGTAGAAAGGGGTGGAATATTGACAGGGAACATGTTGTTAAGGATTACAACTTCATTGTTGCAAATAATCTCCTAAACGAGGCACAACTGTAGCATTTAACACGTCGGTTACGGCTCTGAAACAATACATTTCCCACACCTCCTCGGCTCATTCCAGTATAATGACCTATCAAACTTGCTACCATGTCTCTTGAGAAACACAACACACCTTCAGGCTGGAATGTCTGAGAGTCTGTGAAAGTAGTATCTGAAAATATCCCTCTACATTAGGACGTCAACTATGTCAGATGACAGCAATACTGGTGAGTAAATAGCCCCGATTGTCCATAGCCTGACTTTAAGTGGAAGGAATTTCAGATGGACAGATTATCGCATTCACAAGTCTGCCTGTTCTGGACACTCCATCTCATGACACTGTTTTCTGGCTCAAACTGTGTGTGTGTGTGCAGTTGTTTATAGGTTACTGCTCAGGGTGAGAAGCAGGGTGAGAAGGGCTGAGAGGCTGCTCCCTGCTCTCTTGCCTGAGGAAGGCCATTATTTTAGCTCCATTTTGCCTTGTGAGGGTTTTTTTTCCTTGTTGTTTATACAGCACTGCTATGAACCAAGCAAGTTTTTTCCTCTGTGCCACTGCAGCTGCTGTTCCATACAGACCACGGTGGTCTCTGTGTAAACATCAGCCAGCTTTAAGTGGAAGACAATGAGGAAATGACAGGACAATGGGGGGGCTGCATTTGAAGACATTCAAGGATGGATTTCCAGATGAAACAGAGAGATGACATCATGGCAAAGTCAGCTAGTAGGAACATGGAGAGGCCTGGTAACGCAACACCATACATAAACAGTGGACAGCTGTATTTATAGGAGATTGTCTCATGGTTCTATCTGCCTCCATAAATCCTATTATCTGATTTGCAGCCAGTCCCCTGCCCAGCACCCAGCGAGAGACTAGCAGCTTTGGCTTGTAAAGCCTTTATCAAGGCTCTCATGTGCTGTACAGTTGTCACTATTGTTGTGACATCAGTCGGCTTGGCCAAGATAAAAACTGGTCACATCAATGCCTGATTAGACATTACCTCACCATGATCGGATAAAGCCAAATGGCAGTTGTGTCTGAGAGCTGTTTAGTCAAAATTATAGACAGCTGTCGGGTATTACACAGGCTTACCTCCATGTTGTCACAGGACCCCACAGTGGGTTGCCTCCTATGGGAAACCTGGCAAGTGCATTTTCATATAAAACAGTGTATTTCAGGATCATAACATGTGGTGCCTCCTGTGGGTCACTGTAAAGAGAAGACAGGTCCAGATGGCGGTGGGATGCACCTGCTACAACTGGACTTAAATATCTGACACTTCTCTGAGATGCAGAAGAACAGAACATAAAAGACAGCAATTTGGCAGAGAGGTAAACTCGGTTACTCCTGCGCCCAACTCATAAACACACAGAAACTGAGCCAAAGTGGAATTCACTCACATATCTCCTCAGTTTTTTCTCCGGTGGTGACTTCCTCAGCCAGCCCTGGAAGATGATTTCACCGCCGCTCATGTTTGTCAGTGTCTGCTGTTTCTTCTCGCTTACAACTGCCGTCTGTCACTAGTACATGACGGCTCCTCAAGGCTTGCCTGTTCAAAGTGCTGTCGGCGTTTGGCTCTCACTGGTGCAGTCTGCTCCCCCCATTTGATAAAAATCAAAGTAGTGCTAGTCGGAGATGTTGCCAGACGCTCCTGGTGGTACTGTGCGCAACAACCAGCGCGCAAAAGCACAGTTGGGGAGTAAAAAAAAGGCGCAACTCGAGTCTTGGGGAATTACGCACGGCCAGCTGACAAGGAGCCGCGGGGAAACTCAACTGATGCAGGGTGAGGAAGTATCGTAGAGTGTCTGCAGTTTGTTTTCCCAACTCACACCACGCCCACCGAGCCAAGAGAGGGATGGGCTGCGCTGGGATGAACAGGATGGGATAACTGCTTCCCACAAAGTAGCTTCAGGATCCCAGAAGCAGTTTAAATAATGGAAGAACCGATTGATTCCTAACACACTATTTATCTACGTTCACATTAAACAGACGTTAAGGTATTTGTTTTATTTTAAATACGGAAACGCATCCGATCTTACATTATAACAAACGTGTTATAAGCCTCGACAACTATAACTGCGCATCAATCACAGCCAGAAGATGGAGGTTGCTTATAAAAACAAAAGTGCCTAATAAGGGTCAAGTTATGAGTCAATGGCTGCTGTTATGACTGAGTAAAGAGTCGCATTTTGCGAATGAGATGGGGAAAAAGCACCATCTTGTGGAAAGTTGGAATATTTGCTACAACAGATCCTCTGAAAACCAACATTGATTTTATATATGGAAGTTGGTAAAAGTGGAAGAGACATAATTTGATGAATGTGATGAAAATCTGAAAAAAAGTCTGTTTTTATATTTCAGGTGCAGATACATTTTCCAAATAATGCTATTTAAAATAAACCAATAAAAACTAAAACAAGGTTGAAAATCATGTTTATTTGATGTTTGCCAGACAGCAAAACCACACATCACTGACTTAAAAAAATCTGCTAGGCAGGAAGGAACTGTGTTTTATAGAAGACAAGAATGGGAAAATCTAGGGAAAGGAATCACATCTTTAATGTTGTCCACGCCGAGAATGCATTGCAAATATCGTTCAAATCCCAGTCCAAAGCCACCGTGAGGAACGGAGCCAAAACGCCTCAAATCCAGATACCTGCAAATAAACAGAAGTGTCATTACTACTCTGTTGGTGTGTAAAGATGTTTCTTTTAAAATGTGAATGTAAATATGTCTTTTACCAGCTGTAGGTGTCTTTTAATGCAGCCCTGGAAAAGTAGGATAATTAATGTAAGAACCTTTGGCCAAAACACAAACACTTGACTGAAAATAAATTATCTCTGACATAATTTTCATATGTTATGAATCCATGTGCACACAACTAAACTGTCTTTGAAGGCTTTCTCCTCTTCACCTAACTGAGGGTTACACACTCAGAGCAGGGGCTGCACATATGAAGGCTAGACTTGGAGCAAAGCACATGGCTGCCTTTTTTTTAACAGCAGACAGTCAGTGTCAGATGAAATAAAGTTTGTTCTTGTCCACAGCTACCTGTAACTGTCAGTAAAGCCTGCAATCACATCTTGATTCCTTTGTACAATATATTTATTATGTTAATTGTTCAGTTATGTTCCTCTACATAAATGATTAAAATAAATAAATGTTAAAGGGTAACTATTTTTTAAACTGGTCCAGTATTGAGCGAGAGGGCTGCAGCAAAAACGGGTTGCAATGTGACCATTTGGGGCAATTGTGCGCCGTCATTTTAGGGGGGCAACGCCACTTGGCCTTTCCTGTCAATTTTTTGAGGGCACAAAGGCCAAAAGCCAGGGCAGCAAGGCCATAAAATAAAGCAAAGATTTATCAATTCAACGTCCATAAATGAATTTAATTTAAGGACTAAGGATGTATGACTATCTGTGAAATGAATAAATAAAACAAGCTCAAGTAATAATAATGAGTATAATAAGTAGTAATGTAATTTATTTAATAGCACTAATAAACCCAATGTGTTTTAAATATAGAACAACCAGGTTTATGTATTTATAAGCAAACAACCTTAATATGTTTTGAGTGTACATGATAAACTGATTCACTGAACAAGACTGGCTTACAATTATTTTTGATGTGTTGTTCGATAGCTAATAAACAAACAAACTACTGCAGGGCTGTTCAATGACTATTTCAACTGGGCCGCATTTCAAAACCAGATCATGTCGATGGGCCACATTTTTAGCAGCGAGCAAGCGATCCACTTTTTTTTTGCATAATATACATATATATATGGTCCTCCTCATGATGCAGAAAAAGACTAAAAAAGAGCTTTCAATGCACAGAAGCATAATAAGTGACATTAACAGTATCTAATGACACACTATCTCTCTACCAGCATGTCCCTCTCCCCTCTCCTCCACACACACACACACACACGCACACACACACACATGCACACGCCTCACCTCCTGATGCTTTCCTTATAGGCCAGTTACACAGGATATAGTTTATACAGTCCATGGCAGCAACAGTCATGTTTACAACAACAAAGTCACTATTTAAAACCCAATAATATCTCACTGGAATATAAATATTCCTCCTGACATCACAATACTGAGTGAAGAAAGTCACGTTATCTCAGCATGAAGACAGACATCAGTATCAGTCATTCATCCTGCTCTCTGTCCCTCCTCTACTGAGGACACTCACTGTCTGCAGGTCGGCTGCCTCAGGTACATCTTCAGATAAAGTGTAAGCCTACATACAGACAGCTTTCATTTAGTTTGTCTTTAACACTTTGCTGTTAGCACCGCGAGCCCGGATGAGAGACTGTGGACAGAGCAGACTGAAATAGGGTCCTATGTCTTTCTACATGCTGATTACATGTATTGATAAAGTATTGGCTTGGCTGACAGAGGTTTTATCGCACTTACTCACAGTAACAAGCATAGCTGTCGTTAACTAGAGTAATCTTGAAGTTATATTCCCTTCATCTGCACTGCGGCCCCACCGCTGCAGAATGATGACACATGAAACCGAAACCCCAATAATGGTGGAGCTTACTGTTATTACAGTCTTGATTAAATTTATCTTGGGTTGTTTAATACCGGGTCTCGGTGCCGATCCCTGCCCGGGCGTTTGATAAAGTCTCCTGGTTGGCTGGTGATAGACTGGTGTCAAACTGTCGTTACAGCCTGTCCGAGTGGTTCATGCTAGGCTCGCATCAAACCCACCACTGGTGGTGTATTTTTCAAGGGCACAGGGCCTGGTTGGGGCAGTGGAAAGACGAACCAAAACAGTTTTTGTGAGTTTAATTTCATTTCTGGCGACTTTAAATTAAGTGTGTTTTACGATGATAGAGTTACTTTTTTTTTTTAAGAGACCTCCTTCACAGCAGACATGTTGACGTCATATGGGAAAGTATGGACGTATTTAAAAACGTTAATGATAGCTGCAGTCCACTAAGGCGGGGCCCTGGTATTGTGTATGCAAACTTACTTGTATGACTTACTGGGACACTTAATGGAACTGAGCCATTGTTAATGTTATCAGTTCACCTGTGCTTTTCCTACTATGACAGGTCAAAATGTCTGCTGTGAAAAAGCTCTGAAAAAGGATCTTACTCTTTAAGAAAAGGGTCTATCTCTGTAGGGATTCTTCCCATAATGTTGTCAGACACTTAAAACAACAAGTCGAGCCTGTCAGCGGCAAAAACAAACACTTTTGGTGGACGTACACTGATTGTGTATGATTGCCCCTCGTGGTTACATTGCAGCCTTTAACGCTGCCAGCACTCTCACTCAATACTGGACCAGTTTCAAAAATTGTTGTTCCCATTAGTCACTTAGACAAAAAAACATGTAACAATAGGGTACAGGTTAAAAATTATTAAAGTTACCCTTTAATGTATAGTCAATATAAATGTTGAATGTTTCCTTTAGTTTTCCTAACACTGTATGTGTGTGGTGAGTCAGGGGCTTAAAGACCAGCTAGCGCAGAGCGACCCTGCTGGGATTATGTTCTCAATTAATTAAAATACAAACAAATCTAACGCAACTAAGCAGATATCGACAACCGAAGCCTAAATATATTAGCACGGGCCTTCCAATACCCCTGGAGAACGTGTTCTTACTCTTCCAGCCGAGCACTCAGCAGATCCAGCCTCTCCTCTCTCAGCGAGCCCCCACAGAGCTCTCCAACTCCTGGCACAAGAAGGTCCACTGCAGCTGCCTGCACACAAATGACAGTCGGGAGTCAGCGGAGATATGCAAATCGCTGCGATAACCCAAGTGACATTACAAGAAGAGAAATGAGTGGTTAAATCATTGATGCAGTCGGCATGTTTAACAGTGTAACTACGTCTTACTGTATGCTCGGGGTGATCCTGGTTGTCTCTTGCATAAAAAGGCTTGAGATCATAAGGATAATCAGTGACAAAGACTGGAATGTTGCCGCAATGTTTCACCAGGTACTTCTCATGTTCTGTCTGAAGGTCACAACCCCACTGTAGAAAAGAAGAGCTACAGTCAATGTGGAGCTCTGTGAAATGATTGTGTTCATATTAAACATAGAGTATCAGTAGATATGAAGTCAAGGAGAAAATAAAACACTTACATCTGTTGGGAAGGCAAATTTCTGAGAGCTGCGTTTAAGAATGTCGATAGCCTCACTGTAGGTAATCCTGAAAGCAGAATGAAGTAGTATCACTTATCCAAGACCTTCAATACTTGACGTTACTCTTTAGCCGATACCATTTTTATGCTCTGTTTAGAAAAACAGACTTACGCAGGGAAGCTCTTCTTCAGCATAGCCTCTACAGTGTCCTTGAGATGTAAGGATGCAACAGATAAAAAGTGTAAGCTGAGATAATAATGCAGTCAGGTGCAGCTGTGCATGGTTGGTATAAGGAGTCAGGTTATGTACCAAAGTTAAATAAGTGTCCTTCGAGACTCACCCTGTGCCCAGGAGTCACATGCTTGTGAAACAAATCCACATCCTTCGCACAGTGAGCCAAGACATGCTCCGTGGCAGATCTGAACATGTCCTCCATGACCTACAGAGCAGGGCCCAGATTAATAATTAAAGCTTTGCTGGGCGACTGTGGGTAAGGGCGACTTTAAACGTCACACAAGGCGAGAGAAAAATTTGAACTTCAGTACACATAAATTGATGTGATGTGACATCCGCTCACTTCATCCAAGATCCTAATGTTTAAAGATTTAGCCAGTGTGTGATGAGTGTGTTTTATCAAAGGTTACCAGACAACTTTAAAGCTACTTAGTCTCTCGTTCTCCAGACAAAGTGACCCCCAAACGTGTATGTAAAGAAACTTTGAGAGAAAATAAAGATGACAAAATGAGAAATCTTCTGTTCACATAGTACAGCACATATAAACACACTTCAAACCTTTAATACAGACGTTCCGATACAACTTTTTCCTTCCAGATACTGATGCAGATACCTGACTAGCAAATCAGTCAGTAACAGGTAAAAAGAATGAACTGTTACTAATGATTGCTATCATTGTTGTATGTGATGGCTCAAGTTAAACCCAACAAATACATACAGAGAATGAACACCATGAAACTTTCCTTTGTAATCTAAATTGACATTTTGCTCACGGCTAATGTTACACTCTTAGATCGCAGCTCTTAAACATTAGCTGCCAGCAGATGCACGGTGCAACTTGCTAGGTAGGTTACCATCTTAAAACAGCACAGAAGAATTGATTTCTGGGAAAATTGCCATTTTATCCAGGTGTGAGCCAACTTAAAAACATTTTTTTAATGAATCACTAGTATCGGATCGGCGCATAGACTTACGTTCTCGCCGATAACCAATCCAGCATTTCAGGCAGTATTGAAGAAATTTCAAAGACTCTACATAACTCTACATTTCAAATCCTGGAATTTTATTTCAATAGCAAGCTAAATTCAACAGAAACTAATGGCTTTTATAAAGATAAGAATCTATTGTATTGACTTAAAATTGGTAAACAGGCTTTATCATGTTAAGTGATGTGCTACTTTGACTGATATAATGGAGCAATACTGTATTTGAGGACATTGACATAATATACCTTGGTGAGATCCTCTAAGGACTGTGTGAAGGACACCTCGGCCTCCACCATGTAAAACTCAGCCAGGTGGCGTCTGCTTTGGGAGTTCTCTGCTCGGAAAGTTGGCCCAAATGTGTAGACTCTAGAAAAAGCTCTGGAAGAGCATGAGTGACATGTTGTAATTAGAAATGCTCTTCAGTGCATGTGCACGTGTTTGTCACTTAGTTTCTGGGGTAGAGCATACAAGTGCAATATGTGAATTTTGAAAATGACAGATGATCATCAGAGGATAGTTTATCTCACCCTGACATCACTTCCAGATGAAGCTGACCAGACACAGTCAGGAAGGCTGGGACAGAGAAAAAGTTCTCATCTTCATCATTCTCTGGGCCTGACGGCTGCGGTAAAAGCAGAGGTTTTGATGTTTCAAGCAATATCATTATTCCTTCTGTTCACATTAGAGATTAGAGTGACAGTTACACCACAGAGGTGACACCACGTGTAAACCATCGACATGCAGGATTTAGTGACGGGCCACAATGACCTAACTAATCTTTCTGAATGACTCTTTTTAATGTCCGGTATGTACAGGGTCAGTCTGTCAAACATATTAACGTTCATGAATCCCTTACTTTTCCCACTCGCCCATGCACTGTTATCGTAGGGTACTGCTCACACTGCCTGCTACAGTCAGTGAACGAGAAGCAGCTGAACTGGACTTAAGTTCAATTGCTCAGAGCGTTTAAGCAACATCTGGTTAACAAAGAGCAAGAGAGCCATGAAATATAATCTCAAACTCATTTTTCAGATAATTCCAACACCTCATGAATGTACATGTAATTATGTAATTATAACTTAAATATAATGACTAGTAATGCGTTGATGAGGAGTCTTGTGGCGCAGCCAGCATTGACTGTCGAAAATGCATGTGGTGTAACCGACTGTCACAGAAAAAAAGCATCACACAATCGAAACGTTCCACACATTCACAGGTCTCAAGTTAGAGGAACCGATACCGTGAATTGATTCAGATTCACAAAAAGCTATACTGTTACACTGTTTATACTGTTATGTTTAAAGCACAGGACCTTAACTTAAAGAACATTTGTAAAGCGATCTGTACATGCTCACCTCGACCTGAAAGAGCTCCCCTGCCCCTTCACAGTCATTTGACGTGATGACTGGAGTATGAATCTGCACAAAGCCATTTTCCTGGAATAAATAAAGTGATAAACGTAAAAAGTCTTGCTCCGAATTTGATTAAAGACTCTCCTACCGATGTTCTCACCTTGAAATATGAGTGAATAGCTGTGGTGGCCTCACTTCGTATTCTCAACAGGGAGCTAAAGTTGTTTGTCCTACACCTGAGATGAGGAAACTGCCGAATATACTCAACGCTGTGCCTCTCTTTGATTTTGAAGGGGAAATCCTGAAATAACAGGACAAAGCAACAAAATTAATTATATTTCCTATTCAATGGCCACATACAAAGTTAACACTTAGATGAGGCATTATTTGAAGCCAGCAACATGTGTGTGGGATGTTTGTGGAGACTATTTTTCTTACCACAGGGTTACACTCGCCAACGACATGGATTTGGTCTGCTTCCAGTTCAACAGGCTGTTTTTGGTGTGGACTTTTCTTAAGAACACCTGTGACTTCAACAGCACTACCATATGTGAGCAACCTTAATTTAAGGAGAGACAAGGAGTGGAAGATGGTAAGTGTATTTTGAGTGTTTGCTTCCTTACCTAACAGTGTTTTGTCAAGGATTATCAACAGGAAATAAAACTGGAGTGCTCACCGATCATTTAGCTCTGAGCTGGCGACGATCTGCAGTGACTGCAGAGAGCTTCCATCATTCACGTGGAGAAAGAGATTTGCCTTCTGTTGTCTAACAGAGCGAACCCATCCCTGCAACAGAGACACAAACTACACTTGGCTGTTCCTTCTGGTGGCACAGATAAATCTCCTTTTTGTTTCTTCAGTTTAGTTTTATTTATACAGCCCATTATCACATATCATAACATACAACACCCTCTGCCCTTACATGTAATGTGTATAAACCTGTATGATGTTAAGTCAAGAATTTCACTCCTTATATCAATGTGCAGTTATACTTGGAAAGCAAATATGAAAATGTAATATAGCACTCATAGATCAGGGTGCATAGGCACTGTTTGAGAGTCAGTTAAATGACCTTTTTTGATAACAGACCTTTGGGGGACATTTGTTTGGCATTTCCCCATGTGAAGCATAAATGTGCAAGGTTAAGTACATGTATAGTTATCTGTATCCCTGGATTAGTTGCAGATGCTACAGCAGGAAGAATCCAGGCATTTAGATTAAGTTTGCAGGAACTATCTTACGCTAGTTTTCTAAAAAGCATGGCTAAATGTAATTTAAGATGACAAGGAATATAAGTGTTTAATATCAGGTTGCATTTATTTATTAATTGCACTGAAAATACATGATAATACAGTCACGTTAGTCAGTGTGGGTGTAACTGTAAGAAGCAGCATGTTACTGAAGGATAGCCATTAGCACAAATTAGCTGACATCCTCCGCAGATAAAAGTAGGGGTTAACGTTACCTGTACTTTGATTTTTGCTCCCAGTTCAGCACCTGAAAACGCCTCGGACACTCTCAGCTTCACTGGTGTCCTCTCACAATAATGTCGAATACTTAACAACAGCCCTCGAGACACTGTTACAGAAAGCGTTTTAGCTGCAGCCTGAAACATCGCGACAAACGCTGCACTTTGAGATAACAAGCCCGCTACAAGCACAACATGTTGCAACACCTCAAAGATATAATTAATAAAGCATTTAAAGGTGTTTTTACGATGTATGGTGCAGTCGTTTCGGCTCAATTTGACTTTCACGTTGTGCTACTTGGATGACAGTAACACTTCCTGTTTGGGTCTTTCGTCATTCGTCTAATTTAGTCACGCGGGTTAGGATAACCCAATCAGATGTCTGTATCTCACAGCAGTCATTTTATTGCTCTAGGGAGTTGTAGTTTTATTTTTAAGACCCTAAATACCACTTGAAAGAGAAGTTTTAAATTCAGGATTATAATTTCACCATTTTTTATTGCAATTGTTTTCTGTATGTTTTACGAGATTTTATTTAAATACACAGAGTGTAGATAAATATGTAATAAAAAAAGCTACAATGAGAATTATCAAGGGGAGAGTATGCAGGTGATGCCCTGACTGATATCAGACTGTCAAAGGTCTGGACCCAGGCAAGATGATGCCATCACCTTTATAACCTAGAGACTCTAACACATTTAATCAGTTTGAAAGATGGAGAAAAACATGCAGTATTTTAAGTAGATTACTAACTTCTAATTTTACCTGTTGACTGAATACTACTGTTGGAGAAATACAGGGGAAAACACTAAAATGAACATACTAGAAATTCCTGTTCTCTGTATGGGACATTTATTTTTTTATTGTCCCAGCCACTGTCTATCAGCAGTAAGTAAAAAAGTGATGAACTTGTTGTGAGGCAGGCAGTGCTTCTTGGTGTGGAGTTTTCACAAAGTTCCTGAAGCATGTTAAATCCTCTCTTCAGACCCAAAGTCATTTCTACATACAGGGAGAAATGTAAAGTATATTTTCAACACTTAAGTGTAACACACGTGGATTGATCCAATAATGTAACAAAGCAAAAAGAACAGCTATCATAACCACATGGAAACCCTCTTTAATCTTACATGATTTATCTTCCGTCAGTGTGAGGTCCATTTATGCGTAAACCTCGTTAATCCAATACCCACAACGACACTGGGTCTATTCCCACCATTTGCTGCTGGAGTAAATCAGATCATGCCAGCAATGTAATAAGATGCCATAGACAATTACTCACCTGGTCTCGCCTGTCAGCTCTGGAGCCCCTGGTCTGGGTCTGCCAGCAAACACAGAGCTGGGTGTCTCCACCTCCGGCTGCTTATGACACATCATCATTAAACCCAACATGATGCATTTGAAAAGTCAGCAGGGTCATTGATATTAATTATCTCCAGCATGGACGGAGCAATTATGCACATGGTCTCATCTTAATGGGGAGCAGAACAATTCTATTTTCCGATTCATTGGCAGAGAGTGCAAAATCTAATGGGGAATTTGTTGAGGTCATGACGTCTGTGTCATTTGTTTCTGTGTCTTTAGAGCAAAGTTGAGACACGGGGAGCATCACATCTATTGAAACCAACAATCAGAGGGTTATCTTAATTTTGTTGCCAGGAAACAACACAGATTTGGCAACTAAGAATGAATCAATAAACAAAAAATGATTAATTGTATGTTTTATTAGAGGAATATACTGCTGTAATCTGCTACTGCTCTCTCCCTTATCATAATGTGCAGTATCTTACTACACCACAAGGTAGTGCTGTAGCTCTATGACACTTCCCACTCCTCCTTCCAAATCCCCACCTACTGCAGATTTATTCATTTACCCCTGAGTTGCCTCCAATATATTATTCATTTGCAGCTCCAAGGTCTACTGAAATGGAAACAAGCTGGCATTGTTATGTTCTCTCTGCAGTTCTATCAAGAATAATGCAAAGGACCTGCTGGCTTTCATCGGCAGCAGATAGCCCAGTGCAACAGTGAATTCAGGTTGCATCCAGGAACTGTTTTCTACGCACCAGTAGGAACAGCAAGCCGAGATGCCCCCAGTGTTTATCTATACTCTAACTTCATTTTGTAATTTCCTCTTTTTTGCAGGCTTGACATATTCTGTGACAACTTGCACGTGGGAGTGATGCTTGATGGCGTGTCGCATGTATTTATATATTTCCACAGACATCCTCCCCCACAAACCACAAGGCGATGTATGCATGAAACGAGGTGAAAACAGTATGCTCTGCTGTCGGTATAAAACTGTTGCACAACTAAGAAAAACAGCCCAAAGTAAAGTGTTATCCTGTTTACACTCTCCATATAATAAATCAAGAAGAGGAGTCAAATGGTGCTTCCAGTGGGAGATGCAGCTCTCTGTTCTTGGAGCCTCTACAGGTAGAGGAGTTGTTTGGCAGTGGCCTGACAACCTTATTTGGGCTTAACAACTTGTTAAAATCAATACACGATTAGTCAGCAAAACAAAGGATTTTGCTGTAAAAGCTTGGGTCTCAGGAGGATCACTGAACTTAAAGGGCAAGTGCATCTTCTGCTCTCGGCAGGCCCGCCTGTCCACATCGACAGCATCACCTGCCCCTTCCCCGAGCCTTCATCAGCCCCTCCAAATATTCTGCATTCTCAAATGGAAGGGGGCATTGATTTTATGTAACATGGCTCGTTAAGTGCTGATTAGACCATTATAGTGATGTGATTTCAGGGAATGGGTCTGGGTGACGGGCGGCCAAACACAAATCAAAAGGAACTAACAACCCTTACTGAAAGAGATTTGGGCTGCTGCACTGCTTCACCTACGACTCTCCAGTTACTGCCAGAATGCTGTGTTTGTGTCGGCTGATATCTAATGGACCAGCTTCAGAAGTCTGCAGTTTAGAGAAAATATCCATTAATGGTGCTCAAAACATTCAGCGTTTGGAAATGATGATGTGCAGCCATCACAGGGTAATCACTCTCATACTGTGCATTTGTAAAAATCAAATGAGTTAGTGATATAGTGATGAAATGATAAATCGATTAGGTAATCAGTCAATCACACAAAATTAGAATTCAATCTTTTTAATTGACCATGAGTGTTGGAGTGTTTTCACACAGATCTCTGGGAAGTTTTCACCAATTTATCCCATTTTAAAGGCTCAATTCACTGATTCATTTTAAAATGTATCACCGTATAAATGATAATGAGAGTAGTCAGGAATTGCAAGTCTAATTTGTGGAACTTGCAGAGCAATCCGCCAAACTCTGTAATCAAAATGCAAAATAAGGTCTGCTCGACATCACGTTCGACGATGTCTCTTTTAGACAAACAGGAATAAATGAAACATCTATGTGTGCTGAATTAGTTTGAGGTGTTTTGTTGTTCACAATTTCACCTTGTGATGGACAATAATTTTTAGAGACCTGATTTGAAATAGAATTTGCTTCCACTTTAAGGTCATTTGGCTTACAGCTTAAGTTCCTCAAAGTGTGCGTGCTGTTCTCAGTCTTCCGTAAAGTTATTTAAATCATAAAAAACTGCACTTCTGAAATTGCTGTTGCTAATTCTGAGTCATACTTGAGAAGTTACCGCGGAGCTGAGTCAGATCTTTGATCTGCACTCAAGCCTCCGTATAATTCCCTCTCTGGCTGAAGGTTGGAATGATTGAGTTATATCTCTGATTACACTATTGTTCTCACGCTGCAGTGTGTTACATAACTGCTTCTTTTTGTGTGAATTACAGAAGTGCTTTCTATGATATGAATGTTGACCGTACCCAACATTCATATCGAGTAGGCTGTGTTTTGGGAAGCAACAATCCTGTAGCACAGTGAGGGGGGTGATTACTGCATATCAGGTTAACACAGACTTTGATTTTACCGATCACACCTTCAGATCCAAACATAGACCACTGACAGATTTGGGGTATTTTTTTCCATGCTTCAGTTTTGCAATGAAAGGAAATTCCCCTCATGTGCGGAGGAGATCGACTCGTGCCATTAGGAGCATTAACAATATCACAGCTTCAAACTTAACAATGTCACAACAGTTTGCCACTTGAACTTTTTCTTCTCTTCCACTGGAGGTAGTCAAAGACAGGCCTCTCCGGAGATGGCTAAGAATAGATGATGAAAAATAGGCGAGCAGAGAGGCAATATCAAAATATTGTACCTCATCACACAGTATTATTCTCATCCGATCACACGCAGCCAAATGAAACGACTCACTCTCGTCCTCGCTTTGCTCTTTGCTGCAGCGTCACTTGTCAGTGCTGGCTATAAGAGGATACAGTGTAGGCTCTGGTTCATTTCCCCTGGTTCTTTAATTTAACTCCCAATGAGGATAGAGCTCCCTTATCCTCATTTACAGAATAATTTGCACAAATGATCCTAAATGCTAACTCTTAATTGTGATGCAGGAATTCTACTTATATCTAGGTCAACCCAGATAAGTCTGGAATATATTTCCTTACCTTGCGAGGGGTACAGTATGAGTGGGGATACTAGTACATCCGCCAAATGTTGCATAATTGTCTGAGTGCATGCTGAAATATTAAAAGCATACTAATTATCTGTACAGAAAACACCTTAAAGCCTAAGAAATGGTATTTCTTTCATCATGCTTTCTCAGTTTGAGTCTAGACTCGCTGAGATGACTTCCAAAACATCCAGCGCACAGAATAATTTCTCATCAAAATGTGTATGTCATATATTTTCAGTCAGGTTTTGCAAAGGAAAACGCCTGCCATGGGACTTTTATGATCTGTAGCTCCACCCGAAGATTTTACAACTCTGTCAGGACATTTTTAACTGCCTAACATCGCTGCAAACTGTTGTGAAGTCACAGAGTTTACCTCATCTGCACCACATGCACAGGTTATGTATTTGTATATATACTATCCATCTGTTTGTGTGTTTGCTCGTCTGTCTGTGTCTTTGTATGTGGAGCTATTGGCCAAATAATCAGCCTTTTATTCTGGTAATTGACAGCTAACTCGGAACACTATTAAGCCTTTTAGCCAGATTCTGCTCTCTATTAAGTGCCTTCTTGTTCAACAAGCACTTTTTTTTTTTACAGGGCAGAGACAATGTCCTTTTTCAAGAATGCCAGTAAAATGATCAACAATTCGCTAACAGCAAACTATAAGCCAGCAGCCAGATCTGTTCTTTTCTATTTGTGTGGGAGCATTCCTCCACAGCCCTATCATTAATGTGTCCTTCCCCCGCTGATTTATTTCATTTACCTCCCCTGTTCAAGCAGGAACAATCTGATGATAAGTGAATGATGACTGGTTTCATCCCTGTTAAAAACACAACTGCAGTAGAACAAAAAATAACTTATTAGCCTCGGCACACTGTGTAATTAAAATGGGGGAAGTTCAGCAAGTCCAGTTTGACACTGACTCCTCTAAGCGCAAGAATATCCGAGACATGTACATTTAATCACAAAGGTCAGAGTGCTGGAGTAAAGTGGAGTGATGTACCTGTGGCTGTTCAGTGTCTTCGTCGAGGGCAATTTAAAAGTAAGATAAAGTTCTACTGTGTTATAAGACTGCAACACATCCATCTGTCCTTCTTGTGTCCTACTGTCTTGCTCTGGAGATATATGAAATTAAATATTATATTCAATCACATTAGAGAACAGTCTTCTCTTCTGTTGCTTCCTTACAAAGGCAATAATCCCTTTCAGTAGATGTTAGCAACTGCTGTCTCAGCAGACGTCCAACTATAAATCTATGACTAATTACTTCAGTTTATCCAGACACACCAACTACCCTCTAATTAGCCAAACAATGAATGGTAATGTCTTGGGTTTCCATGTGGGCTTTTGAGTTACACTCGCTCACTGCATCAAACTGAAGATGTGGGTATTCAACCAAAGTATTTTCTATTTTTCAGTGTATTTAGGAAAACAAAGGCCTGCGCCCATATGCTTGCATGTTAATTATAGAACAATTAAGACCTGCCTGAACTATCCCTCACAATTAAGGGAGCGTCTTTACATATCTACAGGACAAAGGAGCGGCAAATTTTGTGAAAATAACGACAAAAGATCACGGCGAAGTACACCGAGACCCGAGAATCTTTTTTAAAAAACAAAATTATTTTGAAACTCTTTCCATTGTTACAGCACGATGCTGTCTTCCAGCTGCATCTGATTTGTGCATCTGATTTATTCATGCAGTCAATTCCCATTCAAGCACTATTGTTGTACAACAACAGAGAGACTGAAATATCACCTTTTTTTATTTGATATAACAAAACGCATGCAGTGTAACCTGGGAGTTGGCACTATGGCTGCGCTCCTCCTGAAACATTATGTCTTGATGAAAAGAGCTGGTGTCTTGTGTGTTCAGCAAACACTGTTTTCTGGTCAGTCTCTTACCAGGGCATCCTATATTTTTCCACAATTTTCTAGTGATTAATTTACTTCACAATATTCCTTTTTTCCAGTCAGGGTAAGCAAAACTAAAAGCTATTGATTTTCTATCCCATGGCTTAACTGGTGCCAAAAATCTGAGGTATGTGCCGCCGATTCTTGGAAAAATAAATATTGTTTTTCATGTTTGCAAGTGCAAAACAGTAGTCACATCGAGGGAAGCAGCTCGAGCTGAGGAGTGTGCATTACAATTATAATCTTGCTTCTGCTCCACTGCATGCACATGTACTGGTCTGAGGCTTCTTGCCAATAAACAATGAATTTGCACATGTAGAACAACAGTGTATAAAAACTCCACATAAGCCAGGAGGGATCATAGAAATCTGAGTCATCCAATAAAAGGCTTTTTGTGTGTGTCTGTCTTCCTGTTTCAAATCTAAATAATGCTCAGTGTGTCACACAACGGCAGCATTCAAGCTCTTCCAGGAAGATCTTTCAAATAGGAAGTGACTATGAAAACGTAAGGTTAATTTTTTTTCTCCCTGACAGCAATAGTCATTGTGTTTTCATGCTTTGCCAGGGGTTTGGTGGTGTGTGTCAGTGGGCTGCCTGTGGATGCGGGGTGTTGGGGGGAGGGTTCAGCAATTTTATCAGTTCGACATTTAAAGAGAATTGGGCTGTAAAAAAAAAAATGTGAAAGAAAACAAGTCTGTCTGTGAAATGTGCTAAAAATTTCTGCACAACTCTAAAGCGTTTGGACTGGCAGGCTTATTTGTATGGGTAAATTAAATGAGAGGCCAGCCGTGTCACAATCCAAATGCACGACGTGGAAATACATTCCCCAAGGCTGATCTACATAATAGTATTCGTAATGGGCCCAAAGGTTCTGTAACCAAAATAATTCTGTCAGACTGTCTTTAGGCTTTGTATATCAAACTAAAAACACACACTGCAGAGTCAGTCAAAGGAGGACAAAGGAAACAAAGTCTCTGCTGTATTTCTGTTGTCCTGAAGGCATCATTCCTACTGCAATACAGATTTCTATTGTCTGAGTTGAAGTGTTAAACAATATAAATCACATAGAATTGGTCAAATAACCTCTCATATATATACACATTTATTTTGCCTGAAAAACTCAAAAGTTTCTCTGAAAGTATACAAGCGATTTTTTTTAACCTTATAGTTGGCTGAATTCTATTTTGAGTTAGTACAGTGTGTCCTTGGGTGGTTGCTCTACAGGCCACATGGCTCTCAGGTTGGCAAGACAGTTGTTATACAGCTGTTTTACAGCGGATAGATATTGTCTGTAAGTAGTGCCGATGGCGATAAGAATATGCCTGTGGCAATGAGCACTTCGGGGATTTTGCCCCACACCAGGAGGACGGGGGGGAGGGGGAGGTACCCTTGTCCCTTTTTGTCATTGGTGTAAAAGTTCTTTTTACAGATACCATATTTTCCTTCACATTGCCTGCATCACCTGGCCAAAGAAAGCATGTCATGAATAATAGAATTTTAGTCATAAAAACCATTACGGAACGGGCCTACCAGGCATAGGCCCAGGGGCCCGAAGTGTCAGGGGCCCCCTGCCCTTCATCTGCAAAATGTCACTCAAATCACCTACCAGGAAGAGACTCTATCACAAAGAGACACAAAAAAGACCACATAGAGATGCAAAGGAGCTGCAAAGAGACACAGAATAACAACAATGATGTGTAACAACTAAAGAAAGATGCAAATAACAACTTTTGCATATCTGTGCCCCGGGGCACCTTATCTCATAATCCACCCATGACAAAGACAGGTAACATGACAGATTTGGGCAGTTTCACCCTCAGTTAAGGTTTGATTTTGTGTTTTGTCTGTGCACACACCAACACTTCTTTTCACTTCTGAACATCTTCACATAAAATTAACCTTTTGACCTGAGGAAACCTGACTAATTTAAAGTATACACAACCTCCTCTACTGCTTTATATATTTTTAATATGTCCTGCTGTTAAATACTTTGCAGCAGCTCAAGCCTATTAAATATACATGTGCCTTGTTTCAACCCTGACAACAGAGAATCTCCACTGAGGACACACCTTACCTTTATGGCTCTTCTTTGCTTCTGTCTATGATTAACGTCTCCTCTCTGTCATCACACACTCACATGACGGAGAGAGGTGCTTCTGTAGATGTTTTAAAGCGTGTTGTTGTGTATCATAAAGAGTGCCGGGGAAACTTTCCTTCGTACCTTTGATGAGACCATTTCCAAAACACATCTTTCTGTATCTTTACTATTCATCACCGCTGTCGTGCGACACAGTGAAGACAGCCCCTCACTGATCATCACCGGTGCTCGTGTCATACACAGAAATCAATAACAACTATTTTTTCATGGACATAAAGTGCAACATGATAAGCTGTCCTAAGACATTAGGCATTAGCTAACCTCTGAGTCGACCAAAACACTTCCAGACACTTAGTTTGTGTGGGTACTGATCCTTTAGCTGTGAACAGATTTGACCTTAGGCATAATTAGCCTAATAAAAGCATTAGATATGCTGTCAATATGATTTGCATAATGTGCAAAGGTAGTTTCATTCCTGAATGCAAGCGGTGTCCGAGTGACTTAAAAATGCTGCAGTGACATTTCTCTGGGTCCTTTGTTCACACCTGTCAGGGGAAATGTGATGGGAGACGGCAGCTGCAGCTGCGGCCTCCGCCTCCAGTGAGTCCATCAAGACCACCAAGACCCTGCTGGAGTCCGGCACACATCAGCCACACACATACACACACTCAGAGTGCGTATCTCTGTAAAAGCAAAAAAAAGAAATTCCACCTTGTGCCGAGAGGATTAATTTCTTACAGCGTCAAATCAAACATAATCCAGGGAGATCAGAGTGAGAATAGAAACTGAACTGTCGTATTTCTCAGTCACACAAGCTCAGGAAAAAACATGAAAAACACGCAGTTGAGTTACATTAATTTATATTTCACAAAAGTAGTTTTTCCACGTAAAAAGGCTTTTCAAAAACATGCAAATCAATTTCCTCACAATATGTATTTGTTTCTTGAAAGAGGTGGAAAAACAACACAGATTGGGACCCTCTGGTAGTGACAGTCTGCTGCTGCAGAAAGTCTTTCTTTCAGTGAGAAACTACAGACTGTGAATTTGTGAGGCCGGCTTTGATGTGGCTCAACTTCACGGATTATTGATTATCTTGGCAATGTTTATCTCGCTGAAAATGACAAAAAAAACCACTGAAAGCACAGAGGTCAAAACTGTCAGGTTGTGTTGCTCGACAATGGGCGAGTACAGGCTCTCTCTCAGGGCTTTTAAGTCCCATTTTTGGAAAATAATGCCTCTCATATTACAAGCATGCAGCACTGTACTGCTTAAGGTGCTAGTACTGCACATTTCCCATTTTGTTTTTGCAGGTCAGTTGCATGAGAGGCGACGCTGGCCTTTGTATGACCCATAGAAATATGACACTTTGGAAACCATCACCTCAGTTTCATTTCCGAAGCTTGCACTTTACTGAGTGCTTCTGTTGCTGCTGTGTTTTGTCATCACGGTGGGCATCCAAATGAGACCTAAACCTTGAGGAGAATTCAGCCTCGCTTCTCTATGGCCAGTTGGTTTACCATTCCTTGCCCCATTAGCTTTTATGATTGGTCCACCATTTGCATAACTGGTAGAGAGGGGAATGTGGACCTGAATGATTAAAGACAGAATCCGAGGCTGTCCTGTCCATTCAGGCATATGGTGTTATCAGGCTACACAGCAGATGTGCACCATCATACCAACCAGTTTACAGCTTTTGGGAAAACTTGCACAAGTGTAGCCGTCTGGGATGCTGCTTAGAAAGTGGAAAATAGTGTGACAATGGGGCGCTTTTTCAGGAAAATAAATGCAGCTGACACTTGTGTAATGACAGAACATGAGAGTGACAGACAGAGGAAAATCACAGACAACAGGTGTTTGATTTGAGCGGCTAATTTTGGACTACATACAGGATTCATTGAGGGGATGTATGGCTGGGCCTCAGCAGGAATCAACCTTTTGCTGATTTTAATAGCAAATAACTTTGCCAGTGTTTATCCAACACTCGGGCTCAGAGTGCTCAAATTATCAGTGAGAGGAAACAGATGGAGCGTGAAAGCAATGTGAAGATATCTCTTCGCATCAGACTCAGCACAGGTAATGGGAAATAGTTCATGCATGGTTTTTTTAGAGAAAAGTTTCGCCTCCCCTCCCCGTCGCAGATGTGAAACCATGCTAAAACCAGGATTTTCCTCTCTCCTCTCACATAAATATCTGGAAGGGGTAAGTCAGATTTGAATGTAGTGGTAGGTGTTAAGTGAATATGGGATCACTTTCAGAGTTCGGCTGCGTGCGCCAGAAATGGTGTAGCTGTCAAACTCTGACTGAACTCTGGAACCAATTCCTGCCGACGCAGCTGTCTGGAAAAAAGAAAAGAAAAATAAAGACAAGAGCAACACGAAAACAAGATCTGGAAAAAAGATTTCCTTTAACATCATCTGATTTATGTGACACAAATGTCTTTTCTGCACCCGTTTTAAAACAGACACTGGTCTGTCTGGTGTGTTATATGAATTGCATTAGGATGAAAAGAACATTAGTCATTTGTAGCCATCGCCATGTGCTGCTTTAATCGATTTTAGGTGCAATTAGAAAGATTTTCACAACCCCACAGCATAAACGACAAAGGAAAATTTGTGAGGTTTTAATAAGCTCGTTCATCAATACTGGTGATTCAGTCATTACTTTCTACACTTTGTGGCAGATACTGTTTGCCTCACCGTCTCAGTGATGGAGCACAGTGCTGTGTGCAAACTAGCAGCACCACGGGACACTTTGCAAAAACAGAAAATAAATGCAGCATTCTACTTTTTGTATGTATGCATAAATTACATGCCATTTGGACCCAATTAATTTGGCAACCTAATTGCGTCTTGCAAACATTTCCCTTTTTAGGTAATAGGAAAGCCTGTTGTTGATTCATTGTTTCCAAAATTGATGAAATGTTATACCAAATCCTTAATTAATTAGACCTGATCCTGATCAGCAGTCACATCTAAAACCCTCATCAGAGTGCACTGCGGCAACTTTCCACTCTGCACCAGGGGCTGAGGTGAAGTTATTGTTATTATGATTCTACCAAAAGACTACAGTCCTCCAGGCTAAAGGACATTTTGCCTCTCTGCAGCAGAATTCATTCTGCACAGGCTCCCTCTGCTAGCAGGACGTTCTGTTCCCTGTAAAGAAATCCTCTTTACAGGAGTCATGTGGGGCTGGAGGCTCAGGCTTTCTCAAGGAAGACGAGAGGCACCTATTTGAAATTTACTTTGCAAAAAACTTGTGTAGTCAAACTAACTAAAGCAAATATCAGGGTGTGAGCTTTTCCTATGATGCATATCTGTCACGCAGAGAGATCAGCGGTACATTCCTCTCGCATTAATGCAAAGTGTGGGAGAACAAATGAGAGCACTGTCTGCTTAGGTAAAACAGGCCATCACGCTTTCTTCTGGGCACGGAGCTCAGCTCTGCCTGCAGTGAGTGTAAATGTTCCAGGCTCCCTCGTTGCCGCCACATACTGGCAGCTAACTCCCGAGCCACCCCGCCTGCTAACAGGATTAGGCCCTGAGCTCCACTTGTTTCAACAAAGTTATCAAGTTTAAAAACATACAGTCTCCTGGTGGCTTTTGTAACATCAAAGGATTGGTCCTCAACTTTGACAGGTTAATTAATAGTCAAGCAGCATCCCTTGAGGCTTCCCTGCCTTATGACAGTGAAATACATTTACTGTAGAGATGTTTTTATTAACAGCCTGTATTTTATGTGCTGGAGATCCAGCCACATGTTCACTCCATGTGAGAATTTAATAGATTGGAGTTCTTCACAGGTGGCACTGCATGTTTAACTAAATAATGGCACATGGTGCAATATAACATTATCATACTGCATCCAATTATTCTCTTTAAAGTGTTTCTAAATGTGCTGTAGGGTGAGAATTAATGTATGTATATTATACTGGAGATGAAGATGAAAAATAAAACCTGTCTGTAATTTATACGCTGAGTAAAGCTATCTGATGATACATCACTTTGAGAAGATTAAAAATAGATATTTTCTGCACAGTATATACATATATAACAAAACACCAAAAATAAACACAAAATATTCCCTTTATTTTTTTTCTACCTTAAGACTACACAGGGTCACTGATGTAGCTCTAAGAGGTATCTACATTTGCATTTTATTTACAGCTTAACTTGGATGTCTTCATATTTACATGGTCAAAGAGAAGCGCTAAAAACACAGTGTTGAGAACAAACCAAAACTCAAAATGAGTCCAAAACTTTAGAAAAAGATACAGTCTTTAGACGCAACAGTTCTCAGTGCAATATTCCACAATGCAAATATCCTTCATTCATATAATGTTGAACATACATTTTTTTTTTTTTAAACAAAATCTTCACTGAATCGACCAGCAGCAGAAAAAAAAAATAACCGTGTACTGTTTGCTTTAACATTTGTACAGACTGAGACACTCAATCATGCTCCCACCACCCCTACACACACAAACAAGTTCATATTCTGATGGAAAAAATGATAAGAGTCAAGAGTGTGTAGTGGCTTGGCATAGTTCAAATAGTACCAGAAGTCAAAATCAATGTCACAATTTCCAAAATAGTCTTGATTCCTCTTGAGTTTTCACATAATGACATTTTCGAATGAGCGGAATTTGTCCTTGCAGTCTCCACTGAGGACGACATGGACATGTGGGAGCTAGAATGTGTCCATGTGGGTTATTTCCAAGGTTAGCCTGTATGGACGACCTTTAGTGTGTAAACAGGAACCAGTACACTTGCAGGTCTAATGCATTTCAGCCAGTCACGGGACCAAGTGGAGCCCTATTCCGGAGAATGAAAGCACTTTCGATGCTGACCTGCGGGCAGCCCTTAGGGCAAAGGCAATTTGTATCTTTCATCTCCCCCACAACACCACGCAAAGTCTATCTGTCTTAGCAGCCAATATGTTAATGTTGTATGTATCTCTGATGAGACGGGGCTCCTTAATCAGCTTTGTCTCGCTTTGAACAAACATTTTCATCCCGAGCTTTATTTATTTGGACATTGTGGTGAGGAATACTGACTTCAGCTCATTGATAAACAAACACTGCCTTTCATATGCAATCAAGATCAGTAAAATGCAGTCGGTCTAATGAAAAACACAGTAATTGATTTAACTAAACCACCTTTCATAGTTTATTCCATGTGTTGAAACACCCTTAAGTATTGTTCAAGTACAACAATTAACAATAAAAGGGACAATAGTTCACATTTTTTTTTAAATTCACATTTGTTATACTGTTAATTCATATAGCTATTTATAAAACAAAACTAAAATATAATTCAAAACCATTCCTGTAAAATACCTTTTGTTGTTTAATACAGACATTAATTCCACAGTATTTTCTTACAGGATTGGCTCGTCACTATTTTCATAATCGAGTTGTTTGACCACAGTCAAAGGAAAAGGAGCAGAGAGCAATTTATTCGATGTTTTCATTTTCTTCCTTGTAAAAAAAAAAAGAAATCCAGTTAAAAAATAAAATACACAAAAAAAAGTGACCTCATATCCCTTTGTTGGCTTCACCATACAATTTAAGCTTGATTAAGCAGTTTTGCTGATTTTGTAGTTCATAAAGAAGGCCGTCAACATGCACAGTCAGGGTGCACCGAAGCCTTCCAAGCTAAGACCACAGATGAGTATCAATCCTCCTCTTAAAAAATTACTTACAAGACATCACACAAATGAAGGTGCTTTGACAAGTTCAGCTGGGGTTTTGATGAAGGACTCTACCGCCAACAGAAATCTCTCATTATTTATGGATGACTGGGGCTATGAGGGTTTCAAGTATAAAAAAGAAGTGATTAAAAGAGAAGGAATCTCCTTGGCTGAGGCGCAGAAAAGGCAGAATGGAGCAAGCTTGTGAATAACAATCTGCAAGTCTGGCAGCAGAGTGAGCCAGTGAACATAATGCATTACCAATACTCCTCTTGGATTTCTTTGAACAGAATCACCAACAGGGACGAGGAAATGGAGTCACAAAAATAAGTCACAGACATCGCAAATTTTCATCCTCTAGCAGCCGCACTTGGAGGGCAAAGACTGTTAAAGAATCTTCAAAAGGAGAAGGGCACTCTTCTATTAATACAGTGCAACTGATTGCAACCATGTTTTTTTCTTTCTTTTTTTTTTTTTTTACAGTATATTAAAAACCAAGTTGAGCACAGTCAAAGAAAAAAAAAAGTGGTCATGTACACAACTGTCTTTGGCAAGAAGTCCCATGTCCTACATCTGAGTCTGTCACTCCAGAGCCTCGTGTTCATGTCACCTTCGGCCCATTTCGCTCTGTCTCATGAAATGAATGTTGTTGACACTGTCTGCCAGCTCAGGGTACTGGTCGACCGAAACCACGTAGTATCCGTCGTAGCCCTGCACCTTCCCTGAGCCCAGGAGCTGCTGCTTCTCTCCTTCAGTCCAGGTTCGCGAGCCCTCCTCTCCATCCCTCAGTCTCTGGCGCTCCCGGGCCCAAGCCTGAGCGACAGATCTCTGCCGGGCCAGCTCCAACACACGAGCTTTCTCCTCATCCACACTGCCGCCGTAACGTGTATTCAGACACAGTGCGCCATATTGTAGCTGGATGTCAGTAATGCGCCTAGTCCTGCCGTTGAGAACAGTGTTCACCTGAGACACCGTCACATTGACGCCGGTCTCCAGCGTGCGGCGGCCGACCGTCATGCCAATGAGGGACAGGTCTCCCTCCACTGAGCCCAGTTTGACGAAGTAGTGGGTGTCCATTCCAGCGATGGTGAAGTGGAGGTCTTCAAGGTAGAACGCGTCGTTCAGCACTGCAGCCATGCGGCGCCCATCCTCATTGGCCAGGCTGATGATGTCAGTGCTGATGCGACCATCCCGGATAGCAAATTTCACCCCCTTTCCAAAGATGGAGCCACCAGAGGCAAATATCTTCTTGTCCTCTGTCTGAGGACATCCGGCACTTTTGGCACTGTAGATCTGGCCAAAGCGCTCCAACTTCACAAAGGCCTTCAGCTGCCTCTGAACTTCACACTGGACGCCCAGCAAAGACTGCAAAACAAAGACATTACTGTTTAGTCACATAGCCCCTGCAGCATCGACATGGACACTAAAATATATTTTATTTGCTTTCTGAGCAAGAAGTGGATTAGTGCCCTGCACGGGCCTATTATCTGGGCCTGGGCCCAGCCCTGGTCCGAGGGGGTGGAGCCCCAGCCCGGCCCGGCCCAACAGGTTTTCAGAATTCTCATGCCCGAACCCGAAAAAAAGCCCAACTTTTTTTTTTTTTTAAAACCTCCCACAACAACATGTAGGCTGTTAATGTTGCAGACATTAACATAGTTTAATTGGGGTTTCTAGTGTGGTATTAAGCTATATTCACTATATTTTGATTGAAGGATAAAGTTAAATATAAATTTATTCAACTTAATGACTGTATTCTCCTATTTAATGAGAATTGTCAACTGTTGCAGTTGCATCGCGCACAGTCACTTCAAAAAACAAAATAATCAATTAAACAAGCCCAAAAATGCTTCAAACACTTTTATAAATAATCTTAATATTGAAAGGAAACGAAATATACCCACTTATGCCATTAAAAGTGCTTAGATAAGGTCGGAGGTCTATAACTGCACTTTTAATGGCATAAGAGGGTATATTTCGTTTCCTTTCAATATTAAGATTATTTAGAAAAGTGTTTGAAGCATTTTGGGCTTGTTTAATTGATTATTTTGTTTTCTGAAATGACTGCAGCGCTGCAGTTGACCTGATATTGCAACAATTGTCGGCGGCTGGACAGCAAATGGCATCAGTAAAATATGGTGAGTAACATGCAGCGGAGAGGGAGGGGCACAGCGGCTGCTGCGTTCAAGTGTTGCCGTTTAAATTGGTTAAACACAAACACACACCTCTCTAATTGGCAGGTTAAAAAAAAAAGCCCGAGCCCGGCCCGTGTCCGACGTAATGATGTGGTAATTGGCCCAAAGCCTGGCCCTCGAGCTGTCGGGCCCCTAGGGCCTCGGGCTCCAGCACAGGGCTCTAAAGTGGATTGACACAATTGCCAGTGTGAATAGCTTCCTACTAGATATGTACTAAGACTTATGATTACCTCACACACTAGCTTGTAACCTTTATCCTAGACTGCATGGGGACTAAGCAGCAACTGTCGGCTTTCACATGCTGCTGTTTTTCAAGACTGAGATTCATACTGCTTCATTAACACTTCAGACATTTTAAATTCAAAGCTATGGCTACAGAGTATAAGCCAGTCTCTTTATGTAAATACATTTGACTGAATGAGGATGATTCAAACCTTTTGTAAAATGTTCAGGTAATGTGATGGAAATCAACAAAAAAACATGACCTGGGTCTAAAATATGCTTTCAAAAATGAATGCAACTTAAGTATCCAAAACCAAAAACACATTTCCTTAAAGGTCCAGTGTGTAGGATTTAGGAAAATGTATTTGCAGGAATGGAATATAATATAATATGTATGTTTTCTTTAGTGTAGAATCTTAGTATGAGACATTTATATCTATATAGGGAGCATTTCCTCGTCCACAGAGTCTGCCATGTTCCTATAGTAGTCCAGAGTGGACAAACCAAACACTGGTTCTAGATAGGGCCACACATATTCACATTTTCATGTTGGCCACTGCAGTTAGCAGCCCCTCAGCGATGAGCAGCTATGGAATAACACAGATTAAGTAAACATGAAACTGCTTTTTCTATCGGTTTTTATCACAGAGTCTGTTTGCTTTTGAGTCGAGATAGACCTCTGCAGATAATTACGCTTTAGTAAAAACCTCCTTAACATCAGAATCAGAAAAAACTGAGCACACATTAGCAGGTGCTGGGCTGAACAGTGTCAGAGAAAAATTGATTTGTATAGTGAAACCGTTTTGTTCGATATTTTTACCAGTTTGAATCACCTGGTCGGTTTGCTTTGTAGAGAAAGAGACTTCTGTGGATAAATCGGCTCCTGGTAAAAACCTCCTGAACAATGAACACGAAACAAATCCTAAATGGGAGTACACGCTTAGCACATGGGAGAAGTTTCAGGTGGTTGTAATCTGCAGTACTCACCACTAGATGGCAATAAATCCTATGAATCCTACACACTGTTCCTTTAAGAACAAGTTTAAACAAACATTAGTTCCTGGTGGTTTGTTGCTGTGGTCTGGAAATAGAACAGCAATGATGTCATAAAATTAATTCAACAATAAATTAAAAGGTGTAAAAATAAAAGCTCACAGCTGGTATAGACAATATTCCATTGATCCCACATCCTTGTTTAAATAAACATCTTTGGTACATTATGTATATAAATAGTGATGTATTGCTTCACAGCCATTATCAATGGCACACAACAAATCTATGATGCTTTGAGGCTGTGGGTGTATCACACATAGTCAAGGTAGGGACAGAGGTGTTTGTCAGCAAATGCAAATCTCTCTGATCATTTGTGACAGGCATGATATTTTCAAAAAGGGTGAAATTACTGTCTTCTGACAGCCATGCTGTGCCAAATATGAAACAGGGATCGGTTGGTAACTAGTGCATATAAATATATTATTCCTTTAGGGATCAAAGCTTTGTATAGATACCACATTCCCTTGAGCCAAAATTAATACTTTGTCCTAATACTACTTGACAAGAAGATGCTCCTCAGGAAGAAAGAGCGATGTTTAAATGAGGAGAGTGATATGAAATGGAAGCTGGCCAGCACACAGCGAGACAGTTGCCTAAACGCGTCTGAGCAGCAACAAAAAGGCTCTCAAACACTGTGCCTTCTTGCCATCGCCCAAGATAAGGGGCTGTGAGCGTCCTGAGGAGTCAACCAGTCACATCCAAAGTCCTCCTGACAGTTTCTAATTCTGTCCCTATGCCTCTGTTAGAGGGTGGCTACAGGCTGGGGGATTGGGTGGGGCTGAGGAGTGTGGAGCAGGCTGCGGTGACCAGCATATCTGCTCACTCTTTGATGTGACACTGAATCAGATCCTGCATAAAAAGAAAACATACAAGAGGGGGTGGGGCAGCTGTGATGTTGGGCCCCTCGGGAGAGATGGCCTGGGGGTACACTTCACACCATGCCACTCCACGTTTGTTTACCGTGCCAACAGTGTGACCCGGTCAGCTGTCCCAGTGGTGGTGGGGGGAAAGGGGGCAATATCCTCCACTTTAGTGAAACTGCCTCCCGGGACACTCCCAGAGAGGCATCATTCACATAGGATGGGGTGCAATCAGCCTATAGCACAACCCAGAATGAGAGATCAAGCCTTGTGCAGCACAAACCTCATCTGTCTGGCCCCTCACGGCATTTTTCAATCTGTGTGCAGATTCAGCAGCATGGCAAAATAGGGGCTTAAATGAAAAGAGATAGAAAGGCAGGCATGCTCCTGTATAAAATAAAATAAAATGCCAAGTGTACAGCATATACCATGTGTAGTTTTAAAGCTATATTTACACTTCAAAGAACCCAACATTTAATTAGGTTTGACTGGCCATCTGCAGTGAGATTTATCATGACATTTACCAACTCAGAGCACAATTTTCTTTAAACTAATTGTTGGTTAAAAGACAATTAGCACAGTAGGCTGACATAGCAGGGTGCCACCAGTTATGTTATGTTGTTTTTTTTTCCATATTATGAAGTGGAAACAAGAGCTCTACCTATAACTGAAATGATAGGAGAGTGGGTTAAAACCAGTGTACAGCCATTCCTATAATGACTGCCACTAGGAGAAACCAAAGAAGATAGTAATGGCATCTGTTTTCATTTCCTTCGGGGGATAACTCCCAGCAAAACAACCAATGGTTCTTGGGGGATTTTTATTTCAAATATAGAATCGAGAGCTATATAATCTCATCCGAGTATCACTTCAATTTGTTACGTGACCAGAAAGTACTGACAAAATTGGAATCTGTTTTCCTGCAATACCTCCAGCAGTTGCTAGAAATTGATGACCAAAAATCTTCCCCGTTATGTGTGGTGTTCTGAAATATCTCACTATCAGTTTTTATTTTAATTCTTTCCAGCTATTAGAGCAAGTCACCAGTTGTGATTCAGAACAGATGTCCTACCAAGTCTCTGCAGAGATTTCTTGCAGTAATTGGTAACATAAAACAAGTCACTGGATTCAATTGATTTGAGAATCTGATAATGATTGGAAATCAACTTTCCACAAGAGGTAACAAGTTGTGCATCACAAAAGTACTGTTCTGTTGCTTATGGTGATTTGCTTTCATTAGTTTTTAGTTAGTCATGTTTGTTTGAAAAATTGTCTAATTTGTAGATACTTAGAGGTGAAGAAAGCGGTGTCTGAGAAGCCAAACTTACTTAATGTTATTTGAGTCCATTAGGTGGTATACAGAGAAGACCATATGTTGCCCAATTTGTGAAGCCTGAGTCTAGTTGTAGAGATGCAAAATTGGATGTGGATTTCATTGTTATTAAGGCTGACAAGGAGATGAGTGAAATGTTTTTTTTTTGTATTTCTCTCCACATATGAGCAGTGTTTTTTGATCTCTCAGTGTCCTACATTCCAGCTATTTCAATCATTGGAAATCCAAGCCATCATAAGTTTTAATGGTGCTGCCCAAAACTATAGTTTCATGTTTGGTACAGAGCCCCCTATTTGAGTTGGACAGTTCAAAGCTGTATTCTGGGCCTTCTACCTTGCCAAATAAAGCAGGATATCAAGTGATGCAACATATAGAATAATGATTTCAATATTGCAACAATGAGCACATCAAATAAGTAGAGCAATCTTAGGAGGACATGCATATGAATGGATTATATTCAGTGCGATAGGGACATGGGCCGAGACAACCACTGGGTCCAATCGTCCTTAATATCAACTCCAATTGGACCTCCAGGATCTGAGTATAGAATGTGGATCCATGAAATGAAGTTGTCTCTCAAGGCAAACCATGTTAGGATTTGAAATAAATATTTCAAAGACACATGGTCAAACACTTTTCCAGCACTGACTGACAACACCATCGCCTCTCCTCCTATAGAAGTGGCACAGGTCATGGTATTTAGAAGTCTGCAGATATTTCTGTTTGGTCTGGATGAATTATTTGGGGAATATAGTACTAGTTCAATCTGTCAGCAAGAATTGATAGCAGTTGCTGGACTCCATTGAGGAGGGAAATGGGCCTATGAACTAGATTCATTGGGATTTTTGCCTTGTTTATGGATGACAGCTATAGAGGCATCTCTCCATGATGGAGCAAGCATGTCTGTTTTTGGAACACAGTTATGTGCTTGTAGCAAAAGAGGAAATATTAGATCTTTAAATGTTTTACAAAATGTATTAACAAAACCATCAGGGCCAGGGGGGTTTATTTTTCAGATCTGAGATTACTTACTGAAGGTCCTTGTCAGTTATAGGCAAACCAAGCTCCTCCTTTACTTTTTCCCAGGTATTTTCTTGAATTAATCTTGTCTAAAAAGTGTTTGATTTCTTCTTCACTGGTGCAACTTCCTGGATATATGTTTGTGTTAAGAGATCTGTAAAATGCAGCAAAGGCCTCAGAAATCAGTTTTGGCTCTTTTAATTTTATTTTTTTGGTTTATCTGATATGATCCTCAATACCACACGAGAGCTGAAATGCGAGCAGACTGCTTGTTTTTGCTCCATGCTCGTAATATCTTTGTCTGGCATAGCGTAAGCATCCCTCTGCTTTTCCTGAGAGTAAGGTATCTAGAGCTCTGAGCGTCTGTTTGAGTAAGTTTAACACTTCACCAGAGTGTTAAGATTTATGTTGCTGTTTGATAGCCTTTATTTTTGCTTTTTAGTTCTCTTTGTTCGGCCTCTTTGTCTTTCTCAGCACAAGATAAGACAATGATACAGCCCTGTAAGTAAGCCTTAGCACAGTCCCGGAGTATTAGTGAAGATGCCTCCGGATTAGTATTGAGTTCCAAATAGATGTTCAGTTCTTTTTCTACAAATTCAACAAACGTGGGATCATTAATGAGAGATGTTTTTTGGCCTCCAGCTTTTATTGCCCACTTTTAGACCAAAATTCCAAGTTAACCAGCACTGCAGAGTGGTCTGAGAGACTCATTGGGAGTATTTTGCAGTCTACTTTTCTATGTGCTTCTACTTTAGGTGCAAATAAATAATATTTGTATCACCATATGTCAACTAGTCCCATTTCTTGACAATGGTGATTCAAAGCTCTGCTTGTTCTGACCATGATGTAGATGTTGTTGGGGCCTTGTCTGCTGTCTGAGACATCAAACACTTCATAGTGCCTTGGGCTACATATCTTTTGTACTGTAAATGCTAATGTATCCTGATGCGTCTCCAACAAGGATGTAACAGGAAAATGTGACAACAATGTAGGACATGGTGGTTGTTTTGGTGACAATGCACTAACGCTCTAACTTTCCCATTTTACGAATTAGATGAAGGGTTGCATGACCGTCCATCATTTCACCCTACAGGAGGAGAATTCTCCTGACAGTGATATCTCCAACTGTACCGACACAACTACTAGCATGATGGCAAGAGTGTGGAAGTAATAACTGTGTGCAGGGCCAATTGACCTTCTAGTGCAGTGACTAAATCTGAACACAAGTGGTCAGCTGTACCCCTCGGACATGCTTAATTGACACAGGTGGGTTTCGGCGTGCTCACATGATCTGCAGCCTCAGAGATTTGGCCTGTTGATTTACAAATTCCTGACAACTTTTAAAGTTTAACCAGCACATTGTTAAATTTGTAGTGAGATATTCTCATTTCTGTGATGATAACAGTGCTCATGTGTTTGCATCAACCTCAGAAGCTAGCTCCACAGATGCAGTGCTGCAGTGTCTCCCTCGAAATCCTTGGACTTGTCATCTGCTGCTTTTGGCAGTTTGTTCTTGTGCAGATTGTGATTATTGGTGATATCATTGCTCAGTTTAATGACATTTGGGGGCTCAAAAATTCAAATGATAGACGTGGATCGAGTTTGGAACTGAAGAGCTCCTCTTTAAAGTGGCCATTAGGTTGATGACATCAATGGGTCTCCAGAGGACCATTTTTTAAGCAGGAATTCTAAATAAGAATAGCATGCCTTGGCTCATACACAGTATACTAATTATCTCAATCTTTCCTCACATGTCATGCACAGTTTATACTCCAGAGTTGTGCTGAAAGAAGAGCTCCCTCACAAACATGAGTAAAACCTTTAAATCTAGGATAGCATTGCTATTTAAAGCCTCAGTTTTGTTAACCTTATACATATATTACAGTCTATCAGGGGTATTCTTGAATAAATACTTTAAAGGCTGGGTGTGTAGATGAAAAACTGAGCTTTCAATGTTATTATTACTCAAATGGACCTACTTCTATTTAGTGTTTCTGAGTGAAGTGAACATAAGACTCGTTTAATTTTAGCATAATAGAAGTCCTGTCAAGAGTGCTTCCAAGAAACTGATGGTAAAAAATGTAAGCAATCTGTTATCTTGGCTTGCTGCGGTGGAGTTATCCACTCTGAAATTATGGATAAGGACTTTTACTTTAAAAACATAGTCCAACGCATCATACAGAGAGTAATTTAACTATAACTGGGACTCATACTATTATGGCTTTACACTTCTTATATTACCTGCAAAATAACAGTGTTATTGACTATAACACTTATAGTCAACTTACTTACTTATTCATGTGTTATTGACCATGGTGTTCTGAAATGCTTCAAGTAACACTGGAAATTCCTTTCATGATTTTGAATGCACAGAAAGCACATTAAAGCATGCAATAAAGGAGAGAAAGGGTTGTATTGAAAGTAAAATACTGATGGATATATTTAGTATTATAGCATACTGTTACATCACTGCTTCCTTTGTTCATTATGCTCAGTTTGGTGTGCTTATTGTGGTTGGTCGGTCAGATCACAGGTCCCAGATTTCGATAACCTTGGATTGTATCATCTTAGCAGCTTTTAGGCTTACAAATGTTTTATAACAAATACCCACTGTGTTGAGGTAGCAGCCAGAGTGTCATTCAACATGATTCTGGCCTCCTGACGGGTGGCATTCACCCACTCTGTCTAGCTGTAACCAAACCCAAGACAACAGTGGCCTCTTCAATAATTCAGGTGAGTTGGAGGCAACTTAAAAGGGCTGATAAACGCGGGAATCAGAGCATGTCTACTACTTCTCAGACCTTGGCTAACGGTGTAAGGCTGAGATGAAATCAATGGCCAGTGGTGGAGGGAATGGAGAGTGAATTTCCCTAATGGCAGGACAATTACAAGAGCTGTTTAGCCTGACCCCATTCCCCAAGATGAGGACTAGGGGCAGGGACCTGGCTCACTGGGCTGTGTTTTGGCCTGATAGCTGGCAGCTCCTCTGGGAGTGTGGCTATGCAGAGCATGTCATCTTGCTAATGATGTTGGAAATGGGGAGCAGAGTTATAGAGGGTGATCCGTGGCAAGGTGAAAACTGGGACCAGGTGAGAATGACTGTTTTTACCTTAGTACTATCCCACTCCTGTGTCTTGATCTGGGTGCGGACTAACTCGTAGGATGGCTCCATGGCTTCTGTGCTCGGTTTGCGATAGCCAGGAATGACATTGTACAGTTGGAAGCCGAAGGTCACCAACCAGCTGTTCACATCTGCAGAGGAGGGATTGAAACAGTGAAGCAGTAATTTACATATACTGTCATCTCAATAGACACAATCATTTCTGGCTCCAAAGAAACCATAAAAAACAGAAAGAAATTGATTTGTTCAATTTTAACAGTTGACATTCTGCAGTCAAGTGGCTGTCTCCTTGAAATACTCATCAGTCGGTCTGAGCACTTGATTTGTTTGTGAAAGTGGACAAGCTATAATAAACACTCGAGATGGCGGCAATGATTCATGTCCACTCCTGCAGGTGCCATGCTAATGACACACAGCTGGGTCCCAGGAAAAGCCAAGTGACATCTGAGAGTGTCTGCTGTGCTGATAATTATATACTTTAATTTCATGTCAATTCAGAGCAGCCCAGACTTTAACACGAGATATTTTGAAGACTCAGCGGGTTCTTCTGCAATCTTTTTTTTTTTTCTAATGAGATGCTGAGGAAAGTGACGTGTCTGGGATTGAAATCTACGTGATAATGATAATGTGGGGCGTCTAATAGCAGCCACCAGCGCTGTGGTTATAGGTGCTGCTGCCATCCCCTGTGATAAGTTGTCATTAATTCTGAATATCACAGAGAAGGCTACAGACATGACTGGAAGCAACGGCTGTAAAATCTGAGCCATTTGTTTCTCGCCTCTTTCAGTATGTTTGTTATGGACAGCAGAATCATTGCTGTGACACTTGGGGGGCAAGTTTGTCGCAGATTGGCACTGCCACATTGTGGCACCTGACAAAGCTTTTTAAATAAGAATTTGTTTGAGGACAATGAAAAGACCCTGATAATTTAGTGAAAGGAATGGAAATGTCAGTGCCATCAATCACAATTGAGGCAGACCTACTACAGTATATCTAACAGTCTGCTTAGCATTCAAATGCCAGTCAGCCCCTAATGGTGGACTGCGAAGCTGAACGCCTTTCTGTTTGGCAGGCAGCTAAATGGCTTTGTTGAACAGAAAGAAGTAGAAGCCTAGACTCCATCTGGACAAAAAGTGACTATTTTTCCTCTCAGTATTGTGCGTAGGTAAATGAGTAAAGGATAAAAGGTATAAAATGTATTATTTGATAGCCAACATTTGCATTACTGAGTTAATATAATGCAGAATCAACATAGAGAATTAAATCTCCCATTTGTGGATGAGATCTGGCTGAAGCCGATTGGTTTAACCGCAGAGTATTCACCGAGTATCCTTAACAATGTTGTTTTCCTTCCAGCCAAAGAGGTTGATACAACCGGCCCTGGCTAAGGTTTCTATGGATCCATTGTGCTCTCCTTCTCCACTGGGGTGCTTTCACTGCCATTTACCTCCTCCCTACCACAAAGCAACACAAAATGATGTGATATTTCTGGGAAGGGACCTGAGTGTTGAACAACAGAGGGGGCTTTGCCGTACAGCATGGTTCCCTTTGAGCGCTTTCAAAACGACAGCCACCGGGCACACGCATAAGCACATACGTACATAGGCATGCACACACACACACAAGCACGTGCACGCCGGAGCAGAAAAACGACCTCAGTGTCCCTGTGAGGAAGCTCTTAAAAGCCTCTCTAGCACACTGCTTTTCAATTTAATTTTGGCAGGGTCTGTTCTTCCATTTGCTGCTCGTTATTTAGAATAAAAACACCAAATCTCAAAAAAAAAAAAGAAAAAAAAACCCACCCTGAAATGAGTATTGTTTGCTGAACTGAAAGCAATAGCAGTTTCACACGGGAATGAGGACATGAGGCCCTCACGTTCTCATGCACTCATGAAATTTAACACTGTAAAAAGTTTTATGCTTCATTGATTGCTCCAGCAGGACTCACTTAACATCTGTCAGGTGCTATTTGTACACAGTTATTTACCTGTAAACAATTCAAATAGTTGTTTTTATTATTTTGAGGATTCTTCCTTCTTACTTTCATGTACAGCTGTTAATGGAATACAATCTTGCTTTTGAGTATTAAATGCATACTGCTTACATCAGGAGTGCTCAACTTGATTTGCCAAGGGCCACTTCTGCAAAATGACATAGGTCCAGGGGCCAGAGGAATCCTCCCTGGCACTTTGGATAATCAAGCTGCTCTATGCTCTATTTTGATTCTTTTTATGCACTCTGGCACTTTATTTACAATAAAAGAAAGAAAAAAAATCCAGTGTGAATCAATCTTATGTTTCAATTTAAAAACAAAAAAAAGTCTGCATGCCACCTGGCACCCTGTCACTGTCCAGATTTTGCCCACAGTGCACAAGTTGAGTATCCCTGGCTTCAGATAAGGCCTTGACAAGTCTGCAGCTTGTTACTTTGCAGGGTGGCAGCTGTGGTTTAAGAAGTTTTTATGGATGTCTGATACTTTGCAAAACTTTTTTTTTGCCATGACTCTGGGTTACCACTGGAATCCAATATAACTGCTCTGAGGCTAAGCTGCCATCCACTGCAGAGGGTTGTTGGGGGGATTTTTGTGGAGTTTTCTTTAAAAAAAAAAAAAAAAAAAAATCCTCTCAACTCTGTTTAACTGGGATATTCAACTTGCCTTGCTCTGGGCCACTCCTGCAAAATGACAGGAGGCCAGGGACCAGTTAATAACCAAACAACGTTTATCTGTATATATAATAAATGGATTCCCTGTTTTCGACCTTTCAACATTTGCTCTATGCAGAGGTGTTTCTAGGATTTGAGGACATTTGTGGCTTAGACCAGACCTCTGTCAGATTGTCCCCTGGCACTGTTTTCTATAAACTTTGCTTTTTTACACACCCTGGCACCTTAATAAGAACAAAAAAATTCCCAATGTGAATCCATGTATTATCATTGTGAATTTAAAAATAGTTGGCAGGCCACCTGGCACCCTATCCTAGGCCAGATTTGGGCCATGAATTAAGTACCACTGCTTTAAACATAGGTCTGTTGAGTAAACTTACCAGTCATGTAGCACTTTATCTCTTCATTGTTGCTGAGAGGATTGTTACTCTTGAACATGTACAAGTTGAATGGCACAATGTGGTTGCTGTTGAGACGTTTCCAGACGTCATGGTTAGGCGTTGTCCAGCGGCCGGCAAGGACATCATAGTCCCGTTTGCCCATGTGGACTAGTCTGCTGAGAGGCTCATACAGGCCTCCCTGGTAGCCGATGATGAGCTGGAAGCTGGGGTTGGTGTCGAGGTAAACCTCTCCAAAAGCTGTATGGAGGATCTGCTTGATCATGAGGCCTGCGCCACTGAACACAGCCAGAGGAGTGCCTATGTTATCACAGGCCACATAAAACTCATCCCCGCTGCTTAGCTCCATGGCGAACAGGTGTCCTTGTAAGTCATAGTACAGCGAAGTGATCTCGGAGCTGGAGTGATTGTACATATGGGTGACCCGAGTTGGGCTGGATAAGTCAGCATAAAAGAACTGCAGGTGGTGGCCCGTGCTGCTTCTGCTGGACACCCTTCTGCCCAGGCCATCATAACGGTATTTGATGCTCCACCCGCTCACTTTGTTGTACACCTTGACCAGCAGGCCTGCTGAGTTGTACTCAAAGTAGTCGTTCCCTCGCTGCTTTAGGAAACCGTCCTCATCCATTCTGTACTGGACATCTCCCAAGCGAGTAATGCGGTCTCGGATATCATAGCGTAGTGGTGTGAGGCGCGCGCTGTTTCCAGGACTGAGGAGGTGCAGGTTGCCGTTAAGGTCATAGCTGTATCGCCAAAGAGGCTTGTCGTTGATGGAGACCACCTGGAGTTGACCATCTGCATCATACTCATATGTGTAGCGTGTGGTGTTGGCGTAGGGCCCAACCTTTAGCTCCTTGGCCACCACTCGTCCCATATTATCGTACTGCACCATCATCCAGTACATGAGCGAGCGAAAGATCTCATATTGGACCTCCTTCACCCGGCCATAAGCGTCAAAGTGTTTGGTGTGGGTCATCACTGCTGTGGTGATAATTTGATTTATGTCGTAATAGATTACTCCAAATTTGCCAAACTGCTCTGTTTTGCCAGACACGTCATCATAACGATACAAGTCAATTGGCAGTGGCGTTTCATTGATGACAGCCTGCATGCTAGTGACACGGAAACTGTTGTCATAGACATAGTCAAATCTGGCGTTGACCATGCCCTCTTCACTGAATCTGAAAATCTGTCTGTCAATCAGTGGGCCAATCTGACGGTAGCGGATGGTGCAGGTAAAGCCCTCACTCTGCAGGTTGACTGTCTTTAGCATGCCTGCCACCTCGTCATAAGAGAAACCGATACGTGTGGTGTCATAGAGAATCTCCAGCAGCTTGGAAAGCTTGCCGTATTTGTAGATGACCCTGCGGCCAGTGCCCAGGTAGGTGGTCTGCAGCAACTGGCCATCCTCGCTGTAGTCCTGGAGCACTGAAGCGTTACCTTCAGGGGGCCGGTAGGTGTTCCTGTAGTAGCCAATGGAGCGGGAGGTCTCTAGAGTCTGCCGTGCCACATTGGGCATGGTCACAGAGGACAGTCGGTCATTTTTATCAAATTCAAAGATATACTGCCGCTGGCTGTAGAGCAGCAGAACCATAGACTGTGAAGAGAGGGGGAAACAATCAAGAGTATTCTTAGAGTGATTTAAATACAGTGAAAGACTGTTGAATTCAACACTTTTGATCTGACATTATTTTCTCTTTGGATAAACGTTCACAGAATAAGACGAGATTGAAACTAAAATAGATTATTATTTTAAAAAAATGTCTATTACTTTATATCTAGCACAAGTAATTACAATTACATAAACATTTTATAATAAATAACCTGTCTAAAACAAAAAACAAAAACAATACATTAAATCTACTCATTACATTACCTACATACTGCATATTGTCACTTAGTGTAGCATGAGACTGTATAAGACACTGGGCTGGCATACCATGAAAGGACTGGCAAAACGTCAAAAGCAATAACACTTTATGCATGCCAGTCTGACTGAGAACAAATCTGATTCCCATCTTGAAAGCTGAGTTGTTCATATTCCTCTGACATTAAGATTTCCTCAAGAGATGATTTCACAAACAAGCTGCTGCAGCAAATCAAAAACTACCTTTCGTGCCTTTCTTGGACCGATAAATAATTTCTTTAAATCAGCTCTCAGGCTGTCACAAATGGCTGCCAGCATCTCAGCATTAAGAGGCTGCTGCAAAACTGACTATAAACTATTAACAAGTTGATTGGCTGCCATTTTCACATTACATGTCTGAGCTGGAGAACTACAGCTCTTCACCTTCTCCCCAACAATTTTTCCTTCAATTAGGGAGCAGAAAGTGACATTTCACTCTGTTCTTCTCATCGGAGCTATTTCAGGTTGAGCTTTGCTGTCAGACTAACAAAGTATAACGTCTGTGGTGCACCAGACAGGTTTTAATTACATTTCTGCTGATATCTGTGCTCGAGCCTGATAATGCAGCGCAAACACTGCTGGAGTATTACAAGTTAACTTTTAACTCCAGTCTAAAATCTCCCGTCAAGGTTCTCACACAAACAGACTTCCACAATTTATCTGTACAGCATGTTCCTACTGCCTTATATTAATTTTTTTTAATCTTCAAACCATTTAATCATCATTTCAGCACCAACAATTCATACCTTTTCAAGGTAAGTGTAGCTCCACGATTTACCATCAGCAAATATCTGGGAGGTGATTCTGCCGTTCTGGTCATACTCCATGCGTACCGACATGGTACCTCTTTGGATCCCTGCCACATGCCCTCCAGAAGAATAGGTGACATTGACTCCATTGAGACGACTACTTGGTGCCCACAGCGTGGGCCTGCCCGCGTGATCGTAGTGGATCCGTAATGTAAACTTCCTGTGGTCATCGTAGACCTTTTCAGTCCTTGTGATTCGATCAAAGTCCAATGACAGCAAGTTCCTGTTGTGAACCTATAGGAGAGGAAACAGGGAGTTTGACACATTTAATTTGACCATAGCAGCTCCACAGGAGAGAATAAACATGTTTGGGAGTTTGAAATGATTGAGAGGAATTGGTGCTCTTCTGAGGTGGAACCTTATGAGAAGAGCTTTAATCACAAAGTGATTATTTTATATTCTTCTTTTCACAGCTTTTAATTACAACAGAGGAGCTGTATCTCAGGACTGCAGGAGCTATTGAAGTGATGAAATTATAAGAATTACCATATTTCTTTGTTTGTGCAAAAATTCAGTGGAGTCTTAGTGGGAGTATGCCTATTCATGCAAGAAACATTAGAGCCACATTGATCATTAAATTCATTTTCACTGCTTACTGAAAAGAATTACCAGGCGCAGATGACTCTCATTTTATTTAGCCATTTCCGTAAATTGGAAAAGAGGAGAAAAAAAATCAATTCTTCTCCTGTGTGACTCAGAACGTTGTTTAAATGACACTTCACTTTTTTTTTGCCTCTTTTGAATGTATGAGGCTGCACACAGTGACCCTTGGCTTCACAGTGATCAAAGCAGACAGTGCTCTGAAGAGTGTAATCCTTATGACCATGTCCAGGTCAGCACAGAGATGAGTCCACTGCCAGGCTTTATCTCGGAGGCAGTGCCTGTGCTGCAGCCAAAAAGATCACCAAATAGCCCTCCCACAACGTTTCTCAGTCAGCAGCCTCTGTAAGCAGAGGCTACAGCATACAAAACGCTATTTTAAACCCCATCTGGAAGATTTGGGAAAATGTGGTCAGAGAGATCTCGGTGTTAATTAAAACTACCCCGACCGCCCCCTGATTCTGTATTATCTATCACTTGTTTTTCTTAATGCACATAACTCCTCTTTAGATGTGCTACTGTTTGGCTGTAAAATACTTGACAAAAATTAAAATCATCGTCCAGACAAATACCACAGAGCAGATCGCAGGGGGCTTGCTGAAAAGCTTAACTTCTTCAATCTCATGTTGAGAAAAGCATGCTTAGGTCTCTCATCTGTGAAGGGACAATTACACCAGAGGCAATTAATGTCACTGATACCTAATTGAGAGGATTACTTTACACTAAAAGCACGAGATTCATGAGGAGCATGATTCCATGAAGGTTTGGAGCAGCACAAGCAATTTGAGCCCCAAGACACCGATCGTGAGCAGGGTGGCTCCTCCACTAAGTCTAGAATAAAACCACGGGGGTCCACATATATTATCTTCTCTTTTACTTTAACTTACTGTTGTAACGTGGCTTTTAGGGAAGCCCGATTTGTTGGAGGTAGGGGGAGGGAGGGTGCTGTACACAAACACAAGCACTGAAAGGGCCAACCTACATGCAAAAAGACACTACCAATACCTTTCAGTTCATACAGCAAATATTTAAACTGTGACAACAAAGCATTGCAATTATGATTGTTTTTATCATCTTCTGCCATAAAACAATAAAATGCCAACACAGTCTTCAGGCACTGCTCGTTAACTTAACTATACCAGTCCAAGGTTGCATCCTGTCACAATTATGACCATGCCTACAGCCTCAGGTGTTAGTCTTAGGTAAAGCATGGCAGGAAAACTTTTCCAACAGCTTCTCTACACACAGCAGCCAACTCCCAATGCAGATTCAGGCAACATGGCAATGCAAATACACCATTAGACACAAACACACCATGTGTTAACCATTTCTACGCCAGCCTCCAGAATGTGGTCAGGAAGCTCAGGGGAGATTTTGTTGTGCCTCCAGGGCTCAAGTTGATTTTTACTTCAGGGCTAAGTCCCTTCACTTTACCCAGCAGTGGGGACGCAAGACACAAGCCCAATTTACACTGTGTGTTCTAGGGTGGGGATATTGCGCTGTTATTCTGCCTCACCATTCTTTAAAAAGGGTGCGATCGTGACATGGGGTGACAGAGCTGTCTCGCCTTGAAGGCAGTGGAGGAGGTAGCAACAGCGCCACATTGATGTCCGTGAAAACGGGACAGCCAGAAAGACGGGACTGAGATGTTGAGATGTTTTGATGACATGTGTGTGACCCACCACCTAGAGATAAAAAAAAAAGCCAGTGCCACTCTCTGTGTCGTTCTAAACCACACATTTGCTATGCTCATAGTATGCACTTCGGTATTCCTGAGAAGAGTTATGCTACATTTATAACAGATGCATCAAACTGTTTCAAGGCCCTACAAACATAGGATACATTAACAGGATAGGATCTCTTAAATGAGGCTATATGGGGGGCTCAGGTCTCTTTCAGTGGGACTGAGCCCCCCATAGCCCCCCTGTGTTTCAAACCATGGGCTACCCTGACAAAAGTTAAAACACTACAGCATTTAGATAGCCATCTGTTGAAAGATCTACACTCCTGAAGATAAGTGACAGGATATCACAGACTGCTCCAGCGTTTCCTAAAACACTGGACACAGTGTTTCAAACCCTTTCATAGGTAGCAAGTCCTGCTGTCTGTTCAAAAAGATTGTACTGAGATTGCTTCCAACAGGAAATAAGGTAAAAGAAAAAGAGAAAGTTCTTCGTGCCAGGATCTGTTTCACCAAAGACTTAACAGGGTGGAAAAAACCTCTTACAGCAGAGATCCCACGATCCCATGAGAATGGAAACCCACTCAAGAGGAATTATTTTAAATTGGACATTGCCTCTAAAGGGAAATTCTCAAAGAAAGCAGATGTGTAGAAACAGAAGAGAGACTATTACAGTACACTAGACCTACAATGGTACAATTTAAACTGTCTTCAACATAAAACATTACAGCAACATCTGATCTCTCAATCAATATCAATGACTTTTTGTGTCAAATGACAATATCAATCTGTGAAGTGAAAACGCCTTTCATCGCTTCTCGTGATTAATTCAACAATTAATTCTGTTTTCTTCAATAACAACAGTTATATTTATTCTTTCACATTACAATCAAAGAAAACTAATTCTAGCCTTTTATTTCATTCCTACTCATATCTCTTTTGAACAAACAGCCCTGAATTGTAAGACACTACAATGATACTAAAATACTAATACAGAGATATGAGCTTTGTCTCTCTTTTTATTTCCACCCTGAAGTAGTTGACAATTCTTGCCATGGCGGAGTGGCAGCCACAAGGGTTCTCTCATTACTGTGCATTTACAAACTACTCAGTCTGAGAGGAGGGTTTGTTTCTATGTAAAGAAACAGAGCTGCCGTGCCTTGGCAACATAAATCATGAACGCTGTTTGTGGCTGGGAGTGGCGAGCCCAAGTGGCACGTGTCGCTGTGGAAGGGGTAAACTGAGGACCATCAATGACCCATTTAGCCTTAAGACATGACAAGCACAATACGACAAACACATGCACGTGTAGCTCCACAGCGTAACAATTATAGTTGGACAAAAACTGGAACGCAGACGGCAACAACCCAAACACTTATGCTTTTCACCGTCATGTCTGCTTATTCCAGATCTGTGTAGTCAGAGTTGCACAGTTGCTTCTCTTGCTCCTTTTCTCGTGCATCCCTGTGTTCTGTATTCAAGGACCCCCCCTCCCTTTGCACTGCCACACACACTCATCCAGCCACCCACGTAATATCACTTGACATGCCACTCAAGGTCGCTCAATGATTCCAGCTCTGTTCATCCCCTCTGTTCTTGCCATTAGGCTGCTCCCATTTCCTATCTCACCCCTGGGGCCATTGTCTGTAACATACATTAGAGCTTTCACTTCCAAAGGGACGACGGGGCCATTAAATGAACAGCCAATGACAGACAAAGTGGCACCTCCCCATTAGTGGTGTCGCCTCCCGGAGAATGTGGAAGACAACTTAACCAAAGTTTTTATTTGCCGTACGGAGCTAAGGAAAACAATACGAGCCAATCAATCAGGATAAATTTTTCATAGGCGCTCCCTGTGTTAATAGTAATTTCCAGTTGGTCATTCTAGATGCTTTATGGTCAAACACTTGGTGTTTATCTCATTATAAAAAGGAACTTGTTGATATTCTGTGTGTGTGACTGTGCCAGTTTTGCAAGGTTAGCTTGCTGAGGCCATTTGCTCACTCTGTTACCACAGGTACTTTACACACTCAGACGCATTTATTCAGAGTATTCAGAGTCACATTCAGAAAAACGTATTCAAAAATTATTTATTATTTTAATGCAAATAGTTTTGTACTCTGTGTCAATGAATTCAACATGAAAGAAGGGTTGAGCTGTATTCAATTTTTTTCCCAAACAATCCTGCGTTTTGGACCTCACTATGCCAGTGGAGTGGTCCAGCCTATTGGGTTATTTTAACACAGTGCCTATGTTTGCCTGAACAAAGCCCTCAAAGAGTTTTGCTGTTAGCAGGGCCTCACACTGACGAACGCAGGGGTCTTTCAGTCATGGCTAAATTGCATTGTGAGTGCAGTTTGGCAGCTGAAATTCAATGCCATTTTAAGCGTGATAGTAATTTTCCTCACTCCCATCCTGAAACAGTCACCTCCTGCTCCTTTTTAAGTGTGTGAGAGCACAAGTCTCTCTTTTCAAGGCAGCATACTTACCCTTAATCTGCGCCCATACACAGTGATCTGGCCACGAGCCTGCTCCTTTCTCTGCCTCCACTCTACCAGGTTAAGGCCATTGTCGATGGCCAGGGTTACGTTCCTCTTACTGACTGTGGGGTTGACTGTGCCGGCCAGTGAGTGGGGCTCAGTGTGCAGGGACACCTCCATACCATTGGCCAACACTAGCCGCAGCGAGCCATCCAGACCGATGAAATAGCTGTTCCGAACTTGATCTGAGGGATGTAGAGGAGGAAAACAATTATGATTAGGAATAGAAGAAGAGAAACAATCGCGCTTCGTGTGGCTGATGTAAGAGGACTAAATCTAATATTCATCTCAGTGAGACACAAACATAATGACCTAAAATGGCTGCTCAGCAAAAAGAAAGCCTTTAGCAGCAGTATTTAACTGAACCCCAGCGATAATGTTGGGTCTGTGACAACAAAGATCAATAGTGAGAGGTTTCACAGCGCCAGTAAAGTAAAGTTTTACAGCTGTTGCAGCAGCCTCGAGGATATGGGGGAATGAAAACTATCAAAGCTGCTAGCTTGCCTGTGGCCACAGAGAAGGCAGGTTGAACACACACACACACAGACACACACACAGTAACACACACATTCACAAGGGATAAATCTAGGCCTGTCTGTTACTGTCCCTAGGTGACGACAGCCTGTGTTCCAGCTCCAGACCAGTGACTAATGTTTCCACTGAGCATCTCATGTACATTCATCAGAGAATGTCTCCTTCTTGCCTCCTGTCAGTATGCTGACAGGGACCAGGATGAATATTATTCTCATTAAGAACAGTGGAAAATTAATGGCTTGTCAAACACTACATTAATTAGTTGACTTCATTTAAAAGGAAAAAAAATCAAAACATACACTGTAATTTCCTCATGTTGACATGTCAGGTTAAAGTGACTGTGACGATTTCTTTATTTTCTGCAACAAACAATATAATAAACATCCACTGAGGAGATTGAGTTTTGCATCTTTTTCCTTTGCACAGAGCGCCACAGGATGTGTTGTGCTGCTGAGGTAAGAGAAATGGGCAGAGGAGGCAGGGCTGACCTTGCACTGGCCTTTACCTCTCTCCATCATAGAGACACTTCGGGGGTTGACCAAAGGCCTCTGGGGCTGACCCTAAAGCTAGAAATACTGCTGATTTGGGCAGTTCACGCAAATGCATGCATACAGTTCAGTTCAGCAGGGGATGGATCTGCCTTGCATTGACATTTAAGAGGGCTGTAGCCTTCATAAAATAAAACACATAACAAGACACTAAACCTGACCATCATGCTAAAGCTCATCATTATCAGGTATCAATTACAAATAAGGATGTCTTTGTTTAAGAAGAAAAACACAATGAGCTGAGTTAGTTAATACAAATAAATGATACAGCTTCAGTTAGTTATAATTTCAAAAAGTGTTTTAGTTTTTGTGAAAGTTAGTAACCACACAGTAGCTAATATGTACAAAGAAACTACAGACACTTATTTCACGCTTGGATCTTTTTTTCATGACTTAATTCTTATTTCAAATCACTACTACATACAATTTGCCTGGGTCCAGACCTTTCATTTTGCCCACCTCAAAGTGTTTGTGTCCTCAAGATTTGTCTGGCATCATGACATGAAACAGCAGTTTCTCGGTTAAAATTAAAGAAGGACCAATGAGCGCCATGGGGGGACTCAATTAGCCAATCAGCACCATGTGCAGGACTAACTCCATTGTTCAGCTGTTGTCAAGCCATGCATGAGAACCACTAGGAGTAATAACAACAATGGAAAGCTGTAGACATGATGGACGCTGCTATCAAAACTGTTCTAAATCAACATGTCTTCTCAGCATTGCCCAACATTCTAGTTTCTTTTACTTCCCTCCTCTCCACTCTTCAAAGCCCAAAACAGGTATGTTGGCATGGCTACGCATAAGTGTGGACTTCAAAACTGTTAGATTAAGGGGAAATATACTGGTCTCTAGTGTCAATTCTCAGTTCTGTCTGATATCAGTCAAATGAACAGCATATCTACATTTAAAAGTGCATATTTGGTGCTTTCATATTTGATATATTTATTATAGCTTAATGACTTTACATCTGATTAGAGTTGCAGCTAATTACAGTAGCTAGAGCTTCCTTGAATCTCGAGTGTTGCATGTATCAGCGCCACTTAACGACAACATGATTAACAACCCTGAGGTGAGTTGCTGCTCACACAGAAGAGGACAAAAAACGCAACCAGATGACCAGAAAGGAATCTTGAAGGCAGTGCATTCATGTGTTATGTGATCGCCCAGTTGCAAGCTTACAAAGCAGACAATAGTGAATTAATTAACAGCAGAGTTCCTGGCGCCGCTCTTCTCACTAGCAGATGTCTAAGACAAGGTCACAAAGCGGAGGTGACCAGTCCATTGAGCTACAGTGAGAAACCAGAGATTGTCATCTTCTGTTTCAGACACAGCTTTGCAGCAATTCATTAAGGCCAGAGGATGGAGAACACAGTCACTTCAATCAAATGTTAGTGGAGGAGAGGGTGTGTGTGGGGCAGAATTTCAAAAATTGAGGTACGAAAGTTCAAAGCTATCAGCGTGTAATCAATGAAGCAACTGGTCAGGTACAAAACAAGATGTCAGAGTGCCTGAATGTGTAAGACAAATCAGGTAGACGAAGCCACAACATCAGACCGCCCTCTGCCTGCATCTCTCTCACTAAATATCCTAAACTTGGAGGATCTCATATAGGCCACCAGCATTCTGCTTTATGAATTGTGTTTTATAACGGAAACTCAATAGATGGAGCTGCATTACACATTTATTAAAACAGCATAGGAGCAGTTAACGCTACTGTGGGTAAGCTCTATAACTGACAAGTTGTGAGACATTACTTCATTCATTTAAAGGTCAGCTCAGCCAGATCACAACACACAGAACTTTAAATAAACCCTTAGATAAGGCTGTGTAAATAGTTTTGGTTTTATTATCACAGCTTTTCTGATATCTCTAACTGAAATGTCGGCCTCTACCTTAGTACATTAAGATAGAGGTAAATGGATTTTTTTGTGCTACTCACTGCACTGAAAAATGAAATCTGCAAAGGTCAACATCTTTGTATCCGTCCAGACACAATGTCCCAGTTACTCTAGGTAACCTACAGACTTCACGATCAACAGTTTTCATTGGAACTACCTTGTGATTAATCCCAGGTAAACCTGTTGGTTATATATCACACAGGCCTCGTCCTCAACTGGACTTGATGAGTAACACTTCCACACTTTTGCCCATGGAAATTTGCACAGATGTAGCCAGTCAATCAGGACATGCCTACCTGAATACACGCGATCCCAAAGTATATAAGGGAGTAACATGACGCCGTCTGCTATCCATTTGTCTTAAGTAAACAGTGATTTTGCCCAGTGGGCTAGTGAAAAGGTTTGGGTGTGTGTCTGTTGTGTTGCACCTTACTCCCCTCTAGACATGATACACCTAAATGTTCCCATACACCTTGATGACCCAGGGAATGTGGCCTTTCGCTTGTCTTTCAAACCCTGCAAGGTTAGGCCATGCCTCTACCCAGTTCAGTTGCATGCTACCTGGGAGGGCTGGAGCCCCCTATTTCATCAGGCTCCACCCTCTGTACCCACAGAGTCCAGTAGAGGGAGGTGCCTGTGTGAGATAGATTGAGGGTTACCATATTATAACCCTTGTTCAATTAGCACAGGCGAAGCCCTTCACCTGCAGACCCTATTGCGCCTACGCCGTTTGCTGAAGTGGGTGTGAGATAGCATACAGCAGTGGGTACTGCCTTACACACTGTGGGGTCCATACCTTTTCAGGTAGGCACGTCCTGATTAGCGGGCTATGTAATGCAAATTGCAATGAGCATATGCATGCTCTTGATTGGAGGAGAGTATTGAGAGTGTTACCCATATAGTCCAATAGAGGGCTCCACCTGTGCTAATAGAACAAGGGTTACAATATCATAACCTTCATCAGCTCACATTACTCCTTCAGGCTGAACCCAACCAGGTTTGTAAAAGGCATATACCAACAAGCTCCCATCCCAGGCATCCCTTGCTTGAAAAGGGTTCAGTCCCAAAGTGACAGTCCTCAGAGATCTCTGAATCACTTATTGTCTAGTCCCTTACCTGACATTGGTTTGTCTTGGGATATCCTACAAGGAGCTACTGCCCCATACAGCACAGCTCCCAAAATCAGAAAGAGACACAAACTTCTTTTCCATGGTGGGGATTCCGATTTTGTTGAACTTTCACAACTGTGATTGCCCCATGTACACTGTACAGCCAGTTATATTGTCTTTTGAGAATGAACTGTGAGCATACTGTATGTCAATCCCTGAGACAAAGTCTTATCAAACAGGGGCCCATAAAAATATTTGTAAAGCCCTACTACAAGTAACAAATCTAAACATATAAATATAAGTGTGCAAGATGCAGTGCGAAATCCTCCTTATGATATTTTCAGCACCTGATTACAATACCTGCTTTATGGGTAAGTACCAGATAAAAGGGTTTTGTTGCTGAAGCAGAGTTAAAGCTTTTGGCTCTCCCATCGACACAAAATACCTGCTCCACTTGTGAGCTACAGTAAAAGACACTAACCCTGCATGAGTGTGTAGAAGGTGCCAGAGGCTGACAGGTTGGTGGTGATGGTGATATCCTCTTTGTTGGAGCCCTCTGCCTGGATGCGGACTGAGCTGTCGGCGTCTGTGCGGTAGCTGCTCACTCGGCCCGTGGGGTAAGTGACGTTAGTCAGACGCCCATAACTGTCATACCTACAAAGAAACACAGTGATGTGAGCCAAAGAAGGCAAAGAGGGGCATGTCATCTGAAACTGTGAATAAACAGAAACTACAGCAGAATCATAAACAGCGCTGCGGCATGAAAAAAATGTACTGAGCCTTGTTGAGATTTGTTAAATCAGAAAGCAATCATAGGCACAAATGCAGGTCAGGTATGCACAAACGTGTGTTGGTACATAAATGTGACTAATGAGTTGCTCTGTCATCTCAGATTTACTGTAATTATGAGGTGCTATCTAGGATATACTGTGCTAGTGGTAATTACAAGTAGAGTTTTTTTGTAGAGTCTGATATTTCCCTCTTGGTGTCACAAATTGTGAAAATGTGTCAACACAGGCAGTAAACACAGCAGCAAAACCATCAATGTTGGCAGTCTGTGGTAATAAAACTCAAAACTATCATCTTTAATCACTGAAGCACAGCCAACACATCTTCTAAAAAGTGTGCAATGTCCACAGCACTTCGCTATTCATGAATAGAGAGTGGGTGCACAGAGTTAAACAACTTTGGACTTTTCTAGCTTTTGCAACAGGACGTGAATGTGACATTAATACAAATACTTCTCAGTTTGTAAGTAACTTTCAAAGGATATAAGCAATAGAATAGAAAAAACAGAACTACTGACAAGGAAAAACTGTCATGGCCAAGACGTCAAAGCACCGTCCTTTTCACATTCGAAAAACTGCTTATTAGCTTAAAAGATTAGTGATATCACCTAATCTCATTATACAGTCTATGAAATAGGAGCACTGAGGTGCGACTCCTTGGAGGGACGCAGCATCTCCCTAGCCTACAAATCAGTCAGTTCATCACATACAAGAACATGAGTGGCCAGATTGTTTCATTTCGCTCAGAGAGCACATCAGCATAGAACAATTTGAAATCTTTCAGATTGCCAGTGTTCCAGAATGGGAGTGAGTGAACGGTACATTACTTAGAATGAAGACTTTTATCTGCACACTGAATACAGATTGGGAAGCCCTCTTCAATGTTGCTGCCTGCCATAATAAAGCCTCTAATAAATGAGATGGCGGGTGCTGGTTTACGGATATTTCCTCAGCGCTGCCATCTCAAATATCCAATATGGAAAGGAGGAGTGGGAGAGGAATCATCTCCCAGAGATAAATGTTATCTGATCTCAACAGCACTAGGGACTGGGATTCATAGATGCATTTCAACCCAAGTCTTCCACTTCAGGAAATACTAAATAGCAGAGTAATTTATATCTAAAGCATTTGATTTCTTTTGATACTGCTCATATTTTATCAGCAAGATGTTCTCCCTGTGTTCGTCGCACAATCAAAGTTTTTGCAGTGAAAGCACTACAAGTTAAGCGCTATCTGCACTGTACCACTTTTAACTGTTCAATTCACTGAACAAAGACAGCGTTCCTGTTTGCCCTCACCTCTGCACAAAAGATGGAGTCCACAAGACCGAAATCTCATTCTAGAGCGACGCTGCATGCCCCAGCTTGATCACTGACCCAAACTCTCTCTGTCTCAATTAGGGCCTTGAGCCAGAGCCATTCCTCGGGCTTCACCGCTGAGCTCTAATGGCTCTGGCCTGCTTCAACTCAGCTGCCTATTAGCTTGCTTTCTCTGGACAAGAGAAGCATGCGGGGGCAGGGTGCTCAGCAGAAGGAGAGGACTGCTTTCCCCCTGGATGGCCACAAGTCTATTCAGATTGCATCACCTCTGTGTCACATGCTAGCTCTATGACCTTTCACGCTGGGGCCCAACAATAGGCCGGACACTTCATATCAGCATCCCCTCCAGCATACCTAACCTCAGTCTTATGCAGAGTTATTCTCATATTTTCCCTTCCTCTTGCTGCCTGAGAACTTCAGAGCACATGTGACTGATGACTATGGATATGATATAAATACGACAGCCCTGGGATTGCCTCACTTTAATTAACATTTGCGTTATATGATTTAGCTGTTTTACATATCTACTGTATATCAACCCAAGAACATTTGCTTGAACCCAGTGTCTGAAAGCATTACTACCCTGTTAATTAGGGGGCCAAGAGAACAATTACGCTTTCCTTCAAAATGCTACATGATTTAATGGATTTACAGTAACCCTTAAGCATAAGCACTTATCATTACAACAAAAACATTAGGGGGTCAGCGGAGCATCTGCGTATACAGTAAATGTCAGAGCAGATGAGGTTGCCAAGGGTTACAACAGAAAGACAGTGTAGCAGATGTCTTTTGTTCTCAAGTCAGTCCTTTGTGGTTTGTTTATGCTTTCAGATCAGTTTGAATGCATAGGATACAGAAGGTAAATACACATTAATTAATATAGGTAGAATGTTTAATGGTGCACTTTGTCTAGCAGAGATAAATGGAGGTTCTTTTTCATTTCACTCTGATGATAGCAACTTACGGCTTTGCCCCTCAGGTGGTGGAGTGACCTACACAGCTAATTATTCAAGAAAAACAAGCCCTCTTTATTGGGTCTAAATGAAACGTGGATGGTTGTGTGTAGGTAAGATGTCATTGTTTAATCTGAACGAGAAAAACATGAAATTAAATAATTCGATTTCTTCATCATATTTCGAAATAAAAAAGCACATATGTTGTACTCTCTAACGAGTCGTGCAAAGTGCATGTTGCAAAAAGGAAAACAACAGGTGTAGGCTGCACAACGTAGTTTGACATTTCTTTGTTGTTGTTGTATTGTCGGTAAGTATATTTATTATTTCCATTTCAATGTAAATGGGGGGAAACTGGCCTCCGGCAATAGGTACAGGCTTAAACACTATTCTCACACTTTTTTTTGTCATTTTCTTACACATACAGTAGGTCTCTAATTACTGATGCTATGGCACTACAAAAAAAAAAAAAAAGATGATAAAGTGCATGCCACAATATCTCTATTTGGTCAAGATGAACTCTGTGATTTTATTTAATAAAACGTATAATTCAAACTATGTTCAAACTACGTTCTTCAGAATCACATAAACATAGTGAGAGGGAATTAAACCAAAAAAAAGCAAATGTTGCAAAAATCAAAACATATAAATATAGAATAAAGTTATAATAAAAACATAAAATATAACATTAAAGAAGAAAAATAATAAGAATATGTGAGACTTGTGAGAGAAATTCAGGATATCCTGAACACCCACTGTTTGTATTCCATCTTAAAAGCCCTTTGTGTCACCGGTGCTATAATATCTCTGCCTTTTCTTTACATAATAGGGAAGAGTGCTTTCAAGCCTGATATTAACAGCAGCCATTTTACAGGAAGTCAAAGAGAAATAATTCAGAATTCCAACCACCCACTGTATTTGTCAAAGCCGTAGGCAATTCCCCAGTACCATGAGAAATGCCTATGCAACCGTCTCAGGTGACGACCAAATCAAACACAGGTGATAAATGTCTGCTCAGATTAAACAGAGCGTCTGATTATGTGTCAGAGTGTTATATTCCTCCAGCGAGGTGTAACAGATGTCTGACCAGCTTAATCACACTTTTTGGAATGACATCCAGTTAGCACAGTATCCCCTGGTACAGTATATTAAGCTAAGGGACAGATTGCTCCATAGAAGTCACAAGAACGTAAAATCCTAAGCTCGTATGCTGCAGCGTATGGGAGTGTTTTCGATTGTTCCCTCACATTTTGTGGTGTGCCTCAATCAATTACTACTGCTGGCTAGTCTATTATGCTTACATTGGCTGGCCGCATCATAGTCCTATGGGTAAAATGTGCCTGCCAGCGGATATATGTTGTTCCTGTACCTAACAACTCCAAACAAGTGATGGTCTGCAGTCTGTCACTGCAAGCAAGGGTGCAGATGAGTAACATATCATCCAGTAATCCTATTTGGTATGATAACAGCAAATAGGATTACACCCATACTTCCACAGGTCTTGTATTGTGAGCGACATAGACATCAATGCATAAGGAGGTAGCTCATGTGCCAAAGTACCTAACTCAAATGTCAAAGAGCTCTTCAACTTTGAACATTAACTCACTAAAGTATCTTATCATTTGGTGCAACCATGAACATGGAGCTTCCAGTCCAGAGGTGACTTTATGCAAACTGTATATTGGCTTTAAACAATCTATTTACTTGCTTTCTGGGGCAAAGCAGTAATCTATAATGAGCTCAACAGGCATCCAGACCCTGGTGTAAGGATTATAAAGGTGTTTTGCAAATGTTTCTTAAAGTTACTTACTCAAAGAAGGTTGTCCATCCATTTTCATTTGTCTTAGTCGCTAGAAGTCCTGAGCTTCCATGGTAGGTCATTACAGCTAGTTCTTGACCCTGGGCAGCGACGCTTTTAAGGGCATTATTGGTGCCGATGGTGAACCAGAATGTCTGCCCATCGGGGACCATCAGCCACAGAGGCATTCCTGTCGTGTCTCGTCGGATGTTCACTGTGTTTTTGTTCTTATCAGTAATGCTGCTCAGATCTCCTGCTCCCGTGTATGTCAGATTGTAGAGGTGGTCTCCTGTAGTCAGACTTTGTGTGAAAATGTGGCTGCCATTGGAGTCGAACAGATAGAGTTCATCATGGATGGGAGAGGACACTTCGTACATGCTGAGGGGATTCAGGTAGGGCTTGTTTTTGCGTACGTAGCGGATACGGATGTTGCCCAGGTCTGCAATATAAAGCTCTCCATCTGGACACACCGCAAGAGATGAGGGTGCGTTCAGTTTAGCATCCTTGGCATAGCCTTCATCTCCAAAGTAACAATCACAGTTGGCATCATTCTTGCAGTCACAGCCACTTGGTGCCCCTGCGACCAGGGAGATCTCTCCATTGGTGGACACCTGTCGTACTCTGTTTATTTTCTTTTCATCTGACTCAGCGATGTACAAAACACCAGTGTGGGACACAGCAAGGGCGTTAGCGGACTCCAGGGTGGCATGGATGGCCACTTTGCTCATGAGGAAATGGTCGATTCCAGGCACTTGGCAGTGCATGGGCCGGCCTGCTACGATACGGACTTGATGGTTTTCTGAGATCTGGAGTACTACATTGTTGTCCAGGACGTACAGGGAGTTGTCCATGGGACTCACTGCAAGGTCTGTGGGCCACTCAAGACGCACCTAAGAGGAAAAAAACACACCAAGAATATCAGCTCTGGGTCACAAAAAACAGACCATACTCTTATTGATCCACACATTTTTCACTTTATCAGAGGGAAACAGTTCCTCAAGGGAAGAATCATTGAAAACTGCTTACAAAAAAGATAGGCTGCTGTGAAAAAGGTGGGCTATCTTATAGCTTACGCTGGAAGCAAAAACATTTTTTGAAACGATTTATTATCTGATAAGGAGAAGAATAGCAGCCAGTGTACTGTTTAAAGGGAAACACAAAAACATGATTTTTAAGATCAAAGATGATAAGAATCGTGGTGAGGAAGGGCAGAACAAGGAGAGATCATTCAAATGATCAGATTAACTGAAAAAAAACACACTGCAACTGATCATGAGAACTCTGGACATCTAAGGGCTGGGCGTCTGCATCTTTCACCTCTACTGAGTCACTGTTTTTCCCTGCTTTGGGTTATTAATTTTGTAATGACAAGAGATTGCATGAGTCCTTGAAAAGAAACTGGAGCACACTTACTAAATGAAAGCCTAGCCTGCCCCTGGCCTCCTAAATTATGACTTATTGTTCTGCTAACAATATATCAGGCTTTTAACAAATTGGAATGATTGGATTCATGTAATTTACCGGTCTCCCTCTCACTTACGATCCCAAGGGGATCTCTTAGGAACATAATATGAAGTGCCATATTTCAATAGAAGCCTTGGAGCACCAACAAAAGAGACTGATTAAAACCTGGACCAAAATACAAAGACAGGGTCAGATTTTAGGCAACCTATTAAATGAGAGCAGCCGTAGCGTTGTTTTGGATACTTTGTCCTACAACAGGGAAATGGGAAGGTGAATGATTTTATGTGGCTGCTACTATGGTTGACTAATTTTTCATAATGACCTGGAAATGCAAATTGCAGTAACATTTATCACTAGAATTGACAAGAGAGAAACATCCTGAACATCAGGTCCTATATACTTAAACAGAAGCACATTAATACGTCGACCATCGTATAATACAGTTGGTAACATTTTTAACACATTTGCTCGAACTGTCACAACATCCACACTGAGGAGCACGATAGTCTGTGAAAAAAATCATGTCCGTCCTCCTCCTCCAATTGCCTCTAATGGCATTTTCTAGAATCTACCCTGGCCAACACAAAACAACCGATCAGAGCTGAGGTGTCTCTAACACAGCTGTCAGTCTTTCAATCACTGCTCGTGAACTGTGGTAAATCTGTCAAACTCATCAAATATGAATTCTGTTACTGCATTGCCTGTGTCTCACATCAAATGTTTTCAGAAATACATTTTAGTGTACTCTTCAGCTGTAAAATGAGAGTGTTTGTGACCCGGCCACCATGTTGGAAAGAGTCGGGCAAAGCACCGGGCACCAGTCAGTCCAACTGTCTCATTTTACAGCTAAACAGTACACTAAAATGTGTTTCTGAAAGCATTTGAGGTGAGAGATAGGTAATGCAGTAACAGAATCTTGTAGGCCATCAGAAGCAATTCGAGAGGGCGGAGGAACATGATTTTTTTCACAGATCATCTGTCTCATGTACTACTGTGGCGATATAGTGACAGTATCAGCAAATACGGCAAAAAATATTTTTATGAAAATTACTAACTACAGCTTTCACTATGTGTTTTGGAAAAAAACTAACTAAATTGTATGCTTTAGGGGGTAGAAAGCTGAAAGCAATGCAATGTGCTGAGTTCAGTGAGTGAGTGTTAAGCACAGCAAAAAACACCTTTTCAATAAAAAATGAATGTTTTTGACTTGTAAATTCAAAAACTTGAGGGTTAAAATGCCTCATGGGAAATGGTTTCCACTGATAAAATGTGGGGAAAAAAAGTCAAGGCTGACACATTAAAGTCAACTTCTTTTGATATGCTACTCAGCACAAAACACAGGGGTCCTGAAACACAAAACATAACATTCAATAGAGCGCAGAGTAGCAGGTTGTTAAAAGCCAACAGCTTTCTGGTTAAAGCCTGACAGCCACATTGTGCATTTTATTTACCTGCTATCAGCACATATTCCTAATTTTCTAATTCAAAGGGCATTGCTGTGAAATTATCAATCTAAAACTGACAAGGGGCTCTATGGAGTTTGAATCAGTGTGACTCTTTAAAAGCAGAGCACTCAGCTGCCTTTGATTGAAAAACAGATTTCACATCACACACAGCTCACATCCCATAAACTTCCCATTATCCCCCATGAAACAGAGGTGGTTTATATAATAAGACATATCTTGGGCAACATACAAACAGGGGACAGGCAGTGGATACATGTCGTCTTTCAGTGAGCACAGAATGCATTTACTTGGGAAATGAAGGGGGGGGACTTTCAATTTCTTAAAACCTATTTCTTGTCAACACTGGTGGTTAAATATTTCATGAGCCAGAGTGTGGAGTGGCTCGGGGGAGCTGCCTGTAAGGAGGTTTTCACGCCACTCTGACTGATGAGGGGATATTTCCCGAGCTGCTGTCCCATATGCTGTAACCCGATCATACCCCCCCTTCATACAGTGGGGCAGCTGTCAGTAGTCCCTGTCTGACACAGACGCCACTAGCAAAAAACGCAGAATGTGCTCATCACCCGGGGAAACGAGCCACGGATGCACCAACACAACACAAAACTATTTTTAAATGTATTTGAACTTGTATTAGAATTATAATGCCATTTTCCATTAGCAATCTCTTCACTCTTTGCTTGTACCAGCATGATGCCTGTCTGAAGAAGAGTAATATGTCATTATTTGAAGTCCCTCTCAGATTTGAATTGAATGTCACAGTCAGAGCCTTGATAAAGCTTTCTGAAGCTGCTAAAACCCTTGAAATATGTTCAAGTGATCTTGTTTTAACACATGGTTTCCCTCTATTTAAGTCTGAACACAGCAGGGGATACGTACAAGATTTTCAGGAGAAACATAGAATGGAGCAGATTTTTTTGAAACAGCAAGGACCTACAGCCTTTGTATAAACAAATGTAAAGGTTCTTGAAAGAGGTCAAGCTTTTGTCCTTTTGCATTATAATAAAACGTTAAAAGAAAGAAAGCTCACACATTAAATTAAGGGTGGATCTTGCTGCAGTGCTCACTGCACAGATGGCATGTCAAGATAACAATGACCTCATCAGAGGAGGGAGAGAAATCTGACATGTTTTGGCTAGAGCAGGTGAGGTACAGCAAAAGTAATGACCATTGTGATGAACCTCCTCCAGAGAAACTCTAGTCCTAAGTGAGGGATTGGGGAGTGTTTGAAGTAGGAAGCTATGTGCCCTGGATGAATTTTTAATGGATGCTTTTTACTGTCTGAGTGTCTCTGGCAGAACTGGTGCGATTTGTCATCGTTGTAGAGCTGCAGTCAGTTTGCCCATGTCCTCGCTGCCGTGGAGCTTGGATGGTGAGCATCTATAGGGGCTTGTGTCTGTGTGCAGGGGGGTAAGGGAGCAGTGAGCATGGGTCATATGGGGGATGAAGTTCCCCCAGGGCTGGAAATGGGCAGCTGGAGGCTTTGCTCCCTCCACTGAATACATCATTTCAAAGACACAGAGAAAGCTTCTCTCCACTGGCATCTGAGGCCCCCTCAGGACCTGTTTGCTAGTCGTGCTCAATAACATACACGATGGGGCAAAAAGACAAACCAGTGCATGCACATGGAGCAGGGTTTAGACATCAATCAAATCTTATCATTAATGTACAGGAATGCTCTTCTAATGGGAGTAAAACTAAAACAATAAAAGATACTGTAGACAACACACAGCACGCAAATATATAATTGCATTTTTGGGAGTATTACGTACTGCTAGCCCTGATTGCTAAATTAAATTATGATGTCAGGAAAAGCAGCTATGCAGAGGCTGCTAGATGATGCAAAAAGTCGGTCTCGTCACCTCTAACGGGAAGTCACTGAGCTAGAGAGTGATGTGACCTCAGTGCAGTGTCCTTGCCTGGGGAATGTGTTCTGTCTGAGGTAGCGGTCTGGTACATACCATATATGTGTGTGTGTACACGTGTTTGCGTGCATCATTGAGCATGTGTGCGTAAATCGAGGGCTAGTGAGGTTATAGGTCATCGTCATCATCCCCCTACAGCTATAGGTCAACAGTCCTTTGCATTTGGGGATGTGTGGCCACTTGACACAGACATGGAAGCTCCTGGGACTACAGTGCCACCTCTGATTTCAGCTTGGTTTTATACACCAGTGCTACATTTTTTTCCAGGTCCTGTGTGCTCCTCCAGCCTGGGCAGAGTCCAATTACATGCTCATTTTCATTTTTTATTTTTATTTGCTTATGAACCATAAGATGATTAACATTTTGTAATTCACCAGGCTGGTACAGCTGTGTTTGGGGTTGCTTTCCTGAATTTATAATATTTTGGATGAATGGAATTAATCTAAGCAAATCCAGACCATCCTTGGTTTAATAAATTTCATATCCTCCTCTGTGGTCAGAGATGCAGCTTTTGCAGAAATTAGGGACAGCATGTTAAAATGTTAATTTACTCTACGTACAATAAACACACAGATTTTGGTTACCTGCACAACCTAGCACTTTATCTGGTTGCTTTTCTTATTTCTACATTTTTTATCACACAGATTTCATTGTATTTTGTGTGTTTTCTATTGTCGTATTTTGTTTTTATATATTTTTTGCTGCCTTGCTGCATAACAAACTTTCTCTTGTTGCATACTAAAGATTTGACCTGACCTGAACTATTTCAGTCATCAGCCATCATTCACGACAAATCGCAGATGCAGGAACTTTACTGACACAGGCTTTAGTGAAAATAGGAAAAGAACATTCAGTCTGCAAACTGGCAGTGGATTCCCAGCAGACTGCTAGATGCCTGTAGGCTCTAACTGCTTTCCTGTACCTAAGTAACCTTTGCAAGTCCTGTGGATCTAAAAACTGGCATCATCCAGCCAATAAACAAATGTGGCTCAAAACTTAGCCGAGAGCCACTAAATCCAGGCTAGGAGTTTCCAGCTACAGACACAAGAGCTCACATGGGGATGTCAGCATCCCAAAGACCAGGGTGAGTCAAGGACACTGGTGCGGGTTAGGAGACAGGGAAAAACATGCCGGCTGCCCAGGTCAGAGAGGTCGTACCTGAGAGATGTCCATCACAGCATCGCAGCTAAGAGGTCGGGCAGAGGTCAGGTCATTGAAGCCCAGAAGAGTAGAGATGATACCATTCTGATCAATCCTGCGAATCATGGTCCCATCCACAAAGAAGATTACACCGTACTTATCCACCGTAATGCCTGCAGATAAAAAGTCACCCAATGGACAGAAGAGGAAAATAACCATCGGTTATTTTGTTTATCTGTGACTTAATGTGAGGACAGAGAACCACTGAATGACAATTAAGCACTATTCACTGCAATAAAAATTAAAGACTAATCATGGCAATGAAAGCTAATGCGAGGATTGATTTTTTTAAATCAATAATGGAGAACAATAGACACATCAACTAGATGAAGAGTACTGTATGTATTGATTCAATTACAACTAAAATTTCATCAATGCAGTCTCTTTCTCTCATGTTCTCTCAGCCTCAAAACAACAATGAAGCTCTGAGAGTATGAACCTTAGCTATGCACATCTCTGTATTTTCTATTACTTCAGGGTCTGTCAAACAATATTCAAGCAGCTATGAGCATCTTGACTGTAGTGGTAACCGCAACATGTTCTATTTTCAATGCAAACCTGGACTATACAGTACATGCTGCACATTTCAGTGGGACTTGAGTGTTATTTCAGTACATATGAATCACAATGTCATCCCAATGGAGGACAACAAGCCAGCATGCGATGTAGTGACTAATGCATCATCCAAATATGGAAGCAAAGAGACAAAGAAGACCCCAGGAAACACAAAGAAAGGAATGCCATATAAAAAAAAACCAAACTGACTTATAAAACAGCTGAGGGTAGTGAGCTACATGTATGGAGTTAGTGAGGGAGGTAAGATAAGAGAATTTAATGCATGAAAACTGAAGAATACTGATCCAGCTTTTGGAACGACTGCCTTCAACGATCAAGAATCTAGTCAATCCAGCCTACTTTGAAATGAAAAGAGAAAACAAGACCCCCAGCCGACTTAGAATGCACACTACATTGATTCTAATGAAATCCATACAATACCTCTGGGGTTGGTGAGAGTGGCCTCAATGGCCTTTCCTCCATCCCCACAGCGAGTGTCATCGTATGGGAGACACTGGTCACCGGTGCCTGCCACCAGCTCCAGATTCTTGGCCACATCTTTAACAACATTCAACGATTTCACCTTGAACACCTTCCTGCTGCTGGTGTCCGAAAGGTAGACAGCACCATTCACTGGACTGGTGGCCAGGTAGTACTTGTGAGCGGGGCTGTTGCTGAGAGATGGGAGAAAGAGAGGAAGAAGCCTGAGTCAATAAAGCTGGAAGGGCTACAGTGCTTTCAATAAGAAACATTGTTTAATACAATTAAAATGGATTCAAAAGCCATTTAGAGAGTCAATTGGGCACAATTACAGTTTAAACCACGGACATGGAAAAAGAAAAATAGAATGAGATTAAACATGGCAAAATAGAATGAGATTAAACATGACATAATGGTGGAGCTTAGAACTCGTCTACAATACAGTCAGCTTAGTTAGAAATCCCTGTTGTCAAAAGGGAGTGGAAACTCCACTTGTCTGAATATCTGTGTATAGATACAGTAGACATACGTAGAAATACTGTATATGTATACAGATAAAGATACAGACATCTAGTTTCAGTCAAATTATTGAAACAATGGCAATGCTGAAGGGTTTCAGAGTTGGGAAGACAAACATGAACAACTGTCTAGCAGGACTCGTCACTAGTCATTGGGGCGCATTGGATCCTTTGACAGAAATCCTAATTACTCCCCCATCCCTGACCCAAGAAATCTTTACAATATTATCTGTCTATACAGTAGCCTGATTATCGCTACAAGATGTACAAACAAGTATGTTTTCTATTTCTCTTGGGACATTTTTTTTTTTTTTTAGACAAACACAAATGCATAGCTGAAGCAGCAATCCAAACACACTGTGCATCCATCAGGCAGACATTCCGGCACAGAAAAAAATATCCTATTAAACTTCCAACCAAGTCAGCAAAGTAATCCTTCATATCCACAGGAGGTTGCCCAACCTGACAGACACACAATAGAACCAAATATAACCAATCCTGCTGTGGCGGGAAGCATGCAATCTATTGGCACACTCCAGTCAGAATAGGTGTCAGAGTAGACAGAAAACAATGATGACTGGAGATGAATCCATAGTAGAACAAATGAAGTGACAGAGAGGACTCTATGAAAAAATTTGCCTGCATATAATTAACACATGATCTTCTGATGAGACACATTTTCATGGACAAAAATTCTTAACTTTTCCATGACTTTTTAAGGACCTATAATTAAAATTTCCACGACCATTCACAACATGTAATGTTAATTATATTATCATAGGTGGTCCACAGACACGGAGCGGTAGAGCTCCCTAGTAGCGGGGGGGGCGGCTGACAGTTTGTTTGGCCCGCTGGTTATTTGTTTATAAAGAAGAATGCTTCAAAACTTCAAACTATCGTGCTCTACTTTAGGAGCAGTTACAATAAAACTAAAGTGCACATTGGCATTATGTGTGACAACTGAACAGCCTGGGCTGCCCATGTTCATCGCTCAATCTCAAAAATTAGGCACAATTTAAAAGTATTACTGGGGCATAGGTATGGAAACTTTGGAATTCACCATCCTACATGTCTTACCACACGGTCAAAATATTATTTTTTCTTACCTCATTATTCAAACCTATCAGAATCAAACTTTATTCAAACATAATTCCAGCTAGCTGGCATACATGGAGGAAGAAATGAATGTGATGGGACATAAAACACTGAGACATATTAAGCTATGACTGGAATCAATGAAATCTCCTTGCACAGCCACAGATCATCAGGTGCTGGTAGGCAGCAGGAACGTAAGTCATAAGATATACAAAAAAAAAAAAAAATCCTCCGCACACTGACATAGACTTTACTATCGAAATTTAATGAAGGGAACAACGCGTTTCGCGTTTAGCGTCATCAGGTCTGACCTAAGCATTCTCAGGTGTGTTTAAATGCTTGCTGGTCACATGACCAGTTTCGTTTTTTCTTTTTTCTCTGTTTGTCTACATATTAAGCTATGTTTCGCCACAGAAAATACATTTGCTGTTATATTACATTATGTGCAAGGTTATCCCCGGAAGATCACTGTAACAATTAATTTCATTACACACAACAAAATTCCATGACTTTCCCACATCTTTAAAGGATTTCACTAATTCCATGACTTTTCCATGGCCGGGAAACGAGATTGTTCTATTGGTGTGTCTCAAATCACATACTTCCGTTAGTATACTTCTATGTAGTATACTGTGTGCACTATGTACTCATTGGCGTAGCGCGCAAATTTCGACAGGGTAGTGTTGTCTCAAACCAAACACGGCCGTTGTGCACTCACCGGCAATGACGACCACAAATTAGCTAGTTAGCAAACTAGCATTAGCATTCGTGTTATCATTCGCAGTACCAAATCATTACATACTGCTAAATTAACCCACCAAACATATTGCTGGCTTATACCCGACAACAGTATAGTGGTGCTTAGTGCAAAAAAACACAGGTATTTGTACAATGGAGTGACATTCATGGTCGCACAGTTCTCTGCCGCTATTTTCAGTTTGAAAAGTGGTCCCGCCCCTTCCGCTACGTGGCCAAGATATCGACCATTGAGGGCGATAAGTGTCCGTAGTTCCACAACTCCTCAACTGTTTTGAGTGCACCATCCGGGTACTCACAGTGCACTGTATTTTTCCATACTTCTCAGTGTGAACGCACTTATGCACTCAAAACAGTGCAAGTACAGAAGTATGCGATTTGAGACACAGCATATGACTTTTACAGGTATTCCATGACTGTGGGAATCCTGTTATGACTGTAAGCAGGACTGACCTTGATTTGAAAGTAGCAGATTTGACTTCTGTGCTCCCACTAATACGCCACATAAGACGATTGATTGATTGTCAAAAAATAGCTAATTTAGTACACTGATAAATCTTTTAAACCTTAATCGAGCAAAAATGCAAAACGCTTTTTGGTTCCGGCTCTTCACATGTGATATTTTGCAGCTTTTCCCTGCTGTTGACTGTTGGTCAGGCAAACCAAGGACTTAGTAACCAGTTTAGCAATGCAGTGTTTAGTACCTCTAAGATGAACAGAGTTATCAGGGCAGGATACAGCACAGTTCTGCCAGACTTGATAAGCATTACTGAGAAACCTGTCAGCAGGGTGTCATTCAAAGTGGATTAAGACAGAATTTCAACTATAACCTTGAGGGTTCTTTTAGGGCTTATGGTCGACATGACAGTGCCAAAGCTTATATTTTTATAATACAACAACAAGAAAGACCAGTGGGTCTGTGGAATTGTCAACTCGGGTACATAATTTTAAATGACAATTGACCTTCAATGAATCAGTGATGACAGGACACTGCAGCAAACCTCAGGCACACATGTCACAATCAGACCACTGACCAAGTTGACTGATATGTTTGTCTGCAGTACATTCCAGGTACAACTGGCTGGCTTCGAGAAAAACGACTGCTGTCTTAGAGTGGGTCAGTAGCAAGCCTCAATAACTGGAATCTACTTTGCATTCTATCTGCCATGTGCAATCAGCTGATACCTTATCAGCTCCCAGTCGCATGTAGAACAGAGTTGGTCCCCCATAGTGTTTGAAACTATGAGGTGTTATTCCCTGACCTTGAGCTATGGCCATATACTCCATCTATATTCACTGACAACATCTAGTTTGTAGAAGATAATTGGATTTTGCTGCATGCTGGCGCGGCAATGGAGGGAGTGTGGTTGGAGTGGATGGGGACATCCTTAGTAGGGGGTCAATGAACATTGCAGTGAGATCACCCACCTCCCAGTCCTATTGCTCTAGCTCACACATGAACAGGAGGCAGCCACCCATTTTATACAGACACATGCTGTGTTTTCCTACATAAATCTCCTCTGTAATATGTAAATGTGTTTGGAGCACTGAGAGCAAAGGGACAGAGCTCTGACATTTCTTTAGTTTTCCTCTCGGAAACACGACACAAGTGCACACATACTGTGTAAGTTAGCGTAAGCAGGCACATCTGAGATACAGAGACTGACAAACGATATTAGAGAAACAGAGCAAGCAACAGAGAGCCTCTGATTGTTTTGTTAACATGGTCATTCTTGAAAATAGAGGCCAGTGACCAGCATCACTTGGCTTTTCATCCTCAGTTCGACTACATGTTCCCCAGCTTAAGTCATGACCCTCTGATAGAAAATCAATCAATAGCCTTTTGCCTGAGATGTGGTATCTACAGACGGCACGCAGAGATTTCCCTCACCGCCATCTGCCAAGGAAAATAAGGTCTTTGTGTCTTAAGGTACTGATAACATCTACACTGAGTTGCCATTTCATTAGTCTTACCTAGCTACATAGATAAAACTGTTATAAAACGTATCATATTCAGTCCTTCTTTTAAACAGTCAGAAAGGTATTGATGTAATTCTGTGATCATTTTTAAACCTGTAGTATGCAGTGCAGTTACTGCATTTTATAATATAGAAATGTGTTGGACAAATAATTAGGGCACCTTTTAATTTTCAATATAATTCAGCAACATAAACCTCTGCCTCCTAATGACTGACAGCATCTCAAAAGCACTTTATAAAAGGACTGGATTTCTTGCAGTACGGTTGTGTTCAAATGCATGTAGCAAGGCCACCCTCAGAGTCGTTACATTTGTAAGTTATTATTTAGCAGATGCAGTGAATCCTTACCTTTCAGCAATGCTGTGCTTAGCTTTTGGTTAGGTTTGGGCACAAAACCTGGTTATGATTATGAAATGGTCCTTTTAAGGCTTAAAACACCCAGTTTTTGTGGCACTATCCTGACAGGAAATGCAGCAATGCCTCTTTCAATAGCAACTGCTTTTCCAAAAAAAAAAAAAAAAAATGATAGGTTGCTAAAAAACACCCAAATTAGGTGCCTAAAAAGCCACTTGTCAAGCAGGAACTGGTTTCAAAAAAACACAACCAGTTTTGCTGTTTCTTGGTCTCTAACGGTGGTCTGCAGCCTGGCAGAAATGTACAATGCCAACATTTTCTTCTGGTGACTGGGCTGAGTGAGGTGTACCTAACAAAATGGCAATGCAATGTATGTTCTATATCCATACTGAGATGCCTTTTACAGATGGCAATTCCACAACCATTTTAATTAAAGGGATACATTAAAAGCATAGTACATGATTACTTTATGAATAATGTAATTTGACCCCCGGTATCAAGTGCAGTCTCCACTGAGCCAACAATCAGCTGCATTCTCTCGGATCGCAAGCACACATGCAGATGCAAAAACACTGCAGCGAACAGAGCATTGAATCTAGGGATTAAGTAAGATCATAAACTATTAATAAACCACTAAATCAACAGCTTTATGAAGATGATCATTATGCAGCCAGTCAGTATTTCAAGATATGATCATTTTGCTGCTCAGAAATGCATGTCTGAAATAGGCTCAAAAGCCTATTTCAGCTTCAACACCCACAATTTGGACCGTACCTTTTTCTATAATAATAGGAGCAAATACCGTAAGGCTTACCTATGCCTGAAGTCTTTATTTCTGTTTGCCAAAGGCAGCAGAAAATGAGAAAGGAAGAGAAAGGAGAGGAAATGTTAGTTGTTAGTGGATAGAAATAAAAAACAGTTGTTAGTGGACAGAATTAAGTAAAAGTGAATCCTGACAAACACCATATTTCTTTTCAACTCAAACCTTTGTCTTTGCTGAAGTTGACAAAGAAAATTAATCTTTTCCTGGAGCATCTTCTGTTAAGACCCCATTACATTTTCTTCAGCCCCTTTCAGGGCCAAACTCCAGCTGATACAGGTGAATGAGACAGGCAGGACCATCAATCCTGGGCCTTTAGGGCATTTCTGTCTATCTCAATCGACCTCAGTGGTTTATGACCTGTGTGCAAGCCCATCTGAGCTCATGGTCCTGAGTGAATGTTAGTAGGCTACTCCTCTGTTACCTGAGCTCCAGGACGCTGGTGACATTCCCCGTGGTGAAAATCCTCCTCACATAGTTGAAGTCGCCCACATACAGACTTCCATCTGAGCCACAGGCCAGAGCCACGGGGGCCAGCAGCTTGTTTCCGTCAGCAAGGCCATTACAACTGGGGCAGGAGATGCTGCGCCTGCGCCCGTTCCCCATCACGCTGCCGATTACAGGAGGCTGCTGGGAGATGAAGACGTTCTCCCCGTTGCCCATGTGAAGAATACCTGATGAGGGCACAGGAAAGAACAAAGTAACACCTGCAACCTGTTTAGGTTGAGCAGAGTGTGAAGGCCAGGCAACAAAATCAAACAAAAACCCCTTCTTCATTTCCTTTTTTTCCCCATTCATACTGTGGCAAACATATGACAAGACATGAAATCTACAGAACGTAGATCAGCTAAATGGCACCTAAAACTGAATAAGGTACTATTTGACAAAGGTGCTATATAGAACAACACCACCAAACCAGATTCCCCTATGACTACAAGCCAAAAGTACTGCTTTTGGGTACTGTTTAGCGCCATTTTTATTTAGAGTGTAGTGGAGCAAGTGGAAACCAATTTGACCAAGTGGTTATAGCAAATTTTGGTAACCAGAGGTGAGCTTTAACAATAGGCAGTCAAAGCAGCTTCTCTCATCTTCTTTGAAAGCAGGAGATATTTTCCTAAAAAGCCAGGGAGTACATCCAGGCTAGGTTTTTTTGGCAAGAAAAAAAATTCTTCAAGGGGCTTTATCTACAACACTCCAATAATGAATATATAGCAACCAAAATATAATACCAAAGGCAGACGATGTCTCATTTCAAGTTTGATTTATATTAGAAGGTGCATTTTAGATCCTGTCCATGTCTAATGATGTACACAAACCTAAGACAATTACATACAGTTAGTAGACAACTACAAAAATATGAAATGTGTTACCAATAGTAATTGTTGGCTATACTTTTTATACCAGTGATTAAAGAGTTCGCACCCAATTAGTCATATTTAGGTATGTTTACGTGCATATATCAATTCCACTTTTGCAAATTGCTGATGCAGTTCACATTATTGCATTAGCTAATTAGTTTCCAATTAATCTTGTTCACACAACAGAAGTTTTATTTGATTATACAGACGAAATACTATGTGGAATTTTGCTTAGAAATAAGAAAATGTTGCACCATTACATGAAGGAGCTCCAGACCCGTCTACACTTGCAGTAATCTGCATATAAACAGTCTGGTGTGTAGAGATGCATGGAGGACTGTATTAATATGTTTGCAAATTCCATGTTAGAAGATTTAATCAATTAATTAAGATACCCATGCTGCTTGATGTGTGTGTAATAATGTGCAGTGCAGTTAACAAGTGGTGAGGAAAAGGATTAAACAGGGTGCTTGTGTCACTGTGTTTCTGCTATGCTAACACATTACTTATGGGAACTTGGTAAGCTGAAACTATTCCAGTGCTGTAAGTTGTCTCCCACTACTTCAAGATCTCTTAATGCTGTTTAAAATGTATATTAGACGAAATATTTAAAAGAGAGTGAAAGTCAACACACAGACAAGAATCTGATGGAATTTGGAATTGGTCTGTGTGCGCACCTCGGCTAACTGAAGCCATGAAAATTGCTCTGTGTGCTCGTGTTTGCAGTAAGAGGTGGTCTTAGCGGATGGAAACACAAGTGCAATTTCACGCCAAAATGTGGACCAAAAAGCCCTTGGCACAAGTGGAATCTCTTGGAGCTCGGAAATTACCACACAGGCACAATCACAAGAAATTGACTTGCCCCGATTAAAAATGCCATCCTGCCTGCCCTCCTAACTTTACCCGCTTTGCACATGAACAAAGAATAGAGCTGTGTGAATACAGTTCATGTGCAGGCACTCAGGCATGCATCCACACACACATGCACGCTATGTTTCCATTAGTGTTGCCAATCCAATCTTGGAAAATGTTCAAATATGTTAATGTAAAGATGTTCCTGCTGCCCAATCAATATAATCATATTTGAAATTCAGCATCTGCATGTCTGCAGCAGTTTGTCTGCTTCTGATGGTACTTGGTGACCTGAGTTCTTTGAGCAGCACAACATTTGGTCTATCAGAAAAGATCAGCCAAGCATCTCCTTCCTGGGACTTGATTTAATCTTAGGGGCTGCTGCTGCTGGGAGTAGCAGACTGACAGCAATTAAATTAGGGATGATTTTAAAAATGCTGGGCATGAACAAGACATGGAGGTGCCAAAGGAAGGGATGGGGTGGAAGAACTGGCAGTGGAGGTGGTGAAGGGGCAAGTAGCAGCTCTCTCCCTCCTCCGGATAGCACGTTCAGACTCAGCAGGTTTAGTGTGACATATCAAACTGCCACCCTCCTGAGCACTTTTCATATAAGTATGCCTCATCTCCTCCGATGAGCCCTTCCAGACACACAAACAGACTGTAAAGCCCAGCTAGTGACAGCTAGCCTAAGTTTTTCTCTTTTCATTCCTACTCCTGCCTTTCAGGAGTAATTTGCTGGCAATAGGAAAATTGACCCCCCTCACCTAAAAATGGACAGGGGTAATAAAAAAGTCAGATCTATCTGAGGCTACATGACACTGCTGAATTGAAAAAGCCTCAAAATGCTACAGGCAGGGAGGACAATTCAGTGCTACACTAAAAGCATCATCTAAGGCACTGGGTGGCCACGGTGGTGCTTATCTGCAGTCTTGGGCACATGCAGAAACGCGATAAGGAGCAGGGAACAGAAGACTTCCACCACAAATGTATACTTTAAAGAATCTATTATTGAGTCCTAATGGGATTTAATTTCATAAAGCCAAACAAAAAATAAACCTAACCCTGATAGTTGAATGAGATTTCACTGTAAATTAAAGTATTGCTTTAAGTTTTGTAATTTTACCAATAATAATGTACAGTAGTGACCTGCAATGTGCTAACTTCTTCTTAATGTCTGAAAGACAATCCCAGAAAATTCCTTAAACTCATACAACTTCCCTGGCACACCAGTATATTTACCTCACTGTGATTTTAAATCTCAAGAAATTATCTATGGAGTGTCAAAATAAAGATTTCTTTTAGTATAAAAATATTTTCTGAGTGGGTGTTTTAATGAAAGAGTGGTTCAGAATAGGAATTTAAAAAGGGATTACTTGACTCACCACTTTGGATATTTAAAGCATGGTGCTTGTCTATAGTCCATCCTCCCAGTTTGGAGGCAGTGGTTTCATAGCCTTGAAGAACAGCAGTCCTCTTCTCCCATAGAATAAGGTCTGGACATGACTCATACTCAAAACCCACAGATACTAGAGAAGGAAGAAAAGATAAAAGCAGCATTAGTGAACCACACATGTTCTGGATAAAATAAATAAAGAAGTGAATAAATGAATCATACGTAATCTGCAGTATGTACTTGATCACTTACCAAAAGCTTCAGACAGACCATAGACCTTCTGGCTGTAGACATCAGCCTTGTCCCACACAAAGTCGTACGAGAGGTTTGGTGCTGCAGGAAACCACTTTCTGAACAGCCTGCCTTCCACAGCCACCATGAGGTGCACCTTCATCAAGTTAAAGGGGATTGTGGAGTGGGTGAGGGTCACCCTCAGTATTGACTTGTAACCTGGAGTCCTGCTGCTTAAATAGCCGAGTTTCATATGTGTCCCTGGTATGGGCACTTCCTCCTGCAGAGACTATAGACAGAACAGGAAACCTTATAAATGACAGAAAGCAAACATAAACCCTGAAGCTAGCTGACAGGAACTGTAAATAATAAAGGGATCAGAAATCTATTTTCTTCTGTCTTTAAGGTAGGATTGATAGCATGCCTCTGCGTGTCCTTTACTTCACGCAGATGATCAGTCTGCCATTCCTTTGGTCAGTAACCTTCGTCACATATTTTTCATAGCCTTGCCTCCAACCAAATATATGAACCCATGGGAAGATTAGGGACATCAATTAGAGGACAATTATATTCATGCGTTACAGGGAATCCAATGAAGGATTTCTTCATTACGTACTCCAGTGAGTATTTTCATAATTGAATTAATAATAGCGAATTCTTCATTAGGACAATAGTCTTCCCTGCAGTCTATATGACAATGGCATCGCAAGAGTGCCCTTGAGCTCAGAGCTCGCACAGTCCAATAATATATAGAGTAATAAAAGTGGGTTTAGTAAGAGACAATGCTGTGGCCTTGGGAGTTTCTACTAAGGTCAGACCTGCAACCTCTTAATGACACAACAGTAGGTCAGGACTCATTGTACATTGTTCATATTTAGGATCAAGGGTCGACAGCACTGGTTTGGTTGACCAACTTCTTTCTGCTCTAATTAAGTGACCTCTTGTCGCCTGTCTACACGGCACGGAAGAAGATGTAAAGTAACAATTAAAACAGCTACCCAAAGCGACATTGGTCAGAGGACATGTCACTTATGATGCGTTTCTTTTTAAATGTTCACAGAGTGTGGCCATGCCTGGTTAATTGATCAGAATTTCCTTTTATGAGGACAAGTGTAAATTGGATGATGTCCCAGTATTTTGCTCCTACAGCTCAAGGAACAGCAAAGACAAGGCTACTATAAATAGACAGCACTGCATACTAAATTTACTGATATGCCATAAATCTTAGAGAGCAAAGTCGGAGACAAAGTAATTAGAGAAGGGCACAGAGATGCCTGCTAGACATACAGTGGCCACACATTCACCTATGCACACAAGACTATGTACGTGTGTGCACCATCAAGATACATGTAGACAAATATCAAAAATATGTACATGAAATATCAAAGCAAATCCTTTCCATGGTGCTTGTATGTTTAATCTGGGAGACTAAAACCCAGGAGAAATTAAAAATGGTCCAGGCTGTTTTCTGTGTGCGATGTAATCATCATCACTCTAAACTGATACAGTACAATGCACATTGTAAATCGCCCAAGTTCCGCAGACCAATTACACTAGAGAGATAAAATCACAGCACTGCCATGAGCCAGAGTTACTATTACGCTTGTACTTGATGAATAGTCTTTAGGGTCTCTCCCAGATGTGTGGCATGAATCATTTGGAGGAGAGAGACCCATGTAGATCACAACCTGCAGGGCAGTCATGAGAGTGGGGTGAGGAGTGGTCACCTGGATTTCGGGGACGACGGTCCGCCTTTCAGTACAGGAGCCGGCGAATGCGGTGAGCGGAGCCGGAGACACCACGGGACTGGGCCTGGTGAAGCTGCTGAGGTCACAGCTAGGGATGTCATTCTCCTCATGCCGCATGACAATGGTATCCATGACAAAGAAGCGTCCCCATGGCAACCAGAGAGTGTGCTCCTGGGTGATGAATGGAGCGCGCTCAAAGTGCAGGGCTATGGCTATGCCCCCATTGGTCACCAAGTCAAAACTGGAACACAGACGTGCACAATGTCAGGGAGGATGAATGTTCGTTCACAGACAGTGAAGATGGAGGATTATATATTTTTTATATAAATACTGTGAAAATTCCCATTAGCAATGCATGTAATCTGTTGTGTGTTGGGGATTAAACCATGCGGCAATTCACTGTGAATATAATGACTATTTTCTAATTAAGTGTTGTTATAACAGATCAAATAGTAATAAATTCCGTGTTTTAATAAATGAAGGCTGTTAAGAAATTATGCTGTTTCACTATTTAGCATTATCTTTCAGGCACACACAGACTGAAAATACAATAGGATGATTAATCACAGTGTTAGAAGCACATCTCCTAATTAATGTCATAATCTGTAGATTTTATTTGAAGAATGCAAAGCAGTAGATGCATGCTGTAAGTTCAGGCATGACTGTTTCACCACCACGCGTGTGTAATGCACTGCTCAAATTTATATGTGTGTGTGAGAGAGAGATTTGTGCTGCAGGATGGAGGCAGCCGCCACTTCTCTATCGATCCCTTGGATGAAGGCTGTCCACTCTAACATCAGTCTAAAAGCCCTGCAATGCAATCCCATCTACTGTTGCATTTAAGGGCCTCTGCCTCTGGTCTGACCTGAGCGCGTCTCAGTAAACAGGCTGCACTCATCTGTAACTGCTGCATGGTGACAACAGCATGCCTGCACCTGCACTGGATTTCTGCAGCTCTTGTCACTTCTTTCTAAGAGCCAATTAGCACCTAGTCACCTGCATGCCCCTGGGACAGGGCCTCATCCTCACAAGGGGAGCATCTTTTTCCAAATTACAGGAAAAGAAGCAGGTCCAGATAGTAGCCTCCTAACTAGGTAACCTCCCTCTTGGTTTTAACAACTCGATAAATAATCTGCTCAGTCTAACTTCCCTTGAGGTTAAACATCTGATTGGCTGTGGCGATAAACAAAGGTTTGTTCAGCCCTTGGTGTTTTGCCCTTGGCAAGGTGTGTGTAGAGTGAGCTTGTCCACTCGTACAGAGCTGCAGAGCTGATGGGGGCTGCGATAGTCGTACCATTGTGCTGCCATGATCCATCACTAGCCATACAGCTGCAGCCGGTCGGCCTGCATGACACCTAGCAGGCTTAGGCTACGCACACTCAAAACACTTCTGGACAGATACCCATGGGCAGCGTGGCCAATCGATGAAAGGATTCACTGGCTGTTATCAATCATGACAATAGCCTTAAGCCATGTGACAAAAGTTATTAAGCTACCTACAACAGCCTTGCTTGCTTGTGCCCTCTGGGAATACATCAAGCTCAAAGAGTTAACCCTGCCAATGAACTTGGCGGGGCTCATGCAAATTATATGCAATCATTTCTAAGCCAATGTATCCTTATAATAAACTGCCAGGTATTCACCTAATGTGTGCACTTTGAGTAATATTTTGTTTGACATGGTTTCTCACCTAATAATAAAACCCTGGATTTGGCCTCTTTGGTTAGCTGTTGTTAGTGGTAGAAGTAGCAGAAAGGAGAGATTCAGCCAAACATGTTTGAGCCTAAGTTAGATGCAGACTCAGATGAGGAGTCTGTTGTGCACCAAAATCTGCAACTGGCAGACATACTGTATCAGAATGCTAAGTGCAGTTAGCATCTTTTCTTTATTTATGCCGTTTGTTAGCTTGTAGGCTAACTGGCAGTGGCTGACACAGCGTTAATGGTTGTGAAACATACAATATTATCTGTTATGATGAGGTTTTTGGTAGACAGCGGAAGGAAGCTCCAGGGTCACATCTACCATGTTTGCTGTTCCCGGTCGAAATGTGCTACCGTTATTAAGACAAGGATTGGCTTTTGTATTAGTGACGTACCTACTCTAGCTTGCCCAGCCTACATGGAGGGCACAGACAATGTGGAATGTGAAAACACCTCTCTAGTGAAAAACTCTGCATAGATACGAGTCAGTTTAGTCAAGTTCAAACATTTTAAGAAAAACATATTTTTGAGTGGAGGAGGACTTTCATGCGAATCAAGGACACAAACGTTTAGAAAGACAGTAAGGATTGTATGGTAATGTAGGCACTCTATGTACCTTTGATGTGGGTTTAAGTAAACTAGAATTTGTTCCTCACCAATTATTCACTAGTTTGGCCCCAACTTGAGTGTGTCCGTAGTCCCTTACAAATCTTATTTAAAGTTAATGACTCATTGGTGTTTCCTTTTGACAAGCATGTCGTGTTTGAAAATCTACCACATAAAACAAACAAACAAACAAAAATTGTAACTGCAATAATAATCATAAGTACATAGTAGATGTGGCGATTAAACAGTGCTAAATCTTGGGACATTACTGATCTTTTAAGATACTGCAAAGCAATCAAGTCTACATTGGATTTCCTATTTTTATATTGGCTTCTACAGACATGCTAGCGTGTAACAATGTAATGAGCTGGAATCCACGTTAGCATTTTACTCATTATTGGAGAAAACCAAAAAAGGGAACAGGTGTGTCTCAATGTTCAGCCAGTCAGAAAATGGCTACACAGCGGTAAAGAAACTAGGCTAACCTCTTTTGTTTAGGCCAGAAAACTTTTCAAGATAGTGGAAAAGGTAATTTAAAAACTAAGCCCTTGGACAATAAAGAACACATCATAAAAATGAGTTGAGACAGCTTTCCCATTTCTAAGTGGCTGAACAGGTGCATTTCTGATTTCACGCTGCACTGAGCCAGTTTACAGTGATTGCAGGGGAGTTGCAGGAGACTGGGCATGTTTACAGGGGAACCTCGGAGATGGAGTAGTGTTTACACATATGCTGGAAGGGAGAAAAGAGTATCGAGCTTTGCGCAGGAAAAAATGGAGTGATGCATAAGAAAAATGGGACACGCATAAATGGGAAGAAGGATTGAGATGAGGGAAGCCTGTGCAGTGGAAAGGACATGAGACCTGGGCTCAAGCAAAGTACAGGAAATAAGTGAAAGAGCAGTGCACAGAAAGGAAAGGCTTAAGGGCAGTGGGAGATTGGAGGAGGACTAGCGTGAAGGGATGGAGAGCAGATGAAATAAGTGAGGAAGGTGAAGATGATGAGGTGGAGATGAGAGATTTTTGTAAAACTTGGGGAAAGAGGAGACTGACAAGAAGATGGAAGGAATGAGGAGAAGCAAGAATGATCAAGATCAAACCTGCGGCAAAGATGTGGGCCTTTAGAGTGTCAGTGACTGATAAAAGCGTCAGGAAGAAGTGGGGCTCCGAGAGCAAACACCAATTCATGCTGTGCTGTGGTGGTGGTGGTGGTGGGTGCGGGGCTCGGTTTGCCACAAGGCCTTACTTACACTGACTACTATGAGAGATACAGAGGGATTGGAGGTTGTGAATGTGTACTGTATGTGTGTGCCATCTGATCCAAAACTATATTCAGAAAAGAACAGAAATTATAAAGACAACATTTTTCTCTCAGGCCTTTCTCCTTCACTCAAAGAAACACATCGAAAATCAGTCTGAGGTTTTTGTCTGGATTTCTTTGAGAAAATCTACTGGTGCCAAAGCAGCTGGCATAGTGTTGCTCAAAGAAAGCCAAACAGAGAACTCACTTTTTCCACTTGTTTCATTAGTACACATCAACATTTTCTCCAAATGGGTTCTAGTGGTAGTGTAATGAAACAAGAAGCTGTGTTTATTGACAGGGTTTCCTTTATCTTATCGAGGGAGAAGTTATGTGGAATTATTTGAGCAAGATAGTGGTAATGATCTCTGTAAAGCGTTGCATTTATTTTTATTACTTGATGGACACGGATTTGAAACAACCACACAACTATTTTTTTCACCCATGAAATCTGCAGCGAAACAGGTCATTTTTCAGGTAAAAAGACACAAAGCAAATTAATTGCAGGTCTGTGGCCTAAACTTAAATTAATTCTCTAAATCTTCCTTTGTCAAATAAATAATGTCCATCTGCACTATGTTTCATAGCCCCAGTGAGCTGCTTTGAATTGGCATATTTTATTCTTTCCCCTCCCTGCTGCTACTGAAGCATAACTTATGAGTGAACCAGAAGGGCTTTGTTTGATTTCTCTGGGAATTGAGCCGAGAACTCCAAAATTGGACCAAATGAAAGCACAAAGCAGATCAGTGGCAGCACAGTTTGCAGTGGCAACTGTGTTTTTTTCCCTCCCATCATTAGAATTCAGCACAGCTAAACAACACTATTTGACAATAATATAAATATCATTGTCACATCTCTGTACAGCATATTTAAGCAGCGGTTCGTGGCATTTGCATTGCATCCCTTGTTTGAGCGTGTGTTTTTTGTGTGTGTTTGTGTCAGTAAAACGATGAGAGCTCTTACCTTCCATCCTGCCTGGTGACTGTGTAACCATAGGAGGGATTGTTGATGAAACTGATGTTGACGCCGACCAGTGGTGTTCCATCCGAGGTCAGAACTTGTCCACGAATGACACAAGCATGGCTGCATGGGAATGAGAAAGGCAGGTAAAGGTACCATTACTTTTTGAAATACAACAAAAACAGTTAAGTGGAAAAAAAATAGATTACATATGGATGTTATCAAAAGGAAATACTGTACACAACAAAAACAAACAGCCATAACAGAAACAGAACAACCTAACGCCTCCCAGGATGTCTCTGAGGGTTTCTATCCAGAATGGAAGGATAATGAGATAAGGAAGCTTTACTTTGCTTTTGCTCTAATTAAAAAAAGAGGATTTATCTTTTCCATTACAGAATGCAAGAGAGAGAAATAATAGGACCGCAGATTGCAAGACTTGCTTGGCTGGTTATCAAGACCTTGACAGATTTCCAGACTGACATCAGGTCTCCAGAAGCTGCATAAATTAGATCTGATCATCAGTCCCCACCAATCAATAGTGGGAAGTCATCCAAATTCACCCCCTAATCTTACTGAACTGATGAGTTGAGACCTTGCTGTATCACGTCTCCCTTGTCGAGTTCTGCCCATGTCATTAGCGAGGTCCAACTCATGGTCAGCCATCGTTTCTGTAGTCGTTTGCAAAAAATTGGTCCCCTAACAAATGCCTTGCTGCCACTTCTTCATTAGACCATGGCTATTTTTAATACATTTGGGTCTTAAACACTGCCACGCACTGGAAACAATTAACACTAGTGTGTTAGTAGCTGACCTCAACATGTCCTTACCAGAGGCAAGATCATTCACCCCACACTATCCTGGTCCCCAGAAACCCAGTTTTATGTTAATTAGGCCGGTTCTCCTTCAGAGGACCTTGGCTGTCCACCACTGCACTGTAAACAAGCAAGGAGATACTGCTCTGAATCCACGGGCTCATACCCAAAGATCTATCTGGATGCATTTACATAGAATTACTACTAAAGTTAACCCAGCACTGGCCTGGCTGTCTACGATTAATCATTCATGCCGACAGTTTATTTTAGAGTCTTGTTTGAAGAGGCAATCATCCACATTTTCTTCAGATGGAGCTGTGAAAGTGGAACTATCTCCTTCCTGCTTCTGTGAACCACATGGGGAGATGATTCCTCGCTGTCAAGACAAATGATTTAAATATTGACATCAAATAGAACAGAAAGAAAGAGCAGCAAAGGAAGCGTGAAGCATGCGCCGCAGAAACTTCCCCTCCATATGAGATTTCACTAGTCCAAGAGGATTCACAAAGTCGAAAGGGACTTCACAATATCTCCAACCTCCGGTTTATCATGCATCATCCGCAGAGGGCAAAGTGAGGACGTGTGGTGAAAAATGAACTCAGCAGGAAATCATCTCTAGTTTATGTTTTTTAAAGAGGGAGTATTATGGATAACACATGCTCTGCAAACCTGAAATTATCTAGACATTACCTGGAGGAGCTGTATGTGAGAGCCGCAATGTTCGAATCAGTAGGATCAGACATAAAATGGACTTTACCCTGCCAGCTCCCTGGTACAAAGTAAGTGTAATGTCCGATTGTGCCCATTTGTGAACAGAGCAAGGACTCACAGTGAGCAAGTGGGCATGTTGATGATGTTTTTATCATGCCACTCACTCTAAAGCTGAAGAAAACAAACATCTGAGGGTGAAGACGAAGGGTCATTTACACAAAGACAGCAACAAATATGCCTAAGTGGAGACATGATTAGATTCAGTAACTTCTGTCGGTGGGGGCTGAAGCTGAAATTGTTGGACAATTTCAAGGAATGGCAGGAGACTGTTCAAATTAAAAACTGGCTACATGTCCTGACCTCCTGCTCGCTCTACTCCTCGCAAAACCAAATGGAGTATCTTCAGTAGGTGAGAAAACCTCTGACACAGACAGAGTTCCGAGTTCATTTGAGAAAACGACTTCAGTCTATTTGAGACTTGGGGTGGTTTTTGCCATCAGTGTCATTTTAGTGATGTTAACGCATGAAGCTGATACCCACCACCACTTCATCAAATTGTGTCTCAGAGATACAACAGTCACTCTGAATAAGCTGGTCACAAAACTGGAATACACACCCCTCTGTCAGCATGCAATTGTGAGAAAACTACACTGCTCAGTAGAATTTCAGATGGAATAAAAAATGCATGCCGGACATCAGTAGAGAGGATTTAGAACGAGCAGGGCTAATAAAAGGTGCCATCAGTGCAGAAGCAACAAAAACATCATTACCTACGCAAATGACTTGATTATAGGCTAACCCTGACGTAAATACAAGCATGTCACTGCAGTCCTCTCCTCCCTGCCTGTATGTTACCCAGCACACTGAGGAGTGTAAAATGAGGAGGCGTCAATGTGAATTTTTAACTCTCCAAATATAAATTGCTGCTGAAAGAGATAGAGCGCACTGCGAAGAAAACAAGAGATTTTCTGACACTAATGGCCTAACGCTAATAAAAGAGTTAGTTATAAATAAAATAATAAAAGCGCAAGCTTGTAAATGAAGCGAATGGCTTCTGCTTTGCTATTATAAGCCAGCTATCAATCTTTGCCTAAATTGTTCCACAGACAAAGTCCCTGTTTACTATTCTAGTCAGCATCCACTGCTGGGCCTTGGCAGGCTCTTGTATTATGTGTCATGGTGGAGAGTCGAGACGTTTTATGCAGTGGCAGATGCTTTATTCAGTGGCACCTTTGCAGCTTTCTGTGGTGGGAAACATCAGAAATAGCACTCCAACATGTCTACTAGCATGAGGAAGCGGTTAATGGATCAATAAAAGGATGATCAGGTGACCAGGGCAGGCATATCAGAAAGATGCTGAGACCGTGCCTGTAAAGCTCATCTAAAGCCCAGAGCCCCCTGTCATAACCGCTCATATCTGTCAGTGGGTGGGGAATGAATACCAAGCATGAATAATAGATTATCACTGATATTTTTAGGTGAGCCGAGGCCTCCAATCTTGCAGCTCATCTCTGGATTCTTGATTTTACTTATTTATGGCTGCATCTTCTTGCGACGGAGACAAGAGTATTACTCAACCCCCTACGCATCCCCCTCTGTCCAGTGAAGAACTGCAAAATGTTGAGTGGTTCTTGAGAGCCAGAAAAATGTCAATGAGGGAAAATGTCACAAAGTGTGTTACAAGTGCTTTTCTCAAGTATCGGCTGACACTACCACAAACAGTTCAAAAACAGGCAGTTTGAGCTTGATGAAAGTTGATGTTAATCATGCAGTTTGTTTTCTTTTTCTACCTGCAAACTGAGTGACGACTGATGTTTGCTCAAATGCAGATGACTGAGAACTAAAAAGAGCCACATGCTGAGTACAGACAGTGTAGATATAAAAACATGGGGTAATGTGGACAGCATTACGGGTTGCAAACAGCACATTATTCACACATCTCAATGAGCACCCGATACTAAAATGTGTTGTGCTGCAAATTATACTAAAGGAAATGATCCTGCTTGAGCAGGGACAGTTTTGAAATCGATTTTCCCTTCAAGAACAAAGCATCAGCTCTGCTGGACTAAAAATAGTAATTTCTGAAACTACAACCCTCTGCCATCACTTAGAAAAAAAGGGAAAAAAAGCAAGTTCAAATAAGAACTCCATGCTGTGAAGTTTTTTTTTTATTTGTCTGCTGTTTCTGACATCATTTTATACAATTTTATCACCAGAGACAAAAAAGTGAAATATTCTCAACTTATTTTTTTCTCGATTTATTTTGTTTTGACTGTTTGTTTCACAGGAGTATAATAAGCCAAGATGAGAGGGATCCATAAGCAAGTGTGGGATGCAAATAAGGTGACACAGCCTCACAAGCGATTAAAGATGAAAAGAGACGGAGACAAAGGGAAAGAGAGGCAGGGGAATCTTATGGGACTTTGACAGCCATCCTGCCTGATATGAAAGCGCCTCAGATTCCATGGCTGGGGTGTCGTGAGCTCTGCCTTTGGGAGTGGGCCTCAGATGGATTACAGTAAAAGTAATCACAATACATGAATATAAGATGCCTTTGGTGCAAAGGAATGCTCCTTGCTTTTTGTCACATCCTATGTTTGTCTATCATCGTCTGTCCATCATCCCTCTAGCTCTGCACGCCACCAGTCATTGCCCATTTTAGCCTCCATCGCCAAGAGCTGCCTCCCCCCTCCCTTGCACAGATATTTTCGTCTGGGTTAAACAAAGCAAATGTTCTACACGCGCTCCAATCTGTCAGTGCAATAACCATAGCATTGTAATTGCACTGGTCTAAATTAATAATGAAAGCCACTGATTGATTTGTGCTTGCACCTGAAATGTCATTACCTAAATAAAAAGTGATGTCAGCTACAGCATAATGCAAATTCAGACTAGATCGCTGTTTAATCCAAAAGAAATAATCAGAGCTAAACAACTCTGAATACAATCAAAGACAAGCATCCTGAGAGCCTGAATTAAAATGTGAAACACATTAAATCCAGCAATGACTACTGTAACTGACTCAACTGAATGAGTATGATCTCACAAGAAATCAATGCGTGAAAAACAAATGATGATGCAGAGAAAAGAGAATTCAATTTCATATTGATTCCCAGGAGAATAGCAGCTTTCGTCTTGTTACAGAATGTCGCACCGGGTGGCTGTCTGGCGAGAGTAATGCACAAGTCACTCACTTGCCATCGAAGGGGTTGGCTCCAGGGATGATGTGGGTGCTGTCTCTGCCCACCAGGAAGTGCACCCGGTCATAGAAAGTCTGCAGGTTGCTCTGTGTAGAGGACATCTGTGTCTCCTGGATGATGTCCAGGGGGTCCGGGGAGCCAACACACAGAGAGGTGGTGTGACAGGTTGCCTGCAGACAGCAGTCTGGATCCATGCAGTCCACTAGGCCATCTGACAAGGTCAAACAAGACACACAGTCTCTAATTAAACAACAGCCTGGACACACACCTGGCAGAAGAAACTAGGCATATATATTTGAGTCATTGGGCCATCATTAATTTGGACTGTTGTTTCACTACATGATTTGAGCCATGTTATGTACACCTCGTTCTGGAGAACATTCAAACACCTCTAGGATTGCTTGTGGTTCTCTATCTGTAATTTGGATGAAATAATACAAGACAGAAAGAGCTGCTGTGCAATGCACTTTACTTTACTAAAGTGGGTCATTGGACTCCCTACCCTTTGCTTTCAGGGGCCTATCTGGCCAGATGGGTGATAAAAATAAACCATGCTGTCAGGAGTCAGTCAAATTCCCAGCAGCACCCCTTCTTTGCCAGAGAGAGCCCTGTAGTCCCTGCACAGTGATGGGGGGACAAACAGTCTCTGCATAAATAAGGGATGCTAGCACATAGCTCAAGCCCAGAATGAGGTCTGGAAGAAGGGAAGTCACGTCTTCCACTTGGCCTCAAGAGTGGTGCAGCCCCCTGGCTGGCTCTATGTGTGTGCCTGGCTCTGCTCGGGGCTAGTTAGAGGGCAGAGCAGGGACTTCCTCCTGGGGCCAGCGCATGCTCAGAGCCTTAGGCCAGCTACTCTGCTTTTTAATAAAAACCTGTTGTCCAGGTGACTGACTGGAAGCCATTCCTCATCCTCACCTGCATAAGAGTACAACTGAGCCTGGAAAGCATAAAGCAGGTACAGTACATTCTCAAGTACAAAGGTGGTTCATTCTATAGTCAAATCATGTCTAGTTAAGAGTCCTTGTTGATGCTTGGCCAGTGTCAGAAGGCACTGCTGTGTGCTGTTTGTGATTTTACCTCCATCGTTGTCCTTGACATCACTGCAGGCAGTTTCCATAGAGGTGTCACAGCCAGTGCCCCTCCAGCCCAGCTGGCACACACAGTACCAGCCATTGTTACCCAGAGTGCACCTACCATTTCCATTGCACAAACCAGGACAGCCCTCTGTGTAACAAAAAAGGACAAAGACAGAGGTCGGCACAGAATATCAAATAAAGCAGGTTTAGCGGGTAACAGATAAATACTACAGTATTGTTTGTGAAGAAACACCAACAATAAAACACAATGGCGATGGTTTGTTGCTGATATTTCTCTGATAACAACAGACTAAAATCATGTTAAGATTTTAAATGCGTCAGGGTGGCTATAATGACTCTTGGCTGAAGTTGATTAATTTGATACACCTTTTGTGAAGCTTCTAATATCCCTTTGCAGTAAAATCAGATAAGAGGGATCTTCTAAATCAATATTCACTCATTACTACAATAGATTGGCCTCCTGTATCTATGCTACTACAGCTGGATAATGAGAGCAGTGGTGTATATGCTGGCATTCCTGCACATAATTGGATCTGTTTTTATGTGATTTTTCCAATGTGACCATCATTATGATCATAGCATTACTGCTACTGTCGTCTGCGAAAAAAGAACGCTCTACAACAAAACTGCATTACTTACTGAGAAAAGCTTTATATCATTATTTGCTTTCTTTTTTTGATAAGTTGTCTCCAGACTCTTTTTAGCAATCAATAACATTAACCCTCCAGGGACAGCATGTGTTCTGTCATTAAAGGAAGGAGAATGCAAAATAAAACAGTAGGAGTGTAGGGATGAGCTCAATAGTATTATGCAGGGGAGGACTTTGCCTGCGCTGTGTTCCCGGGCATGTGACCCCAGGGGATCTAAAAGCTGGCTGGAGCAGACCGACAGGTGAGACATCCCTCTGGTTCTCTCTGGTTAGGTCTTCACAAGGGCATAGATCAGAGGATTATCTTGCCCATTTTTCCAGGGCTGTTTGGCATTTATCTGGTACCTTGTGATTCGTATCCCCTCGCTGAGGCTGAGGCAGAGGGTAACATCTCAAGATATCAAACGCACGAGTCTGTCACAGTTTGTGTTGTTAGCAAGCTGCCTTGATAGAGAGAATGCTAAGCTGACCCATTTTATCAACTAAAGAGACTGGGGCGGCTGTCTCAGTGCTCTTACATCACACAGGGAGAATAGGAGAGGGAGAATGAGAGAGCAAGAAAGGAGGAGAGACGGGTGCGGTGAATGGGAGAAATGTATTACAGAGAGAAATATCAGATGAAAGAGGAAACAGTGATGGGAAGGAAACACAGAGATAAGTATTTAGGAAGCTAAAAGGTAGTGGCAGAACCAAGAATAGATGGGTGCTGTAGATCACATAGTTAGCTGTTATCAGTTGCATGTTGGTTGTTGCAACACACAGAAAGGACGTCAACAGGACATGAGTCATAATACAGCCAATCCACATTTAAACATTCAGTATTATTATTGCACATTTATATAACATAAATGATAATTTAAAAACTGAAGAGCAGACCTAAATTTCAATTTATAGTAACTTTTTTTTTTTTGTCCCAGATATTTTTTGGGCATTTTAGCCTTTATTTGATAGGACAGACAAGTGTGAAGGGGGAGAGAGAGGGGGAGTGACATGCAGCAAAGAGCCACAGGCTGGAGTTGAATCCGGGCCGCTGCGGCAACAGCCTTGTACACGGGGCGCCTGCTCTACCACTAAGCCACCAACGCCCCCAATTTATAGTAACTCTTAAGAAATATTACCAAAAAGCTGGGGCGGTATCATGGTATTACAGTTCACCTGAGTATTAAGAAATCCAGAGAATATGATTTTCAGTACCGTCATACTGAGACGGTATACCTCATATGGCTCATTTGGCACCTCATATGGAGATGTTGTATTTAGGATGTATTGTATGTATTGCATGTCAAGAGCCATGAGTGATCATCTCTACTGGTGGAACAGGCAGCCGAGCTGACAAACATGGTGACTGCAAGTAGTGGGGATAACTTTACAGGACTGTCAACAGCCGGTCAGCAACAGCAGAGAGAGACAACAGCTTAATTTGACATCTAACTGTAAATTAAAGTTTTTTTTTGACCAAACCAGATCTGGTTATTGTTGGAACAGTGGACTACCTAACTAAACGACTAACAAGACTAACTGAGATAGTTTTAGTGAGTTTTGTTTTGCTTCTTTTGGGTTTTGAATAAAGTGTGTTTTAAGATGAGTTAACAAGGCAGGGAAAACAATTAAGCTTAAGTTAGCCTTGGTGCTGTAAAAAAGACTTGAATTCAGAAGTTGTGTGATTGTATTTAGTATAGTATAGGTGTAAGAATACTACCTTTCTTGACATTTTCTGAGTTTACATTGTGTATTTATTAGACTGAAAAACCTAAGAGAGCTTGCAGAACATGGTAAACTTGCCGGTCCAAAGTGTGGAGTGGGGGTCAGGTAGTGCCACACACAAACCTGTGAAATTTCAGGAAGACAGGAAGGAATAAAAAAAAAAACAGATACCGCCCAAGCTTAGTTGCCAAAATAATACCCCAAGCCTTCCTGTGATTCTTTTCTGTTCTGTCATCTAATAAAGAAAGCCACTATAATAGTTTATTGTTCTACAAGTTTAATATTAAAACATAATGAAGCTTTTATCCATGCTGACTATCCTTGTCCAAGAATGGCTCATGAAACATGGCAAACTGCACTTGTGCTATCTATAATGAAGCCTTTTAAATATACTTTAAAGTAGAAACATGGGTTTTTGTTAACTCTGAAAGGTTCCTCTGAATCTTAAAGAAGGCAAACAACAAATAGAGCAACAAAAATGCTGACCATTGAATAACTGGGATCAATTCTAGAGCACTAAAAATGTAAGATCAATAAATAATTTTGTCTCAATTTTTTTATTGTTCCCCTGAAAAAGAGACTCACAGTTGAAAGCTAATGCCATTAGAAAGTGTCTTGCCTCTTAGACACATTTGGACATTAGCCGTCCTTTTATGGAGCAAATGGACAAAACAACTTTGGTTAGACCAGTGTAGACAGATGATTAGTAAGCTCTGAATGTTTATTACAAGGATAAATAAAGATCCGCTCTCTGTTGGCATCAGTTCAACTTAATTGGCAGCCCTTTCAGAGAGGAGCCCCTGCTGAGCCCTGCCCGAGCCTGCCTGAAACAGCTCCAAACGTGAGGCTGCAAGTGTTCGAAGGACTCCTCTGGCAGCCGCTCTCATGCCAGGTGGTCCATTACCAAGGACAGAGTGAGGGAGAGAGAGGGTGCTGGAGGCAGAAAGGCAGGGTTGCTGCAGAGCCTCCACCCCCTGCTTGCCCTGCACCAACCAGACCATGAACTCTTTTAATTAGAGAGGATGCGGCCTCAGCACCTATCAGGCCCTGCTCACAGCTGCACACTCATCCATAATGCATGGCACAGGTTATGAAGCCCCTTTCCCAACACCCCCCTATTGAGAAAGCAACGCCGCACACAAACCAAATATTCAACACATATAGAAAGCAGCACAAGTTGACTCACCAGGTGCGAAAGTGCTAAGTGGAGATTACTGTGTGACAATATGGCAAAAAGTTGATGGGAGGTGGGGATCTTTAGAATGAGTTGTTCGGGGCAACAAGAGGTGCATTGTGTTTGCATATGTCAATGTAGGGGAAGAGCATGGTGTGTGTGCATGATTTGTTAATGCTGGCTGGAGTTACAATGGGAGGAGGGCAAAATAGAAGGAAGGAGGAATGCCATACCTTTCACTACCTTATCCAGATAGTGAGCTTGGGAGATAAAAGACAGGACATATAAGGGAGGTTTGAACAGTGCCACTTCCATGACAAGACAGCAAGGCAAGGTGTTAGTTTACATTACAAAAGGTAAATAATAAAAAAAGGAAAAGTGCAGTCATGAAGCAAAATCATGCATTACAAGCAGCACAACAAATACGCTCCAACACAGAGGGAGAGGGGTGGAGACGGGGGGGAAAAAAGATGGGGGGGATTTGTGGAACACAGAGAAAGAGAGAGGAAGAAATAAAAAAAAAAAAAAAAAAGTAAGAGAGAGAGGGTAAAAAAGTGATATCTTGAGAAAGAACATTTCAATCTGTCCCCATTTATCAACTGCCAGGATCGGCAGAATATCTCAGGGGAGTATTTCAAAAGCAACGTGATTGATGCACATATTACCACCCTTAAATCTCTCAAGCAATATCGTACAGGAGGTCAGGATGTTCAACAAAAAGCGCTTTTAATCTTGAAACACCTCCGCAGACGATGAGGTCACCAGAGGGTTCTGCAATGGTGGGGCCAAATTGGACCTCCTGTGCTCCACAGCATGGGGCATGGGGCCAACGCAGAGCTCTCAATAATGAAAATTGATTTAAATTGAGATCTTTGGCTTCTTAATGGATGACACTGAGGAATATTCTTGTCGAGGGAGTGGGGATCTCAATATGGCACTTATAAAAGGCCCATTAATAATGTAAGGCCAGCATATAAAACATTCACAGACTGAGTCAAGGCTCTATATTCAGGCAGCTCTGCTTCAAGATATGCAAGAGAATACTGTGTGAAAAACAATATTTCATCTACTTGAATATGGAATAAAGCTTTCACCTATAAGACTGGCATCCTCAACTTTTGTCCCGTCTCCCTTGTGACTTCGATGTGTGGGAGTTGCAAATTTCTGTTCAGTGAAATGCTGTGGCAGAAGGGGAAGAGATGGCCATTGTCTTCCGACTTACTCTCTGATGCTTGAGTGGTTGGATCATAGAATGATAATGAGTGAGTTACCATGCTAAGTTGCAAGTGTCAACAGAGCAGTGGCTGGGTAGTTAAACCCAGATGAATGCATCATATTTAAATGACTGCTGCATATTTTGTATGTAAAACCAGTAACTACTAACTACAACATTCAAATGAATTATGGAGCAAAAAATATTTTCCTACAAAATGTAGTTTACTGTAAGTATGAAGAAATAAATGTACACAAGTAAACAAGCCAAGTTAGTTCTCTGAGGTAATGTGTGCTAACTATGCTAACAACGGATCAGCAATTCGCAACAACATTTTTTGCCAACACTAGATATCAAACAAAAGCCACAGACTATATTGTATTAAGGTGCTGTGTAAATGATTGTAAATGTCACTACTTTAAGCGGCAGCAGAAGACAGCATTATGTCGGAGCCTGACCGCGCAAAGCATCTCTTCGTCTGAGGAGTTGCCCCCTCTCACTCAGAGTCCTCCTGGGTCTGGGGCCACAGATGCCTGAACCCAAGAGCAGCGTGAATGCAAGGAGCATTCACTCTGCAGCTACATCTACGGACTCAAACATCCCCAGAAGTACACTGCACACTGACTGACAAAAACGAACAAACAAAAAACCGTGACTGCTCGTCTTAAAGAATTTCAGTGGTCCCCGACCAATGATTTGAATCCTTGACTTTCAGGGGACAGCCCTAATCAATTTCTCAAAATTGTACGTGTGCACTACTTGAGTTAATGCCTTAAGTTACTTTCTACCAATACAACAAACAAAAATTAAAATAAAAATAGGAAAAAGGAGAGAAGAGAGGAGGGCTGATGCAACACAGGGGAATAATGGTAAAGTTGCAGTCTTGCAAAGCAGGCATTACATAGCATGTCCTCTGGATGGTCTCCTCTGATGATTAGAGGAGGTTTGACAATCTTGACATCAGAAACATGGAGCTAAATAGATTAAAACACTCATCTTAATGAGCTCAAGATTTTTTTTCATTTTTACAATGGAACTGTAACACTTGAAAACATCCATCACCATAACTAAAAAAATTCTCTATGCCATCCTTTTGGCAGAGGTCACAAACAGAGGTCAACTACTGCTTACTAATGACAACAGCTTGGCTGCATCTGCTGTTGCTAATATTTACATATTACTGCAGTCACTATTTCCTTATGACAAACAAATGCTTACAACGAGGAATGCCACCTCTTCAGAACTAAAAAAAAAAAAAAAAAGCAAACATATTAAAAGTAAATTTTCAAGTCTGCACTTTGCAAAGTTCAGTCAGCTCCTTCTACTTTTTCACTATTCTCTCTGTGAAGGATTTTAACACAATTAAAATAAAACAACATTATCAAACCATGAACTTCTGCTGGCGTACTCTGCGAAAGGATCACGAAATCCACTACATAACAGAACACTTAATGACTTTACTCTCTGGCAACACAATGAAAACTCAGTCAAAACTTCTTTTTAGGTTTAAGTCAGCCAGGGTTTTAAAGAAGGCTCTTGACATTCAGTCAAGATCTTGAAAACTTAACTTCTGCAAGTGTTTACAAAAGAACAATTGTCAGTATACACATAGAGCTAAAAGTGATGGTTGACCGGCTCACAATGACGCGCATGTCAGTATTTGAAATAAATAGTAAATGGAAAGGGAGAAAAGAAAGAGATGAGGAAAAGGATGAGTAAAATGAAAGGACACCTTAGCACATTCCCACATTAAAATGCATGAAGGCAAGCCTCAGATCCTTGAGTAAACCTGTTCATGCTTTACCGAGTTGCACAAATTCAATTAAGCATGCTTTTCCCTCTCTTCTCCAACTGGACCCTTCCCCTCACACCCAGCACTTCATACACACGCAGATAGACAGCCTACGCCTTTGTTGCCCCCCCAGACACACAGACATGGACACACAGAGCCCCCCACCCACGCCAAAACTTCTTCCCATCCTACCAATAGTGCAGTGTTCTCCGTTCCAACCCGGACTGCATTCACATTTGCCGTCCTTGCAAGTGCCATGTTCGTTGCAGCGAGGGTGACACGCCCTCTGGTCACACCCAGTGCCCATCCAGCCGTCGTCACAGCGGCAGGTGCCCGACACACAAATGCCATGGCCACCACAGTCCGCTGCACAAATCTCTGTGGGAGACGGGGACATAGAAAAAGACAAAAAAGAGAGTGGGGGAAGACAGACAGAAAGGAAGGAAGGGGGGTGGAAGTGGGATGGAAAGGGAAGACAAGGCGGTGATGGGACAAGGCAACAAGGGTGAAGAAAAGACAAATCCAGGAGTTATTGTCAAGGAAAGGCGGCCACGCTCCACTACCTTGTCTGATGGCAGCTGAAAAGAAATTCCTGCACCTCATAAGGGGCAATCCTTTCTGACAATACAAATCTAATAAGTCCATTATAAAGAAAAGACATGGATTGTAGTGGCCTTAGCAGACTTATTCTTCTCCTTGCCTCTTCTCCTTTTTGTAAATTTACCTCTTTCTTCCACAAAAGGGGTAAAGAGGAAAAGATATACAGCTGGAACTTCTTGCAGTGATGGCAACAATATCAGCGCTACTATTTTGATACAACTGTAAAAGCTACTATATTTCCCTTGTTGTACATGTTGTGTTATTGCCACATTACTATGGGCTACAGGCAGGAAGTTAGGCTCCACAAAATTATTCAAGGCATATTCAAGGCATGATTTAAGGCATATGGCGTCAATATACTGTTTTTATTCTACCTAAGTGCAGTGTACCAAAGGAATAAATGCATTCATGGAACGAAGGAGGCTGAGAGACAGAGCCACAGTAAAGCTCTGCTGGCGCTTTTGTGTGGCAGCTGAAAGACCTCCCTGACAGGCTGTGATAGAGCCTGGGACATTACCCACGTCTCATGAACTCGAGGGAGAGTATGACAAGACGAAAGCTCAAAGAAATTAAACACTGACAGATTTATTACGAATCTCATTGAAATGTTAACCTCTTTATTAACTATTATGTTAAAAAAAAAAAGAGAGAGAGAGAGAGGCTTAGCGGTATGGGCAACGAGCGAACGGCGAACAATAGCCATGTATTCCTGGCTTATTAGCCAAGCCAATTCAAATATGACCACAGGGGACCAAACTGGAGGCAAAATCTTTTAATAAGTCAATTACTGCTTTTACAGCGCCTATTTTGTCATTGCTACAAATTAGATTTGAGTGGTATTTTCAGCCACAAACCATAACATGACATTACCAACTTGAAAAGCTTTTTTAAAAAATCACTCTCCCCTGCTAATTATAGCTAAGCACTTTGTTAAACTATGGAAATGCTAATTTTACATCTGACTTTTGATTTAGAGGTACAGTGTGCTAGCAGCATTTGAGTCAGTGCCCCTTATGACTGCTTAAACACACACACACACACACACACACACACACACACACACACAAACAAAACCATTACGCATGCAAACACAGAACACCACAATATGATTCTGATAACAGAGGTCTGCTCATCAGTAACTTTCTAATAATTATTTATTGTGAAACTACAGTGTGCCCCTAAAGACAATATTAACACAGTAAAACAGGAGGTGCTAATGGATATAATGAACCTCTTGAGTGATCAAAACAAAACTGACCCTTGCAGTTCCTTTCTCAAAATTATTAGAAGAGAGGAAGCAGACTCACATGGACTGTGAGACAATTGTTCACTTGGAACAAAGGAGAAACCTTTAACGTGATAAAGATGCAATTACAGCCTGCAGGCAAACCCTCATTATCCGTGGCCAGAGGAGTCCACAGTGAGAAATACCCCCATCCCCCTGATGGCCGTTACCATTTGCACTAAAGGACCGTGTAAACAAACTTTCCTCTGGGTGGGAGAATGGCAAAAATGGCATAAAAACACACATATTAAAGGACATAAAACCTCAGGCATTGTTTTATGGCTTGTAACAACATTACTACCAACTGTGCACACCCAGGTTGTACTGTTCCAAAGCCACATGAGAAAATGAGTTTGTGACTTAAAAGTATTGGGGAAGGGGGATTAAAGAATCTTGAAAGATATATTGAATGCTTTCCATCTTTTTCTTACCCTAGTCTGCAAGGTTATAGGCTGCTAGCTGCACTACCCCACCACCGAGCTTAGTGTTGTATTAGACCACAGAAAGCTCTACAATGAACAGGATAAAGGCGGATAAAGCGCCAACTCATCATCATTTACAGAGCTCTTTCTCTGCGAGGCAAACTCAAACTGCCCATTTCCCTTAAAATCCCTGGGATTACCTAATAGGTCATTGTGTCTGCCTGGAATATAAAGGGATTCATGGATCCAAGTGACTGCAGGACTAAAACTCTAATATTTTTTTTTGTGAGAATACAAATTATGTTGTCTAAATGAAAGCAGCTGACGGCTGCAAGTGTATCAGCCTCTACAAAAACAGAGCCGATGTACCGATTATCAACACATCAGAGGCCTGTTCAAACTGAGCTATCTGAAGCTTTAATCTGCCAGAGAGTAATCATAAAACATGAATACAGTCTCGTATGAGCATTTATGTGTGTGGAAAATTCTTGGCTGGCTACAGTAAAAAGGAAAATACATTTTGGAACTTTTGCATCTGCCAACCCTGCAAGTGAGTGATGTTAGATACCTACATTTGACAGCTCTTTAACAATCTACCACAGAGTTCACTGAGGTTTTTCAGTAAAATGCTTCTTTGGTAAATGTGAGCAGGCAGGCAGCTGTCAGAGCTGAACCCTTAAATTTTGTGCAGGACTTTTTTTCATCCTCAGAGCCTCCAGAAGGTATATTCTCGCTGTAAAACTGTATCTTGTGCTCAGACTATTCTTGACTACCAAGAGAGAACATTCCCCATGGACAAAATGAACACAATGGGAACGATCCTCCGGAGCAGAAAATGCTATCATCAGCTGTGAGCCTTGTGCCATTGTGAAGAAAGCCAGAACTCAAGAAAGAGCATTAACTTGCATTAGATCATGCCTCTGACAATATCCCTGCTATGTGCATTTTCCTCTTTTCTCTGGCTGCCAGCTCACCATGTGGAGCTGGAGGATGAAACCATTCGTAAAAGAAACAAATTTAGAGAAAAATCAACCAGGGTTTGATTGCTAGCTGTGAACCTCCAACTGCTCATTGATGTGAATAATTGAGGCTTTTATGCGAGCCATTTTCTTTATACATAATCAGAAATGTTTACTTCTGTGAGGAGCCAAACAATTATAAGTTTTATTGAATCAAGCAGTAAATTAAACTCCGACAAAATTGTGGGGATATTATCAGAGATGTCAAGGTTAATAGGGAATGGGCGCAGTGACGTCACCATGGACGTCACCGCCATGTTGATGGCTACAGGCAGCAGTAAACAAACGCAGTAGTCGCATCAAGTGGAGAAAGCGAGGGAAAAGATGTTAAGATGCCAGAAAGGAAAGGGAATTTTCTGGGATACATTGAACCACGAAGCCAGGGACCGGTATATGGAGAAAATGAACGCTATAAATGGTTTGGACCTAGCCTTGGAACAAGACGTTCATGAACACCTCCCAACCGCTATAGTGGCACAGTGGCGCAGTAGAAAGCCAGTGCAATCATTCATTGCAGGACGAAGAAGGGGTGAAGAAAATTTCAGACATCCGAGATAAAAATGCACGGTAACCCCCGTATACCTTCGTGACCGTGAATCGGTCTAGACCGGGAATCCCCAAACTAAAAACGGGGTTCGTTTTCAAGACGTTCATGAACTTCTTGGTCCAAGGCTAGGTCCAAACCATTTATAGCGTTCATTTTCTCCATAAACCAGTCCCTGGCTTGGTGGTTCAATGTATCCCGGTAAATTCCCTTTCCTTTATGGCATCTTAACATCTTTTCCCTCGCTTTCTCCACTCAATGCAGCTCAACTACTGCGTTTGTTTACTGCTGCCCGTAGCCATCAACATGGCGGTGATGTCCATGGTGACGTCACTGTGCCCATTCTCTATACATGTTTTTGCACTTTATTGCCAATTGTGTTTACAAATATTTAAGGTTAAGACATTATACATGTAAAATACTCACTGATTGTGATGACTACTTGTGAGGAGTTGAGGATCATGTGTGAGACATCACATAAATGAGTGTTAAATAGCAAAACTACAAATACCAGTGTTGACCTGACAACAGCTGTGATAAAACTGTGAAACATTCAACTCATATATTATGTGCTATATGTTCACTTTCTCTCTTCATAATTTAATCATTTTTAATGTAATGCTTTATTTAAATGCCTTTCCTTTAACAAGTACAATTACCATCACTCCAGAAGCTGTGCTAGAAAAAGGAAAATAAACTGATTAAAAAAAAAAAAAATCATGACTAATTTAATTTAACCTATGCATTACTTCTGTGAATACATTGAAATTTTTCTACTTGGTAGTCAAAGCTAAATCAGCACTGATCTGTGAAAGGGAATTCTGCCAATGTTTACTCTCATCTGAGGAAAGCACTCACCTGTGGAGCAGTCATGGCCCGTCCAGTTGGGGTCACAGCTGCAGGTTCCGGTGTCTGCCAGGAAAGCTCCGTGTCCAGAGCACTGGTCCATGCAGGAGGCCCTGGGGCTCTCACATCCTGGCCCGCCCCACCCCACAAAGCAGTGGCATTCTCCTTGGACACATACCCCTCGGCCTGAGCATGTTGGGTCCAGGCAGTCCACTAAAAGGGTTCCAAAGAGACAGTGTCAGACACACCAGTCACCTGCTGTTTCCCTCTTTCAGAGACAACCTGGCATCTCTATTTGAACCTGAGCAGAATGACAAATGCAGTGGGCTGCGGCTCAGCGGCAGATGCAACTGGCTTAGCAAAAGTACAAAGAATGTAGAGAGGGAACACACAGAAAATGACATGAGGAGGCCTGCTTTCTCTAAAACTGGAGACAAGATTTACAGTCAAACTAATTACATGGCACTGGGGCTTATGGTAGCAACCTGCAGGTACTGCCCACGCTCCTGCTGGCACCGTCCCATCCACTCATAATGAAAAATTCCTCCGACAGAGGAAAGGTGCCTTAATAAGAGCATGTTTCTCTAAAATGAAAGCCATGATAATGAGGACTTCAAAGCTGGAAACACCAAAACCCACACTGCCAGAGTGTAAAGGAGAAAGCAGGGTGACGTAAGGAAAAGCGTGGGGCAACAGCTAGACTTCCTGAGCATCGGCTCTAGTTTACAGACTATTTGAAGATCTGCAACTGAGAAAGCCTTGCAGTGGTTCCCCTCTGCTGCATCATCTTTGGTGCACTGTATCATCCAGCGTACAGTGCATCAGTTCAATTAGTATGCAAATATCAAATTAATAGCCGTTTCTATAGCATCCCTTCCCTTGACATCTTGTTTAATGAATGCTTACTTTGTAAGGCACAAGAGTTGTGGGAGCGTACAATCAAAATAATAGCATTCTCTCGACCAGACAATATCTGCACGGTACACACAGATGGCAAATGGGCCCCAAGCAGGAGCAATGTCTAGCCAATGAGAGCAGCAGGCCACGCCATGGCAGCTCCCCTTTACCATGACATAAATGGGTATAAAGGCCGTTATAGTAAGACAAACAGGATCTCTCGCCTCTTAGCAGATGGTTTGGGTACAAGGCACAAAGATCAGAGGCTAACTGACAAGAAACTCTCTCCTGGCAATTAATCATCGCGGCTGAAGGTCGCACGGAAGAAAGGTAAAAATGTTAAAGGGCCCTCGTCCACATTCCCGTCCACTCTTTATGGCTAGCACTCCACCCAAAATAGAATGGGGGCCTATGGATGTCACAAACCCCCATTTATCAAACTCCCAGGGTCCATTTTTCATCTTGAAATGAGAGCCTTCAAGAGCTGGCAAACACAATGGCTCCTTCAATCTTATCTGGTCAAGCCTTATCCAGCATCATGGAGATCCTAATGGATTAACATCAGACTCTGCTTCTGAATTTCAGGCAATAAATGGACTGTTTCGATTAACGTAATGCCTTATATCCATGATTTATACAGAAAAAGTCACCCCGGATGCATATTGTGAAGTGTTATGGCCATAATGATCTTCATAAAGGGTGTCCTGTCTTTACTACTACTGTGAGATAAGCCATACCGGCTCAATAGCTGTTCCCATTATGAGTATTCTGCTAAAATATCAAGCACTAACAAACTAACACGATTGTTACAACAGCCATATTATGTAGGATGTTTTAAGTTCAGGATACAATATGATGACTTATCAAAAGTGTTACCTTCTTCACAGTTTTCTCCTTTGTAGCCTGGGTTGCAGATACAGGTTCCCACGATACAGGTCCCATGGCTGCTGCATGTGATATCAATGCACTGGTTGGTGGGAACGTCACACTCAGATCCCTTCCAGCCGCTGTGACACATGCAGCGACCTTTAAGGTATTGACCATTCCCACTGCATAGCACCGGACAGGCAGCTTTGAAAAGAGCAGACAGCATACATCCATTTGAATGGAGCCCTCCAACCATGGCGTCAAAGAATAGTGAGTGTGTGCTAAAGCCTCGATCTGACAATGAGCTTCTGACTAAAATGTTAAAAAGATTTCCATTCCAGTGTACAATATGCCGCACACATGACCATGACCCAATTTGCACAAAGCTAAACAACAAGTATCTAATAATTACACAATGGCTCTTGTGTGGCTTTGGAAAAAAAAAAAAAAAAGAGTTGAATAAAAAGTGTTAAATATGGTGTCGATCAACACATTGATAACAGATGGCAGAATGTGTAAAGATGTAACCAAAACAAACTACAATCATTCTAACACATTGACTAAAGTTGTTTTTTAATTTGGCGGAAAATGAATGCAGCCTGGGTTTCAATAACTGAAAGACTGATTCAATACAAGCCCTATAATCTAAAGCTCTCTTCTCTATACAGTTATTCAAGAGTTCTTTTATGTGTAACACAATACTCCATTAGGAGCGATAGAGGTAAAAATGAATCAACTGGAGTAAAACTGACTAATTTAATAAGAAAGATCTGAAGTACAATAAAAAGTGATTGTGAGATTAAAATGGCTTTGTTCTGGTCACGCAGCAAATATAATTTGGTCGGCACCCTAAAATGGTATGTATGAATGATGTAGATCAATATAGACATTATGACTGAGGGAGTGACTCACCTCGCCCACAGTCAGGTCCTTTGAATCCTAAAAAGCAGTGGCATGTTCCAGCAACACAGTCACCGTTCCCAAAGCAGTTGCTGGGGCAATCGTCAATAGAATCTGCAAGAGAGCAATCAGGAGCTTTTCTGAGTAATGTGGTCTGAAAAACAATTTTCCTCCCACTCATTTTCTTTGGGTTGATTATTACCCTTTTGTTAATGACAGTGATATGCACAGGCTCCAATCCTGTCAACATTTCAATTTCATTGTATAACATTTTTGAGTGTTGCTAATGTTTCATCCAAACGGTAGAATTCACTAGAAGAGTAAACAAGTTCTGTGTGTTTGGGCTTCTCCCAAAAACTCACAAAGCAAAATAAATTCTTAGAATTTGAGAATGCACTAGTTGTGATGAGTGACGTGCATCATTTGCCAAACTTATTTGACACTTTTATGGCACACTGCAACCAGGCGATATGATGCATCAGCAGCACTGGAACCTGCATTTCCCCACTGCCATGGGTAATGTTACTGTATCATATTTACCTCTGCCAAGGAGGTTATGTTTTCGCCGGCGTTTGTCTGTTTGTTTGTCTGCAATATAACTCAAAAACTTCTGAGCGGATTTTGATGAAATTTTCAAGAAAGGTTGATAATGGCACAAGAAACAGTTGATAGTGAATAAAATAATAAAATTGCAGGACATCTGAGCTGCTTGGCGGAGGTCTACGCTCTCCGAGTGCTCTAGTTTCTTCTATGGTCTGATTTTCTATTTACCACAATGACTACAAACTGAATAATATGCAGTCTATGTATACAGTGTGTATATATGTTAGGGGTGACCCCGAATAGTCGACTACAGGGCTGGGCAATAAAACGATCTCAGAACGGGATGGCAATAAAATGAATGTTGATGACAAGATAAACTATACTAATTTTTACTCTATATGGATAGACCTAGATGGATCCAAACAGCATATCATGCAGCAGAAGTTAACAGTCAATCTGCAGTGTTGGGGATATGGTCATTGTCCACGCCCATTTTTCACTGCAAAGTTTGTGCTGAGGTGAGTGAGCCAAGGTGAGGAGGGACTGAAAGTAGCATTGACAGAACGTAAAGAGGGGAAAATGAGTGGAAGTGAGGAGCAAAGTGGCAGTGAAGCTGAAAAAGAGCTCCCATTATCCTCAAAAAGGGATGAAATTGTGGATAAAAAAGGTCACACAACGTCAATAATTTGGTGGTTTGGCTACTTCAAAGGTGATGACGCATGGACTAAGATGGTCTGCAAATATGGTGCCGGCTGGTGCCAACCTGGACAGGAAACATAACAAATCTTTTCCATCACCTGAAAAGGTGGTATCCTAGCGACTACACTGAGAAAATCAAAATCCGGGCCAAAACTGCAGTAGGTCTACCAACAAGTGTTGCTCAATGGCCCAGCACTTTGAGTACTAGCGGGGTTGCACCATAACAGCAATCAACAGTCTCCTCTTTTGCCACCATAACCCCGTATGAGAAACGAACAAAAAGGAGCAGAGATATAACAGACACAGTGTCATACTGTCTGGCCAGAGACATTTTGCCCATTAGCAACGTGGAAAAACGAGGGTTCAAGAAATTAATTTAAGTGCTAGACTGCAGGTACAAGCTCCCAGGCAGGAAATATTTTTCTCAAACTGCTCTGCCACAGAGTTACGACGAGTGCCATGGGGGGCTGGAAAATCATTTGTTGTCTTCAGGTGTCAGACATTATGAAGATACTTTTCAAACTTGCAGCATTATCAAATTATATATCGTGATAAATATCGATATCGATCATTACTGTGATGGTATTTTTTGCTATATCGCCCAGCCCTAGTCGACTTATTCGACCATTCAATCTAAGAAGCCTGATCCCACTGCCAATCACACAGCCAAATTGTCGCAGTTGCGGGAAAATGTGGTTATGAAACGAAGGATTTCTCCCATTCTCCCAATAAATCATGAAACGTAACTTATGTTGGTCTAAATTTATTCATCAGAACACAATGGCACTAAATACTTCTTGAACCTATGAATGGTTCCGTCAAAAGTGAGTGGGGAGGCCAGCTGAAACAGCTGTTTGTGGCTTATAGCTTGTTTCTCTCTCTTTTTCTCTCTCTAAGAGAAAGTCGAAATTTCTGTTTACAACCACAGAAAGCAGCAGGAACTGGACTAACTGATGTGTTCTGTCTGTCTATCGATCTCTTTCGCTCCGTTTCAAATGAGAATAGATCAATGAGCACATATGTGTGTGTATATATATATATATATATACACATAGTTATATATATATGTGTGTGTGTGTGTGTGTGTGTATGAGTGTATATGTATAGTGTTAAATGTTCTTATAAGGGACCCAGCTGTGTTTTAATGCGTTCTTTTATCATATTATCAATTGTGTCTTTGAGAACATCCTGGCCACCAAAAAAAATAAATCAACTAAATGAAACAGTGAAAACTGCACTGGGATATACAAAAGGTATCTTGGCACCTTGTCTAAATATAGTTGGGCTCGAATCAATTGGTGTGTGATTTTATCACAGACCCCCAGTCATTCACTCTGATCCAGAAAGTGCTTTCTACACAGTCACTGGTGGCTCACCATGCGCACAGAAAAGGCATTATAAAAAAATAGTAAGACTGAATGCTGAGTTGTCTTTTAGCATGTCATTGGAAAAACAAATAATAAAAACAGTAGCTTATGGGCAACGCAACCCTTACTGCAAAAATAAAAAAAAGGTAAAATTAAATTCAATTAAACAAACAAAAAAAACTCAAAGCTCAAGTAGAGATGGTTTTGCTGTAACATTATAACATGATTTGGCTGAAACATTTTTTTAATGCTAATGCCTTCAGCCCCCTCTTTATCTTTCAAGTTCTTAGAATATCAGATGCTAAGTCTCTCCCTCTTTTCTATGAACACCCGCAGAGAAATTCATGTGTGCTATAAAGAGAAAGCAACACATTTTCAATGAGAGTTATTTCATATTTAGCACAGTGATTACGTACTGTGTGCACTGCATTAGTTGTAACTGGAGTTGCCTTGACTGCAACTGATTGTGTGGCTTTATTACTGTGTCTGTCTGTGTCTTGCTTGATGCAAACAATCAGCCCAACACTCTCCATCATTTTCTATATCGATCCCTCTAACTGAATCAAACAAATTGGCAAAATAATTATTTCTACTACCGCGTTTTGACACTCGGTTGTATTAGAAATGAGAGTGACCACTGAGGCGCTCGACAGCAGCAGAATTCTGAAACACGATGCTCACTGAATTAAGCCTGAAATGGTGCTGAAAAATATTCAATCTTGTCCATTGCCTTCAGGCAGCTGAGGCTCTGAGGCAAAACTTACTGAACAAAGAATCTCTTGTGCTCCACAAAGGGCTAGAAATGTGAGCCATGGATTCAGCTTCCCTTTACTCTGGAGAGTCAATCATCACTGAGGATGCAACGCAAGACAGAGAGAAAAGACAAAAAAAAGAGAGAGGGAGACAGAGATAGGGGCAGACCAGAAATACAGAGAGAGGGCTAGGCAGTGTGCAGAGACATGCTGCTGATGTTTTCTGTGCTGCAGGCTTGCCTTTGCCATGTTGGGTTAGTGAGAGGATGCAGGGGAGACTATCCTCCGGGGTGGTGGAGGCAAATCAGCATTTTGGTGGGGTTTTGATGGATTCCAACAAGAACATCTACCTACAGTAGGAGGCTGGGGCTTCTTTTGCTCAAAGCTAGAGAACCAGCAGTGTGTGTGTGTGTGTGTGTGTGTGTGTGTGTGTGTGTGTGTCTGTGTGTATGGCCATTAGATATTCCTCCCAGAAGTGCAATTATGCAGGAGAGATTCCTGCCGTGAATCTTGCAGCTCATGTACACAGGGACAAAAAAAAAACCTAAACTGGTTGTAATTTAGTGTTCGCCAAGTGAGGCACTGAGAGGTCCAACTGAAACTGCAACCCACTGACATATTAAGATGGCAGGCTTTCCACGTTAATGTGGAATTAAGCTTATCTTTATCTGTCATGGGTATTTCTTTGGTGAACAAGAAAACCGTCAGATCAACATATTTAATTGAGTAATCGTCGACTGCAGTGCTCCCTCTCTGAATGCTGACGCAGTTTGGTGGACTGTGCACTTCCCATGGCTATTGGCTGTGTTTCCTCTGAGAGCAGGGAGGGAAGGCCATGAATATCTCTTAGCCACATACTCGACATAGGCCAACGCATAAATCATGGATTCAAGCAGAGCTTCATTGAAATTCATTACCCTTTCACATCAGGGGAGCTAACTATTGTGTGAGTCTCTCCAGTCGGTGAGGACAGAGTAGCGTGCAGTAGGCAGGTTTAATCAGCGCCTTGCCATGCTCTCAGAGGATGCTCAGCACCTTTGAATGATGGGTGGTTGTGTACAGAGAGAGCCTCCGCTATAGAGTGAGACAGGATATAGAGTAAGACGTTGGCGCTGGGTCTTTGCTTCCCTTTTGCTTTGCACCCCTGTATGGGAAGCCATGTCTGGGCTGAAGCATGTCTGGCACCAGGCGGCAGGGACAAATGGCTTCATGCTCCAGAGGGCTGTGATACAAAACATTCAGTGGGACACATTTCACATTGCCATGGAGCCACAGCCAAGTAATGAGGAGCAGCCCAGATTAAAGACAGGGGCGCTCTATCCCCCCAGATGTATTACGGCGTGGCTATGTGCAACAAGCAAACCTTTCATTTAATACACGTGAAGAGCACAAGGCGCCTCACTGACGGTAAAAGAAGACATTTTTTCTTACCAACACTGACAGAAACACTGAAATAATTTTACTGTTGGTATCTTATAAACAATGCTGCTTGTGTCTCTCAGAGTGCCTGTTCTAGATATTGTACACATACATCTCTATGCCTGGGCTGCTCTATTTGAAGGTCAACTCTATCCCTCCACGGCTCAATACAATTCAGGCAGTTGGTGAGATTCAATTTCTGCTGAAGGGCACTTAACCGGTGACCCATTTTAGAAAGGGCCCCTCTGCCTCCCTCTGAGCTCCTGTGGGCAGATCAGCTCTGATACAAATGAACAGAGGCAGAATTCCAGCTCTGACTAACTCTGCCCCACCCCATCCTCTCCCCATTCCCATCTGTTGCACAAAATACCTTATCTAGTTGTGTTTTCTCTGACGCAAACCACAGGAGGCCTTCATGCACACCCAGTCAAGAAGAAATAAGCAAAAGTAAACACGCTGCCCCGACTCCCCCTTGTTGTGTCATATCATATATTAAGTATTGAATTACAGCTGTTGTTGGCACAGCAAGGGGGTGGGGGTGGGGGGTGGACGCCGCATCTCTTGCCTGTCTGCACTTGGTGTTACATTGGTGTTGAGGACAGCTTCTCATCGATCTGCTGCCTGGCACAGCCCCTGTCACAGATGGACTCTGGCCCAGGAGCTTTTAATTAAAGAGCATGTGAGAACAGCTCCCAGCTGCCATCCCTGTGAAAGTCGACACCTCGGGCCCTCTCACACCTTGCTTGATACAGCAGTGCCAATCAAAGGCGCTTTAGGGAGAACAAAGAGGAGCGTACAAAACGAAATCACCTCCACAAAGAGGACGTATGTCTGAAACACAGCTGAGTGCCACATACAGTTTAGTCAGAGGAGAGGAATATCTTTCCTACTTTGATATATGGAAAGTAGATGGAAATTGGAGCAAATCATGATCAAAAATGGCACTAGCAGGAGGGTACAATCATACTTTGAATTGTATGCAAATGGTTCCCAGAAGCTGGACCCCTGATTCGCTTGGAAGACACTCAGGCTAATGAGGATATTATGATCTCTCAATGCCCTACTCAGGGGCATGGCAGGATAGCACTGATGTCCTGATTTTTGTAATATTCAACTTCACCTTGATTAACCTGCACTTTCCTTGCCTATTGAAATCTGCCAAAAACTGCCTCTGACTCATGCCCCAAGTCTGGGCTGTTTGCTGCGGATTGCTGCTGGCTGGTATTATAGGGATTATGTGGATTGCTATTACAGGTTTCAGCAGCGGGTCATGCCCAGGGCACTCACCTATGGCGGTGGTGAGGAAGGAGACAGTTTCAGTTTCCTTTCCGTCGTTGTAGATGGCCAAGTGCCAGATGCCCGAGTCCATGTACTGGATAAAGCCTGTGTCGTGTGTGGTGATGGGCACCAGGCTCCGCTGCATAGCCACAGGCCCCTCCAGACCATGGATGTCCTGGGCCAGGAGCCGCCTCCCATCCAAAAGCTCCACAAAGTCAAACTGCAGACAGACACACAGAAAGTGAGAAAGACTGATAGATGGACCGCAGACACGCCATTAAGAGTGACACATGAGACTTGAGTGCTTTCAGCCCTCTTTATAGCAGAGCATCATTTGGTCTGCATGAATAACTCATCATTCCAGAGGAGCTTGAGTAAGTCTTGGCACATGGTGGCTGGATGGGCTGTGATAATTTCTTAATCCACATATCTTATGTGAAAGCCTTGTTTAAAACTATTAAAGTGAAAAAGGGAAGCTGGTGGGGGAGAAGTGTAAGTAAGTGTGTACCAAATAAAATCTGCAATGATTTGCTTCGTATCAGTCGTGACTCAATGAATACCAATGAGACGGCATTTCATAAGGAAAGGCATCCTGACTCATCTACCACTCTATGTGCAATCAAACACAGCACAGAAAACCCACTCTAGATTATTTCCTTTGAAGTAAAAATGAGACAAACCTGATCTTTTGACTGAAAAATAAATCACATCGGACACTAATGCAAACAAAAATCCTGCTAGGAACAATTTGTTGAACTATAGTTACATTTACAGCAGAAATCTGAATTCTGCGAGCAAAGCAGTCAGATATGATTAATAACAAGATATATCTGATTCTGCACTGCACATAGATGGGAAATTAGTGTAAAGAAAAATCTCCCTTCCTTGGCCCCTGAGCCCCGTATCTTTGTGTGATTCATTGATGATATTGAACCTGAAAGAAATTTGCCATAAATCCTTTCTGCAACAAAGAAAGTGATTCATAATACAATATAGAGATTTATGAATTGGTTTGTATTCATGAAACACTCCTACATGGTTAGATAGATTTTTTTCTTTTTAAACAATACCCCAATTTATATTCTGCGGTAGAGAAAGGATGGAAAATGAAGCTGAATCCTTACACTATGCAGAGATGATTGTAAATTGTTTTGCACAGCCTCACATTTACAATTTACTATTGTCTTTTGCAAAGAAGACATAATGATTTGTTACAGAAAACAGTATAATATGACAACTTAAAGCCACTATAACATTTAGATTTAAAAACTCCGTATTCTTACAAATGATAAGCACAACAGAACACAATAAATTAACATTCAAGTACTCCCCACCTGTGTGTGTGATGGAGGTAGGCCTCTCCTTCCATAGATTCCCACTAAGGCATCTTTGCTCAGGGACACATTAAACTTCAGGTACATGGGATGATCAATGAAGACCTGGGACCTCCAGAAGATACCAGGAGGAATCTGCTGTGCGACCTTGCGCCCCACGTCAATCTCTCCCATATCTATATAGCTGTCATCTGGGAACAAGCTGTCCAATTTGCCTGCATTGCACACAAAGTAAATCGGTCAAAGAGATCACACCATTAATCCGGCATGTGGAAGGCAGAGGGAGTCAGTCTGCTGAAGCATGATAGTCTGACCATATCACAGATATTCAATCACATCCCTGACAGCCAGAGAAGAAAAAATATTATGAATGACCCTGTGACCATTGCCAGCAATTCCAGTCCCAATTCCAGTGGAGGAGAGTGCTGTGAAGAACTAAGAATAATCTACCTGAATGTCAGTCTGTTCATCAAACACACTTCTTGTTATGTAATAAAGTGTTTTGTGTTGATTCTTGTGAAATGGCAGCTAAAAAAAATCTGCTTCAATTAAAAATGATTAATATATGTTTCATTACCTGGTGCTTGGATTACTCAAAGCACTGAACACCTGTCATTAAACTGAGGGACAAACTTTTTGTTAAGGTTGCTGGCTCAAACATGGTAAGTTTGCCATCTTTATGGTCTCTGAACATTTCATAAATCTTGTTCATCACAGTGAACCGTTCTAAAAATTTGATTTAAAAGGCTGAACATATGGGGTGAAAATGGTATGAAAAATACCCAAGAAAATACAACTGCCTCGATACTGTGATAAAATATAGATCTAATTGAAGTAAAAGTGATAAAGTGAAAACTGTAATTATAGCAGAGAGGGATCTCTAATGCTGGTAACCGCTCAGGTACTAGCACATCCACCGCCAAAAACTGTCCATATGCTCCATAATACACCTTATATTGGACTCCGCGGAAATGGCAACATCTGCTTGCCCATGTAGATGAGCTCATTTCAGCACCGATGTCTACTAAAGCAGACGACGTCCATACAAACTACCCCCAGGACTTGGTGGCAGACACGGCTTTAGGTTACACGTGGTACGGCAGATGGCAGTGTTCTCAAAAGTCCATCAGTGGCAATGGGTTTTAGCAGAGTAGACAGGACACACTCCCTGTCTCCCAGATCTGGGCTTTACATAATGCTACAGCACACAGGCTCATTTTCCACATGTTGGGGTGTGTTTGTATTTATGCAGCACATTAATGGTGTACTCATCAGGCTGTTTAAATAAATCATAAGCCGAGAACAGTGATAATGGGCCTCATGGTTAAATAAATGGTTGTTGTTCTGCAAGCTTAACTACAACATAATGCTTTGATGGAAAGACAAGACTCAGAAAGAAAGAAGCTAGCCTGGATTTCGACACAGTACACATCTGCATCACCTAGATAAAACATTAGATAGCTCATCATTGTTCCTGGTGACAGCACTGCAGAATGAGACTTATTTAGAAAACTATGGCTATTGATTTCCTATCAGCAACGGCTGCCATGCAGGGTCTAAGCTCAGCTGTAGTCATGCTTGTTGTTAGCTAAACACACTTTCTGCTGTCTGGTAAATGAAAAAGACAACTCCTGGATTCATCTATATGGTAATGACCCCATCTTCTACCTATTGTAGTCCGCCAGTGGCAAATCACATGGTTAAATCTGTGCCCATTTGTTCGGGAATGGAACAGAGCAAACTTTCCTCGAGTCGAGCAGTTGGTACCGTGGGGTGAGCACATGCTTTCTTTGGCTGCCAGGAAAGGCAGCCCAGACTAGGAGATGAAAGGATCACATCCGTTCTGAAGAGGACAGAGTGGCTAATCCCCCTCTAGCCCCTGGATACTCGGTCCCTTAAGCTGCCCCATTTTCTCCCTCCAGGAACAAATAACACTTTCGCACTTACAACAACTTTCATAGGATTACAATGCAGATCTCATTGCATACCATGGAGACGAGAGAACACAATGTGAAACTGGATGACAAAATAATGACAAACTTGCTTGAGCTCCAAAATGTCATCTGTAAACTTTAAGATTTGAAAAACTTTTTTTTCCCTTGTGCAATGTTGTTCTATTCAGATGCAGTTACAACAGTGTACCACAGCAAACTGAGAGTCATGCAAATCATCCTGAAAGAAATCTGATGCATTTAGGTGGATTTACTCAAGTATTACATAAAAAAAAAAAGAAAAAAATGGATTGTGCATTAAATATGCATTATCCTGATAAAATAAATTGCACTTACTCTCATCTTTTCCCTTGCGGTCAGGTATTTCCAAGCCTGTGTTGCCTAGTGGTGGCAAGCTCAGGTCAGTAGGAAAAGGCAGGCCACTTGTATTGTCCTCGGACAGCTGGTACATCTGTCTCTGCATCGGCTGCAGGTGCCAGTTTAATCCAAAAAGGTGCATGGCTGAAATATATAACATAAGACAACTTTAGAATTGATTCATGTTGAGATCACTTTTAATGCATTTAACCTAGGGACGTCCCGATCACGGTCTTTTGCCTCTGATCTCGATCGGAGTCATTTTATAAAGAATATCTGCCGATAACGAGTCCCCATCCATTCCTAATGTTTATCTATTTATTCATTTTTTACAAACTAAAGTGTATAATAACAAATCCTCTTTCTAATGTTAGTGGCCTTGACTCTGTCTCGAGTGAATTTCTCTGTCCTTCTAAGAGAGAACTCTCCAGAGTTTGTTGGTTCAGTGCAGCCTTGACTGAGCTACGTGAATGAACTGCATTCTATTGTCTGTTTCATTTTAGTCATCTGTACATCTTTTTTTTGTGGCTTTTGTTGCACTTGCATTGGTGGTGTGAGTGCAACTGTAATCAGTTCGGCACCGCCGTCTGTGGAGAGACAGACAGCATAAGGGGTGGAGAGTTGACAACAACTGCACTCAGTGCGTTGCTGTATATGAAAGCTTCATGACTAAAAACACCTGTGTGGCAGATGACATAAAACAAAAGATCAGATCAGCCAATCCCAATCAGTGAAAAATGAACGATTGCCTCGATCAGCACCAATATCGTGAGATCGGATAATTAAAGCCGGATTGGGACATCCCTAATTTTATTGAAGCAAACAATTACATAAAATACACACAAAGTAATCCAAAAGAATCTTATGGGACCTTTTTTTGAGAGGGAGAAGTAATTATCCTAAGGTGACAGCTGTGAGACGAAGGCACAGGAAGTAAACTCCAAAGAACAAAGAACAATACATGGTTAATGGTTAATGGCACTTTTTCAAAAGTGCTGAGCACTGAGATTAGAAGATGAATGCTATCCTGACCCCATGGGACAACATCTGTCTCACCACACCAACATCGTTATGGACCATCCCCTGTGCCCTGTCATTTTTCCAACCCCATTCCCTTGCAAAACTAGGGGACAAAAGGAAAGAACACATCAGCAGGGAGACACCAGGGTGTTTCAATGTGAACACAGTGGATGAAGCATGCTGATATTTTACAAGGTCGACAAAAGAAATGTCCTCTGGAACAATGGCGGTAGACTGCAGGACAGAGGAGGAGGGGCTGACCATGACAGATCACCAATAAGAAAATGGACAAGACGAGCTTAGCAAGGCAAAAGCCACCTTGGAAGTCAACAGTCAGCAGAAAAGGCCCAGAAACTCAATATAGCTATTTTATTGGTTTGTTGGTTCTCTTAAGCTTCTCAAGTAAATAACCACGCAATCCAATTATAAAGAGTGAAATTATCTGACAGTTTTAGACAGAAGCTGGGAGTAAGACCTCTCCAGTCCTCTCAATGTTGTTTTCTTCAAACGTGTTTCCATTTTTTCCCCTTTTATAAGAGCGTAAACTACTACATGTCCCCAATAAGCCTCAGTGACTCTTCGGCCAACACACAGAATGGCCGTGCCTGTCATGACTTGGATAAAAAAAATGATTTGTTAGAGGACTTACAGATCTGACAATCTTCTTCTTCTACCTCTGCAGCAAAAGCATAAATCATAGCAGCTTATAATAACTGAGGGGTTTATACATAAATTGAGAGGCAGATTACAACTTAAGTTTATTTCCTTTTGTTCAAAAGCAGAGTTGCTGCTTATTTTGCGTTTGACTTATTTAGTGAAATTGTGCCAATTAAGAAGTAAACAAAAACAAAACTGACTCATGTAGATTTTTTGTTTAAAGCTACAGATGGTAACTTTTAATGAAAAAAAACTTTGTGTCATATTTGCTGAAACTGTCACTTTCTTCTGAGAGACGTTCATGAGACAGACAGACTTCCTACTGTCTTGAATGGCCTTTGCTAAAATCAACCGCAGTGCAACGAAATCAACCAGTCAGAGCAGAGGAGTCTCTAACACAGCTGTCAATCATGGCGATCACTGCTCCTGGCATGGCACTGAACTATCCAAGTGGCAGTGCTGATCAAATGTGAATCAAGATTCTGTTAATGCATTGCCTATTTCTCACCTCAAATGTTTCCAGATACCAACCAAAACAACCTTTACATTTTACAGCTACTATACAACTACAGCTGCAGCTTTGACACAATGTTGTTTACCAGTCACCCACCACGGTTAGAGAAAGTGATGATAACACAATGACCATGACTGGGGTCCTTAAAATCTTGTGTGTCTGTCAACAGTATACAAAATTGCTTTAAGAGTACCATCTGATATCACCTCACTAAGAACCTATTTCACTTCCCCTTGTATCTGCTAATGAGAGATTTTTAATTCCTTAAAAGCTGGGCTGGAAAGACATAGGAAAACTCCTACTAACTCCTACTAATTTTTCATCTTAAACGTCTAGTGTGTAGTCTTTAGCGGCATCTAGGGATGGGGTTCCACATTGCAACCAACTGAAACTTCTCCTGTGTGCTACGCTGCATGAGAACTATGGTGGCTGAAACTGCAACAGGCTCTATTTTGAGTCAGTGCTGGTTTGTCCATTCTGGGCTACTGTAGAACAACATGGCGGACTCTATGGAAGAGGACCCACTCTGCATGTATATAAAGATTCCAAGGCAACAAAAACACAACTATTCTTAGTTTTCGGCTATAATAAACTGATGAAAACATAGTTATGAATATCATATTCCATTTCTGCCAATAGATGCCTCTAAATCCAACACACTGGACCATGTAACACACAACTATTGAGCAACTTATTCATGAAAACATTTAATAAAGACAAAAAGCAGGTTTTCTGTGCATCTTTCAGCAATGCACAGCAGAATCAGGGGCTCCACATGGCATGGACAGCAAACTTCAGATGTGAAAAGGACTGAAGCACATGGATTGATTTGCAACCTTTAATAGAGCAAATAGCCCAGTGTTTCAACCTTACTGTGTCTTCATCACAGTCTAAAAAAAGAGCTTTATTGATAGCTATATACCAATCTGAAGACCCTAATTGCTTCATTAAGTAATGGATAGCTTAGTAAATCTCTCCACTTCAAAATCATAAGTGATCCCCCAAGAATAAGAAGAGATTTACTTGTCCAGGCTCAGCTATTAACTTCAAATTGACTGAAACCACCATATGAACGTGACAAGTGGTAGATCAAGCCAAGCTATAGTGTCTGATGAATGGAATACATTGGGTCATTCCCAGAGGAAACTCCATCAAACAAAGCTGTATTAGAGAACGCCACCCTTCATGGTTACTCCATTTAGATCTGTATGAGCAGTTGGCTAAAGATTAAAGGACTTTGTTTTTTAGAAAACTTAATGTGCACAGCGCATTCAAAGAATACCTAATATGTTCATGCTGCACACTAGATAAACAGCACCACCTGAAATATTTATATGGGTTTGTGAAAAAAAAATGATAGGAGGCAACTGTGTGGTTATCAGGCAAAACACGGCACAGACATTCCCTAAGATGATAAAAGTTCAAGTGCAATACCAGCATCTGTTCTGTGTCTGTCCAGTGCCTGTGGAAGTGACTGTGTCAGTGGAGGACAACCAGCGAAGAGACAGATGGCTTTGTTTGTCATTTTGTAAGTTCCATAAAGACATTCCTTTTGATTTGTAGCTCTACATTGACTGGAGAAATGGAAAAAAAAGACTCAGTGTATGTTGTTGGCAGAACCGACGCAAAGTCACCAAGCACGGTGTCATTCCAAGTGTCCTAGTAATCACGTCTTTGTGAGCCCCATTCTTCATCCCATCCGTCCCTGAGGCCTCTAATGGAAAACGGTTGAAGAGGCATCCCCCTCCCCTCCTAAATCCAAAGATTTACTTCAACGCCTTCTTGGTATCTATGATATGCAGAGCATTGGACACGAGCCAGTGAAGAGCTTCCTGATTTTGTTTTGCTTGTTTTTCAAACTTTGCAGACGTTGTGCAATGACACTCAGAAAGCTGCTGCAATTGGCTGCAAAATGAAGACAGGTTGTACAAATAACAAGGTACTTCTAATGAGATGACCACTGGCAGAGACAAGCTGTGTCTGTGTTCCAGTGATGCCACTGACCTGTCAAGAGTACTGCACTTCGTAGCATCGCCCATTTTGTCCTGAGCACATGTTGTGCCCTGCTTTCGCTTATCTCTTGGCAGGAAGTTGGGTCACGCCATGTGCCAATTAGGGAACAGAGATACTGTAGTAGAAGACTTCTCAGCCAATCTGAGGAAGTCAGCGCTTATTGCTGTGGGTCATCTGCCAGCATTCCTGTGCTTCTATCCTCTGATCTGAAGAGCACTTTCCAACTAGTGCACACTTCAAGGGAAGCTATGATGAGTAGAGTCCTTTTTTTCTCATCTTACTGGTCAAAGTCATCAAATACTGTGAGAATCAAAAAGGCAACCTATCTTCAGGTATTTAAAAAAAATGAGTATAGGATACAGTCTAGTATAGTATACGCCTTGAAATGAAAAGCCATATGGTTAATTAATCTCTTTCAAATGGGTGTTAAACATGGCAGCCATCAGCTGCTCATTTGTCATCTGACTGCATTACACCTCTCATACATCGGCAGTGTGTGGTGCAAATCCCCACTCTGTCATCATATTGTGAATCATATTCATTTACACATATTTTTAAATTACCAGGTAAAAAGTTGAGGCAAATAACTTTTACAATCTCTCTGGCACGGCATCGTTCTATCACTGACATGCTACATTACTCCAAAATAATGCGCTGTGAAAAACAAAAACAAAAGTAAACATGACACAGATTAACTAGGACACCAAATGTGAGTTTTGGCACGTCTCGGTTTAGGCCAATGTATTTCCTTCCTTCAGAATTGGGCCATTGGAAGCCTCGTGTAATCAATCTTTTCAAAATCCATGCTGGTAGGATCATTGAAATTAAATATTCCTTCATAAAAATTGTAGAAAATTACCCAGTCCCTAGCTCTGAGACATAGCACCACTCTCATGCAATATTTCTCTAAGAAACAATGCACTAAAAACAATAGTAAAACATCTTGCATAGCATGCTTTTGTTTAGTTTATGCTTTAGCTGACACTTTCATTTCCAGTCAATCAGTAAACAAGCTTTTAACAATTATGATGCATCAGGAAGTACTTCCTCTGGTAACCCTGAACTTAATCGGAAGGCGTATAGATTAGTGTGTAATAGCATAACTGTTTTTAATGAGGGTGATTTGCCTGAGGAGCTAAATACTTAGCTCAGTATAGCTCAAAGGCCAAAGCTGCAGAATATCTACATATATATTCCTATGTGTTTCAACCTTATCACCATGCCTTTTAATAACTGTAGAAATGATCAATATGTGGTGCAAAGTCCAACAACTATCTGTCTATTTCAGCTGATCCAGATCCATATTTTCTGTGCTCTCACCATATCAGAACTACAGTAACCTCCTCCATCTGCCACAACAGGTCAAAGTCTAACCTAGCTTTGGTCTTTGCACATAAAACACAATAATTGCAATTGTGATGTTAATGAATATAAAGAGATGGAAATGGAAAAGCATCATACTAATAATTTATGTCTGCAATACTGCATGCAGCGATATGTGGCTAATGCACTTGCTAATTATCATAAATTAGTTGCAATGATTTGAGAATGTTCATTGTTTCAACTGTCTACCAGTAACATAAAACTACAAACAGTTTAGCTGTTTGCATCCATGCAATACAAGTTAAGTTGTGTTGGCACATTAGTAGGACAAACAATTGCTCTGACAATTTCTATAACCTAGAAGACCGAGCTGAGGTATGCAGCTGTGTATCATGAGTCATGAATGCAGCAATTTCAGTAAATATTGGGCATTATAGGATCAAATTAAAGAAATGGGAGTTTCACTGAAAGCAATATAAAGGCTTTTTCTAGGCCATTAAAGTATTTCATTGCATCAATAAATAAGCATTTTGTACTTGAATGGGCTTTGGTCTTTAGATATAGGCAGTAGTTAAGATTGATTTAACATTCACAATAAAAGCAGCTGAATATTTCCTTACAATTTCAAATAAGCTGACATGGGCACTTTTTTTTTTCCACGTAGCGCAACATCAGTATTGACAGCCTAGATGCTGCAAATATCACATTGGGATTATGAAAAGGCAAATTAAACAAAGCAGGAATATTCTGAAGTACTGGAAAATAGGCAAACAGGTAAAATCTGTGTTGCAGAGAAGCTTTTTCTGGGTTGGATGATCATGCAGTGAAAATTTTTCTGGGGCCTAACCTCTTTGTCCTTGGCTGGATACCCAGGGTGAATAGAAGTGAACACAGGAGGATACTGATGACCTTAAAATGAGGCACATATAACAAATGTGCTAATGAGCGAGCAACCACAGAGAAAATAGTGCCATGTTAAACCCCCGACCTTTTTGCACTTCAAAATGTGCCGATTTACAAAGCTGTGACAAAATAAGACCATGCTGCAAGTCAAAACATCTGTCATGAGCCATAATTGGGTTCATTAGACATCTCACCCAGAGTTCCCAATTACAGGCCTCAATAATTAATTGCACTTGAAATTAAATGTATTTTCTCATCAGCCTTTAATTAAATATGGCCCTCGTTCTTGATTGGAAATTCCGATCTTCGGGTGAGGTTTGGTCTCCAACATGTTTACTTGTGGTGCATCGGGAGATGGTCTGAGTTTTGCAGGGTATAATTACACAGTCTGATTAAGCACTATCAGGCTGATGGGGCTCTGGCTTTTGGCCAAGTCAAAGTAGTAAACTGTAGACATGTACTGTATCTCTACTTCTACAGCCAAACCACACTGCTGATGCCGAAAACCAAGCCAAACCAGAACTTTCTCACACTCACCGTGGCTGATTCAAAATTGCTGGATACGTAGATAATCACCATGAGCTGCAACCAGCTGATTTCTTTTTTTTAATTCCATCGCTGTTCTGAATTTCAGATTAAACAATTTAAATGGCTCTGGTGACAAAAAAATGAATAATCAGATTTTAGTTCGTTTGGCCCCAAGGAGAAGCAGAAATGATTGCTTTCATGATTGTTACGGCATAATGCATATCTATAACAAATGTCCTCAATGAAGAATTCATTTATCTCGCTGATGAAGGCCATGCGAAAGGATCTGGCTGTTCTTTTATTGACTGCATGGATATGAACTACAATGTTCTCGCCATCCTTCAGAGCAAGAACAGATTCAACAGTGTAACCATTTATATGTTAAACAGGTATTCACAGCCAATCATATGTATATTACATGGGGAAGAAATATATTAAACAGAAGTGTGTATCAACTCATTATTTAAATTTGTATTAACGAACCAGACAGAACTATGATTACTTGAATAAAAAAGGTGCTGCTAGATTTTTTTTTATGTATATCACCAAATCCTTAGAAAGGTCTGCCAGTTGAGGCAAAAAAAGATATTCAACACTATTCAAATCCAGACCTCAAATATACCTGTTTGACATTACATTTCGAGAATCTGTACCTGTCTTCTCTCCGCTCACTGCAGTATAGGAAACCCCTTGTCCTGAACCCTGTCACTCATTCCTTCTATATATTCTGTGTTATCCCTCCTGCCTACACTTGTTCATCATGTCATCATCCAACCTTAGCCAAGATCATAGCACTAATTCAGTCAACATGAAGTTTACCTACTTCACCCATACGCTAAAAGCTGCTGCTAAAATGCCCCAAAACTCCTTTGACCTTTCCACAAGCCTTTCTGTTTCCCATTCCTTCAGCACTGTTACTGCAGGTGCTGCTGTTATTGTTGCAAACCAGTAAGTAAATTAGTATTTTCCGTGCTTTCAATTATTGATTTAAAGGTTCTGTATGCCACATTCAAAGCATTAATATAGCAGCAAACCGTTATTTGCGATGTAAAGCAAAGAGAGTAACGGCGTCCTGAGCAGAATATGAGGTCATGCTACCTGTGTGTGTCATAATCCAAGCTTCTCTTTGGTGTGTTGTGAAAAGTGTATCTTCTATCTAGCTCATTGTCACCACTGCAGTGCGCTAATATGGCAGTTACCTCTGATATCAGGATGGTATCATCACAAAAGCATAGTGTCCACTCTCTAGTTCCCCCCTCATTAACACTGTTAGCTTTGTCAGCACTGTTGCTGTCATTTAGCACTGTGTATAGAGGTAGCACTACTAGCTGCTAGCTGCCTGCTCAGCCACCTCCATGTTGAGAACAGTGTGCAGAAAACTCTAAATTTTCCATAGAACCCCTTTGACAATCATAATTCAATTTTCGTGAGAGAAAAAAAAAATTCTGCCACTCATAAAGTGTTACTAGGATTACTGGCAGAGCAACAGCTTGCTTGGAGTAAACAGAAGATGAACTGAGTAGCTAGCATGGTCAGTGACAGCCAGCATGTGCAACAGAAAATCAACATGAAATCCAAGTCTGAACACAGAGTTCAGAACACAGTTAAAGAGGTGATCTCTAAGAAATGTAGAGGAACTTCATCACAGAAATTACTTGCAGAATTATGTGTCTTCATCAAATTCTTTTTCTAACCGTTTACAAGTGAATGTTTTGTTAATAGTCTTGTATGTAGATCGCAAAGATAACTTAGAGACTGTATCATCAGATAACAATATTATTCCCTCTGGGAATGACAGCAGTCAAAAACATAGCTTAGCATAACTCAGTTATCATAACTGATTGTCGTTACCCGGCTGGGGCCTGGTTATGCTGGTCAGGGAATTTTAAATCAAATACGATGAATATTCTAAATGTGAAAGTCCTCTCTTGTGTGATAGCTGATGTCTTTTTAATTCATTCCCTATCTGACCTATTCACAAGAGCAAGACACTGGATTGCCCATCTCTGCAGATTCAGTCAACCCAATCTATGAATGATAATGTTATTTCGGATGAGGTGTGTGGGCGAGGAGTCAATCTATGAGTCCCTATATAACTATGCTCATATAAGGCGCAGAGTGCAGATTCAACACTATTAAAACGGATGATAGAGGGAACACAATAGAGCATGGACTCATCCTCTGTCTGCAGTTAAGCGAGGGGTGGGGCTGGGGGCGGATAGGTAGAGGCGCTCACCCTGGTGTGTAGAAGCATCAGAGGTGACTCACCAATAAAGTAGGCCAACAGGAACAGCAGTGTTACTGAGATGAGGATGGCACTGAGAGCAGCACATTTCCAGTTGCAGTGCTTATAGGGTTTCTTCAGGCTGAAGGCAGGTCGAGAGAAGGTGTTTCGAGGCAGAGGACGTGGGGGAGGCGAGTACACCGTGCTGGAGGTCAAAGGGTATCCTGGTGATGTTGTGCAATACATTGGTGATGTTCCACCTGGTTTGAACAGGAAGTGCCTGGAAAAAAAACACACATGTTTTGTGTTAGTCTTATCAAAAAAACTCATTTCTCAGGGATGTCTCTCATCATAATACTGTAGGTTACTGTCTATCTAAGTGCAGTCCCTTCCACTGATAACTAATTCTGTTTCTAAGCACATTCAATACTGTTACCATAGTCACGCTTCTGCTAGATTAGTGAGAATACTCAAGCATACTGGCTTTTGCTCAGTCGAAATTGCGAATCAATATTAAATCTAATTTACAGGACTAGTGACCGCAGCTGGCTCTTGTTTACGGATTCATGCCAGCATTGTGAAGAGTAATTCTCAGTAACTATGTGTCAAGGCTGTCCACAGAGGAGATACTGTGTACGGGGCTGCAGCATGGAGACGAGCAGATTTACTCGCCCTTGAAGAACATGCCTGACTATCTCAGAAAACATGTGTAGAGCTGCATGTCCAAGAGCCGTATGATCAGCCCATCACAGAGTCAGTGGAAGTGGCGCTGTTGTCAAGGCCGTTTTACTGACAAGCTTACAAGAAGCTCCTGAGCGACAGTGACATGAACGTGATTGAATGTCACATTACAATGTATGATGTGGAAAGTCACTGAGACCATATTGTATTTATAAATAACAGGCCAAATCTTTGACACGTGCTATTCCTTTGATAGGAGATAACATGGGGGACTGTGTTTCATAAAACGGTCATGCTTAACATTAATCAAAAGCAATACAACCCGACAGTGTGACTTAAAGGAATATTTTATCCACAAAATGATCATCTGAGTATCAGTTACTCACCCTGTGTTACGTTGAAAATAAATAAATCTCTCACCCATCTCATGCAGTACAATCCAAGCCTAGTTTATCCAGTGGTTTGCTCAGTACTTTCCAAATATGTGCATTTTTGCTAAAACTTAACTATTTTAATCACTTCATATATGAGTATCATGCCTGGGCAAGTGCATGGGTTCAAACTCTGCTCATGCATTCCACTGAGCAGAGTTCAAACACACGCTTGCCCAGGCGCAATACTCATTCTTGCATGAGACTGTTTATGTGCAGGTGTGGTAAACAGTAAGGTTTTAGGCCTGGTGCACACATACACAGGTGTACTTTTTGGGCTTTCGTCCACACACAAAACTGCGTTTAAGGTACTGAAAAAGGACCTTCAGTAAAACTCAGTCCAAGGTGAAGATGTTCAGAAACTTCAGGGAGTTTTTGGCATATAACATCAGACTGTGCACCATTATCCCCTTTGTGAGGCATTATAAATGAGGCAACATTTCATGCAATAGTGAATGTGACCAAAATAGTGCTGGTTCTAACCTTGCTAACTGGACTTTTTTTTCAATATTTTTACTCATAAATGTGCAGTTACTTTTTCGCTATGTATCTCAGGTGTCAGAATGTGCTACGGAGGTCACTGCTCCATGTAGCCTTCTGGTAGTAGCTTTTTTTCAGGCTTCTGACTGACCAAGATCTTCCTCTTAGTGTGGCTTTAGGGTTAAGGTTATATCATGTTTTAATTAAGTTTTTTTTAAACGGTGTATGCAGATGAGTCTTTTTCTATTAAAGCAGGGAAAAGCCGTGTTTTAAAAAACACCTGTGTATGTGAGGACTAGGTTTTTTGCTTAAATGCATGAGCATAGCACTGGATAAATGAGACTTTGACTATACAGCATGAGATGTCTGAGAGTTTGTCAACAGATATTTTGATATAGTTTTGCTGTTGTTTATTTTTAATCCAATTCATCAACAATCCAACATGCAGAGCCATGCGAGAAAACAGTTATCTTTATGAATTCAATATAACACGGGGTGAGTAACTGATATACAAATCAGCATTTTTGAAGTATTCCCTTAATGCAAATTGTTAGTTGTATTAAACAGGGAAGGGACAAACACAGCAAAGATTCTCGCACTGCAGGAGACATAAACTGATGATTGACAGCATTTCAAAACAGAGGATGTTTGATGGAAAAACAGCGCAGGCATCACTATTGTTTTCATGGCAAAGCAGATTCTGACAGTATCGTGAGCCAGATAGCAAACATGCAACATACCCGTCGTTGTACGAGGCATCTTGGCGTGCTGATGCCAGAATGTCCATCTCAATGAGGTTGTCCTGTAAAGTCTCTAGGAATGTCTGCTTTGCTATGTTTCTACATACAGATGGAAAGATGGATATGAAGCTAGTGTGAGATGTACGTGCAAGAAACACAGAAATGCCAATACAGTATGTGATCACCAAGCAACATCAACAACAACTGACAAATGGAGATCGGGACAAACAGCGTGGGACAAAGAAACCAAGGCCCTTATGGAACTACTTCTACAAAGGTGTGAGACAAATAACATCTAGCTCTCTTTTTCCCCTCCGTTGGGCGCTGCCATACCTTGTTTTGTACGAGCCCTGCCCTTCTCTGCAAGCGTCCTGCTCTTCTCTGATAAACATTAGAGTATTCTGGCTCCTTTAAGGTTGTGATTGGAAGAAAACAATGTATCACTTACACATGAGAACCTTAAGGTTTCTAACACTTATTTCAGACAAAACACTTTATCTTAATTAAAGCTTTAATTACAAAGGTGTCATTAAGGTTTTATAGATTCCACATTGGATGGTATCCTTTAGTACAGTTGTTACTCATTTAATGGTTGCAACACTCTAAAAAATAACAACACATTTTCAGTTATATAAGTGTCTAAAGGCGCGTGTCTGATTTCTCCCGTAATGCACCCCCCACCCCCACAAGTGCTCAGTTCCATAAGGATATACTGCAGCAATGCAATGGAGAAATGAACTGGCCACATGCAATGGGCAGGCTGAACACGTTCAGTGGTACAAGAGAAAAAGCCTCGTTTTTGATCCCTGCCCCTTTGAGGCCGGTAGTGAAGTCTGTTCATGGTCTCTCAAGCTTGTGTTGTGGGGAAGAATGCAACTTTTAATGAAGAGAGAGAGATGCTTGGCAGAGACTCTAAAGACAATGGTGAGGCTGGATAGAGCCAACCAACTGCTGGCATCTCTCCAGTGGCAGAGCAGGATAAGACCTACCAGTGCAGAATTTAGCTGGGCCATTAAATTTCACAAAAGTGACAAGAGAGGGCCATTGTAACACTATTAACTAAGTAAAGGCGACGTTAAATATTTCTGTGTCCGTGTGGATATTACTAATGGTTTCCATTTCATTAGTGGAACTTTAATAGTTGATCTTTTTTTTTCAAGGCAATAGGTCAGAAAGACTAGAAATGTGGTTTGAGCAGCACTCTTGCCTGTTGCAGTTTCACTCTCCTCACCATCTGTTTTCTGCTCCACAGGGAATACCTGTGCAGGATTAACGTTGGAGCTGGATGACATGTAATCATTCATTATACCACTAACTGTCCTTTCTACCAGCTAAAATTGATGCTCATTTTCCTGTTGACTGAACCGTCTCACAAAAAAACTGAAGGAAGAGACAGTAATTCTATTCATGGCTGGTGTTTAGCCATGCCAAATTAGCTATTAGCTATTCTCCTGTCAACAACGCGCTCATTTATGGCAGCGTGTTTACTATATAGGCTATAGACTACAGTGTGTTCTAAGTTTTTCAAAGGATTGCTTTGAATAGATCCAAACATTTAAAGGTCCCATATTGAAAAAGTCAGATTTTTGTGTATTTTTTATTATGGATGGTATATAAATACTGTGAAAGTATCACTATGCATAATTCAAAGAGAAATGCACACAGTCTGTATTCAGAAACAGTGCCTTTAAACAAGCTGTCAGGTATAGCTGTCAAGTCTCCTGTTTTGACTGGAAAACTACCGTATTTTACCCCTCTTTCCCGCCATCCCCCCATATTAGTATTTTCCTGTAAATCTCCCGTATTATTATATAATTTAAAAAAACAAAACATTCCTCTGCTTCCCCAAACTGAACTCTGTCACTAGCCTCGCAAGAACTGCCACCTGCAGTAGCCTGGGTGGCAGTTGTCGCGAGGTTAGTATCGACAGCGGGTCTGGTTGAAAAGTGGTTATTTTAGATTTCCTGTACACCCAGGGACGGGTTTGTTGTGGGCGACCGCCCAGGATGCAATCTATTTGCGCCCTCCAAAAAAAACAACAAAAAAAACAACAACAACAAAACAAAACAAAAAAAACTTGTCAGTTTTCGAGACTACCGCTCATTTCCAAGTTAGTCAAGTTAGTGGAGTGGGCGTTTGGGTAACCCTATTATCACTTTTCAACCAGCAGCAGAAAGGAAAGGCGCATCCTGGCAGTTGTGGGTTGAACGGGGGTCACAGACAGGTATATGGCAGAGGCTCATAGTGCTCTGCGGCGCAAGATAATGGCTTACCGGCAACAGAGAAGTCCAACTCCAGGTCCATTAATTTCCTCTTTCTACAAAAAAATTTCTCTTATTTTCAAATCCAAAACTTGACAGGTATGTTGTCAGGACTCTCATGAAGTTGTGATGTCGCAATTGCACTATATAGACAGTTTCAAACTTAAAACATAAACTCTCGAAATTGGTTCCTTCATATTTCCAACTGAAATGTTGTGCAGTGTATGTGAATGACATCAGACAGGAAGTAAACATGGACCCAAGCTGTTGCCAAGCAATTCCAGCGAATTGGTCTATAAAGATAGAAAGTGCTGCTACAGAGCGGTTAAGGTCATTCCCCGGCCGCAATGATGGTGCTGAGACACCGTGAGCGCAGATGTGGAAGAGCCAGAAACACTGACCAATCAGAGCAGACTGGGCTTTTCCAAAAGGGGGCTTGTAGAGACAGTAGGGGTGGGACTCACCACAGGATCCATAATACCATATTATCACGATAAAATATTATTGCGATTTTAAGCATGTTGCAATGTTTATGATGGACTGAAATATATTGTATTATTCAAGGAGGCTACCTAAAGTTTAATTTGTATTTGTCATTAATATGACAAATACAATTTATTTAAAATTCTATATAGACTAAAAAATTAAAAAATTGATTCTTGGCACCTGGAACCTGAAAATGAGCATAAGAAGGGGTCTTTAAATACACTTAATAAGAAAAAGATAATTTCTTATCTTCAATAACTTTCTTAAAGTCAAGGATACACAATCCATATTTTTTATTAGCTCAGTAGGTGAACTGGTTGCACAGAGGAGCTTAGCTTTGTTCGGGTGTTTTCCACTGTTAGCAGTGAAATGTGATCATGATGAGTGTTGAGATAATTTGCCTTGCTATTCCTGATTTCAGAACGCCTTGCAATAAGACCAGCCAAAGAAATACTAACAGATATTCCCTTTGTTACAATAACACTTGACAGATCTACTTCACACAAGGGCCTCCTATCGAGAAATGTGCTAGAGAACTGAGTGCTGATTAATATGAAATAAATAAAACTTGGGGCTGAAGTGGAGGAGCTATGAAACCTGCTCACGGGAGCCTGAATTTAATTTTGCAAGAACTGTTTCATATCCAACGTGACCATAATCACTCTGCTGTTTAGACTCAATAGCCTCCACTGTTAGGATTGCTAACCAAAATCAGCACTTTTCTCTTGTTTGCCACAAAATCATGTTCATCACAAATGTAGGCCTTTGCCCCAAGCAGAATATTTTCCATTTTATTGCTTTGCTCCTTGTTAGCACTGTGGTAATTTAATATGGAGCTGACAGCATGAAAACCTTTGTTCAATGGCACCAGCTCAAGCTCAGTCTTGCCAACATCTCGATACATTATCAGGGAGACAAGTTACACAGTACCTTGTTTCCAGGGGGATGTTGCTGTTGAGTAGCCAGTTGTCCTGCGTGCTGCCGGAGTCCTGACCACTAGCCGGACCCTCAGGAGGAACAGAGCTGTCTGTGGGTGCGGGACTTGGGTTACTCCGGGGCGTGTAGTTGCCCCTGTTCAAGGAGTTAATGGAGGCCGCATGGTGCTGATGATTGGGCGAGTGGGAGTGGGAGAGCGGTAGAGGAGGTGTCCGCAGCCGAGAATGGTTTTGAAAGGCTCCGTCTGAAAGGAAAAGAGGAAAGGAACACGTTAGAGAAATGTTAAAAGAGAAGAGCTTCAAAACTACTGCAAGTCCATTGAGTATGCGTATTCCAACAAGTTTGTGAAAGTGTGTGCTTGTGCGTGTGTGTGTGCTAACACGGTAAGAAGAGCCTTATGGTGTTATCTTTATTCCTTGAGCTGCAACATTCAGACCGATAAATGATTAGCCATAGTTTCACTAGCAGTACATAAATTAACACCTAAGCTCACGACTAATTTCACTGATGAGCTGCAAAATCCTCACATGAACCACTCTAAAAAATAAAAAAAGTCCCTCTTCTGCTCATTATTTCTCCAAACTGGTCTCTATCTGAGAGCTTTCTGCCTCCCACAGAGACCTGTGACAGTTTACTCAGGCCAGACACTGGCTCCTGTGTAAACAGACGAGTTGGCCTCTTCTTGAAACTGACCAATTCTTTAGACATTTATTTAGCCAGGGAGGGATGTTTGAGCATGCATAGTCTTTTAATAAAAAATAGCCTGTTTCATTTGGTCTTGTACAAAATGTTTTGTCACAGCTAAAGCAAACCGAACATTTGAAGCAGAAGCCAACAAGTAACAATGGAACTGTTTTTACATGTACACCTATTTTCCACTATTATTCCACACTCTGCATTTGATACAAGTCATGTAAACAGTTTATTCTGTTTGGATATTCCAAATAAGGTCTATTTTTCCAAGTGTAGCGTCTTCTGATAGACATCTGGGATATGCCAGTATTAAATCAGGTTTTAATGGCACTCTTTAGACAGCACATTTGGAATATGTGTCTCAATTGCCCAAAACAAATCCCACATTTCTGGTCATAAAAGAAACATACCTACTTTGAAACATTATGAAAGACTTGGATATTAACACGTTTTTGGATATGAGTAAGTCTCACAATGCCAACCTTTAAAAAGGAGGCTGAAGGAATGAAATAGGGAGGCTGTGTTCTCACAGTCAAACAAGGTCGTCAGCCGTACAAAACTTATTCAACATCCAATTTGCTGCAAAGAAGCTAAATGGCACAACCTGACTCAACCTGTTCCCCTTTTCCTTATTTTGACATGATAAACAACATGTTAGGGCACATTAACCACAGTATGCAAGGCTGCATGCAAACAGGAATATTAGTGCAATATTCACTTTCATTAACAATGTAAACTGTTTAGTAGTCTTTTTGGTATAAATGCAAAAAATGTAGTAATTGCAGTCAATGATAGCATTTGCTTTGGTAACAATCCACCATTATCAGATGCATGTCATTTTCAGATTTGCAGTGGTTCACCTTTGAAGAATTGTTTCCATCCAATTCTCTGTCCTCTAAATGACAATTCATATTTCAGTCTTAATGAATGTGGGCTGTTATGTGCAGGCTTTACAGCTGAAAAAAAAAAGTGGTGCACTGCCAGTTTGTCTTTGCGGTTACACTGGACTCTGGTTTTTCATAATATAGCAATAGCTAAGATGAACAGAGTGTGCACTCAGACAATAAGGGGATGGATAGCTGCCTTTGATAATCTAAAGACTTGAACCTCAGGCTTTAACCTCAGCATGCAACCGCCCACCATTTTTTCCTTCTTCGTGATTTGTTCGTGTTTGTCAACTGTATATGTTGTGCCTAAAAATACAATAACCATCACAAAAAAGACAATCACAAAAACAGAGCTCTTAGCAGACAAAACTTACTCTTTTGTGTTATGTTTTTTTGTCCAGGTCTTGTACCAGCTCTATTGTCACACTACATTGGAGGTTTAGCAACGACTATATATGAAGTCTATAGGAACAGGTTGAACCCAAAGGTTCTATATGCACTGTTTGATACACTCTGTACTTCACAAGATATAAGACCAATGTCCTCATGCACTCTGTATCCATTTATTTCCACATCTGTTAAGCCATTCATCAATCAATAAACCCCTGGCTTTACACAGAGTGAAAGAGTGGCTCTCCTTTATAGCAGCATGCCTCCTTTATTTCACAGATATCCCCAACACTAAATTGCCAATTTACAGCAGAGACAGTGGAATATAGACACAAAGAAGGCTTATTTTGTATAATCAGCTCCTTTATTAAAGCAATACCAAGTGACGCCAGTCAAGAAGCTTAGTGTCATTTTAGATTTTTTTTTTTTTTTTTTCCTGAGGTCAGGAACATGAAGATGCTATTTCAACATGTTTCAATCACGGCAGACTGATAAACAAACTGTTGAGGTGCAAAACTGGCTCTACTCAGAACAAAGTAGCACAAGGCTTAAGTGCTTGAGGCATTTTCAGAAAGTGGAAAGAGAGCCATTGTGTTCTCATATAATGTGCTAACGAATGGCTCAGCAGGGAAAAACAAGACAACAATGTAGTGTCCTGCATTTAATCCAAAAGCACATCCCTGTGTTTCTCCAAGGTTTTCACACACATGTGCTTTACAGGAAGCCTGGCAATTCTGCACGTACTCACACTTATAGTGTTTCTGCTCATTTCTATTAATGTTCTGTATGTTTCCTTAGTCATCAACATAAAAAGAGAGAACACTAACTTTAACCTTCGGACTCTATTTTGAACCTGGCTCACTGCCACGTAGTCCACGTTTTATAGGATGAGCCAGTGGAAGAAATCGAGCACTATATCATGCATCTGTCGCACTGATAGATGGTTCCATACTGAGCACACTTTTGCACAATGCTGCCCTCGTAATTAGCTCAGCTACTGTGAGCGCGCTGCACACCACGGTCCTGATGAACGATGGACTGGTGTGAGGTAAAACCACACAGTTGTTGATGACCTCCCTCCTGCTCAGTAATGTACCTGATCTCTAAAGCCATTAATAAGGTTATGCTAATTCGATACACGGACGGCACAGACATACGCTGAGAAATACATCAAAAGGACAAATGCATCACTGCTTTGCAATGCATTTACCACTAGGGTAAACAAATCCTTGACTTCCTATGACGATCAAGCAAATGTGGGGCAACAAATGATTAATTTTTCTAACACCTGGTAACACTGTTTCCTCTGAGGACCATACTTGCAATATATTTTAAGATTCATGTTTTCTGTTACTTCGCCCACACCCTGCTTTGAAAAGCACCGTAAGCGGAACTGGTTATTAAAAGACCAAATTGCTTTTGCAAATTGATACAAACGTTGTTTTTGGTTATTTTAACATGTAAGTGGAGTTCTATTCAGGTTTACTCAGCTGTAACATAATAGCCATAACTATATGATCACAATCAAATCCAAATTTAAATGAAGTTTCCGGTTGTGTCTCGATTAAGTCAAATTTTAATACTATGAGCGAATTGAAATTCTTATGTTTACTTTTATGAGCTATATTATTATTTGGAATAAAAGCCAGAGTACCTATGATTTATAATTTGTCATTAACAACACAGTATTACAAAGTATTTAAAGGTCGTAGGATTTAGAGGGATCGACAGAAATGTTTTCTTTAGAGTATAATCGCCTGAAAATAAGAATAATTGTTTTTGTTATGTCCGAACGAGCCATTGATATCTACACAGGGAGCAGGTCCTTGCCCACAGAGTCCACTGTGTTGCATCGCCATGTTTCTACAGTAGCCCAGAACAGACAAACTAAACACTGGCTTTAGATAGGATCATTCGACCACTGTTAGCAGCCCTTCTGTGATGGGGGCATCTTTAAACTGCTTTATTCAGTGTTTTGTTTTTCACCGGTTTAAATCATTGAGGCCAATTGTTCCGTGGAGGAAGAGACCTCTGTGGATAATTCGGCTCCCAGTAAAAGACGTCTAAACAACAAACACTGAAAGAATTCTAACTGAGAGAAGTTTTAGCTGGTTGCAATCTGTAATCCTCACTGCTAGGTGCCACTAAGTCCCCTAAATCGTACGGCCTGCACCTTTAAGAGAGTTGTATACATGTGGTGCCCAAATGTTTTGCAGTCTACACAGAAGTTTCACCACAGTAAACTCGCCTACTGATTTGCATCTGAGTCATCACCATTTGAATGCATTGTAGAACATGCTCCAAAGAAGAAGAACCACATAAGCACTGCATCATGATTTAAATTCTCTACTTGACCGCATGCATGTGTTCCCCTGTCAAACCAACAACCCTTTGTCAGCACAGGTAAGTAGTCACTGTTTAGTGTGTGGAAATAAACAGAGAGACGAAAGAGGCAAGTATATGAGACAAAGCACAGAGCAACATGACCCCCACAGATGTGGCGATTCAGCAACAATTATTCACTACTATCCAAAGGACAGGAAAAATAAATGGTTTTCTATTGACCTGCTTTGCACAACGAAATTGGCAAGAAAAGGAGATTCATTTGTTATCAGAGGGACAGAGAAGGAGGACTTTGCTACAATAGCTTAACTTTCACATGGCATTCAAAATAGAAGCCCAAAGATACCCATTCAGTCTGGGAATGTGGGTTTTTCATTTTTCTTCCTAACAGATGTATGCACTGGTTAAGGCCTCCTGACGCTATTCTAGACAAGTAATTAAAGCAAATCCACTTCATTAGCCGGGACCTCAACCCCCACCATGAGAGATAACAGACGTGCTCCTCTAATAGTAAGATGTTATAATTGCTGGGAGACAACTGTCCAACTTGTGAGGCATCAAATGGCTATACTATAAAATTAAAGCCTTCAGGGAAAGAAAATGGGTGTTTCAAACACCTTCAAGTATTCAAGTTGATGCAAAACTAGGAAATGTATTTAGAAACAAGTTACTATTTTTCGTATGAGGAGTCGGAATTTGGGATTTTAACATTTGTTGAGCTACTGAAATCTGGCACTTATCTCATGACAGTGAATCTCTGCATGTTTTGATGCTGATCCTGAACCAGATGTAGAATAAAAGTTTCCAAATATGTTCCATTATTAAATAACAAATTTAGAGGATTGTAAAGTTTTTGTAGACATACTGTGTTTGCTATCTGAGTGCTTTCTCTTCATGAAAGGTTAATGTAGAATTTATGAAATGCATTTATTGTATGCAGACTGCAGTGTGGATCTTTTTTTTTGGGAGACTGAACTGAGTATCCAAAGGTGATACAAATCAACAAATCCCAGGAAATAAATAATTCAAACTGTCATAAATCTGATTTGTCAAGGGACTGCCTTCCATACCTGTTTTGTTACAGTTGTCTAGTAGTACGCTATACTTCGCCAATAGATCCGGTTTTTTAAACTGCAATAGTTATCTAAATTAAAATGTCGAATGCATGGACATGAAAGTTTAAGAATGATAAAACTTTCATAAAGAGTAACTTTTCTTGTGTCAGTGATTTTAATGAACGCCAACTGTCGCACTTACACAACAACAAAACGACCTCTCTTGCATGAGTTAGTGAAAAGAAGAAAATCCTGTTCCTTGGAGTACATTTTTGCAAAGCAGCACATTAACGTTGACTTGTCAGAAATGATGCCACTCTACAACTGAGAAGTACTCCTGCAAATGTCACCCTCCACATCAGCTGCCGTCCCTCACTAAAATCAGCAACGTAGTCATGGGAACTGTTTAATAAACTGCACTATAGCAGTAAACCTATATGTATAAAACTAACTCCCCATTTTTCATTAGTTCCTTAGCTACCAGATGGTAGCTATTGCAAATATGCAGCGCTTAAAGCCATAATTGGTAACTTTTATAACAAAAGAAAATCATATTTGCTGAAACTGTCAGCACACAGCACTAAATGAGAATGAGAATAAAAAAAAATCATATTCCTCTGGCTTCTCTATTGCCGTGTAGGGCTTCTAATGGCCTTACTGTGTATGAAAAAACACTCTTGCGCAGCTGCCAATTATAGCAATCACCGCTTGGTTAACTATGGTCAAACGAGGCAGTGCTGATTAAACATGAATCAAGATTCTGTTGATGCTTTGTCTGTTTCTCGCCTGAAATGTTTTCAGAAATATATTTTAGTGTACCGTTTATCTGTTAAATGAGAAAGATGGTCCGTATGGTGGGCAGTGCTTGGGACGTTGGGTGACTGTCTCAAACATGGCTGTCGGGTCCCAATATTTCTCGTTATTAGAGTGTCACAGTTTGATAGAAAGAAATCAGTCTCATGTACTTCATTCAGAATACTGTTACAGTTTCAGCAAAAAAAAGAAATTATTTTTAAAAATGTTACCAGCTGTAGCTTTAAGATGTTGGGAGCAATCAAAGCAAGATATGTCAATTGATGTCAAATTGAAATTGTGACTCATTCACAAAACATAACAATGTTAGGTTTGATATGTAGTTATATCCCAAATCTTTGAAATATCTCCACTTGTGGATATAAACACATTACAGTGGCACCATCTCTGTCACATTCATGGAGGAACACTTGGTTCCAACTTAAGTTTCAACTCTGCAGTGTCCAGGAAGAAGGTCTATTTCTGAACAAGGACAGTGGATAAAATCCACAGCGCCGACAGTCACACCTGATGAAATAAAAAGATATGACACGCCATGGACACCCGATCAACGCATTGAGGTGTGAGCCCTTCGATACAGAATTAATCAAAAGCTATCCAGTGCCCAGATAAATCATTAAATCTTGCTTACTGCTACAGCCCCTATGGCTAATCATAGGAGCAAAATTTCCGGTTGAGTAGCATTTGTCTATAAAAATACAAATAGAATTTGTCATGAAGGCAGTGAAGCTGCACTCTCCCCTGGCTCCCTGAAGCCTGTTCTCTCTGCTGGCCCTGCTGTTTCCTACACCATTAGAAAAGTCTGAAGGGAAGAGCCACGCGGGAATACTAGCTGTCTTTCCTGGACTCATTTGAGAGGTAACAGGTACCACAAACAACACATGGTGGGTATAACACAGCTCTTGACTAACTCTCTAGATGGGAATAAGGGGGAGAAGACCTCCTGTAATCTGAATATAAGCTCGCCCTTATTACTAACTGGAGGAGAAAAATTCTGGTATTGTACATAACAACCTGCCAACAGCCTTCACTGCGGACACCAAATGAGGTTTGAAACTAGTTTCATGCAGTACGTATTACATGCACATGTGGAGTAAATGGTAATACAAGCCTTTGCTAAATTAACTCAAACATATAAACATAAAATAACAATTGTAAAAAAAGATGAAGCAAAACAATTAAAAAAAAAGAAAAGAAAAGAGTCAAACTGTGGTCCATCGCCGTTTGCAACCTAATCCATTAGGACTAGTCCTGGCATATGCTCCCCTCTCCCTTTTTGAGATCAAATGGATTTTCTGTCACTCTTTGAGCTGCCTTAGCAAGAACAAGACAAGCGGTTACGTATGCTCTGTTCTCTATGTCACTCTGCTGCATATCCATCAAGAGGTTGAAGATTTTGTTAGAGGGCACAGATGGTCTGCAATTATCATGGAATGAAAGTAATGCATCTCAATTTATGTCAATGAAAAGACGATATGTAGGTATGCAAAATGCATTATCCATGGTGTGTGTGCACTGAAGAACAGCAAGTTGAATGGGACCGGACAAATTGTCTGTTGGCTCCAGTTCATTGATAACTCAACATCAACATCAAGAGAAAGCGATTCCTTTTGATATGACAACTCAAAACTGGAATCTCCCAGATTCAGAAAAACAGGGGCATGGCATGCGAGTGCCATGTGCTACTCATTAAATTATTATTCAGCCTCAGATAGTTCATTCCTCATGGTGCCTGTGGATGAATTACTTTCTGGACTGACCTCTTTTAACCACATTTCCCCCGTCCTTGCAGACACAGGGGGATGATTAAGCAGTTCAAATGAAGACTTATTTGAATTCACACACAACCACGTCCCCAAGCCTTCTACCCAGCTCAGCATTCCTGCTTGGTCAGCTGTGAGGTGGTGGTGTGCTGGCCCTTTCACCAGAGAGCCCGGCTGCACTGAAAGCCAACACTGGCCAACCCCATGCTGTTTTGCATTAAGAAATGCTAATACTGGGAGGTTGCAGTGTCTCAGATCTTGTGGCTCAGCATGGCAGCGGGCTCCCACTGGCAGTCTCCCCAGGAAGAAGCCCCTCGGAGAAAGCCCAGGGCCACAGTGAAACACATGCTTCACAAAAGGACTGCAGGCTTCAGCGAGCAGCCTCGTCAGCCTTACAGAAACCCTGGCTCAGTGTTCTTCCAAATGAAAACAGGATCCCGAAAAAGGAAAAAAATAAATAAACACTGCAGCCTTGGAGGCTACTAATGTGAATAACGATATGCTGCTGAGAGCATTTACTTGTTCGAAATCCAGCATAACATTTTAAGTCCTGTATGTGGGCTCAAAGATGACCTTGAGCAAATGTAATCTGAAGTGATAAAAAGCCACCTGTTTTCCAGTGCAACAGATACACTGTGAGCCAATTATTTTAGGCATACATAGTTTTCTGTGGTTGTTTACCGACAGTAAAAAAGCAAATATTTCCTGCACCGTGTCAACTCTGGATTTGAATATTTCTTCAATAACTGACCTGCATGTCAAAGAGATCTGATTTGATATTCCAGCCATTTTTACCATGGTGGCTTTTAAATTACATTTTTGCTCATGTAATTCTCACTGAAAACCTGAGATGCATACTTAATTTCAGATTACACTACATTTGGCAACATGGAGTCTTTTTTTTTCAATCCCAACCTCTGCATGAAACAGAACAGATTAGAAATCCTTTTTTCGTAAATTTGATTAGACAATTCTGAAAATGTGTGATCTTCGATTTAATCACGTTGGCGATGCACTTGTGGATCCATAACCCTGTTCTGTATGCCAGATCTAAACCACAACCTATCTGGCCCACTCTCGTTTTGTCACCTTGAGAAAATGAGGTTTATGTTGCTGAAGGGAACAGTCTCACCTTACACTGAACAAGTTTTAATGAAGTCATTTCATTCCCTGAAAATGTGAAACCAGCATAGGTTGAGTTATTAAGTTATATCATTTGCCAGAAAAGCTTTGGGGCTGGAAGTATTTCACACAGAGCCATCAGATATCACTCACCTCTTTGTGAACATCAATACACAAAACTGTGCGAGGCAAATACTAAAAATACAAGGTAATATATAATTTTAATTAAGACTAGCCATGCAAGTGGTCATTTTTTTCTGAGTCAACTGCATCACACGTTCCATTTTCATCAAATTCACGCAGAAGTTTTCCAAGAACAGTCATTCAGATTACACTGCGTTGCTCCCTGGAGTGGTAAAGTAAAAAAAAAAAAAAAAAAAAGCAAGATAAGCAGATTTGAATAAACAAAAGCTTATAAAGTATTCGGATGTGATGTGGAAAATGCGTGAGAAGGCATGGAGCAAGCTTACATGGCTCATTAGGTGGTTTAAGTGAACAAACAGTGGAGGCTCTTTCTGATTGTAATTGGCTCCTTACTGTCAGAGATTTTCTGTAATTAAACAATGAAAAATGTCACGGAAGAATCTCGAAGTAAAGCTTATTTTGCACAATTTGCTGCTTATTTGTGCATAACTGCAGCAAGGTGAAAGGTCCTCAGAATGGACAAGAACATCAATATAAAAAGGACTGGTTTCATGTTACTGAGATATAAGAGAGGGAAAAGACTTTGCACCCACAAGCAAGAGACACACAGAAACATGCTGTACTTTGCAACTTAAAAGGAATCTTTCAAAGCCTGTGGATGACTAAGGTAGGAACTAGAGCTGAGAATATTCCTCCTCGGTCCTCTCTGACAGCCTGAGGCCAACCTAAATGCTGTACCTATGCAAATCAGTGTCATTGTTATGAGACAAATCTGCCGCGGTAAAGGCCAAACCCCCCCCCCACCCATGTCCCCTTAAGCGCAGTCATGTCACTGCTGGTGACCAGCGTGTTGCTACTGTGGAATTAGGGCGGGAGATTTGCGACGGGATTAATAACTCATTCTCCAGGCTTTCTGAGGAGGCAGCTGGGGCACTTTGGAGTTTGATGTAATTCAACCCTTTGGGTAGTTAACTTGGAAGCTTGATCAATTATTTAGACCATTTTATTTTGTTTTGTGTTTGCCATGCCAGTGGGAGAAGCAAGTAGACGTTGTAGGTACCAGCATTCTGATATAAAAAAAATCCCCTACTGAGTATGCAAATTGGTGACTTATGGGAGATATGCGGCATAAATTGCTGACTTTGAACGACAACATTTTATATTTTCATGTAGATGGATCATAAACATGGAAAATAACCTCCTACACTTCCAAGTGTGAAATTCTGTAACCACAATAATAAATCAGGTTTCCAAAGGTTACCTTGAGGAAATAATTGAAATGTTCCTACTGTATGTTCACACATTTTTCCAGTGGTGTTATAAACCAAGTCCAATAAAGTATTGAGCATCAAGGCCTTGGAAGCCAGTAATGAATCCACAAAATGTCTATGAATCTGTTGCAATCGGTTATGCAGTGACAAACAAATAATATTACAGCAACTCAGCAAAACAATCTCACCCCATAGACCAGCCAAAATATATTCTCTCTCTGCCACACACATTTCATCAGTGCCCAGAGTTACAGTGCCAGATAAAATCTTCACAATAATTAAATGTGTAAGTTAACTGCTGAAACAATGTTTTAAACACTTTCACTGTACATGTTTTATAGTCGTTTTTTTTTCCAGCTGTCAACACCATGTTTGCAGTTTGAGCGCAAATGTCACTCTGTCAGTCTGAATGAGTGTTAAGTCAACAGCAGGAGACAACGAGTGTTTCAAGAGGAATAAGAAGGTGACATTTATTAATGAGAAACCACATAAGGGATTTTCAGACCTAATCTAAGTCAAGAAGGGCTGTTTGAGTTGTTATAAAAATATAAAACTAGGTCCTTTCATGGGGCTAACACTGTTTTTAATATAACTAAATAAGCCAGTCTTTGCGGAGATATATCATGATAAAGCAGGGACTTGCAACCAAGAAACTGTCTTTCTTTCTCGCTTACTTCCTATCTGAGGTGCGGAGGATGCATGCAGGCTGTTGTTTCTGAAAATTCTATGGAGGGATTGTAGACGGTTACTCCCACCAGCACACATTGAAACTGAAGAGAAATATCTGTGACAAATATCTCCTACTGAACCAAAAATCGTCCATCTCTTTGAGTCAGGCTCTGAACTTTGCAGACCTTGCTTCAGAGAGTTCTGTGCATTTCCTGAGGCTACATATCGACTCAAAGTTTCAACTCTCTCTCATGGTGCTTGGAAAAAAAAAAAGGGACATATTCTTGCCCGTAGCCATCTGCGTGACCTATAACACAACATGTCCAGGAGCAGGGGAAAGCTAACCTCCAGAAAGCAACAGTAGTTTGAAAACCAACTCACCATCAGCAGTTGCAGTGGCAGGAGCATACAGGTTCCCTGAGCCAGTTTTAACTAAGAATGAATTGGGGCCAAACTCATCCTCAGAGTCAGAGTCCTGGGCTGGCTGAGCCGCACAGTTACCTAGCAACCCTCCCTGGCTCTCATTGGCTGCAATGGAAGGGGGAGGGTATGGGAGCTGCTCAACAGGGGAGGAGGAGGCGGATGAACAATGCAGCGGAGGACCTGTGGACCACAAACAGAGACAACACATGGGGGGGAAATGAAACACACCCAAACACAGGCAACATCACATAGGAGCAAAACACACACACACACACAGACTCACACACACGCAAGCAAGACTCAACTCTGACACTTCAAAAACAAACAGGGACACATCTGCCTTTGTCTCCGCCACCTCACCCCAGCTGGGAGGAACAATACAAACAACTAAAATGACTTTGAGATAGAATAAAAAAGGCAAATGCCTGGCACTGCTTTAGAGAAACAAAAACAACAAAACACCTTTTTGGGATGTTAAATGCAAGAAAGGAGAACAACTCCGGGTTCAATGCTCTAATCTTTAAAAAAAAAAAGAGAGAGCCTTTCAGTGAGGGTGTGTGCATACATTAAAGCACATCCTATATACAGTACAAGAGCATGTTACATAAGAAACATCTGCAACAATACAACTAAAAAATCCTTTAAACTCCAGACACGCTTACTGTTGAAATTCTGTCACAAAAACAGCATCCAACATAACTGCCCCTCAAAAAAACTACAAATATACACTAGCGGATTCATATTTGTGTACTGGGCAGAAGAACATGAATAATATGTTCTCAGATATGGCGCGGTTGTTAATACCCCCTCCTGTGGAAACACATATAACCCCTGCCAGCCGAGAAATGAATCCAACCCGAACCAATCCTTCCTATTTCTTCTGTACTCTGTGTCCATCTCAGCTTTCCTACTTGGCAGTAATATAAAATACCACAGGGATCAGACTGGCCACTCACCTTAACAGCAGAATATAAATAATTTAATGTTTTGATTATTTATAGCGCCTTGTTATATACCAATATGCAACCCTAATTCTTACATACGAATAACTTACAATTTCCTCTTTCAGGGCTTATTGGCTCCGATCCCCATGCTGTCATGGAATGTTAAATCTCCACAGAGCTCCTATTAATGTGTGATTAACTTTTGATGCAGCTCTGCGCCACGCTGAAAATGGAGTACTTAAGTAACATGACTGCAGCGAACAAAGCCATCAGTTTGGTGCTCTCCCCATCTTTCCATCAGTCCGTCGGTCTTGACGTCGAAATTCCTGCTGACTGGACTGTCATCCATCAGGAGAGATAAATTTCCTCTCGCTCTGTAATGATCCCTGCAGAGTATTAAAGTACGACTCACTGACTCGCATCTAATTAGGAAACAATTAGTGATATTAACATATCAGCCACAGCCCTACACAAGCAGCCAATGTCCACTGCCCCAGAGAGTCACAGTTTGTGCTTTATGTATACTTCCCACCACACACTTCATTTCTCTCTCGATCCTTTAATGCCGGTGCAGGTAATGGGTGCAGAGCTGCAGTGGTCATGCTGTGGGTTAATGAGCGAGACACTGTTGTGCTTGGATATATAGCAATGTACAACGGACAGAGGAAGAGCTGTTGAAGAGAGCATCATTACAGTCATCCCCAGAATCCCTCAAATACATCTAAGACACTACATTTAGCGTGTGTCAAAACAACAACACTCTGCTGAACAGAGTACCACTCATTGAGCTACTATCTGCCGCTAAGAGACACCAGAGGCAAGACTGAAATTCTTGACATGAAAGACTAAAATGAGCTGCACCAGGTCTCGGACTGAACATTACAACATTTCTCCTCAAAGAGGGAATTCATCAATGAGACAAGAAAAGATTAAAGTCCTCTAAAAATGGTCAAAGTCATAACCTAAATGAGGTCAAGGTAGTCATGCTCAGCAGCCATTAGTCTTGCACACAGAGGTTTTACTGTCTCACTGTGTTTAATTAATGCTGGCTTGTGCAGTTCATGCCCAAGCCACATGCACCTAAAGTCAGACAGGGCTTCTACAGGCGAAAAGCCACAGCTCGACAGGGCCAGAGAAGTTTCACTGGCTGCCAGAGTTGATTGCCTTTGCATTCACTCACTATATCACAGCAGCAAAAGGGGACCTTTACTTAGGAGGCCCTGGACCATGCGCTGCTGCTTTAGTTCCTGACAGCTTCGGGAAGTGCCAATCACTGCCTGGTTTGGCCTGACTGCAAACACAGACCAACACCCACTGTATTAGGGTCTTAATCAACTCATTAGTAACCCAATTAAAATAAGGGACAAACAAATTGGTGTGTGTGATCTGCAGGTAAGGATAACTGCTATCGGTAGTATTTAGTGCAACAGCTTCTCCCAAAAGAAATTGCTGAGAACATGTCTTGTAGTACAGTTTGGATCACAACATATGTTTTGATAATCAAAGATCGGTGATAATGAAATCTTGCATTCTGCACATTATTAAATTTGTTGCATTTTGATACGATTCACTTCACAAATACTTAAAAAAAAAATGGTTTTACAGAGTAAGTTGTAAAACATAACAAGAGTGGAAATTCAAGAGATGTAAACCTTGCATCAAAGCCAGAGTTCAAAGAGTGACATTTATTTTCAAGGGAAAAACGATAACAGTATGTGGTGCTGGAATGAGACACAGAAGCTGAACACCAGCAGAAACATGCCAATGTGGGCGGACAGCTAAGCATCAGTATATTTTTTTTTTACAACCCAACTTACAATAAATAAGCAAGTAGGTGTTCTGTGCTGTACTTAAGAACTTTGAAAGAACACTTGAATGTTAATGGCACACACTGGCTATTCTGATTTCTGCTGCATTCAATTGCAGTGTAATTATTCTTACTTTGGGACCACCCTGAAAGTTTAACTACACATTGACTGCAAAGCAGATTATATTTAATGACCCAATGAAGTGGTGGACAATATGAAAAAAATGCACATTTCATAACCTTACTTATTGTCATGTAGCAATATATATGTTAAGATAGAATAAATTATCTGGAAATTCAAGAGATCATTTATAGATGATAACACCAGACGGGAGGGTCTTGTTAGCCGACACCTATGCAAAAATCCTGGAAATCCAATATTACTATAAAACATGCCTGTTCATTGATTTACAGTCTTTCCCGCATTTGTATAACACATCTACATATATTAAAGGGACAGCCACCTTGGCAGCTTGAAGGAAACTAAGCTACACTGGTTCACAGTCTCTAATGTCTCCATTTATATATTGTATTATCCCAAACTGTGTCAGTGGCACTTCCCAAATCACCAAGAATTCATTTCCTGGGAAAAAGGCTACGTTGTTGAAAAGGAATATTTAAAAGTATTGTCAATCAGCTGGTAGAAGCATGGATATATAACATGCTTAGCTTTCAAAATTAATGTCCAGGCACTCTCATTGCAAGGTTGTATCTACGGGAGACCAATAGCTTTGCACAACTGCTTGAGGCTACAGCTCACATCTGAGCAACAGTAGAGTCAGTTTGTAGGATTTAATAGCATCTAGCAGTGAGGATTGCAGATTGCTACCAGCTGAAACTTCTCCTGGTTAGAATTCCATCAGAGTTTATTGTTTAGGTGATTTTTACCAGGAGATGAATTATCCTCAGAGATCCCTTTCTCTCAAAAACGAATGGACCAGGTGGTTAAGAACAGTAAAAACACTGAATAAAGCAGGTTCACTGCTCAATTTAAGTTTTTTAAAACAAGATTCTAATGTTAGGGTGATTATGCACTTAAGAAAACATACTTATTATATTCAATTCCATTTCCATATCCCTCTAAATCCTACACATTGGACCTTTAACACCAAAATGTGTTAAAAATTGACATTTTAAGAGTAATCAATCAGATTCATAACAAAATTAGAGGTGTAATGAACAGTTATAAAATATTCAATACATAATTTGGTCTAACAAATATCACAAAATATTAAAAAATGCCCATTACAATTTCAAGATGACTAATATCTGACCAAATATGTTCAATTTGCAATCATAGAAAAACAGAGAACGGTAAATCCACACATTTAAAAAGCTGAAGCCAGCAGCATAATGACATTAACAATTCATCAATTCTTTAAATAGTTTTTTAATTTATTTTGTGTCAATCAGCTAATCAATTCCATTGCTAACTATTCAGCTCTAACTAATCAACTAATTGCTTCAGCAGTAAAACCAATCATTACGAACGTCAAAAGGATATGTGCAAACACCTTGTGCTACATAGACGTCTGCCTACCTCTGTATATTATGTTAATGTGAACAATCTCTGTATGCACGTCTGTGTGCGCCTTGCTTTGTATATGTGTTGACTAACAAGTGGAGGCAGGAGGAGACATCAGCACTCTTATTTAAGATGTACACACCCACGGTAACTGCAATCATTTATGTAGGGACTGTAATGCAGGATCATGCATTGGAAACAATGAGCCGAATCACAGTGATCAAGTTTCTGCATTAGAACGAGGCAGAATAGTCATTATCGCTGTGTGAATATACGTATAAACATTTATATTTTAAAATTACCTTATTTGAGACGGCTTGTCTGGTCAAGGGAGAGAAAATTAAATCAGGTAAACGGAGAATATAATTTAGAGAGAGGATGTAGTGAAAAGAAAATCATGTAAGAGTCCTGATTATCAGTTCTCTCCCTGTCTCTCCAAACTGAGCTAATCTTTCTGTTATGGCCTCTAATTGCCATAAATTCTGAAGTTATACACAGAAACTCGCATATATTAAAGGAGATAAGAGTTGCCATCTTTAAAAACACAACCTAATGAATAAAATCTATGACTACCTATGCACTGCACAGCCACAATACTGAGCAAGGTGAAGCAGATGTGTGACTCCACAGTGACAACAGGAATTATCTGTTTGCTCAAGGACTACAGCTGCAGGCAGCATCTATAAAAGATGCAGTGTATTTGCAGATGAACGGTGATGAAAAAAACAAACATCTCGGTGCCTGTCCTGTACCATCAACTGATGCCATGTGGCATACAAAGCATACAGGAAGCGGAGGAATGACTCAGAGTCTCAGCGGGGACCGCGTGTCATCATCACACTGCTACTCTCGTTGTAAAATGCAGATTGTGTTGAATCTCCATTTTACCACAGAGCGCGACGGTCGGCATGTAGGATTCATGTAGTCAAAGCACCAGCATTTTTATTCAAAGCTAATGCTCAATTTACATGTTTATATTCTTCTATGACGTGAGGGCAAACAACAGAAAGAATCTGTGTCTTACTACATTGACTAGGACAGTTACGTAGTAGCATTTGTACAGGGGTGTGTGAAAGGTTGGCAGCTTGGCAGATCAGTAAAATGTTGCGTAATTTGCTCCTGGCACCAATATTGTTATCCAGTGTAGGTGGAGTGGGATTCACTCCAAGATGTGATGTTTAAAGCTTTTGTCATATTTTCAGCTGTTTGACTCTGTTGAATTTTGTACTGACTGTTCCTGCCACCATCAAGAGCCAGACTGTGAATATTTATTCAGATCCCTCTCCTTCTTATAACTGTTCTTACTGTATTTGCATGTGGAGGTCAAAGCGAAATGGACGGCTATATTCCTGTGTGGGCACTACATGGCGCAAAGTGGTATTTCCTCAGGCCCAGTGGGTTTTGTTGCTCACAAGTTCCTCAAGCTCCTGCTCAGTATTTTACCCCCAGCAGGGTAATGCAGATTATAATTTTGGTGTGAAGATTCACTACATTTTGCGCTGTCCATAGTCTGACTGCTCAGACCAAGTCAACAGCACACTCTGCTTTCTGCACCCCTGTTCTGTGCTATTTACAACCAGTTTTCAATCCCAAGGTGTCAAACACAGCAGCTTGGTCAGCAGCCATTTGGCTTCTAATTCCTTTGCACAAGGTATCCTTTAGCGTTTGTATGACACCGGGCTTACAGCTAACTCTAGTGTAAACCCATCCACAGCAAAATGTAGAATAAATGCAAGAAAGTTTTTGTAGGGACGAAGGGGTGGTGGATAGGTCAAACAAACACAGGACTTTTACCCATGAGCTTCATCTGGATGATGGTTTTAGGATGTGTTGGGGACAGTGTGACAATCTGCTTTCCATCAGCAGGCCTAATTGCGGTTGGTAAAACATTAGGGTGCAGTTGAGGCAACAATTTGTATAGGTATGTCTTTCTAACAATCCATGGATGCTACTACGTGTTGTCACCACCACAACAGGCCCACCTCTCAATTCATCTGATTGGACAATAGGAAAAAATGCCAATGATGTCAGGCGCCTTTTTGGATTTGAGTTGAATTTTCTTTTCTTTTTTTTCTTTTTTTTAACTCAATGGATCCAGGTTCGTCCAACAAAAACGTGATGCATGCAGAGCTAAAAAAAAAAAAAAAGCAATGCAAAAGCAGCAACCAAAGTGCTTCACTCTCATTTAAGACCCTTACAAAAAGCTGCCCCAGGCTGCTAAAACATGTTCTGTCTGATCAGGGCCAAAGTCAAGCCTTTTTAGAAAAGAAAAGAAAACCATGTTACATAGCAAATGCCATATGACATACGTGTCATATGATATTGATATTTGTGGCATGACATACTCGTGAAGTTACTAAATCAAGTTAGGTCACAAACATACTTATCTTATTTTACTAAGTCAAAATAAGATCTGCTTTTCTAAATATAACCTAGTAGTTTTGCTGCCTAAACCTAAAGTAGTTGTACTGAAAAAACCTACATTACCTGTGAGTTTATCTTGAAAAGAAACTACGCATATAACAAAGTGAAATTGACACAGCGTTTTTGAGCAGCCAATACTACTAAGGGTACCCAGAATGTCATAGTTTGATGAGTTGGGAGTGTGAACGTGTTGCTATTTAGAATAATTGCTGAAGGTGCACATTTACAACTCTCTTTACTCCGATTCTTACCAGTATCTGTCAGACACAACAGCTTTCATGTATGAAGGCCGTCCCTTTCTGCTGATTTACTCTTTTGGAGACATCTGAAGGCAAAAGGTTTGTGTTTCTTGAGTGGCATCTAAATTGAGTGGCACACAGATCCACTGCTAACCTTGAATAAATCTTGCACTACTGGCACCAGGCTGTGGTAAAAATAGGCACATAATCCTCTGTCTTATTGTGCACATTAAACTGGTCATTTATATTGCAATATCACTGACAGTCTCCCGCAGCATATGAAATGAAACTCCTCTGTGTTGGAGATCTTGTTATAAATATATACCTAATGTTAATGTTAAAGCCACAGTGTGTAGGAATTTCTCCCATCTAACGTTGAAATCATATATTGCATTCAAACAGATGGCGCACTCTAGCGCCTCACTGTTTCAAACACGTATTGCAACAACGGTAGCCGCTGTGGACCAAAAAGCTATGATAACACTGATGAAACCATGTCATCCGATACTACATGGAGTATTCATTCAGGCTCCTACACAGACACACGCGACGCGAGTTGACAAACCCCCTCCTCACCATGCTGGCTGTGTTTACAACGTAGGACTGTTGGGGCGGATGTAAACTGAAATAAACCAATCATGTCTTGTCCTTTGACAACTGACAAGTGGCTCTACCTCACACACCTCATCCCTCTCCTCGCATTACAGCGCCGCTAACAGCTCTTAGTGGCCAGCGGCACTACTGCCGCATAACAAAGTCCCACTCTTTGAGCATAATGCAGGATCATGTATTATGCAGCATCACGGGAGACGGAATCCTCGTCGCCAAGAAAGTGCAAAAGGGAATCAAAAAGGCAGCGTGACTGGCGAATTAAAAAAACAAGGGTCAGCATTGGGGTTGCATTTCCCAGGTGGAGAGAGCTGTTGAAGGAGAAAGGTAATACAATCACAGGCCAGCGCTAACAGCGGCTAACAGCGGCGCAGTGATGCCAGGAGAGGGATGAGGCTGTTAGCGACTGGCCGCTAACAGCGACTAACAGCCAACAGCGGCGCTGGCCTGTGATTGTATTACCATTCTCCCTCAGCAGCTCTCTCTACCTGGGAAAGGCTACCCCGATGTGGGCCTTCATTTTTTTAATTCGCCGGTCACACTGCCTTTTCTATTCCCTTTTGCGCTTTCTTGGCAACAAGGATTCCGTCTCCCATGATGCTGCATATGCATGATCCTGCATTATGCTCAAAGAGTGGGACTTAGTTTCAAATGTGCCAGGGTAGTAGTGAAGCGCCTCTTGCTCCTCTCCTTCGGCTCCTCAGTCACGCAGTGCTGGCCTGGCTCTCAACAAAAACGCCAAAGGCGGTGCTGTATGTCCCTTGCTGGCGGGTGTATTCTCAAGATGGCGAAACGTAATGGAACCCCACAGACGAAACAAACAACAAACAACAAACAACAAACAAACAAACAAACAAATCCGAAATTCTCCTTTTACGAGAATAAGTCAGATTATTGGTGGAGGTAATAGTACACCAGTGATGACATATTTATGAATGCGGACATCAATGTTTGCCAAGAAACAACGGAAAATGTTACACAATGTCCCTTTAAGCCTACATGAACTCGATACGCAACTCATTGAGCAGAACTATTTTTCACAGGGTAGATAATCATAATGAATCATGAGCAGTGTGTACTGTGAAAATGGACCATGAGTTTTCATGTTGCTTAGATTTAAACACTAAGTTTAACTCACACTGCAGTGTAAGTTTGCTATGGAGCTTTAAGGATGCAGTAAGTCTGTTCGAATGGGAAAAGAAAACTGTTGGTTTTATAAATAAGCCTATTATACCAAACCTAATACAAATAATGGCCATTTAATTGCGTTATATTTGCCTACAAGGTACTTTGGCTGACAAGGTATCTTAATTGAAAGTCTAATAGCTTTAGAATTGCCTGAGCATCATCAATTCCCTTTTCATTATTTCAACTTTGTCCCTCTAATGATGTCCTGTTGCGCAGCTCTAGGGGCTGTGTTTACAGTGTGCAACACAAATGGTCACTAGTCAGGATCAAGTTGTCCTAGAAATGTTGTGCAATATACACAAAGGCTGTAGAGCTGCTAAACCCATGAAAGGAGGTTTGATGCCCTTTTTGATTTTTCTAACTGACTGGCAGTATTTGAGCTCTGCCTTGACTGATTAAATGTGCCCTCTTGCCTACTATATCGCTGCTCTTGGTTTGGATTGAACTTCAAAGACTGTGCAAAGGCAGTCCTGCCTTTGTGTCACTGGCAGTCTTTGTGGCTGAAGGAAATAAAGCCTTGTAGTGATGTTTTTGCAATATCACATGATGAAAGATGTGGTGAATATTGGCTTACAGACCAACAGACTGGCTAGGGTTGGGTTACGTGACTATACACAGGATTCTGGGAAACATAAGAGATTTTGCTGTTTAATAATTTTTGATGTATTAGGGCAAAGTTGAATTAACTGCAGTAGGATTAGTCTTGGTTACTTTATATTGTACATTTTGTTATGAATTGGGAACCTGTGATTTGTAGTCACTTTCAATAAAAGAGGGAATTGCTCTATCCCTGCCAAATTTCATGAGAACTATTCGTCACTGTTCATGCTAATTCAATCACTTCAATTTTTCTGCTGTTTGTTAACAGCACTATGCAAAAATGGATGAAGAAATTACAGCTGATCAACAAGAAATTATGTTAACAGTTCTGCCAAAACAACCGCACACATACAGAGTGACACTAAGGCTGATTGTCTCCTCAGGGTTAGGAAATAAATGTTCCACTCTTCGGTATGAATAGATTTAAATCTCTATTTTGTCTGCAAATTTGGCTCAAGGCAGACTTTCCGCACTCTTTGCAGAACATTACTTGAGGGCATATGATCAATAAAGGCAATGGAGTTCACAAGGATTCATATTTGTTCATCAGACAGACAAAGTAACAGCAGCTGAAACTGCAAGTAATCATGATGTTGCTTAAACAACTGAGATGGTGCTATAAAATGAGCTGAATTCATTCTATTGCCTGAGAATCTACAAAATAAATTCAAGGTTTTTATCTACTTCTATGTTTTGGAAACACTGATGTGCTTCTAAGTTAAAGGTGTATGGGCTCAGGTAATAATTACACTTATCAGATCTCTCTAGGCGATACAAACAAGATGGCTTAATTCTAGTTTTTGCATTATTAGGATTCCCAAATTGACATAATTGTTTTCTATTGCACAGCTGCAAGCCATAACTAGCCTTTTATGAAATTACCACTTGATAGGTGATCTCATCTCTCAAGAAGAAAAAACCAGATGAGGCAGTGTGAAGCTCAAAGGGATGGTTTTGAAAACGTCATAAGCCTATTGCAGCAAATATAAGTGATAAGCTGCCTTGTGCCGTCTTTAAAAAACGTTTTTCACTTTTTATTAAAGCAATAGTTGATTTTACACATCTACCCAAGGTTATGCTACATATGCCTGCAGCAGGATTACAAGGATTTCCCAAGGTGAGGCAATTTTATTAATTTTGTCAGGCAAACTGTAATTTTGCAGGACACTGCAGAAGCTCAACACCCTACCCCCAACTGCACAACACAAAACCACAAACAGACACATAGACACATTTGCAGAGGAAGTGGGAAATGAGCTTTTACGGAGCAACATTGGAAAAATGATAAAAATTTCTCTGACGGTGCCGTTTACCTGCTAGGAATCGATATCACAATAACCGAGAGTGAGCATAATGTATAATAAGGTTGAAAACAAATTGTAAATACCCATAAATGTTTTTTTATAGACATGACCATTACTGAGAAAATGGAAATTATATTTGTGTGTAATAAAAAAGCATTACCACACAAGGCACAATTCCATTTAAGGCTGACCCATAATGTTTCTATCAGCACTTTAGAACCAGTATCCATTACTTACAACTACTGTACGCTCTTAAAGAGATATTGAATGCCAAATTATAAATGGGTTGTTAGAATAAATGCAGAAAACAAGCAAAAAAAAAACTCTGGTCATTAATACCAATGTAAGGTTGCCTGCAGAACAGTTTGGATGGTAGAAATAGTAAGAAATGGGTGATTTAGATCAAATTAGGAGTTGTCACAATTTCCATAACCATGTTCACAGGCCACGGGCATCAGATAGATCAAACTTCCACTGCACACTCCTCTTTAAATAACACCAATTTAAGGATGTAATCACTCAGTGCTAATCTTTTTCTCTGCATGGAGGGGGAGGAAATACCCAACTAAGATTAAATAAAAGCAGCAGTTGCACACAGCACAGTACTGATGCCAGTGGCTCTTCAGAGTATCACCTAGGAAGATGAAAAGGGGGCCAGTATGGCTGAGACTAGAGATGACATTTCTTCTCTGGGTGATTATAAGCACAGACTCCTTCCCCAGTCATCCTCTACCCACAGCCCTGCCTAGCTTCTGCCACTCTCATCCATCCAGTCCACTCTATTTCTCTGTGTTGGAGAGAAAGTGTGCCCTGCAATCCAGCCGAAAGACACCATCTGTTATGACTTCTCTGTGACAAACAGAAGAATGAATCAGACTGGAAATGCGAAATTTAAATCCTAAATTAACTGAAATTTCTTCTGTTTGAGGAGAAACTTTACTCCTACTTCTGCACTCCCACTTTCATGGAAATGTTCAAGAGCAGCAACTTTTTAAGTGTTACCCATAAGAAATGCTCATCGGACACCTATGATAAATGGAGAAAAACAATGTGCAGGCCAGCTCAGCCGTGTCATGACAGCTTAGCTGATGCACTACAATAAAGACAAGTTTTCTAACTGTTCTTTTAAAGCCGAGTAATCACTAATTGATCCATTTTCGAGACTCCCTCGTTTTTAAGACCCGAGCCCAAATATCTTGTGCTTTACTTCACTGGTCTTTTGAATCAACATTAGTTCTGACGAGCTCTGACATTGCTAAATCCCTCCATGCAGCCCCATTCAAGCATCCCTGGGGCTTTCTTTGTTCTAGGATAAAAAGTAAATGTTCCAATCTCCTCACCTCTCGCTGTTAACAACATCCTGCAGGCATGTGATGGCTGTTTTTAAGGATCTCCTGGTCAACATGAGTGTTTGCAACTGACATCGTGGCAGGATGTCTTCTCTAACAGTACAGAAAAAGAGGCGTATAAACAGGCTTATGAATCCATACACACCCAGTCGGCAAGTCCTCTGCAGAGGATTCCACACTTCAAAGACGTGCACATGGTAATCTGCTTTAAATGGATGTTTCTGGACCTCTATCATAGCTCGATCATCAACTGAGCCGACTTAAACCATGGCTGAAAAAACAATGCTAATAGTGGATAATTATCAGCTTTTACTCCGTCTGCACTAGCTGCGCTATTCCCTCTCCCATCACACACAGAGGCTGGTGAATAAACACAATGGCATGAATAAATAATGACCCCACAATCCTCTTAAGGTCCCCGAATAGTGAGGGGAAAAAAGACAAAAGTTTACTTTTGGTGTTTGAGAGCAAGCGGAGCCTGAAATTGTAAGCGACTCATTAGGGCTACATGTGGCTTGCCTGGGGCCTTGCTGAACAAAGATGGCACCATCCCCATCCTGTCATTCCTCAGCACACTTTAGGCCTGGCCTAATAAAATTCTTAAGTATACCCATAAGAAACAGCTACATTCCCAATAAAAGACAGTAAAGATCTTAAGCACTGCCTTTAAAAAAAAATGAAAACCTCCACATTTTCAAACCTTTCTCCTAGAATCAAAATTTGTGTTGTACTGAGAGGACCACCTTTACTTTTGTTTTGTGTAAGTATCATAGTTGTGTGTATGTTTTGATGCTAAAGGAGCATACTTCTGTCGAAATGTTATTTCCTCCTCTCATCATGCTCTCCAGATAGCTTACGTAAAAGCCCACAGTTTTTCATTTCAGACAGTTTGTCAGTGTTAAAGAATTGATTTGTGTGTGCCTCCCAGCTCTCACTGAGTGCATGACAGTTCAAAGGGTTATCTAAAATACATGCTGTCAAGAGGCTTGTGTTTCTAAGTGCTTATATAATTCATACCAAGGTAAAACTAAAGCCACTGAGAGTTTGAGACACGGCAAATAAGGTGTGTGTGTAATAGACGTAGTTGGTAATAAAAGGCTGGCTGCATCGCTTGGACAGAAACAGAAATCTTGATCTAGTATTGGCATTTTGCGACCATCAAGGTGCATCTTTTAACTCTCTTTCCTGAAATAAATTCCAAGTATGCATTCAACACAGTGGTAGTGGCAGGAATATCATAATAGAATACTATCACATGCAGACAGAAAACACCTTTTTTTCTCGGGTATAATTGTAGAGACTTTGGTTAGTATGAGGCAAGCCAATTTCAATTCCAAATTTCCACTGAGGCGATAAATAGAAATGAAGTTGCCTGGGGTAGATGGAGTCCTAGCAACTGGAGAGGGGCAACAACGGGAACATCAGAACTATCCCTTAATACTCTGTCAAACCTATGGTAAATCACATTGTGAATTCCAAATAGTATTTTTCCATTGCTGAATACTGGACATTAAGTCTTCAATATGCTAATTTTACAACCTGTGGTCAGAAACAAATAAACAGAATACAGTAAAACAATAGTTTCTAATAGTCTTATTAAAAAATGTTTCTCTCTGCATGGATATCCCTAACCTCAGTCAATCCAGCTGATCAATCTCTGTTGATATTTGCCTTCTTTTTAAATGTTGTTGTACTCTGGATGTCCTGAGCTGATCTGCAGGATCAGGATTGAGGCCAATCAATTCATAATCGATCAGTAGCTGCTGTATGAAGCCTGATCCATTTTTCAATCCTTTGTTTATTGCACTCCAGCTGTGGGTTGTATTGTTACCCATTATACATTATGTTGTCTCTTTTTAAGTTTCAACTGCATCTTTGTTAAATGCATTTTTCTTGAATGCTTAAAATAAAAGCAAGCTGTGAACCACAGACTAATTAAAGTGTATCGTGTCATGAAAGATACCATATTCTTTGACACTCCTCTTAGGTGTGTACAGTGTGAGCTCGGCAGAAAGAGTGCATAATAACTCTAATTTTTATCCCACTGTATCTTTTTTCATATTAAATTTTAATCACATTTTCAATGTTTTATTACATGTTTTTCATATCTTGTTTGCTCTCATAAATGCATCCTGTAATACCTCTGCTTTATTGTCCTGTGTACACAGGGCGCCCGTGCAACAGACAACAACTCTCACTGGACCACCCTGTACAAATCACGGCTCACCGAATGGGTGGAAAAAATCCTGTCCTAGCAGAATTTTGTGACCCTTAATCCAATCATGTTTTATAGCGTTGCCATTGTTACTTTTCAAGATTGAACTAAAACATATAATCACAGACTGAGTCCAGGTTGAATTACGCTAGGAGGCCCTTTCACCTTTTGCAACGCTGCATCTTCACTGTCCTTACAACAATATTGACATCAAGAGGACGATGCGATCTATTTCAAGGGTGGCAACTGAGTACAATTAAAAAACCACAACAATTAAGGTCTGACACAGGATCGAATGTGCCGAGCATCCAATTAGTGAGGTACACTGAACAAGCTGTAACCTGCAGCCTATTGCCGGGTGAAATATTCAGAGATAATTCTTTAAAACTTTTACAAAGTCAAAATAACTTCTAGCCTTTAGGGAAATCAGGGACATCTCTCAGACTTGAAAACAAATAATTTTAATGCCATTCACCAATATAAATAAGGATAAGACCAAGGATGCTCTTTTCCCAGGTTAATCTCCAAAAAAGCCTTCACAAATTTGCTTGTCAGTCATGCACCAGTCATATGCTAAAGGGTCATACAGCCAATATATGTTTTTAATGTAACTGCTTATCAGAGAGCTGACTGACAGAAGTCAATTTATTTTCCTGAACCATGCTGTCTAACTTGACATTTTCAAAACAACTGCCTCAGGTTGCCATCCATTCCTGAGCTCAGTGTGGAAATGTTTCTAGCTGTCCTGGACATCTCATTGGCACAAAATAAAAAGCTAAAACTGTTACATATCCAACTGACTGTAAACCACTATTAGTGCTCAGCTCGTAAAAAGTCAGTATAAATCGTCTACATAGCCAAAATGTGGTAACTCACACAGCGCAGGCATCGAGGTTTGAAGACAGAGAGAATGCGGCTCTGGTGTGACCTGCTGCAGAAGCTGGCAATTCATACAGCTGAGATAAGACTAGTGTTTCCAGTGTGACAGCAGTACTTTAGGGGAACCACAGAAGGCAGAGGGGAAAAAAATCTAAAGCTTATGTCCCAAGCTATTTTCTTCAACATGCACAGGCTGTGAAATTTCACCGTGCCTAGCTACTTTCACTGGGAGAGAAATAATCCAGGAAGAACCTGAGCTGTCCAGCACAACAAGGCTTTGGAATTGCAGGGTCTTTATGTGTGTGTGAAAATCTTAGTGTGCACTACCGCTTCACTTAAGTGTGCTAATCTTATTTTGAATCATGCAGTGCTGACAAACCCTGAGAACAAAAGCAGGGATGTAGCAAATAATTAATCATAAAGTTATGCTCACAGATGATTGTCTGAGTTATCACACAGACTATCTTCTATTCTACGCGGTTCAAAGCTACTGCTTTCAAGTTTAAAAAAAAAAAAAAGAAAAAAAAAAAAGAAGCATAAATGTTGTGATGTTGTGACTGTCATAGATACCTGCCTTCTTGATCTTCTGAAAATTAAGTTTTATCTTGCTGTGTTGTCATACTCACACTTTGATGTTAGATATGGTGTAGTTTTTCAATTTCAGATATTTTGCACATATGTAACACATATAAAATTAATATGCACATAAGCATGATAAAAAAAAATTGTATTGTAGCTGCATTTATGTATTTTTTAACTTCAAACATTCAACAAATCAGACAAGACAAACATTAACATTAACGGAGCTGATGTTTCCCTGTCAACTCTGCAGATCAAGCAAGCCTGCACGTTCTGTACCTGGATTTGTTTCAGAGACTGAAGTCATATCAGAGGTGACCAGTAATGAGATAAATCTCAGCATGGAAGTTTAATTATTTCTATCTCATACTAGGGCAACAGCACGTCGTGATCTCTGCTTCCTCGGCCTCAATAACAAACGCTAATTGCTTTCAGTTGCGATAACTGGTTGTTCAGAGCTAGCCGGAGTTTCATTGCAAGAGACTGATAAATGTTTGAAAACACATTTTAAAAATAGGGAAAGATACAATCATTAAGATGGGATAAGACGAGATAAGATATAATGAGACAAGACACTTCTTTTTTTGCAATGTATGCTCAACGAAATGGGGTATGATGGGAAAAAAATACAACTAAAATCTTGCAGACAGGAGTGCCATGAATTTGCATCTTGGGACCAATTACACTTTCTGTGGTCAAGGTACAGGCCAATGTCTCTGTGATACCAGTATTTTTCCCCTTTTAAATTAAATATATGTTTACCTCAGTAGAGACATGTTCACAGACCAGTTTTTTTTAGGGTTGTGGAAAGATAATTTTGCTTTTATATAACAACTTAGACAGTGGATTTAATGTGAGCTGACTGAATCTGGCTGATAGCTGATCTGTTCAATAATTTGTATCCCACTATGAACAGAGGGAGTATTTAACACTAACATAAATATAACTGGAGCACCGATAATTGACTTTATGTTAAATGAATATTGCTAAGAGGGAACGAAGTTGCAAGGCTGGGTTAGGATGATCCTCCATGGACGAGGGCTCATCCTGCTCCATGTCGTGCTTTGAGCTATACTGAGGCCCCTGAGCCTTGGTGGTAAGATGGGCCCTGATGTGCTGTTGGTTTAGACTGTCAGAGGCACTGGCAGGGAGCGGGTATGCAACTCCACAGATAACAGACCAAAACTGTCCACAAGGGCCTCTAAAACCCAGCAAATTAGCCTGCAAATGAGCCAGAGAATATCTCTACTAATCCATGATCTGAGCGGAGACTCTGCCAAAAAGTAAACAAATAAATAACTTCACAAGAAATACTGAGGGTGGAAATAACCACGGCTGTGAGCTGGGAAACCACTAGTGATTTCTTTGAAGCATCATTTCGCCTGATATTCTGCTGCTACGATGGCTGTGACCGTTTCAGTACAAGCTTCCATGTTGTGTTCGATGTGGATACAGTGAAATTACAGATCCCAATATTACAGAAAACCCTGTCCCCTACAGCAAATGATCACAGCCTCTGTGTCTCTATCACAGATGCCAAAAGGCAATGATGCATCAAAATATCAATGTTTTACAAAAGTGATTAAATTTGTCTCGACAGGAATGCTGATATACAGTAATTACCCATACTAACTGTGGAAATGGTATAATTAATTCTGTGGTTAAAACACAATATTCTATACACAACTGTCACTTATTTCATAACTTAGCAAATGCAAAAGTTGTCTGTGAAAGAAAAGCAAATTATGTGCTTTTCACACTGAAAATATAATATAATTCATTAAGTAAATACGTGAGTATTTTGAATACATTTCCAGTTCTAAAGCCTTTCATGTTTCTTGCCTTTTTGCTATCTGCAACATATAAAGTAACAGACAAGCAGAAATTATAGAATATTCTGTAGCACACAGATAATTACAAGTCGGGACTGTAATCAATAGTTAGACCCTGCAGAGAAGGGAAAAAGAATCACTTCATGAAGTCTGTTAAAACATCCAAGGTAAGCCATCGCATCCAAGTGCGTCATTTAATTTCATAAAAACTCCATTTTAATGTGCAAACAATTATAGTCCAACTGAATTTATAAATGTATGATTATTTCATTAACTAAAAACCACTATCACATAAAACAGTTTTGTGTTATCCACTGAATGCCTCTTTATAAAATCAGTAATGATTAATACAAGAACGACTTTACTGACCATATCAAGTACATCATTAAAATATAAACACCAATAGAATGCTTGTTGTTTTGCACGGATTTGTAAATTTGGTCACTTTTATTTCAAACAAAAACCAGAGAGGCCTGATAACAACATTGCTCTCAGATATAATTGATTGTCTTGTCCGAGTATTCATGTCTTTTTCCTTATTTGCTCTGCACATGTGTCTTGTCGTGCCAGTGTGTATGTGTGTGTGTATGTGTGTGTGCATGTGTGTGAGCGTGCACATGCAAATACGCTACTTCTACACCAAGGTCACAATGAGAAACCCCATCTCTGTGGTCCTACCACACTGCTGTAAAACATGCCCTAATGAATCCAGACCTGTAATACAGGAAACATCTTGTCTAATTGGAAGTCTGATTCCACTTCACCCCACAGGCTCCTAATACGGTGGCAAAGCTCTGGGGAATCAGTTCAAAGATAAAACACTTCTTAAATGTGGAGTGTGCATCAAAGACATTTGCTTATTCACTTCAGGAGGGCGTGGCCGTCAGCATTGGTATTTCAGTATGCGCAGTCTGCGAGGTGCAAGATTAAGGTGAATGGTTTTGTATCAAAGTGTTAAAATGCTGCTCGTTCTGTGGAAACTTTTAGGAATCACTAGAATCATTATGCAGAGGGCATATTTCTAATGTGATTCTTTTTTTTTTTCCTCCATTCATTTGTTGTTGTCAACTCCTCTGTAGTCCGGTGAATAATGATTAAAGAAAACACTGAACACTGGATTGTGGTAGTGGTGCCGCAAAACAATACAATGTCCATTTAGACGTTACAACACAAATGTTTCTGTGACTTTTTCCAAACTTGCTGAGGTCTATTTGAAAATACAACACTGCATCTAACAGAAAAAAATGGACCATTAATAGAATTCAATTTCCTATGATAAATAGATTGAACAATCACCCTCAAGCTCAGCGGGTGCTTTCTGTGCAAAAGAAATGTGGCTCGGGCCAAGAATAACAAGAACTGAACAAACGTTCTTTCAATCACTATCAACATGGTTGGGGGACAGGCTGATGTACTCCCTGCTCAGGTTCAAATCTGCGAGAGATTTGCTTTTCAAAGCCCCTTAGCCTTCTGGGGCTGTGACATGTTTCTACGAGGAACACCTGTCCCTCATAGACAGTCTATGCTATGTTCAAAGAATCAGTAACTGAGCACCACCCTGGAGCTCTTAACCTCAATCTTTCAACAGTTCAAAGTTTCCTCACAGTCTTGAACCCTCCAACACGTATCTGATACAGGTAGCAAGGGAATAAATCATCGTCACTGAGCAGTTTGCACTTACTTCAAGAGTTTATGTTTGGTACTCTGTTTTATAACTCAGTTTAGAAAATAAATAATAATTACTATTGTTTTTTGTAATATATATATATATATATATTTCTAGCCCTGATAGTAGGAGAGGTTCAAAGATTAGGAGAAAATAAAGAAGGCCGAAATTGCATAAGTTGTAGTTTATTTGTTTTAGTGGAGTATGGCTCTAAGTAGTTATTCATAGCCATTATTCATAATGGCAATTTTAGGATTTGTGTAATTATGTGCAAAGCAGACCAGCTTCATTAACATAATACAACCTGAATAACAGTAAGGCACTTAATATCTCAACATGAAAATGTGAGGTTATCAGCAGCAATGAAGGCAAGAAAAAAAAAATCTCATGTCGACAGCTGTAAACAAATCTTTATGGAAATGCAGAAAATAGGGCTGTGCATGGCAAATCCACATAAAAAGACTTGACTTTTCATCTGACAACTCAACATCAATAAATTCTGCTCCTACCCCAGCTAAAAGCATGATCACATCAGCACATTAGCCATTATGTGCTTTGAAGGTAAAAATGCTGATTGATGACTCATGTTTAATCATGCAGAACAAAAAACAGAATTGAATTAAGAGACCTGACCATCATTCAGTCTTTTTTTCGCTTGCTACTCGAAATCATTAGTCAGTGGAGAAGCCTAATAAGTGTGCTGTTACCATTTTACTTGGTGTGTTAAACACATGGCTACCGTACTGTATGTGGAAAGCAAGGACAGACATGAACAAACAGACTATTCTCATTACATCTGCTGATGGCTTGAAAAAAAAAATTAAAAAAAAATTAAAAAAAATGCACCAACATATTTTGGATAATAATCGTTATGGTGTGCTTTTTTTCCGTTTATAAGAATTTTAAAGATAAAATGGGTCCCTCCAAAAAATAAATTTGGAAATTGTCACTGTATCTTCATAATGTCAAGTCTAATATAGATTAGTCAGTGTGTAGGATTAAGGGGGATATATTAGCAGAAATGGAATATATTATAATATAAGTATGTTTTTTTAGTGTATATTCACCTGAAAATAAGAAATGCTGTGTTTTCGGTACTTTATAATGAGTTGTTTATATCTACATCAATCAACGGAGATCGCCATGTAGCACCAAACCAAACACTGGCTCTAGGGCCATTTATGTTTTACATTTTCCCGTCGGCCAATATGGTTAGCAGCCCTTCTGCAATGAGTGTGTCGGAAAAACTTGAAGTGTTTTTACTGGTTTAAATCACCAGGTCCGTTTCTTTTGGAGAAGAAGATACTTTTGTGGATGATTCAGACAAAAATCTCCTGGATGTCTGGAACTTAGGTTATCAGAGAAAAAAGATGGTACACACACATTAGTGGTAGAGCAGGCTTAGTGGTAGAGCAGGCGCTCCATGTACAAGGTTGTTGCCGCAGCGGCCCGGGTTCAACTCCAGTCTGTGGCCCTTTGCTGCATGTCTCTCCCCCTCTCTCTCCCCCTTTCACACTTCACTATCCTATCAATTAAAGGCAAAAAAATACCCTAAAAAATATCTTTAAATAATAATAATAATAATAATAATAATAATAATAATAACCTGGTTCGTTTGTTTTGCAGAGGAAGAAACCTCTGTGGATAATTCAACTCCTAAACAATAAACACCCAAGGAATTTTAACCAGGGGATGTTTCAGCTGGTGGCAATCTGCAATCCTCACCACTAGATGCCACTAAATCCCTCCTAAATCTTACACACTGGACCTTTAAGGCCAGCCCCTTCACATTATCATAAACCCACTCTGCAGCTCATACAATATGCAGCAGCAGCAGCCAGAGATCTAACTGGCAATAAAACCTAGAATACATCACACATCCTTGCGTCATTCCTCTGGATACCTGCGAGAATTTCTGAATCAGCCTCAAGATTTTATTGAGTGCCTTTAAAGCACAGATGGATTTGTGTCCAATGCTCAATACCTTGCTTGCTGTGTACACTTACACACTTGCAAAGGTAATGTTTGCCACCAGGGCTGCCAATTTTACAATACTGGCTGTTTGTGCACCAGTAGTAGCAGTAGTGGTAGTAATAGTAGTAGTAAAAGTAGTGGTGGTAGTAGTGGTGGTTGTAGTAGTGGTATCACTTCCAAAGTGGTGATTTTGCTGGCTAACACAGCCAACAGTCAGGGCTGGGTTCCAATGAAATTTAAATAAATTTGACAAAAATAAGTGCTGGTTTAGTGATTTCTGAAGTGTGTGGAGAGCTCCACAGAAAATTCCACTAGTTGCTTGTGTGCTGCATAAAATCATACAGCTGAAAGGTTGTGGAGGGACTTTCACAAGAAGATTCCACCGGAGTTCCTAGAGGCTTTGCCCTGAAGCAATGCCTACAGCTACCAGGATTTGAGTAATGAGCAATAATGAAAAATAATCTAACTCCAAAAACTAAATATCACACGAGTCCCACACTGTATGATTTTCTGCCATTCATTGGCAGGAAAAAGAAAAACATTCTTAAAAAACAATATTTAAATAAAACAATTCTGCCCTGAATAATACTACTATTCAGGGAGAAACACTGCATCTCTAAAATTGCACTTCAGTAAGATCAGAGCTTAGATATATATAGCCTATGTATATGTCTGCATAATCAATATAGAACAGATCTCCCAGGAGGACTGAGTAAGGGAAAGCCAAATCAGTACACAACTAACCACCCACTGGAACTAATTACACTTTGTCTGTAGAAAAATACCAGTGTCAGTCACACACTCTTTTTCTATCAACAGGAACTGTGTAGGCCTTAGCCACATCATTTTTCTCCGCAGGTTATGGAGCACATGAATAACAACAGTCCCTCAGCAAGCTTTTGTGGCTACCTACACTGCCGGTTCTCATGGTTACAGAAAAGTAATAGTCTAGCCATAACAGTGGGTGAAAGTTGGGATTAGAGCACACATCTGGATAAGCTGTAATGCGGTAAAGCCCAAGAACAGCAGCCGTCTCCCAAACCCAGCAGGTCAGGCTGGCCTCCTTGCTGTTCAGACACTGTTGGATGTGCAATGACTCAGCAGTCACTGCCTGCTGGAAGAGTCCTCAAGGGGCTCCCTAGGGACTAGAGACATGCTGGGTAGGAGGCACACACATACCTGTAGACACTGCATGAATGCACTTTAAACGCTAACCAACCCATGCACATGCGGTGATAGCAGCCTAGAGGGACGTGGCTTGGGAACCAGAGGGTAGCCGGTTCAAGTTCAGCACAGATCAGCTGTTACTGGGGCATGTGGACTTGTAGCTGGAGAGGTGCCAGTTTACCTCTTGGGCAATGTTGAGATGCCCTTGAGCAAGGCACCGAACCACTAACTGCTCGGGGTGCTGTGATTTGGGCAGCCCCATCACTCTGACATCTCTCCACATGAATGCATGTCCATAGGTCCTGTGTGTGCACGAGATTCAAGCCTGTGTGTAGCTGAAGAAAATAATAACCAAGTGAAAACGATGAATTTACCCAACAGACTGTATAAAATAACGTAAGTAGCAAACCTGATGTCACCCATTGGTTTGTGGACTCATGTTTAAAGCCTTGAGTTCGGCATTTCAGGCGTCACCAACTTACTTTCATGGAGCCACAAGTGACCATATTTGGACAAAAGGGTGGAACTGTGGATGAGCTAGGGGTGGATCTGACTCTCAGACTTTAGCGACACCTCACAGACAGCCTGCCACTCAAAGTGGTCATCCCCTCAACAATGCATACCTTTTAAGTCTTATAAAAAATTAAAAAAAAAAAAGTAAACTGGTGAGTAATAAAAATATTCACTCATCTTGCAGTTGTTGTGAACAAGGAAATAAGCTATTGAGTCTGAAACTGCTTTTTGTACCAGGTTGTAGATATGTTTATTTCTGCTGTAAAGGTGGGCATTTTAACATGGAGGTTTATGGGGACTGACTCGCTTCTGGAGCCAGCCTCAAGTGGCCATTAGAGGGACTGCAGTTTTTTGCACTTCTGCGTAAGCTTTATTTTTCAGCCCTGGAGGTTGCTGCTCGATTTCCCCAAGGAGACTAAGAAAGTAAATACTAGTATTATCACTATGGATGTGGCATCCATGTGACCAGCCATCTATCCATGTCAACACACATACATGCATTAACAACCGTTGCTAGACATAATTACTTCCCAAAAAAAAAAATTAAAAAAAAAAATAAAAATGTAAAAAATGTATAAAATTCCAATAATTGAGAGTGATCAGTCTACAGTGATAGACTTCACAACTTGCAGCAAGAATAAAGGTAGCAACTAATTATCATCACGTAACAACAGGAACCAATCTCACTATACCAGGTCATTATCAGCAAAGGTTTTTATTCATTGTATATATGACGTGCCTCAGAATCACTTCACATCGGGAAAACCATTCCAAAATCACTAACGCTTATTTGCATGCATTAAAACCAGGGTCAAGTAAGTCACATGTGAATAGGGGGAGAACTGCCCAGCGGCTTGAATACATTAAGGCAGAGTAAATGGTTTGTTGATTTAAAGAGATTAGAGCACACACAAGCAGGCCTGCTCGATGGATTTTAATTAACTTGCCATATATAAATTGTATGTTATCAGGCATTACTGAATTAAATGCTGAATACAAGTGCTCTTTCTGCTTGGGCAAGTTGAATAAAAAGCTACTTAGAATCTCGATTGGGTCTCACAGATGTAGCATGATGCTGCAGCTACGGGAGCTCTGAATACATTCCAGCGCACCAACCCCTGAACAGCCATCCAAGGAGATTCTCTTTAATTATGTACAATACAGCCAAATTTCAAGTCCCCTGGTATCTCAGATGATCAAGCAGAGGGATGCCACGTTCTCTCCCTGAGTCATTCGGGCAAATGGATTCCACTTCCAAGAGTCATTTCTGTCAGTTATAATAAGAAGCTAATACATAATGTGACACACTCTGAAATGCAAAACTAGTCACAAGGTTCTCTGCAAGGCTGTGCAGGGGCAATTAGAATTTTGCCGCTAGGCCCTTGATGAGTTCCTCTATCTCTGAAGTATCCTGTGAGCGGTATCATAAATCTGCCAGTTAATATGCATGATTTAGGTTTGTGTTCAACTTTGCATAATGTGAAACTGAACTTAGATTTCACCACATAGCATCTCTGTGTCGAAAAAAAGAAGAGAAAATGAATCCAATTTGGCAGAAGCTCAGGTAAACAAATGCAGAAAGGAGTAGGCATTATGGATACAAAAGGGCTATGTGGTTAAGGAAACCTGCCTGCCAGGTACTGTTCCACACTGCACTAAATTCCCTCCAAGAGTTTTTTCTTTCAGTGTATAAACTATCCAAGCAATTAATAAGTTGTAACTGAGTTTACTGACAAATAAGCGCTTGGGGGGCTGAGCTGAGTATCCAAATGGCATTTCTGCTTCCAAACAGAATTCTGCAACATCATGCCTTTCGCACACCAGTCTGCAATTTGAAAGAGAGTATCTTCAGCAGGGCTCTTATTATCTTCTGGCATTTTCCGGCACTTGCCGTGGTTCATAGATACATATTCCCTGAGCTCAAGTGACCTTCTGAGCAAGCACACGGGCTCATCTGACCCCCTGGGGGACACACCAAGCCACAGAAAGATTAATTCAATACATATGGCTTTCCACTTCCTGGCAATGATTTCACCAAGAAACCTGCCAAACCACTTCCTATCAAAGTCCACACACACAGTGATTCACACACTGCAACAGAAAAGAGAAAGCAAGAATAACATGATCTGGGAATGATGAACAGCAGAGGTAATGGCGTTCCAAATTTCTGTCTTGGCTGAGGACTGATATTGTCTTTTCTTCAAAAGGGTCAAATCCTAAAGATGTTGGTTTCTAGCCAAATTCTGAAAAAACGCAAATGGATCAGGCAGTTTCCATTTGTTCAACTGAGCATTAAAATGTACTGAGACATTAATAAAGATAGAAAAAGATGCAACTGATCTTGTTGGATGGATTCAAGTCAGGCAGTGTCAAAAACGAAACAAATCCAAACCAATATAATGATCATTTTGTCTTCGACTGTACCATGCAGACCAGCCTGCCTCGTGTTTTTTGTTGTCTCAAAGACATAGCATGTCATTCTGCTTCAGTGTACAGGAACACACTCAAGAAAAATAAACACAGCTCTACTCCACTTACACATCTAAATCAAATCCACATGGAAAAAGATGCAGAGCAAAATCAGATCTGGTAAGGACTGGCAGAGAAAAGTAAAAGAGAAAAGTGCCCTACCGTTTTCTGTGTTCTCGTGTTCGGTGTCAGTGAGAGTTAGATTGGAGTTCGCCCTGCTGGAGAGGCACGAGCTGCGGCCTGACTTGGTGTTGCTGCGGCCCCATAATCTGACTGCATGCTCCGGCGACATGATGCCGTCTGTCTCTGTGTCTGCATCTGAGCCCACACTGACTGAGTAGTCACGATGTGGCATCCCCAGGTCAGTCCTGTACGTGGCTACGTGGGATGGGAGGGCTTCTCCAAAGCCAAGGTTTCGAAGGGAAAAGTCTGCCCCTGCAGCAAAACCAATACATACAAAGCTCTGGTGATTAATTTGCCCACTGCCTGCATCACTCTACATAACTGAACTGTATTTATTTCAGAAAAAAAAGACGCAGCAATATCCTGGCCTTGAAGAGGTGCAGTAATTCTTTAAAAGCAATAGCTGTGGTGCTACATTAAGATGCAGGTATATTTAGTATTTACAGTAAAGTCCTATGTGCGCTCATCTCAGCGTCCCAATGTCAGACCTGAGTCTCGATCCGACCACGAGGCATCGCCAGAATAGGAACATTTCTAATCGTACACACTGGGGCTTGAGTAGACACTGTTGATGTTTTGCGTTAGTCTTTGGTTCAACAGCAGTTTACAAATGCCAAAGTTATAGCTTTTAGCTCTTTAAATGTTGCATCTGAAAACTGAGACATCTGTCTTGTATTTCCTCTCTTGTAAGTTCTCTACCAAGGTAATTAGAATTACCACAGCGGTCCTTGGAGAGTTGACAATCTCACTAGATTCTGTAACTGCTAAGATGAAATAAATATATCAATCAGAGACACACAAGGATTTTGTTTCTAAACTGTAGTGCACCACCTAAAGGAAATGGCCCGTGTCATGCTCATTAAAAAGTAACTATTTTTTTTTTTTTTTAGTGAAACTGCTGGCCTAAGCTTCAGCTGGATTTAAGGCTACCTCGACAGTGCCAGCACATCTTATCTGAACTTCGATAATCAATAAAATATTTGAAAAAGCAGGTAATGGTGCGCATGTCTTCCATGCAGTTTTTAACACTGGCATGGTAAATTCAATCCCTGGCCACCTCTGTTAATAGTCAAACTCTGCAGAGTGACCTCTACAGCAGCTGAACGGGAATTATCAGGAGAATCCTCATTAAAAAGCAATGACGCATGTACCGAGACCAGGCAGTGACGTGCCTTTGACCTAATAACAGGATTTTTCACGACATTGTGCACTGATAATATACTTATAGACAAACTATACTGATATCAATGGCAATATGTCCTGTTGACATAAAAGCAGAGTATTTCACAATATTGGCCCAGCTAACACCAACCTTGCCGGCTGAACTCGTCCACTTCGTGATGAACCATTTCCTTTACACGGCTCCCATAGGCCATCCTTGAGTCATGGTCAAAGGCCTTGAGTGTTTCACTGGAGCTGTAGGATTTGGGGTTGGGTTTGCCATCCTCGCTGTCTGCAGAGGAGCTGGTGTAACGGCGCTCTGTGTCCTGCCGGGCAGTGAGTGAGCGATAGGGTCTACGTTCCTTCACTTCCATGGCTGCCTCCACACTATTTTCAACATCAAATGTGGGTCACACTGCCAGTTTAGTTTGAGTGATTCTGCAGAAGAAAAACACAAACAAAAAAAATAGGAATGCTTGATGTATAAAAAATGCCTTGACAGCAGTGTTGATTTTAAAATGTAATCCTCTCAAAATGCATCATCAAACACATAATCACTTGCTTCTGTGATGAGGTTTGATACAAAATAATATTAAAAAAACATCATTAATCATTTGAAAGTAGTAGGATACACACACACACACACACACACACACACACACACACACACACACACACACACACACACACACACACACAACCAAATGACTGTGGATATAAATAAATAAAATGCAAATGCATGTTTCCAACCAGCGGTGTATGCATGGCTCAGCACACACAAGGAGAGCACGAAGAACCACCAGGATTAGATTTAATAAAATATGGCACAACAAATCTTGCACCCATAAAGTTTACGGCGCAAGTCTCCCACAAATATTCTATTTTATGTGCCGTATAGAAATGCTGGGCCTCCAGCATCTGTAAAAGTGGCAGGTGTCCTTCCATGAATTGTGTTGTTTATAAGTAACAAATCATCTCCAGTTGAAAACTGAGGTGCCAAACAAATCTAGGACTACACCCAACCAGCAGAGATGATTAAAATCTGAAACATAAAACCACAACTGTCAAATAGCACACCGAGTACAAGATCAATAAAGGGAGGGAATTTAAGCATTCAGCTTTTTTATTTCCTCGTCTTAAAGGACAAAATATTAAAGCAAAATAAAGAAAAATGCTTGCAAATAGATTTTAAATATTCAAATATGATTGTTTTGGTTTTGCTTTTTAATTATTTTCTCATTTAAAAATGTAGCAAAAAAATATTTAAAATACCTTTGCAAATTTAGTGCACCATGGTATGAATTAATGTGTAATATTGCAGATTGTAACTGGCTATGCCCTACGCACAGCTCATTTTAAGAGACCACACGCTTTAAAGATATTGAGTCGGATTAACAAATGTCAATGTGGATATAAACTTGATTAAAGGCTTCGTCACTGTGTACTTTGAAGCTCATTTACCGAACAAAGGGTATTAGTGGGCCAGATATTGCAGCATTATAATATATTTTACTCCTACGTCTACATGCAAAGTCATAATGATATATCAGTAGGATGGGACGTTCCTAATGACGAATTTCCCTGATGGTTAAAAAAGGTAAATAAATCTTTGGGAAATGTTACTGATTATTACAACATTTTCTGTGAGCGACTGTAACTGTATTTAATGCTAATAATTTTAGAAATAAGTTTAACTGACTAGTATTTGTTATTTCCAACTAGCAAGGGAAGCAATACTTGATCGACTAATCGCACGCATCCCTAAATAATATATCATGAGCTGAAAGCCTCATCATCCATGCTGTAGGATTCTGCGTCTATACTACTTGCTCCCACACTTGAGAGTGTACTTTACGACAATCAAAAATAGGATGCAAGTTACTGGGTAAGACACAGTTCTTTGAAAAAGAGATAAAAAACTACTGTTGGCAAATCTGGGAGTTTTTACTGACAGTTTTCCACAAGATAAGCTCTTTATGAATACTGTATGAGATTTATGCCGGACAGAACAATAAACAATCCCTACTGAACTATATTTGCCCCTGCTTGGAAAAAAAAAAAGAGTTTTTATTGAAGAGACCATTGTTGGGTTTGGGGGTTTCTTTTTGTATGTATTGACAGCTGAAAAGATCCCAGTGATTAATGACTTGGGGCCTCAATACCAGGACCTCCGCCACATGGGGGGAAGAAAATGCTCCCACTCTGCAGCCGCAAGAGCACTTCAGCTGCTCCCAAGATTTCAGATGCAGCTTGTATGGATTGCTAATTTTTTACCTTTTTGCTCAAGATCCTTGATGCTATGCAAATGTGAGAGAGCGGACAACAAGCGGCTTTCTAAAGTTTGAAGAATGTTCTGTAAAGTGCATTGTTTTTGTTTCCAAAGAGCTGGGCTCAGTGCTTTAGCCATCTCTTCTGCACAGCCCTTCCTCCTCATTATTAATCGGCTGGTATGCAATGAGATGTACCTTTGAGGCCATGGGAAACCCAGAGGAGTTATTCAAAAAAAGCAACAGGCTGTACACAATGACAGATGATACGGGATGCAAATATTAGGCCCTCGTAACGTATTCACCTTAAGTGCAGCTGTCAGAATTTTCACACAAAGCATACTGTAAAACTAAACTGTTGTTCATGAACAGGCTACATCTGGCATTATCATTGTGTTTCAGCGCCAGAGAGCAAAGCTGTTGTTCTTATTCATCTGTCTAGGGCTAAATCCTGAGAGCAGGAGCCAAAACAAAGAAAACACCACTGTTGTATTAAACTGGTATGTGAAGATAATAAACAGAAGGTCTTATTAAACCAAGATGTCTCAACACTTAATAAGAAAAAGAAATATGAAGTGATAAGAGGACTATTTTTAAAGTGTTATTATCATCTCATAGTAAAACACAAGGGACTGAAAAAAGTAGCTTGAAACACTGAAGGAGAAGGTTAATGAGGGTACGTTCGCAAAGACTCCGTAAGAAAAGTTATTTACAAAGACCAGTGAAAAATGGCTGCCATGGATTAAAATCTGTGAAACGAAGATAGCAATCGCATGCTTTTATTTCAAAGACAAAGTTCCCTCTAAGGCTGCAGAGTGTGAGCAGTGCCAAAAAGAAGCTAACTGCATATCTATGCAATGATCCAAAAATCAATTGAGGTCTCTCTGGATAGACAAAAGAAATGATGGATGGTCTGTTTTCCACTTTAAAACAATTGCACACTCTACATTTTTCAATTGCATTGTCTACAATCGGCCAGGGTAGAGTCAGGTTTGTCTGTGGTTGTAAAGCAAATGTATAGCAGCTGTAAGCAGAATAATTATGTGGTTCTGCACATGCAGTGTTGCAGAAAGCAATGAACAATGAATTGTGTCAATTGGAGTCATCGGGCGCAGTGATGTTGCGTAACATCCTTGATGTGTGTTGGTATGTGTGTGTGGAGGCAGTAACTGCAGAGTCAAACAACATGAATAACACCATCAACAAAAGAAATATTTTTCCTGAAGAGCTCAACAACCTTGGAAACACGGCCTGTGTGCGTAGGTGTTAACCACCTGAAAAAAGTTGGCAATGGTAGAAATTATCATCGGGCCCATTCTGCTCTGAAATATGTCTGTGGTGCATTCATCAACTAAAAGTCATAATCAGCCAATTACTGCTCTGAATAGGTCACCACAGATAAGTTAATGACCATTTGAGCCGCTCAAGAAAAAGTTAAATCAAAAAATGGCATTAACCGACACGGAAAATAGACACAGATCACCATAAGATGTGGGAGTTAAATTGGTTGAGACTGCATCTGATCAGTAGCATAGACATATCTTCCGTCTGGTACTGACAGTTCATTGCTGTGTGATGATTCCACCGCCTATGATCAAAGATTAAAACCAGTTTAATACACCGGACAGAAGGCACAGCTTATGCTGCTGCAGTTAAAAGTGCTGCCAGTAGCCGAAGGAAACAACCTCAGCCATCATGCACATACACACTCAGGCCATTGTTCCCCTAGTTTTTACTGTCATGACAATTTTGTGATAAAATGTAATCATCTTTGTCACCATAGATCTCTGCATACCCTCGGACCACCAGCACCACTGCTCTGCTGCTTAAACACACAGTAAAAACACAAGAGCAAAACTGAATATGTTGCATGTTTTAGTGCTGCAGCAAAGGATTATCTCCATTAACGAACAATACCATCTTTTTCCCAGTAATTTCAGAAAATGTCAGACAGCTATTATGAGAGGCCAAAGTGACATCTTACAACTGTTTGTTTCTGTCATACAAACCATCCAAAGATATTCAAATTGCAATGAAAGAACACTGAGTTCTATTATTTATGCTTGCTGTTCAAATGATGCACACTTCTTAGTATAAAGTCTAACCATGCATACCCCCACCTGAATTGTTTTTTTATGACTGTGTTAAATTAATTCTGATACTACTAAAGAAGACAATTTTAAAGGCATAAAAATGTGTCTAGGACGAAAACTTTGTAGCCTCAACCAACCCATAAAACAACCCACCCGCAGTGTGAACGACAGGTTACAGGAGCCCCTGGTAAAACACTCCTTAAGGTTTTTGCTGGGCAGATCATTGTGACCATTGCTCCAGTGTCAGGAGTTAGTTAAATATGGGATCTAAATACGTGGGAGGCGTTTGGGGTACAATATAAATGCAAATGGCTCTGTACTATCCATCAAACAATTAGCAGTGTGCTGAGAATTGCTATTCAGTGCTGCTGCATATAAATCTAGCCCTCTCTCTGCACACAACCCTGTTTTCCATGATAATTAAACGCTTGCTGCTCTTTACATGTCATAGATTTTCCGTGCAAAATCCAAGAACTAACATTCTTAGGCAACACAGAAAACAGACAAAGTAACACACATGCATAATGTTTGCCAAATCCCTTGGAGTATAATCTAAAATGATTACAGATTACTTGTCTGTGAAATCACTTAATTACTTAGTATTATTACTAATTACTATGACTACGATTGAGACGTAATGTGTTACTGATTAGTGATGACATTTTTAGACAAATGACTGCTGATGTGCATGAGCTGAATATATTTTTGGAGGACTATGGTTTTACAGTTCAGGGAGACCAAACAAAGATTTTCATATACCATCAGTGCTCACAAACATCATTTAATAAATCCAACCTTAATCGCAATTTGTAAAATTTGCAAAAATGTATTTTATCATGGGTATTTGTAACAACATATATATTATATAACAAATCAGGTGACAAACTTAACTAAACTTTAAATATATTTTTGGTTTGTAACTTGTTTTGTTTTAATTATCTAACCTCGTCACGTAGTCAAAGGATTAGTGACAGTTAGCTCAAAACACTGCAGACAAACATCTACACACAAAAGCAGCCTGTTGCACAACAGAGAGGAAATTTGGGGAGATATCAAGAACATTGTCTGCAGGCTCCATTGATAGCAAGGAAAGCTCCATACAGGCACCACTTACTTCTTTTCTGGAAATCTTTCACATGCCTGGGCTCTAAAGAAAAGCCTCCTCGGTCAACAGAAAGGTGTGTTTTCAACAGAGGAAAAGAGACTTGGGTAGAGGGAATGGGGGGCAGGGGGGCTGAATAGCTTGCCAAACAGATCTGAATTCTGTAGTGCTAATGCAGGCTGGGGAGGGGAGGAGGCACCTTGGTGGTTGTGGTGGTGGAGGGGGGGGGCATCTCAGCAGCCGCCTCCTTGGGGGATCAAAAGCGAGCCCCGCCAGCGAATAAAACAGAATGCGTAAAAGCTTTAACATAAACAAAAGTAGCCTGGGACCGCTGCTGCAGCACGCTCCCTGCTACTAATCACTCTAAGCAATTCAAGGTTTAGTCATGACAGGGGGAGCAGGCAATGGAATAATGCCTTTAAACCTGCCCGGTAAATAACAGAGAGAAGCACTCTCACTTTCTGCATTGATGTACATCCCTGACCTTGGCCAAATACAGCAAAATGTTAGTAGTGCTATGGCTGGCTAAAACGTCTACTTATCAATACCTCTGCTCAACTACAACAAAATATATGTGTGTGTTTTGTTGGCTTGTCACTGCAGCAGATAAAAGCAAGCAAGTGAGGGATGACCCTAAAGTGAATAAATTCTAAAAAAGTAATCTATACTCATAAGGTTCACTATCGTCCTGAGGAGCAGGTCTGGGACAACAAATAAATGTGACGTTCATACGAGTTTAAAAGAGGACCTCTCCACTTGGCTGAAGTGCCTCTATTCCCAAGCATGGCTGGGGAGAGCAGAGGTGGTGACCCATCTCTCATTAGTCTACGCTTAATGCTCATTATCCTGCAAAGGCTAGACCTGGGTTTGATGTGTGCCTGCGGTGAAACTAAACCTTATACCAGCTAAGCAATAATCAACTTCCTGCAAACTTGCCACTGTCAAACTTACTGTTACAAATGTTTGAGGTTTGCAGTCCTAGCCTGAGGAGGGCCAATCCAACCCTAATGCAGCTAATAAATGATTCTCCGAACTAAAGTATTTTATGTGCTGTTCCTGAGCCCTAACAATTAGTTCACCAGAATTACAATAACACGTTTTCTCAATGTATCTAAACTGTGTCAGTTTCCTATTTCAGATCACTGCCTTTGAGATTCCAGTCACTACACTAATACAACAGGGATGAATGGTATTCTGCTATTCAAATCATTGAAAAATGTTGTTACAAAAAAGGTAAATTAACAGCAACATCTCTCTCTACCTAAGTTATGGTCCCTAAAAACTGTCAACAGCAAGGTCCTTCAGATGGACATGGGTGGAGGCAGAAATCCCAGGGGTTCATATCCCACAGTCTTAGATTGAAAAATCTGTATCCCTTGTAACTCCTAGACACAAGTATGATAATGCAACCCCCAAAACTTGCATTGGTGAGGATAAGAACAGACAATCAACCATCATTAAGAGCTACTGCGGTGACAGCACTTAGATTGTTTCGCACTCTTTCACATACTTCATGTTGACCTCTGCTCCAAGATCATCAAGCATGTCTTGGACTGCTCGAACAGTGGTTGGGCTATATAATCCTTTAGCTTACAGCAAAACTTTAACCAGGCATCTCTCAGGTGAAATTATAAGCTTTCTGGAAGCTACATGTATCGGATGTCCTCAGCTATCTGGCAAGAGCGGCTGAAACTGGCTGATTAAATTTATAAATGTATGCTTTAGCCATCTGAACAGATTTTAGCAGACACAGTTAATTAATACTTTTTGGACTGCTTTACCCAAGAGCTGCTCTCATTTTGCTTTTGATCATTACTGAGAATTCTGAGTAATTTTGTACTTTACTGTAGATCAACCCAGGAAGTCAATTTGAGAACTATTCAATTTTAACTTGTCAAATAAGCATCACTATCTTATTATTCTATTCAGAATAATATTTTCAGGTTCAGAGGGACAGCTCATGTAAGATGTTTTGGAGATAAAGTCAGAGAGGCCATGTTCAGAGGAGGGATGGTGAATATATCGGTAGAAGGATGCTGAGGTTGGAACTGCCAGGCAAGAGGCCTAGAGGAAGACCAAAGAGGAGATTTCTGGATGTTGTGAAAGAGGGCATGAAGTCAGTTGGTGTGAGAGAAGAGGATGCAGAGGATAGGGTTAGATGGAGGCGACCCCTAAAGGGAACTGCCGAAAGAAGAAGAAGTCCTGCTGGCAGGTTCGTGAGGTCAAACTTGACTGGCTTGTGCTTAACTTTGTCTCAACACTTCTGAATGGATGTAAGCCCACACCACAAAATCATCTTTTCCAGATATCTTTGTTTTTACTCTAGCTTAGATTTCTGATCAGAATTTAGCACAGATAATTCTCTGACAAATCTTCATGATAGTACCAACTGTGCCTCCTGGATTCTTGATGCACATTGTATTTTAATGTAATGTTGCCAATTCCATTTGGCTTAGCATCTAAAAAAAAGTCCTTTATCTTTGTAGTGCTTTATATACCAACCGCTTTGTCAAATGACACTTGGCTTGCTCTCATAAAAACATAACTGGTTGTGTTATACAGACTTGATTTGTACTGGGCTCAACTATTCATACAATTGATGTCGCCACTTAACAGAAGATCCAAAATGAGGTGAAGGCTAATGTTAATTGTTTTTTTTCCCAGCATTTTATTAGTTTTCCATTCAACTCTGAGTGTAGGCTGCCTAGGAAATTTAAAAGACTCGGAAGAGTACTTAAGGTACAGAAATAAAGCAGGTAACTCCCATGCTACTGTCATTGTATTCAAATAGTAAAATGAAATATCCGCAGTCTCTTGGAAAATCTAATATTTACAAATGAGTCACTGATGTTATCACACCTTGATGCCACTAATGATCCTGCAGTTTATTGGATTCCAACAAGGTGCATGAATAATGTTTAGATGTGTAAGACAGTGATGCAAGTGCATTTAAATAAATGTTTTTACTTATTAAACATTTACTAAACATGCTTCTGTTCAAAGAAAACTGGAAATAAATCATGGACTAATCCAAAGAGAGATAGTGTCAATCACTCTCTTGCACACATGATTACGCAGAGGACATACAATAAAGGGAAAAGACGAGAGGGAAAAACTAGAAAGTGTCACACATTAAACAGATACAGTAGAGTAAATCCAAAGAGTGTCTAGACTGAGTAGAGCCAGATTTCAGTTGACTCATGGAATAAAAATTTTGGCACAAATATGTCTCAAGTGACCACTTGTATTTGGATTTCACTCCCATGCCCAGTATGCAAACAACCATGTAAATAACTTCCATTTCCGTAGGCCAGAAAGACCTGACTACAGATGAAGTCTGCACTGACTGAAGCAATATACAGCACACTGTCAAATGCATCCCTACACTACACAACCAAAAGTGGAATATTTGTGTGTCCTTACAAGCTTTGTGGGCGCAGTCACAACAGTTTTTAGAGCTGTCCACTTGTAATCAAAATACCTAATACACTAAAAAGACTGATTCACACTGTGATTTTCCTTTTTGCATTATCTTAATTGCAGTATTTTAATGCCTAAGTTGATATAATTTAAATTTAGAGGTGGAAATAAGTTGTGCTTTTATTGTGGTAGTCTATGATTAACATGACATCTCATTAATTTAAAGAAAAACAACAGCAAAAAAGCAGAGAATGGCAAAATGGCAGTGGTCCAGGACATCGCTGCTCGAATAGCAACTGAAATTCAGCCAGCCCAGCGCAAACTTCCACCAGATCAGCACACTTTTTGACGCTGCTGTTAGACGGATTAGACCAAGCCCGCTGCAAACAGTGCTGAATTTGAGTTGCTACACCCCCTGCAGAGTCTCCAAAGCTTCCGCCCACTCTCTTCCCACAAATAGTCTCCTACTGGTGGGGAAAGGCAGAGGTGTTGCTGGGTGCACGAGCTAGCTAGCTAATTCTTGTCCTAGTTGTGGTCTCATAAACAAAGACAGCGCGAGAGTGGGGAAAGGGGCTGAGGGACATCAATGCACTGTGCAATGCTAAATACAGGAAAAATAAATGAATCAATACAATTGAGAGGTGAAAGTCAGTGTGTATATTTTGACAGCTGCTACAAAGAAATCAATGTATGGTTAACTGCACTAGCTTGATCAACAGGGACAGCTAAATGTTGCAGTTAAATTTTACTTGAAAAGGTAGATATTCATTCTATTATACACATACATTTTAGTAGGCTAAGTACGTAAAGTTTATCTAATATGGGACCTTTCACAGAGCAAGGTCACAAAGGGCTTATTTTTTGTTAAAATGTTAAAAATATGACCGTAAATACATTATTAAAAAATCTTTTTATCACTTTTATATTCAGTAAATGGTGCTGCTGACATATACTAAGTCAGAAAGACTGACTGACATTTGATGTGTAATGCTTTTGGAAATATGTCTTATGATAAACAAACTCTACAAGTGTATTATGTAACTCTTTCCATAGTTTAAAGTTAAAAAAGTAAACAAAAATGCAATTAATGGTGATATCAATATCACAATACTTGCAGAATTGCAATACTTAACCAATCAACAACCAAGTGCTGTGACAGTATTGTTTAGCATATCGTCCCAACCATATAATACACACTTTTCGTAAAACATGTGACCACAGTCACAGTCTTCCTTGAATCCTGCAACCAAGCTGCCCGTTGGAAATACCCACACTCTGCTTCTTTCCCTGTGTGCCAGGTTATGAAGACATAGGCAATACATGGCAACTGTGTTGGAAGAACTCCCCTCAAAGAGACTGTGAGATAGGACTGTCGTACTGCCGGATACCAATTACAATCCACTCACAATGGGGGTCCTGAGATTTCCTCATGCTACATAACTTGTGCAGGCCCAGGGTAAGGAAGTGCACTGCAAAGATCACAGACTTAGTAAGGTCCTCCAATCATCAATCACCACTGTCTAGGAGTTCCTACCTCAGGAGAGAACTAGCCATTTCCTTTAAACTTTCCGTCTTTTATATATATCCTGACTGGATTTTCCTGGGACATTTGGCAAGTCTGTGTAAAATATGACATCATATATTGTAACTTAGCCATTGAGTTTACAACAGAATTTAATTTCTGCCGAGCACTGCTTGGGTCTGGCTGTTGTCCATCAAGTCACAATGTGTGAATTGATCTAAGACGCAGGAAACACAGTACAGTGCAATGATTTATAAACAGTATACTACATTAAACATGAACAATCAAGATGAACTACCAAACAGAGGGGAGCACTGTACTTGTTTCAAGTAAAAGTGTCAATCAATCACATAAACTGGACTAATTAGTTTTCCCCACAGCAGCAATAACGTGGATCTTAGCTGTGCTTTGCAAAATGAAGCAGCTAACATGGTGGGCTTGGGAAGATGTGAACACGAGAACCATGCTGCACAACAAGCAGCAAGCACCACTCTTTTGTTAGAGACAATAAAACCAGTGGCTGTTCAATATCAACAGTAAAAAATCAGCACACACAGCAAAGCTAGACGGAGGGTTCCTGCATGGTAATGATCTTACTCTAAGTGCCTAACTGAGTCATCTCCGCAAGCCCTGCTTTGACAACCACACACCTCCCACATCTCCCATCTCAGCAGCCTCTGGGTGGGGCTAATCACTCTGTAGCTTCATCATCGACTGGATGACAGCTCTGGCTGTAAAGAAGCTATGTCTAGAAGGCGTGGCTGCTGCAGTGGCCTACTGTATACACACTTCTTGTTTTCTAGAGCTGAAAACAGAGCATCACAACATCTTTTTTTTTTATATAAATATGTCCTTTCATAGAGCACGATGACTGAAATTAATTTTGCCATCCTTTTAGTGCTACAGTACAGACAAGAATCCTGAGAGGATTTTTCCTGCGCCACTGAGAGTTGGTGTATGCTGATTTGCCCCTAACTGATTATGACATGAAATGGCTGACGGGTAGCTTGGCAGTGCTGCGTTGACCTGCACAATCCCCTTTCTCTGCCTCTAAGGCACCAGAGGTCTGCACTCTGTGATCCCAATGGCTGAACATTACACAGTGCTGAGGCTTATGCACAAACGCCTGTGCAATTTCTTTTTTCGGCTTATCGACTGGCAGTCTTTAATGCAGCTTTTATTCCCCACTGAAAGCCCCATGTTACATGTTATGAAAACACGCAACGAAACAAAATCAAAAACATGCGATGTGTCTTTTTTTTCCTGTCATCTTGATTGTTGATGCATAAGAGGGAAATGCCCTTTCATCTATCAGGGCAGGGCACTGCATCCTCCTATGTATAAATTTAATTCTCCAAGTAAATTTGGATTGATCACCACAGCTCTAGGCCACAATCAGCATCCATGATCTAATCAGGGCCCGGCCCTAGACAGAAAAGGATACTTCCATAAATAAAAACCATATGAGAGCCAGCAAGTGCCCATAACACTGGGGGGAAAATTTGATCACCCTCTCCCTCTCCACAGGTGTGCTTTTAGCCTCCTACCTTCAAAGACTGCCAGTCTGATATAATGCCACACCATGTGCATCCTCACTGTTGTTTTCCTGCACTAAGGGTTTTACATCATACTTGCATCAGCGGATGTGAACACTGAATGCTGGAGTCACTGCTAAGCAGGCGATGCCCACAGAAGCCCGGCCGAGGATGATCCCAGTGAGACAGGATCTGTCAGGGGCTCCTTGCCCAGCAACACCCAGGGTAATAAATTACCCAGAATTAACACGTCATCCTGCACTGCACACAGCAGCCGCACTCCACTCACGCCATGCTGCTTAATGGATCTATTAACCAAATGGATACAGGGGTAAACTGCTTTCAGAGCTGAAATTCTTGTTTGGTATATGCTAACAACGTAGGCTTGCTCCTCCATTTGATATTCAGTTAGTGTAAAATGTAGGTACATTTTAATGCAACACTCATGCAGACTGCTTTTTAAAAGGTAAATGTACATTCTTGGTTAGGAAATACAATTTGTATAAGAACATGATTTGGCTTGTGCAGGTTTTGCTCACTGACTTACACATTTTTAACACACTGTCTACGTTTGAAAAGTTATGATGTCTTGTGCTTCGTGTGCAAACAGAAAAAACTATGAAATGACAGCATGCTCAGAAGCCACCCGCAGCGCTCCCTGTGTCACCTGTTTGGGAATTCCTCTGAGATGTGTCTCTACGGCCATTAAAAGCATACTCTCCTGTTGATGCCTGTCACTGATAGCGGGAAATATTTAGTAGAGGATTCAGAATGCCAGTCGTGCAGCCTGTATCTCCTCGGCATCTCTGGCACCCAACCAGCACTCTGACATGCTGAGCGCGGCACACAGAGCCAGGTAATTTCTGACCAGTGCTCACTCATCACAAAAGGTAAATACAGATAAGAAACAAGCTCATAGTCTCTTATTTCTTTTGGACTTAGCTGACATGTTATGACTGCGGTGAAGGTGATGGACAATGTTAAAATGAAATTATACTTTGCTGAAATAAATAAAAATAAAATTAAAACTAGCATGGGCGCTTATTTCACGTTTTTTCGCATGGGCTAAAACCTGTATGGACTACAATACCAATAATCCTGTCTTCTTTATATCCATGCCATTAGGCTAGCAGCATCATTTCTACCCTCTAAGCTTCATCTTTCCTTTACTTCCACTTTTTTTCACATTTTGCCTGCATCAAGAAGAAACTAGACCTCTGGAGCCATAATGAAATTTTTATAAGTGAGAAAGCATGAAACCTAAAAAGCATAAACTATGAAATCTGGATGATAAAAACTTACTGAAAGGTTATGCATAATGTTGGTAGTTGCTGCAATGTAACAAATTAAAATTTATGACATTGCTTCATGCACAAAGTGGAAGAGATCAATCCCCAGTCGACCAAGGCGGCTGTTATGTGCAGCTCAGTGTTTTCTGACAATACAACTCTTGTTGACTTCCTTATGAATTCAAGAAATTTCACCATGAAATCCAGACTAAAGGCTTTCCATAGTAATTTTTATTAATTCATGTATATATTTCTTTTTTTAAAAACCTCCCTTAACATAAAAAATACCAGCTATGTAGACTCAGTTTGGAAACAAAAGCAATGTGATGAAATCAGGATGAGAAGTGGAATGCTTTCATTCACTGCAAACTACTGACTTAAAAGACACTGCTGAAAAAATCAAGGAAACACTTAAATCACACATCAGGTCTCAATGAACAAATTATTAAAGTCTAAAATGTTTACTGATGTACACTGTATAATTTGTTGCTAGCAAAATGACGGAAACCAAATCATCAACTCACTGAGGGCTAGATTCAAAATCAGTCAGGATGGATAAGAAGACAGCAACTGTCTGTGGCTACCACATGCAAAACCATTCTCTTTTTGGGGGCTGTCTTGCTTTTGCCTTTCCATTGCACCTGTTGTCTGACTTTAAAATGTCTCTCTTATTTCAGGACATAACATCATGTGACATTTCTTAACACTTTCTGGCATTTCTGACAGAGCTGCACCTTTCTTAAATAATTTTTCAAAACTAAATCCCCACACACTGAAAAGTCACAAGACCAGATCCCGATTAGGAGATGCTGCCCCCAATCGCATTCCCATTATCAAAAGATGAAATCTGCTGGATGGAAGCAGTCCAGCAGGCATATCTCTTCAAATGCTGTAAGGAATCCAACCATTGCCGAAAGAAGACTGTCACTCAAGACCACATCCGATTTGTAAGGAGTTAAGTGGGAAGGAACTGCCAGTGAAATTGACTTTTTAAGTGTAATAACTGCAGGCTTTATGTAGCCACTGAGATCAATTCAAAATGTTTAGTACCCAGGACAACATTTTGAATTCATATCAGAGATGTGACCAACACCAAATACTGAGTTCACATGTAGAATTCATCCATTCCAGGTCAAACCCACATTTCTGTCCAGTCAGATTCAAATATACAAGTGATAGAAAACCAAATATCCATAAAATTCAATTTATAATGTTTTTTAAAAAATCTGTTTTTAAAGTTTAAAAAGTTTTAAAAATATATAGCACATATTAAATTTTATGATTCTCCCAAGTATCAAGTGAATAAAACTGTAATTTGGAAAAGTAAATACAATTCAACCCGAGTAATGAAAAAGATCATATGCGCTTCACAAAATGTCAATGAAGCAGAGGAAAGATAATATTTATATTAATTAAGTCTACATCTACCAATATTGCCTTTTTAACCAGGGTTTTAGGAGACATTATCTTTATTTCTAATCTCAGAAATCTTTCTCATAGCATACTGACACTGAGCAGCATAGTAACAGTTTCCCTCAGGACTGTACAAAGTGTGGAGCATAGAGGTTCAAAACAGACTTGTTCACGTGTGCTCATTGTCTGCTGTTTAAGTGGGGTCAAGAAAGACCACATTGAGTCATGAGCATGAAGCCTCACCAAAAACAGCCACTCTTAACCCAGCATACCACGGAGCATCTCTCCAGCACAAAGACAAGCCTTTATCCCCCTGCACTTAAGGTGCTCTCTCCTGAAACCTCTCATGAGGTGGACTTGCTTAAAGTTTAATGGGAAAGCTCATACAGAGCAGAGGACCTTGTAAGGAAACCTAAACTCTAGCCATCGCACTAGATCTGACACAGTGCGTTAGGGCATACGTTACTACACCAGACAGAGAGATCTGGAGGCAAAGGAAGAAGTGAATAAAAATACTGAACAAATAACACTTAATTGAGGTCAGCGTGATTGAACGCTGCAAGGCTAGGATGGCTTTAACATAGGTTCCAGATGGCAGGCTGTTATTTCACTGTGCCCCGCTAATACTGCAGGATTCGATGCTGGTAACCTGAGTGTCCCTTGGGCCCCCCGGCTCCTCCACTGCACTGAAATCAGGGCCAAGCTCCCTCCGCTGTTACTCTGCAGGTTTACTCAACTTCGAAGGATATGGTAGTGGAGGAGGGGTGTGTGTGTGTGTGTGTGTGTGCACGGAGGTGGGGGTTGTGCAGTGGTGCTGGAACAAAGCATGTTAACACCATCTCTGTGTTTAACAAGTTTGGAAACAAGCAGGGGTTTCCTTCAAATCCTCATTGGAGGGTGCTGCACCTCTCCTTGACAGCAGGAGGAGAGAATCCTGTCTTTCTTCCCTGTGCTGCCTCGCACTAAACTGACTGAAACACACTCCTTCTGTCATTGAAATGTCTGAGATAGGGCACACGTCAATATCTCTCATAGCTAATTCCTCAGAAAATTAGGAGGAAACACGCAGATCGATGATGTATCTTCTGAAATGTCTTTAAAGCCGTACCATTCATGCAGTGTGTTTTCAGTGTTAAAATCAAAGTACATTTGTGTGTCATGGCCACCGCTGGCTATTCCACTTACATTAGTTTTGGGTCTTGTCCAAGTATAGGCTTGTTCTTTTTCCTACCTCTGTTGTTTCCTTTAAAATTAGCCAACCATTTCAATTACACACTAATTTACATCTAGAATGTAAACCTTTTCCCCTTCTTCTCTATAAAGGCATGCAGGCAAAGACTCCAGCCCCATGTGGTCCCAAATTGGAGTAAATAAGTAAATAAAATGAATACCTAAGTACAAACATTTTAGTACTTATATTAAAGAAACAATTACAGCTGTACAGAAATTACTCCTGGCACTGCCTTCATTTAAAAAGTAGAAATAAGATAAAAGAAGCAGTATGGCAAAACACCTTTAGATGAACTTACCTACATTGTTGTATGAATTTAGTCTATAGTCATTTTCACACAAGACTAGAAGCCAATTATGCTCCCAAGGGAGGCAATTATGAATCAGCTTGCTAACCTTTGTTTTTATCACTGCATTCATGCTAAATAATAAGCTCAGGTTTTTAAGATTATTTTTGGTTTATAGAATTTTATAGCCAACCAGAAGGTACGTCAGGATCCAAACTACTGAAAACAGTATGAGATCAACACAGTAGAGCTTTTAAACTTTTCTAGATAGTCTTTGTTACTCATGACGGTTTCAGCAGTCTGTTTCAGCACCGACAATAACCAACATGAAACGTGTAGCAGTCATCTGACACCCCCTCTGCCACCTTAATTAAGTTACTGCTTATCTTTTATTTGGCTGGGTCATTTGCCTTTTCACCTTCAACACAAGAAAACAGAATGAAAACTGTTTTCAGATTTAATGAGTCCAGACAGATCTGTCCAACGAGGAAAACAGCGATGACCTTTGTCAGATCATCGCTCACATGTGAACTTAAATCAAGGACACACACCATACACACCACAATTACTAAGGAAACTCAATTCACCATTAATTATAATTGATAATTTTCAAAATGAAGTGTGATAAGCTGATCTTGCCAATGTTCTGAAGCAGCATTAATAAAAATAAAAACATAGCTGCCATAGTATCAAAATTTAAGTCTTCATAATAAAGCATGATGCATTGTTCCAATTCTAATGTATACCCTACATTTACTGTAGAAACAATCCATGTGTTTGCTTGTGGGTGATTAGCACAATCCCACACAAATTTAAATATATATATTTCATAATAGCCAGAACAGATTTTTACATTTTTCTGAACATCTTTGCATACAAAACGATTTGCTGCCTTCTCTGCTCTCAATATAAGCTTACTTCTACTTCAGACCCACAAATAACTAAACCAGACTCAGGTGATCCAGATTCCCTTTACTGAGGCATTTTCAGGGCAATGTGGTACAATGAAAGGCCAATTTTAATAACTTTTTAGGAGGACCGAGCTATTTCAAGCATGTTTTAAGAAGTTTTGTTGACTTATAATGTATAATATTTTACTATTAAGAGACAGTTCAGCAAAGTCTATAAGATGATTGATTCAGTTTCATAAGCAGGAGATTTTATAGGCTCCTGCTTATTAAAGCTACTTTTTTTTATGAGCAGGAGCTCCTGTGAGAACAGAGCAGACTAGACTGTGCTGGCAGAAACAGGCCAGATCCCTATCTGACTCTTAACTTGTACTTTTTTGTTCTTTAGTTTCCTCCCCCCTATTTTTACTAATATATCTATTATCATTATTTTTTAGATTTCAGCTTTTTAGGTTTTGTTGGGGAGGTTTTAAATGAACCTACAAGGTATGCTGCATAGGAACATGGCATCTTTTATTAGAAATCAACTAAGTGATTCCTCCAAGATATCATAGGACTATTAATATGAGTCAATTTAGTTGAGATATGTGCTCATCAATTATGCCTGAAACTGATAAGACTATATTTTGATATTAAGAAACAAACCCACATTTTCCTTGTGTCACATCCCCCCACAGTCCAGAGACATGCAGGTTAGGTTAACTGGCAACTCTAAACTGCTTGTTGGTGTGAATGTGAGCATGAATAGTTGTCTGTCTCTATGTGTCAGCCATGCGATGGACTGACAACCTGTCCAGAGTGTTGAGGTTGACCGATACTGGATTTCTAAAGGCTGATAGTTCCAAAAGCAGATTTAAATTATCCACGGATATCCCACACACCACAAAACAATCCCATAGTGTCAGAAATGTACGGAAGCGCATTGCATTCACTGGATAAAAAAAAATTAGACACCTTATCTCGTAATTACGAGATCCTGAGATCCGTAGAAATGAACTGAACATCTGAATCAAAGTAATAAAAAACGGAATAAATATATAAATCTGGAACTAAACATCAAACTCCAAGTTATTTATAATTCAATCTGGAACTGAACATCAAACTAACCGAAAAATATTTAGGTGGAGGTGATTTTTATCTTTTGAGCTTTTATTTTCTTTAAAATCAACCAGAGATTCTCAGGTACATAATGACATTACCTTAACGTCATGTATGGAGGCTCCGTGCAAAAAGATTAGATGGGCAGTATTTTTGTTACTTGAAATTAGATCCTCCAGAGTGGATTTTGTATTTTCAAAATACTCAAATCATCTGGTTCATAAAACATAATAAAACCAAGACTAGCTCATAAAGTAGTATTTGGCTAGACTGTCATATAGATGGGAACTGCTTCTTCTGGACCTGCGTCCACTGATCAGGCTCCTTTTTGCTTGATTTAAAACAACGTTCCACTTTTCAGCTCCAGACGGAAATGTACATCCTCGCATAGCTGGTAGTGGCTGCATCAGCCATCAGTAGACTCACAAGTCAGTCTTTAGACGCTTTCCTTAACTAAAGACTGATGTCTTTCTCCCTGATTTTGTGTTTAGATGGGCGGATACAATTTCAGAATTTAAAAAAACTCCCTACGTTGCAGCACCAATAGTAAATCCGCAGGGCGGTCCTTCGATGCCTCGCTGAACTCTTGTGCTCGTAAACATAGTCCGACTGTGTTAAAAGTTTTAAACAAAGTCGCTGTAAGTCCTTCATTTCCACAATCTTGTGGACTGAGCACACGTTTGATAAAACAGAGTTAAATCTCTTGGCATCCATTTTCAAGCTCTCTGTGTGTTTGTTTCCTTGCGGACGAGAAAAAGGGGGAGCGCACATTTCCGGGAGGGCGTGTCCTTTTCAAAAATGCAAGACCTGTTGCTTTGTTGCCGGCCGTTTTTTCCGGTGTGTTAAACACACTTTAGAAATGTGTGTCTCCAGACTATCAGAAGGCGGATATCTCTGATTGTCTGGTGGCGAGACTAAGCCATCAGCAACTATCGGAGGCAACTTCTGCCAATAACGCTAGTTTGTAAAACGTCCTATCAGCACCAATTATTCGGCCAAACAGATAAATCTGTCGACCTCTACCAGGGTGTACCCCACATCTCGCCCAGTGTCAGCTGGGATTGGCTCCAGCCTACTGCCACCTCTAAAGAGGATAAGCAGTTATAGATGATGGAAGGGGGGAACAAGCCAGCTGTAGACCAGTCTCAGTGAGGTTGTAGAAACTTACATAACTTACAAAACATTAAAACAACTGTGGTCAAATGAAAATATTCTCCAAAGATAAAAATCCTCAAGATTAAAACAAAAAAAATCTGCTGCACTCTGCACCTGCAATTTTTGCCTTGTTGAAATACTGTTAAAAAAGGAGACATTTTCTAAGAAAGCTTTTTATTCATCTGCTTTTGGCACAGAGGTAGCATCCTGATGGACACAGACAAAAGAGTTGTGCGAACGAGTTTCACACAGGTACATTGAAGATTCAGAGTTATGCAAGTCATTCCTATCAGCTGTGAATAGATGTTTTTCTTTTGTTTGACACAGTTATTCAAATAGTTTTGGGTCTTTCCATTAGATGTGTGTTAACTGATGTGTGTTAAACTTTGTTATAACACATTTGTAAGAAGTAACTTCTGCTGTGCTAAGAAGGGGATGTAAAGACCAAGTGGATCCCAGTTTCATTAAGCGTGCCTTAGCAACTGAGAAAACTGTAATTCTTTAAATGTTTTGCTGTGCACTCTGTTTTCAGCATGGTAATGAAAATCATACATAGACATAGCATGTTCTCAGCCCACAGAGCAACACCGAGTCCTTGAACTGACGCTAACCAATAAAAATAAATAACTAAAACAGGAGTTATGAGCTTTTCAGCTGACAGCAATAAATAATCCCTGCAATGGGTCAAGCGGCGCACTATAGCACAGCAGTTTCCTTTACCATGATATTCTTCTACCTCAGCACAACAGCAGCCTTCCCAGTCATGATCTAAATCACATAAGCTCCATCAATGTTTCTGCCTGTGTTCGGGCGCACACAGAAACATTTCGGGCACATTCAGAGCTCTACTTACAGCTATGAAGGAGCTGGCCTGGAATACTGAGAGTGTGTAGAGAAAATACAGTAAATAATGGCTTTGAGTGAACACTAGAGCATTCTGCAAGAACCTTCACCCTGTGTTAGCTCAGGCTTTTCATACCTTCTCTTGTCTCACACTCTTTTCACTTAGCACGTTTTATTAACATAGATTTCAGCACCACAAACTTAAGCATGTTACCTAAGTAGTGTTATGAACAATATCCCTCCTTTAGGCATGTACATGTCTTCGCACCATCTGGTCTTTATTGTTTCTGGGCGTACGCCACATTAAGTCTGCAGCAATACACAGACTTTAGGTTATTGCAAAAGAGAAACTGACACACAAAAAAGCAATTAATAACCCCAACAAATAATACATTGATTCAAGAGGACGTACGCATTAAAATACAACACTATACATTTTAGGAATTAAGAATACTTATATCTGCCAGAATCAGGTCATACAAAAAAGTTTACACGGGGTCTATTTGCACCCTGAAGCTATCTGGCTATTTACACCAAGGGATGTCTGTCATTAGGATTGTATCGAGACTATGACTCTTCCCAATATTCCTCATCGGTTCAATACCTTAGGGATACTCCTATTGGCTCTTTTACATTACTAAATAAATTGCTTTTTTGAGAATACATTAATTTAAAAAAGAATAAATTAAGAACAGGATTTCTGCATACTTTAAATACAATAAAATGTTATTTCTAGATTAGCAACAGGATTTATTTGCAATGGCAATGTCAAATAATATTCCCAATATCACGATTCTGAATGAAGTTTAGTTTATGTCGGTCACTGTAAGTCAGTCCTCCTGTCCTCCTGTCCTGCTCTCTCTGCTGCTGATTTGATTCACTGTGTGCAGGAAATGTTTGCGCTGGCAGAGAGAGAAGGGGCTGTTTGTGTCAGCCAGCAGCTACGTTTAAGAGAATTTCCCAATTTTAAGATAAGTGGCAAATTTAGCCGAACAGTTGGACTACATACAGACGGCTTTCATTTAAGCCTATTTGTAAGAATGTGGTATTAGCTGAGCTAGCTTGCTTTGCTTGTGTAAAACATAACATTAGTAGTGGATGAGAGACTGCAAACAGAGCTGAATGAAATCTATTTTCCTATGTTAACATGTTTATGCTTATTGAACATGTGTCTTAATAAATTATTGACTTTTTACTTGCGAAGGTTTAATTGCACTCACAGCGGTGAGCATAGTTGTCGTCGAAACAAGTAATCTTCGAGTTCTTCATTGATCTTCATTTCCTCTCCACTGCAGCGTCCCTGCTGTTCACTGACCTCACTTCGTGTCATGGGTGTGTGTGAGCGTGTGGAGGAGCTCAGACCTGGCACAAAGAGAGGTGCTGCAGGTGAGAGGCTGCAGCATGATAATGAATTTAAATCAAAATGTTAAGTAGCACTGATAAAAGAACTGATAATGTTGGAGATTTTCAATGCTACAGTCTTTGATAATTTAGCGCCAGGGCACATTTGTTACCAGTTTTCTGTACCCATGCCTACAAAGTGTTATTATGGATCCCACTATGCAATGTGATTGATAGTGCTCGTCATGTCAACGCGATGAGGTTGGAGGCAGTTAGGTTTTGGGCAAAGAGGTCATGTTTAAGGCTAGTGCTAGCTTCAAATATCTTAGGTATTCTCTGAGATTAAAGTGGTAAACTCGTGAGAAAAAAAACTGACGTATCTACCACTAGAAAATCAGGTGACGTAGTATGAATAGCAACAAAATCCATGTAGGGAGGAAGATGTGATGGATGAATGGGTGAAGCACAGGACTTCCACGCAGGAGACTGGAATTTGAGCCTTGTATAAGTCAAAATCATCTGATCATTTAGATCTAGTTGACTTATTATTTTAAGTTTTTATGATGTATAAAGTTTCTGAATGCACATGGTATGCATAAACATTAGCAGAATACCTGAACAGACCTGTTTGTTTGAATGCCATATTTCAACATTGTTAGGACGCCCAGGAATATACACCCAGGTGAAAACAGCCAAACTGGCTGCATTGTTGGCAACAGACACCTGGGTGCCTATAGCATCTTCCTTAAATAAAACTATATGGTGATAAGATGCATCAAATGCATCATGGCTTGACCTGTATATCATTAAATTATCTGACACCTGTTTTACATTTAAAGTGAAAAACTTACTGGCAGGTGACAAATGAAATAACGGAATAATTCATTACAAGTGTAACATGTCACCACAAAATGATTACTGTGACACTTTTGCCTTGATGATCATTTGCATACATCAGAGCCATCGCTATTAATTACCGTCACTATTCGGATGAAAACTGAGCAAGTACTTTTTTTTTGCACGGGATAGCACATTTGCCATGCTACAGGCCCAGTTGGCCCATGCACAATAACTAATAACTTCCATGTTTGCTTCTGATCACTGTTACAATCCAAATGGAGCAAAAACAAGCCAGGAAAAACTATAGGAATGCAAAATCCCTGTTTTAAAACAAGCCCAAAAAACAAGAAAGCATTTCTACCAAGTTGTTCATTTTACACAACGCTGCATTGAACAATGGGAAGCTGAGCAATAGAGACGTGAAGCAGTGTGTGGGTGGCACAGTGGGCAAGAGGGAGAGACAGAGATGTGCCAGAGCTCTTTTCCTCCTGATTAAAACAGTTCATTTTTCATATATTCAGAAATTAAGGCACAAACAGTCAGTTGATTTACTTTTCTAACCTTAAGCTGATCCAAAACACGTAGTCACTTCAAGGGAGCTGCACAGATTACTGGCAAATGCCTATGCCTCTACCTGCAATGCATTTTACATTTTGACAACATACTTCTGAAATCAGCCTCTATTGGACATGTTTTTGGAGCAGAAAGCCTGTTGTTCTTCTGGAAAAGCCTCCAACCAGTAGCAGCTGAATACAGAGTGGAGTTTAACAATAGATTCAAATTAAAAATGATGCAACATGGGAGTCAACTGAGATCAAGAGGCTTCATCCCACAGTATCCACCATGTTACGGTAGAGCATATGACTAACTGGCATCACCAGTGAAGCGTGTAATCAGCAGGTGAGACAGCCAAAACTAACAGATACAAGCTGCACTGACTGATTTTTTAGGTTGGTGGGACCAAAGGCAGCAAGATGTAACTGAAAGATTTATACATGTATATCCATAAAATGACATCAACAAACTGCACACGGCTCACTCAGATTTACCGGTCTCCTGGTATGCTATCTCTTTTTACCAGAGTAAGAGGGGGCTGGGGGCTTTTCCATTCTGCAGTGCCACTTTATGATTTAGGCTGATAGGTTGCATGTATGTGTGTTTTACATTTGTACAGCTTTAAAGCAGATGCCTCGAACTGGAAAAGGCTGTAAGGGCACTTGGGAGAGTCAGTGGGTTTGAAGTGCATTGAGCAACTCTGTTGATCCACACTGTTAATGCATGCACGCTGTGGCAACCCCATTACTTATTCAACAGAGCACATGTACTACATATCAAACAGCAGCAAAACATTTGAACACGCAAGTAGGATATCTGAAAATGCAAGCTGGCTGTGAAATTAAGAATATGTTCTCTGATCCAAGAATACACTGCATTATTGTATAAAAGGTCACACGCCTATGCAGAGGACCATCAAACGGTTTCCATGCTCAGTAACTTCCTTCAGCAGCAATGCTCAGCTTATTAGTGTTTTCTGCCCAAAGGTCAGTCTATTAATCAAAGCATTCAAAATACTGTTAATGTCATTTATTAAAAAAACTGAACACCACTTATCAAAAAATAAACGATGCCGGATTAGATATGAGATACTCGGGAGCTGATGTCCACTCTAACACTTCCATTCATGAAGAAATGTTTAAGGAAACACACCTAAATGATTTTTATCGCCACCTTTCACAGGAGGTGAAGGTTTGTTATTTAATGTTTTAGTGTAATTTAACCTGCACGTGGACGAAAGACTGTGCATTCAAAAGTATAAGTATTCTGGAAACACTATATGAAATATACTTAAGTATGCCTTGAAAAATAAATACAAATCTATGCTTTTTATCGAAGTGTACCTGAATATCACAGAAAACAAAATAGCATGAAAGCAGTTGGTTCAAACTTTATTCCACTGGCAGGCAAAACAAATTGTCACCTCTCTCGTGATCTAACACCTGCGCCCTCAGTGTGATACAGCACATATTCTAGATCAATAAGCTTTACACTTCAAACTGAGTCACTTAGTATTATTGTAATACTGTACATTAACGCTGCTGAAAATGTTGCACAACTGAAAGAAGTGTCTGCCCTCTACAACAGCTCAAATTGAAGTACATAATATGACAACCCTCTGAGCTTTCCCAAACCCAGACATTTAGATGCATTCACTTAAAAAAAAAAGAGGGGAAAAACACTGATTGTCAGTAACAGTGTTTTTATTCAGTTTCACCAAATAAAAAATGCTGGTTAAGGCCCTTAGGCCTGTTTGGATTGCCCCCTGCCCCAGCTCTGTCATGTCTTTGTCAAGACGCTAAGGTACAAATTAGACACAAACAGTTTATAAGCTGCCCTTTCTCTCTTCGTTGCTTATTTTCACTCAGTTGCGTGCACACACATGCACATGCACGCGCACACACACACACACACACCAATGCACGCCCAAAAGCACTGTGATGTGAAAACATTGTAGCTGGCTGTATTTCAAAATATGCTGTGCTATTTGAACAGAAGTGAATAGCCCTGGTGTATTTTTTTCAAGCAGAAACAGCACAAGATTGATTTTGGGATTTTTTCATTCCTAACAAACAATTGCTTAATGTGTAAAGTGGAAGCAATAATGTTAGCAGCAAATAGCTGTTTGTTAGTATTTGACAAGAAAGCCATCAAAAACTAATTAACATGTTCTAAAAAAAAAAAAAAAAAAAGCTGTTCTGGACATATTTTTTGTTTCATGCTGTTTCTCTCATGTTTTTCCTGCAGCTTCAAGATGTGACATTGCATTATTTTTTAGGACATTTGCAATGAAATATCATAAAAAATAAAATCTTTTACTTGTCTCATTAGCACTGGTAACTTTGACATAGGTTTTCAACAGAGACGAATTTAATGCAGTACATACATGCAGAGTGTTCTGATTAAGAGGCGAGTTTCTCACTTTTAAAGTGTGGCACTGCTATTCCGTTCTACTGCTCACTCTGCATACTTACACAACCCACATCAGAACTTGGCATATGAAGTTTGAAAAGTAGCTGATGATATGCAACTGTAATGATGTTTTTCCATTGGGTTTGATATTGCACACTGCCACACTAACTTCTATTTGCACTGTGCCCTCACAGCAGGGGGGTGACCACGCTGACGCACGATATAATGGTCCTGTTTGGGATAAGGGCCAAGCCATGATGGGCTCTTGCTATCAACCAAACTCTGTGGACGTCATGAAGAACTGATTGGCTCAGGATGTTGAGCTACAACATGTGTGGACAAATGACTAGGTATATTTAGACATCAGTAATGTGGGAGTAACGGTTCTTTGGAGTTTTGTTTTACTCCTACATTTACAGCTCCTACTATCATCCAACAGATAGTAGCATCTCTATTTTCTTAGTTGCCCCCTTTATCTGAGCTATTATGAAGAGTTTTGTAAGTGTAAACACTCGACAGCTACTGGAAGCTTTTATTGTGAAGATTTTGCACGAAATGTCAACCTCTGGAGTTGAAGACTGACTGGAGACTTCTGGAGACTGAATGTTGACTCACTGTTTGTTAGAAACATCTATATTTGATTATTTTACTTTTTTGGTGGATAAATATAAATACTGCAAGAAATGAACTAAAGAAACAACCCAGCTACAACTGCAGCGGTTACAGGAAGAAGTTCAGGGACTTGTGGTAGTTTGGACAAACCTTATCTCCAACACATCACTAAAGTAAGCAGTCTCCTGCCTTTTTCTGGAAACAATGGCGATGCTCTGTCCGCATTGTGATCACGGTTGCTCATTACCTGACACAGTACAGGAGCCCAGCCTGATGAATATCTGCCATTAGAGAATCCACAAGAATTTTTAAAAGGGAGAGAGGGTACACTAGAAAATGGACTTAACACCTAATGTGGCCATATTTACCTTTAGCTGCTTTCCTACAATATGTTTGACCTAGGAATATGGCAGGGAATATGGCAGCCATTACCTATAAATACTATGAAAAAACATCTCAGTCTCCATTTAGACTCACTCAGTACAGAGAATATACAGTATCTGAGGATGGAACATTGTATTATATGTTGCAATAACTGACACACAGAACTCTCTTTTCAGTATAAAAGGCAGGCCTGGCATAGTTACATGGAACATTAGGAATTGTTTTCTCTTTCTATTTATGTACGGCATGTAATGTACTCCTGTATAGCACATTTGGAATTGCTTGCCTGGACAACTTGTCAAGGTAAATATTCCCCGAGCTCTTAAATATCACAGCTCGACCTGCTGTGTATTTAGCTGTCATCGTTCACTGAGGTTTTTACCATACACAAAAGGACCACAAATAGTTGAACTGGTTGTACCATTACTGGGCTGCGTAGACGATTGCTTACATAAACTGCACTGCAGTATCTCACATTTTTACATTTTTGACAGTGGATGCCTTCATGAAAAATGGCTTATTCCAGAAACTCATACAACAACCTGATTACAAAGAGCCATATAAGCAGTTTCCCAGTACATCCAAGCCACATTGGCTATGTGTGGATTTTCACCATGAATGTAGTAAAATAAGGGAGCCTAAACAATGCTTTTTTGATTTTAATATCAATAAAAATGCATACAGGTACACTGTCTTAATATGCTTTAACTATATCGTTGTTTTTATCCATTTCTTTGAACGGAAATGTAGCAACCTGATCTCAGGCCAGAGGGATTAATAGAGGGGAAAAAAAACTTTTAAAACAGAAAAGATTTTTGTCAACTAATTAACACCCTCATCTTGAATCTTAAATACGCAGCTTAACATCAAAGCTGCTCAATTTTACACCTTACCACACAGGAATTATCTCCTCGCTGGTGTAAAAATGCCATTAATACAAGCGCTTTGGATACCCAAAGCTGAGAGAACAAGGCTTTTGCATAGTAGTTACCATGTTGAAGCCACGTCTGCAAATGCTATAGAAATGTTCAGTCTTTGATAAGGGCAACTAAATCATGTCCACATGCAATTTATAAGGGTAACGGTGGGGGAATAACTAACCAGGCTGTTATAGACCAATTAAACACATTTTAATTTGGTTAAGTAATATTACTGTGTAATAGGAATGTGAAAAGGAAAGGAAACATAGAGGCAATGTATAGAGGATCATCAAGAAAGTTGGTTTAGCTACATTAAATCTGCATTCATTGTTTAGTGGAAACAAAGACTTTTTATTCAGAGGGTTGGACTCTATCTAAAAGCACCATAGTGCAGGGCATGATGTACTGTGAGTTAGATGGTAAATATTAAAAATGTATCAATGCAGAAGCTTAATAAGCTGACATAACAGTCCACTGGTAAATGGTGGTGAATTGCTTGTGATAACTCAAAGTGTTGCTTTTTTGTCTTAGACAAAAAATTATATGGAAATGAATAACAGTTATTTTGTTAACAATTTAATTTTCATTTATAAATTGTAGCCCTAAAATGATTCTTACCTTTTCCAATTGTATAAATGTGTAGCCCATACACGTTTTAACACCTTGTCAACTATGAGCATTACACATCGACGGCCTGGCGTCTTTTTCAAAAATTTGCCGAATCTCAATAGTGATGGCTAGTCTTGAGTCTCCTTAGAGAGGCTAGCTAGCTATTGATTCCAAATCTGGAAAAGAAAACACTGCACAGAGGAAAATAGAAATTGTCATAGTGCATGAAGAGATTTGTTTGCTTTCACTACTGAAGCTGCAAAGTTTATGTACCAAGTAATCATTACTACTGTTGATGCACAGAGGCAAGATAGTATACAAACAAATATCCAAAATAATCCTCCCATCAAGCTTGATCCAGCAGATTTTCACCCACTTTCAACCATGCTATAGTACATATGAGTTTGTATTCTTTTGATATCACAACAATTACAATTTAAATATTTATTGAATAAATGAATACACTAAAACAGTGTAGTCATCAAATGCCACTTAATGTAGGCCATACTGCCACACAATTTGAGCCAGAATCCTCCTGGTGGACTACTTCTGATAACTGATAATGCATGTCACTAAGATAGCTGCCTGACTTGGGTGCAGGCCAGTAACAACAACATCATTCAAAAGCAGCAAAGATCAATCAAAACAGACAGCTCAACATGAGCTGCAGCAGAAACCAAGTGAGGGCAAGAAATGTGGAACAACCTATATACTTCAGGTCTTAAAAAGCTGCATAAAGGCACAATGAAATGGTTTCATTGACTATAAAAACAATGGGTGTCGCTATTGTGACGTCACCCATTAGTTTGTGGACTCCTGTTTTAAAGCCTCAAGTTTGGCATTTCATCCATCTTGGATATTTGGAGCCAAAGTGACCATATTTAGATGAGAGGCTGTTGCTGTGGAGCAGTGAGGGGTGGATCTGACTGAGAAGCTGAGGACACTACCACCAGACAGCTTGTTACTCACAGCGGCCCACCCTTATAAATGCAGAACTTTAAGCCTTAATAAAATGTAAACGGGTGGGTTATATAAAAATTCACCCCACGTACAGCTGTCATGAAGGGGAAAATTCGCTATAGAGACCAAAGCCTTTTTTGTACCTGACTGTAAACAATGTTTATTTTTGCTGTAAAGTTGGGCATTTTAATATAGATGTCCATGGGAATTGACTTGCTTCTGGAGCCTGCCTCAATTGGCCTTTCAATGAGCTGCAGTTTTTGGCACTTTGACACTCATTTTGTGACAAACTTTTCTATTCTTGCAATGCCAGCATAGTACGGAAGCCCTAAAAGGCAGGGTGATTTTTTCTTATGCTAGAAATGTTGACAAAAACCTTTGTTTATCTCCTATGTACAAAATAATATCGCCTACATACAGGATGTTATCGTCTACGTACAGGATCTCCTATGTACAAAATACTACATACAGAGCGTTATCTTTTACATACAGGATGTTATCTCCTATGTGGGGGATATTATCTCCCAGGAGATAGGAGGAGATGGAGATAAACTTTTAGAATCAGGCTGTTTTAAGTGACAGAGCCATCCAGAATGAGAACGCTCAGTGCACAGTACAAATGGTTTTACCCTCTCGGTTAACTAACTACAAATGGCCACTGTGAAACATAACAGAACTGTGCAGTGGCACCGGTAGTATTCTATTTCATTGATACTGATACCACACCACTATAAACATCTGATTAGCCTAGCGCACGCATTTCAAATACAAGCTGGGTTTTGTTTAGCTGTTGTTTCTGCACCATAGATCCATGAATGGGGCCACTGTCCATAAAGGCAAGGAGGAGAGAGAGAGAGCGGCAAAGGTCTGTTTCTACTACCCCCTGCTGATAAGAATCATTTAAAGTTAAAAGAGTATGTAGTGCTCTGCCAGTGCTATGTTCTTATGTGAGTACTCCAATTAATGTATTCTTTGATTTGGAAACAATTTTGTAGTATTTTGCAGTTATTTAGCCTTATGAGCTTATAACAAAGTAAAACCAATGCATTTTTAGAAAAAAAAACAAAACACTTGCAACAAGAGATTTTAGATTCATGGCGTACCCTGCATTATATTAAGTATATCCAAATGCTCTACATCTATCAGCATGCCAAAACACTGTGTTGCTGCTTAGTCTTTGGTGTCTGCAACAAGTGCATCTTGGTAGAGCAATGTCAGCAGCAGCCAACACCTTCTATGTCTGTCTATGTTGCTGGTTCCATTAGTCTTCCAGCTAAGCCGACATGTGGATAAACAGGCCACTGTGAGATTTAAGTGCTCTGATTGCATAAAGAAAAGTAAAAACCACAATAACCAGACTGCAGATACTTTCGTAGAAATAGGTCAGACATGAGATTAATATGTGTTTGAAATTAATAGGCTAACTAATCTAAGAGTAAACAGATTTTGTAGTTTTTGTAATTTGTGAGAAAGTAAACCTAGAAAGTATCCCCAATCCTACAGGAAAGAATCAAGTTGCTCAGGACATTCTCTTTAATTAACCAGCACTACTGACATTTCCTTAGAGCCGTCTCCAAGTGCATCCAAAATCAAATCAGTCAATCAATGGTTTGGCAACTTCCTCCAATGATTTATGTGATTGCATTTTCAAATGGTAGTGACTGAAAAAGTAATCAACCAATCAATCAATAAATAAATAAACAAACAAAACATTAAACCCACAGGAGGTACTGTTTGCTGGGTCACAATTTTCTGAGGAAGAGGTCAGCAGACTCAGCTTCCATTTTTAGTGATTTCATATTTGAAAAATGAGGCCTGTCACTAAATGTCATCTTCCTGCCTCTTTGTCATCTCATCACTCTTTTCACAACTTGTCACATTGAAGCCCAGTCTGTGACATGAGCAAACTGTTAGCTTCCTTCCAGGCAGGCTAGTGGGCTTTATTAATATTTATAGAATAACAGCTTAAGGCCAGCCCCCTTGAGAGCTATCACTCCACTTTGCTGCCTAACACTTGCAAAATATATTGACAACTCCTTTTCAGCACTCCCCTGCCCCTGAAAACCTCCCTTTGCAGGTGTACAGCAGGTTTTCAAAAATATGCCAGTTTTCTGCAAAAACAAAGACAAGACTCCCGTTTGATTTAATAACTTGCACAATTGGGGAAGCTGAAGTCAATTTTTAAAGAGCTGGGGTTGAAAATTCTTGTTACTGATTTTTTAAAAATGAGGCACAATCATGACATCCTGTCATGGTTGTCACCATGGTGTACGGTTGGATGAAAAAAAAAGGCCATGTTGGCAGCACTCCGATGTCTCAGATACAGCCAGCCAGTTTGAGCCGGTTTTCAGTCAAAAGTTTGGCCCGAGACCTTTACAGTACAGAGGGAATCTTCTCATGTCACTTATCTCTTGTCAAACGTTAACACTTGTAAAGCTGACCCTTGACGTGAAGTGACATGCACATGGACATAATCAAAGGGGGATAGTTTCCTTCGTGAGACACTATCTGATTGCTGGATTAGTGAGACACACAGAATAAAGACCGCAAAATTATTTCATCACTCTTCTGCAAATAAACGTTTCCAGAGCCATCCTCATGGCTGCCTTCAGACTACACTGTCCCATGATGGTGTGGTTACCATGTTCACCAAGAGTACTTTGGTGATCAAATGAACTTTGTTCCTTTGCTGGCTTTATGAGTACATACAGTCTGTAAGATTTTTACTAGTTTTCTTTCCAACTAAGCTTATAAACTTTGGATGCCCTTCTTATGTCATTTCCTTTAATGTCTAAGGGCTCAGGTTGTGGCAAGCAGTAAACCCCCTGTGTTGGAGAAGGTGTATTTCCTTGCTTTTGAGAGTAGCTGCCACTTTACCTTATAGACATCCATGAGCTGAATTAACATACCTTAAAGCTGCACATCTAGATGATGCATAAAAATGTGTGTGATCGTCTTACTGGGGAAGAGAGAGAGAGAGAGAAAAAAAAAGAAGCTCAAAAAAATTATCCCTTTAATCATAGCTAACTACATATAGTATATCCTGTTAAATCCTTATATTACTTATTAACTTTCCCTGCAGTTTTAGAAGCATATAAAATCACTTGCCTGCAATTTGGAAGACAAGGTAGTAACAGATGCTGACAGGAAGCCGATGCCAACCTTATTAAAGACAACAACTCTGATCTGAAAATGTTTTAATGTCTTAAGAGGGGGCTTAATCAGTGAGGAGTATGATAAGCTTCTAAATGTCCTGCACCTTCCCTTTAATGTAGCCCTAATTTGTATCCTTTAAAAACGCCTCTGTCGTAGCAATCACGGCTTAAGCTCACAGCAACAAATTAGCATGGGATCTGACAGAAATTCAAGTTAAACCTTACAAATGGTCTGTAATACCACAGAGAAAAATTTCAGTAGACCTGCCCCAGTCATGCCTGAAATTGGCAACACAGCACCATTTTTATGATGCCTACTTTGAAAAGCTTGAAAGCTAGAACCAAAACAGCCATAGTCATTAATGCATTATGATTGTATAAAAATTGCATGTTGTTTGTCTACCCAACGCAACCACTGTCAAAACCAACAAATGACCTTCAGATCAATAGGGACTGTTATGTTACAACATATTACAAAGATTTAAATAACCAAGATGTATAGCATGATGATTAGAACATTCAGAGGGATCTTTTGTTAATCAAGCACAGCTAATACATGTATGTACATAACACGTTATTTGTAAAGTTATGAACGGAAGAACGTCAACTAGCGGCTAGGCTAATTTATGCAATGTAAACATGCTTGAGCTAATAATGGCTGAATAACAAAAAACAACTGGCATGTCTATATAGCTTGACAGTTATTACTGAACTGGATTTTATACCTTTGTTAAATGATGTTGTTTTTGATGTTGTTTTCTGACTGTTGAGAAGTTTGCCTTCGGGGTTTTAAGCCAGACAATCCTGAAGTTTAAAAAAACAAAGATGAGGGTTTGGGCTAAAATGAAAGTGTGTGTGTAGTGTGTGTTAGTGGAGTCAGTATTTATGTGTTGTTTTTATCTCCCATGGCCAAAAGCAAAGAGAAGGGGTGGCAGCTTCTTCTATAATCGATTGTGTTAAATGGGCATATAATATCGTCTCATATCGACTGCAAACCCCTGAATCTAAATCGCATCATGGCAGACTTTGTAATATCAGCAAATATTGTATCGTTGTCCAAATAATTGATAGAATTTTGTATCGTGATGAAACCGATGAGCTACACCCCTATTATTTATTGGAGTTACTTACAAAATTAGAAAAGAAATACATCAGTTGGCATGCACTACACATAGCTGACACTTCAGTGTTTGAAAGAAATCCTTATTGTAAAATGTGTATAGATCCTCATCAGTTTCTCTTTTAAGAACAACCAAGAATCCTTTGCTTTAACTACAAACTGCAGACGCACCCGGTCCGTCAATGACCCCCCCCCCAATCTCATGTTCATGTGACGGGCTGACAGTATGCACAGTACTCCTGAAGACAAAGACATTATTGCAGTTTATTAAACTCACTACTCACTGCTGTGATAGGTAAAAATGCCACATTCACAGCTCTGTATCAGTAGATCAGGAGATATCATTTTTTTATGAGTTGCCACCACTTACCTATAAATCCATGCACTGTTTTGGATACACGCTCGCATTGGTTTACATTCATTGCAAAAAATGAAAAATCCTGATAGTGCTTTAGCCATAATATCATTCAAAACATTACACAGCCATAATGACGGCAGCCTTACTGTATATGTTGCTTTTCCAACTGTAAATCACTAGGGTTTAATTACCTGCAAATTAACTGCCGTTTCACTATCTTGCATAAGATTATCCAGGTCATGATGAAATGCCACTGGGGAGGCTGTTCTGATGGGAGGATTCCAAGAAGCAGAAAATATAAGATGCCACTTTGTTAGTCTGATAGCTGCAAGGAACGTGATGCCTGTCAGCTAAATCGCCCTCATAATGTGACCTTCAAAAACTGTAAGGACATCTTATTATTCCTGTCACTTTTTTCAAGTTGAACACGAGTTGAAGTTCTGTCATCAAATTACTAGCCTCTTTCTCTGCTGTCCATGGCTGCGGCAGGCCACAGCATATACACAACAACGCGAGTGGGGCAATTTGCTGCAGTGCATTTAACTCTAGTGGTGTAAAACACATTGACCCGACAGTTGGGCAGAGTCAGACTGTGAGCAGTAGTTGGGAGCAGTTTGAAATGGTCAGCCTCAATTTCTCTCCGTCAGTGGAGAGGTTTTTTTTAGTGCATGATGGGCAATCAAACATAAAGGTTTGTAAGGCCAGCAATGCCAAATCTCCTCAATTAGAGCAAATTGTTTGATGATGCTTACTTTGACATTTAATTTCTGAACTGGGGGATTTTGGACTTTCTCTGCTAACTTAATTTGCTGCCACAGGTTTCCATTTTATTTGCACATTTGTCAGCCATTTCACTTGCATATTTCAGCAAAATCTGCCCAACACCAACTTTTTCATTAGTCACACTAGTGCAATTATGATCTAGCTAGCCTCATCAGCATTTGATTTATGTCTCTATAGTGCACGTAAACTGCTACTTCTGAGAATATGGGGATATGCTAAGAGAACATTGTTGGCACCACTAAGTGCACCTGGTCCTATAAAATGGCCTCACGTTATTTGGCTGTTAACAACCATGCAAGGCAACCATCAGATCTAATGACCCTCCAGAGATAGCATCCCATCCCATTACTGGTCCAGAACCATGTTTAAAAGTGGGAACGAGACACTGTCAGTCGAAAGCACTTTCATACTTTCTACCTCGTAATGTATGAAAATTCAAGAATCAAAGACAAATAAGCAGTCTACAGGACTTGTTTTGGCTGTACAAATGTAAAGATCTCACTGCAGTGTGTCTGTGCTCTGCACTCTGGTTTTTATTTGTTTGTATTTTATTTTGTTGTTTGTGCAATTCTCTTTGTGTTATACTGGTATCATGATTTTTTACGTTGCCATTAATTTACTTATATTCTCTTATTTATGACTGTTTTCATTTGATCATTCCTGTGTTTTTATTTGATAATTCTGAGTTTTATTTCATCTCTTTGTGAAGCACTTTGGTCAGTGTTAAATGTTTTTAAATGTGCTCTATAAATAAACTTGACTCGAAAGTAGCAGCTTTGTGAATTTCAAGATGGAGTTTTTAAGACTGAAGGAGGGACTGATTTAATTCTAGAGTAATTCTAAGGCTGTAGAGCAACTACCTTCTTAAGTGCATCTTCAGCTTCTTTAACCACTGTTCAATTTTCATTTTAACAACTGCCCCTCTAACCACACCGCATCTGAAATTCAGGGCCATGTGTTCGGTAAATCTGCTTCCTTTGGAACTCTGCTAGTTATCTAGTGTTTGCCTGTGAGAAACTCCCCCTTCAAATTGTGGGGAAAAAAATACTAAGGTCTTGTCTGTCCTGTTTGTCGATTTCCTACATCTGAGGGAATGTCCTTTGGCCATTATTCTTACACACCCTGTTATCAAAACTCTGAGCATCCCCAAAGGGCTGTATCGTGAATTGGTGATCATTATAGCCTCATTTCCACCAAGCAGTTCAGTTCAGTTCTGTTCAGTTTGTTACACAATAGAGAGGGGGTGTTTTTCTAAAGCTTTTTCTATAGACTCAATGCACAAACCTACTATGTTTAAAAATTCCATTGACTCTAGACAATCCAGCCTGTTCTTTTATGATCTGAAAACGTTGGTTTGCTAGCCCATTCGGTGGCTGATCAATGGGCTGCAGACTTTCCTCTTAGGGGTGTAAAGTTCTGGTCGATTGGTTGGTTGTTATGTTGTTGTCCAACCAAAGTCTCACTGGTTGACCAGTAACTGATGTTGCTTTAATCAGGCCACGTGTCCATCAAAGCCTTTCTTTCCCAGCTGGAAACAGCAGTTATCGTGGTTCAGCACTTGTATTTGTCCTCTGTGACTGTTGGTCTCTATGGTATTTGTCCCACCCCTTCTCCACTGTGATTGGACTACTGGTGACAGTGACGAGTGCTGCATTTTACCCAAAGTTAAACATTTTTCAACTCTTATTCTTATTTTTAATTGGAAAACGGATAAATAATCACAGAAGACATTCAGTGTCAGATTTTATCACTCTGGACAATTTTACCAAGTCTTCAAAAAGACACTGCAGTCCAAGGTTTTAATACAAAGCTTCTGAAGGGGATAATCACATCGGATTGCTTGTTGGAGAAGCAGGATGGCTATCGTTAGCTTCTGGGTTCAAAATAGTGACTCTTTCTCTCGCATGTATGAGATATTTAACGTTAGTATCGTTGTGTTGGATATGATGTAGACAACTGCAGAATTATCTTTTACGGTGTCCAGTATGTCAGATTTTTCATCAGTCACGTACAGTAATTAGTGCTGAGACGGACTTGTGTACACAGCGCATATAGAAAGGTGTATACAGTTTATTTTCAGATAATATTACATTAGAGATCACGTTGAGCACTCAGTGCACTCTGGCGAATAAGTTAATCTAGATAACATGCAGATTTCTTTCCCCTCATCAACCAATGTGTGGTCGATGGGTAGGTAGAATTTCAGCCCTAGTTTGTCAGCATCATCTGCTCGGAGAAACTCCGGCGACAGCCGGACGGAGCAGTGATATAACTATCCAGTAACAACTCCACCTACATTTAAGAGTACTTTCTGGGGTGGAAACACTGTACAGAATAAGGGTTTAGGTACATGTCCATATGGGTTATGTATCGGTTCTAAAGGTGCTGTACCAAAAGCATTATGTGAAAACGCGGCCTATGTGCCCCTACTGGAGCATGTTATAGAACTACAAGCAGCCAGTGGCAATAGAACAACAGCTAACCAATAAAAAAGTTACATTTCTTTAGAAACTGCTGTTTGTTCTTCTTCATCCTTCACAAATTAAAGTGGAGAAAAAAATCTTTTGTCCCTCGGACAAAATAAAACACAGGTCCAGTGAGAATTTTTTCTTCAAAAAGTATACTAAATTGTCTGTTCTGTCTAACATACACAAAGGACTGTTTCTGTCATAAATGTAAGAGATGCAGGATTAATGCACGAGGTGGGACTTCCAACAATGGTCATCACTGCAGCTGTGCTCTCACTTCTCAGGAATCCCCCATGAGCATCATATCTCTGCTCTGTGAAGTATTCTGAAATTATCTTAAGTTATATGGGGAGCACAGCAGATTTTAAGAAAAACACAAGCAGGATAATGCTCCACTGTGGCACTGAGCAGACAAGAATATATCAAAGCAACGTCTGTAAGCATAATGAGTACCACACCTGCGGATTGTCATTAGCTTCCGCAGCAATGAGAGTCATCTTAAAAATTGCTACATGCGTACTATGAAATGTCGGACACAAAGGGGAGTCTGTTGCCGTGTGCCCAGGAGGAGAAATACTACACTGTGTCTGGGGGCTCAAGTGCATAATTTCTACCCCAACCTCACTCCTCAAGTACTTTGTTTGAGTGATTCTGACTTCCAGAGCACCAAACAGGTGTAAGATTCCAGTTCTTTGAAAAATGGATCTGATAGTTTTACAGGAAAACATGAACACTGCAATACTCCAGAATAACAGAGAATGTGGAGACACATCTAAAACATCCACCCAAATCACATCATGTCTAACACTGATATTAAGTTGGCTTATCCCTCATCAAAATGCAAAAAATTCTTGGGTTTGTCTAGCATTGCAGCACACCTAGACGTGAGATCAAATGTTTGTTTATCACATCATATTTTCTTTCATTTTTTTAAATTAGCGAATTATTGGGGAATTTGGATTTCTCTTTGTGTAACCAGTGATATGGGTTTCAATGAACAGACGTCAGTGCAGCAGTGTTACAGCATTAATACAGCAAAAGTAAGTTCCTCTCTATGTTTATATTGGAGCTAAAAACACTAAGGTGAAATTGTCTGTGTTTTGCTCTGTCACTTCAAATTTTTTAATCTGCCATCTCACAAGGAACCCATAAAGCTTTCTGAAGGAGCTAAAACACACAGAACACACATACCGCACCAAACAAATTCTATTTAAAAACCCACATCAGGTCGACAATGGCCACAAAAATAACTTTCACTTCAGTTCTCTGCTTGCTGAATTAAAACAATGCCAAACATAAAGCACAAATCAGAGATTTGTTGTAATGTTGCACACATAAATCTAAGGTTTCTGTATATGTCTGTATGTAGGGGCTATCAGAGGAGGAAAATGGTGACCATCCACAAAGAAAAACTGCTTCGCACCAATCAGTTGGTCACTTGGTAACACCACATGCTTTTGATTTCTGCAGTGTCCTCAACTTATCACACAAAGTCTGGAGCTGTGCTGTCAACATTTGAAAAAAATAGGGGGTTGTGTGTGTGTGAGTGTGTGTGGGGAGAGAGAGAGAGGAGGTGGGGGCATGCAGTACCCAGCTTTCATGTCCAATAAAGTGGTGTAATTGTGACAGCTACCCATTAGTTCTATGTGTGATAAATCACAAGATGACAGACTGCAGCTTCAACTAAACATAATGCTCCAGGCTAGAAAATTCACCTCTCCTTTTGTTGCACTCAATGCTGCTAAGTAAAAAAGCAGGAATATGAGGCTCACTGACAGTACAAAGTAAGAGGAAAAACCTATTTACAATTTAAATATCAAATAAAGCAGTTTTCCTTACTGACAGAGATCAATTTAGTTTAATTTTAAGAGTTTCTCTGGTGCAAACAGGTAAATGCTTCTGGTAATATTTTACATCAAATTAACATGAGATTATTTCTATTGTCATGCTCTTCCCACTGAGCCACAGAAGATCATGGAGAACATAGTCTTCACAAACCACAGTATTCATTTCCCTCAAAAGCAGCCATTCCCTCCCTAGATGACCGTACAGTTCTCACAACAATTATTACTTGAAATACACAATATCCCCCTGGAAAACTCCAGAGGGACAGAGGCATTTCATTGTTTCCTCTCTGTCATCGTTCTGCCCCCGTACGCTGCCAACGTTAGTTCAAACACAACAATCGTTTATGGAATATAACAAGGTCCAACTGCAACTTACATGTCATCTTTCTTTCAGCATTCTGTCCTTTGGAGAATAGCTGTGTGTTCAGTTCACAATGAAACAACAACAAAGGCGAAAAGACAAGCAACAGATTTTCATTTGTGATCACAAAGGGAGGGTTGTTTCCCCTCTTATCATGCAGAGAACTAGTGCTGAGGCTGCTTCTCAGAGCTCATCAGCACGACAAAGACAACTGGGAGAATGCAGCCTTGTTCTACAAAGGTTAACCTCGACGGGACCTAACAACTTCAGACTTTTCATTTGATGACTCCACCAAACACTTGCCATGGAGGATGGAGGGCCCCTGGATTCCCTTGGATTTAACCTCTAATATCTGAGGTCACGAAACCTGCTACGGCCAATGGCAGCACTTGTGAGCTCTGTTATGTGCAAGAAAAAAAATCTCCCACACATCGAGAGTAGATTTTTAATGGTTCTGCAGCATATTGTGGGAAAAGTTTGCCTGCTAATACAGACTGATAGTTTTTTTTTTTCCTTCCGCTTAATTTAAATTTTTTAAAGCATTAGATCATGATGGCACAAACCATCTTGAATTTTATTTTTAAGATTTTGTTGTGCTATAAAGGTGTTAAATTCTCTTCAGTCAAACATCAATTCACCTTACTTTTTACACAGCTTGCAAGTATACTTTTGTTCATTCAACTCTCCGTTAATATATAACACCAGTAATCTTTACATTGGTGTGTTGTAATGTACTACCAAAATCTACTACCAGCATGAGTACAACTCCATCACTACACTCAGTGGTGTGTGTGTTAGTCTTACAACTTGCCCAATCAGAGTGCAGAGCTGGTCTGAGCTGTGTGTAGGGCCCCAACAATGACTCCCAGGGGTCCTACTCACACTTTTACTCCTCCAGTCTCAAATGTTTGTGAACTGCAGAACATTCAAATGGAGATGTTTCTTATTTTATCCCACCTAACTTAAATTGGTTTGATGGTGACCCCCTGTGATGATGCAGTTTTTATGGCTTAGCCTCATAAAAGGCGGCAATTAAAATTAAATTAAATTGTGGTGAATCTAAATTTTAATAATGGGACTATAACTTGGTTAATGATTTGTTGTTTTGTTATTATTATTACTGTGCTATATCAATAAACTATCAGCTGTGCGGTTTTCCTTACGCCTCATCCAAGCATTTCTCCATTTAAAACCAGCAGGCACAATCCACTAGGTTGGTACTGCTAAAACACTATGATAAAGAGGCTACTACAAAGTTGAATATGGACTCACCTGTATTAAAAAAGGGAGGGGGCTACAGTTCAAATCCCTGCCACAACACATCTACGTGTCCTCTCTACGCCTTTAAATAAAAGCAGCGTCTGTGGTAATGTAACCCACAGCCTGTGCAGGCAGTGATAGAAGACAAGGTCTGTGCACATATTTAATCTTCATACAGCAGGGCACTTTCACCTATACCTCTGAATTCAGAGAGCAAGTCCTTCTCCGTCTTCATCCGTTATTTATGTACCTCTCTGCCATCATTTAGGACGCGCTGCAGCCATCCTTATTCCTGAGCCTGCTTTGAACGCCAACTGTGGACTTTTCGATCCTTTACTGGCGATCACATTCACACAGTGCGATATTAAGGCGGTCTACAAACCCTCAGGGCTGCTAAAAGCCGAGGAGCAGGTAGCCTGCCGTGCTGCACCGTTCACGAAGCGCCGTTAATCTCGCCCCGTCCGAAGGATAACGTGCGGGTAAACGGGCAGCTTTGTAAAAAAAAAAAAAAAAGACAGCATAAACAAAACGGTGCATATGCGAAGAGAAAAAGCACACATCCGTCTGTGGTGAAAGTGATATCGGCTCCCTACATTAGTTCTCCGTATATTCTCCGCTACTGCATGATGCTTGTGTGCAGCTGTCTGTTTTTCTGCAACACTGGCAAAAAAAAAAAAAAAAATCTCACTAAAATTAACCTTACCATTCTGAAGACACATCCAATGTAGCAGGCCTGTCCCGTTGACAATTCACCAATATAGTCTGAGATGCCCCCCAAAAAGCCCTTAAGCTTCTACTTCGTCGCCTTCTTCTTCTTCCCTCCCTTTCGTTTTGATAGTACCCAGAGCAGGCGAGTGTATTTCCACTGTGCACGACACGGTACGGCAGAAAAAAATCCTCCTCCTCCTCCTTCTGCTGCTCCAAGGTGCTGCTGCTGCTGCTGCTGCTTACAGCGCTCTCACAGAGGCACACATGGATGAGAGAGGCAGACCACCGAGATGCCCATTAGCATGCACACACCTAATTGAACCGCCGTGAAAATCCTTCGGGAGAAATATGCGAAATAGTCCCCGGACACAGAGTGGGAGAAAAGGTGACACGCCAGCCGATATGCTGGGGAATGACAAGCTGCGTGGTCCCTCACGATTTACAATTACGAGTTTGGAGCAGGGATGAGAGTGCGACTGTGCGTGGTCGCCCCCTTCGGTACTAAGACATAGTCCCTCCAAATATCTGCCTGTTTGTTCTTTCTGTCCGTACCTGGGCTTTTCTATATGATAACAATGCGCGAAGAGTTGGCCTCCGTGTATTATTAATCTTCAACACATTATTTTGTGTTCCATTGCCCCCATAAGGCTTTTTATCCAAGAAAATATACCATCAGATGAGCAAATCTGGGGGACAAATCAAAGTAGTGCAGGCTTCTAAACATATGGAAGCGAATTAGGGCCACATGCAAAACATTTGATCATATTCTGAGTTTGCAGTGTGTAGGATTTAGGAGTATATCGCAGAAATGCTTTGTAATATACATATGTTTTCATTTGTTTATGATCACCCAAAAGTAAGAATAGCTGTGTTTGTGCTACCTTAGAATGAGCTGTTTATGTGTGTATGTAAACTAAGCACAAAAAGTAAGGACATTTGTGTTTGGTAGATTCTTTGTTGTGCCCAGCTCTGCTGCTCATCCCACAAATGCACGTCCCTTACAAATGTGGCACCATTTAAAAGGGAAATAAACAGGCTTTCCAACGGTAGAAGATTTATTGCCAAGAAGAAGTGTTACTACAAAGAAATAATCTACCAAACACAGATTTCCTCACTTTTTGTGCAAAGTTTACATAGGGTGTGGGTCCACGTCCCCAGAGTCTGCCTTGTTGTAGCCTACAACAGACACATCAAACATTGACTCTAGACAGGGCCATTCACATTTTTGTGTCAACCACTGTGGTTCACCAACACACTTAACACAGGGGAGAAATTTCAGTTCTGCAGCCTCACCACTAGATGGCACTAAATCCTACACACTGGACCTTTAAAGTTAGAATTCTGAGGTTTTCTGCACAAGCATCAGAGGTGCTAATTTGTATTATCTGATATGGTGCTTGTGTTTGAGTATGCCAAGCGAGCTCGACAGTGCCAACAAAGACACCCAAGCAGTACTCTGAGAATAGATTCAAAATTCTGACTTTAAACTCAAAGTTTTCACATGTGGCCCTAATCCTCTTCCATACAAACATAATTATGATTTACTGAGGTATGTCTAAAATATAATTTCAAGTCAAAATTAAGACCTGGTGTTGCGCACTGGTGCATGGTGTTGTACCATTAAGTCACGGTGTGTAAAGAGTGCCAGATTTGAACACAACCCATGTGAAATGACCTCTTGTATTCTGTTTTATGGATGTGTTCAACTGTTTAAATATCGATAACTTCCTCTGGGAAAATGATAAGCAAGTTTTTCAACAAATTTATCAAATATCATATATTACTATGAAACACAAAGGCATAATTTAAAGAAACAAAGTGAAGAAGAGAAGGTTTTTTTGTTATTCTATATAATTATCTAGCATTATTTAGCAACCCTAAATTTAACTAGTTTATCCATTTATTTACCTGACAGGGATTTGCTTCTGTAATTTTTGTTTAAATTAGGCTCTCTCTTCATCAATAATTAAATGTTAGGAGTAAATGTATACTCAGCTGTAAGTGTTTGTGTATTCTTGACAAACAGAGGACGGAACAGCAACATCTGCTTGATATTAACTGTGATGTTCTAGCTATTTTCTGTTTAAGCTGTGAGGTTGTTGGTCAAATAGTCTACATGAACATGTTTCAGCACTGATGTACTAGTTTACAACTAAATATTTCATCATTTAATAAAATGCCCCAGTGTTTTCCTCAAACACTGCTGAAACCTCTGACACTAGAGTTTGGTAGGTTAGCGAGGAAAATGACCATCTGTCTTGTTCCATCTGACAACACTTATGTCTGGCCAAGTTCTGATCCTAAATCCATTGCCATATACTTATCTCCAATTCCTCGTTTCTCCTTGTGGGTTAAAAAGACTGGTCAAGAGTTCCTGGCCCTGGAAGTGTGTTTGGTCACCCAGAGAACAAGAGAGGGGCCATGTGTGGCCTTTAATTCACTGCATTGTCTGCCAAAAGCTAATCTTGGCCAGGCTCAGAGTCTTACTGCTCACGGACTGTGAATGGATGAGTGAAAAGTTAAATATGCTTTCAAATGTAAAACTGAGGACTGGCCTGGCATTGTGGTCGTGTCATTGTGGGAATGTGAGATTTGCCGTTGACCCAGGCAACAGGAGGAAAGGGGCCAGTTTCAGTTTGAGAGGCTGCATTCAAGCTCATGTTGCAGGTGGTAAGCTGTAATTCACTGCTTATGCGCTACTTTTCATGTGGCCCATGTGCAAAAAATAAATTGATGCAGGTTAAATCTTGTAACCCACAGTGGTGGTCTGTGCTCAACCATCAAACATTGTACATCATATGCCAAATCTACATATTTTAAAGCCAAGTTCTATAAGGTGACCTGCATTATACAACTGTGGTCCAGAGGTAGAGTTTGTTGTCCACTAATTGGAAGATCGACAGTTCGATCCCAGACTCCTCCACACTGCATGTCGAAGTATCCTTGGGCAAAACCCCAAATTGCTCCCTATGACTGCTCCATCGATGAGTGAATGCGTATGAGTGGTTACTGAGTAGCATGTGGCACCATGTACGGTAGCCTCGGCCACCAGTATGTGACTTGTGTGTGAATGGGTGAGTGTGACAGGTAGTGTAAAAGCACATTGAGTGGTTGAAAGACTGGGAGAGCGCTATACAAGTGCAGTCCATTTACCATTGTACACCAATTGAGCTGTTTTCATCCAGCTAGCACCAAACTCGAATTGGTTATTAGCAAGATCAGAGCCACTTATGTTTTAAGGAACTTTGCCGATTCAAAGACTGTCTCTAGGAGGCCTATCATGAAAACATCTGTAATTATTATTTTAGCAATAACATCATCTTTCACAGTTGTGACGCTTTTGCGCTGACAAAATCTGTCCACAGATTTTGGACGAGGGGCCACTCGCACTAATAAACCTACAGAAAATTACCACCTCAATCTGCACTTCCCCTTGGCTTTACAGAGCTTTAACTGATTTTAAGATCACTGTTTAGCTGTCCAATCCACAACTTTGCTGTTTTGGTTCACTGTCAGGTCTCCTAACATCATTTTGACTGCAGTAGGCAGCTGTTTTCAGAGAAAAGATTGAAAAACCCACTGTACATGAGTTGCTCAGCACCATAAACAGCAGACAGACAGAGTTAGAGGATTGCTGGTGAACACACACAGTGGAGCACTTAGCAGCTAAAGAGCCAGATATTTCCCTCAGGAGTTGGCGGAGACCAAAAACAGAGCTAAAAGGAAGTAAATATTGGACAATTCACCACATGGGCAGAAAGGCTACCCCAAATAAATGATATTGTTGTAACTGTTTGCTGGCTGTTGGCCATATCAGCTTAAACGGTGATGATAGGCCAGTGTTGCGTTCACAATTTGTTCCCCAAATGACTATGAAATAAATCTGTTATTGAAGGTTTAAAATAAAATAAAATGCAACATTAATGATCTCTGTGGTGAATGTGGGCCATTGCAGTGGCAAAGAGAAGCAGGAAAAAGCAGAGAATAGAATATAAATAAGAATACAGACTGAAACAATCATTTGTACATACACAGATAACAGTTAAAGCATTGGCAGACATAAAGCAATACTGCATTTAAGAAGTGTAACATATCCACAGTAAAAACTACACGGCACTTAGAGAGTGCAGTCCTCTGCCAACAGAGAACATTATTCCTGTCACTTAATTTTTAATTGATTTCTCCACCATTCCCTTAGGATCTTGAATTAAGTCTGTATCTCCATTAGTTTCAATAGGTCAGTAGTTATGGCTACAAAATATACTGTCTATTGGAAGTCCTACACCTGGACCTGACAATGTGCTCCTGGCAGTCAGAACTACAGAAGTGAAAACACCAGAGGAAGTGGAAAGACTAAGATGAATGAAATACGTATGTTATACTAAGAATATGAACCCAGTGCTCTAAGAAATAAGCTTGACAATTATACAAAAGAGAGAAAAAGGAGCTATACATCAACAAATATATTAATACCACAGCTGTACAGCTGTTCTCTTCATAAAAACTCCAGATGGAGATACAGTACCTGTTTAGAGACGTGACAATTATGTAACGTACCATGTGCATGGTTGTCTGCTTTCATAATCACTGTTATTATCAGAATCTGTTGTACAGTATATAGTTCACTTTGTCATTAGATAGTGGACTTATCAAATCTCAGATCAATAACATTCAAACTGTTGACAGTATTATTTGATCTGTGTTAATGATATAAAAAACATTTAAATAATTCAAAGTCATGTAGCTTTTGCACTGTTGTTAATCAATAGCATATCATTGATTTAAAGGAGCAATAAGCAAAATTCATCATTTCTAGATTGAAGGAATTAAAAAATTGCTATGTGAAGAACCAGAGGTGTAATTTCATCTGGAGTATAGCATGACCTCACACACCCTCTCTCTGTGTTGATCTCCAGCCCATTGTTTACAAGCTGGTTCATGTACGTTCATGTGAATGTAACAGTAATGTTAGGCACATGTCGCTATGTCGATTCAATTAAATCTGATGTTACAATTGTTGAATGGGTTAATGTCCAGAGCTTGAGTTATTAGCGGCTCGGTCCCAGCAATCGGTGTTGGAGAGCAGAGGTAGAGGGAGGAGCGGCTCATGACACACTATGTTTTGGTCTACAGGCAGTGCACAACAGCAAACCTAGCGGTGAAAGGATTTCGCTTTTTGCCCCTTTAAGTTTGTTTATGAATAACTTACTCAGTGGCAATAAACTCGTGAGATTTCAGTTTGCAGCACTGTGTTCTTGTAATATCCAAAGAAGAAGAAAAAATGAGTTTGCTTTTGAATCAAGGCTTAGTGCTGTGACTCAAATTATATGCCCCATAAAACTCCTAATTAGGGAATGCCTGGCTATGCTCTACCCCTACTCCCTGTCTTCTTCTCTTCTTTTTCCCTTCACTTTCCTATTTCTTTGTTAATGATTTCCTCATTAGAAAACACAGGCATGCTGTATGTGGGGCCCTTCATTTTTGATCTTTTTAATGCTGTAAAGCACACGTTACATTTTGTTTTATAACACCTTATGTGCTGCAGCAGAACATATTTTGAGAGATGGGTATGCTATGAGTAGGCTACTTTATATTTTAGACACTCTTTTACCTCTTTTAACGCCTGTCTCTTTAAGCCCATCTCCTTGAAAAGCCCAGTCTGCTCTGACTGGTCAGCCTTTGCGGATCCTCCGAATCTTGGCATCTCTGCACCATCATTACAGATGTGAGAATGACTTTAAATGAGTATAGCCAGAGATGTTCCTGCAGAAATATAATCTAAAAAGTTGGAGAAATTAACAACGCTGCTGAAAAAGGGTACATATTTCCCTGACACTAGCTAGTAGCTACATGTAGCAGGGTACTTGCAGGCAGGAAATGAATATAATGGAGTACAGTGGCATTTTCTACTGTGAAAAATTACCAATAAAAGCTTTTAAACAAAAAGTCTTCACAGCTGGATATGTTCCAGGAGGAATGTGATCTGAAAGCGAGAGGAAATAGCAACTCCGGCAACCAAGATTTAATGTTTTCCTGACATTAGCACGTAGCTGCATGTAACAGTGTAGGCTACATAAACACTTGTAAGTGTGCGTGGAGCTTTTGTCCATATATAGCTAAATATGTTGGAAACAGTATTCAAAACAGTCTGAAGCCTGAGTATTTATTTATTACCATATATTAACAGTAACATTATTACTTCATTACAAGGATGGTAGTATGTGTAAATGAAATATGGTATACATTTCACTAGCTCTAGGGCTGTTGCATGAACTGCAGATTGTATTTTCAAATTAGGACACTAAAGCCCTATTTGGACGGGATTAGCTTTACATAGGTACGTGGGGTAAAGTAATAATTACCAGATATTTTAGTCCCGTCCGAATGTGCCATATCAGTAATCATTACCGCACCATGTCAGTAAAGATTACCGCGACCTTTACCTTCTGTAAAAGGGTCCTGGACAATTACCTCAGGTAATACTAATCCCGTGTGAATAGACCAGCAGTAAATATGTGTGTTAGGGCTGTCAAAAAAAAAGAATAATCGAAGTTAGAAATATATTTGAATATATATATTTTTTATAAGTTTGAACCTAAATTTGATAATTCGAATATCATTAATAATTAATTAATACTATCAATAATGTTGTATATCACGGCGAATCCCGTTCGGACCGAGATGGCTCCCGGACAAGCTGGGCCTGAGAGGGACGCAGCGACGGAGGGAGAGGCACCAACAGAGGAGCCCGCTGTGCCAACACCACCCACTGCACTGTCCGCCATGTGTGACCTGTTCCAGGAGACATACAGGGAGAGTGCTGCACCTGCTGCCTCCCTGCCTACCCTTTTTGAAGAGGAGATGAAACGTTACCAGAATGAGACACCACTACGAGCCGACCAGGTTCCACTCTTGTGGTGGAAAACTACGCACTGAAGTATCCAAACATTTCTCAGATAACAAGGCAGAAGTGTATCATACCTGAGAGAGAAAGACACCCTCACTCACTCGCAAATTCAACCCATGCTCAGATCAAACAGTAAACTAGGCAGTGTTGTTCAAATATAAACCAAGAATCTGTTGCTGTACTGCCTATTTCTTGCCTAAAATGCTTTCAGAAACATATTTTAGTGCACTGTTTAGCTGAAATATGAGAGTTTGTGAACAGGTAGCAGATGCTATACTGTTTCCTGTAACGTGTTAGCAGAGGTTGAAAGAAACCGAGATTAAACGGTAAAACTAGGCAGCACTGATCAAATATGAACCAAGATTCTCTTACTGCGTTGCCTTTTTCCTACCTATAACGTTTTCAGAAACATATTTTAGGTTGCTCTTAGACTGTGCAACTTCCATTATGTCATCCACCAGTGAGGGCATTTATTGGTCCAATGTAGCACATTGCATACTGGTAGTTGTAAGTTTTGAACCTCTTAAGCAAAAGCAACAGCCACTGCCCTTTTCTCTGTTTTGTCTGGTCATATAGCACCAATTTAAAAAGTATTTGTAACCTTCTACTGCATAGACAGCCTAGTTTTACAGATCAGCTTTCCAGCAGTGAAATATTTTAGTGGTTATAAGAAAAGAAAATAAGAGCACAAGTTGTGATGACACTGAAAAATAACACAGGCACACAACTGCACTAAAAAAATCCAATTTGAAGGAGGATCCTTGCGATACGTATCATATCAGAGGGGACTCTAAAAATAAATAAATAAGCAGGCTGCCCCCTACAATGTTAATTCAGCTTTGAAACTGAAAGCAAAATTGTTCACGGTAGTTTTTAATTTATTTTATTATATTTCATTTACTTATTTATTTTGTTAAAAACAGAAAACCCCAATTCCTTAAAAACTGTAAGCCACAACCACAACACGTATTGCTCAAAGAGAGGACAAAATTATCAGGGTGTGACCATTAAGTATTTAAGAACAATGAGAAATTATACTTACAATATGTTTCGGCATTAAGCACTGCCACTTAAAAATGATTAGGTTTGGAATTCATTTAATTTATTGGTTCAATATGATCAGAACCCAACAAAAGAACCACCATTATCTCAATTAGGTCACTATACAAACCTGAGGCAACAAGTATGTGATGTAGTGCCTGCTGCAGTACAGCAACACCATCCCTGTAATAAGGACACCCTTATTTACTCTAAATCACTTTTCCAGCTCATTAGTCTTGATGTGAGAGCACAATTGGACCTAAAAATCTTCGGTAACTCAGTATTAGAGAAACTTTTAGCTGTGATGAACCATTATTCTTCTGCTTTATTTGTAAATTGGTCACTTCAGAGCAACTTGGCCTGAGCAGACTTAAATTCAGATCCTGTTTAGGGTTTACATTTCATTTGGCTCTGCTGCCTCTGTGATGGCCACTTTCAGTGCTGCTTAAGAAAACAATTTTAAGATCTTTCTTGCTTTTTTTTTTATGTTCTCTCAAGATCCTTGTGTTCACAGCGAGTGAAATACCACTTCCACTTGTTTGTTTGTTTTCAATTTTAGCATACCAGTTGAGGATTTTCTCATCAAATTGCTAAGCCAACCTCAGGTTCCATCACAACTTTCTTGCATGGCAAACTTTCACTGCAGTTCTTGTGCTTGTCAATTCAAGCTATTCCCCTCAAACCGTAATAGGATCAGGGCTCCGAGCTGCTTCCACATGATTGATGAAAGATTAAAAGGATTGTTGAGATTGAAGGCACATTTAGCTCCCTGCTGAGGTCCAATTTCTTGTCCTTGTGCTGGCAGTAGGGCTGCCACCATGCAGATGAGAAGATCGCTGCAGTGAATGACGATAATGTAAAATGGTTGTGAGAAAGTCTTGGAGACATGGCAACGGGGACAAGCAGGCAATCATTTCTAATCGGACTATTCTCTTTGCTCAGGAGAACTAGTGTCAGTAATGCTCCTGGAGGTGAGGGGAAAATAAGACTCTGAAAAGGAAAAGTGCAAAGAAGTAAAACAAATGTAGCTTTCAAATGTCTGTGAATTTATATAATCATAGTGTTGATTTCTGCAGTTAGTGACCATGTACTTGTTAAACCCCTTGGGAAACATATTACAGTTTCTTGATTGGAGACAAAAGACCTTACACAAACCCAATTATCAACTGTTTTTTTCTTATAAATACTGTGAAAATCAAAAACATTTCATTGCGGCTTACAGCTATGACCATCATGCATAAAGGTTTGATTTATACTACCCAGTATATGAGGATCATATCAGGTCTTTCTCTTTAAATTCAACATTGTAAACGTGCGTTTTCATCACAATTCTTAATAAAAAATGTAGGGGTACAAAGGTTGAAGAATTTAGCTTAACACAAATTTTCTTTCTTACATGCAAAACACATATAGTCAACCATCAGCTCTGTTCTCCCATTGGGTTTTCATGTCAACTTGAATGAGTATCAAAATCGTGTATGGTCATACTGCTAAATAAGAAATCAGCAGGTGAATGAAATGAGGTGGTAACCTATCATTTTCATACAGTAAGATGCTCTCAGTTGCGCCATGCAATTACATGGGGCATCACATAACTTAAGCGCCCTTAAGTGTCATCCTGTCATTACCGTTGGAGAGATTCCCTTCAGCACTTTATTAATGCTTTTATTGACTTTATAAAGCTGTGGCATATTGCACCTTGTGTCATTGTGGTCACATTGCGCTTTGCGTGATTGTTTGGCTTCGGCTGACTTATTCGTCTGAAACAGAAATGCTAGGTGAGTTTTGCCCTTGAAATTCTGTCATCCCTATGACCTGAGCCATTACTCTGTGGAGGCATATGATTAGTGGGGGCCAACAGAGATAACGACTGCATGTCCGTCAAAACCAAGTTGCAGCTCTCAGCGCCCTGACCGTGTTGTCTTAATATGAGCTGAACAGTGGTGTCAGGGTCTAAGGTCAATTCACCGATTCAGCAGTACATTAAGTCAGTGCCTAAGCCAGCTCACCACGACTGACATTTATTAATATGTGGCCCTAAGCAGAAAATAGCTGTAACATGTCACGAGAGACACCTTCAGCGGCAAGCTGTTTGAAAAGTACAGCAGCTTATGCACTGATGCATGCAAATATGCTGGGTGCTATACAGATGAGATGAATTATAAAGTAGGCTTAGCTTGCAATAAATTTCACACACTCATACAGGGGTGGATGCTCATACATACGTCATCATGAAGTAGTGCAACAATAATACATTTTTTCTCATCCGGTTTCCTTCAACTGGAGAAGAAAGACTGGATACTTGTTGAGTCATCTGCAATTAATCGAGACAATTGAGACAATCTTCAAGTGGAGTGCAGCCTCATCCAGGGGTAGAGAAAAAGCCCATGTTCAGTTCATGGTGAATGATCTGAATATGAATGTAATCAGGATTTTTTTTTGCTTAGATCCCACTCTGAAGACCACTCAAAGCCATCAGCTATTATCAGCCAGCGAGCAGTGTCTGTGGTCTGACCTCATCCACTGCACCGTCCCTCACAAAATGGCTGAGTTATGACTGACATACAGGGGAGAGCTGAGCTGCTCGCTTGTAAATGAGTGTGGTGCGTAACAGAGTCTTCATGCATGTCACGAACCGCCCATCATTACTTTTACAGGGGTTGATTTGAGTCACAGCCTAACATATGGGTTATGATGCCTCAGTCTGTGGACACAGTATGTATTATAAGAACAGATGTATTCCAAAAATACAGTACTGAAGCAAGTGTGTCTGTGTAATGGAAACAGGGAAGAAATGACTCACAATACATTTTAGAAAGGTTTATACTAGAGCAGCTGCACAATAAAGCTATCTCAGGATTTTATTATTTTGTTTAGTTGTGACATATCCCATTATGCATGTATGTAGATTATGTCACAGGCTACAATATGTCATTTAACTGCATGACTTTTTATTTAAAGCTTTAATTGCAATATAAGTATGGGTCATTCACTGAAGCCATGAATCACATGATGCTTAATTGACACAAAAGACAAGGGGTCTTATTCATGAAACGTGAGCAGAAGGAATTTGAGTGTAAACTGTTCGCAGACAGAAATTTACGTGCGTGTCCGCATTCATCAATATTTTAGTAGCTCCGATCTTTTCGTAGCTACTAACAAAATCTACTCCTGCTCCTGACCACTCGTAGTGCTTGTGTAAATTTAGTAAAGCACATGAATATTGCTTTTCACTATTGGAAATGACAATTTTAATTCGTATTGTGCTCTGTTATGTACACAATACACAGATGCCTTTGAAACACGTAATCTAAACATGACAAAATATTAAAAATATAACACATTTAGTTAAATTATTTGGCAATTAGCAGGTTTAAGATCCAGATTAGGTTTATGATTGTGAATTATCTACATAAATCGACTCAATAGATTACACGTTCTTTCTACACGTTGAATGATGATAATAAAAATATCCGTAAGGACAGCCGGATCACAGCCTCTTCGGCCTCGGTGCCTGGGTTCAGCAGGGGCAGCAGGTGGAAGGAGGACGATCGTTTGAATGAATAAATCTGATTTGATAATGATTAATTTACGTTGTATCAAACAGAGCTTTAGGCTGTTAAGATTCAAATAATTTGAAGACGATGCATACAAACTGCTGTAGGCTATATGTTAGCCATATCATTTGTTAAATAAATGTTAAATAGCTCTACATTCCGACAGCCATCACTGATTTAGAGTTTATCCATTACGCACAAAACATCTCTGGTTTCCCGTTCCCACTTCATTCAAAACCCCACAAATGAATCTTCTGTTTGTTTGGTGACCGCTGTATTTTTTTGTGTGCTAATGCGTTTCTTTGCCTCCAGTTTCATATCAAACCATTTACGCTTCACCTCTGACAAGGTTCTTTGTACTACAGAGACAACATTAACAGCATCTGTTACCTCCCTCCAGGCCTTCGCTTTGCCTGTCCCTGTCACACCACCACTAACTGAAGAAAATAAAATGTTTTTTCTTAAGTTCACTTCACCCAAAATTATTTCGATCTCCGCCAAATTTTTTTTTCTTTCTCTCTCTCTTTCTTTGTTTGCGCCATGACTGACAGGTCGACAGGATGCACCTACACCTCCTTATATGGTGGTCATTGGCTATTCATGGGCGGGGATTTATGCTAATTGCTGATTACCGGGAGCGCGCTGTCACTTTACGATGGATTGGCATTCATGATCATACACACGTGTATACGATCAAATCTGAGTTTCCCGCGGTGTTCATGAATCCGGAGTAGGTTTTTAGTAGAGTAGGCTTTTATGTGCAAATCTACACACAGATTTACTCACTTTTCATGAATGAGACCCAATGTCTTCCTGCTGTGAGTTGACATTCACATTTTGATCATAAACTGTCCTTATGTAAAATCAACACTCAGTATAATTAAGTTGACATACCAATTAAATGCTGTATTTTCAAACAACTTTGCTTTAAGTATGCATCTGAAATGCATGTTTTCGTTTAGTTGAATCACCAATTTCTATTCTTACATTTCACTCTGCAGCAATTAATCTGCCTTTGAGTGTTATCACCTTGACTACAGTTTCCAAAGACACCAACTGCAAACTCCAGTCAGTGATCATTAAACTTGAAGATATTGTGTCACTATAATAAAACCATGTAGCAACATTTTAAATTGTCCTGAGGTCTTCTAAGAGCATACAGTTTATTTTATTGACCATGTATTTTTCTTTTAACTCTTAAAAGCAACACAGCAGGAAAAAGACATTTCAATAACCACAAATTATTTAACACATCAGTAAACCTCACATAACTCACGACTCACCAAATCAGCCTGTTCACACTAAAGCAACAATTATGGCACAAAATCTCACATTTGTGACTCCAGCTTTGTCTGGATGTTGCAACACGCCCTCATACCTAAATGACAAAATAGGTTGATTTCTGCTGACTTCCGAAACAACACTAATGAAAAGACAAAACGACACATAATACGGTCCTAATGGTTGCAGTTTTTAAAGTTATGAAATGCCTGCCTTAGGCCATAAAATTTTGTGGTTTGGTTAGGCAACAGAACTATATGGTTATGTTTAAAAAAACATTATGGTTTGGTTTTAAATAAGTACTTTTGTTAGTAACATAATGAGACAAATGTAATCTGACAAACATCACTAGCTCAGTATGCTTAACATACAAGCATACAATGCTATTTTGTTATTAAAAGAAGTCAACGCTGACATCGGGGCACAAACACCAGCCTCCTGAGTGAAAGCTCTGTGCTTGTTTAACCAAGCCATGACCCCCACCGTCTGCCCTATAGGGGTGTCTTTGATCTTCATACAGCATTACACAAACTATGTTGCTTTTCATACTATGTCATGTCACTCTCTCCTCTGCTCCTATCTACAGCCACTACAGGCAGCTGACTTAAAATAAACGTTGAGTACAGGTCATAATAAGCAGCTTGCAAAGTCGACCTATACCTACATTTTTTCAGTGAGAGCAGGCTGGGAAGAAACACTCGCTTAATCACTGTTAATTACAATGCAGTTATTAAAAGACACATTTTGATTTGATCTCCCTTCTGGTAGGTGGAGGAGTGTCCATACCTACTGGCAGCCATTCATTTAAGCATCCACAGTGGCTTAGATCTGACTCAGTCAGCAGAGATGGGATGCTTAGCTCTACTGCAATCCCACTGTACTTGGCAGCTTAGGCTGGCAAAACAAGGAAAAGTTTACGTTTAATTCTTGCCTAAAGCAGCTTCAACAAAAATCTTGCAGGATCAGTTATCTCATGAAGTATTAGCCTGGAAAACAACCTCTGATAATAAACTGAGCGTGGCAGCTAAAGCCAGTCCAATCAGCAAGCAGGACAGTTGTTTGGTAAAGACCACAAGTACTAGCACTGTATTTTGAAATCGAATCCAAACTCCCCAAACACATGAGCAACTACTTCAAATAGGTACTGCAGATCAGAAATTATCCACGGCCCATTTCTCACCTTAAACAATTTCAGACACCAATTCCTATTTTGAGGAAAAGCACAAAATATTTTAGTAGCAGCTGCCATGTGTGTTTCAGTTTAAAACCTTGAATTACAACCCTGAGACAGCTCAGACAGGTGCAGGCATGGTGCAGGACGCATTAGTATTTCTAAATCTTCCTTCAGTATTTTGAAACTAATCCAGTCACAAGCATGTAATTTTAATGTACAACCTTTGGAGGATACACTCAAACCAAGCAATGTCTATTGGCTTTGCAAAACTTCATTTGAGTTAGGTTTACTAGCGTAGCTGGTACTAGCACAGATTTTAACATCAATATTGACATCACAGTATGAGTATTAGGAAGTATGAGGAAGGTGTTTAGAGCTTGCACCATGTGTTCATTGTAAGCATTCAGTAGAGTAATTAGGCTATTTTATATATGGTTTGGCTGAAAGACTGCTGCACTCAAGACAAAGTACCTCGCACAGTGTTTGACGGTGGTTTTCACTGTGTGTGAATCAGTTAATATACAAAGTCACTGAGACAAACATGTGCCTTTCAAGTATTACAAAATCAGAATAACAGCCAGCAGCAGATATAAATGGTTTAGAATATAATTTCCATAGTATGATTAACAGCCATTTTCACTTTTTACATTTCCTTACTTTTGAAATGTGAGGGGGCACTGCTAATTGTCATTCCTGTCGGGTTTTTAAAAAAAAAATTTTTTTTATTGCAGCCAATTAAGGAGCTCTGTCCCCTTTGTTGATTTCTGAGCGGCTCATTAAGGAGTTTGACATTAGTAGATGATGTAAGAACACCATGAATGCTATAGATGTCCTAGTTTAAGATAATACAATGGGTTTTCAGAGGTGTAAACTACTCTGAAGGATAGATCATCATTTAGAGGTACAATTGGCCATGTTTTACTGTTTAAAAAAATATTTAAAAAGAAGAAATACTTATCAACATGTCTGGAATCTTATGTTAAATGTCTAATTAAAGTGTTATAAATGTATGTACAGCATTATAAAAAGGAAAGTGTAAGACTTGGATGGGCTATTTTAAAAATGGGGTCTTAATGATGCACATATCTTTAAACCACTAGATATTATATGGCTATTCAAGGATCATATTTAGTATTGTGATACTCATTTCAATAACTACAGTCCTTTTCTGCCTTCCAGTGAAACTGTAAGTATTAAATTGTAACTCAAGAGAAATAGTCAATATGTCATCGACAGAGATGCCCATAAATACTACAGTTTAACCTTTAATTATCCAGGGAGGGGACTTTCCCTGTTGAAGCTTATTCCAGCATACAGTGGGCAGATATACTGTAGTGCTTGGTCTATATTATGGACAGTATGTGCGCATATCCAATGTTCAGCCATTCTCAGTGCTACAACCCAGCATATAATTGCAATACAATCCAGTGGTACAAATAAAATGCTCAGTCAGCAGACAGATTTTTAAACTGTTATGAGCAAAGAATTTTTATATAAGATAACATGCAAATTAAAACAAAATCCTCTCTGTGACAAAATGACTGTTCCCATACCTGCAGTTTATACATAATGTCTTTCTGTGGTTTTGTTATCTTTTATATAGGACTCTAAATCAAGACATACTGCAAAAAATGTGTGCTTGTACCAGGAAGTACAAGCACACATTTTTTGCAGTAAAAAGGCTGTAAGATTGTCAGAAAGAGTTAAGCTTTTTTAATCAGTTTCCCCACAGCAAATTCAAATCCTTAAACAACTGTCCAATAAATGTCCTTGTGTTTACAACTAGTCCTAGATTAGCAGAAACAACTATTTTCAACCACAAAGAACAGCATCTGCCAACATGTGAGTTTTGTACCAAATTAGCAGCGATGCAGAAGAGCTCTATCCCATTCAGTATTGACCACTGAAGACTGTGTTTCCGCCCACCCGCTCATTGCCTCCAGCACAGATCATGTGAGATGACCCGACATGTCATCAGACCCCATACAGGTCAGCACCTGTGAGTTTCCTCAGAGAACGCTGTGCCTGATAAATGAGTCTACGGTGACGAGCAGCTGATGGAGTGGCTAGCAAAGGTCATGATGCTTGGGGAAGATCCATTCTGCCCTCTCATTTCAATTTGGACCAACACCACCTTTTGCAAATGCTTGATAACCTCGGCCAAAGGTCAGCCAGGTGGAAGCAAAATCCATCATTTGCGTCAGACTCTACCTTTTCTACGAGCCAGGGTACAAATACAACTTGTTGGTTGAAGCAACATTGGTTTAAAGGAGAACGGAAGGCATCTAATTTAGTGCACTGTGTGCCTGCCAAATTAGGTTGCATGCTGCTTGCACTTAGGTGTAGCTACTGACTAACAAGGCCCCACAGGGTGGTTAGTAGCAATAGATTGTGGAAGCACGCAGAGCATTTGTATATTTTTCTTTCTTGATGTATATTACTTTTTCGCTTCCATGCACCCATCGAGTTTTATCACCACTTCACACACAGGCGTTAAGCATTCTTAAAGATTGCTTTCAATATAATAAAGCCTCTAATTTTTAAGGAGAAGCTCGTGCTTCAGCACAGAATAGGGGTTTTTTTTAATAGTGGAGAATATAATACTTTTTTTCTCTATTAGATGCACAAACATATTTTGTCAGCTTCACACCTTTGCTGTATGCGCACATTGCTTCTTAGCTGTAATCTTCCTTGTTTAAACTATATTTTTCCTCTCTCTGTAAACAGGCTTTGTGAATATGTGTATGCATGAGCGAGCCAGGGAAAGAGAGCAAGAGATACAGGAAGTAGTGGAGTGAAAAGGAGAGGGAGACTCCAATTTGTATGGCAGTCCAGACACCTTGCAGCACATATGGACACGGGGGACAATTGACCTGAACGCTGTCTGCACTCACCCATACTCACAACTGAAGATGGCCTTGATAAAATGTCATCTTTCAAATGGTCATGTGGCAAGCTATGGCCCCGTAGCCAGCCTGCACCCCAGACCGGCTCCGTAGATGGAGGAGGCAGGTGTGAATACTTTGAAAATAATGCCCTTTGCCATCTCCTGCAGTTAAAATTTGCATCACAGGGAACAACTGCAAAATGTCAGTGGTCAATCAATTCAAATAATCTTGGCTGCAGAATATAAAGCACAGCATATCCATGGTGTTGATAGAAAATGTAATGAAATGACCCCTTGTCCCCAAGAAAGGGAGTGAAAACTAATTTGCTTCAGTGAGTCAGTTTTAGGAAGGGAAAATGTGAGGGGCAATTCATCCATGGAAATTAAACATATCCCTGGGGTAACGTATCTAAATATGCAGGGAAAATTGTTTTTTCTTTTTCTTTCAGTGTTTTCTAGCATTGGAAGTGGAACAACATGTAGTTAGGGGAGGCTGTTCTATTTCCATTTGTTTGCATTTAAAAATAAAATCCGACTTGGGGCAGTTGAACATTATTCACAGGATTTACAAAAGCACCATAAGCTATACATGATAACAGTACAGAGCTGTTGAACAAAGCCATTTTACAACGGCCTATTGAATTCTACCCAAGTTCAGATCCTCAGGTCATTAGGGAGCCCCCGCGTGTGGCTGGCTGTGCATTCCAAAGCTAGCTGGGTACGAATGTTTGGCTCAGTTCTTTACTTCATTAATGCACATGAACTGCTCCCAGGCACCCTCGTCAATGCTAATGAGCATATTAGTTTGCTCTGAGGCCAGCCACTGTCTTTTGATCAAGTTAATATTAATCGAAGTTGCTGGGAACCTAGCACCAAAGCAGGGGAAGAGGAAGCTGTTGCATCTGTGGCTCCTTTAAGTCAAAGGGTTAGGTTCCTCATCTCCCTTTCCCCCCATATCTGCCCAAGTAAACCTGGTGATTAAAAAACAGGCAGCTCCTGTGGTTTTCTTTGTGCTCCAAAGCAAGGTTTAAAGTAATTTCTCCTGCAAGTGAATTAAACAAAAAGTGCTTTTTCTGTATGCCCTTTGGTGAAAAAGAAGTGCTCTGTTTAATGGTGCCACAGTTCATTAGCATCTGTGTTAGAGCTGAGCTTTTGTAGTCATATCCCAATTCATGACTTCACTGTGTCAGTTGTGTTATATTTATGCCTTAAAGTGATACACTCACCGACTGAACTGTTGTCCAACAGAGGAGCCAGCACTCCAATATGCTGAAACCAACGCATGTGACTTCTCACAAAATCGACAGTGTTGTGCCTGAGGATTGAGAGAAAGAGTGTATTTAAGAGTTTGCCAAAAAATGTTGGAAAATATTGATCATCATGGATGGTGGAGAGGTGGATTATACTGGGGGAACGGTCCTTATTTCCCTGCAAACAAAACTTGTCCAGGCTTTTTTCTGCATTTAAGTTCTATGCTTCTCCATGTGAGCTTAATGCCATCTCACATTGCAACTACAATGACAATGTGCATCAGTTTACACCAGTGAATTTTTTTGTAAAAAAGAAAAGAAGAGAAAAGAAAAGAAAAGAAAAGAAAGTAGGTTTTCCTTAACTGTTTGTCCACTTTATCAATTATAAAAGTTCAAGCAGACATCAGTAGAATTAATTAAAAAATTAATTAATTAAAAACAATCATTCACTCATTCATTTTCCGTAACTGCATATCCTGGAAGGGGTCGCAGGGGGGCTGGAGCCGATTTCAGCTGACATTGGGCGAGTGGCGGGGTACACCCTGGACAGGCCACCGGACAATTACAGGGTTGACACATAGAGACAGACAACCACTCACGCTAACATTCACACCTACAGCCATTTAACCTAACCTGCATGTCTTTGGACTGTGGGAGGAAGCCGGAGTACCCGGAGAAAACCCACGCTGACATGGGGAGAACATGCTCCACCCCAGGTTTGAACCAGGAACCCTATGCTGTGAGGCGACAATGCTAACCATTGTGAGAGGGTATCACATAAAATACTTTCTTTTCTTTTTTTTTTTTACCATCAAATTGTTTATATATTTACATGATTATTTCTGGTCTTCATCATGTCATGTCATGTGCTACTTTAGTGCACTGTGGGAACAAACACTACTCGGATCACTGCAGAAAACTGCAGGTAAACACTGAATATCCAGTAATTCAGACACTATCAGTGACTATCCCTGTAACAATGTGGTCGATTTAGCTCATTGACCATACACAGTATTGTTCTCCTACAGCAGGAATGTATCAGACAGGCAGCACCCTGACAATTTGTGGCTGTTCAAACAGGTTAATATTGTTTATTTTGCATCCAAGCTCATTCTGTTTGTTAAAAAGGTTTCCTATATTAACGCTATATCCCATCAGTGTAATGTTTTCAGCTTTGTAGATATGGCTGTTAGAATCAGCCATTTTTTTACAAGGCAAGTTTGCAGGGAGAAGAATCATGGGGGCAGGTGAAACAGCGCGGGCATCATCTGATTATTAAAAGTAAAAAAGTAATAAATTATGTTACTCAGGAGATGTGGTAAATTTGTCAGGCACAAGTGCAAGGCACCCTTCTTTATTTATTCTTTTATAGAATATACTTTAAAATGATAATTCTTTTCTTCAATCATATATTTATTAGAACTCCTAAAATACATTGCTAGTAAAAAATGTTTGCTTGTGACAGCTGAAGGTACGATATACATGCACGTGAGTGCACATACTCAGGGCAATATCACTTCTGCCTTATTTTGAGAGAGGAAAACCAATGTTGTCAGCATTAGAATCCACTGTAACCACTGTAAAATCAAGCTGCCCACAGCCTCCATATCTGTGTACATTTTTCTAAACACACTTTTAAATCTACAGGGAGTGACTGTTTGATCAATGCTGAGTGGAATATCTCTTAAATGTTGCTTGGTTGGTATGGTAAACTTAAGAGCATAATCTAAATTAAATATCTTCAACTGTTGGATTTAATAAATACACTTGTGTATAAAGTGATTGTAAATATGTAGACGTGACAGAAACTGTAGTCTCATTTGTACGGCTTCCTTTCTTATGTCTTCCTCTTATTAGTATTATTATGTCTTATTACTTGATGCGGATTGATTACAACTATGTTAAGAGGAAAAAGTCCTACCAGAGGGTGTGAAACACTCAATTCTTTACAATCAGCCCACACACTGCCAGTCTCAAAAGAGCAATATTGCCATAGGTGGGAGAGAAAATGCACCCTGAACACGGTGCAGAGTGCCAGAAAATGACAGATCCATCTAAGCTACTTAAAAACACATCTCATTAATAAAAGCAAAAATGACTGATTACTCGCATTGCTCTTTCATTTTACACCCACTCACATTCACAGTTGCATGCACACAAGTGCACCCACCCTCACACACACACACACACACACACACACACACACACACATTTATAGTGATGACCACGAAGCAAAACAGACTGTCTGCATCACACTCACGAGTTCAGATCAAACTTGGCTTATATACCGTGGCAGTTCTCTCAGATTCTGACAGTCTGTCTCCCCCACAGCTTCACGGTGGAACGAGTAAAATAGTGTTAGAATATTGTGAGAAGCTGTGCAGTTATAAACTTTGATTTCTTGTAAGTCTTAAAAGAGTTATATGTGGTTGGAGCTGTACACAAGTGAATAAGCAAACACATGCAGCAAATAATGAAGATGGACAGTATCCATGCACATGAACATTCTTATGTTTAATACTTCATATGTCCAAACCAGCAGTGATCAACTCATGTCCAGAGAGTGAACAGTCTATAACAGAGATGAAATGATGAAGGAGGGAGTTTGAGACAAAAGGAGCCGTGGGTGATGATAGATGGGGGTGAAAAAGCGTATGGATCTGGCCAGGATCACAGGCATCCATCCCCACCTGTCAGACAGTGACTAATTTCCAAGTGGGAGCTGGGCACTGGCAAGCCGAGTGCCTCAGGTCACAAGAGCCGCTTGGGTTACAGCGAGGTCCTCTGTGCTGGCTGGGAGATAATGGCTGGGAGCTTACATGACACACCATACACACCACCTTGTTACAGAGGCTGTCTCAGCAATATGGAACCACACATCTGATCAATCACACCGGGATTCATCACTGCTGGTAACACAGCATCGCCATTGTATGTGGAATGTCTCCTGAAAGTGGCTTAAGTAACTCAGTATCCATGTGTAAGGGATGTGAATAATGCTCCTGTCAGAAATATCCTGGAAGATGGCAAGTAGTAACGCATGCGTTGTTCATTTACTGTAGAGTCTTTACAGAACATTATACCAGTGTCCCTCACTCAAAGCAGAACAAATGCTCTTCCACCCAAGTCATGCTGAAAATAATAACTACACAGGGTTTTACTGAAGTGTGTTTCTTTCTCTCTACATTGTATTTGTCATACCCGAACAGGACTTACTAAAATATATTACTGAGATATTACTACTATTGCCATAACTGTCAACACTGATGCTACTACTGCTAATCCTTCAGTAGTAATATAAGATAACAGCTTCTATTGCAGCAGCTACAGCAACTACCACTGTTACAACCACTGTATTATCACTGAAGGGGCCAGCGTTGTTGAGTGTTAATAACACTACTGTTACAGCTAAATCTGTGGCTACAGTTACACTACTGAAAATACAGTATTGTTACTGTACATATTACCCCTGTACATATACTCCTAATACTAATACTGTAGCCACTATAGAGTGCTGTGGGGATGACGGTTCTTTTTGTAGGCGACCACGGAAGTTAACATCGCCCTGGTCCCCTCAACAAAATGCCAACGATATATTTCCATTAGAATTTGGATTATTGAAGAAAATAAGCTTTGTGGCAAACAGAGGGTCATGTCACGTTTTATTCAGCAAGATACTCTTCACAAATGAACACCACTTTTATGATTATTGAAGCGTAAATGCAATTGCCAGAGGTGAAAGCCAACTTTAGGCTATAAACAAACGACACTTCAGTCACATGGCTTAACATCGCCACCACAATGAGGCTGTAAAGCTGTGTTCAGTGTGATGTTGTTCTGTAGTGTCATTTGGCCACTTGCTAGCAGCCATTTTTTAAAAACGCTTAAAAGCTTCAAAAGGTACTAGTGGGATACTGACTGATGTATTTTATGTCATAGAACAAAATGTGAAAGTCTCTTAATGTTGTGTTAACAACAGATCTTTTTTAGGCATCTACCCAAAAACTCAATTAAAAAACCCATTGACTTGAAGACAAGAGAACCTGGAGTGCTAAACTACTAACTCATTTCCAGGTTTTAGGACTCATTCCTGCACCACTTTATTGCTACTGATACGTCCATAGAAGCTATAATTACTATACATGAAAATTGTGCACTGTACCTCACAACAAAATAAAGAACAAGTGGAACCATTTAAAACTGAATTACAGAAGTACAGAGTAGCATGACTTTAAGTAAGGCATTAATCTGCCCAGTGAGATGTCATCCAGCAGACTGCTGCAAAGCCACAAGGACCACGTGGAGAAAGACCTGATAACATTTTGTTTGCAGTCTAGACTGTGGAAATACTAAATACAAATGCAAAGGCCAAATAAGAGCATAATGAAGTGCCTCCCATCGGTTCTATCGTCTGTAATGAAAAAATAAAAATTATCAGTGCTACCAGAATATCACAAGGTAATGGTCCCACAGCGTAGGGTCCTGTGACCTCCATAGTAATAAACTTGAGCACAGGATTATTGGTTAGGTTGCTCTCTGAACTGCACTAGAATTACATCCTCCTCATCACCTCTTCAATACTTTCCTCTGTTTTTAGCTATAATAAAAACAAAATTAATGTCTCTGACCACTACTCTAATTATAATGGGTTGCTAATGATGATGGGGATCTAGGAACTAAAATTTGGACTTTTGTGTAAATTAAAGACTGTTTTTTGTTTTTTTTTTATTACTATGGGTGAATTTTATAATAGAGAGGGTTCGTGTTGTGCATGAAATGCTCATATCATTGATGTCTGAATTGATCTTACAGCTCTTACAGCTATAAAGCTATAAAGTTTTATATTGACGTGAGTGACGGGGGGCTTTTGTAAAGTCAGCAAAGTGATTTGTTAAAGGGAGTATATCACTTCAGGCAGATTATTTCTTCGTGAATTTGATCAAATTTAGCTTTTGATCTGCAGATAGCAACTGAAACTGAAGGTATTCATTCACTGGGTTGGCTCTTGTGGCTGGTACACCCACAGCCTTGTCTTTTGTTTCATTTCTTTAATTTACAGCAGTACGGATGAACAGGAATGCAACTGTCTAAACAAACAAAAGTCTTTTACTATGACACAGACAATATGAGATTGTCATTACAGTCCTTTATCACATATCTTGCTCAGCATTAAACGTGGCACCTCCTGCTGTTTGAGCATAATCATTTATCTTTCATTTACTGTACAAGTCCAATTTCAGCTCCCCTGAAGAGCATTCGTAAACATTAACATAATGTACACCTTGTATCATACATTTCTTTGGTGCATCTTTTCAGTAGCACTGCACAAACTTTTCATCAAGAAAGTTTGTCAGGGGGTGCACTTTCTATTTTCAAAGTCGTCTATGAATACAGTAAGGTGTTGAAGTTTAAATTGTGCTTAACAAATGAATAATAATAACAATAATCTGTCTGAGAATGCTGCTAACAAATTCACATTAAAACTGCCGATTCCATGTTCTTGCAAGAGAAGTGTGAAAACCAATATGTCTATCAGTATGCCTGTGAGACTGTAATTATGAGTTGCAACTTTTACCTGTGAACTGTCAGTTCAACTAAGAAATTAAAGCTTTTTTTATAGCTTGATGATTGTGCTTTTTTGACTATCTCAGTGCTTGGAAATACGTAAAAAGCTGAACATTGTGTACCTATACTGCCTGTGACAATAATCTGAATATGTTCCATTGCAAGTTCCTTAAACATTATTGTATACTGTATGCAGAAACTACCCGATATTATATTCCATGTTTTTGAGTTTCATCAGGACCGTGTGGAATCTTTTTTCATACTAGCTATGTGTGAACGTATTAAACACTAACTGTATTTTAATCCTCCTCTGACAGCAGCCTACAAGATACTGGTTATGCCATCCTCTCACAAACAGGGTCTATCCCCGTGTAGTGGAGTGATTACATCCATTCCCAAGGTGTCTTTTTGTCAACAGCCTTCATTGGTCTCCAGGAAATTGTTTTCAAACATTTTCTGTTTTCTGCAAACATGAATGCTATGCGATATTGATGCAAGCATTACAGCATCATTTGGAAAGAAGGTCATGCATTTCTTTAAGGTGTGAATTACTTCACCATAAAATGAGCCGCAAATATTACTTTCAAAAATGTGTGAAAGCTGTACCCAATTAAAGCGCTGAAATAGTCTTCAGATGATAAGAGCCTGTGCCCGTTTTTAAAAGCTGATAAGTTGAGTGACAAATTGTGACTGCCACCAAATGACTACAAAATTCAAGATACTTCATATAAAAAGAAAATCACCAGACATGGGAAATATTTTCTTTTACAGTGATCCAAAATATCTGAAGAGCTAATGAAAGTATCATTCTGGCACTAGGACAATAAGATCATGCACAGGGCACTGCTACTGATAACAAAGCAATGTCACAAGTTTACTTGCAGCTTAGAAAATAAGGAGAACCCACAAGTGGAGGAAAAAGCTATGCCCAATACACAAGCACATTTGCTGTAGAGGTTATCCATTCTACTAAAGAAAATCCCACGGTGTTACAAATACATGTCCTCCGTCTAAAAGAGGGAGAGGGGGGGAAAAGGCATGATAAGGTCAAACTCTCATGAGGAGGGTGGCTCTGCCCAACAAACTGTGTCAGACGGGAGGTTGCCGAACTCACAAGGAGAGTGCAGGACTATTTTAGACTCAGACAGAAAATACAACATCCTTTAAACCAGTTAAATAAGCCTCCTGAATCCGAGTGGTTCCCGCGGGTGGAAGCCAGGGGCTCGTCCTGACAGAGGGGGTAGGTCCTGCTTCTTGTCCGCTGCCTGGGGAGGCGTGTGTAATGCAGACAGAGCAGCTGAGAAAACATTGCTGTAGAGACAGACAGTCCCAACCTGCCATTTCCCAACAGCTGGAATAATAAATGCCCTGATTTAAGATGGTTTAAATCTAACTCTGAGGAACACAAATAATCCTAGACTACAGGGAAAATATCAGTGGAGTAAAGCCTGTGTAATGTATTAGCTCTTTAAATCATGCAACATTAGAAGCAGCTTTATGTCAGATATTAAAAGAGAAAAACACACTATAACCTACAGAGGAAATATAAAAATCTGTTTTGTAGTTTGGCAACAGTTTTGGTGATAAATTTTCATCACTTTGGATTTTTTTTTTCTGAAATTTGAGCTTTTGTGGGTGGTGCAGTTTCTGTTTTCCTTTCAGCTATGGCTGCTATCAAACCTCATGCAAACTACCCTGTTCTTTATTCATTCATCCCTATATGTATTCAGGACAAGGACAGCAAGCAGCTGTCAGAAAAGCAAGCTTATCGCTGTGTCAGAGGATTTTTTAATATGTTACTTTAATGTTGTGTTACTAAATTTGAGTTGCAAACTGAACATTTATCAGATACGAGTCCCTTATGCTTAAAAAAATATCTGGTTGCAATTAAAAATGTCATAAACTGTATCAATGTGTTAGCATGCTCTTTACTTTATTGCTTCATTCAAAAATTACACTGTTAGGGGGCATTAAATCATTTTTATGTGCTCAAGAATTACACAAAACTGTGACTGGCTGCCTGTCACATATGTTCTTATAACCTCCTGCTCTAAACTCACCACAATATCGGACAAAGTTTTTACCAAGGATTAAAGAAGTATTTCACTGCTGAAGAGATGGTCTCCCCATAAAACTGGGCTGTCTAGGCCACAGAAAGATGCAAATACCTCTAGAATTAGAGCTACATGACCAGAGCAACAGGGCTGTGGCATTTGCTTTTGCTCAAGAGGTAGGAAACCTACAACTACCATAATGCACTGCGCCGTACTGAAGCAAAAAACGCTCCTGCTGGTGGCTGACGTACTGCGAGCTTGGCCATTTTGACACAGGAAACAATACGGCAGCTGGCTGGGAACAAATGATTTTGAATTACAGTTAAATATTAAGCCAAACTATATTTTTAGAAAACATTATAGCAAGAAACTCAGAGGTGCTGCTTAGTTTTACTGTTTGATCTCGTTTTTTTAGTAAAGAAACAGGATGGCACCCATTTCCTGTTCACAAATTCTCGTATAGCGGCCAAACAGGGCACTAGAAATTAGTGTTGCATGGTATACTGGTAACAATGGTAGACTGTGGTACTTAAACACCACGGTACATATGATATGATAAGTTCAAAGTCCAATCGCGAGAGGGTGAGTGTCCATGCGCCGTCCGATAATGGCGCGCGCTGGCCACCTGGCACTCAATACGCTGCTGCAGTGGTTTGTTTTCCAGTGACATTTTAGGTATTAGCTGAGCTACTGAGTATCTTTAAGCAGTGAAAGTTATTATTTATTTATTTTTACTTGTAGGCTAGATTTGTTTATATGCTATAGTAATTTGTTTTCCACAGAGCTCTACAGTATATTATATATTATATTTGATCAGCACTGCCTAGTTTTGCCTTTAGTTTGGTCTGTGCTTGGGGGAGAGACAGATAGAGAGGCAGTTCTCTCTCTCTCTCTCTCAATTTCTATACTCTGTGTTAATGGTGACAGGCATATAAAACTGCAGATGTACAATCTGTAGTTTGAACAACAGCCCAAGAGTTGTCAGATTTGAGCTGAGAGATGAGAGGGGACATCTGGGCACTGGTAAAATGGAGGGAAATTTACCACAATTAATTTACACATACTAACCACATCGTTATGATACAAAGCTGGTTGAAAATCTGCCAATATCCCATTAATGCAATGAAAACACTGGGATATCAGATTGTTGAGGTTTTTCAGAAAAGACAAAAGTAACCACAAAGTTGTGTAACATGAGTGATGGTTAAATAAGTAAATCTAAAATGTGCATGTTGGCAGGGACAAGGCATTGATGGTAAGTGAGCAGATAACATTCTGCTGTCAGTAATTGGCCTACAGTGACCTATTTTGCCCCTGAGCATCATGTACAACTGCCTTTTTCTATATCATCCATTAGCTACATTCCTTCAAATAAAGCAAGCTCTCTAATCTGATCAGTTGTCAGTGGACTATTTCTGCATCCACAAATTGAAAGACTACATTAGCCAGCTGGAAAATGGACATGAAAAGCAGACTGATGGGCCAGAGGGAGACTGAATGAAAAACTGCCACAAAATTACTAGCACATCGAGTTCATCTTCATCAAGATGTTCATAGCAAGTGCTACAAACCTTTTAACTCTCCTCTGATCAACCGAGATGACAAAATACTACAGTATGTACTTGTCTATGAAAATCGTGGAATGAAGTGCTCTTTTTGGTGAGTGCATTACAGAACTCTCCAGAGAGTTAAAAGGCAAATTAAATGTGAAAAAGAGAGCACGAGTTTTTAATTATTTTTTATGCATAATAGATCATTGGGAATATATTCAGCGGTTCGTGTTCTTGTAGTTCAGGGAGAGTCCAGTGTTTATTAAGCTGACCAAACAGACATGCACAGAGCAAAGAAGGAGAGATAAATATATGAGAGCAGAGGCAAAATGTAATTAAGGGACGGAAAATGGATTTTTCAACCTTTGTCTTGATGATCTACTGTTTGCCTATATTTAAGGATTCTATTTATACAGCATGTTAAAGGGCCAGGAGCAAAAGGGACATCCATGAAAAGACGTGACTGAATGTCAAATTAGGATCATTCTGTTAAATGTGGCTGCAAGGCAGAAGTTTCTTGAAATGTTTTGAGCATATTATGGCTTGTGAGGATAAGATTTAGAAGGAGGAGGATGTTAACACAAAATTGGGGGTTGTAGGTTCAGGTGTGTCAAATCTATACTTCAACTTGAGTAAAAATACAATATAAACTGTGGCGTGTGCCCAAGTGCCCCTCTCCATAATATGCTCTATCCTTTCTTCCTGCACATTCTGCTGTCTTCATTGCAACAGCACAACAGAGGGCATTTGCATAATATTATTATGTGCTTATAATTGCATGCATCTGAGGGTCATTTTGCTGTGCTGTCACTGCTGGCTACTGAGTAAGATTTTCTTAGGCCAGGACCCAACTATAAGTCCCCATGAAATGAAAAATACATTTACAGTTTTAAGCCTGTATCTTCTATGTTGATTAATCATTTATTTTGTTGTATGCCGAATACGTGTCGAAAAAGATTCAAGACCTTTATTTGTTCCCAAGGGGCAATTGATTCTGCCGCAGTAGCAATAAAAACAACAAACGACAACAACAAGGTTGACATACACACAGTCACCTAAAATCAGTCGTAACTAAATAAATAAAAACGCACACTTGAATAAAGTGTGAGCTAATGATGATGCTACCTGTACTGTACTGTACAGTTAAGCAGTGAGATGGCAGAGGGTATGAAGGAGAATTTGTATCTGTTAGTTTTGGCTAATGGTTGTCTGAGGCAGGAACCAGAGGGCAGGAACTTAAATTCTGAATGCAGGGGGTGAGTGCTTTCGGACAGAATGGATTTTGCCTTCTTTGATAGCTGGTTATTGTACAGTTCTGAAAGGGGTTTTTGCTGAGTGCCAATGATTTTACTGCTGACTTTTGTTATCTTGCTGGCTTTTGTCAAGCATTTTTACATCAAAATCCCTGTCTTTTCTCTTGCTGTAAAACCAGGTAAAATTGTTTCAAATGTTTGATGACTCATCCTGCACTCAGGGGTGTTTACAGAACTTCATCCAATAAAATGAGACATTGAGCAACTGGCTAGCCACACCGGTCAAATAAACCAGGTCGCCAGGAAATGTGCCGGACTTGAAGCCAGTTTTTACGGTGGCTAAACAGCAGTACTGCAATTTCCATGGTCAGTCACATAATGCCAGTGGGCCCAAAAAGACATTTTCCCATGGACTTCTAGTCGGAAGGACAGGTCAATAAATAAGTGGATAAAGTGTTCTGATCATCACAACCCCCTCCACTATCAGGATTTAATCTTTGCAGTCCGATAACATTTAGAAAGTCTAAAAGGGCTCAGATGCCAAAGTTGGCCGCTAGCCCAAGTCTTAAGTTCGCTTGCTCTATTGGCCAAATGATGTGGAAGCAGCATCCAAACATCCAGGTAATTTTATACCATGGAAATAGAGCTTTTTTGGCTTCATGTATCACTGAGCAGATCCAGTCTTATTTTTCAAACAATAACCTGTTTACGAATTTTCAGCATGCATATAGGGAAAAATACTCGACTGCCACTGCCCTTGAGCAAATGGTAGATGATTGGTATAAGGCAATAGAACAGAGGAAAATCATAGGAACAGTATTTTTAGATTTTTCCGCAGCTTTTGCTATTCTAGACCATGATTTGTTGTTGGAAAAATTTAAATATTATAGATTCTTTCATTCTGCGTTATTGAGGATTAAAAGTTATTTGCATGACAGACATCAAACAGTATATTTTAATGGAAGTTATTCAGACATTAAACAAGTAAAGATTTTCCATTAGTATTAAAAACTGCCCAAATTGCAATGTATGCTGATGACTCCACTATTTATTTAGCTGAATCAACAATTGAAAACTTAAATACAAATTTAAATGAAGAGATGAAGACAGTGGTGGAGTGGATTGATAGTAATCGACTTATTTTGAATGTATCAAAAACTACTTGTATGGTAATTGGATCAAACTATTCAATACGATCAAATCCAAAGCTTGATCTTAGTATCAAAAATATGTCAATGAAACAAGTAGATGAAATAAAACTAGATAACACAATGACGTGGAATAAACAGATACAGAAAGTTGCTCGGAAAATGGGTAATAGCATATCCATGATTAAAAGGTGCTCAAAATTTATAACACAAACTATTGTTAAACAAGTGATTCAAGCTTTGGTTTTATCAAATTTAGATTATTGTTCGATTGTTTGGTCCAATACTTCGCAAGGAAATATAAAAAAACTGCAAATAGTTCAGAATAGGACAGCACGTGTTGCTTTAGCCTGTGGTTTTAGGACAAATGTGAATAAAATGCATGAAAAACTCTTGTGGTTGGATGTAAATAACAGGTTAAAATACATGCTGATGGTTTTTATGAGAAGCGTGATCACAACCAAGAGACCTATGATCTGTTATGAAAAGTTGTCTTTTAGTGCAGGAATACATAATTATGCAACAAGGCATGCGGCTGGAGGTTGTTTTACGTTACCTAAGTTTAACACAGCTGGGCAACGAACAGTGATGTTCAGAGCAATGAAAAAATGGAACTCACTCCCAGACTATATCACTCAACAGAAAAATATGACAAATTTTAAAATGAAACTAAAAGATTACTACCGAACAAAAAACTTCATTAACTACAAGTTCTGAAAGTGTATCATTTTCTTTTGGTTGTAATGACATTTCTAGAAACTGACAGATCTAAATGGCTTTAATGTATTGTGTTGTGTGTACGTATACCCGTGCTTGTATAGACTTATGAAGTGATGAAATCGAGCTAAAAATGAACTGGTGCGGGAGTGTGTGTTGTTACGTGTATGTATTGTATTGTATAGTGTGTGTGTTGTAATGTGTATGTTCTTTATATTTTGCTACTGTGACATTGATGTTTTGTATTGTCACATAATATTGAGTTGACCCCAGGAAGAATAGCTGCGGCGTTGCCAAAGCTAATGGGGATCTAAATAAACAAACAACCTGAGCAACTTTCATAGGAATGAATAGGGTCCCACTGCCAATGCTGTATCCAGGTCTCTTAATACATCCAGGATATTATCTCTAGCCCACCCAATTTTTAGCGGTCCAACCAAACATGGAAGATTTGATTTACATTCCTCTTGTAACTGTACATCACTCAAATATTCAGTTTCACTGGGAAATACATCACAGTACAGAAGGTAATGATGCTCTAATGTCCTTCTGATGGGGACTTTAATCATATCATATTAATCAGATTTTTTATATGTTTGTTTCTTCTGTGTGGAGTTTTCATGTTTTTCCCATGTGAGTGTGGGTTTTCTCTGTGTTCTCCTGCTTCCTCCCACAGTCCAAGGACACACAGGTTAGGTTAATTGGTGACTCTAAATTGTCCATAGGTGTGAATGCAAGTGTGAATGGGTGTCTGTCTCTATACACCAGCCCTGTGATAGTCTGGCAACCTGTCCTTGGTGTATCCCACCTCTCAACCAAAGACAGCTGGGGTAGGTTCCAGCGCCCTCGCGACCCTGAACCAGGATAAGCGGTTACGGAAAATAAATGAATGAATGGATGACAGTATTGAAGGCCTGTAAATAGATGGTGGCTTAAACCTTCCAGCCTTCAGGAAACACAAGAGGAATCTTCTCACTGTGGTAAAATAGCTTGAGTTAACGTAAAGACAGACCTTGCTCATGATTGAGGACCCTCACCTCTGTAACTTCATTCAGCTCTGATGAGCTTGCTGTCATTGTGTAGGATTCAAAGGCCAATGGAAAATTTCAATATGCACAACAGAAATACCTTAACAAGTCATTCTATATACTTTGGACAAGGTTAAAATTACTCTATCTATGGACATTAGTGTAAATCATTAGAATTATTATGGGTTTTCAGTGGCAGACATTCACTTAAAAGTGTGTGTGTGTATGTATGTGTATGTGCTGTGCTGTAATTATTTCAGACAGTTTTTCCATGCAGCTACATAAATATAAGGCTCTCTGTATGTTGAGATTAATCTGATTAATTCTAGTGGATGCGCTAATACTAAGCTCAAAGCCACCAGATAAACAAATCAACCAAATGAATGCCATATATTCTCAATTATAATGTAGTTGAGAGAGACTTTCCTACTTCTTAATTCAGACAGCGTTGCCTAGAGCATATCTTGTTTTGCATGAATAGTCAGAGTTATTTAGTGTCTGTACATGTGGCATATTTCAAGTCCACAGGCAGGTGATTTTAATGCATTGTGTTGGGGCTAAATTTACTGAGAAAATCATCAGAGTTCATATTACATTTGTAATCTTTGCTGCCACTCTTGTGAGATTAATCTGCAGGTAATTGCATATTTTAAATGTATGCACACGTTACCGTCTGTTCGAACAGGCTGGCTGTCTGTCACATGGAAAGTGGGCTTCCTCTTGCCACAGAAGGTTAAAACCTGTCAAGATTTGGGCCAGGCCAACTGTCCCCCATTCTGTACAGGGATCTGGCCAATGAGCTGTCCTTGCTGTGTTTGTTCTGTTATCATAATTGTAACTTTCAGGAAAATAAAAGCCACACATCCATGCACTGAGTCCATAATGCAATGTTTACACATGCAGTGTTTACAAAATATCTTGAAACACATTCTACTGTTGCTCTGTCTACACCTACACAGTTATTTTAGGTCACTAGATGTTTTTTTATAACCCCAACTGAGGAACAGATTTTTCAGAACGCAAAAATGATTACTTTCTGTCCATCTGGACATGTGAAACAGAACGTTTGGGAAACTATGAAGCCTTCTCCTCAATTTGTGCATGCTTATTGTTGCTTTGGGTAATAACCATATGCCAAACAACAATGGCGGACTAACTTACCCAACAAATTCTCACTCCAACCTTGTCACAGACATTTGGTCATGGACTTTCCACATCCAGATACAGCATGCAAGGTACGCCATGTCAAGTTCTGCCTTTTACATACTTTGTCTTCTTTCAAAATACACTTCTGTTTTCACAGGAGACGTAGAGTTTGCATACAGTCTCTCTCAAAATAAACGTGCTTCCTCAGTACAACACTGCAAATATTTTTTTTTCCTTCAACAACAAAAGCACATGGTTGGCTTTAGGAAAAAATAACAGGGTTTGGCTTTATAAAATTATGCAATGCGAACCCCACTTGGACTTTCGCAACCTTAGCTTTCATTCTTGTCTAACCACATTTCCCTGTGACACCGCCGGCTGATGTTAAACTATAACATCAACCACCCATGTTACAAACCAACATTAAAGGACAGTTTTTTTCATCTGTGTCTGATGCCGGATTTCTCTGCCCAAAACCTGGATTTCAATGACTTCTGAGTGTGACCGGGTCGACTGACCACTCTGTTCACATTTTGTTAACACTGCTTGGTGTAATGACCATTTGATAATTGCTACATCCCTTCAAGGATGAACGGAGCCGTCAGCTGTGCCCAGTGTGAATCAGTCCACCTCAGCATCTGTGGATTGATGCTGCATTCCCGAGCATTGGGAGGTGGGATATATCCCACCTGGAGTTAACTAGATCCCACCTCAAAGCATTCCAGACGATCGATGTTGAACGTAAACAACAAACATGGAGGACCGCCAACCCAATTACCTTACATAGCGATATCCAGGTACAACTAGATATATTTATGTAAAGTAATTGGGCATCTACATTTCACAGCATATCTTCATGGAAAGACACTACAGCAACATATTTTCACACCAACAGGGTGCAGAACGAGTTACAGTGTGTTATATAACCACATACATGCAGAGAATTATAGTTTCTTGTCAATTCGTTGAAGTTTTACCTCTCACCATGTGCATCTCTGTGTACACCACCATTGTTGATTCGCGTTGAGGTCAGGGTAGCTCGATCTCGCCCGACTCCACAACTAGTACCTCCAGCTTTGACGGGCGTTTCAATGCATTTTTCCTAGTTTGAGTTCTGAAACTTCTTACCTCCCAGCACTCAGAAATGCACCATAAAGTACACCAGAGATGGTGGTTTTGGATCAGGACTGGTTGAGGTAGTAAATGGTGTGACAATTTAGGGAGCTAGGAGTTAAGAGAGTGCTGCATGTTCAGAGTAGCACTCACACCTTTAAGTAAGCTCCTTCGTCCTCATATCAAAGAATGGTAATGAGATCTCCAGCAGGTGTTTTTAAAAAGGTGATGTTTGCCTGTCAACTTTAGTACCTTTGTGGTGAGGTGAGAGGTAATGCTGCCAAGTGCTTGGAGTAAAATATAAAAAGATATAAAAAATACTGCTGTACGTGTAGACAAGGCCTGAGCCACCTGCACAAAAATGCATTCACAATTTGTTTTTACTATTGGTTACAAACAACTGGCCAAATTTGCAAAGTAATCAAATATGAGTAGAATGAGGTTTTGTTTAAATTAGCAATCAGCATTTTTTTTTCATTTTGCACTAAAACATGTTTTTATGATCAATTTAAGTATTTAATTTGACATTCATCTAGTATGACTTTTTTTTAAACATTACAAATGTTAATGGATGCTAAAGCACTTCTGTAATGACATGGTTACTCTGCTGACAGTCTCACACTGTGCAGCCACTGCAGTGAAGTGGTGCATGGCTGGCGAGAGTGTGAAAGACAGATCATTGTAGTAGTATTAATGGGAGTCCCTCAGCCAGGGAGCCTTGCTGACCTTGGTCTTATCTCTGCGACCTCATGCATGATTGATAAATAAAAATGAAACTCAAGATGTCTTCCAAAGCTGAGGTATCTAATCTCATTATGAGCCGCATCTTTTGGCAAAATGAGAATAGACCTGGTTGGTCTTGGCTGGCAAGGCGTTTAATTTTGCAGCACTTCTACTGTTTACGCACTGTCAGGCAGGACCAGAGATACAAAACAATATCTCTGCGACTTCTCTACACCTCAAAGACAATTGGATTCACTGATGGGTCAATAAATATTCCATCTCCCTAGTAATAAAACACATGTATTAGCTAGCGGTTCTCTCTGTCCTCCATGTACAATGCAAAATACAAAAATATACTTCATGTGGGAATTTAAACATGCATCACCACTTTGCCTTGAGCAATTTGTTTACAGTTCTGCTCATGAATTATTAAAACAGAAAATACAGTGTTTACCCTTGATATGACAAGGCCCTCTGAAGCTACAATTCTGCATTCGATGTTGTCAACATAAGTGTCAGACATGTCACCATAGAAATGTGGATTTCAGCTGCATGTGCTCTAGTATCTGGACGATGATTATTCACTGCTGCAGAAAACATACAATTGAGGACCTAATTTCAGATGACTGGATATTTTTTCATAGCTTCAGGTAAAAAACAGCCACTGCAGCAACGTTTGCCCCAGTCATATGTAGCCAACACAACATGTAGGATTATAATAGCTGTGAAACAATGCTCTCTCGCTTTCATAACAGGGAATATTGCTTTGAACTGTTAATCAATAATTCTCCCAGCCAATGAGACTGTCTGGAAATGTTTATTCATAGATTCTCATATTCCTCTCAAAATCTAACTCAGATCGCTGATAACTTCAAGATGAATTACTCTGTTACAGTATATATGGCTATTAGTAGTCCATTCATATGACCTACCAAAGGGTTTTACCCGGCAGAGAGTGAAACATAAAACCAGAGGAACTGTTTTCATGTCTCTGCTTATGGTCTGGCCGAGAGTGATGATTACCCATGTAATTACTTCCATGAACATATCCACTAACACAAAACCATGTTCAGTACTATTTCACAACAGTGTTCTGAGGTAAACTTGGTATGTCTTTGGCAAGTCTGTTCAAAATCATTTTTTCTGTTGCTACAGTGTTAGCGGCACCTTCAAATACAGACAGATCGTACTGTACCCAGACTGCCTGACATTTTGTTTCAGACTAAATACAAATTATTAGTTTTCTCTCTCATGCTGTGTTCACACCAGGTATAATTACAACCGTTTATTCAGCTTCTATATAATTTACTTTTGTATGTTTAAGCATGTATAAAACAGCATTTTATCTCAGGTTTCATGAAATAATCACACCGAGACAACCACAAATCCACCAAATACACTTGTTTGTCAGATAGAACACCATAATCTAAACAACCCAAAGGACAACACAGTTTTTATGTGTATTGGGGAAGAGATATTTCTTAATTCTACGATAGCCTTCAACTGGTGTTTAGAGTAGGAAAGGGACATCACAGTAAAGACTGCAGACAAAGCCATCCTGCTTGTCTAAAGTTACAGGAACTGGGATCTGCCACAAGCGAAGTATCCTATTTCACAGGTTTATAGGTTAGGTGATCACAGCCAATAACATCATGTGTGGGATTGAATGTCACAGCAGTTTTTTTGGTGTCTTTTGTTATCCAAACACAAATCCAGATGAAAGAGGAGAATAAATGTGATGTGTATCTGAGTTTTACTGTGCCCAGCTAAGTAACTGCATGCTGTTTTCCCCACTGGAGGACCAGAGAGAAATGCTATCTTACTCCCTATATTCAAACACACACGCACACTACAGTCACTTATAATTTAATTTCCTCCTTTTGGGATATGCTTATTTTTCAGGTTGTTTTTATACTGTTGTGCTCTGTTTGTCATTATGATTCAATCCAATACATATGGTTATGAACCATTTTGGTTTCGCTGTTTGTTTTTCATTTGTTTGCTTGTCTCTTTTTGATACCCTTATCTCAAGCACACAAATTAGCAATTTGTATGCCTCTCTCCTGTGATCTTTTAACATTTTATTCATTATTTTTTTAATGTTACTGCTGCATAAGTACACTAATTAATCTATTATAAAACTGCTAGAACTCTTGGGAGATGATGAGCAACCAAACTTGAACTTGCTGCTCTGGAATCCCTGTTGCTGTTTCCACGCTTTTTGCAACTTCTTTCTAATGATATACATCAGTCTGTAACACTGCTACTGATCAATTCAGTTAAATACTACAGATATACTATGCAGGATTTTCCTCAAAAAACAATGACTCATACAAAAGTCTGCCTGTATTTTCTTCTTTTCTCTTCTGTGTTCGGGATGTGCCAAGGGACAGCGCGCATGTGTGGTTGGGGCTTTGTACAAAGGTCGTGACCAGGTGCCAGACCACAAGCAGCACACATCCTAAGACCCTTTCACACATGCTCTGCAAACTGGCAATTACCTAAACCAGTGGTTCCCAAATGGTCCTGCCATGGGGTCCAGAGTTCTTCTTAGTCATTAGATCAAGGTCCATACAGTTTTGTATATTCAGCGTCATACTTTCATTTGGCCATGTCATGGAGCTAGTTTGCAGTCTCTGTCAAGTAGCTGTCTGTTGGTCATTCAATCTACAGCAGGATATGGTACTTCAAAATAAAAGCTCTGTGCCAGAAATTTACTGTACTTAAAAATGAAGTATGTTTTTTACAAACTTGACATGTTTGCGGATCATGTGCGGTCCTTTCAGAATGGAACCGTGACCCACCAGTTGGGAACCACTGATCTAGACATTACTGCACCTGGAGGAGGTGCATGTGAGAACGCAAATGTCCTACTCAGTTGGATCGGACATTAAACAGACTTCACCCTGCCAGCTCCCTAGTACGATATCCAACTAAGTGAAGTGAAGAGTGAGTGAAAAGAGCATGAGTGAAAAGAGCAGGTTATTGTCCAGAGAATTCGCAGCAAGCGTGTTGATGGCAATTCTATCATGCTTGCGAAACCTAAAGAAAACAAACATCCGAGGGTGAAGAGGAAGGCTAATTTACACAGAAATGGCAAAGACATTGAGATGACAAGATTCCGGAACTTTTGTTGGTAAGAGTCAAAGCCGAAATTGTTTGACAAATTTAAGGAAAAGAAAGAGACTCTGATGTTTGTGACCAAATTATGAACCGGCTACATGATTGTGTAATCCACGTCATGTCCTGCCAGCTGCATGCTGTACCAAGGCACCATCCCTCACCTAACCAAAAGAGAGTATTTCCAGTAGGTGAGAATGCCTCTGATCTCATGTTGTGTGCTATGTATGTAAAAGGGAAACTCCAACAATGGCCAGAGAATCAGGACATATGAGAGGACGCTACCCAAATCGCAGACACATGGCCAAAAAAATGCAAACGTCGCAAGGCAAATACGGACAAAGCTGGACAACAATAGTAGCTTACAATTTCTGTGTATTATACCTTTACACAACCAATCTTTTTGTCATTTTAACTAAGAAATACTGTTGCAGTCTCATGGCTGGAAACCTGCAGGAAGTGTGAGAGCTAACCTCTCGTCCAGTAAAGATAATTAGATATTTCTATCTGAAATAGTTGAACTTAATAAAGTATTTGAGTTTGATGCAGTCTTGTCATTCATCTGAGTCATTTCATTTATCTTTGCAGTATTGTGCCAAACACATCCACGCTGAAGTAGAATTAGGCACATACACAGAGACACAAGAAAACAAAAGTAATGACTACAAATGCATGTGTTTAAGGGAGACAAGAGCAAGATCTTCATGTTTAGTTTTGGGTTTTTTTTATATTATTTCTTGCTGTGTCTCCTTGTAACAGCTGCTAGGAGTGAGTGTGACAGCATGGCAAGAAATGGTTCAGCAGCACTGGAGTGTATATATGATGGATGATGAGAACGTTCCCCTCTATACTTGTGGCTATGACCTTGTTGGTACTAATGTTACATGTAGGCTTATGCTGACCCGTTACAGATAAAGAGGCCAAACTCATCAACGTTTCCTCCCCATCAGTCAGCCTTTTTCACTGGAACATCAGCAGCAAAAGATCCAGCAAGTTGAAGGACATTCGAGGCTCCAACAATACAAAAGGATGTGTGTCCAAAAATATATTATTCCTGAGGTATGAACAGTGCCTGGATTTAGATTATTCACATGCACAGTTTTCCACATCCAGGGGGAAGTGTAAATTCAGTGCACTATTCAAAGTGTTGCTAATACAGATTTAGTCGCATTTGCAATAATGGAATAATGATTTCACAAATGGACAATCTAGTTCATCAATGGCGTCATTCACTCCATAACCCGAAAGTTCCCTAAAATGGTCAGTGAACTGTTAAATTGAACTAATATTTATTCATGAGCTGCCAACTGTAAAGGTTATCCATGCAGGTGCCAGGGGAGAGCAACCACGTGACCCTGACATGAAAATAATTTTTTGATATCCTGCAATGTTGGCAGAGTAATGACTCCAATTATGGGCACCATGATGGTGACTGTCATAGAGTTTATAGAGTTACTTAAAATCAGCAGAGAGAAAAAAAAATTAAAAGATGTACAACTTTTTATCTCACGGATTCACGCAAGGTAGTATCCAGAGTGAAGCACTGAAACACAAGCAGTGATCCCAGTTCCCAATTAATAAATATTTTATGAGTTAAAATACTAAATTATCATATCATTAATCTTTTTGCAGATCTAATAACGTGGACCCCCTGCATATGTTGTATTCATAGTGTGCAGGAACTACAAATCTCTTTTGAATAACTCTGAATTCAGGTTTAGTTTTGCACAGAATACTTAACATAAAATGTATAAGTAGCCACAACTTTCAAAAGAGTTTATGTAAATGTAAGGTCAGCACTTTCATATAGACTTCTATGTCACCCAGTCGTGTCACCTGCCAAGCTGCAAATCACTGCTCAAGAACAACAAACAACAAAACCAATTGTGATATCGTGAGTCATTGCTGAGTTTCCAGCAGCGTTTTAGGCACCACAAACAGGTGTCTGTTAATGAGCTGTTGCTGTTTTTCCAGCGGTATTTTAGATATGAAAAGCTGTATTCTCTTTTACCACAAAAGGGCTGCTTTTCCTGTTGGGGCAGTGGCCCAAAATCTTCTTCTTTTTTTTGTCCCCTGTTAACCAGGACAACACTGCTTACTGTAAAACATGACCTTTTCCTAAACATAACCAAGTGTTTTTTGTGCCTAATCATAACCATATGTTAACCTCAGTGTTGATGAAAAAGTTTATTTTCAGTGTATCCACTACAGAATATTGTGCAAATGTAACGTATCCGTGGTTTGCAGCTATACACATTGCCAACATTTTTTTCCTGTCGATTGGGTTGATAATAATCTCGTAATACAGAAAAACACAGCAGAAAGTTTTTTTCCTCAAATGAATGCATCACGCTTCGGTAGCATTCTGTCTATCTAAAATATTATGAGTATACAACACCCAACAGGTTTGCCACATGATAATGGTAGAATTAAACTGAGTGAATCAAACCAACCAAACTGTGTTGTCAGGTCATATTCAGACTGAAGTTTTAATGAAAACATTTAATGTCCAAGAATGCTTCTCACTGGCATTCACCCAGAAACTACTCACAGTACACTTCCGCATTAACTGAATATGTCCATGGTACAAGGACTGCAAGACCTCTCATATATTGTAACACAAAAGTGTCTTGCGAGATATGTGCTAGGGAGGTACATTCAAATCATTTAACAATATATTCAACATTCAATCACCAAGTGCATTCAGGCAGCATGACATACACAGTAATTGTAACTGTAGACGAGATGTAGTGACTGTCTAGCGGTGCACTGGATCAGCATATCATGGGGTCGTTATACTGAATAGAAAGGGACACATGAAATAAATTAGGAGCATTGTAGAGCATGAACATAATTCTTGGGGCTGAAAAGTGGCACCATGTGGGAGGACTGAAGTCCCACAGGGCTGCCGATGATGTGAATAGTGACAGACTGTGCACATGACACTCTGTTAATAATACCCAAGTGGGTTTTGTAGTCTGAGAAAGACGAGATGCCAACCACCGCAAATTTGATTCTTGCTATAACTCTAGATACCGTACAACAAATGTCATTCAATGCAGTAAAATGATCACCTACAGTTGGAACAGTAGTTAAGTTAAAATATTTAAATATATATGATTTAATGCATTACGGGTAAGAAATTCCTTGAAGTATTTGTCTCAAAAGAAACAATTTGTATCTAACAGCAAAATGTATTTTATGGCATTCTGCTTATTTTAAAATGAGCTAAATTAATGATTAATTTTAAAAACAAAGGGGATCGTTACAACCAAAGTGGGAAACAGAGTCGGCACTAAGAGGATAATTCATTTTACCTTCTTTAAATACAACCAATATTTGTAGTATAGGGTCGACACACAAATAAGACAGCCCAGCCCTGATTTTTGTCTTGTGTTGCCCAAAGTGACATATTGTCTTTATCACACTGCTACACACACTGCACATTTCTGATAATAATCAGCATGTCCAAAACAAGGTCAGGAGCAAAGGACAGCAGTTAAACAGGAGGCATCAACACTCTTACACAAGGGTCAAAAATGCTCCATAATGACCCTGCCGATGTGCCAATCTGACAAACTTATCTGTGACAGGCAAAGTGCCCGCCACATCTTCTTTTAAGTGCTTGACCTCACAGTTTGGTGGGCTGTGCATTTATCAGCGAGCCAAAGCTGATTACTTTTAAGTAGTCCAGCATTTTTTTTTTGTCTTTTAGAGCCAGTTTCAAATAGCAAAGACATCAAATGTGCCACAAATAAGCAGTAAAATTTACTGCCCTCATATTAGAAGCCCTGGTGTTTTCTAATTAGTGCAGAAAGATTACAAATGCATTTTTTTGTCAACTCTAATATTGATAGTCACAGAATCAGACCAGAGGCATAGCAACTACATGCAACTTCTGTTTGAGCCTACATAGGAACTTGTTATCTCAGTCACAACCTACTGTACAGTTCATTTGGTATGCATGCAGCTTGGCTGAGCCAGCATGAGCACTGACGACAACAAGAGACAATGAAAAGAAATTCATGCCAAACTCAGTGGAAAATGCACTGAAGGGGAATGTACATTTGTCACGCCTCTTTTAAAAATTTCTGCTATTTTATTCTGGTACTGGGCTGTAGCCTTGAACATGAACCTATCCAGAGCAATGAATTAAAAGCAACATAGCCAAATCTTCCACCCTGCTCAAATCTGACGACAGTGAATTCAACAAGACCTTGTATAAGTCTTGCAAAATTAGTCTAAAAGTCTAAAATGCATCACATTTTACCGACACAAATATATTAATAATATTCTCCTCCACCATGAACTGGATTGCAACAATGCCAGACTGAGAGAAAGTGACCCTAGAAAATAAGACAGACTGCCCACAATAAGCTCTGGAATGACATGTTGCTTTTAGGTTTTTTTTTCTGTTGTACTGGCAGACTGCCACAAGTATCAGCTGAGAATATGGCAACACCATTTAAAAAGCTAAATTATGCCTTTTTTTTTAATTCAATAGACCAGGATAAACCGCATCCTGGTCGGTGAAATGTTAAAACTCTAAACCACCTGCGTGTCCGCTATTGTGACCCGCAGTTCACAGCAACTGAACACTTGGCACATCTCTGCGTGCAGTAACCTGTAATCACTGTATGTGCAGAACACTCTCCTCACAACTCCCATTTCTCTCATGACATTTCAATCTTTCCTCTCTATCATAACTAAGAGGCAGTACTCATCGTTCCGCTCACTCCAAAAACATATCTTTCCAGTCCATATCTCTCCTCTCCTCAGATCTCTTCTATTACCAACACATACTGTTCATGATGCTGTATTTAAGCACTGTTTTAAAACAATTCAAATGTTTGTTTACTCATATAAACAGTTTCAATAAAAATTTGATTTTGTTGGAACTGATATATCTAAATCTATTTCATTTTCATAAATCTGCATGATTAATAACCCACCATTTTTAAAAAGCAGTAAAAAGTACTAACCACTCCATTAAAATCTTAACCAATGCTCTCACTGAAATGGCTCTGCTCTGCAGTTTATGTGGAGTAGAGCCGTGCCCTTCGAGTGAGGTGTACTCAGCCAGTTAGGTTCTAGTGTTCCTGCTGTCCTGAAGATTTAGCCAACAGCTTATTTTGATTGAACTAATTCAACTCCTTTTGACTCAGTACAGGTACTGGCTAAACATTGTAGAACCCATTATTCCTATCTTAAATCAGTGTATATTAAAAAATAAAATTTTCAAAAATGTCAGAATGTCGGTTGTGTGTCACTGCTTGTCTGCTCAGTTTTTTTCACGCTAATAAAAGGTGCCAAGTTTAAGTTTTAGGTGCCTTCTAATTGCAACTTTCACATATGCTGTTGTAGCACCTGTGTGGGCACTTTGACACTATCTTCTGGAAGCCTCTCACATCTATGCATATACTAATTAGAGTATAAGGCTGTGCTTTCATGAGCAAAAAATTGCATTGTATGTGAACAATGGATCAGTGTGCTTAACTGTGCAGACAATCGCTACTGGAACACATTTCAATGTACAGGCAACACTCCACTCCTGAGGAGGGCCTTGCTTTGTGTCTTTTAGCTGCTAAATGCTCCACTGTGTTCACCAGCTATAGTCGCTAACTTTGTCCGCCTGTCTGATGTTTGGCACGGAGCAGGTTGCAGCTGTTTGCTGCTGCCACAAAACTGTATGAGAGTGATGAGAGTGAACCAAAACAGTAAAGTTGTGGAAAACCAAAACAATGAGCTGAAAGGAGCTATAAAGCTCCACAAAAATAATGGAAACAGAAGCACCAGATGATTATTTTCTGTGCGTTTGTCACTACTTACAACCGCCTTCACATTACATGTACTCATTTGATCCACTGTTAAACTGTTATGTTGAGGAAAATCAAAAATGCATGGAGATCTAATATGACCAAATGTGCGAGGGGGAAACTAATATTTTTTCCTGGAAATTGGAGGTGAGCATAAATAGGCTATTTGATTATCCCTACCCCATGGATTTCAGAAAATAGTTAAATTTTCATTTTAATCTGGGAACTTCATTAGCGAGAGTAAAGGTTAGGTATCCTGTGCTTTGAACACCGACCATCCACTACAATAAATTCGTCTCCACTTGTAAATTTTCAGCAACTTTTAATTCTGTTGCTGCCTGCAGCGTTGAAAACAGGACCCTGTAGTTTTCATTTATTTCTTTTATGTGTTTGAGAGCAATAGTGAAAGTGTCCCATTTTAATTTGCAGAGGCAGTATGAAACCTCTGGAGTGACTGGATAGCTGATGTGGCAGTCTTATTTTTCTTTTTATTAGTGCAGCCACTGTCACTTGTTTGCCTTGCAATTCAGCCTCAAATGTAAGAATCAATTAGAATCTAGATTTTCTTGATAGATTTTCGTCTCATTACAGGATAACCACTGTCATTTCCCAAATTGTGACATGATCATACCACTTAGTACATTTTTACAGGTGACTTACAATGTGTCATGGTCACTTCAGCTCCCTCAAAGCTCTGAATTAGGGACAGCAGAGTAAATAAAATGTGCTGATAAGTGTCAATTGAGTTCTCCCTCTTCCACAAAAGGTCAATTTGTGTTGAAACTCCTATTTGCCACGGTGGCTTCAACAACACATTAATGTCAATTATCTGGCCACTGTGGAGGGAACTCACCTCACTGTCAAGGCCAATTCAAGATTTACTTGTTGGATATTAAAGAGTTTGTACTGTTATCTATATTTGGATTGGTCCACAAAAATACATATGTATATTTTTGGCTCAATACACTGTCCAGCTCAGTGAGGACCACAGAGTATTTGGTTGTTTACTTTTGGTAGATGGTATGTTAAAAATGGTAGATATTTTTGATTGTCTGGCCTGTCGTAGTAGCACAGACACAACTATGCCCTTGAGTTTGAACACTGAGGACTATAAAAGTATATTATTTACTTTAACTATGGACAGCACGGTTGCATCACAGCAAGAGGGTCCCTGGTTCGAACCTAGGGTGGGGGTATGCATACCAGGGTGGGGGAGCCCTTCTGTGCTGAGTATGCATGTTCTCCCCATGTCCTACAGCTTACTTCCACAGTTCAAAGACATGCAGGTTAGGTCAACTGGTGACACTAAAGTGGCTGTAGGTGTGAATGTGACTGTTAATAGTTGTCTCTCTATGCATCTAGCGACCTGTCCAGGGTGTACCTGACCTCCTGCCCAATGTCAGCTGGGATAAGCTGCAGCGACCCCCAAACAGGATAAGCGGTTACAGAAAATCAATGAATGAATGTATCTTCAACTGCATTCTTATTACAGGTTGAAACTACTGTGAGACCATATAAAATCTAAGCAGTACGTTACACTGTCACCTGCCATTTATTAAAAGATCAAATTCCAAAATGTGTATTAAAATAATAGGTCTTGTAATTGAATCAATGTTATTGACCTATTGTTACATTAATAATGACTAATTTAACAACAGCAAATATAACAAAAAGAACAGAGAAATACATGTGCTTTGGTGTTTTGATTGCTTAAAAAATACCTCCTGAAACAAATAAAGCAAATGAACATTACTAATATTCCCAAATTACAGTGGCATATCAAAGACTTTAAAAGGTTATACAGGGTGCCAATAGGACTAACAGTGTTGCTAGATGCAATCACTGCCAACAGCATGTCAGCAAAGCTTTTCATTCTCACATCAAAATCAGGGAATGTACCAGTTTTAAAGGGCATTTTTGAATGCATGTGTCTTAAAGCTGAAGCATGCAATTTGCACTCTGATTTTGTAACAAAGGGGCTGTTTGCCTGTACAGTCCTCAACTTGACACAAATTTCTTATATATCAGGATGAAAATCTGCCCTTCCAAAGTAATCTTACTAATCATTGCATACACTGCATACTCCACTCCATATGTTACCCAGAGTCCATACATTTTCTATTGGAGTACGGTGGAATTTTGACAACTTTATCAAGATTTGTGGCAAAGACAAGTTAAACATATTCATGTCAAAAACCCATTTAGGTTTCAGCAGTGTCTTGTACCCCTAGAGACATGTTGTTTTTTTTCTCAAGAAAATTAGTCTTCATAGTGCAAAACAGAGGACATGTTGCTGGCCATTCAGAGAGTCAAAGTTCTTTTTTAATTAATTTGAAGGGTTATTGTTGGAATCAATGATTATTATTAGTATTATTAATTTTTTGTTTCATGTTTTTTTCCACTATGCATGAAATATCAATCTCAATAAATAAATCTGCAAACTGGTTGTGACAGAACGGTGAAATGTCTGCAGAAAATTGACCACAGTCAACAGTTAAAGAATGAAAGCAACACAGAATCAGCCTGTGTGTGCACTCTCCAAACACAGGTATGATTTCAACATTTGCGCATCTGACTAAGGACACAAAGAACAAATCACAACGAATGCATTTTTGAACAACATGAAGTGTCTTTTTAGAAACACGGTCTTGGTTACTCAGTGTAATCTACAGACCCTGCTGTGGTCAGTGTTGATAGTTTGTAATGAAAACTGTTGACTACAGCACATTTCAAATTCTGCAACCATTGTCACCCATTGTTACGTAATTGGCTCTGGCTTGCTTGAAGATGTAGCTCATCACAATGATGTAACATTAAAAAGTGTGCCCTTTGCCTGATCAACATTTTGTGTCTGCAGACCACATTAACACCACACTGCAAATGTGGTCATAATAGAGCGACACAAAACGTTGAACAAGGGTTCAGTCAACTATAAACTAAAACCCAATAGCACTCTCAACAGAATAATAATTTAAAACACAAATGTTGAAATCCACAGTTTAGAGAGTTAAGAGTTGTTGAAGTCTGTGCAGTTTATAGTTTGAGGCGGCATTTATAAATGTGAGAGGTGGAAAACAAAAAGCAGATCCTAAATAACTGAAACGTGTCAGCTCTGCTCTTGACTTAATTTCACTTGCACATACATCATTGACAGTATCATACTGTATTAAACTGCACACCTTTTCATGCACAGTGGCGCACCTCCTCCTATTGCTGGATATATGAAGTGTATTGCAGTATGTTAGTATGATAGAAGCTGTTATAGCGGTTATTCTGTGTGAAACTGCAGGCTTGTCTGTGTGGGAGTTTGTATTTATGAGTGAGTGTGTGCGTCTTTTTGTGGGCGTTCATGTGAGTGAGAGCATGTTTTCTACTTGGGGTGCTCGCTGCTTGACTTTAAATCTAGTAACCAGTGACTGTGACACAGTCAGTTCGTGACTTGATTTAGCTGTTCCTTTATGATTGAAAGTCATGACTTTGATTCTCGCAAGACTGTATTGTCAGCATGACCTGGTATAACTACATCGGTATCAACTGGAAATTCTATAAATGCTCATATGAAAGGAATGGCAAAGGACTTATACTGTATGAGTGCTGATGTATATTTATGTCTTGATAAGCAATACAGCAAATTAGGCAGGGCGTTGTTGGAATCAATTTCTGGCAGACATTTGAGTTTTTCTATGGTAAATCAATTGCTAATGTCATTTACAAACAATACAGGTGATCTCCAATTAATGTATTTTAGCTATTGGTGACCAAGCCTTTTATTCAAGTGTGTATGATGCACTGCTTTGTCTCCAGGAGACCATATCCGTCTTTGTGAGTGAACATCACCAATCCTGGTACCATCAAGCTATTATTATCTTCTCATCCCCCTTCAAATATGTTTAAATCTGTAGCAATGTTATGAGGAAAACATGTTATTTATATTCTTATGTGGCCATTACATGATATATACTTAGGCTTAATGAATCCCCCGTTGTTTGTATTCTCCATCATCTGTTGCATGTGTCACACAGTAAAGAGTCCAATGGGGAAAATATGTAACAATAATTATCACTCACAGACAATTCGCTGTTGGTTACATTTCCCTCATGACAGTCATCCTCATTATTTATTGCTTTCACATCTAGGTATCTAATTAGACTACATAAAGACAGCTGTACCATACTTCATTCCAAGATCCCTCGAACATTTTGTAAAATGCATCCATCTGGCATCTTAGGTAGGCCGGGGGGTGTTTGGCCTATATAAGCAAAAGGTCTGGAAACAAGGGAACACCTTAGCTTATACCTGCTACGGTTAGCTTACTGCTTATCAAATAGGGAAAAAATGTCTTAGATGTTGCATTTTGTATCCTAGAAAACTAGTCACTATTACATTCACTGCATTTTAGTAGAGATACAAATGTGTGAAAAGTGGTAACCTTGGAATAAGGACATGATTCACTGCACTCTATGTTGCTTTTTCATCTTTATTTCCATTTCTATATGTGTAAAATACAAAAAATAGTCTTTAAGAAAGGTTTGGAGGTGTTGCAAGGAACTGCTGACAAAGCTACGCAAACAATTTCCTTATGTTTTCAGTCATTAGCTAAGCTGGGTGGCACTGAAACAGGCAGCAACCTCCACCGCTAAAAAATGAAGCCAACACAAAGAATGCAGCGTCTTGAATGGCCACTTGAGGCTGGCTCAAAGAGCGTGTCAATCCACATCAACTGCCATGTTTTGACGCCCAACTTGACAGAAGAAAAAACTCTTTTACACCCTTGGTACAACAATTGATTTTGGTCTCAATAGATAATTTCTCAGATTATGACAACTGTACAGAGGGTGGATTTTTATATAACTCACTTGTTTAAAATGTTAAGACTCAAACGTGCATATCGAAGGAGGATGTTGGTGTTAGTTGATAGCTAGCTAGTCCAAATATGGTAACTTCTGGCTCAAAAATCCAAGATGGTGATGGCCAAAATGCTGAACTTAAAGCTTCAAAATGGGAGTCCACAAACCAATGGATGTTGTCACAGTTGCTATGTCCTTTAAGTCTTTGTACTGGAAACACTGGCGAAGTGTTGGAGCGATCATGTAACAGTGATGATCTATCTCTAATAATGTATACCATGATGGATCAGACCTCCGTCATAGCTACTTAAGTTTTACGGAACATCTGTGTCATTTTGGGAAAAGCACCCAAGATCAGAGGACGGCTATGTGGCTGTGGGAGACCCAAACCATCCAGGCAGCATCGGTGTGAGGCAGTTTCTATAACGTCTGACATTGTTTGAAAGGCGATCCATTGAATGTGATTGGTGTTTGCTTTGATCTACGGATGGCCAGGTGACACAGCACATATGAGTTCCCTATGCTGCTTGAACTAATGTGATGCTTTGTTCCTGTCTAAATCGTGCTCGTGTTGCAAAACATTTTATGCCAACAATTTGACCCCACCTCTGCTACGATCCCAGCAGTAAAAATCAGTATGTGCTGTTGGTTAGTCATCTCTCTAGTATAGGACAGTACTAAATTGTACAGTTTTGTCCTTTTAATGTTCATCTACTGAGCACAGATGACTGCTTATACAGAGAGTGATTCATTACAACATCCTCCATTCAAGGTCATTTTCAGCACACTTGGCTTCAGTGTTCTGATATCCATCTGCATGGCCTATAATGGATGCTATCTGATCATTTGTATTGCACTACCCTCATCTAGTTTAAACCTAAGGCCGGAGCATTCCAGGTTCTACTGTAACATCTGATGATTTCTATTCATTTTTGGAGCTCAAGTCGTTTTGGGAGATTTGTGACCTCTTAAACTGTCACTCTAACGAGCGCTGCTAATTTAGTCACAAATATCAGCCGGTGCGGTTTCTTTCTGACAGACATTAGGTTCTTTCAACTTGAAATGAATATTTGACTTAACAAGTAAAATAGAAACTAATTAGCTATTTTTAACACCACAGGTAAAAAAGCTTTTTGTGTCATCCATTTGACCTACTTTTTTTTTTTAAAACTGCAGCCCATTCAGTGATGTGTTGAAGCATATAACTAACATCTGCATGGCCATACTTCACATCTGCAGAACAGTTTATGTGCAAAATGCTTTCGACCTCTCTTGGCGTGAGTTAGAATATTGATCTTTTCTTCTTGATGACAACCAGGAGTCAGCTGTAATTGATCCAAATCAATTAGAGCACCAAGTTTCCTGATAGCCATCAGGAAACTTCACAGTGTGAAAGCCAATAGTATCTGAGAATGCACTCATTTACTTGTGTGCACACAGACAACTCTTAGCTGATGCCAAAGCACTTGAATTGATAAATTATCTATAAAGGACGGCTCAAGTCTGAACACACAGGACAGAATAAGTGTTGCACATTATTGGATGCAGGAGATCAGAGATTACAGCTCATATATTTCACCCACTATGGTGGGTGACATTATTCTTTTTTGTTTAATTTTAAATGTAATGTGTCACGAATACAGTGGCCAAGAAAAGAACACTACATTGGGATCACCACCAACCCCATCATTGTCTGGCTTGTAAGTACGTATATAATCATCTACAAACAGTAAATGCCTGGACAAACTTGTCTAACAATACAAAGGAGGAACAATAGGAGGAACCAAAGACACAAACATAATTGGACAGTGCCTGCTGTGAGGTTGCCCTCGATAAAGATATAACGCACTACACATTATTCTAATACAATCTGAGCATCTGAAACATAAATGATCTGTTTAGCTCCTGAATTGAAAGTGTTTATGTTGATGCTCAAAAATGTAACCAATCAGACGCCGGACACCTCCAGTATACATGTGAGAAAACAACAGATTATTTCAGTTAATTACACCCATTAAGTCCTATCTTTGTGTCTTCCTTAATGGATAAAGGGTTTTGGGGGATAGGGAGTGTTTGATTTATTGTACAGTACTGCTAAAACATCCTATGATCTGATGAGGCCACCTTTATTTGATAGCAAATTATCCTGTTTTATCAAAATCTAATGTAATACCTTGAAACAAGCCTTTTTCAGATGGTTAGATCTTCAGTAATGCACTCTGTAGGCTACAATATTATGAAAACAGCATTTTCTAATTTCTAAAAGCACAAAACAAAACCTAGGGATTCCCTGCCAGAACAGACGTACTCAGTTTGTCATTGCCAAACTGTTTTTGGTACCCTGATTCATCCTTCCCATATGTTAATAAGGTCTGCTTGCACGAACATTTTTTACACTTACGAATATTATTATTACTCTTTGTGCTCATATTACTGTGGATTCACAAAGGATTCCCTGTATCCCAGATAAAAGATTTGCTTTTATTTCCCACATTAAAACATTTAACTAAGAAAAATATCTCTCCTTCTCTAGTAGGATCAGTTGAGAACAGGCAACAACTCTGTGCCACACACACAAAGATCACTCCAATGCTGCTGCAGAGGCAACTGAGACAGAGGCAGACCACTACAGGCTGTCCATTATCATTGTTTTTGGCTGGTTTCACACGTCTCCAGGCACAAAATGTTTACAGGGTCAATCACCTGCCACCTACTCAGTCTGAGTAATTGGAAATGACAACTGTTACATATTGCATTTCCAGCAGAGAGGAAATTTGGTTAGTGGTTCTGTGCTTCAGTAAATACTTATTGCATCAGCTAGGTCCTTTGCGCTTTACATAAGCAGCTGCTCAAACGACCTCGAGATGTTGTTGCAATAAATTTACACTGCATACTGCACCTAACGATAGCCAATGAAAAAGCTAGAGTAAATCTTGAGTAGATGGCATGTGGCAAGAAGTGGCTGACAGGATGCCTTCTTTCAAAACTACTATGCCTGCAAACTAAACAGATACAGACTGTGAAAAATGCAGGCACCGTAAGTTACATTTTACTGTCTTTGACACAGCATGTATAAGTGCGCTAAGCTATCTCCACCCCTTGTAAGAAAATTAAAAATGAGACCAAACAAAACAAATAATAGAAAGCCTTATACGAGGCAGAACTATAGTCTTACATTACATTACAGTTTTTCTAAGTCGCTTTGGTACATTTCTTGAATCATCCTTAACATTTACAAAACAGTAAGTGCATTTCTCCAAACAATCTATACAAACAACACAACAGATTACCCCTGAAGTCCTTAACTTGATGAAAATTGAGAAAATATTTATGTCAATGAACATGTCAGTGCCATCAGAATAATCTTCCTTCCACGTCCTTGTTTCACTGTTTGCAAACAAGATTTTCCAGTCACTATAACAGCGTACTCTGGAAGTATTTTTGATGTTAACTCTGGATAAGATTTAGAATGCTAGAAAGACAGTGATAAATGCACAAGGCCACACTTTTCTGTATGGTTAACATCAAGTTCAACTACAACGTTACACATTATGGTATGTAAGAGATTGGACAAGATCAATGTTAAGATCTCTACTGTTTGTACTGTTATTTGTTCACAGACCATGTCATTGTGATACAGAAATTAAAACGAAAAAGACAAGACTTTTACTGCACTGCTAGCAAAAAGGAAGAAAATACAAAATTAGAGATGTAAACATAGAAAACACCCCATAGGCAAAACTGTACACCCTGTGCTGAGCCTGTGAGCTATTTTAGGGCCTAGGTTCCCACGCGCCTATACTTTAGGGTGCAACGACTAAATGCAGCAATACGCACCACATATCATGTGACAAGAAAAAAACAAGAACAGCCAGCAGATATCCATCATTTCTTCTGTCTATGGTCAATATAGAGGCAAAGATCCTGTCCCACAGATAACCTTTAATCTAAACTACAACTAACGTATGCCTCTGTAAACCAGTCAAGTTGTAGTTACAGTTTATCTCTATGTCTGTCCAGTGTCAAATGTAGCATAATAAATATGGATGTTGCTGCAAAGACGCTACAAATTCTAAAACCTGGCTGCTTCACACACATCTTCATCCCAGCACAGCTGATCTATACAATCAGCACAGTTTCAAGGTGGACACTTAAGAGTAGAGTCAATAATTCAGCATCCGACCAAATGTCTCCCCTTCAGTTCCTGAGTTATGGTGTTGTGTAAAAGCCAGAAAAGTGTTTTTGCAGAACATTATGATATTAAAGTGATGACTTTTGACCTTTTGGATATAAAATGTCATTACTTCATCATTTTTTCCGACTAGACTTTTGTGTGAAAATGTGTCGTAATTAGCACAGGAATTCTTGAGTTATGGCCAAAAACATGTTTTGTGAGGTCACAGTGACCTTTGACCACCAAAATCTAAGCAGTTCATCATGGAGTCCTCGTGGACCTTCATGCCAAATGTGAGGAAATTCCCTTAAAGGGATCTTGAGATGTCATGTTTATGAGAATAAAACAGATGCAGGGTCACACTATCCTAGACCTTTGACCACCAAAATCTAATCAATTTGTAGCTTAGTCCAATTGGACATTTGTGCCAAATTTAAAAAAAAAAAAAATCTTTAATTATCACATTCAAAAGAATGGGACAGATGGACACCCCAAAAACATAATGTCTCCATCCATGGCTTTCACCGGCACAGAGCCACAAAAATGCCTAAAAGAAGATCAGCTTCCACACCCTTGAAAGTTGGCATAGAGTAGGCTCAAGAGTAGCATCCTGCGCCAAACCTTGCTTTTTCCAGGTGGTGAAGACATGGCATGTGTCCCGGCCCTTAGAGAACTGGTTAATTATTTACTGGTCTAACACTCACACATTTCCCTTCATTTGTTCAAGTCAAGATTCACCTGAGAGCAATTCATCAAGTAAGGACACGTTTACAAAAATGTCTAATAGAAATTAACAGAAAATTTTCGTACATACTACGACGACTACTTTAATCAATTCATGCAATGAACTAATGCTTTGATGTTCTGGAGGTAAGAGTATTCAAAGACACAGGATAATGCATTTTGATCAACATGACATTTGCGTTAATAGTGTAGAAAATAGTAGACAATTGTATATAATCATTTGCATCAATGTGCCAAAGCATTTGCAATTTGTTAAAAAGAGTAAGAGTGCTTTTATGACGATGTGGAGGCTGTGCATGCAGTCATGTAATTTCAAGTCTGATCTGAAAAATGTACCAAAGCGACTGAGAACAACTGTAAGAGTCCTAATTGCTTTTAAAATATGTTAGTATATAAACAAGAATAGCTAGTAAAATCAGTCACACTTTTCATAATCTTCTTTTGCTGTCATTGAAGGAAGTCTATCAGTCCAATCTGTAAAATTTAAATGATAATTGCAGGTAAATATTTGCAGGAGACAGAGTGTTTCATAAAAAAAGAATGAAGAATTAACAGAATGCAAAATTACAGAGCCATTTGCCTAACATTAAAGAAATGACTTTGAGTGAGTAGTTCAGCACAGCATTAACATAAGCTTTGGTACACGCTAGTTCAGCTTTTAAAATAATGAAAGCTAATCACAAAGATTGTGTGTGTCCTTCACTCTGCTCCCCTCAAATAACATTAACAGCCCCGCCCCGAGTGAACAGCACTACTACTTGTTTCAATTAGTGCTGATGCGCCATTAACAAAAGTAATGAGAAGCACTCTCCTCAATTTTGGTGCATTGTACTGTTGGGTAAGAATGAAAACATGGCTTTTTTTAATAAGATAATGAAATTTCGTTTGTTCACAGCATTATCTCTGTGGGAACTGATATATAAACAAAAAGCACAGAGGCAGACAAGATGTTCATGCTCATTATTTACAGAGAGATGATGTCCAAAATATTTTTTATTACATATGCATTTTCAATTCTCGTGTGAGAGCTTTGCTTAGAAGCTCCTGCCAGCAGAAGTGGGCGTGTTTGAGGTGGTTAAGCATGCATGGATTAAACCGTGTCAATCATTTGATGCACTTTAAGTAAACAAGCTGAGACACTATAATAACTGCAGTGTTGTATAAGGCTATCTTTATGCTGCAGGTTAATTTATATAATAGATTTTAGAAAATTAAGAAAATTGTAAAGTGACTAGTGTTTCATTAACATATGTCACAGACATTATTAAATGTGGGAGCAAACAAGGGATTCAGCATTGCAGAACTTGATGTATGACAAGCTATTTTTATACACTCGCTTCTCTCCACTGGACTGCAGTATGTGTCAGTAATCTGTCAGAGTTGTAAAGTAGAGGACATCATCTCACTGCTCCCTAATATATAGTAAAGTCCTGTCACATAATATAATTCACTGCTACAAGAAAAAAAAAATTGGGGAAATTCTGGTGGCCTGGCTGGCTGTCTACGGCACATGTCATCTAACTGCCATGCCATGGCTTAAATGAATCAAGGCCAGGGACTTTTATTGTATGTCACTCCTCTTTCTCCACACACATTCCTTGTTTTTGTCCTTTGTCATCTATCCAATTAAACATAGTATCTCCAAAAGTATCTTATACTGTAGATGCCTGGAGTTAAAGGTCCAATGTGAAGGATTTAGGGGGATATATTAGCAGAAATGGAACATAATAGAGATGTTTTCTTTGGTGTATAATCAACATTTATATCTACACAGGAAGTGGGTCCTTGTTTATGGAGTACACCATGTTTCTACAGTAGCTCAGAATGGACAACCCAAACACCGGATCTATAGATCAGGCCTTTCACATTTTTGCTTTGGCCACCGTAGTTAGCAGCTCCTCTGTGATTAGCCAAATAGCATTGGAAAAACACAGATTTTTATCGCGTTACTGCTTTGTTCAGTGGTTTATTAGTCATTTTCAGTGATTTAAATATCGGGGCCGTTTGTTTTGGAGAGAAAGATACCTCCTGATTAAAACACCCTGAGCATCTGGATGTTTTAAAATTAGAGAAAAAATGTGAGCAAACATAAAATTATCAGACATAAAAAGAGAGCACACATTAGCAGGTGGCAAGCTAGCATCTGCGACGAGCCAGACAACTTTGGATAAACACCCATCTGTAATGTGAAACTGCTTTATTCAGTGTTTTTACCATCTTTAATCACCTCGTCCATTAGCTTTGGAGAGGAAGAGACCTCTGTGTGTAATTCGGCTCCCAATAATAAACACTGAAGGAATACTAACTGAGAGTTCCTGCTTGGCACGTGTTAGAAATTTTAGCTGGTTGCAATCTGCTATCCTCACTGCTGGACGCCACTAAATCCTGCACACTACTCCTTTGAAAGGAATTTGACCTGCATATGCTTTCTTTTTAGTTATGGCCTTGATATAAATAAATTACACTTATGCACTTACACTTAATATCTTGAAATTAATTTGTCATAGGGAGCATATTTCATACTGCAATGATGAAAAATGCAAGATCAAATGAGGACTTTCTTAAGTGAAAGAATGATTATTGGCTTTCCTCTTTTTCAAGTGCACCATTTCTGTATTTAGTCATGATTTGATTAAAGCCCTGCCTGATTCACCTTTTCCTTCACTTATGCCTAATGAAAAAGAAATGAACTTCATCACAACAAAATGACCTTCACAGGAAAAAAAAAAAAGCAGATTGACCGCTCAGGATGTTACAAAAGTAAGTGGAACAGGAGGTAAACATCTCAATTGCGTTTCAGTTTTGTATATGAGGAAGTCGGGGTAATGCAAAGTAGGAGTCAACGTTATGGTATTCAAGTATGATTTGTAAGCAATATCAGATGGTCTTCAAGATATTGTAAAAACAAACAAAAAAATACAAAGAAAAGAAGAAGCACTGCCTCAAAACAGTCGTCTGAAAATAAGAGCAAAGTTACTCGAAAATGTATAACTCAGACAAATGTATGCCATAATGCAGTATTTAGATCGGAATCAGTCTGTTCAACAGAACATATGGAAGGACATATTATAGTTATTAGAGGATTAATATCTTTTCTAATCTTAATATCTTTTCTAATCTTAATATCAGCACAAGATTAGCATTAACATCAGTATAATAGGATGAAGCAGATCTAAAGGTGGACAAGGTTACAGCAACCTTTTCAGCTGAATCCATGCATATCGAGTTTTTACATTCAAGGGTGCTGGGCTGAGTCAAAGACTGGTGTGAAATTTTAACCAGCTGTGTCAAGAGCCAAGCTCCCTCGGTAATATTAACTGTTTGATATCATCAATTTGTTTCTTTGAACACAGCTGCTAATTTCACATTGAAAAACATAGATGGTGTGCAAAACTGTTTAAAAAGGACGTATTACTACGTTTTGTTTTTACAAACTGTTGCACAAATCATCATCCACAATTTTGCTACTACTCTCCTCCCCCGAGAGGCTCCTTCATTTCTGTTGTGCAACCAGTTGTGAAACAGCAGTGTCCATCTACACCACATCCACACTCAAAACATACAGAGCTTCACTTACTGAATAGGATTTTTATATTTTCAGCAACTGCATGTCTTCTTCACTGTTAAACTCATACAACTGACACAAATGTACACACACACCCTATAGTCTTACCTTTAACATATCTATAATATACCGTGCATATTGTGACCTTTTCGTGCAGCTTTTCAGTCCTTATACCTATCAACAGTTAGCCTACAGCACATATTTTCCTCAGTGTATCCTCAAATACAAATGCAAATGTTCTTGGCTATGCTTTTGTATTCAAGCAGGCACCGCTGGTCAAACATAAATGAAAAGAAAACAACTAATTTATGCAAATTTTCACGTTGTTAGCAGTCTAATGAATTTTAATGCAGGTTATCAATTCTAGAGCAAGCAATTCACAAGAAAATAAGAGGCTTTGCCTTACTAAGCTGCTGTCTGCTGTGCAAGCTATCAGTCAAAGAGGATATTAACAGAGCATGGGGAACCTCTTTAATCAAATTGTGTCCAAAGGAACACAACTAAGATCATCTGCTGTCTTTCTTTTAAACTTTCATACTATCCTTGAACCAGTTCATGATTTTGTGTATTATGCAATATGACAACTGCATACATAAAACTATTCATAGATTGTCCTTACTATTAAGATGAAAATATATATCCATATAAAAGAGTTGACAGTAGAGAATATATAATAAAGGGTAAATATTTTTGTCAACCGCACTAGGTTAAATCACCTCAATATTCTGATTTAATGGATAATAAGAGCATTAAGTACAAGCGCTTTTATCCCCACTCCTCCTTACATTTTAGCTCCACTGTCTCTGTAGATATAGAACTCTATCCTTTTGTAGAGAGGACTCCCTGAAGCATGTAAACAAGAAAACAATGAGTCATTTTCTGAACAAAAAGTACTGATTACTTACTTTAATTAACTGCATTTTTTCATCTGCTCATAAAGGCCACAAGGGAAGTCAAGGTCTTTCTTATTTACCCAATAAAGACCAAAAGAATGTAAAGACGGAAAATGTGTGTTACGGAGGTTATGGTGCAGTGGTCCAGAATATTTAGTGTAAATAAAGCTGCCAACCACTTAATCCCAGAGGAAAATGAAAAGTGACTAAACTGCTGTGGGGGAGGGGAAACCCTCAAGTTGTGACTACGCATGATTATCAAGTGTGGATAAGGAAATGCATTATTGGCCTGGGGTAGGCTCTATTATTTATGTGGATTAATTATCAGGTTTGTAATGGAAACGGTCACTTAATGTTATTGTAATAAATTGAAAAAAAAAATCACTTATTTAAGTCTTTGGCTACGGCATGCATTTTATACAAATACTAATCTATTAGAGTGTGAAGTAAACTTCATGAATACATCAGTTCATACAGGAGAAGCTTTGCAGATAAACACATGACAACTCTTCCCACCAGCGCTGCTGAGAAAACAGATAAACTTTGCATAATTGTACAGCCACAGCTAACACAAAAACACCTTTTATACCTCAAAATCTTATTAAAATGTCATTTCATGTAAAGGATTTTATGGTCACGTGCTACTGGTCTCTCACTCAAGTTGAAATCTAGCCTTTAATCTGACCACTCTTCCAAATGAAAGACTGAAGGGATACAATGGCTAAAAACAACGCGTCAAAAAAAAAAAAGGCAGGATAAATGCATCAAGACAAAACAAATTCTCATTGAGGGAAAGAACATCTTCAACTTAGAGAAAAGCTACAGTAGCTTTTCTCTATGATCTTACAACATCAGCGGGTAAATTAAGGTTATATGAATACAGTTTAGTCAAAATCAAATTACAGTTACAAATTATCTAATTACAATTACATTTGTACATTTCAAATGCATCATATAAACATTTCTAAAGCAGTGTAGTACATCAGCTGACTTTGACATCAAGAGGTGGAGGGGATGCTGGATGGCATATTACCTAGGCAAGATGCCTGCCAAGCTGCAGACCACTGCAGGACTTTGTTGTAGACCAACAAAAACAAAACTGGCTGTTTTTTAACAAGTCATCATTGCATCCTCCAGCAGGTTTTTAGGCCTCAAACATGGTAGGGATTCATTGCGGTCTTTTCTTCTTTTCAAAGGCATAGTGTCTAAACCTGACTTGGAGAGACTTATCCATGCATTTGTCTCTAGTAGGTTAGACTACTGTAACGGCCTGCTCACTGGCCTCTCCAAACGGGCCGTAAGACAGCTGCAGTACATCCAGAATGCTGCTGCTCGGGTCCTGACCAGAACCAGGAAGTACGAGCACATTAGTCCTGTGCTCAGGTCTCTACACTGGCTTCCTGTAGCTCAGAGAATAGACTTTAAAGCAGCTCTGCTTGTGTACAAGTCTCTCCACGGCCTAGCACCAAAGTACATCTCTGACATGTTAGTGTCATATGAACCATCTCTGACTCTGAGGACCTCAGGGACTGGCCTCCTGCTGGTGCCCAGAGTCAGGACTAAACATGGGGAATCAGGGTTCAAGTTTTATGCAGTTATGCAGATTGGGTTGTTGTTTCAAACAGTTCCAGTGGTGGAGCCTCTTGGCACCTTATGCTTCGATTTCAGTTCAGAAGGCTTTGATGAGATTACAAAACAATTATTGATGCATCTTGATGCATCACGTTTTTTGAGTTCTATACAGGACAAAAATGCTTCAGTAAGCAAGTTTTTAAGCCAGGGAGTGGCCGTCAGATTATACCTGGCACACACTATACATAGGCACGTATGTGAACAGTAACATTCACAACACAGACAGTTGTCTACACAAAAAGAGCAACTCTATCACCGACCTTTCAAAATTGTAATATCAAGAAACTGGTTTTTAAAATTCTGATTACTGCATCGAGACATAATCTTTCAAAAGAGAATGACATTGTATCTAGGGATAGATTTTTTCCCCAGCCCTATACCATTCACCCTGAAATGATTTCCATGACAACAGCAGGCATGACCATACATGTGGTGAACTGATTGGTTTGACTGTTTTGCATAATGTAAGGCAGCAACACCCTTGGGTAAAATCATTTCTGAATGTGGCCAGACATATCTCACACCATGATCTAATGGCAGTGCTACTATGTGAATGAGTCACATGATCAGTCTGAGATTTAATACTGTTTGTTTGGAAGCTACCCCACTAAAGCACGGACACAGTATTCACTGCCACTATCTAGTCTCTCCTCATCTTCTTTGAAGACATCGTTCCAGTTTTATGTTTCCTGAATTGAGCAGTGACATGGGGACAACATCTTTGTTTTGCACTCTGAATAAGGCCAGGACAGGGGATTATGCTGATATAACAAAAAAAAAAACCATACTGTGCGTTCCTCATCTTGACAAATAGGGTCGACAAAGATTTCTTCTAATATTTGTTAAGTGTGACTATGCAAATAATTGTATTTGTTCTTTTTGAAAGTTCAGTTTTGGCTTGTGCTGTCCTATCCTTTCTCAGAGGAGATGACCTTTTGGTGTATGTAAAGCCATTCATCTGTAGCGCACTGCTCTGACACGAGAGCCGAATGATAATGCATTGATGCTGTCAAGCAGAACCTTTTATAATAAAGTTGAACCACAGTGCAGCGATGACTCAAGGGTCCAAGTTATTTTAAGTTACCGTACATTCAACTTCTATGAAACTATGACACTGCTTACTATAATGTTCCCAAATTATGGTTGTTGGCTGACTGAGAGCCAGAGTCAGTCAACACAAATTTACATACTTTGATTATTTAAACCCTGACATTACTGCATCTGCAGTCTAGAATGAATTTTCAACATCACTTTCACTCTGGGGTGAGATGTCTTACAGAAAAGTAGCTAGCTGTAGTTAGGGAACTAGTAAGCAGGCTGTTGTTTTCAGTAAGCTAGCTTTGCCTCAGTCCAAGATGGTGGGGTGTATTTCCAAAGCAGTACAGTAAACATCCCACGGTTCTTATTTGGAAGGTCCTGGCTCCAAACGGAAAAGATGACACTGAGCCACAGCAGAGATTCAAAGCGCCTCTCGTGCAAACCGATGGGTGACACCACACCTGTCTGCATCTATCCATGTTTACAGTCTATGGTCAGCAGTAGCTGCACATGAAGAATTATTTCCAAATTGTCCTTTATTTGACATAGATTTTACAGACACAGATGGAACACGCCATGCAGCGCTGAACCTTTTGATACACTGTTGTTGTTCACACAAAGTCAAGTCCTTTGTTTCTTATGAAAACTGTTCTTAGGACACAGAAGGTGCCATTATTGCTCAATCTGATGGATGAGCTGTTGGCTGGAATGTGAAACTGCCCTGGCCTCCGCTTTGGTTCAAGAAAGTGCTATTCCTCGAGGGGAGACATGCTGTGATTGAAGTATTTACGACAAGACAGAAATGTGATGGCACAAAGAATGTGGGTGACAGTGACGCATGACTGAACAGATTACTGTGTACAGACTGTAGAGCGGCCCTTTGAATTGTGATGCCTCACTTTATTGTGCTGAGGTTAAAAGGCTCACCTCTCAGGGAGCTGCATTACTCTACCCCCTGCTCTTTTTGATATAACAGTCCACAGAACAAAGACCATGTCAGCAAAGCCTTACGAACCCCAACAGACAGTTTGGTAAACCTAAAAATGCACTGTGACAGGACACTGACCAAGACTTATAGAAAGACAGTTTCTCTAAAATGTAGATGCCTTCTAGTGCAGGATGAAACATGCCTGCCTCAAAGCACTATTTTTTTTGCACAACCACCAAAAGTCTGTGCATTTAATATAGCCCGTGGAGTGCTCTCCCCTGTACAACAACCTGCTTTAAAAGCAGGAAATACTACTTAATGCAATACAGCGCCTTTAGCAAATTCAGATGACTACTCGAATAAGTGCAGTTTCTCCACCTCTATGGTTAATACTAATCATGATGAGTAGCTTTACTGTTCTTGGTAAAAGCAAACAGAGAAAACAGATAGAAAGTCTTACTGTCTTACTTTCTCCCCCTCATAATTCTGCGTGTTTCCTCTTCTTAATTCTTTGTGCTCTGAGAATGATTTAATAAAGATTAATGTTTCACTGATATCCAGGGGAGTTAAAAACCAAATACATTAGAATTAACCAAGCACAGTTGCTGACTGAGTGACACTGGTTATACATCTTGGCTTTATATAATGGTCAACGTGACTGGAGAGATGCATGGCCCAGATGTGCACTCCTGCTCTCAGTTGTATAGTCGGTTTCTCAGTACTTTTTAAAAAAAAAATTAAAATTAAGACTGCATTTCTCATAAAACCTGGTTCTTGTTGGTATGATGTTTTTGCATCTTTGCTTGTCCAAAGCAGCTTTTGCAATGGGTTTTCAAAAACTATGACAAAAAGGCTGTATAGTAAACAAAGCCTAGTGACCTGTTCACATTTAGTTCAACAAGATATATTCAGTCTAATTAATTCAAAGACAAAAGCTAATTTTGAACATCTGCCAAATTCAGAGTTAAGGTACTACTCATCATGTGCAGACGAAAAGTAGAAAATTGCAGGAATAAAGGCAGAAAAGGTTCATCCTCTCACTGCAGCACTCAGCGCTACATAAAGACAACTTGTCACACCTGCTTGCATTGAGTTCACTCATCCGCCAAGCGTTAATAAGTGTTATTCCATCCACCATATTTTCTGTGAAATCTGATCTGGTGGAACACAATGTAAAATCACCAGGAAAGGAAGCTGATCCTCTTACTGTTTTAATTGTTTTCTGCAGTAAGGGAATCTAGAAATGATTTATCAGTGCTAAATTCCATGTGTCGCCTTCACTAAGCATGAAACAAATCTATATTACTTCATACACATAGTGACACAGTCAAGACAGGCAGACGAATGCACCTGTTTATATTAATACTTTTTCAAGATCCCTTTCCCTACGCTATTTGACGCATTTCACCTGATGAGTCTCACAGCCAATTCCCATTAACAAACACGCTGAAACAATGCGAGACAAGAGACTAAATACTTTCTGACATTACATTAGTTTCATCATTATAATGACACTATTATTTAGACAAGCGAGAGGGTCATTACTGACTGATTGGCTGTCCTGTCCATTAGTGACAAGACAAATGGACCCGACATTTTCATTTCTACATTTCAATGTCTCAACCGTCCCCGGGACCCCTATGTTTCTGCTTCATCTCACTTGTCATAAAGATATGAACTATAAAATACACTGCTAGGGAAAGAGAGTACAATCCTCTCTTTAAGAATACACCTCTTGTGGAATTTGCACAGCTGCAGAAACATATCCGTCTGTTCCATTTCAAGGGAAGCTGATACAGAATGATGTACATATCAGTGTCAGGATATAAATCCTCCTGTCAGTCTCAGCTGTTGCTATCAGTTTATGTCCTGTGAAAATAAAATGGTTACCTGAGCAGATCATCACTACTTACACTGATTGTACACACTGTTGCACAGCTGTGAAGTCATCTCTTTCCCTTACTGCAGGGCACATTTTAAATACACTGACAGTAATAAAAAGACGCCTGCGGGAGCAGCAAGCATTTTCCGTATTCGCCAAGGCCACACAGACTCTTGACTTTTATAGATTTTACTTCCTGTACAGCACTAGCCTGTGACTGACATTGCTTTTGGGTTTTGATAGTCATGGCCGATACAATCATAATTTTTCAGATATTTAAGTATTTTTTAGAAAATAGAACAAAATAAATCATTGGGTGTAGGTCACACTCAGAAATAAACTGTATTAATAGACTCCATGGCAATTGATTTATCAAATGGACAACCATGTCTTCCTGACCTGTTTTCTTTTGCTCCCCCTGTATAAAAATAAATCCATGAACAGATACTCTTACACTGTTATATATCATCAACCTGTGATGTTCAGTGCATTTCAGGAGTTATTTTGAAATGAATTTAGTGTAATTTACTGTTTTCTTGGTGTACCAATTTCTTCTCTACCAGCCTTATCTACTTCAGTTAGCGATTTTGTAGATTTCTCAGACTATTGACGACCTCCTGTGAACTTGTTGCTTTCAGCTGTGGGTGTTATGTGTAGGTGGGGAGAGTGATAGCGATAGCGACAGTGACAGTGATAGTGAGAGCAAGAGATCAAATTTTTCCAGTGGAGAAAAAGTAAGAGTCATATCCCTTACTCAAACTGCATCATATCTTGGGTCTGTATTGCATTATGGTCTATTGAAGCTACTGTCAGCAGAGAAATTGGTATCTCTGCCTCTCCTGCTGTGGATTTTCTTCCTGCATGATAGTGAAACTAGAGAAGAAGCCCTATTTGATTCAAACTGACATTTATTATTTACGTATTAAAATAAGGTCTTAAAACTCACTGAACGCTAACTGCCCAGCACAAATCAGCAGACAGACAAAGCTGGCAACAACCTGGTGAACACAGTGGAACATTCAGCAGCTAAGGACTCAGAAATTCCTCTCAGGACTTAGTGGAGACAAAAACAGAGCTAAAAGAAGAGTTAATATTAAACTTGAATTTGCCAGCCGGGCTGAAATATTCTAAATCAATACTAACAATGCTCTGTATTTTCTGGGTGTGTGAATGAGCAACTGTTTTCTCACAACTTTGTCATATCAATTTCGGGTGCTTTCAGACTTTCCTTGTGTAGTTTGGTTAAATCGAACCCTTGGTGCGGTTAGTTTGGGCATGTGTAAACACAGCAATCGCACTCGGGTGCAAACCAAAGCAACCAGACAAAACCTTGTTGAGAAAGTGGTCTCAGTTTGGTAATAAATAAACTCTGGTGCAGTTCAGTGTGGATCATTTGTGGTGAGAACATGATCCGACCTCAAACCGACCCAACTGAAGGAAGCATTTTGCCTTTTTTGGATTAAACCAGCTTCCATAGCCAGCTGCTCTGTGTATACCTCAGCTCCAAAAGAACCTACGCTTGCCCTTTCTATTCACTCCAGTGCAAAACATTTGTAGGCTGTGTTGAAGACATACAGTACCTGAAAGATAGAAATAATTTCAGCTGACCAACATGTCACAGTTCAATAGGGTTAATGCACACCTTCTCCTGAACCGTCTTGACAAGCCCCTTCGGAGGAATTCAGGGATTCAACACATTATTCACACTAGCACCTACACTTCATTTTCAAACTTTATCATTTTTCTAAAGAGATAAATACAAATGATGTCGTAAATAAACCATGCAGAGCTGAGATCAATCTGCATACTCTCCTTTCATTGTGAATTTTAATAGTTAATCGGTTTCTGGTATGTCACAGGAATCTGCTTTTATTTTTTTACTGTTTACTTTTGGGATTTTTCCCACACTGAAAGCCTTTTCTTGCCCATCACAAAATTTGATCATCTTGTAAATGCTGCCATGTGTGCACAAAGCAACTTGAGACAATATGCAAAACTGTAACAAATTGGTCTGTGATTCGGAGCAAAGCAAACTAACTACAAGTGTGAAAGAAACAACTTGTTTCCACTGCCAAGTGGCCAAAAAAAAAAAAAAACAGTTCATGCAGATTTAGCAATGAAAATGTGAATTACTGCAATTACCATTATGTACCGTGAGGAAACACGACATTGTGGTGTAAAGAGAATGAACAACCTTGGTTCAATTTCACCTTGTTGCCAAGCATCCACCCTGCTGTAGTTCATAGAAGCAAGAAGCTGCATTTTATCCGATGCTTACTTTCCAGTGAAGTGTCTGTCCTAAAGAGGAGGGAACAAAAAAAATCATTGATTAACAGGGTTACAAAAGTCTTAGGTGATGTTACAGTGTCCTAGCTCATCTACTGCTTGTGGGCCCATCTGTCGGTTCTATCAGATTTGGGAGGAAACTAAAAGATAACACAATCCGTCATGTTACCTTGCGATTTGTCACCATTCTCTTTTTTCCCCCAATTTCTCACATTGTGACAAGCTGACAATGATATTTTTGGCCCCGAGACATATCTCCAGGTAATTGGTTCCTCACCTCTCCTCACCTAATGGGAGGTGTGAGCTGTTCTGCCACCACACGCTCACGAGTTTAAGGTGAGCTGCTGTAGGTCAGGAGCACCTAATGTCCTCAGGTTTAAAGCAGGGGGTCCAGCTGCTTATTATCTGTTGACATGACAACAGTGTATGTGACAGCCAGTGATGGGATTGAAATTTATTTAATCGTAAAATGAAAACCTCTATGATCTTGTCCTGTGTGTATGTGTTTCATTATCACCTCCCCTTACAAACAACTAATACCACTGCCAATACTAATATTGAGTCTGATACTAACATATAAATACCCCTAGAAAAAAAGAATCAAAATCTTTAATTGGTCTCAGGATGAAATTAAATAAGAGAAGTCACATCTTTTCAGGAATCAATCATTTGAACAACAAACTCAATATAAATTCTGCACACAAAGAAAATACCACTCCCATTCCTACTCAGGTGATGATTTTGAAAACTTATTTAACCACCTACATTAATTGATCGAGTGTAACAGAAAATACTCATTGTTCTTCTATTTATGTTTTATATATATTTAAACTGCAGATTCACTTTTAATTCAATTATAACTTCAGTCTTATCTGTAGCAGTAGCTGTGATTGGTTTGGACTCAGAGGCAGCTAAAATTCAACATGTGTTTTCTCCTTTCCGTTTTCATTAAATTGCTTTCTTGCAAGAGCAGAGACAGGGGAAATGCATTACCACTGCAAGATGAATCTTCAAAATATATCCAGTGAGGGTTTCCTGGGACAGATACGTAGTCACGTTCCGTCTGCAGGATTTGTCTTGAAAATTCGGGGTAGACACCAGGATCTGATCAGACCTTTGGTGAATGGCTGTTCTACTCTTATTCTGACTCTCATGCAATGTTAGGACTGAATAATGCATTAGCTCTCAACAGGATGATGTGATAGAAACCACAGTCTGTCAAAGTCATGTCTGGTAGGCTACCGGCTTCATTCAGCCCTGGTTTTTATTTACACATACTTTTCAAATCAATACTGCAAGGGAAATTCAGCACTTAATAGTACAACTACATTCAAGTTTTAACCTAAAAAGGAGAAAAACTAATGAAATTATATCTACTGTGTATTTATTTTAGTTAAATCTCCAAATGAACAAATTAACTTCTGCATCAACTTTTTATTTCAGATTATGTCTTTGAGCTTGTATATAGCTTAATTTAAGTATTTGTTTATGAATTAATTTTACACTGATGAAGATAAAAAGAACCGGGGAATTTAGTGAAGTGGTCATCAGTACATGTAGTAGTTGTGAATGCACTATGATCCCCAGTTTGTAGAAATACTGCAGTTATTGCAGCGATCTGCATCACATCCCTCCCTCTCTAATCCCTTTACAGCTGTTGTCTTCTAATGTCATCCACTGACCCACTCATGCCTGCTCTCCTTTCCTTGGGTCGTCTTGACATACAGCTTCTCTACGGACCACATTGCATCCATATGTTTTTCTTTTGTGCATGCAGGTATTACAGTCCTATACTATATTCCACAGTTCACTGCACCAATTTTATTTGAAGGTCCAGTGTGTATTATTTAGGGGGATATATTGGCAGAAATGGTATATGATATTAAGAATGTTTTCTTTGGTGTATGATCACCTGAGTGGGTCCTCATTCACAGAGTGTGCCATGTTGCACCACCATGTTTCTACAGTTGCCCAGAACAGACATTAAACAATGGCTCTAGATAGGAACATTTGTGTCTTTTGAGTCAGCTACTGTAGTTAGCAGCCCATCAGCTGTAAGCACATCAAAAACACACACATTTTTTAAAACTGAAACTGCTTTCTTCAGTGTTTTTACCAGTTTAATGCTGCGTTCCTGGCAAGTTTCTGAGCCCGTAAGTCACCACTTCAGGTCACGACTCACGACTTCATAGTGTTCCAGGCAAGTCACGCCAACCGTCAAAGCAACATGGCGGACCGTGCGGCGTTTATGTTTGTTTATGATCACTTCTATCGGCAAAGGTGCCGGTTCCTTCCTCATTTCAGCGAAACGGATGAGAAACAGCGCATAAGGTCACAGATGCTATTATACTTTTTATTTTATGTTATCTGTGTGTTTGGAAACGTATCTTGTTTTAAATTTATTCTTGCGCTGGAAATTAGAGCGGGCGCCAACAATGCATTAACATGAGGGTTATTTTTGTCTATTTCTCACCGTGTATCACCTGCATCAGCACCGCATCCATGGGGCTGCCATTGTTGTTTAGAGAAGTAAGGAAATTGGCTTAGAGGGTTGCATGACGTCAGAGAGCGTAACTGGGAGTACATTGATCTGGTGCGAGTTCACGGGTGGTAAATTACGGGTTTGACTGCCGTTCCAGTGCACTTTCACGGGTAGAAGGTTGTAAAAACACACGTTACGAGTTGCCTTGAACGCACCATAAATCACCGGGTCTGTTTCTTTTAGAGAGGAAAAGACCTCTGCAGATAGTTCTGCTCCCGGTAAAAACCTTCTGAACGTCTTGATGTTAAAATATCTGAGAATAAAGGTGAGCACACATTACCAGACGCTGGGCTCGTGCCCCAAAGAAACACTGATTTCTAACGTAATGGTTTCATTCTATATTTCTACTGGTTTTAATCTCCTGGTAAGTTTGTTTTGGAGAGGAAGAGACTTATGCAGATAATTCGGGACCTGAATGAACACTGAAGGAATCCTAACCAGGATGTGCACATGGGAGAAGTTTCAGCTGGTTGCAATCTGCAGTCCTCACTGCTAGATATCACTAAATCCTATGAATCTTCCAAACTACTCCTTTAACACAACCTTTAATTTCTATTTTTATAAATTGTTACAAATTTATTAATTGTTTATTTATTTATTTATTGTTATGATACATTTTAATCATGGTTTCACTGAGTTTAGCATCTTTAACCCCAAAATTTCCCATAAGCCTCTTTTAAATAAGAAAAATGTTTCATCCACTCTTTTTATATACATATCTATCTGCTGCTGTAGCTTCTTACAATGACTAAAATATTGCAACCCAAAATGTCATATATTTTTTTTATTACATAACCCAAAATAAATATAAAAAAACAATAAAACGAAATAAAAAATGTAGGTTTGTAACGGCAAACCCTCCAGTAGATCCCACAGAATTTAAATAAAAAGCAGGAATCCACACGGTCCACTTTTTCCACACATCAAACAAATAACTGACAATAGCCATAGACTGAAAATACAATAACAGCACAGTGGATAAATATTTGCTGGAGGTGCGCTTGACACAGAAATGGTTGGCAGCAAAATGATTATACTATCAGTAAATTCAGGAATTTTAACTAGCTGTTGTCCAGCTGTGATAACAGATAGAAAAAAAACACTGGCTGAAGGCATTTTGTCTTCCCTAGCATCCTGCCAGTTTTGTTCCACTGCCCATTTGTCAACAGTGATGTCCAATCGCTCAGTGCCAGGCGGGCAAATCAGCACCTTGTCACTTTCGAAATGACAATTTGATACTCAGTCAAGTCTGCAACCAGTTTGTGCCTTACAGCCACTCACTACCTCAAAACAAGCACTAAAAATAAAGCCAGCCAATCTGAAAGCGCAGGCGTGCATGCAATCTACAAAACTGACCATATTAGAGCTCGGAGGTGACTTTGAGACTGAGGACATTTCTTTTCATTTATCAGAAGCAGTAATGCAAAGTTGAATCAGGAGGCTGAACACCTTAGTGGAAGCTTATTGGACAGCGTGACGAAATGTCAGTTTCGTCTCATAGCAAAATAATCTAAAAGCTAGAGGATCTGTCATGGTCAATCAGCCGTGTAATAAAAGCAATCTAAGATGAATATGGAGCGCCAGTTGTCTTAATGCACAAATTGAAGACATACACTATCTTACATGATGCAAAGTCAGTGACAAAGCAGCCCTCATTGTGGCAATTAGTGCTGAAGCCATCCTATGATTACCATATCTGTCATTGCAGAAAGTCATTGTCTCATTTTTACTTTTCCATGCTCTGTGATTGTTAGCATAGCCTGTGAGTATCCCACACACTGATGTAAGCACCTTCACTAAGAGTCAGAATTAGCAGACAGTTGCACAAAAGAGAGGACAGATTCAAACACAGATGCTAAAGTCTGTTATCTTGAAGACAGTAAATGTGCAATTGCCTGGTGGCACAGTTTTTGATCATCTGACAGCAAACTCATTAAAAAGCCTCTGGATCTACTGCTTGTTGCAGAGAAGAATTTCAACACTCCTTTTTTGTATCAAATAGGTGTTAATAATGAGCTGTTGTTGCAACATTAACTAGAATCCTGTACAACCATCTGAAATCAAACTGATAAACTTGCCATCTTTTATTTTTCAGTGTATTAAAAAAAGAGGACCTTATTGCAGGCTTTTCTGTAGTCGTCATTTGATTGCCTCAGTTTAAAAATTCAGATCTATAACTTTACCCCCGCCCCCCACCTACATGTACTTTGCATGATATTTCGAAAGCAGCTGGTGTCCATATTGCACACAGTGATACAGTGAGAATACAGTGGGTGTCATTTTTACCACCTACTAGGCTACAGCCCTGCGCTTGCTTTCATGAGTGGTCTCGTTTTTGTTAACAGAACACACTTTAGCTCCCACTCCACATCAGGTCTGACTCTCTCTTGACCGCTTTCTGTTGTTTTACATTTTCTCCTCCTAACTGAAAGTTAGAAATACGTTCCTCACAGCTCCATGCTGTCTATAAATCATTGCTGAAGACTACCAATATCAATGCCAGAAGTCTAACTATGACAAACCACAAAAGCTTCATATGGAATGGTAATGAAGTTCTCAAGATATCATCTTCCATTATCCAGAAGGTATATTAAGTGTCACTCAAACCACACATTTGCAGTAACTAAAGGAAACAGACTTACCTTATTAATTTTATGTATATGTAAACAAATGGCAGCCATTTTTTTTTAAATTAAATGATACCATGATGTAAACCCAATCAAAGCAACTCACCCTAATCTTGGCTAAAATCATTCGACCTCCCCTGACTTTCAGACACATAATATTTATCTCAGTAATTTTGTTGCCATTTGACAAATAATACATAAAATAAACATGGCACTGTCATAAAAATGACATGGAAATTAGTGCTTGTCTTAGGAAGCCATGCGAATCTCAGATCTTGGTAAATTTGTATGTGAGCAGTCAAAGGAAGCCTGCCAGCCTCCTTTAGTCGCCTTTGCTAAGCAGTAGTAGTTCCAGTCACAACATAAGGACTGAAGGCTGTCTTGGGGTAAAGGTGAGCTTTGAATATTTCACCTGAAATTAGATTTATGTAAATGCAAAATGGGTGCCAAACAGTGAGCCAGGCTGTTTATTCATCAAGTAAATTGGCTGAAAATGAATGATGACATGTGCTCTGGCAGTCAACATGGACCCTCAAAGAGACCAGATGATTGATATGCTCAATCCCACTTTATTTGATTAACTTCTGTTCTCAGTTTAGAGAGTGACATTTGGGATCTCCCCAAATTTACAAAAAGGAAAAGAGAAAAAATTGATTAATTCTGTGATGTATTGAAATGACCACTCACATCTCGTGAAGAAGTATAATCCATTGTTTGACATTAATGTGATTTGGTAAGACCTTTACGGAGCATCCAAATCAGAGAGGCAGACGAAAAGTCGAGATTTCCTCATTTTGTCAGCCTGTCAAGCTTTTGTTTGCTAGATTGTAGGGATTTAGAAATAAAAGTATCTTTTTGCCGAGTTTTCAATTATGTGGATCTACAGCACGGCATGGGAATTAGAATTTCATAAAAATGGTTGTGCTTTAAGGAAGTAATAGGAAATGACTGACCATTTCAACCTTTTCTCATTTTTTCACATTGCTAAATCATAAAGTAGCTGTTTGATAACACAAACAGTCTTCCACCAGTCCCACTGTTTATTAAAACTTTTCATTTCAACATGGGGTAATAACAGACAAGTCCATGCCTACCTCCTACAAACTGTTTTAGAGAGTCTGACACAAAAAATTCAAACAAGGCAGTTTTATAATGTGGTTTGCGTGTGTAATTTTTGGCATCTACATCAAGGCCACAATCACCTATTCAGCACTGGGGGACTACTTTCAATTCAGACCTTCTGTGACCCAACCTTCCAACGGGTCTGGGAGTAAATCCTCCCAGGAAAAAATTTGAGAAACTTAACAGCTAGACTGACCATTTCAGAGGGTTCTCAAAGTTTTGATGACTTAGTGCCATTTAGGGAGCCAGAATATGATGGAGGACCACAAAGGAGAAGTTCACACACAATGACTTTACTATGACTTTTTTATGACAGTTTTATGACATACTATCGATACAAACACAGTGATATAGCCTACATAAAACTCATATTAAATTCCAGTACTCCACTTTTTAGCCTTATACATTTTAAAGTTATGAAAGAGACACAGTACAGTGTTTGACATTAATTGTATCCACAGCAGTGTAGCAATGGCTCCTGCTGGGGTACAGCAACACCAGTTGGACAAACCACATGCTAAAATGCAGTATGATAATAATAGCAGTTTGTCAAGTTTATTCATGAAAACATCTTCATATTCAGTCATTTTTTATTTTCAAATTAAGTCTGTGCTGTCATAACATAAGGATTTAATAGCCAAATTCAGACAATACCTACAATTTTGAAGCTTGTGAAGGGACGATAACACGCTGCTGACTCTTATCAGCCGCACTCTGGTCCATCCCTTGATTATCTGTATTCCTTTCAGTGTTTAGTAGTCCACCAATTAAAATAATACTAAAGGGATTTTCATAAAATAGTTAATCCAAGTTGTGGATATTTCTGTGTAAAGACCTTTCCTAGCTGAGTATGCCAACTTTGTTCGTAGAACAGACCGCAGTTTAATATTTTCTCGACTTCCTGCAAAGTGTTGTTGGGAATGCTTGTTTTTTCACCTGGATGGCTAAAAAATAAGTGTTTCCAAGCTTTTTGTTGTCTTTTTTTTTACCCCAGCACAGACCCCAGAGGACAGTATGCAGTCCCAGTTTAAATGACTTATGACCATTGTAAACCTCTGCACACTGCCTAACTTGCAAAAAAATGTTTTTAAAAAAAATCAGTGATATCACAAGATACTCTTTCTGATCTCTGCCTCAAGTATGGTTTAGTATAGCTTATTATTATTATTGAGAAGAAGATTGACAGCTGTGAACAGACTCCAATAAAAAAAGCTTAAGCAATGTGATTAAGAGGATGAACATAGCAGAGCAAAATCTATTCTGATACTTACATTGCATTTCAAATATGTCAATTAAATCCCACCTAAGACAATTATAATTAGATAAACAAAATTAATACACCCTAACAAGAGACCAGACATTGATTACCCTATTGCACACAGCTACAGATGCTTCAGACTTGACAATATAAATATTCTAAATGGGTCCCTTTGTATTTCTTATTGGGATATTTTGCAGTGTATGTGAATTACATCAGGTGACAGGACGCAAATATAGACCCAAGCTATTATATAAAAACATCATGTAGTAAAAAGTATCACATGAATAAGATGTTTGGGATAAAAAGATAAACTCACCCATGAGATCTTTATGCTTTTCACCAAACTCCAAGTCGATCACCCTCTGGCTACTTGACCTGGCATCCAAGGCCTGAAATCAGTCAAGAGCTAAGGTTAGATACAGTAAAAGAAAACCACTCACTAAGATAAAGGCGTACTGCTCTGTCAGTATGTAAGCTTTAATATAACTTATGTATTGCTTTTTTTAAAACATTATCAGATTTTAACTTGGAAAAACATTTGCATGGAGCTATTAAGGCAAAATCATTAAGGTGAAAGCAGCAGTTTAAAATGCTGTATCGTGTAAAAAGTAATTTATTGCTCATTACTCCTTACTCTTTTGAAAAGTAATATTTCTTTACGTATTCTTCCTGTCAACAGTATTTCGTTACACTACTCGTTATATTACTTTTCCGTTACACCTCATAAAATTGGTATTTGCTTATCTCCCTAAAACTGAGATGTGTGCCTCTGTGTGAATGTCAAGGTAACGTTAATGGCAGCTAAGTGTAACTAATGCTAGATAGCTTCAATGTAACGTTACCTTTCTTTCTGTTGCCAGTGACCGGTATTTTCCCCAAAGCTCATGGAGCAACATTACATCCAGCCACAAGCTTCATCACTTATAGCTGCAACTCTCCACGATTAAAATCCAGCTTTGGTTGTTTCGCCAGTGCAGGGCCACAGCCGACAAGGGCTCACCTTTGGTAGAGTGTATTTCCTGGAGCAGGTTGCTGTGTTGTCGGTCGTAGTGGCAGAGGTATTTCAGACCGGAGGAATGGTGTTTTTTGCAGTGAAAGAAGTTTTATACCGGCCATCGGCAGCAACAGCGTCCTTGTCATCTTTCCTCCTGACAAAACCAAAATCATAGGAATATTTCCAGGCAGTAAGGTAAGCTTTTCCAACTAGCTTGCTGATTTACAACATGCGTGCGCAGGAGTAATTGTTACTGGTAACGTTAAGTAGTTACTCTAACTTTACTCGTTACCATAAAAGTGATGGCATTAATGTGACGCGTTACTAATAAAAATCCAGTTTTGGTAGTGTGTTAGCCAGTGCAGGGCAACAGCCAGCCTCCGCGGCCTGCTGCTAGGAGGGCTCACCTTTGGTAGGATGTATTTCCTGGAGCTTCGCGTTGTTTGCGTTACTGCCTGACACTGACAGCTAAACATTTTACCCTCTAACATTTAATTTTCAAAAATGACCAAGGCCATACAAATATGAATGACCTGGCTGCTTCTGGAGGTTAGCAAACATACAGAATAATACCTAACTTTAGCTATAAAGTTAAGCTAGCTAACATTAACGTTACTGTTCAGTGCAGACAGTTAATTAGTTAATGCCATGCACCTGTTTTCCTCAAAGATAATCAATCAGACCAACCAGAATCCACTATTACTCCTCTAATCATCATGTGAAATAATGTTCTGCCCACTATATAATAAATATAATAACTATAATAATAATAATAATAATACATTTTATTTATAATGCCATTTTCATCAAAAGATCTCAAAGATTTATAGTGCTGATAACGATATTTTTATCCCGTTTGCCAAAAAATAAATTAATAAATAAAATCAAAAGGGGGTCTGCCCATTGGTCCGACAGCCCATTGTTCGGACCATATTATTAAACCCATTGTTCCGAAATCATCATGATGCCCTGTGGTTAAGGTCTGGTTAGGTTTAGGCACAAAAGCCACTTGGTTAGGTCAGGAAAAGATCATGGTGTGGGTTAAAATGAAAAAGAAAGTGGCAAACACATAAGCTGTGAGTCTGCTCCGCCTCAAGCCTTTCCCAGCCGACCCACAGCCGGTCGCGGCGCACCATCAAGGCAGAAATACGCCCGCCGGGAGCCGTTCAGCACCGCAGAGAGCTCCCCACACAACCCCGACCCCAGAGTTAATAACAGGAGGTTATGGTGTTTCACTCTCTTCTCTATGACACTTGTATATCGACCAGTAGCCTACTTCTGTTGCGTTGCTGATCCTCTATGGTACACAAATACAGTATAGCCTAGTATAATCACATATGGGAACAACGGGACGTCGGACTAATGAGAGGTCGGAACAATGCTATGGCACCATTATAAGTAGGCTATATTTAGTTATAGGCTAATAATATCTATGAGTTACGCAGAAGACACGTTCAGCAATTTTAATTTTAAATAAGAAATGAAAAAAAAATAATGATATACTTCGTTTATTTCAGGTTTGCTGTTGTTTAACAAGCTCTTAAGTAATATCCTGAAGATATACAGGCTAAATAGCCACAGCCATACATTTGCATATTGTAAGTTGAAAGCATTTAGGCAATATAAACAATCTGAGCTCTTTGGCACTTGGAGGCAATTCAGTTCAGTGATGTGTTTTTAATGATGTTTCAGGAATAGGCTGTTAAGGTTACAATCTCTGCTCCCATTGCGATGCACTTCATGCTGTTTTCCACATGCCAGTGTAAAGTAGTGGGCTGATGAATTTGCATTTTGTTATCTAGGCTGTATGGACTGGTAAAAATGTAGGAGCCCTGTATTTCCATTTGCATTACATAAGAAGTTATTCTCCATTTGTATACATTTAAGACACGTAATGAAATCATCCTACACCAGAAGAGCACATACATTTGAAAATGAGTACTTCTGGCATTAAGTTTAGTCACGGTAAATTATTTGACCATGTACTTTATGGTGGTACCTTGGGTCAGTCTTAATCATAGCAGAGAACATGCCTCCAAAGTAACTTTGATGGTTGCATTGTGGTGCTTTGCACCAGCAAATGGGGTTCAGAGCAGAATCCATACCCTTTGTGGCATGGATAAAGTCTCCAAACTAGAACTTTCTGGCCCTAATGAGGCCAGTCTCACAGCACATGAGTATGAGCGTCCTTGATCTGTGAACACATCACACTTCTGTGTGATCGCGCACATCACAGTGGAGAGATACTTTAAAAGGAGTCAAAGCACTGGAGCCAAGCCGCCTGCTTGATATGCTTGTTATGGCTGGGGTAAAGAGGTAATCCTTATCACCCAGACTGCGGGGGATGGTAGCTCAATGTTTTCATTGCATAATTCAGAATGTCATTACATCAATATTCAATTTGCATGTCTTATTTTGTTCCCAAACTGAAATGACAGTGTTGCCATCATTGCATGTAATGGTTAGGTTCAATATTACAATTACTGTTTGATTTAGTCATGACAAACTGATGGGGATAACGAGAGGATTTTCTCTGTCAGTGGGCTATAGTATGTTGTTCTGCCATTACCATGCATTTATTCAGTACCAGGTGTTCTGGATTTTTTTTTTCAGCGAGGAACTCAAATGAGAATAGCATTTCTGTCCCTTGGAGCCAGGCTCATTAAAACATCACTTTGTTAAATTGGAGAGCCACCAGACAGGCCCATAGCCCTGGTGAAGGCCTGTGTGGCCTGCCATGTGTAGGCTGTTTGCCTCAATAAATGGCTTGTTGAAGTGTCTTATATCCTTTTGAAATTCAGCTCCAATTTTCATCTCCGCAGCATAGTGATGCAGCTTAACGCCCACAGAGAAACACTGAGTATTTACCTGTGAAAGCTCAAAACCCATTTTGGATAAATCTGCTATTGTACAAACCATCAACTTATGGTTTTCATATAACAGAAGTGACTGTGTTAATACATTTTACAGTAAGCACCCACAAGCTTCATCTTATTAGGCTTTATAAAATACCATGGAAATATGGAAATTCCAATTCAACATATTATTGATATGCTTTATCTGAAAAAAATATCAACTCTGATGAGAGAGTTTCTTTTATTAAATTTCTTGATTAAGCTGCATCTTCTTCTTCTTTTAAACCTTGCAATAATTGAAACATGCAGCAATTGAAATCTCAGAAAAGGGGATTGGCAATCAACACATGCTGCATACTATAATAAAGGCATATGTTTAACTTGCACAGATGGAATTACAGGGCAGAAAATAGGCTTGTCAAGGTGAATGACACCTCATATTTCTATAATTCACAGCAAATAAGCACCTGAAGCTTTACTGGAAATGAAGATAGGGTGCCTCAGTCCCTCTCATTTGAAATTCACATTTGTATTTTTTTTTTTTTTTTTTTTTTTTTTTCAATTGGCCAGATATCACAGGAAGTCCAAGTGAGTGCCTTATAATTACATCATATTAAAACATACCAAAGTTTTTGGTTACAGGGTACTGCAGCAAAATGAATTTGATCTATCACAAAAAAAACAAGTGAACTGATAAGTTCAGAAAGTTGTATTTGTTTGATAGCTTTTCAATACTGATTGTTTAACCACTAATCTGGCACCACGGCTTTTCAGCAAATGCACATATCTGGAGTGACACCACAATCTGTGCTTCATGACTGGCACATCAGCATGTTGTCAGTCAGCCTGTCAGCAGTGCAACAGTGCCATCTATGGTGGTCTTGCAAATGAATTCAGTCATCCATGACATAGTGATGACTTGATTGGACTGCAGTCAGTTCCCAAGTCATTACCATGCCAATGAAGAATGGTTTGTCCATATTAGTAAAATGAGTGTTTTTATGCCTGACAAAACCTAATGACATAGAGAGGTGTATGTAATGTGCTGGAACCCCATTATGTCTTGGCAACACATCTTAATAATCTCTGGACATTGCCCCTCTCTTTGCAAAAAGGACGTTCACCCTCACCACCCTTTATAAAAGGCTGCTATTAACCCCCAGATTACAGTGGCCATGAGCTCTTTTTATGCCTAGACATAGTATAGGAAATGTGAAATGCTGTGATGAGATTGGAGGCAACTACAAGTAGTAATGGAGCATACAATTTTGCAATTTGCATGCTGTGATAGGTAAAGAGACAAGACCATCATTGTCATTCACTTATTTTCAAGGTCACAGAGTACTTCCTGGAATCCAGGCTGGTGAACTTTATAATAATCATGCTTGTGCTGGGTAAGAAATTGCTTTTACGCCCTTGCACTCAAACGCCAGTCAAACTATGCTCCCATCGGGGAAGGGTATTCTTAATTAAAACAAAGTTACACAGTTATGTAATTAAAGTCATAAAAATAATATGTTCTTTAATTATGAAGTTCGCTCAGTAAGGTCTTACTGATAAGATGCCCAAATATAGATGAGATTAACAAGATGAGACATAGAAAAAAAAAACAGGCACTAGAGGTACTGCAACTCTATCAGAATATATTCTTTCTCTGGAGTTTATAGGCTTAAAAGGATTTGAAGGGATATTACTCATTCAATTCAATTCAAGAGTGTGAAATCCCTTTGCAGGTAAATGAAACAATTAATATAAAATTAATAAACCTTTTAGATGCATACGTCTTAATGATTTCCTGAAATTCAGGAGAGAGAACTGAATTTGAAATCCATATAAAATGCACTGTATAACACCCTTCCTCACACCTCAAATCCCAGTTTTCAAATCCAATTTGAGGGTTTAATCAGAAATTGCTATGCCTCCATAACCTAGTAATCACCAGCGAAGAACAAAAAGCAATTATCATCCATTCATACACACTGCCTTTTAAAAAATCATTCAACATTGATTACATAGGAAAAATGGAAAATGCTTAGTTGATTCTACACCCATCATTATCACACTCGCGGAAATGCAAATACCAAAAGCTCTCGCATGCAGTAAAATGAACAAGCAAGAGACAAGAGCAGGATTCATGTGCCACTTGTCAATGCTCATTTACCCTTACATGTGGGGTCGCATGTACACTCAATTTATGATGGCAATGAAACCAAAAAATAATTCCAGTATTGTGCTTGTAATGGAATTTCAGGGCCATTGGGGACTGAGTGTTACCCACCACACGACAGCATAAAACAAATCCTTGACCAAAGAATGGGTTTGCCTTAATTCAGTCCCATAAGAACACGCTGAAATCCAATCCAGATATCGCTTCCAGTGGGGGAGAGAAGTCCATTAGGCTGCAGCAGATGTATTTCAGCAGCTTGGAAACCCCACCAAAGACATCTTTATAAGCATACATTTTTGCAGTGCATGCTTTCTACCAAATGACCTTCCCTTCACACTGAGTCCATACTGAGCAGCAGCTTTTACAATCATATTCATGAGGCCTGCTTTATGGGACTCATAAGGCCACCTTCATCCAGGAGCATAATATGTTTGTGTGAGGGGTATAAAGCACATAATGTGCAATAAAATATGTCCTTTAATGAACTTTATAGAAAGATTGAAGCGCCCACACTGCCGTAAGTATGGGGCACATAAAAAATGTCTAATGGCAACTTCCTGTACAACTACTATTAGGGAAAGTGATCCGTCTGGTCTTCACCTCTGCACTGCTTTCCGTTTAAAGGATTAGACATCCAAATACAGTGCTTGCCAAGGATCATGCAATCCAAGCTCCAATTATTTTTCTTTCAGAACAAGCTACAGTAGAGTACCACCAAGGGTTAACTGCTGAAATGTTTGGCTTCGACCCCAGGTCTACACTCAAGTCTTTAAAAATTAAGATTATAAAATACCTAATAAGTCTGAGTTGATGAACACGACTGGCCTAAAAAATAACATCACAACATGTTTAATTCAAACTCCATTTACAGTTTGTCTTGAGTTTGATCTGAAGCGATCTTATCAAATCCAGCCTATAAAATCCACTGCGTGCCTTGAATCTGGCCGGCATATGATGGATGATAGCGGTGAGGGAGCTGAGAGGACTGGTGGACAGGGCAGACCCTTACACCTGAGCAGCCAGGGATGGCTCGGCCACATGCTGTTCGCATCATTACACAGCCTCAGCCTAGACCTCTGGTGCCGCCCTGATTGATGGGCTCCACCAGGCCAAACGGCCCAATGGAGGCGTTCCATCCAGACTATAGCCCAGCCCATCCATCTTGAGTCCCTAGTAGAGAGAGAGTCACGTTACTGTACGTTTCGTCTGGGGCTGTGCTGCTCAGCCTTTATCCCACTCCCTGATTAAATGGGCCGCTGGGTGCAGTGGGGGCAGGATTCAATATTGTACGTGTTAAATTGCCAGTGACAAACCAGCAAGTGAAAATGAACCCAGTACAAAATAGTTAATTGTGATCATCACATGCACCATGCAATTCATTGTGTCAAGGTGGATGGTGTGTATATGTTTACTGAAGACAGCAGTTATCCACAATAGTCTCAAATGTTAAAAAATCTTTTCTAGACCTCTGACGATAGGAGCATAATGTGACGGACCATTCAAAAAAACCCTGATGATGTCAACAGATGGGAATGCAATGCATTCAGGGAGAAAAAAAAGATTCAATTTACTCAAATAAGCAAACAAAACAAAACAAACAAAAGAAATACTGTTAAAATGTGTTTGTCACTAATAAGTTGAAAAGGCCACTTTTAATTTAATTGCCAAATAGTTTCCTCCTGCAGATGTTAAGGGAAAATGGATGGGCTTGGAAACATTAATTGTTTGTGATTAGGCCTGGTGTAAACATAAAAACAAATAGTGTTTTATTAACCTGATAGATTTTTTGTTTTATTTTATTTGTCTGTCTATAAGCAGCGCACACTACATCTTCGGCTATCTGTATGGGAGACACTGAAATGCTAATGACAGTAGCAGTGATAAGATAGTTTAACAAATTAAGGGTTATTGAGCAAAAATCCACTGTGTTGTGCATTAGATAACGTAATCCCAATCAAAATGGTTTTTGAAGCAGCAGAAATGATGCTCCAAATACAGTAAGTATCTTGCATTAGTTTAAATATTAACATTTTTACATTGGTTTAATGCAAAGCCAAGTTTGGCTGGTCTTTGTGGCTGTTTTTGCCAATAAAAAATATGAAGATTTGGATCCTATCAGCAATGATAATATCTATCTTGTGCACATCTCTCAACATAGAGGGAGGGATAGGAATTGCCCACTGAAAGTCATTCTCTCAATTTACCCTAAATGACATCTTCAAAGTTTCTGACAGTGCACTTAGTATCCATAGCAGTGCATGCATCAATATGCAGCCTGTGAGATCATTTTCAGTACATGACAATTACTGACATGCCATTTCTCCATCCACAGGGAAGGAATGGCTATAACAAATGAATGACTTCCCGCCTGCCCCTTTGGATGTTCTGCCACTGCAGCCAGATGCAGCAACCAGATGCACACAGCTTGTCTGCTACCTTGCCGCTTCAATAACTCTCATTACGGTAATTGTTGCTTAATGTTTTCATAATCTGCTGCTTACAGGAAACTGTTTTCCTTTCCCTAATACCAGAGCTGCCTCCCCATGGTCCTATTCTCGATGCTACTTTTTTTTTATTTATTTTTTTTTAAATTCTTTATCTATTTATTTTTTTCATGCCAATAATGAATCGGGAACTGTCCCAGCTGGCTGCTCTCCCTGATCGAAGAAAGTCCCAGGCAGAATTGCTGCTGGTTTGAATGAGCGACAGAGTCATCAGAGAAAGGCCAATGGATTTCACTCTTCTGATTTAATGAGTCACTCACATGCCATGTTGGCACCAGCTCGCAGCATCTGGCACTTGGGTGGCCGTGCACATTCACAGAGTTTACTTACATTTCACCTCTGCCGTTACTCAGAATGAGTGATTGCCTACTTAGCCCTGCTCCACAGGGCGTTTCCATCCTACACGCAGACACACACACACACACACATACACACACACACACTCACACACTCGGTTGGAGTGATAATCGCAATATCACAAGGTAGAGATGAACTTCTTTACAGGGCCAAAAATGCTTTATTTTCAAGTCAAGATTTGTGTTCACCCTGGAGGGTTAATTAGCAGGCAATTACTGTTAAAACCTCTTTGCAGTGCACTGACAATTACCCACTTATCAGTTTCATAATCTGTGATTCTGAGCAGAAAGTTCTGACAAATCATAAAGTATATTAAACATCGAGTGGCTGATGCTTTGCGTTTGCATATTGCATAGTAACACTAGTGTAGGCTCCTATGTAGCATTGCAGGGCAAGGCCATAATACTTTGATGTCTTACTATAAATCTCCCTTTATTTAAAATTCAAATATAGGCAGCTAACGTACATGGCCATCAGCCAGAGACCACATCCATCTTGATTTTCTGGATGGAGCTATAGGATGGATAGCACTCTGTCATATATACCTTGACAAGGGTGTAGGTTGTGTTCCAACAATGAGGGGAGACACATATCAAACAGGGGTTTGGGGTCGTCTGTCTGCAAATTTTGAGCACCAAACCCTTCATTTCCTGCATTGTGATTAATTTCTATGTACTAATTTGTGCTTTCTATTCATCAATTCATGTTGCAAGCATCATTAATTTTGTCAGTTGTATGTTGGGGGGGGACAAATGCACATGTTCCTAATATTAATGGGGGCATGTCCCTTACACGTGCTGCCAGTGCACCTTGCTTACTGTTGTTTATCATAATGATACATTTTTATAATGCCTCCTCACACATAAGGTTATTACAGCAAATTAGATAGAAATAAATCAAAATTCTGATGTCCCCAATCTCTCCAATATTTTAACTCCACCTTCAACTCAGGAGGCTCTTAGTTTTTAAATTTCCATTTTCTACTCTGCGTCCCTCATGGCAGCCTTATTTATTAATAAAGATAACAATACGCATAGTGTGAGATTGAACACTTACAGTAATTGTGTGCTCTTAATTAACGTCACCTGGCAGCTCTTAAGTGTGTGTACAATTAGTGAGTACTTTGCCTGCTCAGCATTTTGTTCAGCACAACAACTATAATTTTTTTTTTTTTACTGCAATTACCTCACACAGCAAGCCACCAGTGCTGCAGTGTAAAGTTTGCAGACTTTTAGATGTGTTCAGAGCTCCGTTATGTGATGTTAGTTGTAGTTTTCGAGCCACAAGTACAAAACATTTTCAGGATGAATTAATGGTAACACGGTTGGACAGTTTAACTTTGCTATTCATCACGTTTGAGCATCCACCAAAATATTTTCAAAGGATGGTATTTGAAATGTTTTCTGAGGATGGTATTTGAAATGTTTTCTGAGGATGGTATTTGAAATGTTTTCTGAGGATGGTATTTGAAAGCAGTGATATTGTTTCCAAGAGACCCCTGAGTTTGCTATCAGCAATAATGATGACTGACCAATCCATCTGTGGATCATTCATTTCTCTAATTATTTCACATGTGGATTCTGTCTGCCCGTGACATTTAGCAAGGGCTTTTTCAGTAAGTCACAGGGTGGGCTGAGATGCCATTAGGTGATAAGGTTCATTTATTGTAGGGCTCTCATCAGCACATTTTCCTGCCTTAAGGCATAAAATACAATCCACACTGATTAGCATCAGCCCCATATCAGGAGAAACATAATAGCTCCACTCTGAAGGTGAACCTTTTGAGGGCACAATCTTTACTCAATGCAGACAATTGCCACAGATTTTTTTGCAGTTAGTGGATTATCTCTCTGCGGCTCTGTGTCCTGAGTGTTGCTCACATGAGGGGGGATGGAGTTATTTTGTATTCACATAATGTCAACGTAGAATTCGGTAATTAAACCATTAAGTAACGGCATGTCCTTCATACTTATGGTTTGTACCTTGATGTAATGTTGCTGTCAAGGTTTATTAATTGATATAAAGACAAATTAAAATCGAGCCAAAGTGTTCCACCAGACTTAGTAATTGAAATGACCCAGCCCCGTTTTTGCCCTTGGGAACAAGAGCCTAAAAAAACAGCTCTGAGTTTGTTTTCACCTATAACTAACAGCGCTAATAATCTTCCGGTATTGTATCCCATTCAAATATGACAGTAAAGAGGATTTAATGATACAATATGCCTTTTCTCCAACTATGCTTTGCTGGCTCACTATCAGATGTGATCCATTACAAGCTGCAGTGACACAGTCTAATAATGAAGTTGATTATGTAAGAGAAACCACCTCCAGCGGTTGTTAGTGGATGTAATGGTTAGGATAGCTAATTAGTTGGGTTGGTTGTCTTTGATTTATAGAGTCTTTCCTATCATTCCTTAATCAGCTGAAAGCAATGATCCATGGGCAGACAAAACCCATTTAATTACAAAGCCTGTGATCGTGACAGAAATGCCAAGCTCCGAGAGGGGTGTTTAAAACTCACATAAGATTGTCACATTTTCTACATTGATAATTCAGATAATTGAGTTGTAATTCGACTCATCACATTCTTTAGAGAGTATCAAGACAACATGCAAGAGAATCATTTACTCAGGGCGGGACATCTGAGAGCAAGACCATGCTCTAAGTCATGTGTGTGTCAAGCTCCAAATGTACGAGTCAGTGAATAATATAAACTACCTTCTCTACTGATAAACAAACACAAATCTACTCATGAGATTATAAACTCATTTTCCCCTTAAAGGAGCACTGTGTAGTGATTTAGGGGATATTAGTGGCATCTACTGGTGAGGATTGGAGATTGCAATTGGAAAAAACTTCTCCTGGTCAGAATTCCTTCAGTGTTCATTGTCAGGAGGTTTTTACCAGGAGCCATGTTATCTGCAGAGGTCTCTTCTTTCAAACAGACCAGGTGATTTGAACCGATAAAAATGCTGAATAAAACAGTGTCACAGTATAAATCAGCGTTTCTCTGATGCTGTTCAGCTTGTTGGAGACGGGCAGCTAGCCAAGCACCTGCTAATGTGTGCTCACCCTTTTTTCTCTGATAACTTAAAATGCAGAAGTTCTCCAAAGCAAAAGGTGATTTAAACTGATAAAAACACAGAAAAAAGTAGTCACGCATAAAAGAAAAATCAGGGTGCTCATCATGAAACCCTGCTCACTATAGTGGCCGACGTGAAAACGAGAGAATGAGAATGGCCCTATCTAAAGCCAGGGTTTGGTTTGTCCGTTCTGGGCCACTGTAGAAACATGAATTAAAACATAGTGGACTCCGTGGACAAGGAACAGCTGCCGATGTAGTTATAAATGGCTCATTCAGCGGCAGATTATCAAACAATGGGCTCCTGGACTAGGTATGAAAAAGGCCCTCACACCTCTCCTACACGAAAAGAGGTCTCACACTCTTTTATAATGTTTTTAGCCTCTTTCTGTGTCGTTGTTATGCATGTCTTTGTAATCTGTATATTGCGGATAACACTTTACACAACACAAATATAAAAAGACATGTTTGTGTACAGTAGAATATTCGTGGATCATGGTACATGTTTGGAACCCTTCTGAGGGTTGCAACTGTTTAAGTCCAATAAAAACAGTAGTGCCTGGTAGGCCAGTTCAGTAATCCTTCAACGGGCTCATTCTAAGGTAACAAAAACACAATGATTCTTATTTTCATGGGATTATAGACTGAAGAAAACATAACTGAAAAATATTACATTTCTGCCAATACAACCCCTTAAATCCTACACAGTGGACCTTTTACTAATGGACCTATAGTAGATACAATTTAAAATGTACAATTTTCTTGTTTAATAAGCCACAAAATGGGTTTGTAAATTGTGGGATGAAATGTGCGTCCATATAAAATGAAGCTGATTACAGTAAACACCAACATATGGACAAGCAGCATTTTCTAATGCTACAAATCTGAGATCATTATGCCACTACAAACACAAAACAAACAGAGGGCCGGCTGCCTGGGAGGGTCTAAAAAGAGCAGCCGAGGAGAAGTCAGAAGGGATATCGGTTCGATCAGTGGCAAGGGAGCAGAAAAGAGACAGAACATGAAACTGAAGAGATATATTGAGAAAATCAATAAGCAAAAGAATTGCTATGAACAAGTTATGGCAGATGGACACACACTCTCTCACCCAGACTGTGCAAACATCCTTCTCACTGTTGTGTTGGTGAGCCAAGTTTTGTTTGCTGTCATCCTTTTGGAAATCACAGCCATATGAGTACAATATGTTGGTTCAAATACAAGATTTGTTTTTAGACTGTTCGTGAAGGAAAAATAGATTCTCTCCTAAAAGAGCTAAATCGTTAGAAAAGGACGAACTTAAATTTCTTATCCTACAATAAAACTTGGTGACTTCCACCAGACAGCTCCCTATATTTTTGCTAATTGGGACACAAGACATGAACATGATTTGTGTGGGATAATAATAAAACACAAACTAATAATGAGCTGAAATCAAATATGTGTAATATTTGTGCCGTGTGTACTTATTATTTTTTTCACAAATAGGACAAATGCAGATGATAAAACAGCAGGAAATAGTGTCTGAATGTTATCATTTGGTTTTATAACTGGACTGAAAAATAATGCATCATACAACATGAAAATGGTGCTAATATGCCCAAAGGCTGTTACATTTACACCTCAGAACCAAATGCAGCAAACCCAGTTGTGCTAGACCGCCCTATTGGTACAGTAAGATACACTGGAAATATAAAAACACTTAAATGATGTAATCAACCCAACTGCCAGAATAAATGTTGGCATTATATATTTCTACAAACCACTGATATATATGTAGCATATCAGTGTTTCTAAAGTGACGTAATATATGAGCTTATTTTGTTATCGGGAGGTGAGGGTGATGGTGGATGACGTGACAACTTAGACAAAATGGCTGCCAAGCTGCAGACCACAACACCAACAAACAACAACACTGGTTGTTTATTGCAGCGTGTTTGTGCCACCCAATGTGGCTGTTTTTCACGCCACATTGCAGTGTTTTACAGCAGTGTTTGAGCAACAGAGGCTGGGTGTTTCTATGCTAACACATTGTGGCATTTCCCTGCACCAGCTGAGCTATCATTTTAAGCCAAACAATGATCTTTTCCTAACCTATAACAGAGTGGTTTTTGTACCTAAACCTAACCACGCTTTCACTACAGCGTTGTTGAGAAACAAAAAGTTTCAGTGTATCTGCTACAAAATAATGTGATGTATCCATGATGTGCAGAAACCTACAATGCAAACATTATTTCTGGGGGGTATTCCAGAAAGCGGGTTATGTGAAAACTCAGACTAAGTTAACCCTGAAATGAGGGAAACTCTGAGTTATCCGTTCCAGAAAGAGAGGTAACTGAAACTCTGAGTCAGTCACCATGGTAACAGACTCTGTGAACGTAACCTGCTCGACGGCAGGTTTTCTTTAAGAAACCCTGAGTTTTTCTCTGTCTCCTCCCTCTTACACACTGTTTCATTTCCTCATTCATTCAGTCCGTGCCTGGGTTCCAAATCGCATACTTCTACTATATACTTTTAGTATGTACTGCAGCTGCCCTTAAAAAGTATGTAGTGTAGTATGCAGTATGCATGCAGTATGCATGCTATTGGGACAGACTACATCCGCCATCACATCGCTCCCTGAACTCCGACCCTCTTGCTCACTTCCGCCGCCGTCCGTAGCGCCACATTTGAATATTTTTTTGTTGCTGTACTTCGGAGATGCAGTAAACCTCCTCTCGTCGAGCTCGCCAGAGTCGTGCACACGTCGGAGGTGATAACACTGAGATAACACTGTGCTCAAGAATCAGACTGTCAGTCTGTTAGAGCAGCTCCCACATGTTTATTGCACATAATGTGTAGGTCTAATTATTTAAATTTTAAAAATCAGTATGAAGCTTTAGACACGTAGTATCAATGACGAATGATCTCCATCACTGATGTCATTGGTCGCACTGATGGAACATTATTCCTATAGCCTAATATTGGGGATTATATGTTAATATTTCTGAGTGAGCAATGTTGCAGCATTCCAGTGTCTTTAAATGTACTACATTTGTAGCTGAAATAAAGTCACTGAATGCTGTTGAGTCAAGATACAAATAGATGTCCAACATTTTAAAATCTACTGTATTTTAACCTCAATGTCTTTTCAAGTGCAAATCACCAAACATATTATTACTGGGTCAGACTGTGAGTTTACAGTCATGTCTTTATGTCTTTGATCTATAGCCTAGCCTATATGTTTTAAATCTTCCTATTTTTCAGTTGCTGCCTCCTGTGTT